>JAOPSE010000011.1:43749250-45177373 GCA_029449295.1 Zea luxurians | reverse complement strand
TTTGCTGATGCAAAATGATGTATGATATGATGCTATGCAATATGATATGATGGCATGATGCAAAACGATGTTTATGCCGAAGATAAGAACCCACGAGTACACACCCAGAAATCCCCTTAGGGATGACTTTGGAGTCTCTTCACCTTTGACTTAGGTTTTTCAGCTCCACATTCCCTTACGAACGACTTTGGAGCTAAGCTCTGCGTCCCCTTAGGGACGACTTTGGAGCTTCTTAACCTTTGACTTAGGTGGCATTTAAGCTCTACATCCCCCTTAGGGACGACTTTGGAGCTTCTTCACCTTTTACTTAGGTGGTATCTTTGCTCTGCATCCCTTAGGAACGACTTTGGAGCTTCGTAACTTACTCTGCATTCCCTTAGGAGCGACTTTGGAGCTTCTTGATCCGTTTTTGTTACACTCGATGGTGTAACCACAGGCTTATTAAATCAAACTGAAGGTTAAACCTTCTTGTATTGTCTTTTTTAAAAGAGAGTGTAAAGGCAAAAAGGAGTAAAGATACATTGGATCAAGGCATTCTTTAGTCGAAACGTTGTGCCACCTTCAGTAGATATGCCTCAACTCGGTCATAGTGCTATTGACTGTGCGAGCTTCAGACTCGTCCCAAAGGTCACGCTGGTGCTGGACCTAATGATGCCCTCCTGGCTATTGATTATGAATCGGGGCAGGCGCTAGTGGTGGCAGTGGTGGCAACTGAGCCTAGGAAGGTTGGGAGTGACTTGCCGAAGCAACAGAAGTCGTAGGCTGTTGATTGCCCACATATTCTGGGATATACGGAGAGTAGCACAAAGCAGTATGCAAGACCTGCTTTGGCGGGTTCTGCCGTGCATCGGCTTCAATGATTTCCTTCTGCTTCTGGATCGTGACTTGGCACGTCCTTGTGGTATGTCCCTTGTCTTCGCCACAAAATAGGCAGAACAGTCTCCTAGGCTGATTACCATATCTTCCTTTGAAGCTCCTGCCCCCTCTGCCTCTTGGAGCTGGTGGCCTGAAAGAACTTTGTTGTGCCCCTGATGATTGAGATTATGCTATTGCCCTTGGGTATGATTCCCCTGTCGTCACTTGAGCTAGGGTTATGGATCGTCCTGACATGCCTAGGGTGGAGTCTTCCTCCGAAGCCTCTGGTCATCTCGGAGTATCTGTAGGCTTCTTCCCTTCTTTGTCGGAAGTCATTGTCGGCTCTGATGTACTCATCCATTTTTTGGAGAAGCTTCTCCAAGGTTTGTGGTGGCTTTCTTGCAAAACTTGGGCAAAGAAAGCCTAGCGCTGTTGTCTTCTTCGACGTATCTGTAGGCGTATGATGTACTCATCCCCTGGTTGTTGTCTTCTTCGGTGGCATGGTGAAGGTGGATGCTTGCCGAAGGTGGTCGTTTGAGTTCACAGGTGGGCGCCAATGTTGGTGACTTGTCCTCAAATGTTGTAGATCGAGAACAAGACAACACAATTGTTAATTTCTACGGACCTTCGTCCCCCAAAGCATTATTTCCTCGTGGGTATAATGCTCATCAGACGAAGGTCAAGAAGGACATACCTTCATAATTTAATATGTGAATAGTAATGTGAAAGGATAAAGACAGTAACAAGCATTCCATTAATTCATTTATATTTGCATCTCATAAAACATATATAAGTATTTGCAGTATTAATATTACATTGATACCTTCTGTTTGTTCGAAGGTGAAGACGCGAGAGAGATTACAAACCAGTGTGAACAGTACAGTGCTACTGTTCATTCTATTTATAGGCACGGGACATAGTCCGAGTAAAAATACATTTATGCCCTTGACATTCATCTATAAGCATAACACAAATTATAAGGCTAAATAGTCTTTGTCCCTTTTCGGTCATCATCATACTTGGTCTTCGTCATCACATCAAGCCAAAGATCTTCGGCTATAACTTCATCGTCCATTCTTATTACCTTCGGGCTACATCTTACCCTATCACGAGAGAAAACCTTCATCCCAAAGCCGAAGCCCCCCTGTAATGATCCATTTCATACTGAAAACATATGGTTAGTCACGTTTTTGAGGACCTTCGGAAGAGGAAGGCCCCCCAACAGTGTCCCATCAAATTAACCTAAGCATGTCATAGTGATTAACGGAGAACATTATTAGGTAAAGAAGAGTGATCAAGGCCACAACTTGCCTTTGAGATTCCCAAGTACTTCTCCAAGTTAATCTTCCAGTTTCTTGTGACCTCACTGCTACTCGTAGCAAAAGATACAAATAGACAAGGAGTTCATAAAATAACATTACACCAAACATGAGAACAAACAATGTAAGAATATTCTTATGCAATCACTCCAAGATCGTAGGTTCGGAGAATGACTAAATTTTGAGTTATGGTTGAAGAGAGATGGTTTCGGAAGATCTTCAACATCTTTGTTAGTCGCACCGATCCAACAATGGGGCCGACGAGGAGTGAATATCAACCCGAGTCAGGGGATGTGCTCTAGGTGGTTAGAGCAGTAGTAGGTAATGGCATGGTCAGACCAGCCAAGGAAGGTTGGGGACGTTTGTCAAGCCTAGAGTACCTCACACCGTTCTGACTTTCGATGCCTTCTTGATGTATAGTAGTTGGGCCCATTAAAGATCAGCAAACACCCGGTTTTGTTTAGGGGAAAGCTGCCCCCACTCTCTAATGCTCGCCATCCTTATGGGGCTCAGTTCCATTCTCAGGTGGTGTTCCCTTGTTCAGAAACTTCCTAAGCAACCCACAGTCTTTGTAGCACGTGTTGGAACGGGTAGCGGTGGTTCAAACATAGGGTCTCGAGCAGATTCTCAAAATGGTTTGGTGGCCTCCTCAGTCGGTGGTCTCTTTCCTTTCTAGCTACCGTGGCTACCAACATTTTGTCGTGCCTTCTCCTATCCTTCTTTCTCTATTGGCTAGCCTCTTGAGCCCTCGTCGGGTTCTTTGGTCACGCTTGGCTTACTACCTATAGTGGTTGAAAATCACCCCCACTGTGCCCTCTCCATGATGCATGGGTGGTTGCAGATGTCAAGGAGTTCCTTTGTGGTTCACGGCTCTTGCACCCTAGCTTGTGCACCAGAGTCTTACTTGTGGTTCCTGAGATGAAAGCACCAATAACGTAGGTGTCACTGAGGTTAGTCAGCTCATTGCATTGTCGTGAGAAACATCAGATGTAGTCTCTTAAGGTCTCATCAGGCTTCTATCGGCAATTCTTGAGGTCCCACGGGTTGCCAAGGCAAACATACATGCCTTGGAAATTTATGACGAAGATTTTCTCGAGGTCGGCCTAGTTTTGGATGCAACCCGGCCTCAAGTTCTCTAGCCATACATGCGTTGAATCTGCCAAATATAGGGGGAGGTTGTGGATTATGATGTCATCGTGGTCTGCTCCTCCCGTATGGCACGCCAGTTGGTAGTCCCCGATGAGAGGTTGTGGTTTGATTCTCCTAAATATTTTGCTATGTTGGTGGGTGCCTTGTACTGCTGCGGCAGCGGTGCTCGAAGGATGTAGCAGCTAAAGGCCCAAGGCCTCGGCAGTGGTGGGCTCAGGCTTCGGTCCCCATTAGGGTCGAAGCGGCCTATGTAACGCTGGTTGTACCGATGGGGTGTTGCTCGACCCGTTACATCCCTCCTCTCTAGGACCGCGGTCAGGCACGCTCCACGTGCTCTGGTCTAACCATAGGCGCGGACTAGGTGGTACTCATGCCAAACTTTCTTTGATCTCTAGGGGTTGCCGCGACATGGCATCATTCGGTATTGGCATAGATGTAGTGCACCGGTTGGTACCTAGCTCGTGACCTGGTGACATGGAGCTCTCGACCTGCTGTCGCATAGTGAGGCTGAGAAGGCTCTGGATCTCCTAATGAGTTTTTAGTTTGCTCGGAGTATCCGCCTTGGATAGTTTGTACAAAAGTGCTGCGACAGCTGTGATGTTTTGGCTTGCTCAAGGGAAACGAGGCAGTCCGCCTCGCCGCAGTCTAGGCAGTGCTAGACGTTCATCATCATAGCATGCCTTCGCATATTTTGAGGCGTGACCACCCTATCCACCACCATGGTATTCTCTGTCTCCCTATTGTGGGATGCTGGCTACTCTATGATGGGCTCAGTGAAATCACCTAGATGGGGGGGGGGGGTGAATAGACGGAATCTGAAATTTATAAACTTAAGCACACACTACAAGCCGGGGTAGCGTTAGAAATGAATTCGAGTCTGAGAGAGAGGGGAAAACAAATCAACCAACAATAAGCGAATGAACACAGTGATTTGTTTTACCGAGGTTCGGTTCTAAAGAACCTAGTCCCCGTTGAGGTGGTCACAAAGATCGGGTCTCTTTCAACCCTTTCCCTCTCTCAAATGGTCACTTAGACCGAGTGAGCTTTCTTCTTTACTTCTCATGGGTCACTTAGAGCCCGCAAGGACCACCACACAATTGGTTTCTCTTGCCTTGCTTACAAAGCACTTGAGAGTAACAAGGAAAAGAAAAGAAAGCCAACCAAGCAAACAAGAGCAACAAGAAACACAAATGATCCTCTCACAAGCCCTAATGCGCTAGAGTTGAATTTGGGACTTTGAGTGGAATCGATCGCTTTGATTTGTGTCTTGGAGTGAAGTCTATTGCTCTTGTATTTAATACAATGTGGAATGCTTGGATGGTTAGAGTGGTGGTGGTTGGAGGGTATTTATAGCCCTCAACCACCACATAGCCGTTGGGGATGGCTGCTGTCGATGGGCGCACCAGACAGTCCAGTGCGCCACCAGACACTGTCCGGTGTGCCAGCCACGTCACCCAACCATTAGGGTTCTGGAGCAGTTGACCGTAGGAGGCTTGTCTTCAAGTGGCACCGGACAGTCCAGTGTCGCACCGGACACGCATTGTTCACTGTCCGGTGCACCTCTGACTTCTGCGCTCTGACTCTGCGCGCACTGTTCTTCACTGTTCAGCGGTCAGCACGACTTTTGCAGTCGACCGTTGCGCGAGTAGCCGTTGCTCCGCTGGTGCACCGGACAGTCCGGTGGCACACCGGACAGTCCAGTGAATTATAGCGGAGCACGCCCTAAGAAACCCGAGAGTGGTGAGTTTGAGACTGTACAGTCCTGGTGCATCGGACACTGTACGGTGGCACACCGGACAGTCCGGTGCGCCAGGACCAGGGCACACTCGGTTTCTTTGCTCCTTTGTATTTGAACCCTATCTTTAATCTTTTATTGGTTTGTGTTGAACCTTATGCACCTGTAGAACATATAATCTAGAGCAAACTAGTTAGTCCAATATTTGTGTTGGGCATTCAACCACCAAAATTATTTATAGGAAAAGGTTAAACCCTATTTCCCTTTCAATCTCCCCTTTTGGTGATTGATGCCAACACAAACCAAAGCAAATATATAAGTGCAGAATTTGAACTAGTTTGCATAAGGTAAGTGCATAGGTTACTTGGAATTAAGCCAATTTGTAGTTTCACTAGATATGCATGGGTTGCTTTCTTTTATTTAACATTTTGGACCACATTTGCACCACTTGTTTTGTTTTTGCAAATTCTTTTGGAAAGTCTTTTCAAAATCTTTTTGCAAATAGTCAAAGGTATATGAATGAGATTGCAAGAAGCATTTTCAAGATTTGAAACTTCTCCCTTGTTTCAAATGCTTTTTTCTTTGACTAAACAAGACCCCCCCTGAATGAAATTCTCCTCTTAGTTTTCAAGAGGGTTTTAATAGATACCAGTTGGAAATATATTTAGATGCTAGTTTTGAAAATGTACCAATTGAAGAATTTGCCTATCACAAGATACCAATTGGAAAACAAACTTTGTGAAAACCAAATAAATTTTTGAAGATGGTGGTGCGGTCCTTTTGCTTTGGGCTTAATATTTCTCCCCCTTTGGCATTAATCGCCAAAAACAAAGACACTGAGAACCCTATTATTTTCTCCCCCATTGGTACAAGTAAATATGAGTGAAAGATTATACCAATTTGAGAGTGATGTGGAGTGACGACGAAGGGTAAATGATACCTTTAGAGTGGAGTGGAAGCCTTGTCTTCGCCGAAGACTCCATTTCCCTTTCAATCTACAACTTAGCATAGAAATACACTTGAAAACACATTAGTCATAGTCATGAAGTGATATGATCCAAGGTATATAAATGAGCTATGTGTACAACGTTTCAATCAAAATTCCGAGAATCAAGAATATTTAGCTCATTCCTAAGTTTGCTAAAGGTTTTCTCATCTAAAGGCTTAGTAAAGATATCGGCTAATTGTTCTTTGGTGCTAACATAAGCAATTTTGATATCCCCCCTTTGTTGGTGATCCCTCAAAAGTGATACCGAATGTCTATATGCTTAGTGCAGCTGTGTTCAACGGGATTATCCGCCATGCGGATTGCACTCTCATTGTCACATAGGAGAGGGACTTTGCTCAATTTGTAGTCATAGTCCCTGAGGTTTTGCCTCATCCAAAGTAATTGCGCACAGCAATGTCCTGCGGCAATGTACTCGGCTTCGGCGGTAGAAAGAGCTACTGAGTTTTTGTTTCTTTGAAGCCCAAGACACCAGGGATCTCCCCAGAAACTGACAAGTCCCTGATGTGCTCTTCCTATCAATTTTACAACCTGCCCAATCAGCATCGAAATATCCTATTAAATCAAAAGTGGATACCTTGGGGTACCAAAGTCCAAACTTAGGAGTGTAAACTAAATATCTCATGATTCTTTTCATGGCCCTAAGGTGAACTTCCTTAGGATCGGCTTGGAATCTTGCACACATGCATACGGAAAGCATAATATCTGGTCGAGATGCACATAAGTAGAGTAAAGAACCTATCATTGACTGGTATAACTTTTGATCTATGGACTTACCTCCCGTGTCGAGGTCGAGATGCCCATTAGTTCCCATGGGTGTCTTGATGGGCTTGGCATCCTTCATTCCAAACTTGTTAAGTATGTCTTGAGTGTACTTTGTTTGGCTGATGAAGGTACTCTCTTGGAGTTGCTTGACTTGAAATCCTAGGAAATAATTTAACTCCCCCATCATAGACATCTCGAATTTTTGTATCATGATCCTACTAAACTCTTCACAAGTAGATTTGTTAGTACGCCCAAATATGATATCATCAACATAAATTTGGCATACAAACAAATCCTTTGCAATAGTTTTAGTAAAGAGTGTAGGATAGGCTTTTCCGACTTTGAAGCCATTAGTGATAAGGAAATCTCTTAGGCATTCATACCATGCTCTTGGGCTTGCTTGAGCACATAAAGCGCCTTTGAGAGTTTATACACATGGTTAGGGTACTCACTATCTTCAAAGCCGGGGAGGTTGCTAAACATAGACCTCTTCCTTGATTGGTCCATTGAGGAAGGCACTTTTCACGTCTATTTGGTAAAGCTTAAAGCCATGGTAAGTAGCATAGGCAAGTAATATACGAATTGATTCAAGCCTAGCTACGGGTGCATAGGTTTCACCGAAATCCAAACCTTCGACTTGTGAATATCCCTTGGCCACAAGTCAAGCTTTGTTCCTTCTCACCACGCCATGCTCATCTTGCTTGTTGCGGAATACCCACTTGGTACCTACAACATTTTGATTAGGACGTGGAACTAAATGCCATACCTCATTCCTCGTGAAGTTGTTGAGCTCCTCTTGCATAGCCAACACCCTATCCGAATCTCTTAGTGCATCCTCCACCCTGTATGGCTCAATAGAGGACACAAAAGAGTAATGGTCATAGAAATGTGCAACTCGAGATCTAGTAGTTACCCCTTTATGAATGTCACCGAGGATGGAGTTGACGGGGTGATCTCGTTGAATTGCTTGGTGGACTCTTGGGTGTGGCAGTCTTTGACCCTGAATCTCTTGCTCATCTTCCTTGTCCTTATTGATTTGATCTCCCCCTTGATCATTATCCTCCTCTTGAGGTGGCTCATCCTCTTGATCTTCATCATCTTGAGCCTGATCCTCATCTTGAGTTGGTGGAGATACTTGCATGGAAGATGACGGTTGATCTTGTGCTTGAGTAGGCTCTTCGGATTCCTTAGGACACACATCCCCAATAGACATGTTCCTTAATGCGACGCACAAAGCCTCTTCATCATCTAGTTCATCAAGATCAACTTGCTCTACTTGAGAGCCATTAGTCTCATCAAACACAATGTCACAAGAAACCTCAACTAATCTAGTGGATTTGTTGAAGACACTATATGCCCTTGTGTTTGAGTCATAACCGAGTAAAAAGCCTTGTACAACCTTAGGAGCAAATTTAGTTTTTCTACTCTTTTAATAAGAATAAAACATTTGCTACCAAAGACTCTAAAATATGAAACATTTGGCTTTTTACCGGTGAGGAGTTCGTAAGATGTCTTCTTGAGGATTTGGTGAAGGTAGAGCCGGTTGATGGAGTAGCAGGCGGTGTTAATCGCCTCAGCCCAAAATCGGTCCGAAGTCTTATACTCATCAAGCATGGTCCTTGCCATGTCCAGTAGAGTTCTATTCTTCCTCTCCACTAAATCATTTTGTTGAGGTGTGTAGGGAGAAGAGAACTCATGCTTGATGCCCTCTTCCTCAAGAAAGCCTTCAATTTGAGAGTTCTTGAACTCCGTCCCATTGTCACTTCTTATCTTTTTTATTCTCAATCCAAACTCATTTTGAGTCTGTCTCAAGAATCCTTTGAGTGTATATTGGGTTTGAGTTTTTTTCTTGCAAAAAGAATACCCAAGTGAAGCGAGAATAATCATCCACAATTACTAGACAGTACTTACTCCCGCCGATGCTTATGTAAGCTATCGGGCCGAATAGATCCATGTGGAGTAGTTCCAGTGGGCTGTCCGTTGTCATTATGTTCTTGTGTGGATGATGGGTGCCAACTTGCTTTCCTGCTTGACATGCGCTACAAACACTGTCTTTCTCAAAATGAACATTTGTTAGTCCTAAAATATGCTCTCCCTTTAGAAGTTTGTGAAGATTCTTCATCCCAACATGGTCTAGTCGGCGATGCCAGAGCCAACCCATATTATTCTTAGCAATTAAGCAAGTATCGAGTTCAGCTTTATTAAAATCAACTAAGTATAGCTGACTCTCTAATACTCCCTTAAATGCTACTGAATCATCACTTCTTCTAAAGACAGTAACACCTACATCTGTGAATATACAGTTTTAGCCCATTTTGCATAATTGAGAAACTGAAAGCAAGTTATAATCTAAAGAATCTACATGAAAAACATTAGAAATAGAATGGTCAGGTGATATAGAAAATTTACCAAGTCCTTTGACCAAACCTTGATTTCCATCCCCGAATGTGATAGCTCTTTGGGGATCTTCGTTTTTCTCGTAGGAGGAGAACATTTTCTTCTCCCCTGTCATGTGGTTTGTGCATCTGCTATCAATTATCCAACTTGAGCCCCCGAATGCATAACCCTACAAAACAATTTAGGCCTTGTTCTTAGGTACCCAAATGGTCTTGGGTCCTTTCACATTAGAAACAAGCACCTTGGGTACCCAAACACAAGTCTTGGAGCCCTTGTGTTTGCCCCCAACATATTTGGCAACTATTTTGCCAGATTTGTTAGTGAGCACATAAGAAGCATCAAAAGTTTTGAATGAAATATTATGATCATTTGATGCAGTAGGAGTTTTCTTTTTAGGCATTTTAACATGTGTAGAATGCCTAGAGCCAGATGCCTCATTCATATACATAAAAGCATGATGAGAAACAGAATGAGATTTCTTAGCATGAATTCTCCTAATTTTGTGCTCAGGATAATTAGCAGGATACAAAATATAGCTCTCATTATCCTGAACAATGGGAGCTTTGCCCTTAACAAAGTTAGACAATTTCTTAGGGGCATTAAGTTTGACATTGCTTCCCTATTGGAAACCAATGACATCCTTAATGCCAAGGCGTCTCCCACTATAGAGCATGCTTCTAGCAAGTTTAAACTTTTCATTTTCAATTTCATGCTCATTAATTTTAGCAGATAATTGAGCTATATGATCATTTTGTTGTTTAATTAAAGCAAGGTGATCATTTATAGCATCAATATTAACATCTCTACATCTAGTACAAATAGTGACATGATCAACAGTAGATGTAGAGGGTTTGCAAACATTTAATTCATCTATCTTAGCATGTAATATGACATTCTCATTTCTAAGACAGGAAATAGAATCATTGCAAACATTTAAATCTTTAGCCTTGGAAATTAAACTATCTTTTTCAGTTCTAAGGCTAGAAATTGATTCATTCAATTTATCAATCTTAGCATTTAAACTAGCATTTTTCATTTCTAAGATTGGTAATTGAATCATGGCACATTCTAAGCTCTTTAGTCAAATTTTCATTTTTCTCTACCTCCTGAGCATAAGCATTTTTTACCGCTTTTTGTTTTCTTTAATAAGGAATTCCTCTTGGCTGTCCAAGAGTTCATCCTTCTCATGAATGGCACCTATCAATTCATTTAATTTTTCTTTTTGTTGCATGTTAAGGTTAGCAAAAAGTGTGAGCAAATCATCTTCATCTTCACTAGAACTACCCTCATCACTAGATGTAGTATACTTGGAGGTGGTTCTAGATTGTACCTTCTTCTTTTTGTCGTCCTTTGCCATGAAGCATTTGTGGCCGACATTGGGGAAGAGAAGTCCCTTGTTGACGGCGATGTTGGCGGATCCTCGTCGGAGGAGGAGTTGGTGGAGCTCTCATCGGAGTCCCATTCCCGACACATGTGGGCATCGCCGCCCTTCTACTTGTAGTACTTCTTCTTCTCCTTCTTCTTCCCCCTCTTGTCATCGCCCTGTCACTATCACTAGATATAGGACATTTAGCTATAAAATGATCGGGCTTACCACATTTGTAGCACACCCTCTTAGAGCGGGGTTTGTAGTCCTTCCCCCTCCTTTGCTTGAGGATTTGACGGAAGCTTTTGATGATGAGCGCCATCTCCTCATTGTCGAGCTTGGAGGCGTCAAAGGGGAGCCTACTTGATGTAGACTCTTCTTTCTTCTCTTCCTTCGCTATGAATGCAACGTGTTGCACTTTGGGTGTTGAGGTGGCGCCTTGCTCCAAGTCGACGATTTGTTTGGAGCCTTTGATCATTAGTTCAAAGCTCACAAACTTCCCTATCACTTCCTCGGGAGACATTAACTTGTATCTAGGATCCCCATGAATTAATTGAACTTGAGTAGGGTTCCAAAAAACAAGGGATCTTAGAATAACCTTGACCATTTCATGGTCATCCCATTTTGTGCTCTCGAGGTTGCGCACTTGATTGACCAAGGCCTTGAGCCGGTTGTACATCACTTGTGGCTCCTCTCCTTGGTTGAGGATGAATCGACCGAGCTCCCCCTCGATCGTCTCCCGCTTGGTGATCTTGGTCACCTCATCTCCTTCGTGCGCAGTCTTTAGGACGTCCCAAATTTCCTTGCACTCTTTAACCCTTGCACCTTATTATACTCCTCTCGACATAGAGAGGCGAGGAGTATAGTAGTTGCTTGGGAGTTGTAGTGCCGTATTTGGGCGACCTCATCCGAGTCATAGCCCTCGTCCCCCACGGTGGGTACATACGCTCCTAATTCAACAATGTCCCATATGCTTGCGTGGAGTGAGGTTAGGTGATGCCTCATTTTATCACTCCACATGCAATAATCCTCACCATCAAAATATGGTGGTTTGCCTAATGGAACGGAAAGTAAAGGAGCGCGCTTAGAAATACGGGGATAACGAAGTGACATCTTACTATACTTCTTGCGCTCATGGTGCTTAGAAGTGACGGACACAGCGTCAGAGCCGGATGTGGAGGGCGACGAAGAGTCGGTCTCGTAGTAGACCACTTTCTTCATCTTCTTCTTCTTATCACCACTCCAATGCAACTTGACGTGAGGAGGTGATTCCTCCTTGCCTTTGGCACCAGACTCCCTTGATGGAGCCTTCCCGTGGCTTGTGGCCTTCTCGTCGGTTTCCATCTCCCTCTTGGCGGATCTTCCCGACATCACTTCGAGTGGTTAGACTCTAATGAAGCACTAGGCTCTGATACCAATTGAAAATCACCTAGAGGGGGGGGGGTGAATAGGCGGAATCTGAAATTTATAAACTTAAGCACACACTACAAGCTGGGGTTAGCGTTAGAAATGAATTCGAGTCTTAGAGAGAGGGGAAAAACAAATCAACCAACAAATAAGCGGATGAACATGGTGATTTGTTTTACCGAGGTTCGGTTCTAAAGAACCTAGTCCCCATTGAGGTGGTCACAAAGACCGAGTCTCTTTCAACCCTTTCCCTCTCTCAAACGGTCACTTAGACCGAGTGGGCTTTCTTCTTTACTTCTCACGGGTCACTTAGACCCCCCAAGGACCACCACACAATTGGTGTATCTTGCCTTGCTTACAAAGGACTTGAGAGTAACAAGGAAAAGAAAAGAAAGCCAACCAAGCAAACAAGAGCGACAAGAAACAAAAGTGATCCTCTCACAAGCCCTAATGCGATATCGTTGAATTTGGGACTATGAGTGGATCGATCGCTTTGATTTGTGTCTTGGAGTGAAGTCTATTGCTCCTGTATTGAATGCGACGTGTGGAATTCTTGGATGGTTGGAGTGGTGGTGGTTGGGGGGTATTTATAGCCCTCAACCACCACATAGCCGTTGGGGATGGCTGATGTCGATGGCCATCGGACACTGTCCGGTGCGCCAGCCACGTCACCCAACCGTTAGGGTTCTGGAGCAGTTGATCGTTGGAGGCTTGTCTTCAAGTGGCATCGGACAGTCTAGTGCCGCACCGAACACACACTGTTCACTGTCTGGTGCGCCTCAGACTTTTGCGCTCTGACTCTGCGCGCACTGTTCTTCACTGTTCAGCGGTCAGCGCGGCTTTTGCAGTCGACCGTTGCGCGAGTAGCCGTTGCTCCGCTGGTGCACCAAACAGTCCGGTGAATTATAGCGGAGCGCGCCCTGAGATACCCGAGAGTGGCGAGTTTGAGACTGTATGGTCCTGGTGCACCGGACACTGTCCGGTGCGCCAGACCCGGGCACACTCGGTTTCTTTGCCCCTTTGTATTTGAACCCTATCTTCAATCTTTTATTGGTTTGTGTTGAACCTTTATGCACCTGTAGAACATATAATCTAGAGCAAACTAGTTAGTCCAATATTTGTGTTGGGCATTCAACCACCAAAATTATTTATAGGAAAAGGTTAAACCCTATTTCCCTTTCACTCAGGCTTGGTGGTGATTTTTTAGGAGGTCGATTGAGCCATTGAGTTGAGGCATCGTTGATGCTATGGTGCGCATTGTGACGCCGACAAAAGCTCCCTCTGGGCTTTCCGTGAGGGGGGAAACAATCCTCATTGTGTTGGCTGTGAGACACTCACGGCTAGGGTTGCAACTCGCCTCACTAGATGGGGAGGTGAGCCCATCCTTTTATCCCGGTAGGAGGATGTGGGGGATGGATATCCTCCTGGTCCGCACATGTGTGAAAATACGCCTGGGGCCACACAATAGTCGCCCCCTTGAGGCATCCCGGTATGGGCCGAGTAAAAAGGAATCAGCAGAAACGAGCGGGTCCAGATGCAAAAGTGGCCCACGTCTGAGTTAGCCACGGCATAAGCGCGAATATATCAGGCCAGGTTTGTTCCGCACGTCCGACATCTTGAACCACCGATGATAGCTCAGGCGCGGGAGCACCGAATTCCCTAGGATAATGGAAGATTGTTCGCTACTAATTAGGGGATAAGCAGGGAGATTGTAATCAACACTCGTGCGGGGGAGCTCTCTCTAGCTGTGTATATAAGGCCAGGAGGCATCCCTACCATTTTCATCTCATCAACAACCCATCATCTTAGTAGTCACAGCTTGTAAAATCACCCTCATACAGAAAACCACTGTAGGAAGTAGGGTATTATGCCTCTCAAAGTGGCCCGAACCTACTCAAGCTTGTGTGTTTCCCTCCTGGTGCTACAGCATGAACCATCGAGTCACAATCTACGATGTCGTCCTACCCAAAAGCACCACGAGGGTAATCCCAGGTGTGCGGTCGAACACACAATACCGACAGCTGACGCGCCAGGTAGGGGGTGCGTCGTCGATCAATTTTGAGTCCATGGTCGTTGTTTTCAAGAGCAAGATCACCTTCAGCCCAGGAGCAGTTTTCTGCTTCAGGACCATCTCCTGCATGGTGGATGTAGAGGGGACTCTACACCACATAGAAACTTCACCCTGAGTGGCTAGCGAATCCTATTCTTGTACTAAAAAAGAATAAAGTTGATTGACGCATGTGTGTTGACTATACCGATCTCAACAAACACTGCCTGAAGGATCCCTTCGGACTCCCTAGAATAGATTAGGTAGTCGACTCAACCGCCGGCTGATCTATGCTCTCCTTCCTATATTGCTACACTGGATATCACCAAATCAGTTTAGCAACGGAAGACAAGGAAAAGACCGCAATCATCATGCTTTTTGGGGCCTTCTGCTATACCTCCTTGTCATTTGGCCTCAAAAACGCTGGAGCGACTTATCAAAGGACTATCCAAACATGCTTAGCTGACCACTAGTGCAAACGTGTAGAAGCTTATGTCGACGATGTGGTAATCAAAACAGAAAAACCGAGAGAACTTCATCGAAGATTTACAACAGGTCTTCAACAGTTTGAGGCGCTATCGCTAAAAGCTGAATCCAGAGAAATGTGTGTTCGGGGGTACCAGCCAGAAAGCTATTTGGGTTTATCGTCAACCATCGAGGAATTGAGGCCTACCCAGAAAAAATTGAAGCCATGATGAGGATGGAACCACCGCGATCACAGGAAAAGGTGCAGAGGCTCACTGGGTGCATGGCAGTGCTAAGCTATTTCATCTCAAGGCTCGGTGAAAGGGGAATGCCATTCTATAAGCTACTCAAGAAGGTAGACAAATTCTAGTGGACTGCTGAAGCTCAAGAAGCCCTGGAAGCACTCAAGAAATTCCTGACCACGCCACCGGTAATCAAGCCGTCGCGCCTGGCTATAGCTAGTCAGCCAGCTGAAGACCTGCTACTATATATCGCCTACACGACTCACATAGTAAGCACTGCGTTGGTAGTCGAGTGGGCTGAAGAAGGGCGTGGGTACCCAGTACAATATCCTGTCTACTTCATTAGTGAAGTCCTTAGGCCCTCAAAGATAAGATATCCACAAGTTCAGAAGCTACTATACGCAGTACTTCTAACTGCTCATAAACTCTGGCACTACTTTGATGACCATAAAGTCATAATAGTCACGGGATTCCCAACAGGATAAATACTCCACAACAAAGAAGCAGTCCGAAGAACAACCAAGTGGGCATGTGAGCTCGTAGCTCACGACATAGAATTCCGACCTCGCACCGTAATCAAGACTCAAGCCCTGGTGGATTTCATATCAGAGTGGACTGAGCACCAGGTTCCGGAGAACCATCGTTAAGGCTACAGGGGACAGGGGCAGGAATTCTTTTCATTGCCCCTGGAGGAGATCAACTCAAATATGCGCTTCAGCTTATGTTTTCAGCCTCCAACAATGACGAACAGTATGAGGCCTTAATTCATGGGCTAAGCATTGCCATATCATTGGGCATCAAGAGACTAATGGTATATAGCGACTCGCTAGTTGTCATCAGACAGGTGAACAAAGATTGGGGTTGCTCCACAGACTCAATGGACAGCTACTATGCTGCAGTGCAGAAGCTGGAAGGCAAATTCGAAGGATTGAAATTCTATCATGTGGAAAGGGATCGCAATGCAGCAGCAGATGCACTGTCAAAACTAGGGTTCAGTTGGGCCTAGGTTCCACCCGGAGTTTTTGTTTAGGAGGTACAGCAGCTAAGCATCACAGTAGGACACGCTGAAGAATGCAACGCGATAGACCAGGCAAAGACAGATCCCAACGATTGGAGGGAGCCAATTATCAGATATGTAAAAAATGAGGAGGAGCCAGATGATAAGGCCACAGTAGAGTGCAGTGCAAGGCAATCAACTCACTATACCATCATAGGAGGCTGCTAAATAGGAGAAGTGTAGGAAGAGTCCTCATGAAATGCATTCACTCGGCTACAGGGAAGCAACTGCTGGATGAGATCCATGCAGGTCAGTGCGGAATACACGCAACATCAAAGACCTTGGTAGGGATGGCTTTTAGGTCAGGCTTCTATTGGCCAACAGCAAAGAAGGATGCAGCAGGACTTAGTCCAGAAGTGTGAATCTTGTCAGTTCCTATCAAAGCAACAGCACTTACCCGCCCAACATCTGCAAACTATCCCTGTAACCTGGCCTTTTGCATGCTGGGGGCTAGATATGATCAAGCCATTCAAGAAAGCGCAGGGAGGATACACTCATGTGCTCGTCACAATCGATAAGTTTACAAAGTGGATAGAGTACAAAACAATTGCCTCTTTAACTTCAGCGAAAGCAGTGAAGTTCATTCAAGAAATAATGTTTAGATTCTGCTGGCTGAGGAGCATCTAGGTCAAGTATGCATCAGTGGCACACCCGAGAACTAATGAAAAGGTAGAAAGAGCCAATGGGGTGATACTTTATGCGCTCAGGAAGAAAGTATTCGACAAGAGTGAAAAGCTTGCAGGCAAATGGATCAGGGAACTACTGTATGTAGTCTAGGGTCTGCGAACCCAACCTAGCCGGGCCTTGCATGGCAACACTCCATTCTTCATGGTATACAGATCAGAAGTCGTGTTGCTAGCAAATCTAATCTTTGGAGCACCCAGTTTGACATTTGAAAGCATAGTGGAAGCGGAAGCAACCAGACTGGAGGATGTTGACGTATTAGAAGAAGAACATTTGAATGTCATCAACCAATTGGCCAGGTATTAGCAGACTCTAAGTTGCTACCACAACAAAGCAGTGCAACACCAATCCTTTGCAGTAGGAGACCTAGTAGTTTGCCGCGTATTGGCAGGAGAAGGACGGCACAAACTATCACTGCAAAGGGAAGGACCTTTCATCGTTGCAGAAGTCACTAGGCCTGGGTGCTACCGGCTCACCCAGATGGATGGAACTCAAGTAGGAAACTCGTGAAATATTGAGCATCTCACAAAATTTTACCCGTAGTGATTCCATAAACTCCAGTTGGTGAGCTACACAATGTAAACCAAAGATCTCATTATCAATAAAGTTTCTGTGTTCGTCCACATGCAAAGAAACCTTCAAATGGCGATTGGCTTAAGTCGGAAACGCCTTAAGCTGACACAGCTTGCATACATGACTTAGGGTGATTACTATACCCTGCTAACAGAGCAACCGATTTAAGTCAGAAACGCCTTAAGTCGGTGCGACATGTTCACGCATACATGACTTAGGGTGATTACTATACCCTGCTAGCGCAACAATCAACTTAAGTCGGAAACGCCTTAAGTCGGGGCAGCACATTCAATTAGAAAAATGTCTTCTCAATGAAAAATGTTTTCTGTTTGAACAAATCAATGTTCGCTTTCACTCCACGGTTACTGTGCAGGAGCATCCTCGCAAGGAACCTTATCTGCAGGATCACCAGAAGCAGAAGGATTACTCCAAGTAGCCAATGCAACAATACGTCAGCCACAATGTCGTCATGCATCACAACGCTAGGCCTCTTCATCAGGATCCAGCCAGTACGGACGACCTTGTCCATCGCTTTGTCACACCACTCCTTCATGATAGCAAGGTCGTCCTCTAAGACCTTGATATCGCGACGGGCAGTCTCTGCATCACGATGAAGAACCTCTAGTCCTCTAAGACCTTGATAGACACCCATTGGGGTCGATGAGCCATAGTCCCCCAAGGAGAACTCCTCAGAGAACTCTAAGTCCCCAAACTCTTTAGATGGGGCACTCGGTGGGTGCTTACGCTTCCCCTCCAACAGGCGGCGCTTCCCCTTGCCTCCTTTACCTCCGGCCATTGTTTTTCGGGGGTGAAGGGGAAAAGGGAGGAAAAGAGGATGAGTTAACAAGTGAAAGTGACGAAGGCAGCCAGGCGATGTGGGCTATTTAAAGGAGCTAGGAGGCGACCGTTTGTTTCCTGCCCTTTCACTGAACAGTCGCAAAACTTCAATAGCGGCTCAAGTCTCCAAGAAATGGGTCATGCATCTGGCCCCGTTTCACATAACACAACACTGGATGGAATCAATGTCAACCGCTCAGACACAACGTTACACCTCTCTGTCGCATCAGTTTACTATTTTAGGACAACACGATGCACATCTTTCACTGGATAGACACCCATTGGGTGTACCATCTAGATTTTTAGAGATTTTCTGAAGCGGCGAGACCTGTAACATATACGCAATGAACACACAACGACAAAGGGGAAGATTGGTCAAACTGGAGGAAGTCCAGACTCCACCGAGCACAAGTCCAATCAGTAGAAGCATTGAAGTCCACGGCCGAGTGCCATCCAGCCAGGCTCCCTCTGGTTCGGGTTCAACCGACTGGGCTCCAACTCATCAAAGGGTCCGATCAGAGTGACTCTAAACCCAGCAGGCTATGGACAGATGTCACCACCAAACTACTCCAAAAATCATGTTGAAAGCAAAGCAATGAAGACCTTTGAGTTGATTATTTTAGAATCAAATCAAAGCTCGGGGGCTACACCCATTGGGTGCACCTTCGGTGCACCCAATGAAGTCATGAAATTTCGGAGACAAATGCTAAACTCTAAAGCATACGACGAAGACCTTTGAGTTGATTATTTCAAAATCAAATCAAAGCTCGAGGGCTACACCCATTGGGTGCACGTTCGGTGCACCCAACAAAGTCATAAAATTCGGAGACGAATGCTAAACTCTAAAGAATACAAGGAAGACCTTGAGTTGATTATCTCAAAATCAAATCAAAGCTCGAGGCTACACCTAATGGGTGCACCTTCGGTGCACCCAAAGGAGTCATGAAATCTCAAGAAAAAAACGCTAAACTCAAAAGCGAGTGGTGAAGACATTTGAATCGATTATTTCAAAATCAATTTAAAGATTGAGGGCCTGTGGGGGATGGATATCCCCCGGGTCCACACGAGTGCGAAAATACGCTTAGGGCCACACAACAGTCGGCCCCTTGAGGCGTCCCGCTATGGGTCGGGTAAAAGGAATCAACAGAAATGAGCCGGTCTAGATGCAAAAGAGGCTCACGTTCGAGTTAGCCACGACATAAGCGCGAATATGTTGGGCTGCGTTTGTTCCGTGCGCCCGACATCGTGAACCGCCAGCGATAGCTCAGACGCGGGAGCACCAAATTCCCTAGGATAATGGAAGATTGTTCGCTACTAATTAGGGGATAAGCAGGGAGATTGTAATCAATGCTCGTGTGGGGGAGCTCTCGCTGGCTGTGTATATAAGGCCAGGAGGCACCCCTACCATTTTCATCGCATCAGTAGCCCACAATCTTAGTAGTCACGGCTTGTAAATCGCCCTTATACAGAAAACCACCACAGGAAGTAGGGTACTACACCTCTCAAAGTGGCCCGAACCTGCTCAAGCTTGTGTGTTTCCCTCCACGTGGTACAACACGAACCATCGAGTTAGAATCTACGAACCTGTCCTACCCAAAAGCACCACAAGGGTAACCTCGGGTGTGTGATCGGACACAAAACACCGACATAGGATGTCTAAGAATGAGTCCCGAATAGGGTCCAACACCCCTACGACCTCAGTACAAGTGGGTCGTGGTGTGCTTTGCGGCCCACATTCCTCCTGAGGGCCGCCGAGCTGGAGGTCACTGAAACCTCTGGCAATGTTTGGTAAGCCACTCGTCGAAGGAGTTGGGGCTTCAGGGGCCCTGATCATTGCCCCTTCCTTGCCAACGAAGAGTTCAAGACTCCCAAACCGGATGACTGCTCCAAGGGTCCAAACTGCACCGCTATCATTGTTGGCCATCTAGAGCTTAAAGAACCTCATCGAGAACATGCAAGGCCCCTACCTGGCACGCCAACTGTCGGTGTTTAGAACCTTGCTCCAAAAAGGAAATTTCTGTGTGCGTGTTCCAGGCTCCAGACGGTGTGCATGGTGGGTGCAAGATTTATGCTGGTTCAGGTAGAATGTCCCTACTTCCAGTCATCGGTGGCTTGCTCTACTGGCACCATTGTTGATCAATACTCATAGTAGGGGTTACAAGCAGGCGAGAGAGGGAGGAGAGGCTCCCAAGTCTCTTTGTGGTGGAGGAGGTGGAGCTAAGGGCTATAGAGTGGAGTCCTAACTAAGTCTTGGCTTGGCGGCGGGGCTCCAGCCTCTATAACCTCGTTGGTGCGTCCACATTCTTCCTGTCGGTCTGTAATCTTTCCATCTAGACATCTTTTTGTACATCTGTCTTCTGGGTTCCTCGTGTGGGTTCTCCCTCCGTAAGGGGACCGACCTCCTCCTTTTATAGGCCAAGGAGAGGTCATCCCACGATGGCTTTCTCAATAAGAAGTCACCAGGCGATGGTAAAACCGAGTGTTCTACCACGGGGTGAAGCCATGCGAGCCCATGGGCCCCAGGGTCGTCCTTTTTTCTCGTATTCTTTATAGTGGACACCGCGGGTAGCGTGGGACCCGAGCAACATCATTTGAGCTACGTCGACCCCTGGCTTCCGAAGCCAGGGGCTCTATGCGGCTTGTATTGTTATGCCGTGCGAGCGGTGTGCGTACTCAGGCCTTGTCCCAATATATCATGAGTGCGTCGTAGGCCAGGGGATGTGCGGGTCATAAGTGGGTCGTAGTCTGTGGGGTTCATAGGTTATGAGTGTGTTGTTGCCCAACGGACTCGTAGGCCATTAGTGGGAGGCGTACCGTCACCTCTACCGTGGCTCGGTGCCAAGCACAGTTAATGCAGTCATTCACTTATGGCGGGTCGGTGTTGGGCCGGGCAAGGGATCCACTCGTGTGATTTGCCTTCGGTTCGTCCGACCCCATATTTGGTTCAGCCATGCCCGACCCTAGGCTCGATGTCGTTTGTACGAGGGCAGATGCTTACAGGGTAGACCGTCGGATCCAAGTTGCCAGAGGCTTTTCCTTGGTGCACTCGCTGACCGATAGGTTCCATGTGCCAGGGATCTTATCCCCAACACAACTATTCCCTCTATTTAACTCCCTTTTACTTTTTAATTGAGCTATTTACTTTTTTACATTGGTTTATATTTTTCATCCCTTCGATACCATTATTGTTACATGTAACTGTTAAGTGGTGCACATGCCCACGTGTCATAGCCAAGAGACGCATACAGGCCCACGTGTCATAGTCTATGTGGCGAGGTAGCCGAGGATACGGGTGACGCGGTCGGCGCTCTAGATGAGAAAGAGCGTGACACATGTGTCGGTGAGGCGCTGGAGCGGCAGCGCGATGTAGGCAGTGCGGAAACATGCCTAGGAGGCATGGAGTGACGCGGCGACGAGGAGGAACAGCGACAGCAAGAAGAGCGCCTAGATGAACATGTAGAACCAGCAACGAGGTGCTAGCGTGGGCGCTCCCTTGTCAGCGTCAGTCTGGACTGTCGCAACGCTGCGCAAGCGCAACGGCGGTGGAGGCATGCCACGCTAGGCACCCGCTGGCACTGTGCGCCTTGAGGAGCAGCACCTAGGTGGTCTGCTTGGCGTTCTTGCCCCTCCTCCGGACAAGAAGTTGTAGCGGTTGTCGATCTCGGAGATGGACCAGCGGTTGGGGTTCTCCATCCTGACAACGACGGGGGTGCCGTAGTAGGCGTTGCGCGGGCAATGACGACCCTGTCGCCCAGAGGCTGCTCCACAACACCATCGATGGGCGACGCAAGAACTATAGAGGTGACCCAACCAGACCATCTCCCCTCGCTGCCGCCTCTGCTCGGCCCCAAAAATAGCAAGCCAAGACTGAGGAGCATAGTGAGTGACAGATACAGAGACGCTGGCTCCTAGGGGTCCCCTTCTTTTGAGCCCACGCTCACCCAGCTCGCTCCAACCCTGATCTCCATCCCCGTGCACTGCAGCAGGCAGGGAAGCTTACCACTATCTTGCAAACCTAATGAGATGGTGAGGAAGACGGTGCACGTCTCCAGACTGACACATGGGCTCGTGCACCACTTAACAGCGATATGTAATGGCAATGACATTGAAGAGGCGGAAAATATAAACCAAGGGTTTCGAAGGAAACACATAATTTTAGATGGTATTGAAGGGATCCATATAAGTTTCAATGGTATTGAAGGGATTTTCTACGAATACAAGGTTGACTTCTCACTTGTGGTTCGGGTTTGGTTCGGGTTGATGATGTGTGATTGTCAACAGGTAGCACTCTAGAGTGATCAGTGGGCTAACCAGAGTGTGAGATTATGTATGTGCAACCATGTCGGTCGGCTTGTGGTGTGCAGGTTTGGAGCACAGAGACGATGGTCGATAGTTGAGGTGAAGGTCATGCGCGCTCGTGCTAATGGACCGGGAGAGGTGAAGGGCGAGTGCTAGGTCTTTACTGACAAACCAGAGAAACCAGGTGGCCAGCCGTGGTGGCTGACACTAGGGCCACACACTCGCGCAAAGACGTGATGGAGTGGATCGTGTTACCGGCGTGGTCGAGGACTGGCGGGACGCGTCTTGTAACACCTTGAATTTGGGGGTATAAAATTTCTTCTCTAATATCTACCAAATTCAGGTGTAACTCCTTTTCTCACCTTTATAAATTTCCAATCTTTTCTTTTTAATAGAGTTTTGGGTATTTATTTGAGAGGTGTATTATTTCTCTAGAATATTAAAACCCAAGGGAAACATGAATTGTTGCATCATGTTGATCTTAAACTTTGTTTTTGGTTGATGCATATGTTTGAAATAATTCAAGTTAAATTTTGGTTTGATTTGATTTGAATTCAAAAGAGAAAATAAAAAGAAAAGGAATACAAAATTCAGAAGGAAAAGGAAAAGCCAAAGAAGCCCAACCCCCCCTGCCCCAGCCATTTTGGCTCAGCCGACCCAACTCCGCACGCCGCGCGCTCGCCCCCTCTCTCTCACTCTCTGATCGGTGGGATTGGCTTGTTGGCGCCAACCTATTCTCCCCCGCGTGCTCGGCCTTGCTCGCTGCCCCTGGGCCCCACCTGTCGACGCTTCGTCGTCTGCCCGTTGCGCTAACCCCCTGAGCTTCGGGTCCCACCTAGCAGCCCCTCCCCTCCTTCAACTACTCGCCCGTGTGAGCCGCACACACGCATGTCGAGGTGGTCGTGCCCACGTCGCGCCCCTACGCGAAACCGCCGCCCCCGACCCCTTTTGAAGCTGCTGCTCGTGCCCACCTCCCTCCCCGTCTCACTCTCCTTTTCTCAGCGCCCTCACCTAAGCCGCGTGCGGCCATTTTTCAAGCTCGCTGGAGCTTCCCCGTTGCCGAGCCTTCTGCGCCCAAATTTTTCCCTCGGCAAGGCCCGTCTGTCATTCCTGGCCGTGACCCGCCACCGCCAAACAGAGCTCCGTTGTCGTCCACGCTTCACCCAAGGTGAATTTCCCAACCGATACTCCCTTTCTCGCTCCCCATCCTCCCTGCTTTGTGGGGTAGCCACAGGTGATCACCGGCAATGGCATTGCGCTTTCGTGCCAGGGTTCTCTGGTCAACGGCCACCACCCCATGCTCTGCTTTGCTCGCGTGTAGCCACCGGCTCCGGCCATGGCACTCGCGTCGTGCACGCGGCCGAGGCTGACGGCGATCCCGACCAGTGGGCCCCGCCTGACAGCTTCTCTGTGCCTATCCTCTCCCCTCCCTCTCTAGCCGCTGACCCATGGGCCCCGCCTGCCAGAGCGCGCCTGCGCTCGCGTCGCGCACCGGGTTTGCCCAGGCCGCTGACCCGTGGGATCCGCCGGTCAGTTATCGCGTCCACTCTCGCGTGCCCCGCTTCTAATCTCGGTCGTTTGTTTCTGATCGGGTGGCTGAGAAGCCCAGATATCCCTTCGCTATGGGCAGTTTGCTTAAAACCCCCTCAGTTTCCTGGATATGAAACCAACCGTCCTTAGCTCTTACATCTGTGCCCCTGGTTTCTTAAAGAGAGGTCCCCGGGTTTGTATTTAATTAGGTAAGTAGGTTTAATTTATTGTTTTTGAATTCTAAAACTTGTAAATTTCATATCTTTTGCATATGAACTGCAAATTGGGTGGTTCAAATTGCAAAATGCCCATAGTGTTATTCTCTATCTGTTTAAATTATAATCATTCACTGTTTGCATGTCTTAATTTTATGGCTAGACTCTAGGTTAATTTAATGTGATAGAATATTTATTAAAGGTAAAATAAAAGTAAAACCCTAATAAATGTGCAAGTGCTTAACTTTGTAGATTTAATTTCAATTAATGTACGGTCCCATCCCTGGAATAACTTTATCTAAATAAGTAATTTACTAAAATAGACATAGTTAAGTAGTTAATCTACTGATATAGGAAGTAGTTGGAGAACAACAGACAACTATGTATATTAACCTACCCTAGGACCTAGAGTGCTCTTGTGTGTTTGTACTTTTCCACTGAACTGAGTTTACTCTGTTCCACATGATTGGTGTACTTTTCCTTTATCATTTCCCAAGTGTGTTGAATGAATGATTGTTTTGTGTAGATAATGAGCAGTCTGAGATTTCTGAGTGTGTTGCAGGAGACTTCCCTGAGCAGCAACCTGGTGAAGGCAAGTGTCCTATGACCTATTATGTCCTATTTACTTTATGATTCACGGTCCCGCATACCATGATCAACCTAAGGATTGACTAGTATTCTGCTATTGCTTTACCCTTTGGGAATTGGTCACTATGTTTTGTATTATGCTATTGCTTTACTTTAATCAACGAACATAATGAGAAGATTATGATGATGAACATGTGATATTTTAGGGGACTTGAGCTATTTCTGGAGTACCGCTCTGTAAGGACCTATTCGTTGGATGACCACCCGAGAAAACAGTACAACCATAAGGGTGGAACGGGACACCCTTAGCTGATTAATTGGAGGAACTTGGGGGTGTAGTTGGCTTCATCGTAGTGCCGTCAATGGGGGCTAGGGCAGAGTGCTTGCTCTGCTAAGGGTGGGTGCCGAGGTTCATTCGATTTGGTTTTGTTAGTCACCCAACTTAGGGAGGAATAATGTGTTTGTACGATTGGCAAAACCTAACAGGCAACTACACACTAGGCAAATCTTTGTAAAGGCTAAGTAGTGATACCCTGCCAGATCACCTAGGTAGTGATCAATGGGGAGTAACGATCCTCGGACAAAAAGGGAATCATGGCTTGTGGGTAAAGTGTGCAACCTCTATAGAGTGTTAGAAACTGGTATATCAGCCGTGCTCACGGTTATGAGCAGCCTTGGGAGCTCCTTTGATTAGAGTTACTCTAGATACTTTTATGATGATGCTTAATGATGATGATTATACTTAAGGTACTTGGTATTTCCTCTTGGAGGGAGTACTATTTGGGTTAATAACTTGGGATTACTGATAAAACTTGGCTCTCTATTAGTAATAAATACATGACCAACTAAAAGCAACTGCTTTAAGCTTAACTCCACATACAACTAGTCCACTTTAGCTAAATAGGACATTTGCTGAGTACGTTGATGTGTAGTCACCTTTGCTTTAAAACACCAAAACCCCAGATTGTCCCCATTGCAATCAGTGCTCAGGAGAAGATGAAGGCAATGTGGAGAATTTTTAGGAGTTTTAGGACTTCGATGAGTTCTAGATTAGATTAGTGGCAAACCCCCAGTCAGCTGCCTATCAAGGCCTTATCGTACTATGTTTCGTATTCGCACTTTGATTATGATTATGACATAAGTTAATGACTCTGTAGATGTCTTGGACATCGTGATGTAATAAAATACTTATTTCCGCTATTATTTTGAGCAATGTGTGATGATGTCCAACTATGTAATCGTTGTGTATGTGAATTTTTGATCCTGGTACGTACATGGTTCACATTCGGTTTTCCTTCCTAAACCAGATGTGACATAAGTGGTATCAAAGCCTTGCTGACTGTAAGGCTAGTAACCTAGACTAGAATGGTCGCTTTAAGGAATATAGACCCTTATTCTCACCTTGACTCTTGGTGTTACTTCAAAAGTTGGTCATCTCGACCAATTCTATGTTATACTACTACATATATACCCATCTTACAAATTTTTTTTCTTATTCTGCTTTTGGTTTACTTGCTGGTCATATAGTTCTGTTCTCACTCTTTTGCTTACAACATATTTTGTAGATGGCCCATCTTAGATGAATTGCACGTAAGTCGGTGATCCCTTTCCTGCCCTCTCGCCTTGCGGAGCGTCCACTGCGCCGCACGGTGATATGACAGTTGAGTCACCTGGAGAGACTGCACCACCGCCTGCATGAGGAGCAGGAAAACTGATGCCAGGAGCGAGAGCAACAGGGCTCTTCCCTCTTACCTCAGTAGGAGGTGGAGTCTAGGAGGCAGCCCTCCTCTGTGCCTCAGCTAGAGGTGCCCCCGCACCACCACAAGGCACCCCCGCTACTGGAGGAGACCTAGACGAAGATGACGACAGTGGCAGTTCGAGCCACAGCACAGAGTCTTCGGTGGAGCAGGAGCCAGAAGGATGGGTCGCCCGACCTATCAGTCGTGACATCGCTCACGGTTGTCATTTCCACGACGCTCTCGACACCTTGCTACGTCAGGTCTTTGACCGACAGACTTGGTCGATCGAGTACAGCTGTGTAGTCTACCAACACAGTCGCGGGTTATACCTGGACTAGTGGGAGGCTACTTGCTTGGTGCACCGTTCGGACAATGATCTCCACGGTACAGAGGCCTACTCAGAGCATTATTCTATCACTAAGCGGGACACTGCCAAGGCAGCCATGTAGGATGCTGCACGCCGTGCACTTTCGCAATACTATTCGTTGTTAAGTGGGGTGGCTAATGGTCTCGACCTGAAGTATTACCCCCGCCGCTCAACTGGCAGTATTACCCCCTGATGGTCCTAGATTGAGCAGCATGGTCAACTTGGTCGCCGTGCTGAACACCGAGCTGGACCACGCCCTTGATGAGTTAGGCAAGGCTCGGGTGGAGATTGTGGAACTGTGTGCTGACCGCGTGGAGCACCGCCATCAGGAGGAAGGTTCCCCTGCTCCTGTTGGGACTCAGCACCCTTACTGCTCACCGCCCCATGGTCATTATGCTTATGACACCCCTGACTACAGCACCTGGATAAACTTGGAGCCCTAAATCGCTAGTGTCGAGTTTGTAATAAATGTTTAAGTTAGTGTCTTTGTCTTAGTCAGTTTTAGTTGGTTAGAGTAGTTTGCTTATCATGTGTTTCTATGTTTGTCGTGATGAACTTATGATGGATTTGGCTCTTTGTAATGATTGTCACCAAAGTATGGGTGTCCCTGCAATTTGGTGTAGTTATTAATAAAGTTAGTCATTTAGTTTGTCACACCCGGTTTTAAAAGGTAAACCAAATGTGAACCATGTACGTGCTAGGATCATAAACTCACGTACACAACGATTACATAATTGGACATCATCACACATTGCTCAAAATAAATAGCGGAAATAGTAGTTTATTACATCAAGATGCCTGAGAAATCCACAAAGTCATTAACATAACATTGTCATAAACGTAATCAAAGTGCGGAATATGAAACATAAAGATAAGGCCTTCACAGGCAGCTGATTGGGGGTTTGCCACTAACACGACTAGTATACATCGTAGTCCTGAAACTCTTCAAAGTCCTCCATGTTGCTTGCACCTCCTCCTAAGAACTGATTGCAATGGGGACAACCTGTGGTTGGGGGTTTTTAAAGCAAGGGTGAGTACACATCAACATACTCAGCAAATGTCCCGTTTGGCTAAAGTGGACTAGTTGTCTGTGGAGTTAAGGTTAAAGCAGTTGCTTTTAGTTGGTCAAGTATTTATTACTAGTAGTAAACCAAGTTTTAGTAATAAACCCAGTTATTACCCAAAAGTACTCCCTCCAAAAGGAAATACCAGAAACCATAGTTATATTCATCATCAGTTACCATAATCATAAAAGTATTCAAAGTTCTTCTAATCCAAGAGGATCCCAAGGCTGCTCTTAACCGTGAGCATGGCTGATATACCAGTTTCTAACACTCTACAGAGGTTGCACACTTTACCCACAAGTCGTGATCCCTTTCCAGCCTGGGTTGTACAGACCCGATCTTCATTAACGAGGTGAATGGACAGGGATACACTACATAGCCTTTACAAAGACCCCCTGGTGCATAGATGCTCGTAAGGTTTTGCTAGTCATATAAACACAGTACTCCTCCCTAAGGTGGGTGACTAACAAAACCAAATCGAATGAACCTCGACACCCACCCTTAACAGAGCGAGCACTATGCCCCGACCCCCATTGACGTCCCTCCGACAAAGCCAACTACACCACCAGGTTCATCTAATTAATCAACTAAGGCCGTCCCATTCCATCCTCATGGTTGTACTGTTATCTCAGGTGGTCACTCAACGAACAGGTCCTTACGAAGAGGTACTCAGGAAAACAGTCTGAGTCCCCTAAAGTGCCATAAGAACATCACCATAATCATAATAACAACATCATATCATAAATATTCGCATCATGTTCGTTGATTAATGTGGAGCAATAGCATAAAGCTAACCATAATAACCCAAAAGGTAATCAAGGGCAAGATAAATGTAGACTAGTCAATCCTTAGGTTTCAATTAAGTAATGGAGGACAGTGAATTATAAAGTAAGTAGGACAGAATAGGTCAGAGGACACTTGCCTTCACCAGGTTGTTGCTCAGGAAGATCTTCGGCAACACACCCAGGAACCATAGGCTGCTCATTATCTACATAAAGCGATCATGCATTCAACACATTTGGATAATGACAAAGAAACAATACACCAAACATGTACAATCAAGTGAACACAACCTCGAAAGAATAGTAAAAACACAAGGAAATCTGGGTTCTAGGGTGGGCAATTACACCTAGAGGTTTGTGGTTCTCTAAGTACTGCTTATCTCAATAGATTACATAACTTAACTTCATTTATCTTAATAAGACACAAAAATTATACCAGGGATGGGTTCATACTTTACATGTTGTTACTTTCACAAGGTTGATTACCTAATTACCATTAGGGTTTTCTTTTTAATAAATAAACCATCACTTACACGAACCAATAGTCTAGGCATAAAATTAATACATGCACACAGTGAAAGGTTATAATTTAAACAGATAGAGAATAATCTTATGAACATTTTGCAATTTGAACCACTCAATTTGGAGTTTATATGCAAAAGATATGAAATGGACAAGTTTTGGAATTCAAAATACAAAATTAGACATATTCCTACGATTAAATATAAGCTCGGGGTTCTTTCTGCAAGATCCTAGGGGCTCGGCTGCAAATTCCAGGGATAGCGGGTTCTATTTCTCGGAAGCCAAGGGTTCTTTTTATAAAACTGCAAACCGAAGGGGGTACGGGGCGTCTTCAGCCATCCGATCATAGATCGACGGCCGAGAGCAGTCCCAAGCACAAGTGCGCGCGCGGGTGCTGACAGACGGGCTAGGGGCATCAGTGGCACTGAGGGCTGGCTGACCGGCCGAGCTTGGGCAAGGTGGAAACAAGGTCAGCGGCTCGGGTGAGGGCTCGACGTGGACGCCTGACACGTGGGGCTCGGGGTAGCGACGTGTAGGGCCACGAGGCGCCGTGGCCACTGGATCTCGGATCAATGGTCCTGGTCTAACGAACCAAGTGAATCGTTATCTGAGCGCATGGGCCAACAGATGAAGGACGAACGGTCATGATTGGGCAGTGGGGGGGGTTATGGCTCAGCGACCAGCGCTGCTACATCTATGGCGGCGAAGTGGTCGGAGACGGGGAAGACGACCTCCAAGGGGGGTTCTGGGGTCACTGGTGAGGGATGGAACAGGTGAAGAAGGTCCAGCGAACTCGTTTGCGGGACTCCAGCCGTGAGAACAGGACTAGAGGTGGGAGAACGGCAGAGGGAGGTGCTTCGGGCAGGTCGGGCAACTCTGGCGAGGAATCTCGGCTGTGGGGAGGGGGAATCGGACGTGCTAAGGCCTGGGCTAGCTCCGGCGAGGTAAGGGAAACACTACGGACCAAAATAGGGGCTCGGGACGGGGCCGAATTGACTATTCAACGCGCGGCCGCGGCTGAACTCTGGTGAGGCCGAATTGGCTAAGACCAGGCGGAAATAAGGTAAACCAAGCACAGGAACAAGTTCCTCACGTTGGGACGGAGCTCGGGATGGCTTGGCACGACTTCTAGCGGGCTGAATGGTCGGTAGCGTGGCCGCGGGTCTCTAGCGAGCATGGGCGATGATGGCATATCACGAGAGAGGGCGAGAGTGTGCGAAATGAGTCAAGGGAGAGAGATAGTGGGTGTAGGTGGGGCTCAAAAAGAGTTGGGGCACGTGGGCGAGCGACGTGGGCGATCTCCACGGCGGGTGCACGGACGTGGGTCAGCGGCGGTTGCAAGGGAGATGGAGCTGACAAGGCGGCCCCACGGTGTAGCAAGAGAGAGCGAGCACGCGGGATGGTCCACGACGCTAACAAGGCGGGCCCGTAGCGCAGAGAGAGAATGGGCGCGCGCGAGAGAGAGGAGCGGCCCTGACAGATCTGCCCCCCCAGGAAGAGGGAGAGGGGAGCGAGAGCGGACGGACACAGGCTATCGCTGACAGGTGGGACCCACCTGTCAGGCAGAGCGGGCGCACGCGCGCTGCCTGGCTAGGCTGGGCTAGGCTTAACGGGCCAAAATCGCTTTTCTCTTTTTTCGAATTTTCCAAATGCTTTTACTTTATTTTCCTTATGGATCTGAAATCAAATTCAAACCCAATTCAAATTAAAACTGATTCAAACATGTGCATCAACAAAAAGAATAATTTGGGCTCATCATGATGCAACATTTCATGACTCACATAGGTTTTGCTATATTAAATAAATAGTTAATCTCCTACAAACTTGTCACACCCGAGCTTTAAGGTACAAAGCCGGGTGCATCTCATACATGCGCCAACGAAGACAACATATATAATAACAGAGTGTATAGAAATAAATGTCACATTGACATCAGAGTACTTATTACATTGCGGAAGTCTTACAAAATAAAAGATAAATATAAATTGAACTAAAATCCATCTTTCGCGCCAATAAGTCAACTGGGAGACGCCACCTAGATCAGATCAAACTCCTCGTTGTGTGGCTCCTCCTGAACCACCTGATCTTATCCTGTGGGGGGTGTGAGACAGCAAGGGTGAGCTCACACATGATCATAGCTCAACAAGTTGTGGGGAAACCAGTGGACATGAACTCACCAAAGGTGGGAGTTCATGTGATGTGTAAGGCTGATCAACAATAGGGGTTAAAGTTGAGCATTGCTTTTAATAAGTTGGTCAAAATTTTATTAGCAGTTACTAAATGTAAGTGAATACCAAACCTTAAATAAAATAATAGAACAAAATTAATAATCCCATGCAATGCAAATGACAAATTGAATTTAAGTTCCATAAATTAATCATGCGAGAGTCCTGAGCTGCTCATGACCATGAGCTCGGCTAGTATACCAGTTTTACACTCTGCAGAGGTGGTATCCTTTATCCAGAAGTCGTGTATCCCATATCGCCAAGGTTAGCTAGACCCTTAGACACTACCGATGTGAATGACTAGGGATCCACTACGAGGCCTTTACAAAGTTCCACTAGCTTCTGAAAACCCGCTACAGTTTATGGGAAGAGCACTTGCAAGAATCCTTAGTCTGACCGCCATCGCAGCAAAATCAACCCGAGAACCTCCCTGCATGTAACTCCCCTACTGCCCTTGCCCCTTTCGGGTAAGGTAGTCTTCCACTAGCTTTCCTAGTTAGTTAGCCAAGGGCGTCCCATTAAACCCTTGTGGTGGCACGTGTTTCTCAAGTTAAGCTCCATGTTCTAATTAACAATATAATGATCTTGACATGAACATAAATAACATAACAGAATAATTGGAACATGGATATAATGAAATATTAACCCAAAACCATGTAAAGCAATAGCATAACTACCCAAATGATTCAGAGATAAACAAGGTAAAAGGATAAACAAACTGGGGTGACCTATTGGGTCCCATCAATCTTAAACCTATGCATTGAATAAGTGATATTAAAAAACACTATTGGGTATAAAAGTGGTTAAGGGCACAACATGCCTTCAATGAGCTCCTGCTCATCTACTTCTATCTGCTGGGCACCAGGATCCTCAGTCATAGGTTCTTCTACTCGCCATAATACAAACAAGCACAGTATAAAGGAGAAATTAATAACACACCAAACATATAAACAAAATACATAATAATAATCTACATATTAAAATAAAATCCTAGGAACAGGAATCATTAATTTTGGAGTTATAGATTTTAAATTATGAATTTTCAAAAGTTTTATGTGCTTGAAATAGGATTAAATGAGAAATTAATTTCCTTACTGTTTTCATGCCATGATAAACAATAATATTATAAAATTATAGAAATCGGAATGGATCAATTTGGAATTAAAATGAATTAAATATGAATTTTCCAAGTTTCTAGAATTTATTTTGTATTAAAAACCAATTTCTATATCTAATTCTCTATTTTTATTCTCCTCTGGACTGGACGTCAATTACTGTGAAGCGCAGGGGTCTCGGGGTAAAATTCCTAAGATCCAGTGAACAACTGATAGGATGGCGGGTTGAATCTTACATTGACTAGGGACTGTTTAGCAAAATTACACGGCCGAAGAAGTATCTTGAAATCTTAGCCGCCCGATCGCAATTGGACGCTGCAGATTAGATCTGAGCCGCGGTAAACCGGTACGCGCCAAGAGCCATCCGATCCCATCCCGACGGCCTGGATCTAAATACCCTAAATCTAATCTCAGCCGGTGATCACCAGATCGACGGTTCTGACCAGTCTAGGCGAAACAGTAACCTAATCATCTCATTTGGGCTGTTTGCAAAAGGATCGACGACCAAGATCGTCCACCACCCCTGGCGACGAAACGCGACGGCGGTGCGGATAGTACCCACGGCGGCGCGCCATGCCTGGCGACCCCAAATTCTCGATACAATGCCAAACACCCTATTTCGACGGCGCAACATGATGCCCTACATCTGACGAATGCAATCAACAATCAATTACCTCGCAGTTTGTCGCAGACGAACCCGACCACGGTGAGCGGTGAACCAGACGAGGAATTCAGTCGACGACCGAGGTTTCCCAGCGCCAATCCGACACTAACACGTTCCACGGGCCTAGGCGAATCACCCCGACAACCTGCCGACACCGGAACGGCGGCGAAGGGACGAGTCAGCGGCGGCGGTGGGCTGTCACCACGTGGCGGTGCACTGAGAACCTAACCGCGGCGCGGATACGGCTAGGTGGGGCGAAGAGTGGTCTCGGCACCGAGCACACGCATTTATACGGTCAACACCCCAACAGCCCAAGCGAGCCCTGCGCCGGCCGTGGCGGTGAGATCCGTTCGCGCCGCGCAACATTCGCGGAGAAGAAGATGGCCGCGACGCAGAGACTGGTCAAACGGCCCCATGGATCAGTGGCATAGGGAAAAGGAGTCCGGTCTGCGCGCGCACGAGGGTCTGGCCGGGCGGGCCCACTTGTCGGCACAAACGCTCCACAACCAGTGCGCACACGACATTGAAACCAGGTCCCACATGGTAGCATCTGGACATGTGTGTGCAGGGTGGCAGTTGGGCCGCGTGTGAGGAAAATGATAGTGGGCCGAATGTGTAGACCGAGGCCCAATCGGGTTTTCGCCTTTTCTTTTATTTTTTTTCTATTTTCTTTTCTTGTTTTTATTTCCCTTTTTAATTTTCAGATTCCTAATTTAAATACCCATTCAAATTCAAACTTCATGGCCAATTTGTTCCCTCATTAAAGACTCATTTTAGACATGGTATGGATAAATTTGTCTAAATTTAGTATTTATTTCATGATAATTATTGCTCTCTTTCTCCAATTCTAGAGTTTCTTTTAGATCTTAAATTCCTATTTGGGTATTAATATTTTTCTTTTCACATTATTCTATGTTGTCACAAAATGCACACAAAATAAAACCCCAACATGATGCATGTATTATTTTTAGGTGTCTTTTGTCATTTATTTATTTGTTTAAATGTTGTGTTCACATGAAATGATAAATATAGATAACACATATATATAAAGGAATATCATTTCTCCTTTTAGAATTTTTTTACAAAGTGGGTATTACAAAACTGGACATAGTTCTAATAAAAAAGAGAGAGAAGAATTCTAGAGAGATAGAAACAAGAGGTAAAACCTGAATTTGGTAGGCATTAGAGAAGAAATTTTATACCCCCAAATTCAGGGTGTTACATAGTTGGGCAACCTTTTATTTCCACTTTCCTCTTTATCTAAGAAGCTGTTCTGGCTGTGTTGAGAGTCAGTGAAGATGCTCATTTGTTCAGTATTATGAAGTCTTCTATGTATCTTTTCTTATGCTGAAAGACTATAAGATCAGTTCTGATGTGTGTGTGCCCTCCACATATGTCTGACAATAGGCCATAGGATGAGACACCCTAGCCGCAGTTGCCACCACCACCACCACCTCCAATGACAATAGAGCAGATGTTTCTCATGTAGACTCAAGCACTTCAAGAAATTGGGCAGACCCTAGCAGCTATGCAGCAAGTGCAACAACAACTTCAACCTCAACCGCAAGTGCAGATGTCGCAGATGCCAAGAGACAAGCGCGCGGATTTCATGAGTGGTCATCCTCTGTGTTTATCCACTCTGCAGACACCATGGACGTTGAAGACTAGCTGCGCACAGTGAAGCGGGAGCTGCACACCGTCCAATGCAATGACCAAGAGAAGGTTCTGTATGGTCCCCGTTTGCTAAGGGGAGTAGCTCAATCCTGGTGGGAGTCCTGCCTCGCCACCCATGCCGACCTTGAAGCTATCACCTAGGAGGAGTTCAGAGACAACTTCCGCCGGTAGCACGTTCCTGAAGGTTTGATGATAGTGGGGAAGGAAGAATTTCTGGCACTGAAGCAAGGACCCCTATCTGTTAGTGAGTACAGGGACAAATTTCTGCAACTATCTCGCTATGCACCCGAGGATGTCAACACTAATGCCAAGAGGCAGTATAGGTTCTTGAGAGGTTTGGTTGACCCCCTGCACTACCAGTTGATGAACCATACCTTCCCTACCTTTCAGCATCTGATTAATAGAGCTGTAATGACTGAAAGGAAGTGCCGGGAGATGGAAGACTGTAAGCGCAAGATTGGTGGACCTCAGGCCAAGAGCAGCAGTCGTCCCCGTTCTCTGGCAACCCACCCAGCAGTTCAAACAAGTCACCCTTAGGGATACCAGCACCAGCACCAGAATCAACGTCCGCATCAACATCAATTCCAGAAGCAGCTCCCTCAGCAACAACAGCAGTACCACTATAACAATAAACATGGAGGAAGTCAGTACCAGAGGCAGAACAACCAGACACCTCGCCTTCATGCCCTAGCAACCAATCAAAGCAACCAGACAGCCCATGTGCAAGGAGGAGGCCGAGGATGTTTCCACTGTGCAGAACAAGGCCACTAGGCGTCGCATTGCCCAAAGAAAAGAGCTCAGCAGCAGTTAGCTCCTAATGCCCTTGCAAGACAGAATGCACCCGAGCAAGGAGCAAACAATTATGGACAAACCCGTGCTCAGTATGGAAAGGTGAACCACCTGGAGGCCAACACAATTCAGGAGACCCCAAGAGTGGCACTAGGTATGTTCTGAGTCGAATCTCATTCCGCAAATGTGATATTTGATACTAGAGCCACACATTCTTTTGTGACTGCATCATGGGTTGAAACACACAAAGTACTAGTAGCACCCATGTAATCGCCTATGAGGGTTAGTTCAATTGGTGGGAGGACCCAAACAGATAAATTTTGCCCAAGTGCAAGAGTTCAAATAAGGGGGATAGAGTTCCCTGCTGATCTGATAGTAATGGGTACTGTTGGGGGTCTTCTTCCCCGCCGAAGGTCCTCAAGGCACAAACACCTTCGGTAAAATGATATAGAAGTTTTCCTTCCTCTGCCGAAGGTTCTCAAGACGAAGGCCTCGCGTTGAAGCAACATTGACAAATGCCGAAGCTACCATCGGTTTCGCTTCAAGTCAAGTAGAAGAAGAAAAGACCTGACAGACCTTGGTAATATAGGTTGACTATAGATAAATATTGAGGGTCATGAATGTAATTCCACCCGAGCTGCGTCCCATGCCTATAAACAGATGAATAGTAACCCCATACTGGGGACACGAGATTGTAATCACTCTTTCGCATCCTCACCTTCAAGCCAGCCGAAGGTATCAATGTAATATTAATTCTATTAATATTCATACGTACTTTATAGAATACAAATATGAATAAATCAATAAGATATAGATATTGTCTTCATTCTTTTGCATTCATATTATTATATTGAGTAATGAAGGTATGTCCTTCTTGACCTTCGTTTGATGAGCATTATTCCCTTGTGGAGATGAAGCTTCGAAAGACGAAGGTCTGTAATGATTAACAATTGTGTTGCCTTGTTCTTGATCTATAGCATTTGAGAACAAGTGACCAACAAGTACCCAGTATGTAGACATAGATGTCATCCTAGGGATGAATTGGTTGACCAAGTACCAAGCAGGCCTTAGCTATGATAAGAGGACTGTGAAGTTGGTGTCCTTGTCAGGAGAAGAAGTGTTGGTGGAGTTGGTCTTATCTGGACCAAGAAAAGGAAGTTGTCACCAGATAACTGCCCATAGTGAGGCAGTCAATCCGCTCGAAGTCATCAAAGTAGTATCAGAATTCCTAGATATGTTCTCCGAGGATTTACCAGGCATGCCACCTGAGAGAAAATTTGAATGTGCCATAGAGCTTATCCCTGGCACCGCTCCTATCTCTAAAAGACCCTACAGAGTGTCCAGACCAGAATTGGTGGAACTCAAGAAACAGATAGACAAGTTGTTGGAGAAGGGTTACATCAGACCCAGCACCTCGCCTTGGGCTGTCCCTCGTGTATTCTCAGAATGAGGAAGAGCACGAAGAGCATTTGAGGATGGTGTTGCAACGATTTTGGGATTGTCAGTTGTATGCCAAGCTGAGCAAATGTGAGTTCTGGATCAGCGAAGTCCTGTTCTTGGGTCATATCATAAATCGAAATGAGTTAGCTGTGGATCTGAAGAAGGTGGCAGATATTCTGGACTGGAAAGCAACAAGAGATGTCCGTGGGATCAAGAGCTTCATTGGAATGGCTAGATACTATCGACGTTTCATTGAGGGATTCTCCAAGATTGCCAGGCCAATGACAGCCTTGCTAGCAAGGAAAGTTGAGTTCAAGTGGACCCCAGAGTGCCAAGAGTCTTTTGAAGCATTGAAAAAGAAGTTGACTACAACACCGGTGTTGATTATGCCTGATGTTAATAAACCATTCTCAGTGTATTGTGATGCTTCTTACACTAGTCTGAGATGTGTGCTAATGCAAGTAGGCAGAGTAGTGGCATACTCGTCCCGACAGTTAAAGATTCATGAGAGAAATTACCCCACACATGACCTGGAATTAGCAGCAGTGGTTCATGCATTGAAGACCTAGAGACACTACCTGTATGGGCAGAAGTGTGATGTTTACATGGACCACAAGAGTCTTAAGTATATATTCACCCTGTCAGAGCTAAACATGAGGCAATGAAGATGGCTGGAATTGATCAAAGACTATGAGCTGGAGATACATTATCAACTAGGCAAAGCTAATGTGGTTGCGGATTCCTTGAGCAGGAAGAGTCAAGTCAACATGATGGCCGCTTGCCCGATGTCATATGAACTAGCAGAGGAATTCGATAGGTTGGGTCTCAGATTTCTAAACAGCACCAAGGGAGTGACAGTTGAGCTGGAACCGACTCTAGAACAAGGTATCAAAGATGAACAGAAAATGATGAGAAGATCAATGAAATTCGGCAACTAATCCTAGATGGGAAAGGCAAGGATTTTCGGGAAGACATAGAAGGCGTAGTATGGTTCAAGGATAGGCTATGTGTTCCCAACATCAAATCGATTCGGGAGCTGATCCTCAAGGAAGCCCATGAAATAAATTATTCCATACACCTTGACAGCGAGAAAAAGTACCAAGACCTAAGAAAAGATTCTGGTGGTATGGTATGAAAAGGGAGATCGCAGAGTATGTGGCCATATGTGACAGTTGTCAAAGAATCAAGGTAGAGCATCAAAGACCCGTAGGCTTGTTGCAGCCGTTGCAGATTCCTCAATGGAAGTGGGATGAGATTGGGATGGACTTTATAGTCGGTTTGCCCCGCATTCGAGCCGGTTTTGACTCCATCTACGTAGTGGTGGACTGCTTTAAAAAAAGTAGCTCATTTCATACCAGTCAAGACTAGCTACAACAGTGCAGCGTTGGCAGAGTTATACATGTCCCAGATTGTATGCTTTCTTGGTGTTCCGAAGAAGATAGTGTCCGATTGAGGAACCTAGTTCACTTCTCATTTTTGGCAGCAGCTACAAGAATCTTTGGGCACGCATCTAAAGTTCAGTTCAGCTTATCACCCGTAGACAGATGGTCAGACTGAATGAACCAACCAGATCCTAGAAGACATGTTGAGGGCTTGTGCTTTACAGGACAAGTCAAGTTGGGATAAGATTCTACCTTATGCAGAATTCTCCTACAACAACTATCATGCCAGTTTGAAGATGTCACCATTCTAGGCACTTTATTGAAGGAATTGTCAAACTCCGTTGCACTGGGACCAACCCGACGAAAGGCAGGTGTTCGGCCCAGACATTTTGCTTGAAGCCGAAGAGAATATCAGAATGGTTCAGGAGAATCTAAAGACAACATAGTCTAGGCAGCAAAGTTATGCTGACACCAGAAGAAGAGTGTTGAGCTTCAAAGTGGGAGATTATGTTTATTTGAAGGTGTCACTGATCCGAGGATTCAAAAGGTTCGGAGTCAAAGGCAAGCTAGCACCCCAATACATCGGACCTTACCAGATTCAGGCAAGACGTGGAGAAGTGGCATACCAACTCAGCCTACTAGAAAGTCTGTCAGCAGTGCATGATGTTTTCCATGTGTCCTAGCTAAAGAAGTGTTTGCGAGTGCTAGAAGAGCAACTACCAACCGAGGACCTTGAAGTTCAAGAAGACCTAACATATATCGAGAAGACAACTTAGATTCTAGAGACAGCATACATAGTCACTCGAAGAAGCACCATCAGAATGTGCAAAGTCAAGTGGGGCCACTGTGGGGGATGGATATCCCATGGGTCCACATGCGCATGGAAACATGTTCGGGGCCACCTGGTAGGCATGCCTGCGTTGGGCCGGCCGAGAATAACCATGCGAAGCAAGCCCATTCTGATACAGCAAAGGCACACATCCGAGTTAGGCGCCATGAGGGCACACGTATGTTGGGCGTGACGGTTGCACCCACCCGACAGACTGAGCCTCCGGCGATAACTCGAGTGGATGAGCACAGGAATTTCCCAAGGCGTAAGAGGAAAATTCGCTACAAACTAGAAGATAGGCGAATGGATTACATTTGTCATCTATGCTGGGATAGCTACCCTTGGTCGTATATATAAGGCCAAGTGGAACCCCTACCATTTTCATCTCACCTTAGCCCACCATTCTCATAGTCCACAGCTTGTAATCTCATCCCAATACCAAAACCACCACATGACATAGGGTGTTACGCCTCTCGCGCGGCCTGAACCTATACAAGCTTGAGTGTTTCCCTTGTCGTGCCACCACACGAACCATCGAGTCACGATCAATGATGTCATCCTACCCAAAAGCATCACGAGGGTAACCCCTTGGTGTGTGGTCGGGTAACAAACACTAACAGCTGGCACCCTAGGTAGGGGGTGCGACGTTGATTAGCATTGACTCCATAGCACTCACTTTCAAGAGCATGATCACCTTTAGCCTAGGAGCAGTCTTATGCTTAAAAACCATCTCCTCTGTCATAGAAACGGAGGGGACTCTACATTGCATAGTGGCTCCACTCGAGAGGAAATCTCCCTTGGGATTACCAAAGGAAGCCACGAGGCGACCACAAACTACACCAGGGAGAACCCCGCTAGCAGAGCAACAGGGCATGGTCCGACACAAGGTGTCACACCCGGGTTTCGGGGCACCAAGACCTGGGCGCGAATATAATCACTAGGTGTGCTGGGACCAAGTCTCACACATATGATGAATCATGGCACATAATCGAATGTCACATCTTTACAATATAACAGGAATTCTATACAAAATAAATAATTACATTATAAGGAGACAACGGTCCAGCAACCCAAAGTTGACTGGGAGACGACGGCCTAGACCTCTCACGAACTCGTCACAGCATCCTCCATGCGCCTCATCCTGTGGTACCTATTTGTTGGGACCATGCTTCGTCGCCGAAGGTCCTGCAGAAAGAAACAGCTGCGGCTGAAGCTGCTCGTACGTGACGACGAAGGTATCATTCATGAAGCTTCGGGGTTATAACATATCCGAAGATGAAGGGTCGAACCGACTTAAAGATAGAATGACCTTTTAGCCTGTAGGGGTCTGAGTCATTGTTGTAAACTTTATGAAGGGCATGATTGTAATTCCTCACAGGCTGTGTCCTGTGCCTATAAATAGTGAACAGTATTCCTTTACTGTTCACGCATTCCTATAATTGCAAGTACATCACTCGGGAATTATTGCTTGTCAAGGCGAAGGTATAAACATACCTTTAACATTGTAATCAAACATTTTAGATTCATATAATAAAATATGTGAACGATGCCATTTATTTCTAAACATATTTATCTTTAATGTTCTACATTTTACGTCGTTTTATATTATCCCAATCACCTTCATAATATTATGTTTGTGCCCTTCGTCCGAAGTTCATTAAACCCTTGAGGGGATAATGCTTCTGCGGACGAAGGGTATTTGATATTTAACATCTTTGTGTTTTCTTGTTCTTGATTCATAGCATTTGAGAACAAGTCCCCAACATTGGCGCCCACCTCCGGTCAACTCACTTCCACTTTTTTTTTGAGCTAATGGCTTCGTTCAACGATCAAGTTGGAGCTGCTTCGGCTCCGAAGCTGGTACTCCCCATAACAGGCGCTTCATCCTCAGAGCCAGCTAACAAGAAGCAGAAGAAGGAGGCACAAAGAAGGGTACAGCATGTCGGGGTGCAAGGACCCTTCATCAAGTCAAGATGGTCTCACATTCCAATTACCTTCTCTCAAGAAGATCTTCAACTCAAGGACTACCCACACAACGATGCTATGGTTATCTCTTGTGTGATCAAAGGATTTCTGGTCCATAATGTTTTGGTTGATACAGGCAGTGCAGTAGATATCATATTTGCTAAGGCTTTTAGACAAATGCAAGAGCCCGAAGGCAAGATCCATGATGCTACGCACCCTCTTTGTGGCTTCGGAGGGCGGCAAATTGTAGCACTTGGGAAGATTACCATGCCAGTAACCTTCAGATTTGTCAACAACACAAGGACTGAGCAAATTGTGTTTGACATTGTTGACATGGAGTATCCTTACAATGCTATCATCGGTCGTGGTACTCTCAATGCCTTCGAAGCAATTCTTCATCCAGCTTACCTTTGCATGAAGATACCTTCGGACCAAGGGCCCATTGCTATTCATGGAAGTCAGGAAGCTGCCAGAAGGGCTGAAGGAAATTGGACAGATTCAAAAGCAATCCATAACATAGATGGAGCTGAAGCTTGTGAGCAGTACAAGTTCAGAAGGGAAAAAGCTGCTTCGGCTGATCAGCCGAAGCCCATGCTCTTATGTGAGGATATAGCAGAGCAGAAGGTACTATTGGGATCTCAATTGTCCGAAGAACAGGAGAAAACCTTGATAAGGTTTTTGTTCAACAATAAAGATGTCTTTGCTTGGTCAGCTAATGATCTTTGCGGAGTTAACAGGGATGTTATTGAACACTCGCTTAATGTTGATCCATCATTCAGACCCAGGAAGCAGAGGCTTCGGAAGATGTCTGATGACAAGGCTGAAGGTGCTCGGAATGAAGTGAAAAGACTCCTCAGTGCCGGAGTTATCTGGGAGGTAAAGTACCCAGAATGGCTGGCTAACACTGTTATGGTAAAGAAGGCCAATGGTAAATAGAGGATGTGTATCGACTTTACTGATCTCAATAAGGCCTGTCCGAAGGACGAGTTTGCATTGCCGAGGATAGAATCCTTAGTTGATGCAGCAGCTTCATCAGAGCTCATGAGTCTGTTGGATTGTTATTCAGGCTATCATCAAATCTGGATGAAGAAGGAGGATGAGCCGAAGACCAGCTTCATAACCCCTAGTGGAACATATTGTTACCTTCGGATGCCTGAAGGGCTTAAAAATGCTGGAGGAAGCTTCAGCAGAATGACAGCGAAGGTTCTCCATTCTCAGATAGGCAGGAATGTGCTAACTTATGTTGATGATATCATTGTGAAAAGCACGAAGCAAGATAATCACATTGCTGATCTGCAGGAGACCTTCGCTAATTTCAGACAGGCTGGTTTAAAGCTGAATCCAGAAAAATGTGTCTTCGGAGTGAAGAAGGGGAAATTTCTTGGTTGTCTAGTTTCAACAAAAGGAATTGAGGCTAATTCAAGCAAAATCGAAGCTATCCTTCGAATGGAACCACCAAGTACAAAGAAGGGGGCTTAAAGATTGACAGGAAGACTGGCATCTCTCAACAGATTCATATCTAGATCAGCAGAGAGAAATTTGCCATTTTTCGAAGTGCTGAAGTCAGCCGAAGTTTTTCAATGGAGACCAGTCCAGCAGAAAGCCTTCGAAGAGCTGAAGCAATATTTGATAGATCTAACAACACTAACTCCACCAACACCAGGGGCTCCTTTGTTATTATATGTGGCAGTTCGCACTCAACGGTAAGTGCAGCACTTGTTCAGGAGAAGCTTGAAGGCCAAGTCAAAAAGCAGGCCCCAATATACTTTGTATCCGAAGTCCTTAGCTTATCAAAGAAAAATTATACATAATTGGAGAAGGTACTGTATGCTGTTTTGATGGCCTCCAGGAAGCTTCGGCATTATTTTCAAGCTTATAATATAATTGTTCCTTCTTCACAACCGTTGAAGGATATTATGAGAAACCGAGAAGCTACTGGAAGGATTGGAAAATGGGTTGCAGAGCTCAATGAATTTTGTATTGATTATGTGCATAGATCTTCGATTCAGTCCCAAGCGTTGGCAGACTTCATTGCCGACTAGACGCCAGGGGCTCAGGAGGAAGAAACAAATAAAGATGCCGAAGCATGGATAATGTTTTGCGATGGGTCTTGGGGAACCTTCGGAGCAGGAGCAGCTGTTGTGTTGGTTTCACCTTCCAAAGTTAAAACTTGTTATGCGGCAAGACTTGATTTCAGTTGCACAAACAATATTGCTGAGTACGAAGCTTTGCTCTTGGGTCTTCGGAAGTTAAAGGCAATGGGAATTAGAAGGGCCATTCTTAAAACTGATTCCCAAGTTATTTCTGGTCATATTGACAAGAGCTATAAGGCAAGAGATTCGAAGCTTGAAAAATATTTAGATAGAGTCCGAAGGATTGAGGCTTCCTTTGAAGGATTCTCTGTTAAAAACATCCCTCGTGGAGAAAATATGCTGATCTATTAGCCAAGTCAGCAGCACAGGGGCTGCCTTTACCTTCGGAAGTATTTTTCGAAACAATAAAAGCACCTTCGGTCGAGCTTCTTGAAAGAGCGGTCCTCAACATATCCTCTGTCTATAGTGAAGATTGGAGAACTGAAATCATCTCTTTTCTTCAGGGTATTTTTCTTTCAGATGACGAAGCTTATAACAGGAGGATAGAAGCAAGAGCTCGACCATATGTCATTATAGAAGGGGAGTTATACAAGCGTGGGGTCTGTTCCCCGTTGCTCAAGTGTTTATCCAGAGCCGAAGGCATAGAATTGATGAAGGAAATACATGCAGGCCTGTGTGGATCTCATATTAAATCTAGGCCTTTGTTGGGAAAAGTTTTTCGCTAAGGATTTTATTGGCCAAAAGCAGCTTCAGATGCAGCAGAACTAGTGCAAAAGTGCGAAGGTTGTCAGAAATGTGCAAGAGATCAAAAACAACCTTCGTCTCTAACTCAGTTAATACAACCCACTTGGCCGTTGCAAAGGTGGGGCCTTGATTTGTTAGGTCCGCTACCACCAGCACAAGGAAATTTAAAATATGTTGTAGTGGCAGTGGAATATTTTTCTAAATGGATTGAGGCAAAGCCTTTAGCCACAATAACTTCGGTCACTGTCCAAAAGTTTTTCTGGCAAAACATTGTTTGTCGCTTCGGAGTGCCGAAGGCCATTACTGTGGACAATGGAACACAGTTTGACTCCGAAGCTTTTAAAGAGTTTTGTGACCAAATTGGCACGAAGATCCATTTTGCGTCAGTTTGACATCCAGAATCAAATGGACTAGTCGAAAGAGCTAATGGGATCATAATGACAGGAATAATGAAGTCAATCTTCAATCAGCCCAAGGGAAAGTGGCCAGAAGAATTAACCAAAGTGGTGTGGAGCCATAACACAACAGCGTCAAGATCAACAGGCTTTACGCCATTCAAACTATTGTTTGGTGACGAAGCAATAACCCCGGAAGAAGCCAAAGCAGGATCAATAAGAACAATAGCTTCGGCAAAAGGCGAAGATGAAGCTGACTGCTCTGTGGAAAAAGATGCTATAGAGGGGATCAGGCTTCAGGCTGTGGAAAACATCAATAAATACCAAGCTGAAACAATAAAATGGCGTGATAGAAAGGTTCGGTTGAAGAACATTAAGCCAGGACATTTGGTGCTTCGAAGAGTGGCCAACCCAGACACAGTAGGCAAACTACAGCTGAAGTGGGAAGGCTCTTTTTTGGTAGTATCTTCGTCAAGACCTGGTTCTACAGATTAAAGGATATGGACGGCAACGACATCCCTAGATCGTGGAATGCGGATGAGCTTCGGCGATATTATGTTTAGTTTGATGTAATTTTTTCTATTCTTTTTTGTGGCACCCTTTTCCTTTCCAAAGGGGGAGAAAGGTTTTTAATGGGGCCACAACATGTAATTTTCCTTATTTCAATATATAAAAATGATATCCCCCAAAAATGTAAATGTAAATGCAAAGGAAAGGCAAAGGAAAGGAAAGGGAAAGGTTTTTAATGGTACCTGGTTGCGCGTATAAAAACAGAGGAACCTAGGGTTTGATTTGTAAAAATCCTCAAGACTCAACTACAACCAGGAAAGGATCGCGGGTTGATTTTGAAATAAGGCAGGGTCTCTTTAGCCAAAAGTCACGGCGAAGGGGTATCGATAGACTTCGGCCGTCCGATCAGAGCACCATGGTTGAGATTAAGTTATGAACTGGTACGCGAATACTGATCGCGGGATCACGATCCAACGACTCATATTAACCTATACGAAACAACGAGCTCCATTAGATCCTGACCACTCATCCCACGCTCTACGCTCGCATTACTTCCCAAACGGAACGCTACGACGCTCACCGGATCAAAGATCGATGGCTACTGAGCTTCTTCTCCAACCAGCGACAGGCCACGGCGTCGCAGCCCCGCCCACGACACGCCCTCACCGGCAAGGTACCCGACAAGCGGACAAGAGCGCAAAACCCCCAATCCGAAAGCCACTACACGATGAAGAGAGGATGGCAAACACAACGGAGTGGTCTTACCGGCGCTGGTGCGGTGGTGAGGCTGATCGACGGACCCAGGTGGAGGGGTGATTACCGGCGCACGATTCCGGCAGCGCAGGGCGCAATTCCGGATAGGCGAAGCTACAATAGTATTCCCTGTGGCATGGCGAGCTTCACCGTCCCGATTCTGACTACTCGACATCGTCCTAGGCTTCGAATCCACCACGGCGGCACCCGCTCTCTCTCTCTTTGCTTTCCCCTCTTTGTCGCCGGTGGTGCTTGGCTTTCTTGTTGCGCAGGCAGATCAAAGGAGGTGAGGCGATGGTCGAAGGGGGTCGCAGGATAGGTTTATATGGTCGAAACCCCGGACCCAGCCAGGGGATTGGCGGAGTTTGTTGGAGTCCACCATGTTTGGGAGCTAGGAGGAGATCCTGCACGTGCGGCCCATGTACTGGTGATGGCGTGCGCGGATCCTAGCTAGCTATCGTTTGTCCATGGCGGCCAAAGCGGCTTTAGTTTTTCCGTTGGCGAAATCCGTGGAGGAAGCGTGCCAGATGGGAGTCCACGCAGAGCGGTGGTCTCCGCCGCGGTCGCTGCATCGGTTGGGGGAGAAGAAGACCCGCCTTGACCAGCAGGGCCCACCAGGAAGTGGCATCGGGTAGGAGACACGCACACACGTTGTGAAGACTGAGCTGCTGACGCGCGGGCTGGGAAGAGGCTGACGATGTGGGTCACGACGCCAGTGAGTGATCGCGTGCGGGCCACATGGGCCAAGAAAGACCCGAGCTAGGCCGAGCCAGGGAAGAAGTTGGCCCATGACGAGTATAGAAGGTCCCCCTTTTGTTGTTTTTAATCCCTTTTTTCCATTTTCCTTTCTATTTCCTTTTCTCTATTTCTTTTTTTCAGATTTGCAAATTTTTAAATGCAGTCCTGAGTTGGGTTTCCAAATTCAAATTAAATGCACAATTCAAAAATCTATCATGATAGGTAATATATTTTATTTAGTTATTTATATTAGGTGTTTCTCAACATATAGTTGATGGAGATGCAATTCATTTATCGGATGAAATTCTTTATTTAATTATCCTAGAATACATATTCAAAAGTTTGATTATCCAAATATAAATTTGTAACAAAAAAAATCTCCAGCATGAATGCAGAAATATAATTTATGTGTATTTATTCCTTTCTTTTACTTTGCCCATGTATTTATTTTCATTTATGACATCCAATAAGCGAGAAATTCAAAAGGTTTCGAAAATCCCTAAAGCTCAATCTTAAATTTATTTATTTACTTCATTATTTTATTTTTATTTCCTTCTACCAATTTTTGGGCTTTACAAATCCTACCCCCCTTAAAAATAATCTCATCCTCGAGATTTGTAAGAAAGAGGGATATAAAAGAATTGGTTTGTGATTTTTTGCCTTAATTTTCTAATTGGTTCAAAAATTCAGAGTCTAACATTTTTTTCATAGTGGGTGATTAGGAGAGCATAGGTATCTAGCTACTTATTATGTAGGATCTAAGAGATGGATAAGTTAGGGCAAGAATAGCCTGGGGTAAGAAAGTTTCCGGTGAGAAAGAACTCCTTGGTGGGTGGTAATGCAACTGAAGATCGAGTTTGACTTCTCTCCTTCCCTAACGAGGTTGATCTTTTTTTGGCCTTCCCCCTTAGAGTTGCCATCCGGGTTAAGAACAAATGGTTAAGATAGTTGTCGGTGCTTGGGATGGGTAGGCCTAACAAGGTTTACTTTGCTTTTGGGATAAATGGGTTGGGCAACCTATAACATAGGTTAGGTTGTGGTGGTTCCACAGACGAGTTGGTCTAAGACACCAATTTAGGTTTGGTACCCATTTATAGGGATATGATCTAATCTATGTTACCAATATTAACTAACTTGTTTAAGTAACTTACATTAGATTAGCTCAACTTAAGGTTAGACTTTGTTAGGTTAGATTAACCTGTCACATTAGATCAAATTTAGGTATGACTAGCTTCTACTAGATAAGACCTCATTATTTTGGATTAGATCCTGGTCGTTGCACTATAATGAGATAAGCAAATTGTTGGGATAGGTATGCTTATTAGGACAAGATGAATAGAATCTTTTAAGATTAGTTAGATCTATTAAGATGAGATAAAATATTTTTAAGATAAGATGAACCTATTAAGATAAATGAGGATCTTTTAAGATAAGATGAATTGGTTAGAATGGGATCTTTTAGGATAAGATAAATCTCTTAAGCTAGATATATTCCAATGGGGATAACCTAGGTTGTCTAGTTACTTTATAAATATATTTTTTTATACCTAGGTGTATATGCAGATGCAATTGTGGACATTACTCCACAACTCATCACACTCAATCAAAGATCCAAATCAGACAAATATCATAAGAACAAGCATTCAAGCATATAAAAAAATAATAGTTTTGTTTTTGTTCCTAAGAGTAGGTATCCTATTCCTAAAGGTCACTTTAGGTACAAGATTTCAAAGTGTGAAATCCACTTTTGTCTTCAGAAGTGAAAAGATAAGAGTCATCAGAGTAAAACATCAGTGGATGAGAAAAGATTAAGGAGAGTTCAGACAGAATCAGAGTAGCAAAGGTAAGTAAGTAATGGTTGTCCAGTTCTATCTAGGTTTCGTCCTACAGTCAACATTCCTCTGATACCACTTCTGTCACACCCGGGTTTCGGGGCACCAAGACCCAGGCGCGAACATAATCACCAGGTGTGCTGGGACCAAGTCTCACACATATGATGAATCATGGCACAGGATCGAATGTCACATCTTTACAATATAACAGGAATTCTATACAAAATAAATAATTACATTATAAGGAGACAACGGTCCAGCAACCCAAAGTTGACTGGGAGACGATGGCCTAGACCTCTCACGAACTCGTCACAGCATCCTCCATGCGCCTCATCCTGTGGTACCTGTTCTTGACCTGTGGGGGGGGGTGAGACAGCAAGAGTGAGCTCACATATGATCATAGCTCAACAAGTTGTGGGGAATAATGTGCATGAACTCGCCAAAGGTGGGAGCTCATGTGAAGTGTAAGGCTTACCAAAGGAGATGGTTAGAGCTGAGCATTGCTTTTAAAGTTGGTCAAAATTTTATTAACAGTTACTAAGTATAAATAAATACCAACCCAATTAAATAGTAGAACAAAAGTAACAACATCACCTGCGATGCAATGCATATGACAAATTGAATTTAGTTCCATAAATTAATCATGTGAGGGTCTGAACTGCTCTTGATCGTGAGCACGGCTAGTATACCAGTTTTACACTCTGCAGAGGTTGCACATCTTTACCCACTAGTCATGTTACCCATCTGCCAAGGGATCACGACTTCCCATACACCTCTACCGAGGAGGCGAGGCAGGGTAACACTCCGAGGCCTTTACAAAGTTCCACTAGCTTCAGAAAACCCGCTATAGTTTATAGGAAGCTCCAATGCAGGGACCCTCGCATGACCACCATCGCAGCAAAATCATCCCAAGGGCCTCCCTACACTGACCACTCCCCTACTGCCCTTGCCCCTTTCGGGTAAGGTAGTCTTCCACTAGCTTTCCTAATTAATCAGCCAAGGACGTCCCATTAAACCCTTGTGGTAGCACTGTTTTCCCGGGTGGTCGCTCCATGTTCTAATTAACATAATGATCTTATCATGAACAATAGTAACAACTGATAACAAAAGTATGAATATTGTGTATCTCAATACCCAAATCCACATAAAGCACTAGCAAGTACTACCCAAAAGTTCAGTGGTAAACAAGGCATAAAGATAGACAAACTAGGGTAACCTATTGGGTCCCATCAAAATTAATCTATGCAGATCATTATGATTAATTAGAACATGATTGGGTAAAAAGAAGTGATCAAGGGCACAACTTGCCTGGGACTTGAGATTCCAGGTACCAGAATGATCTTCAGATTCTCGTGACCTCACTGCTAGTCGTAGCAATACAAATAAATATGGTATAGACAAAATTAACATCACACCAAACATAAGGATAAGTTGCGTAATAATAATCTACACGTTGCTACGAGATCGTGGGTTCGAGAACTACTAAATTCGGAGCTACGATTAAAAAAAATATGGTTTCCCAAAGATTTAGATGATTAAATAATAAAGCCATGTTCTATGTTGACTATAATTCATGTGATAAAGATATTACAAAATAAATTAGTTAGACATCATATCTTGGTTAAATCATAGCCATATACTAGATTAAACTATGGTCTTCACTGTAATTAGAGAAGTTAACCAAGTGCCTTATTATTTTTGAAAACATGTCACATGATAAAATGATGTTTACCAAAGTGTAGATTATATTATCTCGAAACTAACACAACTAAAATGAGTCAATTCAGAATTAAAATGGAGGAGTTATGAATTTCCGAAGTTATTAAGTGCTTAGTATAGAATAAATCAAGTGAATAAATTAAATTCAAATGTCATGGCTAAGCAAAGATACTAGATGATAAACAATATTAAAACAAAATTAATGCCATTGGAATGTGTCAATTTGGAGCTAGAATGAATTAAATATGAATTTCACAAGTTTCTTGATTTATTTGTGTACTAAAAATCCATTTCTATATTTAATATTAAACTTTGTAGGAAACGGGTGACGCCTAAGAGGGGGGGGGGGTGAATTAGGACTTCTAAAACTTTTACTAAACTAGGCCACAATTAAATCCCTAGAGCAAAACCTATGCAAATAATCAAAACTAGAATGTGCAAACTAGGTTTTGTCTAAGTGTTGCTATCTCTACCGCAAAAGGCTAAGTTTCAATCTATACTAAATAAGTATGACTACAAGATTGAAACTTAAATGCTTAATATAAATGCGGAATGTAAAGAGCTAAGTAGAGAAGCAAACTCTCGTGGATGACGCCGGTATTTTTACCGAGGTATCCGAAACCACGCAAGGTCCCGACTAATCCTCGTTGGTGCCCCTACGCAAAGGGAAGCCCACGCGAGGGCCAAGCACCACGGTCGAGTAACTCCGTAGAGAGCCGCGGGCCTTCTCCACGCGCAAGTGGTGCTCCGCTTCCGGCTCCTCTCGGACGCTCCCCGCCGTCTCCACTATCGAGCTTCCGGCCGAAACGCCGCGGGCCTCGTTCCCTCCGGTACACGGTGGCGGCCGTGACACAAACGCGGTTGTCACGGTCTCGCAAGACTCTCGCCCCACTCGGTACAATTACAACGGCTCACGCAAGAGCCGAGGGGTTGTGTGGTTTTACAAAACTCACTCAACTAACTAGGATTCACCTAGAGCAAGCGCTAAAGCGGTCTAACTAACCTAAGCACTTCGCAAAGCACCTACGCTAATCACCGAGTGATTCTATTAAGCACTTGGGTGTTTGAGCACTTGGAAATATGCACTATGTGTCTTGGTATGTTGCTTGGGCTCTCACACTTGAGAATGTCCGGTTGGGTGGTATTTATAGCCTCCACACCCCCAACTAGCCGTTGGACAGAAAGCAGCAGCTTTCTGTCGTCGGGTGCACCGGACAGTCCGGTGCACACCGGACAGTGCACAGTAGATGTCCGGTGCACGCCACGTCAGCCGACCGTTGGCGCCTGTAGCAGTCGACCGTTGGATCCGACCGTTGGATTCGACCGTTGCCGTCTGCCCGTTGGCACACCGGACAGTCCGGTGCACACCGGACAGTCCGGTGCTACAGCCAGAGAGCGCCTGTCTGCGGCCTCTCTGCGCAGACTGTCCGGTTCCTCACCGGACAGTCCGGTGCACACCGGACACCAATGTCCGGTGCGCCACCAGGCGCTGGCTGACAGCCCTTTTCTTGGATTTCTTCGCTGATTTCTTCGGGCTTCTTTGTTCTTGAGTATTGGACTCCTATGCATCTTTTTATGTCTTCTTTTGAGGTGTTGCATCCTCATTGCCTTGGTCCAATTCTCTTCGCATCCTGTGAACTATGAACACAAACACTAGAAAACTTATTAGTTCACGGATTGTGTTGTTCATCAAACACCAAAACTCAATTAGCCAAATGGCCCGGGGTCCATTTTCCTTACAATCTCCCCCTTTTTGGTGATTGATGACAACACAACCAAAGCAAGCAAATAATACAAGTATTTGAGTGAAAATATGCAATCTACTTGCTAAGATGCATGATTGTCCCCACAATGTGATATTATGGACTTAAGCCTCCCCCTAACTCCATAATTCACTTACTTCCTATTTCCGGACCAAATAACCAAAACCACTTGAAAAGCCATTTGTAGATATAAAATTTTAAATTGGTGGTGTTTGGTGTTTGATATAGTTTTCATTTCTTTGGTCCCTAAACTTCTCCCCCTTTGGCATCAACCACCGAAAAGGAAGACATTAAAAGCATGTAGGAAGTAAATAAATGCTTGCCCTCATCAAGAATTGTATCAAATGATATCACTAGAAGGATATTAAATTAAGCCATGAATGATACCACATGTAGGAGTTTCTCAAAAGAGTACTCCCCCTAACTGAGTATTCTCCTTTAGAAAGAGTTTTTCTCCCCCTTTAGAGATGAAGAAATACTCCCCCTGACAGAGATCCTCTACTTAGGAAAAAGCATGAAAATTAGAGGTGCAAGACATGATTTGAAAAGACTAACTTCCCTTATGCATAGGTAACAGAATATGAGTTAACCACTTATGCATTTTTGGCAACACGGAAGCATATGATATGAAATATAGTCTAATCAAATATTGGAGAAGACATGTAAATGATACTGAATGTAGTCTCAAAAGATACCAATTGGAGATCAATGGCGAGCTTGAGAGACATGAGAGTTCTTGGAGATTTTGCAGTGGAAGATTGTTGTCTTTCTCCGGGGACTTCATTTTCCTTACAATGAGACTATCACATGAAATAGACTTGAAAAGGTGTTAGTCTCAAAGTGTTAGATTATAGAGTAACCTCCCCCTAAAGGTGTGCATTCAAGTTTTGAATACTTGTAGGAGACATGCACTTTGATTTGATATCAAGAGGGGCAAATTATCCATAATCCAAACTTTGGCACATATAAGTTAAATGATACACTTTGTAGAAATCAAAATTTTCAATTTATGCATCATTTACTATGAAGTGATATAGAAGCTATGTGCCGTGCTTAAATAAACATTTTAAGTCATGTAGGTTTGCTTAAGTATATGAATTAAAAACAAGCAATCCTACCATATGATTTACCTAGCATGCATGATTTTAAACAAAAGTGCATAACAAATGTAATACTAGGCAAGAAAGGTAAACTAGATAAAAGATAAATAGATATGCATATCTAAAAACGAGAAATACAATAAAACTAGTTACCTTAGTCATGGGTGGGAAATTTGGGTCCAAAGTTTTCACTAACTCACTTGGCAATAAACTTGATCCAATATGATGTACCCCATGATATACATCCCGATTTTGCCAAGTCTCCAAATTTCCCGACGACCTTCGGTCCACTCACTTCCCTTTCGGGATCCAAACCTTCTTGGTGCTTTTCATGGTTGAAATTATCTCCTTTGGCACCCAGATGCGTTTGGCCCCTTTTCCTTTGTTGTCTTGCTTGTTGGCCTTGATTGCTATCACCTTTCCGTTCTTTTTCTTCTTGATCAAATATGGTGTAGCATCCTTTTTGTTCACCTTTTTGATGTAGGTGTTGGAGATTTTGCTTGATGGCTTTTGCTTGAGCTTTTGCCTTTGTTTATCCCCGGTCATCGCCTTGCATTGGAAAGACTTGTGGCCTTCCTTGTGGCATAGCCTACAAATCACAGTTTCTCCCTCTACAGGCTTGTTCACTCCCGCAGTCGTGTTATCCTGTGGAGGTCGGATTTGTTTGGCTTTGCCTTTCTTGTCATACAAAGCCTTGCCAAGGCGAGCCACTTCTTGCTTTAATTGTTCATTTTCCTTTGCAACCTCATCCGTGCATGTCTCTACAACAATATTCTCAACAACGACTTGGTTGCAGGGGTTAGAATCATCAATTAAATCAAAGCAGGAAGTAGAAGCATCTTTCTTAATTATTTTAGGCATTTCAATTAAAGATGCTGCTGGGGTGCTACCAATGTTTTCTAGCTTAGTAGTTAGCTCATTATTGTGTATGCTAAGAATTTCCATTTTCTCTAGCAAATTTTCAATAGCTTCTTGGGAGCTAGCTAACTTAGCCTTAAGTTTTTCATTCTTTTTAATAAGGCTATCATCGGTAGCAGTGGATGGAGCACTAGATTCTAATAGCTCAATTTTAGTTGATAGCTCACTATTTAAGTTTGCAGAAGTTTCAAATTTTTCTAGCAAACCTTTGTAATCATTTTGAGAGCTAACCAACTTATTTTTCAAAGTTTTCAGTTGAGCCTTTTGCTTAGTGCAAACATCCTGGAAAAAATTAACGGCTTCCGCAAGTTCTTCTAGAGAGGCCTTTCCCTCGCCTTCATCATCACTACTACTTTCATCACTAGAGGATGGAATGCTTTTGTTACCTCTTGCCATAAGGCATTTGTGTGATGACCGTGATGATCGTGACGAGGACCGGTGGCTACGCGTCCTTGGAGGTTCATCTTCACTTGAAGAATCATCCCAAGTTCTAACACTTGTGAGCGCCTTGCCTTTGCTCCTCTCCTTTTTGGGTTTGGCCATATTTGGACAGTTGTCCCTGAAGTGGCCCTTCTCCCCACATGCGAAGCATCCTCTCTTCCTTTGCTTTTTCCTGTCAATGTTAAAGAGAAGATCCTCGACCTGCAGGGGCACACCCATTAGATTAATCTTGCGGATCATCCCCATTACCTTTCCGACGCGTCGGATTGTCTCTTCGTCCTCGGAGGATGATGTGCATGGTTGATTATCTTCATCATCATCACTTTCTTCTACTTCCTCTTCTTCACTTGAGAAACTTGGAGTGGGAGCCTTCTTTTTGCCCTTCCTTTCATCACATGCAAAAGCATATGGTCTTGAGGAAGTTGGCTCCTCTCCCCGACTCATTTTTCGCGACATCTCAAAGGCCGCGATTTTCCCAATCACGATGGTCGGGGTCATGTTGCTCAAATCCTCCATGTTGTGAAGGATGGTGATGATGCTCCCATATCTTTGTTGTGGTAGCAGAGAGATAATCTTCCTCACAATGTCCGCATCACCTAGCTTATTAATGCCAATAGAATTGAGCTCATTGATAATTAGATTCAAACGAGAATACATGTCTCTAACAAGCTCATCATCTTTCATGGCAAAAGAATTATACTCATTTAAGACTAGGCAATGTTTTTGCTCACGGACATTGGATGTGCCGTCATGGAGCTCATGCAATTTTAGCCAAATCTCATTAGCAGTTTTCAAGGTAAATACTTGATTAAAAATATCCATGCTAAGAGATTCATACAAGCAATTTTTGGCTCTAGCATTTAAATGAATTTCTTTTTCCTCACTCGTGGTGGGTTTCTCGGGATTCTTGAGGGGTTTCATCCCGTCACGAGTGACTCTCCAAACACCTAGATCAACGGCCTCTAGGTAACAAGCCATTCTAGCACTATAATATGGGAAGTTAGTGCCGTCGAAGTGTGGTGGCCTATGGGTATCCATCCCTTCCTCTAAAAAGCGTCGGCTCATTTAGCGGTGAAGCTAAAGCGTTTCAAATGAGCCAAACCGGGCTCTGATACCACTTGTAGGAAACGGGTGACGCCTAAGAGGGGGGGGGGTGAATTAGGACTTCTAAAACTTTTACTAAACTAGGCCACAATTAAATCCCTAGAGCAAAACCTATGCAAATAATCAAAACTAGAATGTGCAAACTAGGTTTTGTCTAAGTGTTGCTATCTCTACCGCAAAAGGCTAAGTTTCAATCTATACTAAATAAGTATGACTACAAGATTGAAACTTAAATGCTTAATATAAATGCGGAATGTAAAGAGCTAAGTAGAGAAGCAAACTCTCGTGGATGACGCCGGTATTTTTACCGAGGTATCCGGAACCACGCAAGGTCCCGACTAATCCTCGTTGGTGCCCCTACGCAAAGGGAAGCCCACGCGAGGGCCAAGCACCACGGTCGAGTAACTCCGTAGAGAGCCGCGGGCCTTCTCCACGCGCAAGTGGTGCTCCGCTTCCGGCTCCTCTCGGACGCTCCCCGCCGTCTCCACTATCGAGCTTCCGGCCGAAACGCCGCGGGCCTCGTTCCCTCCGGTACACGGTGGCGGCCGTGACACAAACGCGGTTGTCACGGTCTCGCAAGACTCTCGCCCCACTCGGTACAATTACAACGGCTCACGCAAGAGCCGAGGGGTTGTGTGGTTTTACAAAACTCACTCAACTAACTAGGATTCACCTAGAGCAAGCGCTAAAGCGGTCTAACTAACCTAAGCACTTCGCAAAGCACCTACGCTAATCACCGAGTGATTCTATTAAGCACTTGGGTGTTTGAGCACTTGGAAATATGCACTATGTGTCTTGGTATGTTGCTTGGGCTCTCACACTTGAGAATGGCCGGTTGGGGTGGTATTTATAGCCTCCACACCCCCAACTAGCCGTTGGACAGAAAGCAGCAGCTTTCTGTCGTCGGGTGCACCGGACAGTCCGGTGCACACCGGACAGTGCACAGTAGATGTCCGGTGCACGCCACGTCAGCCGACCGTTGGCGCCTGTAGCAGTCGACCGTTGGATCCGACCGTTGGATTCGACCGTTGCCGTCTGCCCGTTGGCACACCGGACAGTCCGGTGCACACCGGACAGTCCGGTGCTACAGCCAGAGAGCGCCTGTCTGCGGCCTCTCTGCGCAGACTGTCCGGTTCCTCACCGGACAGTCCGGTGCACACCGGACACCAATGTCCGGTGCGCCACCAGGCGCTGGCTGACAGCCCTTTTCTTGGATTTCTTCGCTGATTTCTTCGGGCTTCTTTGTTCTTGAGTATTGGACTCCTATGCATCTTTTTATGTCTTCTTTTGAGGTGTTGCATCCTCATTGCCTTGGTCCAATTCTCTTCGCATCCTGTGAACTATAAACACAAACACTAGAAAACTTATTAGTTCACGGATTGTGTTGTTCATCAAACACCAAAACTCAATTAGCCAAATGGCCCGGGGTCCATTTTCCTTACAAACTTCTCTGCTCCCTGGTTGCGCGCATAAAAAACAGAGGAACCCAAGGTTTAATCTGAACCAGGAAAGGATCGCGGGTTGATTTTGAAATAAGGCAGGGTCTCTTTAGCCAAAAGTCACGGCGAAGGGGTATCGATAGACTTCGGCCGTCCGATCAGAGCACCGCGGTTCAGATTAAGTTATGAACCGGTACGCGAATACTGATTGCGGGATCACGATCCAACGACTCATATTAACCTATACGAAACAACGAGCTCCATCAGATCCTGGCCACTCATCCCACGCTCTACGGCTCGCATTACTTCCCAAATGGTATGCTACGACGCTCACCGGATCAAAGATCGACGGCTACCGAGCTTCTTCTCCAACCAGCGACAGGCCATGGCGGCGCAGCCCTACCCACGACGCGCCCTCACCGGCGAGGTACCCGACAAGCGGACAAGAGCGCAAAACCCCCAATCCGAAAGCCCCTACACGATGAAGAGGGGATGGCGAACACAACGGAAGTGGTCTTACCAGCGCTGGTGCGGTGGTGAGGTCGATCGACGGACCCAGGCGGAGGGGTGATTACCGGCGCACGATTCCGGCAGCGCACGGCGCAATTCCGGACAGGCGAAGCTACAATAGTATTCCCTGTGGCATGGCGAGCTTCACCGGCCCGATTCCAACTACTCGACATCGCCGTAGGCTTCGAATCCACCACGGCGGCACCCGCTCTCTCTCTCTTTGCTTTCCCCTCTTTGTCGCCGGTGGTGCTCGGCTTTCTTGTTGCGCAGGCAGATCAATTGAGGTGAGGCGATAGTCGAAGGGGGTCGCGGGATCGGTTTATATGGTCGAAACCCTAGACCTGGCCAGGGGATTGGCGGAGTTTGTTGGAGTCCGTCATGTTTAGGAGCTGGGAGGAGATCCTGCACGTGCGGCCCATGTACTGGTGACGGCGTGCGCGGATCCTAGCTAGCTATCGTTTGGCCATGGCGGCCAAAGAGGCTTCGGTTTTTCCGTTGGCGAAATTTGTGGAGGAAGCATGCCAGATGGGAGTCCACGCGGAGCGATGGTCTCCGTCGCGGTCACTGCATCGGTTGGGGAGAAGAAGACCCGCCCTGACCAGCAGGGCCCACCAGAAAGTGGCATCGGGTAGGAGACACGCACATGCGTTGTGAAGACTGAGTTGCTGATGCGCGGGCTAGGAAGCGGCTGACGATGTGGGTCACGACGCCAGTGAGTGATCGCGTGCAGGCCACATGGGCCAAGAAAGACCCGAGCTGGGCCGAGCGAGGGAAGAAGTTGGCCCATGATGAGTATAGAAGGTCCCCTTTTTGTTGTTTTTAATCCCTTTTTTCCATTTTCCTTTCTATTTCCTTTTCTCTATTCTTTTTTCTGATTTGCAAATTTTTAAATGCAGTCCTGAGTTGGGTTTCCAAATTCAAATTAAATGCACAATTCAAAAATCTATCATGATAGGTAATATATTTTATTTAGTTATTTATATTAGGTGTTTCTCAACATATAGTTGATGGAGATGCAATTCATTTATCGGATGAAATTCTTTATTTAATTATCCTAGAATACATATTCAAAAGTTTGATTATCCACATATAAATTTGTAACAACAAAAAAATCTCCAGCATGAATGCAGAAATATAATTTATGTGTATTTGTTCCTATCTTTTACTTTGCCCATGTATTTATTTTCATTTATGACATCCAATAAGCGAGAAATTCAAAAGGTTTCAAAAATCCCTAAAGCTCAATCTTAAATTTATTTATTTACTTCATTATTTTATTTTTATTTCCTTCTACCAATTTTTGGGCTTTACACAAGGCCAAGCCCGGGATCCCCCAGGCAACTGAAGCTCGATCGGCCATGGCCTCCCTGGCGTGGCGAACTCCGTTGTCCACCTCGCCCACTAAGGTGTGGACATGGATCACTCGACGAAAAGAGATGAACGCTCCAAAAAGGGGCTAGGGAGCATCGTCGACAATCATTCCGGCTACTCTATCCTCAAGGGAGAACAGGAAAGGGTGCACCGCCGCTCCCATACCTTTCTTCCTTATGTCCTCTTCATTCGGGGGAGAGTGGAGACGTCACCCATCTCCGATGATGAACCCACTGTGCTAGGGGAGGAGCCCCCCAACACGATGCACGACAACAACGAAACATGCGCCATAACATACGGTGTCACCACGAAGCTGGAGACCACGATTCGACTCATACTGCCTCTCCGGACAAATTTTCTGAAATGGGGAAACCCCCGACAAAAGAACACACCAAGAACGCCGCAACTGCCGCCGCCATGATCGCGGCCACGCTTAGGAACGCGAGCGGGAGTAGGTTGAGCAAGATGCCAGGCTCCAATGCGAAAACCTGCTCCTCGCTCAGAACCTATACCCTGACATCGCTCGAGCACTAAACTCACCGAGCGAGGTTGGACGGGTCCTGACACATATTGCCAATGGCCTGCCATGCACCCCAGAAGTGGAGGGCTATTGGCAAGCGCACCCAGGTGGCAAATCACCTTCTACCTCTCGCCCACCCACCGAATGACCTGCGTCACACATCAACAGTCGGCGAGACATGCAAAGCAACATCAGCGCTTCGCGTGACCACCAACAGGAGAATGAGATAAAGTGTCGAGAGGATTATGATCGGTACCATGGAGCACCAGCGTGCAGCGTGCGACCAGGACCGAGTCAGTGGCAGCCTCCACGAGTAGCCTGGCCCTGGGACGATCGAGGCGACATGATGCTTGCTCGCCTCCCCAGGACTGATGACACGATCACCGCCGGGTGGATAGGGGACGTGCGGAGTCTCCGCACTCACCCCTCGACTCCGAGAGATCTAGTGGCCTCCAAACTTCAAAGTTTCCAATGTTGAAAGTACAAGCCAAAGCATGACCCGGGAGGCTGGTTGGCAGTCTACACGACCGCCACCCAGGCCGCTGGGGCAACGAAGGATGTCATGACAGCGTACCTGCCCATTGTCCTAGGGTAGGATGTGCTGCGGCTCTAGCATCTGACGCGACACTGCATCGACGACTGGGAAGATTTTAGTCACCGGTTTGTTGCGAATTTCCAATCCCTTTCCGACAAACGAGCGCAACCATGGGACCTCAAATCCATCAAATGCTAGAGCGACGAGACCCTCTGCTCATTTCTCAGGAGATTTTAAACCATGAGGAAGTCTATTCACGAAGTCGAGGAGGCAGCCATGATCGAGGATTCCTATCGAGGATGCAACGACTCGGCTTTCATCTGAGCCATCCTTCAGAAGGTGCCCACCACCTTGGAACAACTATTCCGGGAGGCGGACATCTACATCATCGTGGATGAGCGAGCTCAAGACCTCATCGGGGGTGCAAAGCCCGTGCTCCTAGCACCTAGGAAGGAAATGAACCAGCAGCCAGACAAGCGCTGGGACAAGAGGCAATGGGAAGAGGTCCATGTCGTTGGGCCACCGGCTACTCAGGCCCGCGGCGCGCCCCGTGGTGGGGTACGGACACTGGATGTGATCCTCGACTCCCAGTGCCCATACCACAAGGATATGTGCCACACTCTACAAAACTACCGGGACTTCAAGAACTCTGTTAGGCATGGTCGACCGTTCCATCTGCTACCACCTCGTCCTCCACGAGGAGAACACACCGAGCCGCGCTAACCTTAGCAGCAGGGAGGAGAGGGTGGTGGGGCTTTTCCACACATTGACCGAGAAGTCAACTTCATCTTCGGAGGACACGGGGCACCGGAAAATAGGAGGCAGCAGAAGCTCACCGACCGACAGGGTCTGGTGGCCACAAACAGTGCTCCAGCCCCGTATCGGTGGTTAGACCACACGATATCCTTCAGCCGGGCCGACCAGTGGCTCAACTTTGATCACCTCAGCATGTATCCCCTACATGTCGATCATGTGATCCGAGAGAGCCGAGTCAAAAAGGTGTTAGTAGATGGTGGCTACAACATCATTGTCACTTTTCCTCAAACACTTGAAGCTCTTAAAGTTTCCATTGCTGATCTCACACAGTCAGATACCCCCTTCTTCGACATCGTGCCGACCGAGGGAGAGTACCCACTAGGACACCTCTACATGTCCGTCACTTTTGGCACCCTAGATAACTATCGAACCGAGTTCCTGTGCTTCGAGATGGCTCAGTCCGATTGTGGGTACAACACCATCGTCGGGAGACCAGGATTGGTAACATTCATGGCTATCCTGCATTACTCGTACATGATCCTCAAGATGTCGGGTCCTTAGGGGATCATCACCGTTCACACTGACTTCCAAGGTGCCACCGAGTGCTTCCGGGGAGCCATACAAACAACTCTCACGGCTGGGCCCTCGGTAGCACTCCCCACATAGGTCAATGAAAAACTAGCGGAGGATGGCCTCACGATCCTCTCAAATGAAGCATCGGCCATGACCTATATGTGGCCGACTAAGGAAACCAAAAGGATCAACCTAGGGTTCTCTGATGAGTGCAAGACCGCAGTCATTAGCTCTAGCTTCATCGACAAATAGGAAAGTGCCCTCGTCCAGTTTTCTGCAAGACAACAGGGACGTATTCGCATGGCAACCCATGGACATGCCGGGAGTCCCTAGAGAACTGGCCGAGCACCAACTCAAGGTGTATCCTCAAGCGAGGCTAATCCGGTAAAAGCTGTGCCGCTTCACGCCCAACAAAAGAGAAGCTATATGGGCCGAGTTAGCTCGCCTAGTGTTTGCAGGCTTTATTAGGGAAGTATTGCATCCTAAGTGGTTAGCAAACCCTATTCTTGTACTAGAAAAGAATAAAATTGATTGGCACATGTGCGTCGACTATACCGATCTCAACAAGCACTGCCTAAAGGATCCCTACGGACTCCCTAGAATAGATCAGATAGTTGATTCAACCATCGGATGCTCTATGCTCTCCTTCCTAGACTGTTACTCTAGATATCAGTATATCATTTTGGCAAAGGAATACGAAGAAAAGACTGCATTCATCATGCCCTTTGGAGCCTTCTGTTATACCTCCAAGCTGTTTGGCCTCAAAAACACTAGAGCGACTTATCAGAGGGCTATTCAGACATGCTTAGCCAATCATTGGGGAAAGCGTGTGGAAGCTTACGTCGATGATGTGGTAATCAAAATAGAAAACCTAGAAAGCTTCATCGAGGATTTACAACAAGTCTTCAACAGCTTGAGGTGCTACTGCTGGAAGCTAAATCTAGAGATGTGTGTGTTTGGGGTACCTGCCGGAAAGCTACTTGGGTCCATCATCAGCCATCAAGGAATCGAAGCCAACCAAGAAAAAATTGAAGCTATAATGAGGATGGAACCACCATGGTCACAGAAAATGGTGCAGAGGCTTACTGGATGTATGGCAGCGCTAAGCCGCTTCATTTCAAGACTCGGCGAAAGGGGGATGCCATTCTATAAACTACTCAAGAAAGTAGACAGATTCCAGTGGACCATAGAGGCTCAATAGGCCCTGGAAGCACTCAAGAAGTTTCTGACCACCCAGCCGGTGCTCAAGCCACCACGCCGAGCAACAGCTAGCCAGCCGGCTAAAGACTTGTTGTTGTACATCTTCTGCACGACTCACGTAGTAAGCACTATGTTGGTAGTCGAGCGAGCAGAAGAAGGGCACGCGTACCTAGTGCAACAAACTGTCTATTTCATCAGTGAAGTCCTCAGACCCTCTAAAATAAGGTACCCTCAAGTTCAAAAGCTACTATACGCAGTACTCCTCACTGCTCACAAAACTTCGTAACTACTTCGACAACCACAAAATCATAGTAGTCACGGGTTTCCAATTGGAGATATACTCCAGAACAAAGAAGCAGTTGGGAGGACATCCAAGTGGGCGTGCGAGCTTGGAGCTCACGACATAGGGTTCTGACCTCGTACCGCAATCAAGACCCATGCCCTGGTAGATTTCATATCAGAATGGACTGAGCATCAGGTCCCAGAGAACCTTGAGGTAGCTGAAGTCTGGAAGATTTACTTTGATGGCACACTGAAACTGCAAGGGGCAGGGACATAAATCCTTTCCATCGCCCCTGGAGGAGACCAACTCAAATACATGCTTCAGCTCCTATTCCCAACTTCCAACAATGTAGCAGAGTATGAGGCCTTAATTCATGGACTCAACATCGTTGTGTCACTGGGCATCAAGAAACTGATGGTATATGGTGACTCCCTAGTAGTCATTAGTTAGGTGAACAAAGACTGGGATTGCTCCACAGACTCAATGGACAACTACTGTGATACAATGTGAAAGCTTGAAGACAAATTCGAGGGCTTAGAATTCCACCACATAGAGAGGGATCACAATGTAGTAGCAGATGCATTGTCAAAGCTACGGTCTAGTCGGGCCCAGGTTCCACCCGGCATCTTTATTCAGGAGATATATACGACAGCCGAGCACCATGACAGGGTCCGCTGAGGAATGTAAAGCAGTGGATCAGGCAAGGACAGATCCACATGACTAGAGGGAGCCGATTATCAGATACATAAAGAATGAGGAGGAGCCAGATGACAAGGCCACCGCAGAGCGCATTGCAAGGCAGTCAGCTCACTATGTCATCATAGGAGGTCCGTTGTATATGAGAGGTGCAGCAGGAGTCCTTATGAAATGCATCCATTTGGCTATGGGGAGACATCTGCTAGAAGAAATCCATGCGTGGCAATGTGGAATACACGCAACATCAAGGACCTTGGTAGGAAAGGCCTTCAGTGCGGGTTTCTACTGGCCGACGACAAAGAAAGATGCAGCAGACTTAGTCCAGAGGTGTGAAGCATGCTAGTTCCTATCTAAACAACAACACCTACCTGCCCAGCAGCTTCAAACTATCCCCATAACCTGGCCTTTTGCATGTTGGGGCTGGACATGATTGGGCCATTCAAGAAAGCTCAAGGAGGATACACCCATGTACTCGTTGCCATCGACAAATTTACAAAGTGGATAGAGTACAAGACAATTGCCTCTCTGACCTTAGCCAAAGCAGTGGAGTTCATCCAAGAAATCATGTTTAGATTCGGGATACCCAACAACATCGTCATAGACCTAGGATCTAACTTCACCAGCTCAGAGTTCTTTGATTTCTGCGAGCAGAGGAGCATCCAAATCAAGTATGCATCAGTGGAAAACCCAAGAGCTAACGGGCAAGTAGAAGAGCCAACAGAATGATACTTGAGGCACTCAGGAAGAAAATATTTGACAAGAATGAAAAGCTCACAGGCAAATGGATCAGGGAACTACCTTGTGTAGTCTAGAGTCTGCGAACCCAACCCAGCTGGGCTCTGCACGGGAGCACTCCATTCTTCATGGTGTATGGGTCAGAGATAGTGTTGCCAACAGACCTAATCTTATCTAGGCTGACATTCAAAAGCATAGCGGAGGCGAAAGCAACTAGACATGATGAGGTTGATGTGCTAGAAGAAGAACGCTTGAACATCGTCATCCAGTCGACTAGGTACCAATACACGCTGAGGCGCTACCACTATAAAGCGGTACAATACCGATCTTTTGCAGTAGGAGACCTAGTACTCCACCGTGTATTGTTAGGAGAAGGACAACACAAACTGTCACTGCCATGGGAAGGACCCTTCATCATCGCAGAAGTCACCTGGCCTGGGTCCTACCGGCTAACCCAGATGGATGGGACTCAAGTAGGAAACTCATGGAATATCGAGCATCTCAGGAAATTTTACCCGTAGTGACACCATAAACTCCAAATGGTGAACTAGATGTTGTAAACCGGAGATCTTATTATCAATAAAGTTTCTATGTTCGTCCACATGCAAACCAACTCTCAAGTAGTGATCAGCTTAAGTTAGAAAGGCCTTAAGCCGACGTGACACATTAATACTTACAAAACTTAGGGTGACCACTATGCCCTACTAACGGAGTGATCGACTTAAGTCAGAAACGTCTGAAGTCAGTGCGACACGCACACGCTTATAGAACTTGGGGTGATTACTATACCCTACTAACGGAGCGATCAACTTAGGTCGGAAATGCCTTATGTCGGTGCAACACACTCACGCTTACATGACTTAGGGCTACTTTGGGAACCTCAAATCCCCTTCGAGATTGGAGGGGATTGAGGTGGAAGTGAACTAATTTCCTCTCCAATCCCCTTCAATCCCGAAGAGGATTTGAGTTTCCAAACTAGCCCTTAGGGTGATTTATACCCTACTAATGGAGCGATCGGCTTAAGTCGGAAACGTCGTAAGTCGGTGCAACACGCTCATGCTAACATGATTAGGATGATTAATATACCCTACTAACGGTGCGATCGGCTTAAGTCGGTGCAACACGCTAACGCTTGCATAACTGAAAGGGAATTAGGCTTACACCTAGTTCCTAAATAATTTTGGTGGTTGAATTGCCCAACACAAATATTGGACTAACTAGTTTGCTCTAGTACATAAGTTATACAGGTGCAAAAGGTTCACACTCAGCCAATAAAAAGATCAAGTTTTGGATTCAACAAAGGGGCAAAGAGGCAACCGAAGGCACCTCTGGGTGGAGGCACCGGACTGTCCGGTGTACACCGGACAGTGTCCGGTGCGCCCAGAGGACTCCAACTCGAACTCTTCGCCCTCGGGAATTCTCGGAAGCCAGCGCGCTATAATTCACCGGACTGTCCGGTGTACACCGGACAGTGTCCGGTGCTCAAGGAAGCGCGACCTCCTCAAACTCGCCAGCCTCGGGTTCGCGTGGCAGCTGCTCCGCTATAATTCACCGGACATGTCCGGTGTGCACCGGACTGTCCGGTGTACCAACGGGGCAACGGCTAATTCGGCGCCAACGGCTACCTGCGGTGCATTTAATGCGCGCGCAGCGCGCGCAGACGTCAGGCGAGCCCATACCGGCGCACCGGACAATGAACAGTTGTTGTCCGGTGTGCACCGGACACCCAGGCGGGCCCAGAAGTCAGAAGCTCCAACGGTCAGAATCCAACGGCATTGATGACGTGGCGGGGGCACCGGACTGTCCGGTGCGCCATCGAACAGACAGACTCCCCAACGGCCACTTTTGGTGGTTGGGGCTATAAATACCCCAACCACCCCCACATTCATTGCATCCAAGTTTTCCAACTTCCAACCACTTACAAGAGCTAGGCATTCAATTCTAGACACACCAAAGAGATCAAATCCTCTCCAAATTCCACTCAAGCCTTTAGTGACTAGCGAGAGAGATTTGCCGTGTTCTTTTGAGCTCTTGCGCTTGGATCGCTTTCATTCTTTCTCACTTGTTCTTGTGATCAAAACTCAATTGTAACCAAGGCAAGAGGCGCCAATTGTGTGGTGGCCCTTGCGGGGAAGTTTTGTTCCCGTTTGTTTGAGAAGAAGAAAAGCTCACTCGGTCCGAGGGATCGTTTGAGAGAGGGAAGGGTTGAAAGAGACCCGGCCTTTGTGGCCTCCTCAACGGGGAGTAGGTTTGCGAGAACCGAACCTCGGTAAAACAAATCCACGTGTCACTCTCTTCATTTGCTTGCGATTTGTTTTGCACCCTCTCTCGCGGACTCGTTTATATTTCTAACGCTAACCCGGCTTGTAGTTGTGATTATTTTTGTGATTTTCAGTTTCGCCCTATTCACCCCCCCCCCCCTCTAGGCGACTTTCAATTGGTATCAAAGCTCGGTGCTTCATTAGAGCCTAACCGCTCGAAGTGATGTCGGGAGATCACACCAAGAGGGAGATGGAGACCGGCGACAACAAGCCCACTACAAGCCAAGGGAGCACTTCATCGGAAGAGTCCCGCACCAAGAGAAGGGAGAAGAAGAAGAACTCCTCCAAGCGGAAGGAGAAAAGATCTTCCTCTTCTCACCACAAGGAGAAGAAGGAAAAATCTTCTTCTCACAAGCCCCATCGGAGTGGGGACAAGCACAAGAGGATGAGGAAGGTGGTCTACTACGAGACCGACACTTCATCAACATCCACCTCCGACTCCGATGCACCGTCCGTAACTTCTAAGCGCCAAGAGCGCAAGAAGTTTAGTAAGATCCCTTTAAACTATCCCCGTACATCTAGACATACTCCTTTACTTTCCGTTCCATTAGGCAAACCGCCAACTTTTGACGGCGAAGATTATGCTAGGTGGAGTGATTTAATGAAATTTCATCTAACCTCACTCCACAAAAGTATATGGAATGTTGTTGAGTTTGGAGTACAGGTACCATCAATAGGGGATGAGGATTATGACACGGACAAAGTGGCCCAAATCGAGCACTTCAACTCCCAAGCCACAACCATTCTCCTTGCCTCTCTAAGCAAGGAGGAATACAACAAAGTGCAAGGGTTGAAGAATGCAAAGGAGATTTGGGACATACTCAAGACGGCGCACGAAGGTGATGAACTCACCAAGATCACCAAGCGGGAAACGATCGAGGGGGAGCTCGGTCGCTTCCGTCTTCGCCAAGGGGAGGAGCCACAAGATATGTACAACCGGCTCAAGACCTTGGTGAACCAAGTGCGCAACCTCGGGAGCAAAAAGTGGGATGACCACGAGGTGGTTAAGGTTATTCTAAGAGCTCTTATCTTCCTTAACCCCACACAAGTTCAATTAATTCGTGGTAATCCTAGATATCCACTAATGACCCCCGAGGAAGTTATCGGGAATTTTGTGAGTTTTGAATGCATGATTAAGGGGTTCAAAGAAGATCAACGAGCTTGACGAACCTTCCACATCCGAGGCGCAACCGGTGGCCTTCAAGGCAACGGAGGAGAAGAAGGAGGAGTCTACACCAAGTAGACAACCAATTGACGCCTCCAAGCTCGACAATGAGGAGATGGCCTTAATCATCAAAAGCTTTCGGCAAATCCTCAAGCAACGGAAGGGGAAGGATTACAAACCCCGTTCCAAGAAGGTTTGCTACAAGTGTGGTAAGCCCGGTCACTTTATAGCTAAATGTCCATTATCAAGTGACAGTGACAGGGGCGACGACAAGAAGGGAAGAAGAAAGGAGAAGAAAAGGTACTACAAGAAGAAGGGCGGCGATGCCCATGTTTGTCGGGAGTGGGACTCCGACGAAAGCTCAAGCGACTCCTCCGACGGCGAGGACGCCGCCAACATTGCCGTCACCAAAGGGCTTCTCTTCCCCAACGTCGGCCACAAGTGTCTCATGGCCAAGGACGGCAAAAAGAAGGTAAAATCAAGGTCCTCCACTAAATATGAAACATCTAGTGATGAAGATGATGATAAAAATGAGGAGGATAACTTGCGCATTCTTTTTGCCAACCTTAACATGGAACAAAAAGAAAAATTAAATGAGCTAATTAGTGCTATCCATGAAAAGGATGATCTCTTGGACTCCCAAGAGGATTTCCTAATCAAGGAAAATAAGAAACATGTTAAGGTTAAAAATGCTTATGCTCTAGAGGTAGAAAATGTAACAAATTATCTAGTGAGCTAAGTACTTGCCATGACACCATTGCCAACCTTAGAAATGAAAATGCTAAATTAATTGCTAAGGTTGATTCTCATGTTTGTATTGTTTCAACTTCCAATTCTAAAGATGATAATATTAATTTACTTGCTAGAATTGATGAGTTGAATGTTTCTCTTGCTAGCCTTAGAAATGAAAAAGAAAAATTGCTTGCTAAGGCTAGAGATTGTGATGTTTGCATTTCTAACCTTAGAGATGAGAATAATATACTACATGCTAAGGTTATAGAATTAAAATCTTGCAAACCATCTACATCTACTGAGCATATTTCCATTTGTACTAGATGTAGAGATATTAATGTTGATGCTATCCATGATCACCTAGCCTTAATTAAAAAACAAAATGATCACATAGCACAACTTAATGCAAAGATTAGTGAGCATGACTTAGAAAATGAAAAATTTAAATTTGCTAGAAGCATGCTCTATAATGGGAGACGCCCTGGCATAAAGGATGGCATTGGCTTCCAAAGGGGAGACAATGTCAAACTTAATGCCCCTCCTAAGAACTTGTCTAACTTTGTTAAGGGCAAGGCTCCCATGCCTCAGGATAACGAGGGTTACATTTTGTACCCTGCTGGCTATCCTGAGAGCAAAATTAGGAAAACTCATTCTAGGAAGTCTCACTCTGGCCCTCATCATGCTTTTATGTATAAGGGTGAGACATCTAGTTCTAGGCAACCAACCCGTGCCAAGTTGCCTAGAAAGAAAACTCCTAATGCATCAATTGATCATAGCATTTCATTTAAAACTTTTGATGCATCTTATGTCTTGACTAACAAATCCGGCAAAGTAGTTGCCAAGATTGTTGGGGGCAAACACAAGGGCTCCAAGACTTGTGTTTGGGTACCCAAAGTTCTTGTTTCTAATGCCAAAGGACCCAAAACTGTTTGGGTACCTAAAATCAAGAACTAAAATTGTTTTGTAGGTTTATGCATCCGGGGGCTCAAGTTGGATACTCGACAGCGGGTGCACAAACCACATGACAGGGGAGAAAAAGATGTTCTCCTCATATGAGAAAAACCAAGATCCCCAACGAGCTATCACATTCGGGGATGGAAATCAAGGTTTGGTCAAAGGATTGGGTAAAATTGCTATATCACCTGACCATACTATTTCCAATGTTTTTCTTGTAGATTCTTTAGATTACAATTTGCTTTCCGTATCCCAATTATGTCAAATGGGCTACAACTGTCTATTTACTAATACAGGTGTTACTGTCTTTAGAAGAAGTGATGATTCAGTAGCATTTAAGGGAGTATTAGAGGGTCAGCTATACTTGGTAGATTTTGATAGAGCTGAACTCGACACTTGCTTAGTTGCTAAGACTAACTTGGGTTGGCTCTGGCACCGTCGACTAGCCCATGTTGGAATGAAGAACCTTCACAAGCTTCTAAAGGGAGAACACATTTTAGGACTAACCAATGTTCATTTTGAGAAAGACAGGATTTGTAGCGCATGCCAAGCCGGGAAGCAAGTTGGCACTCATCATCCACACAAAAACATCATGACTACCGACAGGCCACTGGAGCTCCTACACATGGATTTATTCGGCCCGATCGCTTACATAAGCATCGGCGGTAGTAAGTATTGTCTTGTAATTGTGGATGATTATTCCCGCTTCACTTGGGTGTTCTTTTTACAGGACAAATCTTATACCCAAGAGACCTTAAAGGGATTCTTGAGACGGGCTCAAAATGAGTTCAGCTTAAGGATCAAGAAAATTAGAAGCGACAATGGAACGGAGTTCAAGAACTCTCAAATCGAAGGCTTCCTTGAGGAGGAGGGCATCAAGCATGAGTTCTCTTCTCCCTACACTCCACAACAAAATGGTGTAGTGGAGAGGAAGAATCGAACTCTATTAGACATGGCAAGAACCATGCTTGATGAGTACAAGACATCGGATCGGTTTTGGGCCGAGGCGGTCAACACCGCCTGCTACGCCATCAACCGGTTATATCTTCACCGAATCCTCAAGAAGACATCTTATGAACTCCTAACCGGTAAAAAGCCCAATATTTCATATTTTAGAGTTTTTGGTAGCAAATGTTTTATACTTGTTAAAAGAGGTAGAAAATCTAAATTTGCTCCTAAAACTGTAGAAGGCTTTTTACTAGGATATGACTCAAACACAAGGGCATATAGAGTCTTTAACAAGTCCTCAGGACTCGTTGAAGTTTCTTGTGACGTTGTGTTTGATGAGACTAACGGCTCTCAAGTAGAGCAAGTTGATCTTGATGAGATAGGTGAAGAACAGGCTCCATGCATAGCACTAAGGAACATGTCCATTGGGGATGTGTGTCCTAAGGAATCTGAAGAGTCTTCAAGTGCACAAGATCAACCATCCTCCTCCATGCAAGCATCTCCACCAACTCAAATTGAGGATGAGGCTCAAGATGTTGAACAAGAAGATCAAGAAGATGAGCCACCTCAAAATGACAGCAACGATCAAGGGGGAGATGCAAATAATGAAGACAAGAAGGATGAACAACCAAGGCCGCCACACCCAAGAGTCCACCAAGCAATACAACGAGATCACCCCGTCGACACCATCCTCGGCGACATTCATAAGGGGGTAACTACTCGATCTCGTGTTGCACATTTTTGTGAACATTACTCTTTTGTTTCCTCTATTGAGCCACACAGGGTAGAGGAAGCACTCCAAGATTCGGATTGGGTGATGGCGATGCAAGAGGAGCTCAACAATTTCACAAGGAATGAGGTATGGCATTTGGTTCCACGTCCTAATCAAAATGTTGTAGGAACCAAGTGGGTCTTCCGCAACAAGCAAGACGAGCATGGTGTGGTGACTAGGAACAAAGCTCGACTCGTGGCCAAGGGGTATTCACAAGTCGAAGGTTTGGATTTTGGTGAAACCTATGCACCCGTAGCTAGGCTTGAGTCAATTCGCATATTATTAGCCTATGCTACTTACCATGGCTTCAAGCTTTATCAAATGGACGTGAAGAGTGCCTTCCTCAATGGACCAATCAAGGAGGAGGTCTATGTTGAGCAACCTCCCGGCTTTGAAGACAGTGAGTATCCTAACCATGTTTATAGGCTCTCTAAGGCGCTTTATGGGCTCAAGCAAGCCCCAAGAGCATGGTATGAATGCCTTAGAGATTTCCTTATTGCAAATGGCTTCAAAGTCGGCAAGGCCGATCCTACTTTATTCACCAAAACACTTGATAATGATTTGTTTGTATGCCAAATTTATGTTTATGATATTATATTTGGGTCTACTAACAAATCCACATGTGAAGAATTTAGTAGGATCATGACACAGAAATTCGAGATGTCGATGATGGGGGAGTTGAAATATTTCTTAGGATTTCAAGTCAAGCAACTCCAAGAGGGCACCTTCATTAGCCAAACAAAGTACACTCAAGACATTCTAAGCAAATTTGGAATGAAGGATGCCAAACCCATCAAGACTCCCATGGGAACAAATGGGCATCTCGACCTCGACACGGGAGGTAAGTCCGTGGATCAAAAGGTATACCGGTCGATGATTGGTTCATTACTTTATTTATGTGCATCTCGACCGGACATTATGCTTTCCGTTTGTATGTGTGCAAGATTTCAAGCCGACCCTAAGGAATCACACCTTACGGCCGTAAAACGAATCTTGAGATATTTGGCTTATACTCCTAAGTTTGGGCTTTGGTACCCTCGGGGATCCACATTTGATTTGATTGGTTATTCAGATGCCGATTGGGCAGGGTGTAAGATTAATAGGAAGAGCACATCGGGAACTTGCCAGTTCTTGGGAAGATCCTTGGTGTCATGGGCTTCAAAGAAACAAAATTCGGTCGCTCTTTCTACCGCCGAAGCCGAGTATATTGCCGCAGGCCATTGTTGCGCGCAATTGCTTTGGATGAGGCAAACCCTGCGGGACTACGGTTACAAATTAACCAAAGTTCCTCTTCTATGTGATAATGAGAGTGCAATCCGCATGGCGGATAATCCCGTTGAGCATAGCCGCACTAAACACATAGCCATTCGGTATCATTTTCTTCGGGATCACCAACAAAAGGGGGATATCGAGATTTCATACATTAACACTAAAGATCAATTAGCCGATATCTTTACCAAGCCTCTTGATGAGCAATCTTTTACCAGACTTAGGCATGAGCTCAATATTCTTGATTCTAGGAATTTCTTTTGCTAGTCTTGCACACATAGCTCATAAATATACCTTTGATCATGTCTCTTTTATATATGCTATGACTAATGTGTTTTCAAGTGTATTTCAAACCAAGTCATAGGTATATTGAAAGGGAATTGGAGTCTTCGGCGAAGACAAGGCTTCCACTCCACTCTACTACTCATTCTTCGCCATCGCTCCGCATCACTCTCCATCTTTGGTATAATCTTCACTCATTCCTTTTATGACCAAAGGGGGAGAAAGTACTTCATTGGGCTCTAATGATTCCGTTTTTGGCGATTCATGCTAAAGGGGGAGAAAATATGAGCCCAAAGCAAAAGGACCGCACCACCACCCCTAATTTTTAAATTTGATGATTTTCAATTGGTAAATTTCAAAATTGGTATCTCTTTGTGTTCTAAAGGGGGAGCAAGTAGTATTTTCAAAATTGATGTCTTAAAACCCTCTTGAACACTAAGAGGAGACTTTATTTGAGGGGGAGTTTTGTTTAGTCAAAGGAAAAGCATTTGGGACAAAGGGAGAAAATTTCTAAACTTGAAAATGCTTTGCAAAATCTTATTCATTCACCTTTGACTATCTTGCAAAAGGACCTTGAAAAGAATTTACAAAAAAAAAAGTTTGCAAAAACAAAACTTGTGGTGTAAGCGTGGTCCAATATGTCAAAAACAAAGAAATCAATCCATGCGAATCATGTAAGTATTTATTGGCTCAATTCCAAGCAACCTTTGCACTTACCTTATGCAAACTAGTTCAATTATGCACTTCTATATTTGCTTTGAGTTGTGTTGGCATCAATCACCAAAAAGGGGGAGATTGAAAGGGAATTAGGCTTACACCTAGTTCCTAAATAATTTTGGTGGTTGAATTGCCCAACACAAATATTGGACTAACTAGTTTGCTCTAGTACATAAGTTATACAGGTGCAAAAGGTTCACACTCAGCCAATAAAAAGATCAAGTTTTGGATTCAACAAAGGGGCAAAGAGGCAACCGAAGGCACCTCTGGGTGGAGGCACCGGACTGTCCGGTGTACACCGGACAGTGTCCGGTGTGCCCAGAGGACTCCAACTCGAACTCTTCGCCCTCGGGAATTCTCGGAAGCCAGCGCGCTATAATTCACCGGACTGTCCGGTGTACACCGGACAGTGTCCGGTGCTCAAGGAAGCGCGGCCTCCTCAAACTCGCCAGCCTCGGGTTCGCGTGGCAGCTGCTCCGCTATAATTCACCGGACATGTCCGGTGTGCACCGGACTGTCCGGTGTACCAACGGGGCAACGGCTAATTCGGCGCCAACGGCTACCTGCGGTGCATTTAATGCGCGCGCAGCGCGCGCAGACGTCAGGCGAGCCCATACCGGTGCACCGGACAATGAACAGTTGTTGTCCGGTGTGCACCGGACACCCAGGCGGGCCCAGAAGTCAGAAGCTCCAACGGTCAGAATCCAACGGCATTGATGACGTGGCGGGGGCACCGGACTGTCCGGTGCGCCATCGAACAGACAGACTCCCCAACGGCCACTTTTGGTGGTTGGGGCTATAAATACCCCAACCACCCCCACATTCATTGCATCCAAGTTTTCCAACTTCCAACCACTTACAAGAGCTAGGAATTCAATTCTAGACACACCAAAGAGATCAAATCCTCTCCAAATTCCACTCAAGCCTTTAGTGACTAGCGAGAGAGATTTGCCGTGTTCTTTTGAGCTCTTGCGCTTGGATCGCTTTCATTCTTTCTCACTTGTTCTTGTGATCAAAACTCAATTGTAACCAAGGCAAGAGGCGCCAATTGTGTGGTGGCCCTTGCGGGGAAGTTTTGTTCCCGTTTGTTTGAGAAGAAGAAAAGCTCACTCGGTCCGAGGGATCGTTTGAGAGAGGGAAGGGTTGAAAGAGACCCGGCCTTTGTGGCCTCCTCAACGGGGAGTAGGTTTGCGAGAACCGAACCTCGGTAAAACAAATCCACGTGTCACTCTCTTCATTTGCTTGCGATTTGTTTTGCACCCTCTCTCGCGGACTCGTTTATATTTCTAACGCTAACCCGGCTTGTAGTTGTGATTATTTTTGTGATTTTCAGTTTCGCCCTATTCACCCCCCCCCTCTAGGCGACTTTCAATAACCAAGGGTGATCACCATACCCAACTGTCGGCGTTTTGAGACCGGGGGGTCCCTCAGGCCGACGAGTGAGTGCCGCGTGTCCCAGCCTAGATGGGTCGAGCGCATGGGCGAGCGCGAAGGGGGGAAAGGAGCGAGGCGGCTGGAGACCGGCGTGAGAGAGGTGGGAGTCCCGCGGCCTTCGTGTTCGTCCCGCGCCCAGGTCGGGTGCGCTTGCAGTAGGGGGTTACAAGCGTCCACGCGGGTGAGGGAAGTGAGCGGCCCCAAGAGAGCGCCTGTCCCGTCCTCGTCCCGCGCGGCCAACCCCCTCTAAGAGGGCCCTGGTCCTTCCTTTTATAGACGCAAGGAGAGGATCCAGGTGTACAATGGGGGTGTAGCAGAGTGCTACGTGTCTAGCGAGGGAGAGCTAGTGCCTTGAGTACATGCCAATGTGGCAGCCGTAGAGATCTTGGAACCCAACTAATGTGATGTCGTGGCCGTCGGAGGAGCGGCGGAGCCTGGCGGAGGGACAGCTGTCGGAGCGGTTGTGTCCTTGCTGACGTCCTCCTGCTTCCGTAAGAGAGCTGAGAGTCGCCGTCGTCACAGGGCATGCGGGGCGCCATCATTGCCTATCTGGTGGAGACAGCCAGATGGGACACCGGTCTTGTTCTCTGCGGCCCGAGTCAGCTCAGGGTAGGGTGATGATGGCGCTTCCTGTTGACGTGGCTGGCCTGCGCCCTAGGTTGGGCGACGTGGAGGCTCCTCCGAAGCCGAGGTCGAGTCTGTCCTTCATGGCCGAGGCCGAGTCCGAGCCCCTGGGTCGGGCGAGGCGGAGGTCGTCGGCAGAGGCCAGGGCGGTGTCCGAGCCCTGGGGTCGGGCGAAGCGGAGTTCGTCATCTTCTGGGGCTGAGCCCGAGTCCGAGCCCTGGGTCGGGCGGAGCGGAGTTTGCCATCTTCCGGGTCTTAGCCCGAGTCCGAGCCCTGGGTCGGGCGGAGCGGAGTTCGCCGTCTTCCGGGGCCGAGCCCGAGTCCGAGCCCTGGGTCGGGCGGAGCGGAGTTCGCCGTCTTCCGGGGCTGAGCCCGAGTCCGAGCCCTGGGTCGGGCAGAGCGGAGTTCGCCGTCTTCCGGGTCTTAGCCCGAGTTCGAGCCCTGGGTCGGGCGGAGCTTCCTATGGTGCCTTTGGCAGGGCCTGGCTTCATGTCAGCATCACTCTGTCAAGTGGCGCTGCAGTCGGAGTGGCACAGGCGGCGCTGTCCTTCTGTCAGACCGGTCAGTGGAGCGGCAAAGTGACGGCGGTCACTTCGGCTCTACCGGAGGGCGCGCGTCAGGATAAAGGTGTCAGGCCACCTTTGCGTTAAATGCTCCTGCGATTTGGTCGGTCGGTGCGGCGATTTAGTCAGGGTTGCTTCTTAGCGAAGGCAGGGCCTCGGGCGAGCCGAAGATGTGTCCGCCGTTGGAGGGGGGCCTCGGGCGAGACGGAAATCCTCCGGGGTCGGCTGCCCTTGCCCGAGGCTAGGCTCGGGCGAGGCGTGATCGAGTCGCTCGAGTGGACTGATCCCTGACTTAATCGCACCCATCAGGCCTTTGCAGCTTTATGCTGATGGGGGTTAATAGCTGAGAATTAGGAGTCTTGAGGGTACCCCTAATTATGGTCCCCGACACCAACCAACAAAGTGGTCGACTTAGCAGCAGAAACCCAGGGCACATACTATGCCCCACTAGCAGAAACACTCAATGAAGTGGGGAAGTAGCCCAACTCTCGACAAGATTTCGAAAAACCTCAAAAAATAACCATCTTGAGGAAAGTTGTCCTTTGTTTAAACTAACCGATATTCAGTTTCACTCTCTAGTTACTGTGCAGGAGCATCCCCATGAGGAACATTGTCTATAGGTCCACCAAAAGTAGATGGATTACTCGAAGTACTTGACACAGCGAGTACATTGGCTACAATGTCATCCGGCACCACGACGTTGGGCCTCTTCATCAATATCCGGCCAGCCCAGATCGCCTTATCCATTGCCTTGTCACACCAAGCCTTCATGATAACACGGTCGTCCTCTAAGACCTTGATATCATGAAGGGTGGCTTCCATGTCTCGACGAGCAGCCTCCAGCCCTTGTGGCACCAATTTCTTCGAGGCACGGAGCTCCTTGATAATGGAATCCTTCGAAGACAAGGACTTTCTGAGCTTCGACACCTCATCCTAGCACTCTTTCAACTCATCCCTCTTACGCTCCAACTCTGTCATGGTGAAGCGATGGCTCCTCTCTAGGGTGGTGAGGGAGCTATTGGTGTCCTAGTACAACTTGTACAAGTTGTCCTGGGAGTCAAGAAGTTTCTGTATCTCCTCCTACGGATAGGAGAGCCTTTGATAACAAGTCGAAAGCATAAAATAAGATACTTGGAGCTCCTGGTGAGTTACCTCATGAGCTTTCTTTTCTGAGTCAGGCTTCGCATTCAGGGAAGAATTCATGGCACGGGCGCCGTCAAGAAACATGGTCACTTGATCAAGATCCACCTAGTTTCGTGCACACCTCTCCTCAACATCAGAACACCACCGAGTCAAAGCTGAATAAATAAGCAGTAACGATCTGTAATATGGCAGAAAGGTAACAAGCACAAGAACTATTAGTCCGCTAACCGGCTTTGAAGCTTTTAGATCATCTATCTGTTTTTGAAGAAAAAGAGGGTTGCACTATGACAAAGAAGAAATCTGCTTAGGAATAGGAGCACCACAAGATCTCAGCTGAGTCGACACCAAGTCCAGAATACTCTACAGGTGCAAAAGTCAGCAAAGAAAACATCCACTAATAGAGGCAGGTTAGAGCAGGGATGTACATACCTGAAGGTTGGAAAGGAACTATGGAAATCCAAAGGCCAGAGGTATTGAGGTACTATTAGAAGGAAGGACACTAACAGAAGCAGCGTAAGGAACAGAGCTAGGCACCAAAAGAAGATTGTAATACAAGATAAGTGCGACACCCATTGGGATCTCTACTCCAGGAGCACCCATTGGGTCTTTAGTGCCATGTCCACTGACCTCTAATGTGGCCGGGCTAGTCGGACTAACGAGAAGATCAGATATGGTCACCACAGCTTCGTCAGACCGAACCATCGGCGACCCAACATGGACATCCATGGAGGCAGCCGAGGGGGAGCTAGTCCCAGGACCCTCGGGGGCTGGATCATTTTCAGCAGTACCCTCGAGGGCTAAAGCACTCTCGAGGGCTAAAGCATCCTCATGAATCGAAGCACCCTCGGGGCTGTAGACACATGGGAAGCTGGTGGGGTTGCCTCTCTCCCAGCCAGAAAACTAGCAGAGGGCACACCGTCAGGGCACTCTACACGGACGTCAATGCCCCCAGCGTCAGAAAGCTTGAGCAAAAGGTCCTCAGGAATATCCTTCTCCAGTGTGATGTTAATGGAAGACATGGTCATTCCCTGGAGGCTAACCAGCCCTGAGAGAGCAAGGTCTGGAATATCATTGCTAGCCTTACTGCGACAATCCCTACAAACCAGGGAAAGGCACATCGTCTTCATCACCATCATCCTCTTCCGAAAAATACCTACTGGCCCTCACACCACACCAACTCTGCACATCATCTTCAAGATCTGCATCCACCGCGTCATCACTAGGGTTTGGGGCGGTAGAGTCAACCTCCAGTTCCAAGCTAGATGAGCGTCGAAGTTTTCTCGTTTTATTTTGGCCTCCGACAGACTCGGCCTAGGAGTTCACTCGACATGTTCACTTGCGATGAGCACTCCTAGGGCTGCAAATTCTCCCCTCCCCATCACACGAGCGCCTGGGGGCAGCACTCCCTAACTCAGCTCGAGCAGACCTAGATGATTCTCGAGCCAGTGCACTAAGGACTGCATCCACCTTAGCATCATCAATGACAGCCTGCATTTGGAAATGAGTCTGCTTCTCCTCCTCATGCAAACCTCTGTGTGCAGAAAGGATGGCCTCGACTTCATCTAGAGAAGGTCACACTCAATGGTCTGGGCTCCCATCAGGCGGGTTGGACATTCTAACACCTGAAAACCATCAATTAAAAATAATGCATTTAAATTATTAGTAGTGAGTATAGTAAATAACTTTTTTCAAGTGTTTGATCTTATTTACCTTTAGAATGATTTTTGTTTGCTCATAATTGATTGATGATTGTTTTTTACAAAATTTCTTTTATGAAAACCCAATTAATTATTATGAGAACTTTGGTCCAAAAATAAATACTTTAATGGTAATATTTTTTGGTATAATTATCTTGAACTTTTAGAAGTAATTACAAATATATTTATTTACTAGGTGAGTACCCATGCGTTGCGATGGTAGTAAAAAATTTGTATGAAACATAGAAATGGAACGACAAACATCACTATGATATGCGAAATCTGTATGGTAAACATCACCAATATCACACAAATTATTCCTAAAGAGTCAATTTAGAGTTTTATAATGATAGACAAATGTGTCGACAACCATACACTAATCTAATCCTTTTTAGCAATATCGATAAGTCGCTGTTGTATGTTTGTAGGGATGATATATCGACACGAAATATCCTCATAACTTAATAGATCAATCAAAAAGTTTCTTCAAAGAATCTTTGCATCCTACACACAAACTGATAAGAGAACAAAACGTCAAATTTGTATTTATGTAACCGGAATGTATGTTTGAACATGAAAAGAACTTACTACACTCACCCTAATAAATTCCATTCGTCTGTCATTCCCCCACATGGTCATAGCTTGTAGCACAAGGTAGCTGGTATTAAGCCTATATAATAATGTTTGACACGTAGCTCACACCATGCGACAAAACCAGTTGCCATCAGCCACACATACCACAAGGCTCTGGAAGACCGGAACATATGTCGCCCAAAAAGATCGCTCGCTCACTGGGAGCAGAAAACGCATAAAACAGAACACGATGCAAAAAAATCACTAGTCACAACGTGGCAGCACACTTGGCCGGATCCATGCCGAACCTATAGGCAGCATAACACATCCACCACGTCGATGCAGGTCACCGCAGTCGGTCTAGGAGCCGCCTTCGGCTCTCTTCCTGAACACGATCTTGCCCAGCAGGCTCGTGTCGTGCTTCTTCCTCCTCTTCGTCCGGTCACGGCTCAGCGGCGAACACAGGATGGACAACAACAATCTGCATCGAGTCCTTGCCGCCGACGCCAGCGTTGTTCTCCTCCTGCCGTGCTGCGCTCCTCCGTCGGTGTAGCAGTAGCACAGACCTCGCCTTCGTCTTCCTTGGATAGCACCTATGGCGTGAGCGTGGTGGGAGTGGGACTGGGAGATGTGGAGGCCTCGGCGAGGATGCTCGCGAGCGACTGCGGCTTGTAGTCGTACTTCGCCGAGCTCATCCTGGGAATGCACATGGAGGGGATTTCTGGAGGACCTGAAGCTGTTGGCATCTTTAGAGCCTACAGCTGCTTGCTCAGGATCGTGATCGTCTCCTGGCACTCGGCGAGCTTGTCAGCTGCTGCGAGGATCTCTGAGCTCTGTAGTGAATGATGCTGATATTGTGAGTTCAGTTCCTGATGGTGTACTGATAACTATAGACAGACACCGTAACTTTACTTACTGTTGCTAAATGACTTTCCTCTTGCGCTGCCTGACATTCCACACTTGCCTCAGAAGCAGGGCTATATGATCAAGAACATACATCAAAAAAATTGTTGACAATGTTTTTTTAAAAAAAGTGACGAGTACACGTAGCAGCATATAAATCTACCTTTGCATCTCACAGTATGCCGCTGATTTTCTCCCTGAAAGGATACTACTGCCATCCTGGTGTTGTAGGGCATGTATGAGTTCTATATCAGGCTTTTGCAGATGATTGGCCGCCGTAGTCTGGCTTTCAATTGACTGAACTGGTTCTTCATCTGCTTCTATCTAAAAAGCTAAAGTCGCTGCTTGTTTAGCGTTTTTAGTGTCATGCGTACCGTCGGTGGTAACTGCACCTGATGGCTTAGCTCCATCAAAATCCTATGTATCACGGCTCACAGTGTTGGTCTGATCTTGATCCGAGAAGCATTGGCTCACTACGTAATTTAGGATGAGGCAGACCTCGTCTACGAACTTTCCAAGGTCGCATTTCGCTTCCAGTAGCTCATGACCGACCTAAACCAGTCACTCAAAGCGGGGAAACAGCTCAGACTTGTCATGGGACAGCGCTCTTGATCTTGCGACATCGTCTTCTCCTGCATATGCCGCCTGTCTGTGTGTCGATAGTAACTGTTTGTGTGGGAAATTACTAAAAAACTGTTTGTGTGGGAAAGAAGAAAAAAAGAACTAACGTTAAAGGCGGACCTTGTGTCTTGTGTTGTGGCGCAGGGCACCAGTAGCAGTGGGCGCTCCCCTTCGCTGGTGCCGGGCAGGTCAGTCCGCCGTCGTAGCAGGTGCCACCGGATAGGAAGGGCCACGACGGAGGCGGGGTCATGGATTCAGGCTCTAGATCCAGCAGCGGAGCCGGGTTCGATGACGAAGATGGCCTCACCATGCACGCTTGGTCTCCTCCTCGCTCCAAGGTACCTCAATTCTGCTCAATCTATGCAAAATTCATTCTCCTCTCTTGCTCTTGAATCTAGCAAACGATGTGAAAACTCGATCTTTATCTCGACTTTTGATAGTTTCCGCTTGGATCATGGAAGTGGTCTACTCAACCATGTCTCTCACCGCCTTCTCGATTTTAGACTGGCCACTCGGTACATCTAAACCATCTTTTGTGGCACGAGTAGTTGTCTACTCCAATGCCTGTCTTATCTGTTCAATAATAGCTTCAAAGCTTTCCCCGCTCGCTTCATGCTTCCATGTACAGTGCAAGAGCAGGGGAGAGCGTGGATCGAGGCCACAATCCCGTCTGTGAGCAGTGATTCCTGTCTGCGATCCCGTCCGCAATAGCGATTTGAGCACCGGCTTGCCTTCCATGTAGAGGGCAGGAGCAGGGGGAGCGTGGAGCAGATCTAGGAGAGAGCACGCAGATCCCATCCGCGAGCAGCGATTTGGGCGTCGGCTTGCCTTCCATGTAGAGGGCGGGCGAGCAGTGATTTGGGCGCGGACTTGCCTTCCATGTAGAGCATGAGAGCAGGGGAGAGCAGGGCACCGGCTTAACTTCCATGTAGAGGGCGTGAGCAGGGGAGAGCGCGGAGCGGATCGAGCGGCGTTGCGAGGAGAGAGCATTGGTGCGGATGAGATCTACGGTGAGAGCAGGGGAGAGCGCGGGCAGCCGGTGGGGGCATGCTTCACCAAGATTTGGGTGGACACCCTCACTCTACTCTTATAGAGTAGTAGAGATATTTTTGTGATATAAGGATAAAAAAAGAAGCCAAACGGAACTGCCGGCTTCGCGCCCGACCCCTCACCTCCCTGCACTAGAAAACACCGGCTCTTCCCCTCCCCACTCATTTCCCCCATCAATGGATTCACCTCCTCTTCCTCTTCCCCTTCACTCTCCCCTTCTGCAACTCCTGCCATCAATGGAGTTATGGAGCCACCGCAACCCTTCCCCTCCCCGGTGCCCTCTCACCTCCCTCCTTCCTTCTATAAAAGGAAGCCAAGTTCTCTCTCCCTCGCCTACCCAAGCTATCTCCCTCACCTCACCTTTCTCTTTCCCTTATGAAACCGACCTCCGGAGCTCGTCGTGCCTGGCCACGTCGTGCTCACCGCCGTGCCGCGCCCTCGCTCGAGCCCCTGCCACCCTCGGCTGCGTTCGACCGAGCCCTGACACCCTTGGCCGCGCTCGCCTGAGCCCCAATCACCCCGGCCCAGCCCTGCCGTTCATGCCCTGGCCGAGCCCCTGCTATACTAGCTGCGCCCCACCTCGCCGCCGTCTGTCATCGCAAGGTTAAAACAACCCGGATATTTTATTAATTTTTGAAATCATGTTTGAGTTAGTTTATGAATTTTGTCATTATTGTTGTAATATTGGAATGTTGTGATTTGGAATTTATATGTATGTGAATTATTGGGTAGATATATATGCGTGAAATGTTATTAGTCACATATTTTGTTGACAATGATTTTAGAATATTGGAGTAGAAAGAAGTATGACAAAATTTGATAGACATGTGTTAGTAGTAAAAATACTAGATAGATGATTTCATAATTCTGTTTACGATGAATTTTAGAGTTTACCAAGAAGTTATACACTACACTAAAAATATAAACTTCCTACGGTTTTTTAACTTCCTACAGCTTTTATAACAAACCGTAGAAAATAAATAACTTCTAAGAGGCAACTGGTACCTCTAGGAAATAACCATAACTTCCTACGGTTTGTTATAAAAGCTGTAGGAAGATAGCTTTCAGATGCTGACCAACTCGTGTGGTTAAACGAGCCGCTAACTTCCTACGGCCTACTGTAGGAAGTTAGCCGCTCCTGCTAACTTCCTACGGCCTCCTCTAGGAAGTTAGCTTTCAGCTTTTGACCAGTCAAATGAGCCGCTAACTTCCTATGACCTCATCTAGAAAGTTAAGTACATGTACATGCTCTAAAAAATTAAATAACTTTCTACAGCTTTACTCTAGAAAGTAATATTTTTTATCTTAATCCGTGAATCTACCCTTATCTTTCCATCATTCCTTATCTTTCCATCATTCCTTGCGCAAGAATAAGGGAGAGAGATCTAGGAAGAGCTCCCCTCCACCGGCTTCCTCGCCCTCCTCCCAGTAATCACGCCTCCTGCCAAGCGTCCTAACCGCGGTCGGGTCACTGGGTTCGGCGCTGGTCCTGGTCCTGGTCCAGACCCTCCCATGGCGTCGACGACAGAGCAGGAGGCGGCGGTCGACGCGGCCGCCGTCGTGGAGGAAGTGACGCGGCAGCAGGGCAAAGGGTGCGGCGTCGCAGGAGGAGGAGATACTGTTGTGTCCTCGAGGAACATCGACATTGCCTGGTGCAAGGCGGATGAAGCTGGTGAGTCGCGGTGTATTTCTCTTGTGGGGTGGAAAAAATTGCATGTTTTTTTTGTGAAGGAAATTTACATCTTTTATTAATGGGAAGTACGTATTCAATTTGAGTTAAGGCTATTGCGTACATGGTAGGCTGTAATTTACTTTTTTTGTGTGTGATTCAGATTCAGTCACGATCTTTTAGTCGGTGCATGACTGCATGCTTTTAGTTTTGTTCCGGATATTAGCTTAGATTATGCTCAGAGTGGATTCTTAATAGTCTTGGATCATTGCAACCGTTTACTCTATTAAATTATTGTTTTTATATTTTCTCTCTCTTGAAAATAATATTAAACGGAATGTGTTGTGCTAGTCTGCTAGAATACGTTTTTATCCTCTTGGAGAGCTTGAATTTTGATGTAGTCTCATTTATGCTAGATTGAATTACGAATCCGTTAGAAATTCATCTCACATTTAGCTGACTTAGCTTCATACTTTATAGTCTAGTACTCTAATTAATCAGACTTGTTTCAATAGAAGTGACAAGTTGGAGAGGGCGATGACGAGGAGTCACTCAGCTGAAATACTCCGGGATGGCATATCATGGAGCAAATAGGTCTTGATTTTTCTCTAGAACCCATTGAAACAGTAAGAATCAATTACCTAGTTCTTCTTTCACGTTACGTAACTCTTTTTAATTTGGGTGATACTCGTCTTCTTAGTTGTAGACTGCTCCAGACTACATTAGGATGCTTGTTCAAACAATTCTCTCAAATAAGAAACCCGAAGAAATTTCATCAGTGAGCCTACTGTGTAGCTAGCTGTTTATGCAATGTGGTTGAGAGAATAAACATTCATATTGAGTTTGTTAACTTTCAGGTTGTGGAATCACTCTTGAGCAAAGTAATTGATGAATTTGAGTGCCGTATTGCTAGCCAGAGTGAATTGGTATATTCACTTCTTTTACCAACCTCACAATTCCTGCTACGCATTTTTAGTTTTGACTAACCAACCATACCACAGTTGGACTAATAAAGACTATGGAACAAGTGAAAGACACTATGGATACCAATGACTGTAACTTAGTTTTGAGAATGGACTCTCCGTTCGACACCAATGATACTAAGTCATTATCCAGAGTGGACTCTCCATAAGTGGAGTCTACTACCCCCAGCGATCTGGACAAGGTATCTACTTTTTGTGAATACAGTAATAAATGAATGTTCTTAATTTGATACAAGTAAATATTTGCTACTCCCTCCTTCCCAAAATGTAATATATATTGTTTTCTCCCGAGATAAACATCTCTAACTTTGACAAATTTATAGAAAATACATTGACATCTAGAATATCAAATAAATACACTACCAAGGCATTTTATGATGGTCAATTAATGAAACTAATTTGGTACTGTAGATGTCGCTGTATTTTTCTATAAATTTGGTCAAAGCTAAATAAGTTTGACTCAAGACAAAACTATCACTTTGGTATTGTAGATGTCCACTGTTAAGTCTTGCATGGAGCAGTTAAAACTGTTGTACTCTGAAGACCTTAAAAAGCTTGGTATATTGCGTGCTGAGCTTTGGACATCTGTAATCATAAACTTTTTTTCTTCCAAAGTTGTGATGTTCATCATCATATTGTCGAAGCTCTCTTCGCTAGTGGAGGTATCGACCATCACTCGTCACTGTACCCCGATAGTGGTCGGCGATCGTGAGCTTCGATTTTATGTGTTGTGATACTTGAGACTTTTATTATGACTATGTATGAGATGTTGTGATATTGTCTCTTATTATGATTGGATGAGATATGTCTTATGACTATGGATGAGACTTTTGTGATGTAATTGATGAGACTATGGATTTAAATATTGTTATGTGATTGTGTGTGAGATGTTTTATGTGAAAATATGTTGTGATATAGCTGTTGATATATTTGTTGTGTTGTGGAATATGGTGTAAAATAAAAATTAACAACATTTGTAATGCTGGTCAAATTAACTTCCTAGAGGCCAACTGGGCCGTAGGAAGTTATCCAGCTAACTTCCTAGGGCTACAGTAAGCCGTAGAAAGTTAGCTAGCTAACGGCGTGAACCTATTAACTTTCGAGAGGAGCCGCTGGCTGTAGGAAGTTAGCTAACTTCCTAGAGGGCTCTAGAAAGTTAAGCTAACTTCCGACAAAAAATTTTCGAGAGCCAAACTTCTGACGGGATAGCTTTACTTTCGAGGGTTTCGCTAACTTTCTAGAGTTTAGGGCTAACTTCCTAGAGTTTTTCCTAGAGTTTAGGCTCTAGGAAGTAAACTATTTTGGTGTAGTGATAATCAAAGGTTCATTTAGGCTCACTAAACAAATAATGGAAACTCCTTAACACGAAATTAGTAAGTGGTGTAGAATTCATCATAATGTAAGAATTGTAGGTTAATCAGTGGTCTAATTTATTATTAAACGTTTTGATCTTTGATTATTATAATAATGTTTTCTTTTAGAAAGAAATGATAAAATTAAAAGGATATCATTATTCATAATAGAAATAATTAGTTGGTAATTTATTTTGTAGAATTGGTTAAGTCGTTACATATAAGCTGTGTTAGGTAAAATACTTTCGTAGTCGCATGTCCATATAAGTTTCACCAGTGACAATCCAAAGTAGAGATTTTAGTGGATTAATAAAACGAATATGAATTTGGTTTTATTTTAGACACTATTTATAAGTATAGTTTGTGTGGTATATGCTTATTCATGTAATGGTGAATGTTATTCATATAATTGTGTATATTTATTTATTTGGTGAATGTTTTATTTTGTATGTACAATATGCGAATCTATATTAGAAGCTGACTGTGTGGTAGAAGAATCGAATACGTTCGAAGACAACCTGCGGGACACGTTTGAGCAAGGCAAGTGAATTCTCCCTCTGCATTTCTGTTTGTACCCAAGTAATGCATATAATAATGTTTACTTTTTGGATATTTGCATAATTTGATGGGATTTGCCTAAGTAGGATTTCCTAGAAATACCAACCATATTCCTTGATTACCCTAAGATAAATATTATGCTTAGCAATTTGTGCTACTGCTCAACTTGATAATTATGATGTCACTCTTTAATGATACTATTGTTCCGGAAATGAAATTTTTATTATGATGTTAACCTGATGGTTAAACAAGATCATTTGATATTAAATGGAACATGGAGTGACCACCCAGGATTACAGTGCAACCACGAGTGCTATAATGGCTCTGGCTTTGGTAATTAGCTCTATAGACTTAGTGCTTAGCAACCCTACCTAAAAGATGCCAAGAGGGGGCGGCAGTGGTTTGGTGGCTGCTCATGTTAACATGGGGTGGTAGTATTGGCTAAGTTACCTCAGCTAGAGGGCCATCAATAATGACGTGGAAACCTTAGAGGGTGGCTTTGTACTAAGAATATTTTGTGAAAGACTCATAATGGTGTAACACCCCTAGTGTTACTATCACTAAAACTTGAGCATAACATCATCAGCATTAGCATTTCATATGTTTGATACACCTAGAATGCATTCACTAGGCAAAAATTTCAAACAAGTTGTATTGATATGGTGTTTTGCAAATAAAACCCTGGAGTAGGGTACTTAACCCTAAATGAGGATTGAAGGGTAAAACAAAACCAAAATAGAGAAAACCCTAAAGCTTAAGTGAAATAGTTAGAAAATGTTACTAAGAAGGGATCTAAATTACATTCACACCCCTGAACTACCAAAAACCCTAAAAAGGACCCTAGAAAACCATAAACCTAAACCCTAGGGGGCTAAGTGCAAAATTAGTGCACTTTTGGACTAAAGTGTAAAAACTATGATATTAAAGCATATAAAGTCATATGATTTACAATCATGAAGATTTGCAATCCAAAACTTGGGACCTATTTGCAAAAGAGTCACACTTGTGCTCTTTTGATTAAGTCTGATTTTTAGTGTTCTGAGCTCATCTTTGAGGCCTTGTAACTTTCAAATTATAAGGGTTTTGCCCTAGGTCACCACATCAATATTGTAAACCAATCTAAGGGGAATAACTTTGTTTAAGAGGGGAAGCTTGGTTGTTATGCAAAATTAAGAGAAAAATGGGCGCCAAGTTGGGTTGTCAGTCGGGTTGCTGACTGAAATATGGCCACCCGTGTTGATTAGTCAAACTTGAGATCGAATTTGAGCTAAATATAGTAGGAATTCTGTGACGGAACCTCCCAAGTCATTAGGCCCACCTATAGTTGTCCTTGTCCAACGGACCTCAGACAACCCTGCAGGTGTTCCTGAATCACTTGACAAGTTCGATATCTGCTTTTCTTACCTTCCCAAGAGCGTATTACCCGTCACGTAGACATTACAAATCATCGGAGATACGGAAATGTGGAAGCGGTTACATAAACTTACCTTTATTTAAAAGTAGACAAGGTTGATTATTTACAGACCAGGATATAACTTATGAGTGCAGAGTATTATTATTACAGAACCAAGGGAGGCAAAACCCCTCCCGATAAAGTTCAAACAAAAGTTTTTATGAAGGATCCTTTCCTCCCGCAGCTTCACTCCTGGTGTTCGTCCTTTGGAACCACCTTAGAACAGAAACAACAAAAGTTTGTTGCTTCTTCACCTAAAAATAATAGGGAATAAAACCCTGAGTATGGAATTACTCAGCAAGTCTTACCCGACTAAAGAAAAGACTCTCAAGGGTATGCTAGTTATAGGGGAGTCAAGGTAAGGTTTCTCAATAATCAAAGACTCTGTTTGCAGAAATGCTTACTAAAAGTGGATCCTTAAAATCCAGTTTTATTCTCAAGTTAAGTAAAATTACCTGCACTAGAGTTCTTTCTACCCTAGTTCAATCACTTGGCCTGCACTAGCCAATTTCTTAACAATCCTTCATCTTTACTGGAGTTCTACGTATAAGTCAGTGACCAAGTCTCCATAACTGCGGAGGTACGCGATCCGAATCGATTATACTCAGCTGAGGATCTCCAATCACACGACATATGTAGCACTTAACCCTTGCATATGTCAACCCGCCACCGGGGTTCTTAAGACCAAATCAGGTTCACGCCAACCGAGAGCACAGATACACCACCGTCCAGCCTCTTGCCACGGAGGGTACACGCTACTCTCGCCATCTCTCCACTCCCAATGTGTGGTATCTTATTCTGGCCTTAGTCTGCCCGAGGCAAAGCTTACCCATGACGAGGCATGTGACCAGTTAAAGGGTCCTCGGTCAGCAGGCCTACATCGAGACGGTCCTTAATTGACCCAGACGGAGACACTACACTAAGACTCTCTCTTCTCGTGCAAGTCACCCACCCGGTCTCAGCTTAATCATTTTCAAGCTCAAAGTTTGGTACCTGTCAGAGGTACATCTTCTCCGATGTTGAACCCATCATGGCCATGATGGATCCACCATCAAGTTTTATTTTCAAAAACAGCCTTCCCACTTTGCCACATCATTTTTTTGTAAAAAAACAAAACCTTTTTCTTTGCTAGAGCAAGACTAAGCATGGTAAAAACCTTTTATAAAACAGGGATTCAAAGGAAGGTATTCAATTTCAAGGAAGGTAATGCAGAAATTGTTTTAGCAATCAACTCCTATCACCTAATGCATCAAGCAAGTGAGAAAGATTTTAAAGAGTCAAGGAGGTGGCAAATGCACCGGGGCTTGCCTTGGTTTACAGGTGATTCAGGCTCAGTTCCACAGATGTCAAAATAAAAACAGCTGTCTGCCTGAGGTTCCTGAGGTGGTGGTGGTGAAGTCTTCTCTCCTTCTACTTCAACTTCTTCTTCTTTTTCTAAAGATAACCATACATAATAATGAATGCCCATGTAATGCTCGTGAGAATGCAAAGATAATAAGAGTTTATTGTCTAAGGTCTTGAATACAATTTTCCTACACGGTTCTCCAAGAAACTAGGGTTTCTAGAGTCAGTAAAGGAATTCAAAGGGCAGGGGGTAGGGTTTTGGGTTCTAGTTATCAAACAAGGTCCAAATCAAATCAAACTCTACCCAAGGCTTCTAAATAATGTCTAGAGTTCATATAAAAAGTTTGGGGATTATTGGAATTATCATCTATTTTATAAAAATCCAGACACAATGTTTTAGGCTATTATAAATGCTCCAGAATTCCCTATTTGATCTAAAATCATGAAACTATTTTTATTAAATACTATGGAAAATTAGGAATCTAGTAAAATTGATTTGACATTTTTACCATTTTTCTACAATTTTCTACAGATTTCCAAAGTTTTGCAGAAAAAGAAAAGAGGAAAGCTTGAACAGTTCTGGGCCAAATCTAGCCCAGGCGGCCCAACTCAAGTGGAAAGCGCGCGCCCGCGCCCGCGCTGCGGACTTTGCAGAAAGGCCCTTGGCTTACTGAATAACTGGAAGCGGGGTCACGTCACTATTTAACTAAGTCACTGACAGATGCAGAAAAGCCCCTCTGGTTCTATCCCTTCGCAGACCGAGGTCCCCGACGGTGAGCAGCGCGGTAGAGCTCCGGCGAGCTCCTGCACCGGCCAAACGGGGCAAAGGTTTTGTTTTTACAAAAAATGATGTGACAAAGTGGGAGGGATGTTTTTGAAAATAAAACTTGATGGTGAATCCATCATGGCCATGATGGGTTCAACATCGGAAAAGATGTACCTCTTTCAGGTACCAAACTTTGGGTTTGAAATGATTAAGCTGAGACCGGGCGGGTGACTTGCACGAGAAGAGGGTCTCGGTGTAGTGTCTCCGTCTGAGTCGATTAAGGACCGTGTCGATGTAGGCTTGCTGACCGAGGACCCTTTAACTGGTCACATGCCTCGTCATGGGTAAGCCTTGCCTCAGAAAGACTAATACCAGAATAAGATACCACACAATGGGAGTGGAGAGATGGCGAGAGTAGCGTGTACCCTCTGTGGCAAGAGGCTAGACGGTGGTGTATCTGTAATCTCGGTTGGCGTGAACCTAATCTGTTCTTAAGAACCCCGGTGGCGGGTTGACATATGCAAGGGTTAAGTGCTACATATGTCGTGTGATCGGAGATCCTCAGCGGAGTATAATCGATTCGGATCGCCGTACCTTCGCGGTTATGAAGACTTGGTCACTGCCCTATACGTAGAACTCTAGTAAAGAGGAAGGGTTGTTAAGAAATTGGCTAGTGCAGGTCAAGTGATTGAACTAGGCTAGAACGAACTCTAGTTACAGGTAATTTTACTTAACTTGACAAATAAAACTGGATTTTTAAGGATCCACTTTTAGTAAGCATTTCTGCAACCAGAGTCATTGATTATTAAAAAACATACCTTGACTCCCTTATAACCAGCATACCCTTGAGAGTCTTTTCTTTAGTCGGGCAAATCTTGCTGAGTAATTCCATACTCAGGGTTTTATTCCCTATTGTTTTTAGGTGAAGAAGCGACAAACTTTTGTTGATTCTGTTCCAAGGTGGTCTCAAAAGAAGAAAACCAAGAGTAGAGCTGCTGGGGGAAAAGATCCTCCATAAAAACTTTTGTTTAAAACTTATCGGGAGGGGGTTTTGCCTCCCTTGGCTTGTAATTATATTACTCTGCACTTGTTTGTTATATCCTGGTCTATAATAATATAACTTGGTCCTACTTTTAAATAAAGGTAAGTTTATGTAACCGCTTCCGCATTTTCGTATCTCCGATGATTTGTAATGTCTGCGTGACGGGTAAAACGCTCTTGGAAAAGGTAAGAAAAGCAGATACCGAACTTGTCAAGTGATTCAGGAACACCTGCAGGGTTGTCTGAAGTCTGTTGGACAAGGACAACTGTAGGTGGGCCTAATGACTTGGGAGGTTTCGTCACAAATGGATCCCTAGACATTCACCTCAGCAGTGTTTACGGGTCCGTACAACCCAGGCTAGATGGGATACATGGTTTGTGGGTAAAGTTGTACCACCTCTGTAGAGTGTAAAACTGAAAAGTCAGTCGTGCTCACGGTTAAGAGCAACCTGGACCGTCACATGATAATTGAACTTAAAGATAGAAAATAAATCGTGATCTGCTGATTCATAAATGGTTTGCTTAAGTGATTTCACTTAAGTGTTTTTTTGTATAATCATATGCTTATGATTAATTGGGATATTTTGGGATACACTCACAATTAGTAAGTCGAGCATTGTTAATAAAATATTGACCAACTAAAATGCTTACCGCTTATCCATATCCTACCTTGTTAAACTTGCATTACTCCTCCCACTTGCTGAGCCCCGACCATAAGTAAGCTCATCCCTTGCTAATATTTTGATCAGAGGGTGATGAAGAAGACTTTGCAGATGACGTTGATGAGTACTAAGTCTAACAATGCGCCAGTCATCTTTCTCTGGAAGATCGCCCATGTTTTATCCGTTGTACTTTGATGGTGATACTATTTAAGACACTTATGTCTGGATGATGTAATAAAGTTACTCTACTCTCTTTATGCCTTTATTGCATTGTCTTTTGATATATTACACTTATGACATCAACATATGTGTGGAAAATGGATCCTGGCACACATATGCTATGCATTCGGTTTTGCCCCCAAAACCAGGTGTGACAGACACGAACTCTGAAAAGGGCCTCTACAACAATGAAGTTCCACAGTAAGGGTGTCACATATAATGAAATAGAGGTTCATACGATTGACATTCAGTGTTGGGGAAGATTCTAGGCATAGTAAGATTGGGGAGCACCGACATTTGAAACTTTACCCCTCGGCATCAATTCAACTCGACTCAGGACATTCTCCTCGGATATCTGCCTATTGGTAATCTGAGAGGGGTCATTCACTCTTGTACAAATAAGCTAGATAGACCCTATCCTTCAAAGGTTGGATGTCCTTAAAAACGAAGTCAACGACGTCAGCTTCAGAAGTTAAACCCCTTTCCTTTAGGCTAGATATCTCGGCGAGCAAAACCGTGGCCTCAGCAAGCTCCAAGTCGGTTGGGACCTCTTTCCAACTCAGCGCTCGGACGTCAGGTTGCCTCCCAGAGCAAGTGAGTAGCGACTTGTGCTAGTTCTCCATGGTAAACCACTCAAAACGTCACCCTTGATGTTGTCCTTCAGGAGGATGTCAAGGTATTCAGTCTTCCTGCCCTAATGAAGTTTTAGGCTGGCACCACCAACCAACTGATGCTGCCCCCAGCCATTCCAGGCCCAGAGTGGTATAGATACTTCCACAAGCCAAAATGTGGATAAACTCCTAGGAAGGCCTCGCAGAGATGAACAAACACGACAATTTCAAGCATAGAGTTGGGATTCAGATGAGTCAAATTGAGGGAATAGAAGTCAAGGAGACCATGGAAAAAGGGAGAAACCGGCAAACCTAGCCCTCGGGTCAAGAAGGGAACGAAAATGACTGCTTCATGGGTGTCCTCTATCGGGGCGGTGATCCCCCTCCAGTTCTGATAAGAGCACAACTCTTTGGGCAGGAGAACACTGATCTCGATGAGATGAAGAAGATTAGGTTCTGAAATGATGGAAGCGTAATTACCACAGAAAGGGAGTGTAGCGACCCCCTGTTTCCTTTTCCTGAGTGCCATCCCAATATCGCAAGCAAGTAGGCTCGGGAACAACACAGGAGCAAGCGAGAGCTCGAAGAACTGGAATGTTGCTGAAGAAAAACAGAGTTACGGTTCACGCACCGAGAAAACGTTGACAAAGATATATACGCACATGCAATGTCGGGTGCAACGTGGTAGATAAGTGGCTCGGACCAGTTTTTGGCATAACAGAACAAAATGGATCGGATAGTGTTTCCAGTTGGGCCTAACTAAGTGTTTTGAGAACTAAAATCGCTAATTGGGTTCACCGGAATCAATTTATCAGGCAAAGGAGGAATAATACTACTACTGCTGCTGCTACTACTACTCCTACTACTACTACTACTCCTACTACTACTGCTGCTGCTACTACTACTACTCCTACTACTACTACTGCTACTGCTACTGCTACTGCTACTCCTGCTGGTACTGCTGCTGCTACTGCTACTACTGCTGCTACTGCTGCTGCTGCTGCTGCTGCTGCTACTACTACTACTACTACTACTACTACTACTACTACTACTACTACTACTACTACTACTACTACTACTACTACTACTACGGCTACAGCTACTGCTACTACTATTATTACAACTACAATTACCGCTACACTACTATCTACAATGGTGGCACCTTGCCATCAGCGTTACCGCTGTCGTCGTCGCCCTCGTTGTTGCCGCCATCGCCTTCAACGCCATTGCCGTCGTCCTCGCCACCACTGCTGCTGCCCTCCTTGGAGTCCTCCTCCGAGGAGGAGTCCCTCAAGGAGTCCTCCCCCATCCGAGTCATTCGACCCCTCGAGCCCCACGCACTTGACGAATCAAATGTAGGCTCGCTCTACGCCGTCAACCCCATGGAGTCATCGAACGACGCCACGGGTGAGCCGTCGTACTCGGAGGAGCACTCCTCCTCTGAGAACTGTGAGCCCCAAAGTCCTCTGATGGAGGGCTTAGAGGGTGCTTGCGCTTTCCCTAGGTACTCTGAGATGACTAGGGGCTTCGGGGGAAGGCTTCATCCAAGGCATTTCAGAACAATTCACAACCCCATTCAAAGTGAAGACAAAAGCAATTACAATCAAGGGCAACAACACAGTTCCCAGTCAAAAGGGTCGCAACAGAGCTCCTTCAGACCTCTAGCCCCAAGAGGCAGAGGAGGATGAAGCTTTGGAGGGAGATACAACTCCCAATCAAGAAGACTGTTCTGCTTATTCTGCGGAGAGGACAAGGGACTTACAACAAGAAATTGCCAAGTTACGATACAAAAACAGAAGGAAATAGTTGAGGCCGAAGCACGCCAGAAACAGCCAAAGCAAGTTCTTCACACTGCTTCGTGTTACTCTCCATACATCCTGGAGTATGTATGTAACTAACAACCATTTCCACAACCTACAACTTTGGTTGCTTCGGCAAGTCACTCTCCAGCTAGGTGGGTCTTACCTCAGTCACCTGCATCAGTTCCAACTTCATCTCATAATCAGTAGCCTCAGGGGCAATGTCAAGTTCAGCAGCAGCGTGATGCAATAGAAGAGTCCGAATCTCGAATAGTTAACAACACTATTCTAGAATCTAGACATATTTACCGAAGCAACAAAGGGCTAGATCAAGAACTTGATACACATTTATTGTAATTTTTGTTTCCTTTGCTTTATTTTCTTGCCTTAAAAACAATTTAAGAAGGTGCAACCTTCGTCACTTTGTAATAAATCTGAGGTTACACCATCGAGTGTAACAAAAAAGTCGAAGAAGCTCCAAAGTCGTCCCTAAGGGGATGCAGAGCTAAAATGCCACCTAGTAAAGGTGAAGAAGCTCCAAAGTCATTCCTAAGGGGATGCAGATCTAAAATGCCTAGTAAAGGCGAAGAAGCTCCAAACTCGTTTCTAAGGGGATGCATAGCTAAAATACCACCTAGTAACGGTGAAGAGACTCCAAAGTCGATACTAAGGGGATGCAGAATCTTATTATAATATGTTTTACATCATCATTTTTACCAAAGCACCTTTTGCATCATATCATTGCATCATTTGGCATCATACCACGTACATCATTTTGCATCATCCATGAAGAGAAAAGAAGGGGAATGGTTCGCTCATTCGCAGATGTGACTTAGCAACGAAGCTAAATTTGGGATTTTTGAGAAATTATGGATTAAAAGCAGGGGGAGAAATAAAAGGAAAATTTGCTACAATCATCGTCATCAACAGCAAGTAGAAAGAGACAATGGTTTGGGCTTCAGCGACAGACATTTTACAACATTTCGAGACCTTCGGATGAAAAGGGATTTTTTTTACGAAGTGTGAAAAGAAGGGAAGGTTTTTTTTGCCTTCGGCTCAAAAACGGCACGTACAATTATTTCACGCTGCGTAAAGAAATATAGTACACAATGCAACTGAACATAACACACAATTGCCTTTACACAAAGCAAGATGCTTTAGAGTATATTTACATATTTTCCACATACAAAATTCGAAGTCTTTATAATAGTTTAATCGTCTTCTTTCAAAACCTTTTCAGCAGCTTCATTTAGCAAAGTATTAACTACTTCGTCTATTGCTGAGTTTACCACCTTTAATTCATCAAGGATTCCCCTTAGTGATGGATCAGCTTCAGGATCATACGGTTCCGGGGGAGAAAGTTTCGCTGTATAAAGACATAGTTTTTGTAACACCCCTGGTGTTACAAGAACTAAAACTTGGGCATGGCATCATATGCATTGACATTTCATTATGTATGTTACACCTAGAGTGCATCCACTAGGCTAAAATCTCAAAACAAGTTGTGATGTGATGACTTGAGGTGCTCCTTAAATCTAGAATAGGGTACTAAACCAAGGGGTAGAGGTATGTGGGTGTGTGTGATACCAAATTGAGTATTATCTCAAAAGGTAGTGGAATTGTTCATAAGAGACTAAACTTGATGGATTTGAGTGGCACATAAACTCTAGAGCACTCAAAACTCTAATAATAACCCTAGAAACCCTAATTTATGCCCGACAAGGTGATTTCAATTTCTATGCACTTTTGGACCAAAGTGCATATATCAAAGTAGAAGAGTATAAAAAACTAAACAACTTTTACATTGGAAGATTTTCATGTGTAGTGGAACAAATTGGAGTAATTTGCAAAAAGCCCCAATGGCACCATATGGCCTAACTCTGAAAAACAGTGTGATTAGGCCAAGTTTGTGCCCTTGTATCTCTTAATCCATGAAGATTTTGCCCTAGGTCATTACAACTAACTTGTAGAGCTATGTTAGTAGTTCAAGATTGATTAGGTGATCTAGCCCTAGAGCTACATGGAAATGGGAGAAAAATGGACCTGAAGTTGTACTATCAGTCAACTCCAATACTAAAACTTGACCCATAGTGAACCCTGATGAACTTTGGAGCCAATTTGAGCTTGATCGAGTGAGCAAATGACTAGGGTTCCTATGATCGAATTGAAGCTGGTATATAGGTTAATAACTCTGATGTAATCCAGTCAGAAGCTCATCACATAGAAATTGAAGAAAAACGCCCTAAAGATGCTCTATCAGAACAACTGAAGAAGATCCTGATGGTATAGTAGTGAAAAGATCTTCAGATTCAGTGCATCTCGCCGCCGGTGAACCCGCGCCGCGATCCACGATGGTGTTGTGATTCGTGCCCAGTGGCACACGGAGAACTGCGTGAGGTAAAAGATCTCAACGCGGGGAAGAGTTGGAGCCTTATCACCGGACTGTTCACCACGCCACTTGCCGCGCGATCTGCCGAAGTGTTCTCACCAGAGTTCGCCGCCCTTTGTAATCATGCCACGTGCTTACGCTTGTTATCGTGTCACAAGACGTCGCAGTGGACCGCCCATTTACCGCTAGGGTCTTTACCTTGTTGAGCGCCACGGTAGCTGCACTCTAGTGACTCATCTTCGCTCCGACCGCAAGTTCATCCCATCTCAAATTCACGAAACCCTCAAGTGGTCTCTGTAAATTGAGTGTTCAGTGTGCTCCACCAGCTTGTTACGAACTCAGAGCACCGCACCTCGCCCCCGATTAGCCACCGTAGGGCCCAAATTTGGATTTTCCCCAAATCGATTTGTCGCGCCGCCATGAGACACCCCATTGTGGCCAACCATCCTCAGGTCCATTCATCCCCTTTTGTGCCATGTTTAATCATCCTTGACTGTTAACGTTGCTCATCGACCCAACCTCTTGAACGCTACCGCACTGGATCGTCGGGAACACCTCGGTCCTTTCTCGGTTTTCGCCATCGTCATGGACAAGGGAATCTCGGGTCGGATTAGCTCAATTAGGGCATGTACTGGGCTCGTCTAGGATCGGGGATGATGACCCAACACCCGGTTTTGACAGTCATCGCTGTTTGAGGCGAATCCCAGTGAGGGGGTGGTCGGCGGACGAGCACGCCGTCGCTAGGGGCTTGTCCGGTGAAGAAATAGAAACCCAGGGACTTAAGTGCGATTGTCAGTGAGACAGGTGAATAGTGTGTAGGGATTCTTTACTGGTTTTTCAAAAGGCCAAGGGCCTCTACGCAAAGTCGCCAGCGCGGGTGCTTTTCCCCGTTCACAGGCTGACTTGGGCCAGATTCAGCCCAATACTATTCATCATTTCCCTTTATCTTTTTACTGCCAGATTAGAAAATGTGTAGAAAATAATAGAAAATGCTAAAATTATGAAACCAATTTTGCTAGACTCCTAAAATTATCTAGTATTTAATAAAAATAGTTCCAAGATTTTTATTCCAAACCTAGAATTATGTAGCTTTCAAAGGTGTTCAAACCAAGCTCTTTAGAATTTTAGAAATAATTTAGTAGCTCCAAAAATGGTAAAACTTTTTGGGTAGTCTTAGTATGATGATTAAAGACCTTGGGTAAAGTTTGAAATGATTTGGACATTGTTTGGTCCCAAACCCATTAAACTAGCCTCCTAGGGATTAGTTGCTTAATACTGATAGAATACCAACTTAAGAAACCCTAGTGATTAGTGTGTACCATGAAGGAATGTTGTATTCAAGATACAACTTAGTATGTTCCTATTATGTAAATGCATATTCATAACATCACATAAGCATTCATGTACATGTACTATCATGTATAGAAAACAAGGAAGAGACTGTAGTTGAAGAAGAAGTTGTCACTCTAGCTGAGAATCCTCCAGCCGAGAATAACTTCTACTTCGACATCTGTGGAGTAGACCCGGAACCTCCTGCAACACAAGGCAAGCCTGGTGCATTTACCCCTTTCCTTGTTGTTTTAAACTCTTTATCACTTGAGATGATGCATTAGGTGATAGGAGTTGTGCGCTAAACAATTGCTACATTCCCTTCCTTGGAACTGATTACCATTCCTTGGCACCTGATTTACTTAAAGTTTTCTGATGCTTAGCTGGGCTTTAGAAAACAAAAATGTTTTGTTTTAAACAAAAGGTGATGCTTCATATGGGATGGGAATTTTTTTACAAAGAAAAGACTTATGATAGTTAATCCATCATGGTCGTGATGGGTTCAACATCTGAAAAGATGTACCTCTATCAGGTACCAAACTTTGGGTTGTAACTGATAAAGACAAGACCGGGTGGGTGACTTGCACGAGAAGAGAGTCTTAGTGTAGTGTCTCTGTCTGAGTCGCATAAGGACCGAACCGATGTAGGCTTGCTGATCGAGGCCTTTTAACTGGCCACATGCCTCGTCATGGGTAAGATTTGTGTCGGTCGGTCCAATACCAGAAAGGCCACCACGCAATGGGAGTGGAGAGATGGCGAGAGTAGTGTGTACCCTCCGTGGCAAGAGGCTAGATGGTGGTGTATCTGTGCTCTCGGTTGGCGTGAACCCATTCTGGTCTTGAGAAACCCGGTGGCGAGTTGACATATACAAGGGTTAAGTGCTACATATGTCGTGTGGTTGGAGATCCCCAGCTAGGTATTAATCGATTCGGATTGCCGTTACTTCTCGGACATGAAAACTTGGTCACTGCCCTACACGTAGCAATCAAGTGAACTGAAGGAATGATAAAAGATGGCTAGCATAGACCAAGTGTTTGATCTAGCATAGAAAGAACTCTAGATACAGGTAACTTTAATTAACCTGACAAGTAAAATGAATTCTTAAGGATCCACTCATAGTAAGCTTTTCTGCAAAAGGGTCTTTGAATCTTGCTAAACTTTACCTTGATTCCCAAAAGCCAGCATATCCTTGAGAGTCTTTTCGTTTGACGGGTAATACTTGCGAAAGTACACTCTGTACTCAGGGTTTTTGAACCCATGTTGTTGTAGGTGATGAAACGGCCGAGTTCTGCTATTTCTTCTGCAAGGTGGTGCCAAAGCAGGAGAAAGAACACTAAACTTGTTTAGGGAAGGATGTTTTGCTTCCCCGTTATGTAATAATAAGTTCTACACTCGAACACCCGGTTATGTAATAAATGTTGTTTCTATATTTTATATGAATGTAAATTATGTTATTGTAATCCTTTCCGCTCAGTCTCTACTCTGATGATGTGTAATGTCTATGTGATGGGTTAAGCGCTCTTGGGTGATATGATGAAGATACAGGTAACCGAACTTGCCAAGTCATTATGCGCACCTGGATGACTGTCTGAGGTCCTTAGGACAAGGACATTTGTAGGTGTGCCTAATACCTTGTGAGGTTCCGTCACATTTTTGTCAATTACGAAGCTAAATAATTAAGAAGCTAGAGCTTAACACAAACATATATCTATATGCCTTTCTCACTCTGCAGCTTCTTCAGCTCTCCTCGCCTCTTCTGAAGCATTATGGGCCTCCTCCTCATTCCGTCTGATAGTTTTGTCCGCTATCTTCCTTCCACCGTTTACCCAGATTTCAGAGTAAAATCTCCCACCTAGGGCAATTGCTTCAGCTAAAGGTTCCTTGATGTCATTTGCCAAATCTGTAAATTCTGGTTGAATTACAGTCTTCACATGTTCACAGCCAGCTTTTCTTCAAGTAACGATGCAGCCCCTCGGGCACCCACACAAGCACATAAATCTCCTCTACCGGTGAGGACTTCATCAAAAGCTTCAACTTCACCTTCAATCTATTTAACTACCCCTTCGAGATCATCGCGAATAAAATTTTGTTCAGTTGAAAATGCACCAACTTTAGCAAAAGTACTATTCAGCTTGTTACAACATTACATAGAAACAAAAAACATTCTTCCTTCGACTGACGAAGCTATTCAATATTCTTTTGAACCTTGTTTCGCTCAGTATCAGATATTTCACGCTTCGCTTTTTCAACTTCAAAATTTTTGCTCACTTCATCAAGTTTTTCTTTTAATTTTAGCACTTTAGATTTGTGTAGCTCCACTTGGGCTAACAGTGCAAATTCTAAATCGACAATACGCTTCTACTAGCTTTCTTCTCTTCTTCTAGCTTTGAAATTCTTGAACTCTCTTCAGAAAATTTAGCCAATTCAGCCTGGCTCTCCTTCAGCTTATCGATTAAAGAAATTAAAATCTTATCTTTCTCAATAGCCTGATGTCGTAGGTCTATAACTTTCGAGTGTAGATTGCCAAATGCTATCTGATTACTTTCGTCCTCAGCATCCTTCTGCGCTTTTAAAGCTTTACTCAAAATGAGTCTCTGGTAGCAGCAAAGCAAAAAGATTAAATAACATGATAAGCATAAATATTCAAGTGATCGGTAAAGTAAAGGACAAAAGTATAAACAAACCTTTATGTTATTATATGCTAGACAGTCTGCGAGATGATCCTTCGGCATAGCAGATAGCCCAAGCTCAAGCTTTGGATAACCCATGTTGTTCATCATTTCCTAGCAAACATCAATCTCTTTGTTGTCCGGCGGGCAGTATAGGTAGTCATCTTCGTCATTTCCTTCGTATACCAAAGAGCCCTAAGGGTACTTTAAGTCTCATGCATAATATTGCACTTCGACAATTTGTTGTTCTGTTAATTGTTTCCCCGAAGCATGGCGAATAATGTATTCAAGATCACCAAGAGGCACCGCTTCAGGTATGGGCAGTGCTATTCTTTTTGGCAAGCTCTCAAATTTTTGTTCTAACGGATTGGATTCGAAGGACCAGCCTTGCTTAAGTCAGAAGAAGCAGCTTTGTCAGTAGTAACTTTGAATTCATCAACCTTGCCTTCGGAAACCTTTGTGGGAGCAGGCGTCACCATCTTTCAAGGCCTCAAAATAGCATCTAGCACATTGGCCATCCTTCTCCCTTTCTTAGGAGTTACTGCTGTAGTGGGCGCTATCTTCGACAGCTCTTGCACCATCGGAGGATTTTGTAGCTTCGGATGTTGTTCCATCCTAGAGCTCTCTGTTTTTGTTCTTTCCAAGAGAATAGTGGGCGCTTAGTCCACTACATCATATGCCTTGATAATCTACCCAAAAATTAGAAAAGTAACATTAGATCAAAAATGCCTTGATTCAAATCAAAGAAAAAGATAAGTATTACCTCCGGAGCTGAAGAGGTCTCTTCAACTCCTTCAGCAGCTTCTGCCTTTGAGGTCTCTGCAGCAGTAAGTTTTGCAGCCCTCTCTAAGTAGTACGACTTCGGTCAGTTGGTTAGAAATTTTGCCTTCTTTTGTTTCGGCGCGGTGGAGGAAGTTGTTGCTGCAGTTTTCTTTTTCATTCCTTTTTTCCATGCGGGAAAGCAGTAGTCAGGATAGACAAATCCAATAACATCAAACACTCTATTCAATCTTCTTTTCCCCCGGGCATCAAAGGCAGTATTCATAACTTCGCCTTCAGCCTTGGTGTATATCCCCAGCAATTCATCATTAGTCGCTTCAATGGCTTCTAGCCAATCATCATTCGGTTCACCAAATTGATCCCTATAGCGGTAAGTATATTTAAAATACATAAGACCACCTTCGCTTGAGCTGGTATCAGTTTCCTTCGACATTTCCCACTTGTTACCAAGAGGCCATACCTTGTAGGCTATATGCTCTTGAACCAAATCTCTGTAGCCAATGTAGCTGCATACAATGTTGAAGGCTACCAGGCATGCTTGAGCTTTTCACTATTCACGATCGTAGGCCTTCTGATGCCGAAGCGTGATTGAATGGGTCGCTGAATTACATCCTTCACATCCTCCCTCTCATCTAAGTCATTCTTAACATAAAACCACTGCTTCATCCAGGATCCTAGCCATTTTTCAGAATGTTGGAATAGGGCGACTCACATCAGAGCGATATACGAAGGAACAATAGTCAAAATTGTTATGATATTGTTCCTTCCCAACTACCTTCGTCTGGTAGGATAATTCATGGATATTGCAGAAGCAGTCATCATCTAGGTCCAGCCCTTGGCTCCTCATTGCGCAGATGAAAACTCCAACTTTAATCAAAGCTTCGGGATTAAGCTGATGAAGAAATATTTCAAATCTCTTCAGCACTTTGACTAACATTTTGTGCAAATGAAAGAGAAGCCCAACCTTCATAAAACTTTAGAACACCACTATTTCATCTAGCTCAGGAAGAGGAACAGTGCTCTCTCCTCCGGCTCTCACTACGGATATATCATGAAAATATTTGGCCTTCATTGCCTCAATCTACCCTTTCTTGACAATGGATTTTCTGAAGACAACATGGCTTAGCCTCCATGGCCGGTCTTCGGCATCTTCTGCACCACTATCAAAATCAAAGTCATCGCTCATTTTCTGCCTATCAAAACAACGTATCGACCACTGAAGTATGCGGACATTTATATCATAGAAAATGTTCGACTACATGGAATTTCTAAAACCATTATTTCGGACCATGGGACACAATTCACCGCTCACTTTTGGGAACAACTACAGAATGGATTGGGGACTAAGCTCGTGCATAGCTCAGCTTATCACCCACAAACATTGGGACAGACCAAAAGGATAAATCAGATTCTCAAAGACATGCTAAGAGCTTATGTGCTATCGTCGAAAGGATCATGGGAATCGTGGTTACTGTTGACCGAGTTTTCCTACAATAACAGTTACCAAAGCAGCATAAAGATTGAAGCATTATACGGAAGAAGATGTAGAACGCCTCTCAATTGGGTCGAAGCCGGAGAACGAAGGTTCTATGGCAATGACTTAATTGCTGAAGCCGAAGAAAAGGTACGAATTATTCATCGGAATATGGAAACTACGCAGTATCGCGAGAAGAGTTATGTGACCAAAGACGAAGACCGCTGACATTTCAAGTCAGAGATTTTGTGTAACACCCCTGGTGTTACTATCACTAAAACTTGAGCATAAGATCATGAGCATTAGCATATCATGTGTTTGTCACACCTAGAGTGCATTCACTAGGTAAAAATTTCAAATATGTTGTACTGATATGACTTGATATGTGGTTAACTCTAGTGAGAAGTACTTAACCCTAAATCTGGGCTTATGGATATAAGGGAAACCCAAGCATGAGAAAACTTCAAAAGATATGAGAAATGACCCTAAGATATCCCCTTGGAAGGACTTAAGTGACACCAAAACCCTAATGTGCCCAAAACCCTAGAAACAAACTCTAGAAACCATAAATTGGAACCCTAGGGGGCTAAGTGTAAAATTGGTGCACTTTTGGACCAAAGTGCAAAAAAACAAGGTATTAGGGCACCTCAAATCATATGTTTCACACATTTGAGGATTTGCAAATCAAATTATGAGATTTGGGCTTAATTGCAAAAAGACATCCTATACCTCTCATATGGCTAAGTCTGAAATCAGTTGAATAGGGCTAACTTTAGAGCTCTATATTTCTAAATCTACAAGGAATTTGTCCAGGGTCAATACATCAAAATTATAGAGCTATTATAGGAGTACAACTTTGTTGAAGTAATTAAGCCTTGGTGTTGTAAAAAATAGGAGCTAAATCGATTTGAAGTCTGGCTATCATACTACCCTGTGACTGAATTTTAACTGATAGTGAGTTCTGGCGAACTTTGGACTTGACTTTAGCTCAAGGGATTAAGCAAATGAGTAAGATCTTTATAGCAGAATTGTAGTTGGATTATAGGGCTACAATTTTGTTACAGAGAAATTAGAACATTCTCACACAAAAATCTGAGATTAGGGCGCTGCAAATCGTGCTGTCAGGTGCTCTGAATGACTCCCTAATGGTACAGTAATAGAAATATCCTTGGGTTTAGCCCCCTTCGCCGCCGGTGAGCCATGCGTCGGATTCGCGCTAGTCGTCGCGATTTGTGCCTCGGATATATGGATTATGCTCGAGGGTGAAAAGATCTTCACCACGGATGAACTTGGAGCACTATTCTGTCCTATGCCGTGCCCACTTGCGCCGGCGACGTGGCCAAGCGGCCATCACCAGAGTTTGCGCCCTTCACCGCGGTTGCGCCACGCCTCAGGCCATTTACCACATCACACTAAGCCACTTTGGATAGCTAGGTTGTCGCCGGTGGTCTTGCCACGATAACCTCCACGAATTGCTTGCGCCAGTAACTTCTTCCCTCTCCAACCGCCACCGCGCCATCTCCAATTCACGGGCCACCGCTCATGAATCCTATAAATTGAGTGTGTCCTTAGCTCCGCTAGGTAGTTGTGCATCCAGTAAACTAGCTCTCACCTCCAATCATCCCCTACAGCTCCCCAATTTGAAACTTTCCCCAAATCGTTCTAGAGCACCGTACTAACTAACCTCGCCGTGGCCAGCATGCTACAGGTTCGTTCACACCCCCTGTTACCTCGTTTCAGTGTTCTAAAATGCCCTTGATGTTTCCCGACCCGGCCAACTAAGCTAGGACCCATTGGATCACCGGGAATGATTCATGTTGTCCATTGATCACGCTGTCACCGTGGGCAGTGTGATTAAGAGCTCAAACCTTACAATTAAGTGAGGGTAAATGGTCGTTTAGGGTTGAATTTGGTGTCAAGCAAAGGGAAGGGCTAGTCGTTGCCTATTCTGGCCAGTACGAGCTCGCCAGAGCTCGGCCTGTCGTCGTTCGCCGTCGGGGATCACGAGTTGTAAAGAAGAGAAAGGGGAGGGGTCTGTTCGAAAATGTCAGTGACAACCAAATAGTGCGCAGGGTTCTTCACCAGTTATTCAAACCGCTGAGGGCCTCTGTGCAAATCTACCATGCAGGCACGCGCACGCGGGCGCGTTCTGCCTGTACTGGGCTGGCTCGGGCCAGATTGAGCCTTGTACTATTGATCTTTCTCCTTTTTCTTTTTCTACCAGGCTTTGGAAATCCATAGAAAATTCTATAAAATGCTAAAAATGTAAGACCAATTTTGTTGGACTCCTAAATTTCTATAGTATTTAATAAAAATGGTTTCAAGATTTTTAGTCCAAACCAGGAATTATGAAGTATTTAAAATAGCCAAAACCTAGTCTCTTAGAATTTTAGGAATTATTTGAAGACTCCAAAAATCACCAAACTTTTTGGATAAGCTTAAAATGATATTTAGAAACATTGAGTGAAGTTTGACTTGCTTTGGACATTGTTTGATTCCTAAACTTAAAACCCTAGTCTTCTAGGTAATATCTGCCCTCTGAAATAAAGAAATGACTCCAAAAACCCTAGTTTTCCTGAAGAACCGTGAAGGAAAATTGTATTCAAGATCTAATATGATGTACCTTTATTATCATTGCATTTTCATAAACATTACATGAGCATTCATGGTTATATATATGTGGTTATATATATATATATATATATATATATATATATATATATATATATATATATATATATATATATATATATATAAAGAACGAGGAAGAAATAGTGGTTGAAGGAGAAGGAGCTACACCACCACCACCTGAAGACCCACTTGCCGGGAACTACTTTTATTTCGATATTTGTGGAGTAGAGCCCGACTCTCCTATAACACAAGGCAAGCCCGGGTGCATTTGCCACCTCCTTGCTATTTTAAAATCTTTCTTACTTGCTTGATGCATTAGGTGATAGGAGTTGTGTGCTAAACAATTGTTGCATTTCCTTCCTTGGAAGATTGATTACCTTTCCTTTATCCCCTATTTTATGAAAAGGTTTTTCGGATGCTTAGTCTTGCTCTAGAAAAACAAAATGTTTTGTTTTGATGAAAGATCATGCTTCAAGTGGGATGGGATGTTTTCAAAAATAAAACTTGATGGTGGATCCATCATGGCCATGATGGGTTCAACATCAGAAAAGATGTACCTCTACCAGGTACCAAACTTTGGGTTTTAAATGGTAAAGTTGAGACCGGGCGGGTAACTTGCACGAGAAGAGAGTCTCGGTGTAGTGTCTCCGTCTGCGTCGATTAAGGACCGTGTCGATGTAGGCTTGATGATTGAGGACCTTTTAACTGGTCACATACCTCATCATGGGTAAGCTTTGCCTCGGGCAGACTAATACCAGAATAAGACAACACACAATTGGAGTGGAGAGATGGCGAGAGTAGCGTGTACCCTCCGTGGCAAGAGGCTGGACGGTGGTGTATCTATGCTCTCGGTTGGCGTGAACCTGATCTGGTCTTAAGAACCCCGGTGGTGAGTTGACATATGCAAGGGTTAAGTGCTACATATGTCGTGTGATTGGAGATCCCCAGCTAGGTATTAATCAATTTGGATCGCCATTACTTCTCGGACATGAAGACTTGGTCACTGCCCTACACATAGCATTCCAGTGAACAAGAAGGGTTGATAAAAGGATGGCTAGTATAGGCCAAGTGCCTGAACTTGGGTAGAAAGAACTCTAGATTCAGGTAATGACTTAACTTGCTAATAAAACTAGGTTTTTAAGGATCCACTATTAGTAAGCATTTCCACAAATAGAGTCTTGATTCTTGATTCAGCCTTACCTTGACTTCATCAAGCCATCATATCCTTGAGAGTCTTTTATTTTGACGGGTAAGACTTGCGAAAGTACACTTCGTACTCAGGGTTTTCAAACCCATGTTGTAATAGGTGAAGAAGCAGCAAACTTTTGTTGCTTTTGCTCTAAGGTGGTGCCAAAAGAAGAATCTCAAGAGTGAAGCCTCGGGAGGATGTTGTCCTCCTTTTGAAAAACCTTATACTTCTATGTGGGAGGGGTTTTTGCCTCCCGAGTTTGTAATAATAATACTTCTGCACTCCTATATTATTGGTCTGTAATAATAACACTCTTTCTATATTTTAATGTAAATTAAGTTACTATAATTGCTTCCGCTTATCCGTTCCTCCGATGTGTTGTAATATCTGCATGACGGGTGAAACGCTCTTAGGAAGGTAAAGGATACAGATACCGAACTTGTCGAGTGATCAGGTGCATCTACAGGGTTGTCCGAGGTCCACGGGACAAGGACAACTGTAGGTGGGCCTAATGACTTGGGAGGTTCTGCCACAGCTGGTATCGGAGCGAAGCCCATCTCTTCAGATATTATGAGGCATTTCAAAAAAGAATTTTCAAATACTTATCCAAGAAAATTTCTTTCGTTCTCACCTTGCCATTTTCTGAAGTACTCATCTTATAAGACCAAGTAACAAGAGTGCAATGTATAGGAGGTTGTGAATCAACGAAAGTTGATTCCGTAATTATGCATGCATCATGTTTAAAAACTATACTAATAAAGTTTTCCCCCTTGTGGAGATATGTCGCCGCGCACAAGGAAAATCATGCGTAAGTCCACTAGACCTATTGGCGTACCTCGGCATCAGCTGGCAACAAGACATGAAGGGAGCAGCGGCGATAGTAACGACCCCATCGGAGACCTAGAAGCCCAAGTGGAGCAGCTTCGGACGGAGCTACGTCACCGAAACAGGGTGTGGGTAGAAGATGGTCAGCGTATGAATGAGTTGAGAGCTGATGTCAGACATCTACAAGACGAGCTTGCTGAACGGGATTTGGCAATCGATTGGGCTGTTAATTCACGTTCGATTGCTTGGGATCGGGAAGCCAAAGCTCAAGCCCATGTGGATGAGCTCAGCATGACCCTTGACAACTTGCAGGTGTATTGCAATACTTTACATGAGGAAGTCCATGTACTGTATTCGCGACTGCACCCAGACGTGCCTGCTGACCCTGTTGCAATGGGAGCCAGACCCTCAGGAACAGCAGGTGAAGGACTTGGTGGGGAATTGGACCTTTTTAAGCCCCCTCCTATGAACCTAGCTAACGAGCGGTCCCCTACAACAATTAGTGAAGCAACCAAAGACGATAAATACTAGAGTAGTATAGTCTAGATGTAATACTAATGTAAAATAGGTAATAAAGTCATGTTGTACATTTGAGTTTGTATCATTACATCTTGGTACTGTGAAATGATGGTATGTATCAGCATGTTATATTTTTCCCAAATATTTCTTTGCCTCAGATGCCATCAAGAACTCGTGCGCATGACGACGCGGGTACTTCCCGTGGTCAGGAAGACACGCCCAATCCACCACATGTGCCACCCACGTTGGCCGAGGCTATCGCTGCCTTGGTCAATGCGACCGCCGACAATACCTGCTTCTTACGTGACACGGCGGGTAATCAATTCCAGCAGCAAGGCGGAAGGGCTCCTCCCCTAGGACCACGTGAAACCTCTTATTTGGACTTCTCCGAAACACGTCCCCCACTCTTTGTTAAAGCTAAAGACCCTCTTGAAGCTAATGAGTGGATCAGGGTAACAGAACAGAAGTTCGGCTTGATTCGTTGTACAGAAACACAGAAGCCGTTATTCGCTGCCCAACAACTGAGAGGCCCTGCCAGTACTTGGTGGGGAAATTTTGTGGCAATTCAACAAGCCAAACATCAGGTCACGTGGGATGAATTTAAGTTAGTGTTTCGTGAGCACTATATTCCAGAAGGACTGCTACACATGAAACAAGAGGAATTCATGCGACTCAAACAAGGGGGAGATACTGTCATGCAGTATCTCAACAAATTTAATCATCTATCCTAGTATGCAATTGATCAAGTAAATACTGACCTAAAAAAGAATAATTGCTTCATGGGAGGCCTCAACGACCGGCTTCAAAGAAAAATGGCCACCTGCCTAGATCTCACATACAACAGGGCTGTCAGCACAGCGCTGACAGTAGAAGCTAAGAATACAGGCCAAGGAAAATCGAAGGGAGTCAGAGGTGACAGGTCCAATCAGGGACTGGAAAAGCGACCAAGGTTGGTAATCCGACCTTTCAATCAAAATCGTTCTTCATCTCGTCCACCCTCCTACCCATTCAAACAGCCTGTCTTCATTCGCCCTGCCACTGCCCCCACTTCAACAAATCAGTCGAGTGCCCCTGGTGCTCGTTTCCCCACCCTCCCTAGTTCCTCAACTAGCTGCTTAAACTATGGGAAGTCTAATCATTTCATCAAAGACTGCCCATATCCGAGGCAGAATAAATCCAACAATCAGCAGAACTAAGGGAGTTCGAATCAAGGCAAAGGGAACGTGGCAAATAATTCAGCAGGCAAGAATATCAAGAAGACTGGGCGAATATATTACACTCAAGTGGCCACTACACCGGAAGGAGATCCAGTCATGATGGGTACGTTTCTTGTGGCCAATCACCCAGCAGTCATTCTCTTTGATTCTGGTGCTTCGCATACATTCATAAGCAAGAAATTCGTGGAAAAATATTGCATTCCTTGCATTGAATCAAGGGAAGGGTTTATTATTCATTCGCCTAGGGTACAAATATTTACTAAAGAAGTAGCCTTCAATGTGCCAGTAACATTGGCTGAACGAGATTTTCCCACCAATATGATTGTTCTGAAAGGCCAAGATATAGATGTAATTCTGGGCATGAATTGGTTAGCCGAGCACAAAGCTATCATCAACACTGATTTAAGAACCATCAGGTTGAGCTATGGCCATGATGAGGTTCTCTTGTCCATTCCTTTAGCTATTCCAGCTAAACCATTTGGCAGAATTTATGAAGCTATCATACAGGAAATACAAGATATTCTGGTAGTATGTGAATTCCCGTATGTCTTTCGAGAAGATCTGCCGGGATTGCCTCCGGAAAGAGATGTAGAATTTGTGATTGAACTGAAGCCCGGTACAGCTCCTATTTCTAGAAGGTCATACCGAATGCCTCCAATTGAGTTGGTAGAGCTCAAGACTCAATTACAAGATCTACTGGAGAAGAGATTCATCCGACCCAGTTCATCACCTTGGGGGTGTCCCACAATCTTTGTCAAGAAGGATCAAACGCTTCGAATGTGCATGGACTACGGACCCCTTAATGAGGTCACAATCAAGAACAAGTACCCTCTTCCCCGGATTGATATTTTATTTGATCAGCTTACCGGAGCTTGGGTATTTTCCAAAATTGACCTCAGGTCGAGCTATCATCAGATCTGTATCCGACCCGAAGATATACCTAAGACCGCATTTACTACGCGGTATGGATTATTCGAATACTTGGTTATGTCTTTCGAATTAACAAATGCTCCTGCCCACTTCACATATCTAATGAACTCGGTATTTATGCCCGAGTTGGACAAGTTTGTGGTGGTCTTCATTGATGATATCTTGATATAGTCCAAGAATGAAGAGGAGCATGCTCAGCATCTACGGACCGTATTAACGCGCTTAAGGGAACATCAATTATATGCTAAATTCAGCAAATGCGCGTTTTGGCTGGAGGAAATCCAATTTCTGGGACACTTATTATCTGCAAATGGGATTGCGGTTGATCCCAGCAAGATCAAGGATATTCTAGAGTTGAAACCGCCAACCACTATGCATCAGGTTCAAAGTTTCCTTGGACTGGCTGGCTATTACCGCAGATTTATCCTAGATTACTCCAAGCTTGTAAAGCCAATCACAAGTTTATTGAAGAATGATATAAAATTTAACTGGTCCTCAAGATGCAACGAAGCCTTTGAGCAACTGAAGGTATTATTGACCACTGCTCCGATATTGGCTCAACCGGACGTTGAAAAGCTTTTTGATGTGTATTGTGACGCATCGAACAGTGGCCTCGGGTGTGTCTTAATGCAAGAGGGCCGAGTTATAGCATATGCTTCAAGATAGTTGCGCCGGCATGAGGAACATTATCCAACTCATGACTTAGAATTAGCTGTTGTGGTTCATGCCCTTAAAATATGGCATCATTATCTGCTGGGAAATATCTGCCATATATATACAGATCATAAAAGTGTAAAGTACATTTTTACCCAGTCAGAACTAAATATGAGGCACAGGAGATGGCTTGAGCTGATTAAGGATTATGAATTAGAAATTCACTATCACCCAGGCAAGGCCAACGTGGTGGCAGATGCACTAAGTCGCAAGGCGTCGTGCCATTGTCTTACAGTAAAGACTTCTGACATCACATTATGCCAAGAAATGGAGAAATTAAACTTGGGAATGATTCAACATGGAACCTTGAACCAATTGAAGCTTGAGTCAATTCTTTTGCAAAAGATTATTGATGCACAAAGAAGTGATAAGGGGATGAAACATGTTCATGAGAAAATAAAAGCCGGTAAAGCAAACTGTTTCAGAAAAGATGATCAAGGCATAGTATGGTTTAATAACCGCATAGTTGTGCCTAAAGATGATGATGTCCGCCAGCAAATTTTGGATGAAGCCCATCTTAGTCAATATTCCATCCATCCCGGAAGCACTAAGATGTATCAAGATTTAAAGCAACATTATTGGTGGACAAATATGAAGATTGAAATTGCATGCTATGTGGTGAGGTGTGACACCTGTAGACGTGTCAAAGCCATACATATGAACACTGCTGGTCCACTGCAATCTTTGCCCATCCCGACTTGGAAATGGGAGGATATTAGCATGGACTTCATTATAGGATTACCTAGGACAGCAAAAGGATTTGATTCTATCTGGGTTATAATTGATCGACTTACAAAGATTGCCCACTTTATTCCAGTCGAGGTAAAGTATCCAGTAATCACATATGCGGAACTTTACATTGCTCGTATTCTCAGTCTGCATGGGGTCCCAAAAACAATTGTGTCAGACCGTGGACCGCAATTTGTATCCAAATTCTGGGAAGAACTCCACAAATCTCTGGGTACTAAGTTGCTCCACAGTACGACCTTCCATCCCCAAACAAGTGGACAGACTAAGAGAGTGAACCAAATACTTGAAGACATGTTACGGGCATGCATGCTGGAGTTCCCACAAAAATGGGATGAATGTTTACCATTGGCAGAGTTTTCATATAACAACAGTTATCAAGAAAGTATCAAGATGGCACCCTTTGAAGCTTTATATGGACGACGGTGTCGTACTCCATTGAATTGGTCTGAACCAGGAGAAAGGTGGTTTTTCAGGCCTGATTTGGTGAAAGAGATGGAAGAAAAAGTTCAACGAATTATACATAATTTGAAAGAGGCACAAGCTCGACAAAAGAGTTATGCAGACAAACGTCGCCAACCCTTTTACTTTCAAGTCAAAGATTATGTGTACCTAAAAGTGTCACCAATGAAGGGTGTGACTCATTTCGGTGTAAAAGGAAAGCTTGCACCACGATATATTGGTCTATTTCTTATTCTTGAACAATGTGGACCAGTGGCATACCGACTCCAACTACCTGAAACATTGTCTGCAGTGCACAATGTGTTCCATGTGTCCTAATTGAAGAAGTGCCTTCGGGTTCCAGATCGAACCATTGAAGTGATGGATGTTACCTTGGAACCAGACTTAACATATTCAGAACATCCTATTCAAGTCCTGGATCAGAAGGACAGGATCACCCGAAGAAGAGTTCTCAAATTCTATAAAATACAATAGAACCAACACACGGGCGATGAAGCTACATGGGAAACCCAAGACTTTTTAGAAAAGAATTTCTCAGGCTTTTTAGCTTCATGTAAATTGTGAGATATGTACAATTGTTGTAAAAGAGGAGTAGACCCCATACCACCCCCTGCCTTGTACAAGAAATAAGGAAATAAAAATATGACGCGTTTCCTTTTCCACTACTTGCCCTAGGACTTTAAATCTTGGGACGAGATCCTTTTATGGGGGGAAGGATGTAACACCCCTGGTATTACTGTCACTAAAACTTGAGCATAACATCATGAGCATTAGCATATCATGAGTTTGTCACACCTATAGTGCATTCACTAGGTAAAAATTTCAAATATGTTGTACTGGTATGACATGATGTGTGGTTAACTCTAGTGAGAAGTACTTAACCCTAAATCTGGGCTTATGGATATAAGGGAAGCCCAAGCATGAGAAAAATTCAAAAGATATGAGAAATGACCCTAAGATATCCCCTTGGAAGGACCTAAGTGACACCAAAACCCTAATGTGCCCAAAACCCTAGAAACAAACCCTAGAAACCCTAAATTAGAACCCTAGGGGGCTAAGTGTAAGATTGGTGCACTTTTGGACCAAAGTGCAAAAAAACAAGGTATTAGGGCACTTCAAATCATATGTTTCACACATTTGAGGATTTGCAAATCAAATTATGAGATTTGGGCTTAATTGCAAAAAGACATCCTATACCTCTCATATGGCTAAGTCTGAAATCAGTTGAATAGGGCTAAATTTAGAGCTCTATATTTCTAAATCTACAAGGAATTTGTCCAGGGTCAATACATCAAAATTATAGAGCTATTATAGGGGTACAGCTTTGTTGAAGTAATTAAGCCTTGGTGTTGTACAAAAATAGGAGCTAAATCGATTTGAAGTCTGGCTGTCAGACTACCCTGTGACTGAATTTTAACTGACAGTGAGTTCTGGCGAACTTTGGACTTGATTTTAGCTCAAGGGATTAAGAAAATGAGCAAGATCTTTACAACAGAATTGTAGCTGGATTATAGGGCTACAATTTTGTTACAGGGAGATTAGCACATTCTCACACAAAAATCTGAGATTAGGGCGCTACAAATCGTGCTGTCAGGGGCTCTGAATGGCTCCCTGATGGTACAGTAACAGAAATATCCCTGGGTTCAGCCCCCCTTCGCCGCCAGTGAGCCATGCGCCGGATTCGTGCCAGTCGTCGTGATTCGTGCCTCGGATATATGGATTACGCTCGAGGGTGAAAAGATCTTCACCACGGATGAACTTGGAGCACTGTTCTGTCCTATGTCGTGCCCACTTGCGCCGGCGACGTGGCCAAGCGGCCATCACCGGAGTTTGTGCCCTTCACCGCGGTTGTGCCACACCTTAGGCCATTTACCACGTCGCACTAAGCTACTTTAGATAGCCAGGTTGTCACCGGTGGTCTTGCCACGGTAACCTCCATGAATTGCTTGCGCCAGTAACTTCTTCCCTCTCCGTCCGCCACCGCGCCATCTCCAATTCACACCCCCTGTTACCTTGTTTTAGTGTTCTGATATGCCCTTGATGCTTCCCGACCCGGCCAACTGAGCTAGGACCCATTGGATCAATGGGAACGCTTCATGCTGTCCGTTGATCGCGCTGTCACCGTGGGCAGTGTGATTAAGAGCTCAAACCTTGCAATTAAGTGAGGGGAAATGGTTGTTTAGGGTTGAATTTGGTGTCAAGAAAAGGGAAGGGCTAGCCGTTGCCTATTCTGGCCAGTATGAGCTCGTCGGAGCTCGGCCTGTCACCGTTCGCCGTCGGGGATCCCAAGAATAGAAAGGTGAGGGGTCTGTTCGAAAATGTCAGTGACACAACCAAATAGTGCACAGGGTTCTTTACCAGTTATTCAAACCGCTGAGGGCCTCTGTGCAAATCCGCCATGTAGGCGCGCGCACGCGGGCGCGTTCTGCCTGTACTGGGCTGGCTCGGGCCAGATTGAGCCCAGTACTGTTGATCTTTTTCCTTTTTCTTTTTCTACTAGGCTTTGGAAATCCATAGAAAATTCTAGAAAAATGCTAAAAATGTGAGACCAATTTTGTTGCACTCCTAAATTTCTATAGTATTTAATAAAAAATGGTTTCAAGATTTTTAGTCCAAACCAGGAATTATGAAGTATTTAAAATAGCCAAAACCTAGTCTCTTGGAATTTTAGGAATTATTTGAAGACTCCAAAAATCACCAAACTTTTTGGATAAGCTCAAAATGATATTTAGAAACCTTGAGTAAAGTTTGACTTGCTTTGGACATTGTTTGATTCCTAAACCTAAAACCCTAGTCTTCTAGGTAATATCTGCCCTCTGAAATAAAGAACTGACTCCAAAAACCCTAGTTTTCCTGAAAAACCGTGAAGGAAAATTGTATTCAAGACCTAATATGATGTACCTTTATTATCATTGCATTTTCATAAACATTACATGAGCATTCATGGTTATATATATGTGGTTATATATAGAGAACGAGGAAGAAATAGTGGTTGAAGGAGAAGGAGCTACACCACCACCACCTGAAGACCCACCTGCTGGGAACTGCTTGTATTTCGATATTTGTGGAGCAGAGCCCGACTCTCCTATAACACAAGGCAAGCCCCGGTGCATTTGCCACCTCCTTGCTATTTTAAAATCTTTCTCACTTGCTTGATACATTAGGTGATAGGAGTTGTGTGCTAAATAATTGATGAATTTCCTTCCTTGGAAGATTGATTACCTTTCCTTGATCCCCTGTTTTATGAAAAGGTTTTTCGGATGCTTAGTCTTGCTCTAGAAAAACAAAATGTTTTGTTTTGATGAAAGATGATGCTATAAGTGGGATGGGATGTTTTCAAAAATAAAACTTGATGGTGGATCCATCATGGCCATGATGGGTTCAACATCGGAAAAGATGTACCTCTACGAGGTACCAAACTTTGGATTTTAAATGATAAAGCTGAGACCAGGCGGGTGACTTGCACGAGAAGAGAGTCTCGGTGTAGTGTCTCCGTCTGCGTCGATTAAGGACCGTGTCGATGTAGGCTTGATGATTGAGGACCTTTTAACTGGTCACATACCTCATCATGGGTAAGCTTTGCCTCGGGCAGACTAATACCAGAATAAGACAACACGCAATGGGAGTGGAGAGATGGCGAGAGTAGCGTGTACCCTCCGTGGCAAGAGGCTGGACGGTGGTGTATCTATGCTCTCGGTTGGTGTGAACCTGATCTGGTCTTAAGAACCCCGGTGGCGAGTTGACATATGCAAGGGTTAAGTGCTACATATGTTGTGTGATTGGAGATCCCCAGCTGGGTATTAATCAATTCGGATCGCCGTTACTTCTCGGACATGAAGACTTGGTCACTGTCCTACACGTAGCATTCCAGTGAACAAGAAGGGTTGATAAAAGGATGGGTAGTATAGGCCAAGTGCCTGAACTAGGGTAGAAAGAACTCTAGATTTAGGTAATGACTTAACTTGCTAATAAAACTAGGTTTTTAAGGATCCACTATTAGTAAGCATTTCCGCAAATAGAGTCTTGATTCTTGATTCAGCCTTACCTTGACTCCCTCAAGCCAGCATATCCTTGAGAGTCTTTTATTTTGATAGGTAAGACTTGCGAAAGTACACTTCATACTTAGGGTTTTCAAACCCATGTTGTTGTAGGTGAAGAAGCAGCAAACTTTTGTTGCTTTTGCTCTAAGGTGGTGCCAAAAGATGAATCTCAAGAGTGAAGCCTCGGGAGGATGTTTTCCTCCTTTTGAAAAACCTTATACTTCTATGCGGGAGGGGTTTTTGCCTCCCAAGTTTTTAATAATAATCCTTCTGCACTCCTATACTACTGGTCTGTAATAATAACAATCTTTCTATATTTTAATGTAAATCAAGTTACTGTAATTGCTTCCGCTTATTCGTTCCTTTGATGTGTTGTAATATCTGTGTGACGAGTGAAACGCTCTTGGGAAAGGTAAAGGATACAGATACCGAACTTGTCGAGTGATCAGGTGCATCTACAGGGTTGTCTAAGGTCCACGGGACAAGGACAACTATAGGTGGGCCTAATGACTTGGGAGGTTCTGCCACATTTTGTGTATCTTAAGGTATCACTAATGAAAGGTGTGCAAAGATTTGGGGCAAATAAGAAGCTTGCTCCAAGATATATATGGCCTTATCAGGTTATCAAACGGAAGGGAGAAGTGGCCTACAAAATTCAGTTGCCTGAAGACATGAGCATGAGAACGAGTGACCGACATTGGCGCCCACCTTCGATGAACTCAAATGTCCACCTTTGACAACAACTGCACTCACCTTCATCATGCCACTGAAGAAGGCAATAGCGCCAAGGGTTGCTTTTGCACCACTGGACATCAACCAAGAAGGGCTCCCTCTGAGAGAAGCCCGAAACCAAAAAAGGAAGGCCATCAGCCTAACATCGCAAGAGGAGGAGCTAGACCAAGAGATTAGAGACCTAGAGGCCATCCACCAACAATTGGAGAGAAAGAGAGACAAAATGCTTCGGCTAGCTGAACTTTAGAAGAAGATTGATGAGGCTGCCAAAGAAATGCACCATATCACGCAAGACAAGCAAGGAAGAAGGCCACAACAGAGAGAGCTTCGTCAAGAAAGCCCAAGTTATGATGACATATGGTATGATAATTTCCATCATGGTAACTTTGCTTTTGATGATGCTTCCCCTCTAGCAGCAGAGGTTCAGGCTACTCCATGGCCACCATCCTACAAACCACCACAACTTCCCATGTATGCTGCGCATTCTGATCTGAAGTAGTTCCTTATGTGCTACGAGGCGACCATATCATCATATGGTGGCAACATTGCCGTTATGGCAAAGTCCTTCGTCATGGCAATCAGGAGCGTGGCTCAAACGTGGTATTCCCCCCTTTGGTCGGGAACAATCATGTCATGGCAGAAGCTGAAGGACATGCTGGTAACCATTTTCCAGGGTTTCCAGATGAAGCTAGTGATAGATCAAGCTCTGTCCTAATGCACACAGGACCATGAGGAATGCCTGCAGGCATATGTCCGAAGGTTTCTGTGTCTCAGGGCCCAGGCGCCAATGGTGCCAAATGAGATTGTTATTGAGGCTATGATCAAAGGGCTCCAACCAGCACTGAAAGCGCAGTATTTCGCCAGGAAGCCACCACAAACTTTGGAGAAGCTTCTGCAGAAGATGGACGAGTACATTAGGGCCGACAATGACTTTCGGTAAAGAAGGGAAGAAGCCTATAGATACTCCAAGATGACCAGGGGCTTCGGAGGAAGACTCCATCCCAGGCATGTCAGGACAATCTACAATCCCAACTCAAGCGATGACAAGGGAAATCACACTCAAGGCCATCAACAAAGCTCCAAATCATCAGGGACGGAACAAAGTTTCTACAGGCCACTAGTTCCAAGAGGCGCAGGAGGTAGAAGCTTCAGTGGAAGATTCAGCTCCCAACCAAGAAGGCTATTTTGTCTATTCTGCGGAGAAGATAAGGGGCATACAACAAGGACATGCCAAGTCACTATTCAGAAGCAGAAAGAAATAGCTAAAGCCGAAGCACGATAGAATCAGCCAAAGAAGGTCTTGCATACCGCTTCATACTATTCCAAGTACATCCCCGAGTATGTGGGCAACCAACAACCAACAGCATCAGTTGCTTCGGCAAGCCACTCACAAGCTGTGTGGGCCCTGCTACCACCACCACCACCCATGGCTCCAGCCTTGCCTCACAATCAGCAGCCAGAAGGGCACCACCAGGCGCAACAACAACATGATACATATGAAGAGTCTGAAGCTCGGACAGCTAATAGCACTATGCTAGAATCGAGACATATTTACTGAAACAATACAGGGGCTCAATAAAAAATTCATACTTAATGTAATCTTCGCTTTTCTTGCCTTTATGTTTTTCCCCAAAGACAATATAAGAAGGTACAACCTCCGGCCTATTGTAATGAATATGGGGTTACGCCATCGAGTGTAACAGAAAAGGTGAAGAAGCTCCAAAGTCGTTCCTAAAGGGATGTAGAGCTTAGCTCCAAAGTCATTTCTAAGGGAATGCAGAGCTAAAATGCCACCAAAATAAAAGGTGAAGAAGCTCCAAAGTCGTTCCTAAGGGGATGCAGAGCTTAGCTCCAAATTCGTTCCTACGGGAATGTAGAGCCAAAATGTCACCTAAGTAAAAGGTGAAGAAGCTCCAAAGTCGTCCCTAAGGGGATACAGATCTTAGCTCCAAAGTCATTCCTACGGGAATGTAGAGCTAAAATACCACCTAAGTAAAAGGTGAAGAGACACCAAAGTCGTTCCTACGGGGATGCAGAGTCTTACTTTTATGATTCGTGCATTAACATCAGTTGCACCATATCATCATATCATATTGCATAACATCGCATCATTCATCATCTTGCATGATCAGAAACAGTGCAAAAAGAAGGAAAATTGCTCCTTCAAACATACTAGCTAACCCATGAGATTAAGTCTATCTTCGATAAAGAGTCACGAGAGAGTGTATCAATAATGCAAGACCTATGCCCTTGGCAGAGGTGTTTTTATATGAGGTTTGTACCTTCGACAACGATATTCTTATGCAACATCTACGACGATAGCTTCAAAGTTGCTTCGGCAAATGTAAAGCCCAAAATTTGTATATAACAAAAATAATAAAAGAAATAAATAAAGAAATCATAAGGGATAAACACAATTTTTTTATAAACTTTTAGCTTGACTACATATTCAATATAATGACTCCTTTAGCATGAAACAAGGCGTGTGTTGCATATTGAAGACATTTTCTTAGGCAATAAACTTTTAACTTTGAATAAAGTTCTCACTTATTTTATTTGATAAAAAATCTATGAAAAGGGGTCCTTGATGATTTAATTGTGTGATTTATTCTTAATTAAGTCTACATGTTTTGAAGCATTTGCTTAGACAAGTAAAATAATAATAATAAATATATATATATATACTTGCATCGTGTTGGGTCTCTTGTTTTGTTTATATTTAAAATGCTAACTCAGATTCAAATTTATTTAAAATTGAAAATAAAAATAAAAGTTAGAAAACATAAAATAGAAATAAAAAAGAAAAAAACAAAAAGGGAAACCCTACCTGTTTGGGTCGATTACTATTCCCTCAGCCCACTCTTCTCCCCCTCGATTTGGGCCCTGCAACCCCGCACGACCCATTATCTCAGGTGAATCCACTAAACCGAATGCACCCTTTGGCTGGTGGGCCTCAATGCCTAGATCCGCACAACTCACTGCTGGTGGGGCTGGGTGAACAGGATCATCTTCCTTGCGCCGACTGCAGGGCTCTGCGAACTGGACTCCAGATTCTTGTCCAGGTTCTTCGCTCGTTGGTTGTTGCTCGGGGAATGGGGCTCCTCTTGTCCGTCATGGTATATATAAACAGACTCGCCCCCCCCCCTCTCTAGCCATAGTCGGGAACCATGAAGCCGCATGCCCTCTTCGATGGGTGTGCTTCGTCGCCATGTTAATGCGCCATTGTCCATCCTCGCCGAGGCCGGTGACTCGACCCGAGAATGAAACCAGTAGGGAGCGCAGGGCTCAGGGATGACATACGACACACTCCGTGGGGGCTAGGATGCCTGGGCCATCGGCAATTTCACGCCGGACATGGGATTTCGCCGCTATTCGTTGCCGGGCTCCACGCTGCTCGATTTCTAGTAAGTCAGCTCCTACCAAGTTCCTTGTGATCCTCGTTTCGTTGTGATCTCATTGGTCTAAATAGGTAGGCGCTAGGGCATCGGGGGGAGCGCGCGCGGGCGTGGCCTCCGCCGTGGTCATGGGGGCACGCCGCCGCTCCCCTCGGCCGTGGGAGTGAACACAACGCGGGAGCCTTCGATCTTCGAATAAATGACTCTGATTTGATTGAAGTTCCCCCTTCACGAGATCGGCCTGGGATCGTGGATTGGTGATTGGACGGCCATGATTGGGCCCAGGTTACCCCTTTATGGTTTAATCAATTTGGGTCGTTGATCTGACGATGGGCGGCCCTGATTACCTATCTGCTCATGAATCTCTGTGGATCGCTGATCTTCGATCCGAGGGCTCATGGAGCATACCGTTTCTGGTCACTGGTAATCTAATCTGGGCCGTCTGAATCCAATCCAACGAATGTGGCTCCACGATACCCTTCGGCCGCGTATCTTATTAAAGAGACCCTTCACTTTATTCTATTCAACCTGCCATCCCAGCATAGTGGTAAGGATTTAATCTGGGTCCAGAAATTTGTAGAACATCCCCTATGCTCTCTCGATTTTGTTTCCTCGGTCCAAACTCATTGGGAATTACAAAATAAAAATCAGGAAATTGATTTAGAGTATAAAGTGATTCAATAAACTTAGAAAATCCATAACTTTTGCGATCTAACTCCGTTTTAGTCCGTTCCAGTTGCATTGGCTTTGTAGTAAAATTTTCTACACAGTAGAGAACCTTATTTTGATATATCACATATTGTTACAATTAAATATTTGTTTACCTTTTGAGTAGTAAGTTTATTTTACTAATCAAGATTTACATGTCTATAAATTATAGTTTAACTATAATATGATTTCTAAACAAGTTATAATCTAGATTAAAAGTTAAATTAATTTAGAATATACTTTCTCGTATGATGTGTATTAACCAATTTATAATGTAGTTTAACATTTAATCATGTAGAACTTCGGAAAATCATATCTTTCTAACCATAACTCCGATTTTAGTGGTTTGCGAACCCACGATCTCGTAGCGACGTGTAGATTATTATTATGCAGTTTATTCTTATGTTTGGTGTGATGTTAATTTTGCCTATACCATGTTTGTTTGTATTGCTACGACTAGCAGCGAGGTTTCGAGTCACTTGAAGAGCAAGTTGGTACCTGGAATCTCAAGTGTCAGGCAAGTTGTGCCCTTGATCACTTCTTTTTACCCAGTCATGTTCTGATTAATCATAATGATCTGCATAGGTTAATTTTGATGGGACCCAATAGGTTACCCTAGTTTGACTATCTTTATACCTTGTTCACCACTGAATTTTTGGGTACTACCTGCTATTGCTTTATGTGGTTTTGGGTATGGAGATACATTATTCATGATTACACTTTTACTATCAATTTATTATTACTGTTCATGTTAAGATCATTATGTTAGTTGGAACATGGAGCGACCACCCGGGAAAACAGTGCTACCACATGGGAGGAATGGGACCCCTTAGCTGATTAATTAGGAGTAAGGGCAGTAGGGGAGTGGTCAGTGTAGGGAGGTCCTTGGGTTGATTTTGCTGCAATGGCGGTTAGGCGAGGGATCCCTGCATTGGAGCTTCCTATAAACTATAGTGGGTTTTCTGAAGCTAGTGGAACTTTGTAAAGGCCTCGTAGTGTTACCCTACCTCGCCTCCTCAGTAGAGGTGTATGGGAAGTCGCGATCCCTTGGCAGATGGGTAACATGACTTGTGGGTAAAGATGCTCAACCTCTGCAGAGTGTAAAACTGGTATACTAGTCATGCTCACGGTCATGAGCAGCTCGGACCCTCACATGATTAATTTATGGAACTAAATTCAATTTATCATATGCAATGCATCACAGGTGTTGTTATTACTTTTGTTCTACTGCTTAACTAGGTTGGTATTTACTTATATTTAGTAACTGCTAATAAAATGTTGACCAACTTTAAAAGCAATGCTCAACTCTAACCATCCTCTTTGGTAAGCCTTACACTTCACATGAGCTCCCACCTTTGGCGAGTTCATGCACATTATTCCCCACAACTTGTTGAGCTATGAACGTATGTGAGCTCACTTTTGCTGTCTCACACCCCCCCCCCACAGGTCATGAACAGGTACCGCAGGATGAGGCGCATGGAGGATGCTGCGATGTGTTCGTGAGAGGTCTAGGCCGTCTCTCCCAGTCAACTTTGGGTTGTTGGATCGTTGTCTCCTTATGATGTAATTATTTCTTTATTTTGTACAGAACTCCTATTATGTAGTAAAAATGTGACATTATTTCTATACCACTATTCATCATATGTGTGAGACTTGGTCCCAGCACACCTGGTGATTATTTCGCGCCCGGGTTTTGGACCCCTAAAACATGGGTGTGACAGCAAAGAAGGGGGATTTCTTTTTTCTTTACGAAGCGTGAAAAGAAGGGAAGGTGTTTTTTCGCCTGTCAAAAATGGTATGTTCGAAGGTTTCACGCCTCACAAAGAAATATGTTACATCATTAAATATACAAATAGTTGATAATTGTTTCTTACAAATGGAAGCTGCATACAAAAAATTTACAGTCTGAATAGACAAGGTCTAGTCATCTTCTTTCAAAATTTTGTCAGCAGCTTCGTTTAGTAGCCTGTTAACAGCTTCATCAATAGCTTCGTTAGCTATCCTATTACATCAAGAGCCCCCTTCAGAGATGGATCTGCTTTAGGGTCATCTGGCTCTGGAGGGGGACAAAGTTCAGCTACACCAAAGAATAAGTGTTCTTTAGTTCCGATGCTAAAACAGTTTATGAAGCTAAAATCACGACAAGCATACCTATAAGTCTTTCACGCACAGCAGCCGATTCAGCCTTTCTCGCCTCTTCCAAGGTAGCATGAGACTCCTTATTCTTTCTAATAGCTTCGTCAGCTATCTCTTGGCCACCTCTGAACCAGACTTTGGAATAAAATTTCCCACTCAATGCAGCAGCTTCGGTTGAAGGATTCTTAATGTCATTGGCTGAGACCGAGAATTCTAGCAGAACTACAGCCTTTGCATGCTCGCAGCCAACCTTCTCAAGGAGTGACACAGCTCCATAGGCACCGGCGAAGGCATAGAAATCTCCTCTATCACTGAGAATTTCTTCAAAGGCTTTGGCCTCACCGCCGATCCACCGAATAACCCCATCGGGATCGCCACGGATAAAATTTTGCTCCATAGAGAATGCGCTGACTTTGGCAAAGCTATTTTTTCAATTTATTACAACATTCCATAGCAACATTGTAGCATTCCTCTTTTGCTTGATGAAGCTCCTTGACATTTTTCTGAACTCTTAGCCGTTCAGTAGCAGATATTTCGTGTTTTGTTTGCTCGACATTAAAATTTTTAGTCACTTCATCGAGTTTCTTCTCCAATCCCTGCACTTCGGATCTGTGCAATCCCACTTGAACAGATAGCGCATACTCTAAGTCAGCAATACGCTTTGCATCTTTCTGTTGTTTTTCTTCAAACTCCATCTTCTGCTCTGCCTCGAAAAGGCTAGAGAGCCTAGCTTCGCTAGATTTCAATCTCTCTACCAAGGAGAGCAGGATTTTATCTTTCTCGAGAGCTTCGTTTCTCAGTGTTATGACATCTGAACGAAGATTTCCAATTGCTATCTGATTGCTCTCATCTTCTGCATCCTTCTGAGCCTTTAAAGCTTTGCTAAGAATTAGACCCTGACAAACAAAATACATACATATAACAATGATAAGAATTACCACAAAATAGTTCATCATAACAAAAATTACCAAATGCGAAGACAAAATATACAAACCTTCAGGCTATTATAGGCAAGGTTGTCTACAAGTTGGTCCTTCGTCATTATAGATAGACCAAGCTCAAGCTTCGGGTATCCCATGTTGTCTATCATTTCTCAGCAAACATTAATCTCCTTGCTATCTGGTAGACAATAAAGGAAGTCATCTTCGTCGCTCCCTCCATAAACTAAGGATCCCCAGGGGTATTTCAGATCCCTGGCATAATGTTGCACTTCATCAACTTGCTCTTTGGATAGTTGTTTCCCCGAAGGATGACGAACAATATATTCTAAATCAACTTGAGAAGGTGCTTCGAGAATAGGCAATGTTGGATTTTCATAAAGACCTTCCTTCACTAGTTCTACTGGCTTGGCCCCCAAAGTTTCAGCTTCAGTGTGAGTGGGAGAAGCGCTTACAATGGATACTTCCCTTAGATCTTTACCTTTGTCCTTGGGAGCTTCAGTAAAAGCAGGAGTCGATATCTTTGTAGATTTCAAAACAGCATCCAAAACACTAACCATCCTCCTTTTCTTAGGAGTCATTGTTGCAGCAGTTGTTAGCTTCGGCAACCCCATTGTGGTCGAGGGGACTTAGTAGTTTCAAATGCTTTTCTGCTTGTGGGCTCTTTGTTTCCGACTCTTCTGCTGCACCGGCACTAGCTTCGACCGTCACAGCAGGAATTGTCTCCAAAGCCAAGGGGATAGCTTCGTTCTATTCAGTAATCTCTATCCTCTTTGTATCAAGTATTGTAGTTGTCCTTTCTAAAGAATGAGACTTTAGCCTATGTGTCAAAACCTTAGCTCTCTTCAGCTTAGGTGCGGTAGAAGAAGATAAAGTTGCCATTTTCCTCTTTGACCTTTATTTTCCAATAGGAAAGCAATAATCAGGATAAAAAAATCCAACCACATCAAAAACTCTATTCAAACTCGTCTTTTCGCGAGCCCCGAAGGTAGTGGTCATGGCTTCATCCTCTGCCTTTGTGTAAGCTCCCAACAGCTTGTCACTGGTAGCTTCGACAGCCTCAAGCCAGTCATCATTCGGCTCATCAAACTAATTTCTGAAGCGATAGATGTATCTCAGGTAAACCAGACCACCTTCGCTAGAACCAGTAGCAGACTGCTTCGGCATCTCCTAGTCATTAACGAGTGGCCACACCTTATAAGAAATATGCTCCTGAACCAAATCCCTAGTACCGATGTAAGTACACACCGTGTTGAAAGCCATCAAACACGCTTGCACTTCGTTCCCACTTGCAATCGATGGCTTCCTGATGCCGAAGCGTGACCGTATGGGGCGTTGGATTATACCCCTCACATCTTCCCTCTTGCTCAAATCATTTTTTACATGAAGCCATTGTTTTATCCAAGAGCCCGGCCATTTCTTTCGGAACGTTGGTGAAAGGGAATTAGGCATACACCTAGTTCCTAAATAATTTTGGTGGTTGAATTGCCCAACACAAATATTGGACTAACTAGTTTGCTCTAGTGTATAAGTTATACAGGTGCCAAAGGTTCACACTTAGCCAATAAAAAGACAAAGTATTGGGTTCAACCAAAGAGCAAAGGGACAACCGAAGGCACCTCTGGTCTGGCGCACCGGACTGTCCGGTGTGCCACCGGACATGTCCGGTGCACCAGAGGACTCCGACTTCAAACTCGTCACCTTCGGGAAATTCCAGAGGCGTCTCCGCTGTAATTCACCGGACTGTCCGGTGTACACCGGACATGTCCGGTGCTCCAAGGAAGAGCGGCCTCCGGAACTCGCCAGCCTCGGGAATTCACTTCGGCTGCTCCGCTATAATTCACCGGACATGTCCGGTGTACATCGGACTGTCCGGTGTAACAGCGGGGCAACGGCTATTTCGGCGCCAACGGCTACCTGCAGCGCATTTATTGCGCGCCAGCGCGCGCAGTCGTCAGACACGCGGGAGCAGGCGCACCGGACAAAATACAGTACATGTCCGGTGCGCCACCGGACATCCAGGCGGGCCCAGAAGACAGAGCTCCAACGGTCGGAACCCAACGGCTTTGGTGATGTGGCTGTCGCACCGGACATGTCCGGTGTGCACCGGACTGTCCGGTGCGCCATCGAACAGACAGCCTCACCAAACGGCTAGTTTGGTGGTTGGGGCTATAAATACCCCCAACCACCCACCATTCATGGCATCCAAGTTTTCCACTTCCGAACTACTTACAAGAGCTCTAGCATTCAATTCTAGACACACCAAAGAGATCAAATCCTCTCCAATTTCCACACAACGCCCTAGTGATTAGAGAGAGAGATTTGCTTGTGTTCTTTCGAGCTCTTGCGCTTGGATTGCTTTCTTCTTTCTTGATTCTTTCATTGCGATCAAACTCACTTGTAATTGAGGCAAGAGACACCAATCTTGTGGTGGTCCTTGTGGGAACTTTGTGTTCCAAGTGATTGAGAAGAGAAAGCTCACTTGATCCGCGGGATCATTTGAGAGAGGGTAAGGGTTGAAAGAGACCCGGCCTTTGTGGCCTCCTCAACGGAGAGTAGGTTTGAGAGAACCGAACCTCGGTAAAACAAATCCGCGTGTCTCACTTCATTATTCGCTTGCGATTTGTTTTGCACCCTCTCTCGTGGACTCTATTATATTTCTAACGCTAACCCGGCTTGCAGTTGTGTTTATTTTTGAGAATTTCAGTTTCGCCCTATTCACCCCCCCCCTCTAGGCGACTTTCAATTGGTATCGGAGCCCGGTGCTTCATTAGAGCCTAACCGCTCGAAGTGATGTCGGGAGATCACACCAAGAGGGAGATGGAGACCGGCGACAAACCCACTACGAGCCAAGGGAGCACTTCATCGGAAGAGTCCCGCACCAAGAGGAAGGAGAAGAAGAAGGACTCCTCCAAACAGAAGGAGAAAAGATCTTCCTCTTCTCACCACAAGGAGAAGAAGGAAAAATCTTCTTCTCACAAGTCGCATCGGAAAGGAGACAAGCACAAGAGGATGAGGAAAGTGGTCTACTACGAGACCGACACTTCATCAACATCGACCTCCGACTCCGATGCGCCGTCCGTAACTTCTAAGCGCCAAGAGCGCAAGAAGTTTAGTAAGATCCCCCTACACTATCCTCGTACATCTAGATCTACTCCATTACTTTCCGTTCCATTAGGCAAACCGCCAACCTTTGATGGCGAAGACTATGCTAGGTGGAGTGATTTAATGAAATTTCATCTAACCTCACTCCACACAAGTATATGGAATGTTGTTGAGTTTGGAGCACAGGTACCATCCGTAGGGGATGAAGACTATGATACGGACGAAGTGGCCCAAATCGAGCACTTCAACTCCCAAGCCACAACCATACTCCTTGCCTCTCTAAGCAAGGAGGAATACAACAAGGTGCAAGGGTTGAAGAATGCAAAGGAGATTTGGGACCTTCTCAAGACCGCGCACGAGGGTGATGAACTCACCAAGATCACCAAGCGGGAAACGATCGAGGGGGAGCTCGGTCGTTTTCGTCTTCGCCAAGGGGAGGAGCCACAAGATATGTACAACCGGCTCAAAACCTTGGTGAACCAAGTGCGCAACCTCGGGAGCAAAAAGTGGGATGACCACGAGGTGGTTAAGGTTATTCTAAGATCTCTCATTTTCCTTAACCCCACTCAAGTTCAATTAATTCGTGGTAATCCTAGATACACACTAATGACCCCCGAGGAAGTTATCGGGAATTTTGTGAGCTTTGAATGTATGATCAAGGGCTCAAAGAAGATCAACGAGCTTGACGAACCCTCCACATCCGAAGCACAACCGGTGGCATTTAAGACGACGGAGGAGAAGAAGGAGGAGTCTACACCGAGTAGACAACCAATTGACGCCTCCAAGCTCGACAATGAGGAAATGGCTTTAATCATCAAAAGCCTTCGCAAATCCTCAAGCAACGGAGGGGGAAGGACTACAAACCTCGCTCCAAGAAAGTGTGCTACAAATGTGGTAAGCCCGGTCATTTTATTGCAAAATGTCCTATATCTAGTGACAATGACAGGGGCGACGACAAGAAGGGAAAGAGGAGAGAAAAGAAGAAGTACTACAAGAAGAAGGGTGGCGATGCCCATATTTGCCGGGAGTGGGACTCCGACGAGAGCTCCACCGAATCCTCCTCCGACGAGGACGCCGCCAACATCGCCGTCACCAAGGGACTCCTCTTCCCCAACGTCGGCCACAAGTGCCTCATGGCAAAGGACGGCAAAAGGAAGAAGGTTAAATCTAAATCCTCCACTAAATATGAATCCTCTAGTGATGATAATGCTAGTGATGAGGAAAATAATTTGCGTACCCTTTTTGCCGACCTAAACATGCAACAAAAAGAAAAATTAAATGAATTGATTAGTGCTATTCATGAGAAGGATGATCTCTTGGACTCTCAAGAGGACTTCCTTATTAAGGAAAACAAAAAACATGTTAAGGTAAAAAATGCTTATGCTCTACAAGTTGAAAAAATGTGAAAAATTGTCTACTGAGCTAAGCACTTGCCGTGAGACCATTAACAACCTTAGAAATGAAAATGCTAAATTAATTGCTAAGGTTGATTCTCATGTTTGTGATGCTTCAATTCCCAGTCTTAGAAATGATAATGATGATTTGCTTGCTAAGATTAAGGAATTGAATGATTCTCTTGCTAGCCTTAGAATAGAAAATGAAAATTTGATTGCTAAGGCTAAGGACTTTGAAGTTTGCAAAACTACTATTTCCGACCTTAGAACTAAGAATGATATGTTGCATGCTAAGGTTGTAGAACTAAAATCTTGCAAACCCTCTACATCTAATGTTGAGCATGTTTCTATTTGTACTAGATGTAGAGATGTTGATATCAATGCTATTCATGATCACATGGTATTAATTAAACAACAAAATGATCATATAGCAAAATTAGATGCTAAAATTGCCGAGCATAACTTAGAAAATGAAAAGTTTAAATTTGCTAGAAGTATGCTCTATAATGGGAGACGCCCTAGCATCAAGGATGGCATTGGCTTCCAAAGGGGAGACAATGTCAAACTTAATGCCCCTCCTAAGAACTTGTCTAACTTTGTTAAGGGCAAGGCTCCCATGCCTCAGGATAACGAGGGTTACATTTTGTACCCTGCCGGCTATCCTGAGAGTAAAATTAGGAGAACTCATTCTAGGAAGTCTCACTCTGGCCCTAACTATGCTTTTATGTATAAGGGTGAGACACTAGCTCTAGGCAACCAACCCGTGCCAAGTTGCCTAAAAAGAAAACTCCTATTGCTTCAAATGATCATAGCATTTCATTTAAGACTTTTGATGCATCTTATGTTTTGACTAACAAATCCGGCAAGGTAGTTGCCAAGTTTGTTGGGGGCAAACACAAGGGCTCCAAGACTTGTGTTTGGGTACCCAAAGTTCTTGTTTCTAATGCCAAAGGACCCAAAACCGTTTGGGTACCTAAAATCAAGAACTAAAATTGTTTTGTAGGTTTATGCATCCGGGGGCTCAAGTTGGATACTCGACAGCGGATGCACAAACCACATGACAGGGGAGAAGAAGATGTTCTCCTCATATGAGAAAAACCAAGATCCCCAACGAGCTATCACATTCGGGGATGGAAATCAAGGTTTGGTCAAAGGATTGGGTAAAATTGCTATATCACCTGACCATACTATTTCCAATGTTTTTCTTGTAGATTCTTTAGATTACAATTTGCTTTCTGTATCCCAATTATGTCAAATGGGCTACAATTGTCTATTTACTGATGTAGGTGTCACTGTATTTAGAAGAAGTGATGATTCAATAGCATTTAAGGGTGTGTTAGAGGGTCAGCTATACTTGGTAGATTTTGATAGAGCTGAACTCGACACATGCTTAATTGCTAAGACTAACATGGGTTGGCTCTGGCATCGCCGACTAGCCCACGTTGGGATGAAGAATCTTCATAAGCTTCTAAAGGGAGAACACATTTTAGGACTAACAAATGTTCATTTTGAGAAAGACAGGATTTGTAGCGCATGCCAAGCTGGGAAGCAAGTTGGCACTCATCATCCACACAAGAACATCATGACTAGTGACAGGCCACTGGAGCTCCTTCACATGGACCTATTCGGCCCGATCGCTTACATAAGCATCGGCGGGAGTAAGTACTGTCTAGTTATTGTTGATGATTATTCTCGCTTCACTTGGGTGTTCTTTTTGCAGGAAAAATCTCATACCCAAGAGAACTTAAAGGGATTCTTGAGACGAGCTCAAAATGAGTTCGGCTTAAGGATCAAGAAAATTAGAAGCGATAATGGGACGGAGTTCAAGAACTCACAAATAGAAGGCTTCCTTGAGGAGGAGGGCATCAAGCATGAGTTTTCTTCTCCCTACAATCCACAACAAAATGGTGTAGTGGAGAGGAAGAATCGAACTCTATTGGACATGGCAAGAACCATGCTTGATGAGTACAAGACACCGGATCGGTTTTGGGCCGAGGCGGTCAACACCGCCTGCTACGCCATCAACCGGTTATATCTACACCGAATCCTCAAGAAGACATCCTATGAACTCCTAACCGGTAAAAAGCCCAATATTTCATATTTTAGAGTTTTTGGTAGCAAATGTTTTATTCTTGTCAAAAGAGGTAGAAAATCTAAATTTGCTCCTAAAACTATAGAAGGCTTTTTACTAAACTGTAGAAGGCTTTTTACTAGGATATGATTCAAACACAAGGGCATATAGAGTCTTTAACAAGTCCTCAGGACTGGTTGAAGTTTCTTGTGACGTTGTGTTTGATGAGACTAACGGCTCTCAAGTAGAGCAAGTTGATCTTGATGAGATAGGTGAAGAACAGGCTCCATGCATCACGCTAAGGAACATGTCCATTGGGGATGTGTGCCCTAAGGAATCCGAAGAGCCTCCAAATGCACAAGATCAACCATCCTCCTCCATGCAAGCATCTCCACCAACCCAAAATGAGGACGAGGCTCAAGTTTATAAAGAGGTAGAACAAAATGATGAGCCTCCTCAAAATGACGACAATGATCAAGGGGGAGATGCAAATGATGAAAACAAGGAGGATGAAGAACCAAGGCCGCCACACCCAAGAGTCCACCAAGCAATCCAACGAGATCACCCCGTCGACACCATCCTCGGCGACATTTATAAGGGGGTAACTACTCGATCTCGTGTTGCCCATTTTTGTGAGCATTACTCTTTTGTTTCCTCTATTGAGCCACACAGGGTAGAGGAAGCACTACAAGATTCGGATTGGGTGATGGCGATGCAAGAGGAGCTCAACAACTTCACGAGGAACGAGGTATGGCATTTAGTTCCATGTCCTAATCAAAATGTTGTAGGAACCAAGTGGGTCTTCCGCAACAAACAAGACGAGCATGGTGTGGTGACAAGGAACAAAGCTCGACTCGTGGCCAAGGGGTATTCACAAGTCGAAGGTTTGGATTTTGGTGAAACCTATGCACCCGTAGCTAGGCTTGAGTCAATTCGTATATTATTGGCCTATGCTACTTACCATGGCTTCAAGCTCTATCAAATGGACGTGAAGAGTGCCTTCCTCAATGGACCAATCAAGGAGGAGGTCTATGTTGAGCAACCTCCCGGCTTTGAAGATAGTGAGTACCCTAACCATGTCTATAGGCTCTCTAAGGCGCTTTATGGGCTCAAGCAAGCCCCAAGAGCATGGTATGAATGCCTTAGAGATTTCCTTATTACTAATGGCCTCAAAGTCGGCAAGGCCGATCCTACTTTATTCACTAAAACTCTTGACAATGATTTGTTTGTATGCCAAATTTATGTTGATGATATCATATTTGGGTCTACTAACAAATCTACTTGTGAAGAATTTAGTAGGATCATGACACAGAAATTCGAGATGTCTATGATGGGGGAGTTGAAATATTTTCTAGGATTCCAAGTCAAGCAACTCCAAGAGGGCACCTTCATTAGCCAAACCAAGTATACTCAAGACATTCTAACCAAGTTTGGGATGAAGGATGCCAAGCCCATCAAGACACCCATGGGGACAAATGGGCATCTCGACCTCGACACAGGAGGTAAGTCCGTGGATCAAAAGGTATACCGGTCGATGATTGGTTCATTACTTTATTTATGTGCATCTCGACCGGACATTATGCTTTCAGTTTGCATGTGTGCAAGATTCCAATCCGACCCTAAGGAATCCCACCTTACGGCCGTAAAACGAATCTTGAGATATTTGGCTTACACTCCTAAGTTTGGGCTTTGGTACCCTCGGGGATCCACATTTGATTTGATTGGTTATTCGGATGCCGATTGGGCGGGGTGTAAGATTAATAGAAAGAGCACATCGGGGACTTGCCAGTTCTTGGGAAGATCCTTGGTGTCTTGGGCTTCAAAGAAGCAAAATTCGGTCGCTCTTTCTACCGCCGAAGCCGAGTACATTGCCGCAGGACATTGTTGCGCGCAATTGCTTTGGATGAGGCAAACCCTGCGGGACTATGGTTACAAACTAACTAAAGTTCCTCTTCTATGTGATAATGAGAGTGCAATCCGCATGGCGGATAATCCCGTTGAGCATAGCCGCACTAAACACATAGCCATTCGGTATCATTTTCTTCGGGATCACCAACAAAAGGGGGATATCGAGATTTCATACATTAACACTAAAGATCAATTAGCCGATATCTTTACCAAGCCTCTTGATGAACAAACTTTTACCAAACTTAGGCATGAGCTCAATATTCTTGATTCTAGGAATTTCTTTTGCTAAACTTGCACACATAGCTCATAAGTATACCTTTGATCATGTCTCTTTGATATATGCTATGACTAATGTGTTTTCAAGTGTATTTCAAACCAAGTCATAGGTATATTGAAAGGGAATTGGAGTCTTCAGCAAAGACAAAGGCTTCCACTCCACTCTACTACTCACCCTTCGCCGTCGCTCCACTTCACTCTCCGTCTTTGGTATAATCTTCACTCATATGTTTTATTTGCCAAAGGGGAGAAAGTAGGAAAGGGCCTATATCTCACTCAAAGTATCCGCTTTTGGCGATTCATGCCAAAGGGGGAGAAAGTATGAGTCCAAAGCAAAAGGACCGCACCACCACCCTAATTTTTAAAATTAATGATTTTCAATTGGAAAATTTCAAATTGGTATCTCTTTGTGTTCTAAAGGGGGAGCAAGTAGTATTTTCAAAACTTGATATCTCAAAACCCTCTTGAACACTAAGAGGAGATTTTATTTGAGGGGGAGTTTTGTTTAGTCAAAGGAAAAGCATTTGAAACAAAGGGAGAAAATTTCAAAACTTGAAAATGCTTCTCAAAATCCTATTCATTTACCTTTGACTATCTTGCAAAAGGACTTTGAAAAGAATTTACAAAAAAAAATTGCAAAAACAAAACATGTGGTGCAAATGTGGTCCAATATGTTAAAAACAAAGAAACAATCCATGCACATCATGTAAGTATTTATATTGGCTCAATTCCAAGCAACCTTTGCACTTACATTATGCAAACTAGTTCAAATTATGCACTTTTATATTTGCTTTGGTTTGTGTTGGCATCAATCACCAAAAAGGGGGAGATTGAAAGGGAATTAGGCTTACACCTAGTTCCTAAATAATTTTGGTGGTTGAATTGCCCAACACAAATATTGGACTAACTAGTTTGCTCTAGTGTATAAGTTATACAGGTGCCAAAGGTTCACACTTAGCCAATAAAAAGACAAAGTATTGGGTTCAACCAAAGAGCAAAGGGACAACCGAAGGCACCTCTGGTCTGGCGCACCGGACTGTCCGGTGTGCCACCGGACATGTCCGGTGCACCACAGGACTCCGACTTCAAACTCGTCACCTTCGGGAAATTCCAGAGGCGTCTCCGCTATAATTCACCGGACTGTCCGGTGTACACCGGACATGTCCGGTGCTCCAAGGAAGAGCGGCCTCCGGAACTCGCCAGCCTCGGGAATTCACTTCGGCTGCTCCGCTATAATTCACCGGACATGTCCGGTGTACACCGGACTGTCCGGTGTAACAGCGGGGCAACGGCTATTTCGGCGCCAATGGCTACCTGCAGCGCATTTATTGCGCGCCAGCGCGCGCAGTCGTCAGGCACGCGGGAGCAGACGCACCGGACAATCTACAGTACATGTCCGGTGCGCCACCGGACATCCAGGCGGGCCCAGAAGACAGAGCTCCAACGGTCGGAACCCAACGGCTTTGGTGACGTGGCTGTCGCACCGGACATGTCCGGTGTGCACCGGACTGTCCGGTGCGCCATCGAACAGACAGCCTCACCAAACGGCTAGTTTGGTGGTTGGGGCTATAAATACCCCCAACCACCCACCATTCATGGCATCCAAGTTTTCCACTTCCGAACTACTTACAAGAGCTCTAGCATTCAATTCTAGACACACCAAAGAGATCAAATCCTCTCCAATTTCCACACAACGCCCTAGTGATTAGAGAGAGAGATTTGCTTGTGTTCTTTTGAGCTCTTGCGCTTGGATTGCTTTCTTCTTTCTTGATTCTTTCATTGCGATCAAACTCACTTGTAATTGAGGCAAGAGACACCAATCTTGTGGTGGTCCTTGTGGGAACTTTGTGTTCCAAGTGATTGAGAAGAGAAAGCTCACTTGATCCGCGGGATCATTTGAGAGAGGGTAAGGGTTGAAAGAGACCCGGCCTTTGTGGCCTCCTCAACGAGGAGTAGGTTTGAGAGAACCGAACCTCGGTAAAACAAATCCGCGTGTCTCACTTCATTATTCGCTTGCGATTTGTTTTGCACCCTCTCTCGTGGACTCTATTATATTTCTAACGCTAACCCGGCTTGCAGTTGTGTTTATTTTTGAGAATTTCAGTTTCGCCCTATTCACCCCCCTCTAGGCGACTTTCAGTTGGCACGGGACACCTCACATCAGAGACGGTGCACGAAGCTGTAGCACCCGAAGTTGTTATGATACTGCTCCTTCCTAATTGCCTTCGTTTGGTAGGATAATTCATAATTATTGCAGAAGCACTTGGCATCTGGCTCCAGCCCTTGGCTTCTCATAGCCCAAATAAAAACTCCAACTTTAATCAAGGCTTCAGGAGTAAGCTAGTGAAGGTATATCTCGAACATCTTTAGCACTTCGACCAGCATCTTGTGCAATAGAAAACGAAGTCTAGCCTTCATAAAACTTTTAAACGCTACCACCTCATCTACCTCAGGAAGAGGAACAGTGCTTTCTCCCCTAGCCCTCACTATAGATATATCATGGAAATATTTGCCCTTCATCGCTTCAATTTGCCCTTGTTTGTTAGTGGATTTCCCGAAAACAACATGGCTTGGCCTCCACAGCCAATCATCGGCATCTTCATTCTCACTTTCAACATCGAAGTTCTCGCTGTCGCTGGAATCTCTAGATATCCTAGCTAGCATTTCATCAGTGATTTTTTCAATATAGGTTCTCTCTATGGCTTCGTAGAAACCAGCGAGTGTAGGGTCCATGCTTTTCTTATCTTCGACCATTCCGGTGATAATCGCAACACAAAGCCGAAGCTCAAAAAACAATTGCGCTCACAAGAAAAGGAACGCTAAAATGACAATCACGACGCAAAAGCTAGATAGCACGAAAAATATTCTCAACACAAGCCCCTATATATAAACACAAAGCACCACTGAGCGGTGGGGCCCATGATTTAGAACGATTCGCTATTCTAGCGAAGGGAAGGTGTTTTTTCGGACCTTCGGTTAAAGGCTTTCATTCATATCGTAGTCTAAATTGTTACAAAGAAACAAACTAATACTGCGAGGGGCTACAGTTGGGGACCTTCCTCTTCCGAATGTCCTCAAAAACATGACTAACCATTTGTTTCTAGTGTTATTTCGAGTATTACAGGAGCTTCGTCATAAACAAGGGTTCATGATGGGAGTCTTGTTTTCCGCTGAAGGCCTTTAAGACGAAGATATAGCTCGAAAATGACAACGATGAATGCCGAAGCTATAGCCGAAGAATGACAGCTTCGACTTAAAGTGGTGTCAAAGATCAAGCATGATGTTGAGCCAAAGAGAAAAAGACTAACTAGTTCCTAATGATTTATGTTATAATTATGAACACATGTTAAGGTTATAAATGTATTTTAACTTGGGTTGCGTCCCGTGCCTATAAATAGGTGAACAGTACCCCCATACTGTTCACGCTGGATTGTAATCGCTCTCGCGTCAATACCTTCAAACAAGCCGAAGGTACTAATGTAATGTGTATTCTATTAATGTTCACATGTTTATCATGAAATAAATATATGGATAAGTAAATGAGTAACATGTATCATCTCTACGAACTCTCATTATCATAAATGATGAAGGTTTTCCTTTCATGACATTCATCCAAAGATCGTTATATTCAAAAGGAGATAACGCTTTGAAGGACGAAGGTCCTTAATCTTTAACAATTGTGTTTTCTTGTTCTTGATTCACAGCATTTGAGAACGAGTGACCAACAATCGACCTAAAATAATGTTGAGTAAAATGAAACTAAAGAACAAATAGGACAAGTTGAGAAGGGATTACACTACCTGATGTAAATTAATTAGAAAGCAAATGGAGAATAGTTTTGGTTGGAACATGAGAATGATCAACATGGCCATGATGGAAGAAGATAACAAAGTTTAGTGTTTTTTATAATGTTATGTTTTATGTTGTTATTTTGAAATTTATAAAAAAACATCTTATTTCAAGCTTCCTCCTACATTTTATAAAATAACTTGTGTTGGCTAGTTTAAGAAGGAGCCTCTCTAAAATGAAGATGACTTGATGGTAATGTTTGACAACATCGTTAATAAGGAGACAAATCATACGAATCCTATGAGTTCAAACTCCATCATACACCTTGATGATGATACTCCAACTGATAGTGCATAGTTTGAGCATCCCATTGAGGAACCCACTGAGTATACCACATATGACAACAATTCTTTTGATAACAAAGATGAGGTTCAAGCGGTCACTCTTGTCGTAGACAATGCTAAGAGAAGGGCTCATTTGATCCTGGAAAAACCCACCAATAAATGTAAAACAAACATGACACTTGTTATCCAATTGACTTAGGCGGAGTAGAATGTCATGTATGGAGGAAAGTGAAGGCTAAGTTTAGATATGTAGTACTTTCTTTATGCTCATTTTAAGAGATGTTGTCCTTTCTTTATGTTCATTTGGACATGTTGCCATTTTTTACATGCACTTTTAGATATGTTGTCATTTTATGCTCATTTGGATATGTTGGAGTAATTGTTATGACAGTTTGAACATGTGGTCATTTTTAAGCTTATTGGACATGTTGGAGTAATATGTTATAATCATTTGGTCATGTTGTCATTTTCTATGCTCATTTGGATGTCAATCCTTGCAGAAGACTAGTGATGATTGTTTTTTAAAATCATCTTAGGCCTTGTTCGGTTATTCCCAATACACATGGATTGGATGGGATTGGAAAAAATTAAGAAGAAGTTTGACTTATTTGGGATTCAAACTCATCCAATCCCACTCAATCCACATGGATTGAGAGCTAACCGAACAAGTCCTTAGGGCTTGTTCGTTTTGATGCTAAACCATGTGGATTAGATGTGATTGAGTCGTTTTAAATCCATAATAAGTCAAAATACATCTCAATCCCACCCAATCCACTCCAATCCACATGGAATTAAAATAACCAAACAAGGCCTTAGGTGGTGCATTTACCTTGATAAAACCCCACGAAAGACTTCAACCTCTAGTGGCATGATGTTTTTGCTAGAGATATTGCGCACTCTAGGGGAATGCCATGATCAACTTCGTATGGGAAATGAAATATTCGAGGGCCACCATGGTTTATTGGTAGATATGTAAGGACCAAAACCATCCTATGATATGACTATCTATGAAAGCCTTGCCAAGTTTTATTTGATATGTGCCGAAAATGAAGTCTAGACAAAAAAAGGTTAAAGTTTGTTCAAGCATGCAGGTGAGACAATTACTAGAAAATTTGTTGAGATACTTAACTCTTTGGGGGTGTTTGGTTACACCCCGCTAAAATTTAGCCCCTGACCCATCGAATATTTGAACCTCCGTTCCGGGTATTAAATGTAGTCGGATTATAAAACTAATTTGTCAGCCGAAGATTAAAAGACGAGACGAATCTAGTCCAGTTGGTTGGGTCTATATTTCATACTCCTATTTAAAAGTCAAACGCTTGATGTGACCCAGGCTAAACTTTAGCAGGAGCAGGGCCGCCAATGCAGGAAGTGTAGCTGCCAATGCGCTGGAATGGCCGTTCTGTCTAGCTGTCTGGCCCGCCGCGGCCGGCAGAGCAGCAGCCTGTCGTTTGGCATGGAACTTTTCACTTTTGGAGGGGAGGTCGAAGGTCGCCACATGCCTTGCTTCGCTGCAGCAGATTTCGTCACATCCCCTTGTGCTTGCTGGGTTGCGTGTGCGTCTTGCCCTCCCGAGTCCCGTTGGTTCGCTGCGGCAACTTTCGTCTGCACTTCCTGTTGCTCCGCATCTCCTCCCTCTCTCTCTCCGCGCCGGCGCACGGTACAGGCACCAGCTGGTCCACCGCATCGGCACGCAGCAGGCCCTGCACTACGGCCAATCAGGTTCACGGGCGCAGAGACTAGTGTCACGGACTCACCCGGAACCGGGAGGGCAAGCGAAATGCCGAAATCCGACGATAACGGACCCGCTCCCGCGAGGGACGCACACGACCTGCCAGCGCGTGATGCCCCACCCGTGCGGCATGCGTGAGTCCTGTCCGGGTCCGGCCAGCGCCAGGCTCCCTCTCCCCCAACGGCCGCCCGGATAGCTCCAACCCAACCCCACCCACGTGATCTGGCCCGGCAGCGCCGGTTGCGGTGGTCCGGTGGGGTGTGGAGTGTGGACGGAATCTCGCGTCCGTTTTTCGGACGGGAATCCCTGACTCATGGGGACAGTTCGTTAACGGTGGGCCCGACGTGCCCCAGACGATCACGGTCACGGATGGGGTGGCCGGGTTGGTGGTTGGGAAGTTAACGGCGGCGGCTTCGCGCGAGGCGACCGCGGACCCGCCGTCACGCGACTGGATCTCACACGTCACCTATCAGTATAGATGTCCAATAAGCACGAGGCCCGCGAGCCCGACACGAAGTCCGTTGTTTGGGTTCGGTCCGAGCCCGATACGGTCCGGTTCTATGCGGGCCAGGGCCGACTCGGTACGAATAAGCGGGCCGGGCTCGGACAAGAAACTAGGCATAGTGGCTAGCGCGGCACGGCCCGTTTATCTATAAGACCGTTAAGCCCGCTTTTTTACACTAAAACGTGCTTACCGACCCGCATAGCCCGTTTTTCGGCCCGTTTTTTTCGTGCTCTCGGCCCGTTTAAGCCCGCTGCGGGCCAGACTCGAACAGGAAATTGAGTCCACGTGCCTAGACGGCCCGGCCCGGTTTTCTAACCGTGTCTAACGGGTCGGGCCCAAAACGGACCGGGCTTCATCGGACCCGGACCGGGCTGGGCCGGGCGGCTCATTTAGACATCTCTAGGTAGCGGTGGTGCCCGGCCCAAACATATATGGGCTGATTTGGTAGCCTAATTAGGTTGAAAGGGGGCGGGTTAAATCTTGTGACAATTTGTTTCGTTTTCAACATTTGATCACTTTTCGTATTTACCGAAACAAAAAATCTTGAAACGGATGGTTGACGGGTTGGGATCTGACGAAAACAGGAGAGCCTCCAAACCGTCGTATTGTCAAGATCCCATATTTGGCTAGAAGAAAACACCTTATTTCACCCATTTTCAAATAGTCGGAATGAGCCCCCAACAACCAATAATGGACCATGGTGTGGATCCAGCGGGTCGCGGTGCGAGTGAGGCACGATAAAGACCATGAGCTTCTAAGCATGTGTCTGATTTTGAAACGACGTGGATTAGATTAGAGTCGACCCATTTTTTTGGTTGAGTCGGACTCGTTCCTTTTTTGGTTTCAATGACGAGTTGAACTTAGTTTTTTGTTTGATTATAGGGTTAAAGTGGGTTAGAGCTACACCATATCTTGTTTGTTTCGTGATGAAGGATGAACTGAATATAATCACCTTTCTGGTCATATTACCACGCTCAGGATGATATCTTCAATTCAATAAGATGACATCATTCAAAATAAATGAAACTGACACTATTTTAATATTTGAGGAATCCATAAGTATAAGATATAAATAAATTAAAGCCATTTTTGACTAAGTCGTAAATTTTTAGTGACAAGGTCTCACTGTTATATTTTAGTTATAATTAAAGGAACATCCCAACGACATCAAGATGCATTTTAGTGAATTTGTAACATTTGCCATCACTAGCAGGCTTGTTTAGGCGGTGACGAACACTGACCTTTACCTGTTCGGCGACAGCACTAGCAAGGCTCGTGGGTTGTGCCTACTAGAGAACACGCCGGCATCGGAGGGTAGGCCAGCGGGGGACTAACGACGGGAGGCAGGCGGGGGATTAACGTCGAAAGGTAGGCCGACGGGGGTCCCTCGTCCCATCAGGCCGGCAGTGGCGATGCGCTCCTGTGCTGGTCTCGAGTGGATAAGGCATGGGTGATGAGAGGGTGGAGAAAGAAAGTGGGTCAAAATGGTTTGCTTGTTTTTGAGGAATCAATAGAACCCACATTTTCAATAAGTATTTTGACCCAGAACTAACCTAACCCGCGAGCCTTTTGAACCAAACACGAGTTGTTGTGGGTTGAACCCGTTCCAACCCACGTAAACCCGCTAACCAAACACACCCTAAGTGTCCCACTCATCGTCGCTATACTTAACCTCCCACCCCTGCTTCCCATGAACCACTGTCGATATCGCTGAACTCAATCCGGTCGTAGAGGTCCCTTGTTGTGATATCCATAGGCGGCTCACATCCTATCTACGACGGTCGCCACGGTCGAGTCTCAGAGGAGAAAGGCGGGTTTGTATATGAGGCACACGTAGGTGAAAGGAACATGGACGCCTAAGAAAGAGACACAATATAAAACAAAAAAAGTTCAACGACCAGCTTATGTCCGACGGTCTGTCCTGACAGCCATCGAAGATAAGATTATTTCTGAGCATTGACAAGATATCACAGCAGGCCGTCGGACATAAGCTTATGTTCGATGACTATTAAAGCAAGCCATCGGACATAAGCTTATGTTTAACGGCTGTCAGTCAAAAGTGGCCCACACAGTTCCATTCTCTCTGCTCACTCACGCTCATGCCCCTGAGGGCCGAGGCACATGGATACGCTCGCACTCACTCCGCCGCCACTGACCCTGTCCATCGTCAGTCGCCTTGACGCCGGCCGCCCAAGCTCCGCCCATGCCTGACTGCCCCGGCACTGCCCGACGCTCGCCGCCCTATCCACGTCCGTGGCCCCGCTCGACACCGGCCGCCCCTGCACTGCCTGACGCTGCCTGCCCTGACCTCACCCGTAGTCGGCTTCCTGTGAGTTTACTGGCCAATGCTCTCTGCTCTCTATTATTCGCTGCTCTCCATTGTTCTTATGACCAACGAAGTCAAACATGGTATGCTCATTACACATTTCATGCAGTAGGATTTTATAGAAATGTAACATAAATAAAGCTGGTACATTTAGTAGGTATTCTAAAATGAGGACAGTGTGATTTTAATATTCAAGAAACAAAGCATGTAAGATTGATTTTGGAATAAGAATGTCAACCATGGAACATAGTATTGCACATATTCTAGTAGGAACCATAAGCCAAAGGAAACACTTCACTGGGCAGGAGCTTCCAGAGTTTGTGTTCCAAACATTGCAAGTTACTAGTTGTTGTGAAAGAAATTCGCACATGTTGCTACCGCTATAAATTGCTTTAAACCTCTTTCTGAATCTGGTTTGCTTGTCTTATTAGAATTTCTCTTATTACTATGTCTCTAACAGTTTGCCGGGAGTGCATTGTGGAGAAAATAAATGATGAGGAAACATAATGATATTGCTAATGAGTGATAAAATTGTTTACCTTAACTTCTCTAACAAATTTGGCTAATAAAGGCACCAAGATCAAGGGGTAGTCAAAGTGCAGAGAAAGGATTAGAGTCACATAGATTATCATAATAGATAAAACTCATATCTATTTGCCTAGGATATATGCAATTTGGAGTTTTAGGTTTAACATTTAAAGTACTTGGAGTATAAACATTAACTTTTCTTCTACACTTTAGTTTCCTTTTAAATCACTTAATCGCATATAGCATTTATTGAAAGCAGCATTTAGTCCATGTTCTACTAATAGTTTGACTACAGATGCTCTTTTTGTTGACATATTATATCTAATTGAAAATCATTTATTATGTTAATGCTCACTGTCTATGTTTTGCACTATAGTTATTTTTTAATACTTTTTGCCTCACGTGCCTGTTTTTTATTGTGTGAAAAAACCGGTCATATAGTGCTACAACTTCTTATTTATGTCTAATGCATCGACTGATGAACTATGAATTGATGCTACCTAACTAATCGTGACCATTTCCTTGTTTGAAGGCCTGACCACAACATTTTATTGATTTGGAATTATGTGAATGTGGATCAACGTCGTTCGATGTGTAAATGTGTGGAACTATGTGATATGTGAATGAGATATGTAATATATAGAACTATGTGAATGAATTTTGGTTTGTGGTTGTGAATTTCACTTTGTTGATTCAAATGTGAATGGATTTCTGCGAATGTGGATGTGAATTGTTTTGTATATGAATGTGGATATATGTGTTACTATTATGATATGTATAAATTGTGATATGTTTTGAATTGTGGGAATAAACAAAAAGTAGGGACGAATTTGACCTCCCTGCTATTATTTATTTTCGACGACCTCCATAGTAGCCCTCAGAAAAAATGTGTTATTTCCGACGGCCTGCTTAGTAGCCCTCAGAAATTAGTTTGTGGGGTCCACTGGACGCCGTCAGGGCCGTTAACTAGTTTTAACTCTGACGGCCACTAATGGCTATAAGACGTAAGCTATTTCCGACGACGGCCGTCGGGAATAAGCTTATTTCTGACCTTTTATAACCGATAGACTTGTACCGTCAGAAATAAAGCCTAAACCATCAGAAATAACCTATATCCGACGACGTAAGTCTTATTTCTGACGGCAAGAGCCATCGCAAAATTTCTCTTTTTACTGTTGTGAGAGGGGGTTAATTAGGACATAAATTTCTCACTAATCTAGGTCAAATAGCTTAGAAATAATGTGCAAACTTGGTTTTGTCTAAGTATTGCTATCTCTGCCACAAAAGGAGTTATGCAACCTAAGTTCCAATCCTAAATATACTAAACTAGAATAGTAAAGATTGCAACTTAAATAGTGAATGTAAATGCAGAAGCTAAAGACGAAGGTAGAGATGCAAACTCCCATGGACGCGCTGGTATTTTTACCGAGGTATACAGAACTGTGCAATGTTCTGAATAATCCTTATTGGTGCCACTATGCAAACAGAAGCTCACGCGAGGGCCAAGCACAAGCACCTGGTCAAGTAAAGAGTTGTGGGCCTTTTCCACGCTCAAGTGGTGCTCCACTTCCTGTCTCCTCTCGGACGCTCCTCACCATCTTCACTGTTGAGCTTCCGGCTGAAACATTGTGGGCCTCGTTCCCTCCGGTACACGGTGGCGGCCACACCACAAACTTGGTTGGTGTGGTATCGCAAGGCTCTCGCCCCACTCGGTACACAATATTACAACAGCTCGTGCAAAGCCGAGGGGTTTGTGGGTTTTTATAATGTCACTCAACAACCTAGGAACAGACCTAGAGCACTTGCTAAAAGCGGTCTAACCAACCTAAGCACTTCACAAAAAGCACCTAAGCTAATCACCGAGTGATTCTATTAAGCACTTGGATGTTTGGAGATTTGGATATGTGGTTCTCACTTGGACAAACTTCTTGAGCCCTCCACACTATGAAATGGCTAGCCAAGGGGGTATATATAGAGCCCACCCCCAAATATAGCCATTGGAGGATTGCACCTTTCTACACCACACCGCACATGTCTGAAGCCTCCAGCTAGCCATTGGCTCTCTACACTATAGCAGAGGTCTGGTGCTAAGAGCACCTAGAGGGGGGTGAATAGGCGATCCTATGAAATTCAACACGAAATAGCCAACACTTGGTTATGAAATGTTAGTGCAATTAAAACCAAGTTGCTAAAGTGTGAACTTTAGAAGAAAACCAATCACAAAGAAGATGGACACAAGACACAGTGATTTATCCCGTGGTTCGGCCAATGCCTACTCCACGTTGTGGTGACCTCCTTCGGTCAAGGATTACACACAATCCCTCTTAAGTGATCCAATGATCAACTTTGAGTACCACAGTTATCTTCCTTAGTAGTCTTTTCCCGTTTGCGAGGAATTTCCACAATTTGGAGCCTCTCGCCCTTACAATGTTTGATCACAAGAGAAGCACAAGAGTAATGGAGGGAAAGCAACACACGCAAGACTCAATTCGCAGCACACACATGCACACAAGCCAAGACTTGAGCTCAAAACACGGCGCAGGGAGTTCACAACTCAAACGAAACTCAAATCACTAACACAATGATCCAAATGCGTGGAGGCAGAGTCTAGGTGTCTTAGGATGTTCATAAAATGCTTGGTGTACTGCTCCATGTGCCTAGGGGTCCCTTTTATACCCCAAGGCAGCTAGGAGCCATTAGAGATTCAATTGGAAGGCAATTCTTGCCTTCTGTCGGGTGGCGCACCGGACAATCCGGTGCACCACCGGACATGAACAGTAGTTGTCCGATGCTTGATCTCCTTCCTTATCGGGCGTAGTCGACTGTTGGGCCTTGGGTCCGGTTGGCGCACCGAACACTATCCGGTGTGACCAACCGACCGTTGGCGCAGGCCACGCGCCGCCCGCTGATTGCACTGGCGACCGTTGGCTCGAGTGCCTTTGGTTCACCGGACAGTCCGGTGCACCACTGGACAGTCTGGTGATTTTTAGCCACAGCGCCTGCGCATTTTCCCGAGAGCGACGAGTTCGCCGCCGGGCCAGCCTGGGCACCGGACGATGTCCAGTGCACCACTGGACAGTCCGTTGCGCCACAGGCTGGTGCTGGTTTGGTTGATCACAGCCAATTCTCCTCCAACTCTTTTCCTCTTTTCTTGGCATGTCTCTAGCACTTAGATAAACATGTTAGTACCCAAAAAACAATTTACTAAGTCTAGAAACATACCTTGTTCTTTGATGTGCACTTCTCACATACTTACCACGTATGAGTTTAAAACAATGTGTTGGGCATCTAATCACCAAAACAATTATAGAAATGGCCCAAGGGCACAATTCCCTTTCAATATCCCCCTTTTTGGTGATTTATGCCAACACATTAAAAAGCAACAAAAAGTGCAACATCATTCTCAAAAGTGCAGATTTTGAAGACCAAATTTTCTCACTTGAGATTTGGCATATTTGGATCACTTTTGCCACCACTTGGTTTATTTTCGCAAAACAAATTCTTTTTCCTATCTCTAAGTCAAACATACTTGTTTGGGCAAATAGAGAGCTATTCCAAGAGAAGAATTTATCAAGTGCCAAAAATTCCCCCTTTTTCCCATAATCAAAATTCTCCCCCATAAGAGACCAAATTTTGCAATAAGAGTCATTTGGGCAAAATACAAATTCTAACTCTAGTATTTTTGAAATTCACAAGTGGTTGGCAGATCCATTTGCTTTGGCCCCTTAGTTTCTCCCCCTTAGGCATTAAGCACCAAAACGGGATAACTTTTGGCCCTTTTAACCTCATTGCCTCACCAAATGTCAAATAAGAGCAAAAAGGCAATGAGAGTATTAGCATGAACGTGGAATAAAATACACGTATACCGGAGCGCAGTGGAAGTCTTTTCGTCGTCCAAGTTTATTTTTCCTTTCAATGTTCCTTCGAGACTACTTCAAGTGTACTTAAACAAATAAGTTAGTCTCAAGGAGTCAAGTTGTAGCACATCTCCCCCTCAATATGTGCATCATTTGCATGAGGACTTGTGAGGTCCGGGGATGACTTGTACAACTTGAGCACCACAAATAAACAATAAATGTTGTAAATGCTCAAAGTAACATGATCAAAGGCATAGAACACATGTATGCTATAGATCAATCCAAGTTACGCGAATCTAAGACATTTAGCTCACTACGTAACCTGCAAAACCTTTTCTCATCTAAAGGCTTGGTGAAGATATCGGCTAGCTGGTTCTCGGTGCTAATATGGTAAATATCGATATCTCCCCTTTGCTGGTGGTCTCTCAGGAAGTGATGCCGGATGTCTATGTGCTTAGTGCGGCTGTGTTCAACAGAATTATCCGCCAAGCGGATTGCACTCTCATTGTCACATAGGAGTGGGACTTTGCTCAGATTGTAGCTAAAGTCCTGGAGGGTTTGCCTCATCCAAAGCAGTTGCGTGCAACACTGTCCTGCAGCAACGTACTCGGCCTCAATAGTGGATAGGGCAACGGATGTTTGTTTCTTAGAGCTCTAGGACACCAGGGACCTTCCTAGAAATTGGCACGTCCCTAATGTGCTCTTCCTATCAACCTTGCATCCGGCATAGTCAGAGTCTGAGTATCCAATTAGGTCAAAGGTAGACCCCTTTGGATACCAGATCCTGAAGCAAGGCGTAGAAACTAAATATCTAAGAATTCGCTTAACGGCCACAAGGTGACACTCCTTAGGGTCAGATTGAAATCTAGCACACATGGATACACTAAGCATAATGTCCGGTCTACTAGCACAAAGATATAGTAATGAACCTACCATTGACCGGTATGCCTTTTGATCAACGGACTTGCCTCCTTTGTTGAGGTCTAGATGTCTGTCAGTTCCCATCGGTGTCTTTGCGGGCTTAGCATCCTTCATCCCAAACCTCTTGAGAAGATCTTGAGTATACTTTGTTTGGGAGATGAAGGTGCCTTCCTTGAGTTTCTTCACTTGGAATCCGAGGAAGTAGTTCAACTCGCCCATCATCAACATCTCGAATTTTTGCATCATCACCCTACTAAACTCCTCACACGACTTTTGGTTAGTAGAACCAAATATAATGTCATCGACATATATTTGGCAAACAAACAAATCACCATCACAAGTATTTGTGAAAAGAGTTGGATCAACTTTCCCAACCATGAAAGCATTAGTAATAAGAAAATCTCTAAGGCATTCATACCATGCTCTTGGGGCTTGCTTAAGTCCATAGAGCGCCTTAGAGAGTTTGTACACATGGTCGGGATACCTGTCATCCTCAAAGCCAGGGGGTTGTTCCACATATACCTCCTCCTAGATTGGCCCATTGAGAAAAGCGCTCTTCACGTCCATTTGGAACAACTTAAAGGAATGGTGAGCAGCATAGGCTAATAAAATCCGAATTGATTCTAACCTAGCCACAGGAGCAAAAGTCTCCTCAAAATCCAAACCTGCGACTTGGGCATAACCTTTTGCCACAAGTCGAGCCTTGTTCCTTGTCACCACTCCGTGTTCGTCTTGCTTGTTGCGAAACACCCATTTGGTTCCCACAATGTTTTGCTTTGGACGTGGCACCAGACTTCATACTTCATTTCTTTTGAAGTTGTTGAGCTCTTCCTGCATGGCCAACACCCAGTCCAGATCCTACAAGGCCTCTTCTACCCTAAAAGGCTCAATAGAAGAGACAAACGAGTAATGCTCACAAAAATTAGCTAATCATGAGCGAGTAGTTACTCCCTTACTGATGTCACCCAGAATCTGATCAACGAGGTGATTTCTTTGGATCATCGTTCGGACTTGAGTTGGAAGGGCCCGTGATGCTTCTTCCTCCATAACCTGTTCTTCCTGTGCTCCCCTTGATCCTGCCCTTCTTCTTGAGGTACCTGTTCAACGTATTGAGTTGGGGGATGCACCATTGTAGAGGAAGAGGGTTGATCTTGTTCTTGTAGTTCCTGTTGTCGCACATCTCCTACTGCCATAGTTCGCATTGCAGCCGTTGGAACCTCATCTTCATCTACATCATCAAGATCAACTTGCTCCCTTGGAGAGCCATTAGTCTCATCAAATACAACGTCGCTAGACACTTCAACTAATCCTGATGATTTGTTGAAGACCCTATACGCCTTTGTATTTGAGTCATATTCTAGTAAAAACTCTTCTACTCGCTTGGGAGCAAATTTTGAATGTCTACCTTTCTTTACCAGAATGTAGCATTTGCTGCCAAATACACGAAAATAAGAAACATTGGGTTTCTTACCAGTTAGGAGTTCGTAGGAGGTCTTCTTGAGGAGACGGTGCAGATAGAGCCGGTTTATGGCATGGCAAGCTGTGTTCACAGCTTCCGACTAAAACCGCTCAAGCGTCTTGTACTCTCCAAGCATCATTCTCGCCATGTCGATTAGCGTCCTGTTCTTCCTCTCTACCACACCATTTTGCTATGATGTGTAGGGAGCGGAGAACTCGTGCTTGATCCTTCCTCCTCAAGATATTCTCCAACCTGTAGATTCTTGAACTCAGACCCATTGTCGCTTCTTATCTTCTTCACCTTTAGCTCAAACTCATTTTGAGCTCTCCTTAAGAAGCGTTTTAGGGTCCCTTGGGTTTCAGATTTGTCTTGCAAAAAGAATACCCAAGTGAAGCTGGAAAATTCATCAACTATCACAAGACCATACTTACTTCCCCTGATGCTGAGATAGGCAACGGGGCCAAAGAGATCCATGTGAAGGAGTTCCAGTGGTCTTGACGTTGTCATCACATTCTTGCGGTGATGGGTGCTTCCCATCTGTTTCCCTGCTTGGCACGCTGCACAAGGTCTGTCTTTCTCAAAATAGACAATGGTTAGTCCTAACACATGATCACCCTTTAGAAGTTTATGAATGTTCTTCATCCCAACATGTGCTAGACGGCGATGCCAAAGCTAGCCCATATTAGTCTTAGCGATTAAGCATGCATCTAGATCGGCATTCTCCTTTGAGAAATCAAATAAATAGAGCTTGCCATCTAATACACCCTTAAAAGCTAATGAACCATCAATCCTTCTAAAGACAGATACATCAATATTTGTAAATAAACAATTGTAGCCCATATGACACAATTGACTTACAGACAATAAATTATACCCGAGCGACTCTACTAAAAACACATTTGATATCGAGTGCTCCATCATGATGGCTATCTTTCCCAATCCTTTAACCTTGCCTTGGTTCTCATCTCCAAAGATAATAGTATCCTGGGAATCCCTGTTCTTGACGTAGGAGGTGAACATTTCTTCTCCCCTGTCATGTGGTTTGTGCATCCGCTGTCGATAATCTAGCTTGAGCCCTCAGATGCATAAACCTGTAAGGTAATTAAGCTTGGGTTTTAGGTACCCAACTCTTGTTGGGTCCTACAAGGTTAGTCACAACAATTTTTGGAACCCAAATGCAAGTCTTGTCTCCCTTGCATTTAGATCCCAATTTTCTAGCAACCACTTTTGCATTTTTGCATGAGAGTAAAAAAGAAGCATTACATGCATGATAAACAGTAGTAGGACTATTGCATGTTTTCTTAGGCACATGAGACACAACATGATTACGCCTAGGCCTATTTCTACCATAAGCATAAGTAGAGCTTGATGCAAACATAGCATGTGAATCATGATAAATAGGTAAAGCAGCATGATTATAACTCTTATCATGATGAGAAACTTTCTTGACATGAGCATAAAGATAAGCATGGTTCTTTTGATCATGTGAAGAATATGAACTACTAGCCATAGGAGCCTTCCCTTTCCCCTTGTCGACAACGGAAGTCCTTTGGCTTGTTAAGTTCTTGGTTTCCTTTCGAAAACCAAGTCCATCCTTAATTGAGGGGTGTCTACCAACGGTGTAGGCATCCTTAGCAAATTTTAGTTTCTCATAATCATCTTTGCAAGTCTTAAGTTGATCATTAAGACTTGCAACATCATTATTTAGCTTAGCAATAGTAGCAGCATGTTCATCAAAATCAACATCTTTACATCTATTGCAAATAACCACATGCTCTACACATGAACTAGTTGCATTTACTTTCTCTAGCTTAACATTTAATTCATTATTTAAATTCTTTAAGCTAGAGATAGATTCATGGCAAGTAGACAACTCAGAGGATAACATTTCATTTCTCTTAATTTCTAGAGCAAGAGATTTTTGAATACTAATAAATTTATCATGCTCCTCATACAAAATATCTTCTTGCTTTTCTAGCAATCTATCCTTTTCATTAAGAGCATCAATTAATTCATTTATTTTGTCTACCTTAGTTCTATCTAATCCCTTAAACAAATCAGTGTAGTCTACTTCATCATCAAATGATTCTTCATCACTAGAAGAAGTATATTTGGGAGTGTCCCGAATACATACCTTCTTCTCCTTAGCCATAAGGCATGTATGGCATTCATTAGGGAAGAGTGAAGATTTGTCAAAGGCCAAGGCAGCCAGTCCTTCATCATCGGAGTCGGATGAGGAACAATCGGAGTCCCATTCCTTTCCAAGGTGCGCTTCGCCCTTCACCTTCCTATAGTTCTTCTTTTTCTCCTTCTTCCCATGCTTTTCTTGTGCCTGGTCATTCTCATTATCGGGACATTGAGCTATAAAATGACTAGTCTTACCGCATTTTGAAGCAGGATCGTTTTCCCCTTGACTTGTTCTTGTTGGGGTACTCCTTTCATCCTTTTAGTGCGGTCTTGAAACGCTTGATGATGAGCGCCATCTCATTGAGCCCGGCAGCCTCCACTTGTGCTACCTTGCTAGGTAGCGCCTCCCTACTGCTGGTTGCTTTGAGAGCAACGGGCTGCGGCTCGTAGACGGGAAGTGGACCATTCAAGGCGTCTTTCACGTATCGTGCCTCCTTCACCATCATGTGCCCGCTCACGAATTTTCTGAGGATTTCCTCGGGCGTCATCTTGGTGTACCTGAGGTTCTCACGAATAAGATTTACAAGATGCATGAGGGTCAATAACTATAAATGACCTGAGCATGAGTCGGATGACGTCATGATCTGTCCATCTTGTACTCCCATAGCTTCGGATTTTGTTGACCAGTGTCTTGAGCCTGTTGTATGTCTGTGTTGGCTCCTCTCCCCTGATCATCGCGAACCTCCCCAGCTCGCCTTCCACCAGTTCCATTTTTGGTAATCATGGTGGCGTCATTACCCTCGTGAGATATTTTGAGGGTGTCCCAAATCTGCTTGGCGTTGTCCAAGCCGCTAACCTTGTTATATTCATCCCTGCATAGAGATGCTAGCAACACAGTAGTAGCTTGGGCATTTTTATGAATTTGTTCATTGATAATCATAGGGTTATCAGTACTATCAAAGTGCATTCCATTTTCTACAATTTCCCAAATACTTGGATGGAGGGAAAATAGATGACTACGCATTTTATGGCTCCAAAATGAGTAATCCTCTCCATCGAAGTGTGGAGGCTTTCCAAGTGGAATAGAAAGTAAATGTGCATTTGAATTGTATGGGGTGCGAGAATAATCAAACGAGTAATTTTGGTTAATCGTTTTCTGTTTGGACGAGGAGTCGTCGTTGTCATCCCTTGGTGAAGAAGGGGAGGCATCGCTGTTGTAGTAGATAATCTTCTTGATGTGTCTATTCTTCTTCCCGTCCCTCTTCTTGTGACTTGAGCCTGAGTCAGTGGGCTTGTCATCTCTTGGCTCATTGAAGAGGGACTCCTTCTCCTTGTCGTTTATCACCATCCCCTTGCCCTTAGGATCCATCTCTTCGGGCGATTAGTCTCTTAGATGAAGAGTACAACTCCGATACCAATTGAGAGCACCTAGAGGGGGGGGGGGTGAATAGGTGATCCTGTGAAATTCAACACTAAATAGCCAACACTTGGTTATGAAATGTTAGTGCAATTAAAACCAAGTTGCTAAAGTGTGAACTTTAGAAGAAAACCAATCACAAAGAAGATGGACACAAGACACAGTGATTTATCCCGTGGTTCGGCCAATGCATACTCCATGTTGTGGTGACCTCCTTCGGTCAAGGATTGCACTCAATCCGTCTCAAGTGATCCAATGATCAACTTTGAGTACCACGGTTATCTTCCTTAGTAGTCTTTCCTGTTTGCGAGGAATCTCCACAATTTGGAGCCTCTCGCCCTTACAATGTTTGATCACAAGAGAAGCACAAGAGTAAGGGAGGGAAAGCAACACACGCAAGACTCAATTCGCAGCACACACATGCACACAAGCCAAGACTTGAGCTCAAAACACGGCGCAGGGAGTTCACAACTCAAACAGAGCTCAAATCACTAACACAACGATCCAAATGCGTGGAGGCGGAGTCTAGGTGTCTTAGGATGTTCAGAGAATGCTTGGTGTACTGCTCCATGCGCCTGGGGGTCCCTTTTATAGCCCCAAGGCAACTAGGAGCCGTTGGAGATTCAATTGGAAGGCAATTCTTACCTTCTGTCGGGGTGGCGCACCGGACAGTCTGGTGCACTACCGAACATGAACAGTAGTTGTCCGGTGCCCGATCTCCTTCCTTATCAGGCGCAGTCGACCGTTGGTCCTCGGGTCCGGATGGCGCACCGGACACGGTCTGGTGCACACCGGACAGTCCGGTGTGACCAACCGACCGTTGGCACGGGCCACACGTCGCCCGCTGATTGCGCTGCAGACCGTTGGCTCGAGCGCCTTTGGCTCACTGGACAGTCCGGTGATTTTTAGCCGTGGCGTCTGCGCTTTTCCCGAGAGCGACGAGTTTGCCGTCGGGCCAGCCTGGGCACCAAACACTGTACGATGCACCACCGGACAGTCTGGTGCGCCATAGGCTGGTGCTGGTTTGGCTGATCATAGCCAATTCTCCTCCAACTCTTTTCCTCTTTTCTTGGCAATATCTCTAGCACTTAGATAAACATGTTAGTACCCAAAAAACAATTTACTAAGTCTAGAAACATATCTTGTTTTTTGATGTGCACTTCTCACCTACTTACCACATATGAGTTTAAAAGAATGTGTTGGGCATCTAATCACCAAAACAATTATAGAAATGGCTCAAGGGCACATTTCCTTTTCAGGTGCACACGGACCTGGTCCGGTGCCCAGAGAGACGTTGGAAGCTAGCTGTTACCGACAGTTGGAATTGGTCCGGTGCGCCACCCGCATGGTCAGGTGCGCAAATAGGATGAGTGTCCAAAAAACATTGCCTCTAGCAATCTAGTCTGGTGCACACTCGCACTGTCTGGTGCTTTAGCCGTCCATTTTCTGGGAAGAAGCTCTCGAGTAGACTGGTCCGATGCACCACCAAGTAGTCTGGTGCACCCATTTCTAGCGCATCTTCTAATAATTCTTCAACTTTCTTTGCTTGGGCTCTTTTGGTCTTGTGTCTTGGACATATGCTAAATATTTGTAGGTCTTCTTAGAGTCTTTTATAGTCTTCTTTGAGGTGTTACATCCTCAGAGCCTTAGTCCAATCCACTTCGCATCCTATGAACTATAAAACACAAACACTTGCACAAATATTAGTTCACTAGTTATGTTGATCATCAAACACCAAAATCACTTAGTAAAATGGGACAGGGTCCATTTTCCTTACAATCTCCCCCCTTTTTGGTGATTGATGACAACACAGCCAAAGCAAGCAAATATTAAATAACAAAATGAAATATGTACTCTACTTGCTATGGATCCATGTGCATAGGCAAGATTTATGAGATTCCAAATTGACAGATATGTGGTCATTTAGAATTTAAACACATTCTTGCTTATGCAACTAGTCCTTAATGCATGATTATGGACTTAAGCCTCCCCTAACTCCATAATACACATACTTCCTATCTTGGACCGAAACTAACATACATAACCACTTGAAAGATCACAAAATTTTAATATGATGGTTTTTGGTATTTGATATATTTTGGGTTTCTTTGGTCCACAAATTTCTCCCCCCTTGGAATCAAACACTGAAAAGGAAGACATGATAAAGCATATAGGAAGCTATTAGAGGCTTGCCCTCTTAAAAGGATTTCTCCCCTTAAAGAAAGCTCTCCTCATTTGGAAAAACAATCTCCCCCTTTGAGGAAAAAAGACATACCCCCTGTTGGAAAACTTTCCTACTTAGGAAAAGCATAATTTTATGAACAAGAGGAAACAAGACATGATTAAATAAACTAACTCCCCTTTATCTATGCATAGTTATATGGAAAATGATATTCTAAAGATACCAAATGAAGAATTTTAAAACATATGCATATTTGGCAACATGAGGGGCATAAGATGTGAAATGACATAGTCTCTTCAAAATTGGAGAAGACATGTAAATGGTATGAATTGTGGAATGAAACCACTTGTAGATTTACAGTGCAAGCTTATTGTCTTTCTCTAGGGACTCTATTTTCCTTCAGTGAGACTACTACACACATAATAGGCTTGAAAAGGGTGTTAGTCTCGAAGACTTAGATTATAGAGTAACCTCCCCCTAAAAGTGTTCATACAAGTTATGAATATTTGTAGGAGACATGCACTTTGACTTCTGAGATCAAGTTGGGTCAAATCATCTATAATCCAAACTTTGGCACATATAGATCAAAATGATACAAATTGAAAGATATCAAACGAAAGGTGCAAGCAAGTACCATTTATCTAGGAGTTCAATTAAGATATGTGCCTTGCTTTACTTAACATTTTTAAACCATGAAGGTTTAATAAAAAAATATGAATTTAAACAGAGCAATCCTACCATATGATATACCTGGTATGCATGCAATTCAATTGAAACTAAATAGCAATTGAAAAAGCATGAATAATATCAATTAAAAAACATAACAATTGAAAGTAAAACTAGGCATGAATGGTAAACTAGATACAAGAAAATAGATATGCACATCTAAAAACAAGGAATTTGCAACAAATCTAGTTACCTTAGTCATGGTTAAGATAATCTCCTTTGGCACCCAGATTCATTTGGCCCCCATTCCCTTGTTGGCTTGCTTGTTGGTCTTGATGGCTATCACCTTTCTATTCTTCTTCTTGGTCAAATAAGATGTAGCCGCCTTTTTGTCCACCTTGTTGGTGTAGGTGTTGAAGATTTTGCTTGTTGGCTTTTTCTTCTTTTCTCCCCTAGACTTCACCTTGCATTGGTAAGACTTGTTCCCTTCCTTATGACATAGCTAGCAAACCACGGTTTCACCCACGTTAGGCTTATTCACCCCTGTAGAGGTGTTATCCTGACGAGGTTGGTTTTGTTTGGCTTTGCCTTTCTTATCATATAAAGCCTTACCAAGGCAAGCCACTTCTTGCTTTAATAGTTCATTCTCCATTGCAATTTCATTAGAACATGTTTCTATAGTAATATTCTTAACAAGAACTTGATTACATGGATTAGAATTAACATCAATTAAATCTAAGAAAGAAGTAGAAGCATCATTTTTAATAGTCTTAGGAATATCAATTTCAGGAGCTTTTGAGGTGCTACCAATGTTTTCTAGCTTTTTAATTAGCTCATTATTATGAATGCTAAGAATTTCCATTTTCTATAGCAAGTTATCAATAACATCTTGAGAGCTTGCTAACTTGGCCTTAAGTTTTTCATTATTTTCAATAAGTCTATCATCGGTAGTTGAGGATGGAGCTTTTGACTCTAGTTGCTCAATTTTAGTTGTTAGCTCACAATTCAAATTTGCAAATGTTTCAAAATTTTCTAGAAAACTTTTATAGCCATTTTGAGAGCTAATCAACTTAGATTTTAGTAATTTTAGTTGTGTCTTTTGTTTGGTGCATACATCCTCAAAATACTTAACGGCATGCACAAGTTCATCTACAGAGGGCTTATCTTCATCATCGCTATCACTATCATCACTAGAGGATGAAATACTTATGTTACCTCTTGCCATAAGGCATTTGTGTGATGAAGAGCGATGATTGTGACTACTTGGAGGTTCATCTTCACTTGAAGAATCATCCCAATTTGACACTTGTGAGCGCTTTGCTTTTGCTCCTTCTCTTCTTGGGTTTGGCCATATTTGGTTAATTATCCCAGAAGTGGCCCTTCTCCCCATATGCGAAGCATCCTCTTTTTTTTGCTTTTTCCTGTCAATGTTAAAGTGAAGATCCTCGACCTGTAGGGCCACAACCATTAGATTAATCTTACAAATAATTATTCCCAACATGTTAGATCGTTACTTCATCCTCGAAGGATGATGTGGAGGCTTGATCATCATCATAATCATTATCATCATCATCATCATCATCATATTTTTCTTCATATTCCTCTTCTTCACTTTAGGAACTTGAGCTTTCAACCTTCTTGCCTTTCATCGTTTTGTGCTCATCACAAGAGAAATCATATGTGTAACACCCTGAATTTAGGGGTATAAAATTTCTTCTCTAATATCCACCAAATTTAGGTGTTACCTCTCTTCTCCTTTCTCCCCATTTCTTTTTCTCTCTCTTCCCTATAGTAGAGGAGTGGTTATTTTATTTGGAAATGTAATTATACTCTAGTAGACAAAACTTCAAGGATGTATGAAATGTTGCATCATGCTGAACCCCAAACTTTAGTCTTGTTTGATGCATTTGATTCAGGTGTTCTAATTTGAGTTTGTGGCATATTTGAATTTGAATCCAAAGGAGAAAATAAAAAGAAAAGGAAAACATAATTCAAAATAATAAGAAAAAGGAAAAAGAGCACAGGGACTCTCCCCCCTCAGCCATTCGGCCCAACCGGCCCAAATCCCTCTCCTGTGCACTCGCTCCTCTATCTCTCTCCGCCTGGTGGGCACGCTGACGCTTAGCCCCTGCATGCCCTCTCCTTTTGCCCCCTGGGCCCCACTTGTCGGTGCCTTCCCTCGCGCGTCCGCTTGTTCTCTGCTCGGCAGGACCCACCCGCCAGCGACTCCGTCTGCACGCACCCACTACCGTCTCCCCCGCCCCGCACGCACGTCGAGGCACCCACGCCCCCGCGTGAAACCATCGCCTCGACACCTTTGAAGTCTCTGCGCACGTCCATTTCCCCTACCTCACTTCCCTCGTCCCAGCCGAACCCGCCCGAGCTACCCTCGCCCAATCTCGAGCTCGCTGCAGCCCCCACCGCCGAGCCGCTTGCATCCCAAATTCCCCACGGTGAGGTCGCTCCGCTGTCCCTCACAATGGTCTACCACCACCGCTCAGAGCTCTGCCCCGATCGAGCCTCACCCAAGGTAAGCTCACCCACCAGACTTCCTTTTCTCTCTCCCCTGTCTCCTCTTCTCCGTCGGGTGGTCATCGGTGGTGACCGACGATGGCACTGCGCCGTCATGCTAGGGTCCTCTGGCCAACCGTTGCCGCCCCACGTTTCCCCCTCCTCACACGAAACTGCCAGCCTTGGCCATGGTGCCTGTACCATGCACAGGCGAGAGGTAGGCGGTGATCTTGACATCTAGGGCCCACTTTTAGCCTCACAGTGTCACCCCCTTTCCCCCCTCCTTCGGTCGTCGACAGGCGGACCCCACCCATCCATGTGGCCCCGCGCCTCACCGCAACCGAGATTGAAAGTGCATCCATCCCTTTTGTTGGTTTTGGTGATTTGGATAACAACACACTTAAGGGACTAATCAGTTTGCTATGTGTTGAACAAGAAAGTTGAAAAGGCAATCATGATTTAAAATAATCAAGGGACATGGTTTGATATGAAAATGTCTCATATACACGGATTGCTCATAATAGAAAAAGTATAAAGGATCAACATTAAGCAATGATGAGGATATCCCGTAAGTATGGTCATTTGGATATATGGAGATGGAATATTCCATGAAGATCAAAAGACAAAAGGTCATCTATAGGAGTCAATACAAATGGATATAATATGGTCTCTACGTCGGTTTGAATATAAAAATAAGAAATGAGAAATCCCTATGTATAAATATGATCAGAATAGAGATTGAATTGATTAAGAGGATTGGTCAAGCCAAAATGAATAAGATATGAGGAATCGTAAATTGGCTTGACCATATTAATATTAGTCCATATATTTATCTTAGCATTTATATCTAGATGAAATTCAAGCAAGGTTCAAAATATTGGAGAAATGATATGTGACTCAATAATGGCTTGATAGGGTGAAGATAACAAGGAAATGGCTTCGAGGGACTAAGCGAATGTGAAGGCCAAGCGACGGCTTGTGGACTGAGGTACCATGGCTAAGGTGAAAAAGATAGTACTTGCACTAAGTTGATGAGCTAATCAGCTATGAAGAGTTATATTATGTTGATGCATTAGTAAAGTGACTTGAAGCCATGAGTTGAACTCATATATGGTGAAAAGGTTCAAGTCACAGGCTTGATTTGTGTTTGCTTCAAAAGATGAGACAAAAATGTTTGTGATCCTTATGAAGCAACACCATGGAGAAATCGCACATGACACACAAATGACTCAAAGAGTTTACTTAACTATATTTTATTTAACTTGAGTATTTGAATCATCGTACTATCAAGGGGGATCCAAAAAGAAGGTTGGTGTTGTTTCTAAAGCTTAAAATCCTTGATCCAAAACTTCTATTTACCCTTGTTAATCCTTAATGAAAGTATGTAGTACAATCTTTTTAATTTTATCTTGGCCAAAATTGCTATCTGGAAAATCCTAGTTCAGCCGGGATTGAAATACCGGATCAACCGGTTTCAGACTCGACTCAGCCGGTTTTCGCATGGTCCACCCCCTCTACTCAGCCATTAGGTCAACCGGTTTTTGCTCTGCTTGATACTAAGTGAGCCTGTTTTAATATTGGCTCAACCGGTATTTAAGCAGAAAGGTGAAACGGTGACCTACCTTTTGGGGGCTCCTATATATACTCACTCCTATATCTCTTCACACAATAGCACGCCTTGAACTCCATTTCTAACTTGAGAAACACTCCCCACTCTCTCTCACACACCTCTTTCCTCTCCCATTTCAAAACATTGGAGAGAAATCCTTGGGTGAGATTGAAGAGCTATGGGTTTTTATGCTTCATCTCTAAATCCTTCTTGCGCTTCTTGATTCGAGCTTTGGTACTACATCGAGTTATGTGTGGATTCATTACTCTTGGAGCTTCTAGCTCCTAGACGACTAGGTGTCACTTATGAGTCTCCAAATCTTGTGGAAGACCACAAGAAAATTTGTATTGCCCGCTCGTGTGAGCAAAGATTAGTGTGTGGGCTTACCCTTTGTGGTCGGTGAAGGGAGTATTAGGGTTGAAAGAAACTCAGCCCTTTGTGGGCACCTCAACGAGAAAGTAGGGCACCTTTGTGTTTTGACCGAACATCGGGATAAGTCTTGCGTCTCTTGTGTTTTTGCTCATTGTGTTTGTGTTCTTCGTTCTCTCACCATTCCGTGAAAGAATTATTTATATCTTTTTGGTGTGTGGGTTCTGAGAAGCGCCCTTGTAAGATGTACTACTTTGAACCATGTGGATCATCTAGGACATCCCATTTGCAAAGTTAACTAGGTGAATTTCGAGATCAATTTAGTTTTATATCTCATTCTTCAGTTGAACTCGTGCAGACCGGTTGAACCGGTTTTGACATCGGTTGAACTAGTTTTACCTAGTTCGTTTCTAGTTTTTATTGAAAAAAATTACACTTGCCTATTCACTTCCCTTTAGGCAACTTTCATGCACATTGGCAAGGAATGGGACTCAAACTGCTCTTCATCCGATTCCGATGATGAGGGACTCGCCACCTCTGCCTTCGACAAATTAACTCTCTTCCCCAACGAGCATCACACATATCTCATGGCTAAGGCGTAACACTCACTTTTAGGGGCAAAATACACTTAATACAAAACATCCTGCTAAGGTTTCTAGGTCAGTGTGGAGGCCCTCTAAGTGAGGTAGCTTAGCTAAGACTATGTCCCCATGTTAACGTGAGTTGCCACCACTGCCCCCCTCTTGCCAATATTTTAGGAAAGGTTGCTAAGCACGAAGCACATTAAGCTAATTACGAAAGCCAGTGCCATAATAACACTCATGTTGCACTATTTCCTAAGTGGTCACTTCATGTTCTATTTAATGCAATATGATCTTGTTTAATCATCAGATTAACAACAATAGTATAAATTTCATCTCTAGAACAATAAGATCTTAAAAAAGAGTGACAACATGATAATAAAGTTAAGCAATAGCATAGTTACTAAGCATAGTATTAAACTTAGGTTAATCAAGGAATAAGGTTGCTATTTCTAGGTAATCCTATTTAGGCAACCCATAAAATTATGCACATATCAAAAGTAAATCTTATTGAATGAATTGTTTGGTTACAATAACAAATGCATAGGGAGAATCCACTTGCCTTGCTCAAAAGTTTCCTACTGATCTTCCTCAAACGAGTTCAGATCTTCTACCACACAATCAGCTTCTAATAGATTCACACATCGCACGTACAAAAAGAAAACATACACCAATAAATAAACATACACCATTCAACAAATAGTAAAACATATATTATACAAATCAAGCTTATAAAAGGAAAACATCCAAACATAAAACTTCATTCGTAACTATAAAATAAACTAAAAATATAATGGTAATCACTCTATTTGCTTATGACATGAAATACTATTTATTTTGTTTCACTATTTTTTTAGAAAAGATTATATTATAAGTTAACTATAGAAAGACATACTATATAAATTTATTTAAAATAACATAGATGTAGCACTAAATCAAACTCTATGGAATTAGATTAATTGCTAATTAATTATTTATATCGGGAAGCATGTGGGTTATATTTTCATTTATTTGAAAAACTATATTAAAGTACTATAACGCTATTTATAAGACACAAACCTATAGTTTATTATGGGAACTAAATTAAAGTATTATTTAGGCTATGGTAGACATGGTCACTAATTCTGATATTTGAACATTTTTAGAAAAGACATTCCATAACATTATTTAATATTGCTAAACATAAGTTATATAATTACGAGAAAACTAAATATAAACTAAACCATAATTTATAAGAAAACTAAACATAACCAACCCTTATGTCCGACGGCTGACGCCAGGCCGTCGGATATGACAAATTTCAGAAATTACACGAAATTCTGTTTTTTAAAAAATCTGACATTTACAAAAAAAAAGATTGCATGCAAATATACACAGATTTTATATACAACCACATATTCACAATCACAAATATATTCACATAAGTATTCACATTCACAAATTTAACATCACGACATATAGTTCCAAATAGTTGCAACAAGTCTTTTACATCAACATATAGTTACAAAAATAAAAACTGACATTGTTCGACGGATAGTCTTTGACATGAATAGTAATAGTTCCAAATTAAACACATTTGATGAACTATCACTCATATCCATCGCCTAGTTGGTTCGAGTTATAGCCACTTCCTCCGGCTGAACTCTGCGTGTTGAAAAGGTTGTTCACCCAAGAATACGATGCGTCGTCTTGACCAGACCCATCTCCAGGTGCGGCAACTGAAAAGGGTGGTGTCTAAAATCCCTATAACACACGCACATGAAATAGTAACCACTCAGTTTTTAATTTAAACACATAAGACATTTATGAACATGTCACACATGCATATGTGTACATACCATAGGGAATTGTGACGGAGGCGGAGGTGGAGGCGCCAGCATTGGCATCGGCAGTGCAAAGTCCGGAGGCAACATCCCATATGTCGGCATCGGGACGCCCGCTTGTTGGGCTAGTTGCTAAAAATTATATACAAGCCATTGTTGAGCAAATAAGATACACATCATGTGTTTTGCAAAATAAGGTACAAAATGTTACTTCAACTTACCGAGAGAAGAGCTTGATTTTGGGCCTGGAGGTTTGCATAATACTCGTCCTTCTTCTTCTGGTACTCAGCTTGTTGTCTCTGGTACTCAGCTTGTTGCCTCTGGTACTCCAATTGTTCCCTCAAAACTGATTGATGATACTCTGCCTGTTGGCACAACACTGCAAGCTCTATCTCTTGGGCGGATGATCGTGAATGGGACGACTGTGAAGACGACGATGTGGACTGTCGTCCATGGTGTCTCAGCTCCCTAGAATCAATCGTAGAATCAAAAATACCCAACCTACTAGAGTGAACCATGCACTTAGTATAATAAATCATGGACTCAGTTGAATCGCAAGCATATGAGGGTAATTTTGAAATCCAAATAAAATAATCCCACCATCCATGGGCTTGTCCTCCTGCGCTAGCATATGCTGCCTGAGGGTCGATTGGCTGGCTCCTCCAATCGTACTCCTGTCTATGGCGTTGAACCATCTCCTGCCCATACGAAGCCTAGAGGCAAACAATATCAAATATAAGTGCATCACCAAATTGATGGACAAACACAAAATAGAGTACTAAAAACTCACTAGACGGTCGGTGGCTGTCCGAGTGCATAAAACATCAGGATTCTGAGGATCAGAACCCCTATGCCCTTGCATATACACCTCCACATCCGTGGGCGTACGGCCGGATTTGACTTCCTATACATACAAGTTAGAATGACACATTTCTATGTAATTCGAAGTTACAACATACTGTGACATACCATTCGCTTAGCCAAGCGCACATGTCCATCGCTGCCGTAGTTGTGGAACGACTCAGTCCCACGGTTTCCCCTGTTCCTTTCGAAAATGGCACGAAACTCAGGGGAAGCCCACCATCTGCACAAGGCCCAATAACCCTCTGATCGGGTGGCCATCCACAGCACCGATACCTACATGAAAAATTTTCAATAAAGCAAATACATGGATTCGTGCGATATGAGATGCAACAACTTGTTTACCTCAAGGTGTTGCTCCTCTGTAAGGTAAATTGATGACCACTCGGCCTTGGTATTCGGCATCGGTCGATCATCAGCACTTGCTCTGTACCATGCCTTTATAGCCTGAATTCGTGCATAGTACATTGCATCTGCAACAACATTGTTCGCGTTATACTCAAACACGTAACGAGCGTTCATATCATATGATCCATCGTCCAGCAACTTGTACCATTTCTGCAAAAAATAGTGTTATCATAAAAGCAACCATATATGGGATAACTAAATTAGTATAAACAATTCATACCCAGAATGCATACCAAACTAGTGCCTGTGTGTTGCCAAACATTCGAACTTAGCTTTCGATGTGATACATCCATCTATACTGCACAGGACCTCCTACCTTAGCTTCATATGGTAGGTGAAGAAGTAGATGTTGCATTAGATTGAAGAAACCTGGTGGAAATATTTTTTCAAGTTTGCATACCAAAATCGGTATTTGTTGCTCAAGCTTCTCCATCTTCTCTTTCTTTATTTCTTTAGCACAAAGATGTCTATAAAAGTAGCTTAGCTTCGCTAATGCTTTCCAGACATCATTTTTTACAAAACCACGAAACATAACAGGAAGGAGTCTTTCCATTATTATGTGGTAGTCATGACTCTTCAACCTAGAAAACTTGCCCGTCTTCAAATCCACAGACCTTCTAAAGCCCAGGCGTAACCATCTGGGAACTTTAAGTTTTTCAACCATTTCATCAGTTGTTTCTTCCTTTTAGGTTTAATACTGAAAGGAGCACGTGGCTTCTTCTGGTTCTCTCCTATCTCCATAGTTGGTCTTCTATAGATTAAGGCCAAGTCTTTTCTAGCCTTAGGGTTGTCTTTTGTTTTGTCAGTGATATTCATGCAAGTGCTGATAATGCTTTCACCCATATTTTGTTCTTGGTGCATCACATCAATGTTATGCCTTAGAATCAAGGCTTTCATATAAGGGAGTTCCCATAGACCACATTTGTGAGTCCAATTATGCTCGGTTCCATAACCTTCAAAACGATTTCCATGTTCGTTTAGTTTCAAATCATTAAGTCTCGCGAGAATCTCTGGACCGCTAAGACGCTTGGGTGGTCCCCTCGTCACAATCGTGTCCTTTTTAAAAGCGTTCGTATCGAACCTGAACGGGTGATCCTCTGTCAAAAAACATCTATGGCAATCAAAGTAACATATCTTTCCACCAAACTTTAGTCGAAAGCATAAAGTGTCTTCAACGCATATCAGACATGTCAAAATCCCATGACAACTCCATCTAGCAAAGGTACCATAAGCCATAAAATCGTGAATAGACCACAAAAACACGGCTCCCAGGTTGAACTTCTGTTTCTTGTAACAATCGTACGCCTCGACTCCTTCCCACAAAATTTTCAATTCTTCAATCAGGGGTCTCATCATCACATCGATCTTTGTTCTAGGATGATCCGGACCAGGTATTACAAGACACAAGAAAATAAATTCATATTTCATGCAAAGAGCTGGTGGAAGGTTGTATGGAACAGCAAAGACAAGCCAACATGAGTAGGACGTTGCAGTTAGATTGAAAGGCAAGAAACCATCTATTGCCAAACCGAAGCGGACATTCCGCACTTCATCAGCAAAGCTGGAATCAAAAGCATCTAGTGCCTTCCATGCATCTGTATCAGCTGGGTGCGCCATGGCATTTGGATTCTCACGTACCCCTTCTTTGTGCCACCTCATGTGTCTGGCTGTATTCTTGGAGATGAACAAACGTTTCAACCGAGGTATAAGAGGCATGTAACGAAGCTGCTTACGTGCAATCTTCATCATCACGGTCAAACCATCGTCGTTTTCAACCTCAACGAATCTACACTCACCACATACAATACACTTCTTCTCACTCACAGTCTCCTTTTAGAAAAGCATACAGTTATTGTCACAGACATCGATTTTTTCATAGTCCATACCGAGCCCAAAGAGCAACTTTTTGGACTGATACATGTCCTTTGGCATCTTGTGATTCTCCAGAAGTACATCACTGATCAAGTTCAAAAGCTCCTTGTAGCAGTTGTTTGAGAATGCAAACTTAGACTTAATAGCCATAAGTCGAGTCACAAATAAAAGGACGGTCACTTTCGTGTGCTCATGCAATGACTCTTCGGTAGCTTTAAGGAGCTCGAAGAACTTCTGAACCTCAGGTGTAGCTGGATCCTCATAATCGGTGGGTTGACCGAGGTTCTCTAAATCGACGGTTAGAATCTCATGGCGTACATCATCAAGCATCTCTTCCATCCTATTGTAGTCCAGCTCTTCATGTGACTGAACTTCCGATACAATACGAGGAGGTGGGTCCTCACCGTGGTGCACCCACACCTCATAGCCTGACATATAACCGTTCTTCCAAAGATCTATCGACATAGTCCTCCTGTCAAGGAAATAAATGTTCCGACACTTGCTACAAGGGCACCTAACATCGGTTCCAGTCTCTGACCGAGCAAAAGCACGGTCGAGAAAACCATCAGTCTTGGCAACCAACTCACTTGATAGAGCACCTATTTTCTTCCAACCTTCATACATCCATCGACGATCCTCCTCCATACTAGATACGAGACATTCACTTAATTAGTTATGATTACTAATGAACCACACTAATACAATATCACTATAGAAAAATCATTTCATGGGACCCTAAATCAAATAAAATAACCTTATTTCTGAGGGCTTAATAATTACCCTCGGAAATTAAAAGTTTAAATTATATAGCCACTAATAAATAAATTAAAACAAGCTAATTTAATTGCATAATTAAATCAAGCCATTGGACATAACAAAACTAAACATGACTACTAGCAAACAATATATATGCATATACAAAACTATACTAAAAATTATAAAATCGTACTCTCTTTGCCGGACGATGAGCCGGAGAAGCGAGCGCCGGTGGGGTCGGGGCGGGCGTCGGTGGCGTCGGGGACAGGGGCAGAGGCTCCGGCGGCCGCGGGCTGCGTCGGGGTGGCTCCGGTGGCGTCGGAATGGTCACGGAGGCGGCCACAGGCTCGTGCTTGGGCGCGGGCTACGCGTCGGGACAGGAGGTCGCCGGGCGCGGGCTGTGCTTGGGCGACAGTGACCTTGCGGCGGCGACGGTGGAGTCTCGGCGGCGGCGGCTCTACTGAGGCGGCGGCTTGGCATTCGGCTGCGGGGAGAGAGACATAGAGGCGGTAGAATGAAACGATGCGGGCTCGGGCGTCGGTTAAAATTCCTTATTTCCGACGGCCCTCTAGGAGGCCGTCGGACATAAGCTTATATCCGACGGCCCATCTGACAGTTGTTGGCTATTCCTCATTACTTTCGATGGCGGCCCGTGGCCGTTGGACATAACCTTATGTCCGACGGTCTCCTAGGGGGCCGTCGGACATAAAGTGGCCGTCGGACTTTTGCTCTTTTGTTGTAGTGCGCAGTCTACTTTTCTTCTAATTACTTATTTAGAACAAGTATTGTTAAACATCTATAAACAAAATTACGAGAACATGAGCTCCAAATAAACATTCTAACATCATTAGCATACCATTATAAATCTAATAAAACATCAATCATTTTATTATTTTAGACTTGAAATACACATCTATAACTAAATCGTTGCTGCTAGGGGTATGTACAGGATTATCTATAGGTCTTAGGGGTAGCACGTAAGAATCATGTACCTCTTCTCAATACTTTTGTACTGTAGAAAATGTGGCCATAAATTACAGAAGACCAGAGGTCCCAATTGAAAAGTGGTCATCTTCTACCTCTCCTCTGCGCACAGGGATGAGAGCGAGCACGGGAGGGCCGGCCTCGGTGACGGGCAGCGCACCGGAGCACGACGCCAGCGGCGGGATCGAGGGTCTTTGGGGGCAGTCCTCCAGCGGTGGAAGATGGCCAGGAACATGTTACCAACACTAATGTCTCAATTCAACCAGCAGCAGCAAAGTATTAGAATATAAGAGAATCCGAGTACATGTGACAGGAAGGGAAAAGAGAAGTAGAGATTTCTGGACAGAGAAGATGAATACTAGAACACACAGAAATGAGAATAGAGATGAATCTGTGTTTCTTCTGAATATTCGATACCCCCATAGCTTAAATCGATCTCCTTTTATAGCTAAAAATGCCCATTTGTCACCTGTCACAGATCCCATGTGGCAATATGCTGACATGCCGGCCCGGCACGGCAGTCGTGCCGTGCTTGGGCCGCATGTGTGGCACGGCGTGCCTGTCCCGAGCACGGCCCGTGTTAGCCACCGGCCCGTTCACGGTCCGTCCGGGAGGGAGAAAAATATCCTCCTCTGATCTCTCACTCTCAGTCTCTCACACACCGATACTGTCACTCACACGCGTCGCTCGTCCCTCTCCAGCTCTCTCCTCTCTGCACCATCGCTCTCTCTGGCGTCGTCGCTCGTCCCTCTCCTCTTGATCCGGTCGGTGTTCGAATGGCTCCGGCTCTGACTCCGGTGATCTTCCCCTCTTGCTCCGTCGCTGAAACTATAAGTCGAATCTGGCTTAACTCATAACCCTAAATTGGTGTCCGTCGACGACAACTTTTTTGGTGCTTGCTTGTGTGCTGCTTGGTGCTCCTGAGTCCTGATCCAGCTGTTCTTGTGAAGTTCGATTCGGTTATTCCCCTAGATCTACCATTCTACCTTCACTCTGAAACCCTAACTACTTCGTTCCCCTCTGTCTCAGCCAAGATCTATATTCTGCTCCTCTTTTCCTCTCTCAAGCTCAGTATCTTCTATGGCACTCACTTCTGATATTTGGTCTGGTAAAGCCAAAGAAGATTACATTAGTGTTGTTGCTCATTATGTGAATTCTGATTGGGGTTTGGAAAAAAGGTTGCTTGGTCTAAGTCCTATTGAGTCTGCACATACTGGTTCCAATATTGTTGAACATGTTTCCATGGTTGTAGATGATTATGGCATATCAAATAAAATTTTTGCAATTACATTAGACAATGCTTCATCAAACAAAACTGCCATGTCCCTTCTTCAACCTATGTTCATTGGTTACCTTGACTTTGGTAGCACTGAGCAATTTGACTTAGATGATGGTGAAGATTTGAGGTCTATTTTTTGCATCAAAGATGTGCATGCCACATTATTAATCTTATTGTTAAATCTGGTTTGAAGCGCACGAAGCCTTATCATAATGATTTTAGAACTGCTATTACTTTCTTGAATGCTTCCAATCAACGTATTGCTGCATATAAAATGGTCTATTTGAGTCAAGGTGTTCGCCCTCGTAAGTTTGGTGTTGACATGGATGTTAGATGGAACTCTACTTACTTGATGCTTAAGCATGTTATTCCATACAAAAGCACATTTTCTATCTTTATCCAAAGTAATCATCCATTGAGTTCAGATGGTTCTCCTTTGTTAAGACGATCATTGGTACATTGCAGATAAGGTGTTGCCTTTTCTTGAACTATTTTATGATTCAACTGTTGCACTGTCTGGTATTTACTACCCCACATCTCCATTAATGTTGCATCATATACTAAAAATTGATAAACATCTAAATGCTTTTGAGAGTGATCATCTGCTTAGGGAAGCCATTATTCCTATGAAAACTAAGTTTCCAAAATATTGGAGGAAAATACCTATTCTTTATGCATTTGCTTTCATTTTGGATCCAAGGGCAAAGATGAGGGGGTTTCATAAACTTATTCTACTGTTGGCTAGTCTAACTGGTACTGATTACTCTAGATTTCCACAATCTATTCATGCTAATTTAACAAAGACATTTTAGTTGTATGAATGCAAGTATGGTGACACACTCTTGCGTGGACAACATGTACTAGAAAGTGGTAGTGAGTCTAAGGCAAAAGAGGCATGGGATGATATTTATGGGGATGATGATATTGTGGGTGGCCAACATGTACTAGGAAGTAGTTCTACTCCTATTGCATCTACTGAAGCATCCATCTATGAACTGTCTTCTTACCTAGACAGTGATACTGTCACCCAATTTGGTGCAGACTTCAACATTCTTAATTGGTGGCAGAGGCATAAGCTTACTTATCCTATTCTTGCTCTTCTTGCTAAAGATATTTTGACTGTTTCTTGCTTCTACCATATCTTCAGAATCTACCTTTAGTCTTGCTGGCAGGGTGCTCGAGGAGCGACGACGATGACTAACAATAGATATGGTTGAGGTCTTATCTTGTATTAAGGATTGGGAGCTAGCAGACAAGCATATGCAGAATACTGTCAAAAATGATATGAAGGAACTTGAAGCAACCTATGAGAACATGTACCTTGATGTTGAAGACAGAGACAAGGACAAAGATAGAGAATCAAGACCTGGAAGAAGATGAGTTTGTAGCTGTCTCTGCCAGGCTGTCCATTTTCATTGTGGCTGTTTACTTCATTGTGGTTGTTTACTTATCTATTGATGTAATAAACTACTCTAAACACTTGAACATTTAGGAGCTGTCTGTACTCTTTTCCTTCCTAGGGTTTTCTCACGGGGTGTGAGTTTTTACCTAGGAAGGTTTTTAATGAAGCAGCATTGCACTAACAACTCCAATAATATTCCACTTAACTTTCTATTTGAGTTGGTATGTGTATGTGTGTAATTGTGAATTACTGCCCACATTATGTGTCTAATTGTCCACATTATTAGCTCAGAATTGTTGTACATTTTTTTTTCAGATTTTACTTATTTTATGTTTTGTATGTATCAGGGTTCATGGGCGGCCCAGCCCGGTTAGCCCACTGGGCTAAAAGCCCAGCACAACCCGTTTAAGGTTTGGCGTGCCGTGCTTAGGTACTGGCTGGAGCCCGTGGGCGGGCACGGCATGGCCCGTCTACGTACACGTGCCGGGCTAGCCCGGTTACTGTTCGTGCCGGGCCAAAACGGGCCTGTGCCGCGTTAGCCCGACATGCCCATTTGGACATGTATTGTCATGAGCGAGCACGTCCAGGACTCCAAGCGAGTAGTTACGCATGCTTGTTTTTTATTTCGAAATTCATTTCTTTTTTAATAAATAGAATAGGTTATTTATTATAAATAAATATATTTTTATATCTTCTAAAAAATTATAATAAATACAATAATATTTTCATAAATAAAATACCAAATATTAATTTTAGGTGAAAATCTATTATGTAAATAAATTTGGTTTCGCAATAGAGGAGTAAAAAATAAATTCCCTACCATTCATGCCATCGGAAAAAAATAAATGCATCAAACATTTGGTTTCAATTTAATTAACTCAAAAGATTAATTATCATTTATGTCATTATTCCCTTTATTCAAAAATAACATGTCCTCTCTGATATATTTAGCAGCTAATATTGAATTGTTTTTAATTAATGGATTTGAGTTGTTACATTAGGAGAAGATATTTACTCGAGACGCTCCTAAGTATAATTCTTCTAGCAATGAGAAATACGATGATGATGTAGATTATAGTGTTTTGTTCAAAGGAATAGATACAACCAAAATTGCTAAAATTAATGAATTGATTGATGCTTTGAATGATAAGAATAAATTAATAGAGAAGCAAGAAGATTTGCTTTTTGAGGAACATGATAAGGTTGTAGAAGTAGAGAAATCCCTTGCTTTAGAATTAATGAAGAATGAATTGCTTTCCATTGAGTTATCCTCATGTCATTCATCTATCTCTAGCCTTAAAACTGCAAATGATGATTTGAATGCTAGAATAGAAAATTTGAATGTTGCTAGTTCATCTCTAGAGCATGTTTCAATTTGTAATAGATGCAAGGATGTTGATATTGATTCATGTGTTGGAAATGTTGCTCTCATTGCTGACATGAATGCTAGAATTGAAAAATTAAATGTTCAAGTTCAAAATGCTAATGATGAACTAGGGAAAATAAACTTTGCTAGGGAGGCATACACCATTGGTAGACATCCCTCCATTAAGGATGGTATTGGTTTCTATAAGGGAGCTAAAGACAAAAAGAGTCATGAGGCCCCCAATTTCATTAAGGAAAAGGGGAAAGCGCCTAGTAGCTCACATTCTTCTCATGTTAGCAAGAACCATGCTTATATTTATGCTAATGTTAAGAGTGTTTGGAATGTGCATAATAATGCTTATGTTGATCATGTTGTTTATCATGTGTGTCATAATGTTTTGTATGCTTCTCATGCCATGATTCCTTCTTCTAGCTCATCCAATGCTCATCGTAGAAGTACACAAAATGTTTCTCATGTGCCTAAAGCTAGGAATGCATCACATGGTCATTCTATTTCATATTCTACTTATGATGCTTTCTATGTTCTTTATTGCAAGTTTGGTAGAGTAGTTGCTTCTAATGTGGGACCCAAACACAAGAATTGTAACACTTGCATTTGAGTGCCAAAATCATATGTGATTAACCTGATAGGACCCAACTCTAGTTGGGTACCTAAATCCCAAGCCTAATTCATTTTGCCAGTTTATGTATGTAACACCCTGAATTTGGGGGTATAAAATTTATTCTCTAATATCTACCAAATTATGGTGTTACCTCTTGTTTCTCTCTCTAGACTTCTTCTCTCTCTCTCTTTTATTAGAGCTATGTCTAGTTTATAGGGGATTAACTATTTATTTAATATAGCAAAACCTATGTGAGTCATGAAATGTTGCATCATGCTGAGCCTAAATTATTCTTTTGTTTGATGCACGTGTTTGAATTGGTTTGAATTTGAATTGGGTTTGAATTTGATATGAAATCCATAGAGAAAATAAAAAGACAAGCATCTAGAAATTCTAGGAAAAAGAAAACTCATTTCAGCCCAGCTGGCCCAATACAGCCAATCCAAGCGCGCGTGCCCGCTTCGCCTGACGGATGGGTCCCACCTGTCAGCGACAGTCTGCATCCATGCTCTCTCCCTCTCTCCCTCCCGTAGCCCGGTGGGGCCAACTTGTCGGTGTTGGTTCCTTTGCGTGCGCTCGTTCCCTCTCTCTGATCGGTGGGTCCACCCTGTCAGCGCTGACCGCCCGTTCGCAAGTCCGCTCTCACTGGCTCGCGGACCCCACCTGTCAGCCACCTCCCCTTCCCTAACCTCCTGCTCGCGCACACCATCGTGGACGCACCCACGTCGCACGTTTCCCGGCCACTCCCCACGCGCCCGACCACATTTTGGAGCCTGCACCCACTCGCTCACTCTCCTTGCTCAATAGCGCTCCCCTGAAGACCCCCTCACACCCCTCTCGCACTACACGCGCACCCATGGAGCACTGCCATCGTCCACCGTTCGTTTCGCGGCCACCATCGAGCTCCTATCGCGTCCGTTGCCCCGGTGAGCTCCGCCTCCTTGCCAACAACTCAAGACGCCCTTTGGTTTGCCCCCATTCTCCCTATTTCCCTTGGTTCGCACTCACTGTACTTCTTGTCTCGCAGCCGAGTCTCCGCAGCCGTCGACCAAGGTCCTCGCTGCGTCCTCGGTGTTGCTCAAGCGCTCTAGAGCCATCTCTCGAGGTAACTAACCTCCCCATGCCCTTAATTCCCCATTTACTGCACTGCTGTTCACGCAATCGCTCGATGGAGTTGATGTGCGCCGCCATCGGGCCACTCCGTCGTGGGTCGTGCCCACTGGTGCCTCTGCGCCGGTGTCGTGCCCACGGCCGGGTCCATCGTGTCACCTCGAGCTCGCTTGAGCCTTTTCATAGCGCCCTAGACCCTCACCGTGGCCGTGCCCTCGCCTCCAGCGAAACTCCACCGCGGAATCGTGCGGCGCCACCACAGGTAGCCCAGCAACCCAGCCCGAGCTTGCCATCAGATCTCATGCGTTCATCCGAGATCTGACAGCCTGACTTCAAGTAAACCTGATCCGATCCTGCGTGTCCGATTTAGATCTAGCCACTCAGATCCGCCCCCTCACCCGCACTCTGCAGCTGGGCCCGATCGGTCAGTTCGCCTTGTCCCCCAGACCACTAACTCCCCTAGCCCACCTGTCAGCCTGTGCTTGCGCCCGCGCGCGCTCGCTCTCTCAGATCTAATCGTGGTCGTTCGTCTATGATTAGATGGATGAGATTAACCCGTACCCCTTCGCGTGGTAGTTTTGCTAAAGAGACCCTCAGCTTTTTGAAAATCAACCCGTCGTCCCTAGTTTTCGCGCACAGGCCCCTGTATTTTTGCAGAAAGACCCCTGACTTTTTAGTTTATCGCAGAATTAGACCTAGTTTTGTATTTTGAATTCCAAAACTTGTTTATTTCATATCTTTTGCATATGGACTCCAAATTGAGTGGTTCAAATTGCAAAATGTTCATAAAGTTATTCTCTATCTATTTAAATTATAATCATTCACTGTTTGCATATATTAATTTTATGTCTAGGCTATAGGTGCACGTAGAGTAATGATTTAGTTATTAAAAGGGGGAAACACTAGTAATAATTAAGTGATTAACTTTGTGAAGTTAATGTCATGTAATGTATGATCTCACCTCTGTAATAACTTTAACTTGGTAATTAGTTCCTTAGGATAAATGAGGTTAAGTTATGTAATCTATCAAGATAAGTAGTACTTAGAGAACCACAAACCTCTAGGTGTATTAGTCCACCCTAGAACTTAGGTTTACCTCTTGTGTTTTATTGTTCTTTCGAGCTTGCGTTCACTTGATTGTACATGTTTGGTGTATTGTTTCTTTATCATTATCCAAATGTGTTGAATGCATGATCGCTTTGTTTAGACAACTAGCAGCTCGTGGCTCTTAAGTGTGTTGCCGAAGATCTCCCTGAGCAGCAACCTGGTGAAGGCAAGTTTCCTCTGACCCATTGTGTCCTACTTACTTTATAATTCATTGTCCCGCATTACTTAATTGAAACCTAAGGATTGACTAGTTTGTATTTACCTTATCCTTATTTACCTTTTGGGTTATTATGGTTAGCTTCATGCTATTGCTCTACTTTAATCAACGAACATGATGCATATATTTATGATACGATGATGTTATCTTGATGATGATGATCTTGTGATACTTGAGGGGACTCAGGCTATTTCCTAAGTACCTCTCCGTAAGGACCTATTCGTTGAGTGACCACCCGGGATAGCAGTACAACCATGAGGGTGGAATGGGACACCCTTAGCTGAATAATTAGAGGAACTTGAGGTGTAGTCGGCTTCGCTGTAGAGCCGTCAATGTGTCTAGGCACAGTACTTGCTCTGCCGAGGTTGGTTGCCAAGGTTCTTTCGATTTGGTTTTGTTAGTAACCCTTCTTGTGGGGAGAAGTACTGTGTTTATCAAACTGGAGAAACCTAACGGGCGGCTATGACCTCTAGGGAATCTTTGTAAAGGCTATGTAGTGAATCCTTGCCTACTCACCTTGATAGTGTTTGAGGGTTTGACCGACCCAAGGCAAAAAGGGATCACGACTCGTGGGTAAATTGTGCAACCTCTGCAAAGTGTTAGAAATTGGTATATAAGCCGTGCTCACGGTTAAGAGCAGCCTTTGGATCCTCTTTGATTAGAATAACTTTGGATACTTTATGATGATGATTAATGGTGATGATTATAACTATGGTCTTTGGTATTTCCTCTTGGAGGGAGTTCTTTTGGGTAATAACTGGGTTTATTACTAAAACTTGGCTTACTACTAGTAATAAATACTTGACCAACTAAAAGCAACTGCTTTAACCTTAACTCCATATACAACTAGTCCACTTTAGCCAAACGGGACATTTGCTGAGTACATTGATGTGTACTCACCCTTGCTTTAAAAACCACCCAACTTTAGGTTGTCCCCATTGCAATCAGTGCTCAGGAGGAGATGCAGGCAATATGGAGGACTTTGAGGAGTTTCAAGACTACGATGAGTTCTAGTTGTGTTAGTGGCAAACCCTAGTCAGCTGCCTGTGAAGGCCTTATCTTCTATGTTTTGTATTCCACACTTTGATTATGATAATGACTATGTTATGTTAATAACTTTGTGGATTTATTGGACATCTTGATGTAATAAAGTACCTTTTCCGCTATTTATTTTGAGCAATGTGTGATGATGTCCAACTATGTAATCGCTGTGTACGTGAGTTTCTGATCCTCGCACGTACATAGTTCGCATTCGGTTTGCCTTCCAAAACCGGGTGTGACAATGTATCTGGGGGCTCAAGTTGGATCATTGATAGTGTTAGGTATCGACATGTGGTCAGGTGGGCCCAAACACTCAGATATAAAGGCAACGAACAATGATGTGCGACAAGATGGCAGGTGAGAACTATACTATCTCGTTATGTGTGTCCCGTCTAGCTACAGGATGGGGGTATTTATAGGGCCGTTCGAGGGTAGGTGGTCCAAAATAAAGTCGTATCCCCGGCCACCAACTATATCCAAAGAATATTTTGAGACATGGTGTAATTACAGCACCGTGCTCCCTGCAGGCGACACACACTAAATAGTACACACATACATTACACTGACAAGTGGGCCTCTGGAAGCGTCTTCTTGTGGACCAACGACGGGTTGGTCGCTCCGTAGCCTTTGCGGCCACCTCTGTAGCCTTTGCATCTCAGCACCCTTCGCTCTCCCCTGATGGATGTATGGCACGAGTTGTTGTGGTGGTGCCGTGGCGAATGCTTTGGTTGGTGTCGACCACCCAGAGGCCTCCGCTTGGCGTCATCCTTTGTTATGATCGGTCGAAGAGTCGAAGACCCCTTCGTCGTGGTCCTGTGTACTAGTTAGTCAAAATGACATGAAGATTCGATTGTCCCTTCGCTCCGTGATCGGTGTCATGTTTGCCCTCTGCCCAACAGAACCCCCCGACGGAGTGGTTCATCCTGATGAGCCATTTCCAAAGTCTCTTGATCTGGAAAAGGACAAACGCTGCCCTTGATCATCTAGCGAATCACCTTGAGGGGGCTGCTGGATTTGATTGTTGGAAAACCGAGGCTGCACTGTTGCGTAGCATGGTAGGTATAAATTACTACATGCCTCATTGCCATGTTACTACATGTGCTTTCCGAATTCTTGACTGTTCCCACGCTGCTACTGCTGAATCGCCGTTGTGTTTGTTGCTGACGACGAGACTAGCGATGAGCTCCTCCGTGCTAGCCCGTGTGAAGATCCCTCTCACCGTCGACCCCAGTATGCAACCATGCCTTCCCTTAATAGTGGTGGTATCGTGCCGCCGCCAATGCTATGACATCACATAGCTGTCGGACAGTGTTTGCCGAGTGGTGGAAAAGGGCATCGACTCTTCTTCCGCTAGGTTCCACGCTCTGGTGGGCTAGGCCGAGAAACTATGACCTGGGTCGGTCAAAGACTTCATCATGGAGGGTTAGGGAGATGGAGAGCCTGGGGTATTTCCTTGCTGGTTATGGGAGCGTTCCTAGAGCGGAGGCTACGCTAAGGCCAAACTGTGAAGTCTTGGTTTTGGAGGGGTTGTTTCTTGTCGGTCTTTGCTTGCCGTGTCATAATTTTTTGTCTGATGTGCTTGAGAAGTTCAAGGTTTGGATTCATCAGCTTACTTTGAATGTCATGGATGCTCTAAGCAAATTTATCTGGGCTACAACCACGTTTGGTGGAGACCCGTCTACTAAGGTCTTCACAAAACACTATTGCTTACATTTTCATAAGAGGCCTTTGGGTGGTTCTCTTGATCAGTTTGGTAGTTGCACTTTTACCCCAAAGACAGGGAAGACTAAGGAGAAGGTTATGGATCTAGCTCCCTATGTGAAGAATAGGGAGGGATGGACAAAAAACTAGTTTTATGTGCACTGTCCGGAGGGAGAAGGCTAAACTGAGGCAAGCACTATGTCTCTGTTTCAGATTGAAGCTTTTTCGTGTTTTGCGGTTGCTGAGAAGGATTGCAACGATTGTGCCTTTGACTTTGCATTGGTTACATGTAGTGGCAGGGATTTGGTTGAGGAGTACTTAGCATGCTGAATTGTGCCGCTCAGCTAGGGCTAGACTGTGGGTCCGATTATTCATAGAGACTTCGCTGGGTTAGATTGGGAAATTTTGAGTCCTATCTTTGGTGTGGATCTAGGTGACCTTCCTTGGGACACTTTTGTTGTGGAGAAATAGGAAGAAGCAGAGGACCTTGTTGGTTCCGTGACTGACCAAGTAGTTGAGAAGGGTGTAGAGCTACTCGGAGGCCATGTGTGCCTAAACCGTGTATTCGGCTAGATGGGGCTTGGTTACGAGGAGCACAAGGTGCATCCAAAGAGGGGAGGAGAATGCCGACTGGAGTCCCCACCCAATCACAAACGTTGATGGAGACTCCATCAACTTTCTCAGGTGGAGTTGACATGGGGGCCTCCTCTGAAGCCTTCGATGCTGACCTAGTGGAGACGTGCGGGCTAACCGGTTCTATGCATGACGCGGAGGCTAAATCCATAGAGGATTTTGCCAAGTGGGTCACTAGGGGTATGTTGGTTAGGGATTTGATCCCAATGAGGGTTGGTTCAAGGAGCGCAAAGCGGTGGGTCGTAAAAGATATAACTATGGCGCGCGGCTGCGAGGATGGTATACTAGCCCGCAAGGCGAGGGAGTAGCTTATATTCCCATATTTGCATAACATCCTATAGCAAAGAACCTAAAGGGAAAGGCTCCCGCTCTGATCTATGGACCGGTTGAAGAAATAGAAGGCCCACACTGTTGAACCCTCCGTTCCTACGAGGTCTTCGAAAGAGGCTAGGGCTAAGAAGGTTGCTGATGTGGGTGGTGCTGAGGTTGTTGGTGTGACAGCCCTCCCAAGTTATTAGGCCCACATGCACCAATCTTTGGCTTAATGGCCTTAGATGGCTATGCATGTGTACCAGGTAACTAAACAACGATATCGAGTTCATCAACTTGAACTCTTCACCCCAAGGATGTCCCACACACATGTACATTGCAATAATCACTCTTTGATACACACACACATCGGAGATATAGTGGAAGACTTTTCCAAAATATACTTTACATTCTCCAAACTTGATTATTACAATACAGGAAGAGTTGTATTTATTACAATTCCTAATAGAATTCAAAGTGCATAACTTAGTACAACACATGGAAAGGTGAAGCCTTTCCAAATGAGATAACACATAAGCACTATAAGCTTCAAGGCCTCCACATGAAGCAACTAGCAAAAGCTAAAGATAGCAAGAATCCTTCTTGCAACAACATAGGGAATAAAACCCTGAGTATGCAATTACTCAGCAAGACTTACCCGACTAAAGAAAAGACTCTCAAGGTATGCTGGCTTTTAGGACTCAAGGTACAACTCATCAATTTTCAAGGACCCTTTTTGTAGAAAAGCCTACTAATAATGGATCCTTAAGATAAGTTTTACTTCACAGATTATTTTATTACCTGGATTTAACTTGAATCTAGATTTTCCTAATCTAGGTCATTGACTTGGCCAACACTAGATTGCTTTTAATCAAATCTAGGTTATGCTTGTTAATACGATGATGGTCACTAGGATGAGTCTCCATAACCGAGGAGCAACGACGATTTGTACCGATTATACCAAGCTGGGGATTCCTAACCACACGACATATGTAGAACTTAATCCTTGCATATGTCAACCATTCTCATGGATCCTCCACTACATGAACCAGTCTGCGCTAAATAGGAGTACATTACCCTACCATCCAGCCTCTTGCTAGAAGGGTACCTGCTACTCCCACCATCTCCCACGCCCAGTGCGCGGTTGTCTTTTCATGTATGGAATAGCTGGGTTCAGGCTTACTGAAGCATGTGGATAGTTGCAAAGTCTCAACCGCAGCAGGCTAGTCAACGGTATAGTCCTTAATCGACAGAAATGAAGACACTACACCCAGACTCCATTCTGGTGCAAGTCAACCGCCCGACCTCTAGTTTACTTATATTATTTCTCAAAAACATTTGGCACCTGACAGAGGGACCATGTTTGAATGATGAATTCATCATTGCAATTTGACGCCTTCATCATTCCAAGCTCATTTTCCTTTTAAAACATGATTCAAAGATCAAAAAATCAATTTTCATTAATCTATAAGCAGGGCTAAGCATCACTAGTTTTGATAAAACGGGTAACAAGGAATTGTAATCAAGTATTTAATCGATCAACTCCTATCACCTAATGCATCATAAAATGTGATAAAATTTTGTAAATTCAAGGAAGGTGGCAAATGCATCGGGGCTTGCCTTTTTACAGGAGAAGGTCCAATGTCCTTTTATCATGATAACTAGTTAGATGGAACCAACCACTGGATCAATAGCACTGGAGCAGACTCCTCTTCAGGAACCACTTCTTGAATTTCAGCTTGTTTTTCTGGGAGCTCTATATGAAATTATATGAATATGAATGCTTATGCTTTTGTAATTTGCAAAGAAAATAGCAAAACAACCTTCTAGACTACACGAAAACCCAAAGTATTAAAGCATTTCTAACTTAACCCAAAGACTTGTCATGGAACAACCAGATGAAGAGACCCTAGAATTTTACTCAACTCCACCCTAAACAATAAAAACTATTAATATACTTTCTTAATTACCCAAACATTTACTTTATTAAAGAAATGGTATTTTAAATAGGCTTAAACTAGTTACATAACTAAACAAACTCCAAAGTGAATCAAAATTTTGTTGTGAGTAACTCTAAGTCTATATAGTTCCTGTGGCGGAACTGCCCAGATTATTCTAGCTTATGTGCCCAAGTCTTGCCTTAGAGGCAACGACACTTAAATCGTAATAAACTATTAGGCTCTCGGATCTAGTCCGATAAAGCCACTTACCACGGATCGAATACCACTTGCTCACACGAAGGTGAGACACAGAGAAATACAATAAAACATAAAACCACAGATTAATAAAGTACTTAGATTTATTACATCATCGGAGTTAAAAAAGTAGTAACCATAGTTTTTGATGCAGCGGAAAATAAACTAACGAGATAAAGGGAGTTTGGCGAAGCCTGTCCAATCACTCCTCAACGTCCCCTTCTATCGAGGCAGGGTTCCACTAGTCTGTCCAACCTAGTGGTAGGGTGGATGGCCAAGTCAATCCAGCAACCATGTCTTCCAAGGAAGTACCTGTAAAAATTATGCCACAAGCAAGGGTGAGTATACTAATACTCAGCTAGACTTACCCGTTGTGAGGAGTCTACTCCTCTACCTCTAGACCATGAAGTTGTTTGGATGAGGGGTTTGGTTTGCCAGAAGCACTAGCTGAGTCTAAAACAAGTTTTATCTTTTCAAGTTCTAGAATAATACTTTTAGACTAGATGAGCACTTAGCTATCCAGACATGGTACCAAACATTATATCAATCAACATCTTTTGCCAGTAACTAATTTCCACTTATTACTCAATGTAGTACAATAGATCAAGCAGTCTCATTAGCTTTGAGAAGCAGACGATTCGAATCGAGTTTTAACCTTGCAAGGTAAACCTAAACACACGACATGTAGGGGCAGTCCATCTGCAAACACATCAGTCGCCCCTATCGATTCCTCGTTAATAGAACATGCCCACTACCATTGGCATACAATGCTCCACTGACCCCGGCCGCCGCCGTGCAGTGACCGCACTTGTACCAACCATATCCGAAATGGGAGACCCTATCTCAGAGCAAGTGGGGAGGTATGTCTGCGGGCCGGTTTACTCAGGTACTAGGCTTACTGGTTTACCATATTTCTCGGCATGTGCTTAGTACTTTAATCCTTATTCTGCACGTTCATCCTTATTCCAATTTCGTCTCGTAGACATCACATCCCCATGGATTCATGTCCATAGACAATTATAATTCTGTTATCAAAATGGATACAACCAATTTCTAACCTCGCGCGAGTGCTAGAAAAATCACTCGACTTCTACCAAGATCCTGAATTATCATAGCAACTACTCGACCTGGCATACTAGTATCCATCTCAAAAGGAACCTGAGTTCATGCAGCTAGGGTTTCAAGCAATTCCTATACTTTTTTGGGGCTACAGGGAGATCTTTTGCGGTAGGTTCGGGAGATCTTTTAAGTGTAGTAAAATAGTATATATAAATAATTATGTATAAAACTGAGGCTTGCCTTCAATTGTTGGGGCTACAGGGAGATCTTTTGCGGTAGGTTCGGGAGCTAGCTCCTGAACTTCCTCCTAGGCAACTCCTTGCTTTGGGATGAGCACGTACTCTCCGTCAGCAAGGTTCCAATCTAATGAATGCAATGCATAAGATACAAGTATACTATAGTTCACAAAAAATGATAAATATGATGCGAGGTTGAGTATCATTAAGTCTCTTATTAAGGCTAGCATTTTCTTTTTTATTAACTTAGCCTTTTAGCAGTGTGCACCTATTGGTCTAGATTTAAGGTTGACCAAGGGAATAAAGGGTGGTTTGAGACTTCATTATCCTCCTAAGAATTCGGTGAAGGCTTAGTTAAGTTTTTGTTTAAGCTACCTAATGAATATTGGTTGGCCCTTAATTCCACTTTTCTATTCTCCTTATGCTTTTAAGGGTGATTTAAACTACAACTATTATTTAGATAATCCTAAAAATTCTGTAAACATTACAGTGGTTTATCATTGGTTAAACTAGGTTGTCCTAAAAATTTGAGGTCAAAACAGATTAAAATCTGTTCTAGACAAAAATAACAAAAAATAGGGCAGGGGGTTCACTTTACACTACACGTCCTATCTAGAAGTGGCTACTGCCCTACTAGTTATTTTTACTAGTATGTAGGTGCAATAATATGGTTCTGTGCCAAAAAATACTTAGTGAAACTTAGTGAATATTTAGTTGTGATTTTCTAAAGTTCTGGTGCTAGAAGTTACTGATTACTAACTTTTTTTGAAAAATGTCAAACAACAGATTTGGTAATTTTCTAAAGTTTTTGTCACACCTGGTTTTGGGGGCAAAACCGAATGCATAGCATATGTGTGCTAGGATCCATTTTCCACACATACGTTGACGTCACAAGTGTAATATATCAAAAGACAATGCAATAAAGGCATAAAGGGAGTATAATAACTTTATTACAACATCTAGGCATAAGTGTCTTAAATAGTTTCATCATCAAAGTACAACGGATATAACATGGGTGATTTTCCACAGGAAGATGACCGGAGCGTCGCTAGACTTAGTATTCATCAACATCTTCATCAAAGTTTCCTCATCACCTTCTGATCAAAATATTAGCTAGGAGTGAGCTCACCTATGGTGGGGGCGCAACAAGTGGGAGCAGTTATGCAAGGTTAACAAGGTAGGATATGGTTATGCGGAAAGCATTTTAGTTGGTCAATATTTTATAAACAACCCCTAACTTACTAATTATAAGTGTATCCCAAAATATCCCAATTAATCATAAGCATATGATTATATCAAAATCACTTAAGTGAAACCACTTAAGCAAACCATTTATAAATCATTGGATCATGATTTATTCTTCATCTTTAAGTTTCATTATCATGAGAGCGTACAGGTTGCTTTTAACCGTGAGCACGGCTGAGATATCAGTTTCACACTCTGCGGAGGTGGTACAACTTTACCCATAAGCCATGTATCCCATCTAGCCTGGGTTGTACGGACCCATAAACACTGCCGAGGTGAATGGCTAAGGATCAACTATGAGGCTTTCACAAAACTCACTTAATATGAAACAACCTGCTAAGGTTTCCATATAAGTGTGGAGGCCCTTTGGGCGAGGCAGCTTAGCCAAGACTACGTCCCCATCTGCCACCACTACCGACCTTCCTCTTGTCCATATTTTAGGAAAGGTTGATAGGTACTAAGAGCATTAAGCTAATTACCAAAGACAGAGCCATGATAGCACTCGTGGTTGCAGTGTTACCCTGGGTGGTCACTCTATGTTCCATTTAATATGAAATGATCTTGTTTAACCATCGGGTTAACATCATAATACAAGCTTCATTTCTGGAACAATAGTATCATTAAGAGTGACATCATAATTATCAAGTTGAGCAGTAGCACAAATTGCTAAGCATAGTATTTATCCCAGGGTAATCAAGGAATAGGGTTGGTATTTCTAGGTAAACCTATTTAGATAAATCCCATCAAATTATGCAAATATTCAAAAAGTAAACATTATTATATGTATTATTTGGGTACAAACAGAAATGCAGAGGGATAATCCACTTGCCTTGCTTAAAAGTGTCATGCGGGTCATCTTCGAACATATTCGATTCTTCTACCACACATCAGCTTCTAATATAGATTCGCATATCATACATACAAAAGAAAACATTCACCAAATAAGTATACATACACCATTACATGAATATCATACACCATTACATGAATAAACATATACCATTACATGTATAGACATATGCCAAACAAACCATACTTATAAAAGTGCCTAAAATAAAGCCTAATTCATGTTCATTTTATTAATCCACTATAACTCTACTTTGGATTGTCACTAGTGAAAGTTATATGGACATTCGACTACGAAAGTATTTTACATAATATAGCTTAGATGTAATGATTTAACTAATTCTATAGAAATAAATTAATTATCAATTAGTTAATTCTATTATGAACAATGATCTCCTTTTAGTTTTATCTTTTTTTCTAAAAGAAAATGTCATTACAATAATCAGAGGTCAAAACATTTTAATAATAAATTAAACCACTGATTAGACTATAATATTTGAATTATTATGAACTCTATACCAGTTACTACTTCCCTGTTAAGAAAGTTTCTATTATTTATTTAGTGGGTCTAAATGAACCTATGATTATAAACTTCTAGATCAATTCTAAAATTCATCATAAACAAAATTAACTATGAAATCTAGTGTTTTTATTACCAACATGTGGTCTACCAAATTTTGTCATACTTCTTTTAAATCTCAAATTCTGAAGTAACCGTAAACCAATATCATGTCTAATAACAATTCACTAACTCATAGCATATATACCCAAAATCAATAGTTCACATACACATACATTCCAAATCACAATATTCCCAAATTACAACAACAATTAGAAAATTCATGAAATAATTCAAAACGTGATATTGAAAATTAATAAAAATCCGGGTTGTCTTCAACCTTGCAATGAACGGACGACGGCAAGGTGGGGCACGATCATGGCAGGGGATGAACGGACGATGAAGGCGGACGATCCGATGAGGAAGCAGGAAAGATACGGGCACGACCGAGATGGTAGGGCGTGGGCGCGCCGTGGCTGGTGAGGGAGAGAGAGATGAGGGAGAGAGTGAGCTTGGCAGGGGAGGAAGACAGGGGCTTGGCAGCTCCATTGATGGCGGGACTTTCTCCATTGATAGCGGGGAGGGGGGAGGTGAGAGGGCGCCAGGGGAGAGGAAGGGTTGGCGGCTCCATTGATGGCGGGAGTTTCTCCATTGATGGAGAGGAGTGAGTGGGGGAGAGGAAGTGGGGAGAGAAGAGGAAGAGATGGCAGCCGTTACAGGTGCAGGGGAGGTGAGGGTCACGGCGGCGCGCTCACGCATGGGTGCGCGTGCGACGGCGTGGGGAAGGCAAAGGGGTCGGTGGGGCCCGTGTGCCATTGAGAGAAAGGGAGGGAGAAATGAGGGGCGTGCGGCTGGGTCGGTTGGGCCGCCTAGTGGGCCGATTCAGCCGGTCCGACTAGGGTTTTGTTTTGTTTTTTCTTTTTATTTTATCCTCGTTTCCCATAATAATATAAATAAATATATTTTTAAATATTTCTAAAAATTCATAATAATTATCCAAAAATATTTACCATTAAAGTTTTTATTTTTGGACCAAGGTTCCCACATTAATTAATTAGGTTTTCATATAAAAGAAATTTTATGCAAACAATCATCAACCAACTATGAGAAAACATAAATCATTCTACAGATAAATAAGATCAAACACTTGATTTAAAATTTTCTTTACTATACTCTATACTCTAATTTAAATGCATTATTTTTAATTGATGGTTTTTGAGGTGTTACAAACCTACCCCCGAAAAGAATCTCGTCCTCGAGATTGAGGAACTTCTAAAAATACCTGGGGGAATTCTGCTTTGAGTTCATCTTCTCTTTCCCAAGTGGCCTCATCTTCCGAATGATGACTCCACTGAACTTTGCGCATACTGATAACTTTACTTCGAGTAATTGTCACACCCGGTTTTTAGAAGGTAAACCGAATGCGAACCATGTACGTGCCAGGATCAGTTATTCACGTACACAGCAGTTACATAACATGGACATCATCACACAGTGCTCGAAATAGTATTAACAGGGGAAATAATAGTCGATTACATCATACGTCTGAGACGTCCATATAGTTCTTACAATAAATCAAAGTGCGAAAAAGAAACGTAGATAACACGGCCTTCACAGGCAGCCGACTGGGGGTTGCCGCTAACCCACACCTAGAACTCGTCGTAGTCTTGGAACTCCTGGAAGTCTCCTTCCACAGCTTCATCTTCTCCTGAGCAGTGGTTGCAATGCTGACAACCTGGGGGGGGGATTGGTGTGTAGAGCAAGGGTGAGTACACATCAACATACTCAGCAAGTATCCCGTTTGGCTGTAGTGGACTAGCTTTATGTGGGGATAAGTCAAGCAGTTGCTTTTAGTTGGTCAGGTTATTACTTTACTAGTAGAAAGCCAGGTTTTAACATTAACCCAAGTTATTAGCCCAATGTATCCTTTCCAAACGGAAAGAATACCACTTACCAATACCATAATCATAATCAGAACCATAAATCTCACTGCCACCTGTACCAAAGTATCTCTGATCAAATATCACTAATCTCTGGAGCTCCCTTGGCCGCTCATAACCGCGAGCACGGCTGATATATCAGTTTCATAACACTCTGCAGAGGTTGCGCACTTTACCCACAAGCCGTGATTCCCTTCTGCCTCGGGCTGATCAAACCCTTAAACACTACCAAGGTGAATAGGCAGGGTCTCACTACGTAGCCTTTACAAAGATTCCCCGGGGCTGTAGCCACCCGTTAGGTTTCCTAAATGTACCGCACTCCTCCCCAAGGGACAAATCAACCTTGGCAGAGCGAGCCGCATACACCGAGCCCCATTGACGGCACAACGGCTAAGCGAACTACATCCCGGTTCCTCTAATTATTCAGCTAAGGGCGTCCCATTCCACCCTCATGGTTGCACTGTTTTCCTGGGCGGTCATCCATTGAACAGGTCCTTACGGAGAGGCACTCGAGAAACCGCTCGAGTCCCCTTAAATGCCACAAGTATGATCATAAATAAGAAGGGAAAACAGCGTATCATAGATAATCACATCATGTTCATTGATTAGAGTTGAGCAATAGCATCAAACTGAGCAGTAATAATCCGACCCAAATAGGTAAACAAGGACATGAATAACAAAAGCTAGTCACTCCTTAGGTATAAATGTGTAATGCGGGAAGGTGAATTAAAGAATAAATAGGACAGAAATAGGTCAAAGGACACTTGCCTCCACCAACCGACTGCTGCTCAGGGGCTTCTCCTGCGAATTCCTCGGGCTCTTCGACCGGATCGTTCTCTATGCGAGCGCAAACATACATACATCCATCCACATATTTAATACAAAAGAACAGTACACCATACAAGGGAACAAATAAAGTGAATATGCATCAAGTATGACGTTCGATATCGCATTTATTATGGTTAGAAAGAAACAAACGGGAAAGGGTCTCGCAGGGGGGTTAAAGTTTATGCACTAATAATCAATTACAATTGATTCCTAACAAAAGAATTCTGTTATATATATACTAATGGAAACCTAATCATTTTAAGTTGATCAACATTGCACGAGATAAACAATTAACTACGTGAATCAATAGCATAACGGAATTTTAAATTAAACTTCCTATTTTCCATAGCATGAACAATGATTAGCCTACCTAAAATAAAGTAATTATGATCACAGAAAGTAAATAAAATAAAATAAAAAAATAAAAAAAACACAGGGGGGGGCGGTTGAACCGGCCCTAGGGCGGTTGAACCGGCCCTGGGCTGGGCGGCTGAGCTGGGCGGGCGCGCGGGGGAGGGCGGCCGAGCTGGGGGCCGGGGCGGCCGAGCTGGCGGCCAAGGCCGGCCGAGCTGGCGGCCAAGGGCCAGTCGGGCGGGGGGGGGGGGGGGCGCGGCCGGGGGGGCTGGCTGGGCGCGGCCGGAGGCGGCCGTGGCCGGCTGGGGCTGGGCTGGCCGGGCGGCGCGGCCAGGGGCCGGCGCGGCCAGGGGCTGCCGAGCGGCCGGGCGGGGGAAAGAGGAGGGGAGGGGGAGGGGGAGGGAGAGGGAGGAGAGAGGAGGGGGGGGGCTCACCGGCGTCGGGGAGCGACGGCGAGGGGCGGCCGGCGGCAGGGGCGGCCGAGGGCGGCGGCGGCTTAGGGCAGGGGTAGGGGCGGCGCTAGGGAGAGAGAGAGAGGGAAAATGAAAGGGAGAGGGAGAGGGTTAGGGAAAAAAGGGAGATGGGGGGCGGCTGGGCCTTGCCAAGGCCCAAGAGGGGGGCGCGCAGGGGCCTGGGCCGGCCGGGGTCGGCCCACGGCGCGGGAGAGAGAGAAAAAGAGGAGAGAGAAAGAGAGAGAAAAAGAAAGAAGAGATTTTCTCCTCATTTTCGAAATCCGATCTTTCTAGATGAATGCAATTGCACTTTCAAAGCAATCGAAAAATGCATGGTTCGGCATGGTGCATCAAACAACATAAAGTATTTAGGGTCTTTCTTTACACGGGAATTCCAAACCGAATCCCGCTAGCTTTGGAAAAGATCAAGGTTTAGCGAGGGGAAAAAGAAAAAGAAAAGGTAACGCCCGAATTTTGGCGAGTAAAGAAAAGAAAAAATTCAACTGCAAAAATTCGGGGCGTTACAAACCTATCCCCCTTAAAAGAATCTCGCCCTCGAGATTCAGGGCTGGCTAGCAAAGAGCTCTGGGTACTTGGCCACTAGATCATCTTCACGCTCCCAGGTTGCTTCTTCCTTAGAGTGGTGACTCCATCTGACTTTGCACATTCTGATGGTCTTCCTTCGGGTGACTCTATCTGCAATCTCAAGGATCTGAGCTGGCTTCTCAACATAGGTCAAGTCCTCCTGGACTTCCAGACCTTCCACTGGCAACTGCTCTTCTGGCACACGCAAACACTTCTTCAACTGAGACACATGAAAGACATCATGCACAGCTGACAAATTCTCTGGCAAACTGAGCTGATAGGCCACTTCTCCATGCTTCGAGAGGATCTGGTACGGACCAATGTAGCGGGGTGCTAGCTTGCCTTTGATTCCGAACCTTCTGACTCCTCTGATCGGTGACACTTTCAGATAGACAAAGTCTCCGACTTCAAAACTCAGCTCTCTTCTTCTTGTGTCTGCATAGCTTCGCTGCCTCGATTGCGCTATCTTCAGATTCTCCCGGACCATCTTGATGTTCTCTTCGGCTTCAAGCAGAATGTCTGGCCCAAACACTTGCTTCTCTCCAGGCTGATCCCATTGCAACGGAGTTCTGCAACTCCTTCCATAGAGCGCTTGAAATGGTGACATCTTCAAACTGGCCTGGTAACTGTTGTTATAAGAAAACTCTGCATAAGGCAATCTCTTGTCCCATCCGGACTGATCTTGCAACGCACAGGCTCTCAACATATCTTCGAGAATTTGATTGGTTCTTTCGGTCTGGCCATCTGTCTGCGGATGATAAGCTGAACTGAAATTCAGATGTGTGCCCAAAGCTTCATGCAACTGCTGCCAGAAATGAGAGGTGAACTGCGTTCCTCTGTCTGACACTATCTTCTTTGGCACACCATGAAGACAAACGATCCGAGACATATACAACTCTGCCAATACTGCACTGTTGTAGGTGGTCTTGACAGGTATGAAGTGGGCTGACTTGGTCAAACGGTCCACTACTACCCAAATGGAATCGTAGCCGGCTCGAGTGCGAGGCAATCCGACTATAAAATCCATACCAATTTCATCCCATTTCCACTGAGGGATCTGCAACGGTTGCAACAATCCAGCAGGTCTCTGGTGTTCGGCCTTGATTCGCCGACAACTATCGCACTTAGTCACATGCTCTGCGATTTCCCTCTTCATTCCGTACCACCAGAATTTCTTCTTCAGATCCTGATACATCTTCTCACTGCCAGGGTGAATCGAATAGGCTGTCTCATGAGCTTCCTTGAGAATCAACTCCCGAATGGACTGGACATTGGGAACACACAAGCGGTCTTTGAACCATATCACGCCTTCTGCATCTTCTCGAAAATCTTTGCCTCTGCCATCTAGAATCAGTCGCCGAATCTCACTGATCTTCTCATCATTCTTCTGCGCCTCTTTGATTTCTCGCTCCAAGGTAGGTTCCAATTCAACTGTGACTCCTCGCGAATTGTTCAGAAATCCGAGACTCAACCTGTCAAACTCTTTGGCCAACTCATAAGGCATCGGACGAGCGACCATCAGATTGACTTGACTCTTTCTGCTCAAAGCATCTGCCACTACGTTTGCTTTGCCTGGATGGTAATGAATCTCCAACTCATAGTCTTTGATCAACTCTAACCATCTTCGTTGCCTCATATTCAATTCAGACTGAGTGAATATGTACTTCAGACTCTTGTGGTCTGTGTAAACGTCGCATTTCTGTCCATACAGATAGTGCCTCCATGTCTTCAGTGCGTGAACCACTGCTGCCAACTCTAGATCATGGATTGGGTAATTCTTCTCATGAACCTTCAACTGTCGGGACGAGTAAGCCACAACTCTTCCCTCTTGCATCAACACGCATCCCAAACCTGTGTAACAAGCATCACAGTACACAGAGAAGGGCTTGTGCACATCAGGCAAGACTAAGACAGGCGCTGTTGTCAACTTCTCTTTCAGCGCTTCAAAGGCCTCTTGACATTTCTGGGTCCACTTGAACTCAACCTTGTTGCCTAGCAACGCTGTCATTGGTTTCGCAATCTTCGAAAACCCTTCAATGAATCGCCGATAATATCCGGCCATTCCAATGAAGCTCTTGATTCCTCGGGCATCTGTTGGCGCTTTCCAGTTCAGAATGTCTGCCACTTTCTTCGGATCCACAGCCAATCCTTCTTTGTTGATTATGTGACCCAAGAACAGGACTTCACTGATCCAGAACTCACACTTGCTCAACTTTGCATACAACTGGTGCTCTCGCAATCTCTGCAATACCATCCTCAAATGATCTGCATGTTCTTCTTCGCTTTGAGAATAAACCAGAATGTCATCAATGAATACCACCACAAACTTATCGAGATAATCCATGAATACATTGTTCATCAAGTTCATAAAGAACGCTGGTGCATTGGTCAAACCAAAAGACATCACTGTGAACTCATACAAACCATACTTGGTAATGAATGCCGTCTTCGGAATGTCCGAAGGTCGGATCCTGAGCTGATGATAACCTGACCTCAGATCAATCTTGGAGAACACACTGGCTCCTCTCAACTGGTCAAACAGATCTTCTATTCTGGGCAAGGGATACTTGTTCTTGATCGTGACTTCATTCAAAGCTCGATAATCGATACACATCCTCTTTGTACCATCTTTCTTCTCCACAAACAAGACAGGGGCGGCCCAAGGCGAGGTGCTTGGCCGGATGTAACCTTTCTCCGACAGCTCATCAATCTGCTTCTTAAGCTCAACCAACTCTGGTCCAGATATTCTGTAAGCTCTCTTAAAGATGGGGGCGGTTCCAGGAAGAAGCTCTATGGCAAACTCAACTTTCCGCTCCGGTGGCATACCCGGTAAGTCCTTTGGAAACACATCTGGGAATTCAGACACAACCTTGATACTCTCAATTGGGTCTGCTTTACTGCTATCGACAGCCATCTGATAACAACTTCCTCTCTTTGGCTCAGGCGGAACTAACTCGGTCACCACTTCCTCTCCTAGTGGGGACACCAACTTGATTGTCCTTTTATCACAACTGATAACTGCCTGATACTTATCTAGCCAATTCATCCCTAGGATGACATCTATTCCCTGAGTACCCATTACTATAAGGTTAGCGGGAAACGCTATCCCCCTTATTTCCACACTTACATTCAAACAAATGCTATCAGCTCGAATTCTACCACCAGCTGAGTCAATTTGAATGGGGGTTGACATGGCAGTAATTGGAAGATTATGTGCTTCTACCCATGATGCAGTAATGAAAGAATGCGTTGCTCCAGTATCAAATAACACTTCTGCAATATGGGAGTCGACTGGGAACATACCTACTGTCATGCCGGGGGTCTCCTGGACTGCTTCAGCTTCCAAGTGGTTCAGTCTTCCATGATTATAGCGCTGCTGAGGGCGGTTGCCTGCTCCAGGCTGAGACACATTCTGCTTCGCTGGGGCATTGGGGCCTGACTGCTGCTGGGCTGCCTTCTTCGGACATTGCATCACCCAATGGCCTTGCTCTCCACAGTGGAAACATGCTCTGTTTCCAACCTGAGCTGGTGCTGCCTGACTGCTCTGCTGAGTTGCGGGGGCAGGAAGACGAGGTGTCTGCTGATTCTGCCTCTGAAACTGACCTCCTGACTGATTGCTCTGGCGGTTCTGATACTGATGCTGAGGGTACTGCCTTTGGAACTGCTGATACTGCTGACGCTGCTGATGCTGCTGAGGTGGACGCTGGTTCTGCCTGAACTGCTGAGGTTGATTGCCTGAGAAACGAGGGCGGCTGCTGCTTCCAGGCTGGGGTCCACTGATCTTGCGCTTACGATCCTCCATCTCCTTACGCTTCCTTTCTGTCATGATTGCTCTGTCAATCAGGTGCTGGAATGTCGGGAAGGTGTGGTTCATCAGCTGATACTGCCGAGGGTCAACCAAGCCTCTCAAGAAACGGTACTGTCGCTTGGCGTCGGTGTTGACATCTTCGGGAGCATAGCGAGACAACTGCAGAAACCTGTCTCGATACTCACTGACAGACGATGACCCTTGCTTAAGGGCCAGGAACTCCTCCTTCTTCACTGTCATCAGACCTGCAGGCACATGGTACTGACGAAAGCTACCTCTGAACTCTTCCCAGGTGATGGCATCGGGGTTGGCATGGGTGGCGAGGTAAGACTCCCACCATGATTGGGCTGCTCCTCTCAACAGACGGGGACCATACAAGACTTTCTCCCTGTCATCACACTGAGCAGTATGCAACTCCCGCTCCACAGTGCGCAGCCAATCTTCAGCATCCATGGGGTCAGAAGAGTGAGCGAACGTTGGGGGATGACCTCTCATGAATTCAGCACGCTTGTCTCTAGGCATCTGAGGCATCTGAGGCTGGGGTGGAGCCTGCTGCTGCTACTGCTGAATGGCGGCCAGAGTCTGACCGATGGCCTGAACTGCCTGAGTCTGCATCAGAAACATCTGCTCGATCGACATCGGGGGCGGGGGCGGCAGCTGCTGCTGGGGCGCCTCATCTTGCTGACCGGCTTGCTCCTGCTGAGCACGCCTTCCTCCTCTGCGCCTGTTCTCTGACATCTGCAGAATGCGACCACACATCAGAACTGATCTGGCAAATCTTGCAGCATAAGAAAAGAGTATAGAATTCTCCAACAGCACTGAACAGATGAGCATCTTCACTGATCTCCAACACAGACCACACAGCTTCTCAGATAAAGAGGAAAGTAGAATAAAGGTTTTCCCAACTATATAACTAACTCCATTAACATAATATGTAAGCCAAAATGCAGGGGATACCCACACTCTGGTGACAATCATTACAAAGATCCAAACCAAACATAGTTCATCATGACAAACATAAATGCACAGGATATAGCAAACTACCCTGTCTAACTAAGACTAACTAAGACCGAGATTAACACTAAGACTGAAGCTTCTATGTATATATTTCGTATTAATTACAAGATCCAACTCTAACGATCTATGGTTCTAGATTTATCTTGGTCTTGCAGTCGGGATTGCCATAAGACTGGAGTCCACGCCGAGGTGAGCGGTACGGGTGCTGAGTCCCGACGGGAGCGGGGGAACCATCATCCAAGTGACGACGCTCCGCGCGCTCAGCCCGCAGCAGGGCGATCTCAGCACGAGCCCTACTCAGCTCGTCTAGTGCATGGTCCAGCTCCGTGTTTAGCACGGCGGCTAGGTTGACTGTGCTGCTCAACCTAGGATTGTCCTCACCAGCAGGTGAAACAATCACGCCTCCTGTGCTGCCAGATGGACGGCGGGGGTAATACTTCAGGTCGAGGCCGTCAGCTACCCCACCGAGAACCGAGCAGTAGTGCGAAAGCGCACGCCGTGCAGCATCCTGCATGGCTGCCTCAGCTGAGTCACGCTCAGAGATAGAATAGTGCTCTGAGCAAGCCTCCGCGCCCTGGAGACTGTTCTCCGGACGGCGCACTAAGCAGGTCGCCTCCCAGCGGTCCGGGTAGACCCCGCGACTATGCTGGTAGACCACACAGCGATACTCAATGGACCAAGTACGCCGGTCAAGTGCCCGACGTAGCAGGGTGTCGAGCGCGTCGTGGAAGTGACACCCGCGAGCAGCGTCGCGAGTGATGGGTCGAGCAACCCATCCTTCCGGCTCATGGTTAGAGAGGTCGAGGTCGTGGCTCGAGCTGTCGTCGCCACCTCCGTCGTCTGGGTCTCCTCCAACAGCTACTCCAGAAGCTAGGACGCCCAGTGGTGGTGCAGGGGGCGCCTCCAGGGGAAGCACAGGAGAGCAGCTCCTCACAGACTCTATCTCCTGCTGGAGCGAGAAGGAAGAGCCCTGCTGCTCCTGTCGTCGACGTTCCTGCTCCTCATGCAGGCGGTGGTGCAGTCTCTCCAAGTGGCTGGACTGTCCGGCCACGGGACGGCGAAGCGGACGCTCAGCAAGGCGGGAGGGTAAGAATGGGATGACGGACTTTCGTGCAGTGTGTCTAAGTCGAGCCATCTACAAAAGACACCGCAAGCAAAAGAGTGAGAACAGAATTAATATGACCAGCAAATAATGAATCATAAATAAATGAAGGATCAGAATAAACAAAATTTTCAGCAAGGTATAATATATAGTAGAACATAGGTTTGGTCAGTAGGACCAACTTTTGAAGGGATACCAAAGTCAAGGCAGGGACAGAGGTCTATAGTCCTTAGAACGACCATTCTACTCTAGGTTAGCGGTCCTACAGTCAACACGGCTTTGATACCACTTATGTCACACCCGGTTTTTAGAAGGTAAACCGAATGCGAACCATGTACGTGCCAGGATCAGTTATTCACGTACACAGCAGTTACATAACATGGACATCATCACACAGTGCTCGAAATAGTATTAAAAGGGGAAATAATAGTCGATTACATCATACGTCTGAGACGTCCATATAGTTCTTACAATAAATCAAAGTGCGGAAAAGAAACGTAGATAACACGGCCTTCACAGGCAGCCGACTGGGGGTTGCCGCTAACCCACACCTAGAACTCGTCGTAGTCTTGGAACTCCTGGAAGTCTCCTTCCACAGCTTCATCTTCTCCTGAGCAGTGGTTGCAATGCTGACAACCTGGGGGGGATTGGTGTGTAGAGCAAGGGTGAGTACACATCAACATACTCAGCAAGTATCCCGTTTGGCTGTAGTGGACTAGCTTTATGTGGGGATAAGTCAAGCAGTTGCTTTTAGTTGGTCAGGTTATTACTTTACTAGTAGAAAGCCAGGTTTTAACATTAACCCAAGTTATTAGCCCAATGTATCCTTTCCAAACGGAAAGAATACCACTTACCAATACCATAATCATAATCAGAACCATAAATCTCACTGCCACCTGTACCAAAGTATCTCTGATCAAATATCACTAATCTCTGGAGCTCCCTTGGCCGCTCATAACCGCGAGCACGGCTGATATATCAGTTTCATAACACTCTGCAGAGGTTGCGCACTTTACCCACAAGCCGTGATTCCCTTCTGCCTCGGGCTGATCAAACCCTTAAACACTACCAAGGTGAATAGGCAGGGTCTCACTACGTAGCCTTTACAAAGATTCCCCGGGGCTGTAGCCACCCGTTAGGTTTCCTAAATGTACCGCACTCCTCCCCAAGGGACAAATCAACCTTGGCAGAGCGAGCCGCATACACCGAGCCCCATTGACGGCACAACGGCTAAGCGAACTACATCCCGGTTCCTCTAATTATTCAGCTAAGGGCGTCCCATTCCACCCTCATGGTTGCACTGTTTTCCCGGGCGGTCATCCATTGAACAGGTCCTTACGGAGAGGCACTCGAGAAACCGCTCGAGTCCCCTTAAATGCCACAAGTATGATCATAAATAAGAAGGGAAAACAGCGTATCATAGATAATCACATCATGTTCATTGATTAGAGTTGAGCAATAGCATCAAACTGAGCAGTAATAATCCGACCCAAATAGGTAAACAAGGACATGAATAACAAAAGCTAGTCACTCCTTAGGTATAAATGTGTAATGCGGGAAGGTGAATTAAAGAATAAATAGGACAGAAATAGGTCAAAGGACACTTGCCTCCACCAACCGACTGCTGCTCAGGGGCTTCTCCTGCGAATTCCTCGGGCTCTTCGACCGGATCGTTCTCTATGCGAGCGCAAACATACATACATCCATCCACATATTTAATACAAAAGAACAGTACACCATACAAGGGAACAAATAAAGTGAATATGCATCAAGTATGACGTTCGATATCGCATTTATTATGGTTAGAAAGAAACAAACGGGAAAGGGTCTCGCAGGGGGGGTTAAAGTTTATGCACTAATAATCAATTACAATTGATTCCTAACAAAAGAATTCTGTTATATATATACTAATGGAAACCTAATCATTTTAAGTTGATCAACATTGCACGAGATAAACAATTAACTACGTGAATCAATAGCATAACGGAATTTTAAATTAAACTTCCTATTTTCCATAGCATGAACAATGATTAGCCTACCTAAAATAAAGTAATTATGATCACAGAAAGTAAATAAAATAAAATAAAAAAAATAAAAAAAAACACAGGGGGGGGGGCGGTTGAACCGGCCCTAGGGCGGTTGAACCGGCCCTGGGCTGGGCGGCTGAGCTGGGCGGGCGCGCGGGGGAGGGCGGCCGAGCTGGGGGCCGGGGCGGCCGAGCTGGCGGCCAAGGCCGGCCGAGCTGGCGGCCAAGGCCGGCCGAGCTGGCGGCCAAGGGCCAGGCGGGCGGGGGGGGGCGCGGCCGGGGGGGGCTGGCCGGGGGGGGCTGGCTGGGCGCGGCCGGAGGCGGCCGTGGCCGGCTGGGGCTGGGCTGGCCGGGCGGCGCGGCCAGGGGCTGCCGAGCGGCCGGGCGGGGGAAAGAGGAGGGGAGGGGGAGGGAGAGGGAGAGGGAGGAGAGAGGAGGGGGGGGCTCACCGGCGTCGGGGAGCGACGGCGAGGGGCGGCCGACGGCAGGGGCGGCCGAGGGCGGCGGCGGCTTAGGGCAGGGGTAGGGGCGGCGCTAGGGAGAGAGAGAGAGGGAAAATGAGAGGGAGAGGGAGAGGGTTAGGGAAAAAAGGGAGATGGGGGGGGCGGCTGGGCCTTGCCAAGGCCCAAGAGGGGGGCGCGCAGGGGCCTGGGCCGGCCGGGGTCGGCCCACGGCGCGGGAGAGAGAGAAAAAGAGGAGAGAGAAAGAGAGAGAAAAAGAAAGAAGAGATTTTCTCCTCATTTTCGAAATCCGATCTTTCTAGATGAATGCAATTGCACTTTCAAAGCAATCGAAAAATGCATGGTTCGGCATGGTGCATCAAACAACATAAAGTATTTAGGGTCTTTCTTTACACGGGAATTCCAAACCGAATCCCGCTAGCTTTGGAAAAGATCAAGGTTTAGCGAGGGGAAAAAGAAAAAGAAAAGGTAACGCCCGAATTTTGGCGAGTAAAGAAAAGAAAAAATTCAACTGCAAAAATTCGGGGCGTTACAGTAATTCTATGAGATGTTTCCAAAATTCTGATAGGATACTCAGAATAAGTCAAGTCCTCATTAACGTTGAGTTTTTCCATGGGTAACTGTTGGGGACTTGTTCTTAAATGCTACGAATTAAGAACAAGGCAACACAAAACGTTAAAGGTTAAGACCCTTCATCCTTCGAAGCATTATCTCCCTTAGGATATAATGATCTTTGGACGAAGGTCATGAAGGTTGTTCCTTCATGATCACGATAAATATTGATGGAAGAAGCATATAAAACGCAGAACATGACATAAATAATCATATGATTTTATTTATGTCTTTTATACATTAAAGTAAATGAACGTAAACAATATTGAGTTATATTTATACCTTTGGCTTGACAGAAGGTGAAAGGTTCAAGCGTGACGCAATAGGGAAAATACCATTCAGCGTGAACAGTATGGGGGTACTGTTCACCTATTTATAGCGTAGCCTGTATGAGTTTACATTTATATCCCTTATAACTGGTTACAATCAAGACACAGATTATCATGGGCCGATCGGTCTTTGCATCTTTAAGTCGGTGCAACCCTTTGTCTCAAGGCACGTTAGTATGCCGAAGCTTCCTGGATGGTAGCTTCGGCGCTGCTTCTGTGTTGCTCTTCCGAAGGTGCTTCTTCTTTCAGGACCTTCGGCGACGAAGTAGACCCGAACAGTAGCCCCTTCGCGGCACTAGATTGTTTTTTGTAACGAGCTTGATCCGTGAAAATTTCTTCTAGGCTTCGGAATGCCGAAGGTCCGAAAAACACCTTCCCCGAGCTCGTTGCCGAGAAACGATTAAAATATTCCGAGTGCGAGGTGACCCCACCATGTTGCGGGTACGCGCGATCTGGCGATTCATCTCCCACGCGGCGTGGTCCACTGTTCAGTGGGTGTGGTGACTGTTCAGCGGGTGCAGGCGATTTGACGATTCACCTTCAAACATGCAGCACTATATAAACAGAGGGGTAAGTGTGAAGTTACTACAGCATTCATTGCCATTGCACTGTTGTGCTGCCGAAAAATTTAACCATAGCCACAGCTTTCTCATCGCATTCTCAAGCGAAACACCATTTTGATTTAGCTTCGGCATAAGAGGGAGCTTCATCAAAACATCAAAAATTATCAACATTCGTAAGAATTGCAAGAAATTCAACACCTGATGGCCAGAGTACGTTCAACTGCTAGGGTGACCTGTGACGGAGAAGAGGCCGAAGCCACCAAAACAGCCCCGATTTCCGAAGTTATGAGGCAATCGGGATTGGTTGTAACAGAAGCCACCGAACAAGGTGTACCAGCTACTGAAACTGAACAAGATGTTGAGGGAGAAATTGCTGATGAAGAAGAAGAAGACTATAGCATTCTGGTCCCGTCAAAACCTAGCCACTTGGATTTTGGAGAATCTACCATTTCTGAATCCGATATGCCCATGCTGATAAAGCTAGGCTATTTCAGGGAGACTGAGAAGAAGCTGATTCGTTTTGCTGGGGATGAAACCACTCCGACACCAAAAGGTGATGAGGTGGTAGTTTTCAAGAGTTTCTTTAGAGTGGGATTGCGGTTTCCCTTGAATGAGATGATTGGCGAAGTTTTGAATAATTATGAAATATATCTACATTAGCTGACACCTAACGCTATCGTTAGGCTCAGCGTTTTTATCTGGGCTCTGCGAAGCCAAGGATTGGAGCCGAATGCTGAAGCTTTCTGCCGAGTGCATGAGCTGCATTATCAGACGAAGGCTAGAGAAGACGGGCTACATGAAAACTTTGGCTGTTACAACTTCGCTTATCGCAAAGATATGAAGGCCCCTGTACTTAGTTATCGCACTAAGTGGCCAACCGGCTAGAAAAGTGAGTGGTTCTATGTGAAGGCTGATGAGAAGAAGAGGGAGAAGCTGAAGACGCTAGTGCTGAGCCCATTGAGTTTGAAATTTGGGTTGACTAGGCCCTTATGCTGCATGATACCGGGATCACCATGCCAACAAGCTGTGGCAGAATTTAGGGTGGTAGCCGAATAGATAAGCACGAGGGATCTAGTTCAAGAATATTTGGCTAACAAAACATCTCCGACTTTGAGCGAATTTAGCATGCCGAAGTTAAAAGGAACGAAGAAGGGACTTGAGCTTGTGCGACTTCCTTATTAGTTTAAATTTGAAAAACAATTTAAAGAACCTTGCCAGGAGTGGTTGGAAATGATTGAAACAGTGTGTAATGAAGTAATGGGAAATGACACTAGAAAAGAGGATCAGCTGATGACTGCGGCCTTCAGCACCCGACCAAAGCAAAGGTTGAATCGGGTGATGGATGCCTTGAATTTTGACTACCCTGACTATGAGCGATTGAACAAGGGTGCCGAAGGGCAAAAAAGAAAGAGGGTTGTTAGTATTTTAAGTAGACAAGCTGCTAGGTTGGTGAAAGAAGATGAGGAAGCTGCAAAGAAAAGAAAATCCAGCCCTGAGCCAAAAGTGGCTGCTCCTGCGCCGAAGAAGTGAAAATCCGCAGCTCTGAAGCCAAAAACGACTGAGATAGAGGAAGAAACTCCTTCAACGCCTTCTGCTGCTGAAGTAGAAAATATTCTAAAGGTAATGACTGAATCCATACCTATCAAGCTGCTAAGTCCTCTGGGGCCGCAACTGATAAAGCTTTTACTGAAGAAGGATAGTCCTTCGGCAACAAAGAAGGCGGTTGAGCCAAAAAAGCGAAGGATTGTCACTGTTATGTAAGCTATTGAGAAAACACCGCCGCGGGCCTCAGCATCAAAGATAGTACCATCTGCCAAAGCCGCCAGCGCCGAAGCTGCTACTGCCAAAGCCGCCAGCGCTGAAGCTGCCACTGCCGAATCTGCCAACTTAGAGAGTACATTATCTAATATTGATAGAGTGCTCTTGGATTTGGCTATGGAGGAGGCTACTGATTTTGCAGAAGAAGTCCTGGCTACAGTGCCATAAAAAGGGAAGAAGGTTGCCGAAGATACTTCGGAGAAAGAAGAATTCGATTTTCGAAATATAATTGATCAAGAATTGACCAAGGCTGAGAAAAAAGGAACTTCAGGAGTACGCCATATCCCGTGGCTATCAACCGGGGGCCTTGCTTTTTGGTGGTGTTGAGGAAGAAGCCTTAGGGTGCATCCGAGATCGCACCGGAGCAAAGATTATCAGCACCCTAACAAAGAGTGTTGGCTTTCTGAAGCTTGAAGCCGACCTCAGCAGGTACCGGCGGCAGCATATCGCCGGTAGCTTGTTCTATTCTAATTTTAAGGTAATGTTTTTTCCCTCAACTTTTTATTGTTTTGGGATGAAAGTGATTTCTGATGAAGGTTATTTTTTCCAGAGTCTACTGCTAAGTAAAACCTTAAGGATGCAACAGGATCTCGAGGATAAGAAAAATGAGATTATAATTGAAGGCTTAGAAAATAAAATCAAAGAACATGAAGCTGCTCTTGAAAAGAAAGATTTTGTTCTTCAAACAACGGAGGGCTTGCTAGCAGAAGCCCAGGCCGAAATTACCAGATTGAACAGCAAGCTTCTCCTAAAGTCAGAAAACTTCGAGTAAGAAGAGAAGAATTTTAATATGAAGCTGGCAGCCGAAGTTGAGAAAAGTTCAGGCTTGCAAAAATCCTTGAAAGAACTATAGGACAAATGCCTAAACTTTGGCAACTGATGTGTGCAACGGCTGAAGCAGGTTTTCAACTCAATTGGCGCTAGTTCTGAAAAATTTGAACCTTCGGTTGAAGACTTGCCAAGCACCTTTGAACACATTGAGGGCGAAGTTGAAGCACTTGACAAAGTTATAGCTGGGCATGGTGATTTTTGTGCCCTGCTGGCTTCTCGAGGCATAGCTGTCGCGTTTATGAAGGCCGGTTGCACACATGGCAATATAGTAAATAGGCCAAATTTTAGTTTGTCTCTAGCTGACATGGCTAACATGCCCGACTTGGCTCAAAGCATCAGGAACAGGTTTATAACTCAAATTTGGATGAAGGGTGGGCGAAACTTGGCTGGTGACGAAGCACGAAGCCATCTTAAGCCGATATTGGACTCATACCCGTTATTTACCTTCTCCTGGAATCACTTTTTACCTTTTTACCTTATTACTTTGTTGCATATAGGATGACGATGCCGAAGATCAGTGATCCGAAGATTAACAACTCGAGGCTTGACGGGTGCTGATGAAGCTGCACAAAGCTTTGATAACACTTGAATTATCTTTGTAACAGATATTGTAGTTTGGAAATCAAACATTATCCTGTAAATTTGTCCATTCCTTGTAATATATTCTTACCTTTCCATCCGTACACGAATTGCTTTGATGTGGACGAAACTTATATCTTTTGAGCCGAAGGCGAAAAACACCTTCCCTTCTTTTCGTACACAACGAAGTGTAGATTTGCTTCTTTTGTACTCATCGAAGCCTTGTCGTTAGAGCCAAAGCAACTGTCTGTACGGTATGATATGATGATGATCCTATGAATGCCTAAATGACTGTGTATGAATGCAATGAATGATGTGATGTAATATGCAAATGAATGTCCTAACACACGCTTACGAAGCCACGCCCATACTCTACATCTTATTCAGCGTTTATTTTTCGGTGTTCACCATTGACTTTTCAGTGTAAGTTCTGTATCCCCTTAGGAACGACTTTTGAACTTCTTCGCCTTCTATTTCAGCGGTATCACCGTTGACTTTTCGGTGTAAGTTCTGCATCCCTTAGGAACGTCTTTTGAACTTCTTCGCCTTATATTTCGGTGGTATCACCGTTGACTTTTTGGTGTAAGTTCTGCATCCCCTTAGGAACGTCTTTTGAACTTCTTCGTCGTGCTCTGCATCCCCTTAGGGACGACTTTCGAGCTTCTCCCTAGTTTTTTCCTTTTTCTGCACTCGATGGTGCATGCTCAGATTTTACATTTTACATTCTTTTGGGGCATTTCGCTCTCGTAGAGCTAAATAAGAAAGGAAAAATTACAAACCATGGCCCCATTAAAAACCTTTCTCCCCCTTTGGAAAGGAAAAGGGTGCCATAGGAAAAAATCAAAAAAGATTACATCAAATTACACATAATATCGTCGAAGCTCATCCACATTCCAAGATCTAGGAATGTCGTTGCCGTCCATATCCTTCAATCTATAAGAACCGGGCCTTGACGAAGATACCACCAGAAAAGGTCCTTCCCACTTCAGCTGTAGTTTGCCTACTGTGTTCGGATTGGCCACTGTCCGAAGCACCAAATGCCCTAGCTTAATATTTTTCAGCCGAACTTTTCTGTCATGCCATTTTATTGTTTTGGCTTGATATTTGTTGATATTCTCCACAGCCTGAAGTCTGGTCCCTTCTATAGTATCTTTTGCTACATGATAATCAGCTTCGTCCTCTGCCAAAGCTGCTGTTCTGATTGACCCCGCTTTAGCTTCTTCTACGGTTATAGCTTTGTCACCAAACAATAACTTGAATGGTGTAAAACATGTTGATCTTGATATGGTTGTATTGTGGCTCCACACCACTTTAATCAACTATCTGGCAACTTTCCTCTGGGCTGATTGAAGATTAACTTCATTATAATGCCATTTGCTCTTTCGACCAGTCCGTTTGACTCCGGGTGCCTAACTGATGCAAAATGAATCTTCGTGCCAATCTGACCGTAGAAATCCTTGAAAGTTTTGGCATCAAACTGTGTTCCATTGTCCACAGTTATAGCCTTCGGCATGCCGAAGCGACAAACGATATTTTGCCAGAAGAATTTCTGGACTGTAACCAAAGTTATTGTAGCCAAAGGCTTCGCCTCAATCCACTTAGAAAAATATTCCACAGCCACCACGACATATCTCAAATTGCCTTGCGCTGGTGGAAGTGGGCCTAACAAATCCAGGTCCCATCTTTGCAATGGCCAAGTGGGCTATATTAACTGAGTGAGAGATGAAGGTTGTTTCTGGTCTCTTGCACATTTTTGACAATTTTCACATTTTTGAACCAACTCTGCCGCATCCGAAGCTACTTTCGGCCAGTAGAATCCTTGTCAAAATACTTTTCCCAGCAATGGCCTAGACCCAATGTGAGATCCACACAGTCCTGCATGTATCTCCTTCATTAACTCAATACCTTCAGCTCTTGATAAGCACTTGAGAAGTGGAGAACAGACTCCATGTTTATATAACTCCCCTTCTATTATTACATATGGTCTTGTTCTTGCCTCCATCCTCTTATTATAAGCTTCGTCATCTGAAAGGCAATTACCCTGGAGGAAAGATATAATTTTAGTCCTCCAATCTTCACTATGTACTGGAGAAATGGTAAGCACTGCTCTCTCCATGAGTTCAACCGAAGGTGCCTTTATTGTTTCAAAAAATACTTTGGAAGGTAAAGGGAGCCCCTGAGCCGCTGATTTGGCTAGCAGATCTGCATGCTCATTTTCACCTCTTGGAATATTCTTGACAGAAAAACCTTCGAAAGAAGCCTCTAACCTTCGAACTGTATCCAGATATTTTTCAAGCTTCGGATCTCTTGCCTTACTACTTTTGTCCACATGGCCAGAAATGACTTGAGAATCAGTTTTTAGAATGGCCCTTCTTATTCCCATTGCCCTTAACTTCTGTAGCCCCAATAGGAGCGCTTCGTATTCAGCAATATTGTTTGTACAACTAAAATCAAGCTTGGCTGCATAACATGTTGTGACTTTTGAAGGTGCTACTAGAACAGCAGCCGCTCATGCACCGAAGGTTCCCTAAGAACCATCGCAGAACACTATCCAAGCTTCGGTGTCTTTGTTTATTTCTTCTTCCTGAGCCCCTAGCGTCCAGTCAGCGATGAAGTCTGCTAACGCCTAGGATTGAATTGAGGATCTATGAACATCGTCAATGGTAAATTCATTAAGCTCTGTGGCCCATTTTCCAATCCTTCCAGTAGCTTCTCTATTCTTCATAATGTCCTTTAGAGGCCGTGACGAAGGAACAATTATGTGGTATGCTTGGAAATAATGCTAATGCTTCCTGGAGGCCATTAATACAGCATACAACACCTTCTCCAATTCCGTATAATTTTTCTTTGATAGACTTAAAACTTTAGAGACGAAGTACACTGGAGCTTGCTTTTTAACTTGACCATCTAGCTTCTCCTATACCAGCGCCGCACTCACTGCAGAATGTGAAGCTGCCACATATAATAGCAATGGAGCCCTTGGCGCAGGTGGAGTTAATGTTGTTAAATCAATCAAATATTGCTTCAATTCTTCAAAGGCTTTTTGCTATGCCGGGCCCCATTGAAAGACTTCGGCTGACTTTAGTATGTCAAAGAATGGCAGATTTCTTTCTGCTGATTTGGATATGAATCTGTTTAATGATGCTAGCCTCCCTACCAACTGCTGGGCCCCCTTCTTTGTGCTTGGCAGCTCCATCCGAAGAATAGCCTCAATTTTACTTGGGTTGGCTTCAATTCCTTTAGTTGACACCAGACAGCCAAGGAACTTGCCCTTCTTTACCCCAAAAACACACTTTTCTGGATTCAACTTCAGACCAGCTTGCCTGAAGTTAGCAAATGTCTCTTGTAAATCAGCAATATGATTTTCTTGCTTCATGCTTTTCACTATGATATCATGAACATAGGTTAATACATTCCTGCCTATCTGAGAATGGAGGACCTTGGCTGTCATTCTGCTGAAGCTTCCTCCAGCATTCTTGAGCCCCTCAGGCATCCAAAGATAACAATATGTGCCACTGGGGGTTATGAAGCTAGTCTTCGGCTCATCTTCCTTCTTCATCCATATTTGATGATAGCCAGAATAAAAATCCAGTAGACTCATGAGCTCCGAAGAAGCTGCTGCATCCACTAGGGAATCTATTCTTGGCAATGGGAACTCATCCTTCGGACAAGCCTTATTAAGATCTGTAAAATCAATACACATTCTCCATTTGCCATTGGCCTTCTTCACCATAACAGTGTTGGCTAGCCATTCTGGGTATTTCACCTCTCTGATAACACCAGCACTAAGAAGTCTCTTCACTTCGTTCCGAGCACCTTCAGCTTTGTCTTCAGACATTTTCCGAAGCCTTTGTTTTCTTGACCTGAAGGATGGATCTACGTTGAGTGAGTGTTCAATAACATCTCTGTTGACACCACAGAGATCATTGATGAACAAAGCAAAGACATCTTTATTGTTGAATAAGAATCTTAGCAAAGTCTTCTCTTGTTCTTCAGATAGCTGAGACCCCAACAATACCCTTTGTTCTGCTATGTCTTCACATAGGAGCATAGGCTTCGGCTGATCCGCCGAAGCAGCCTTCTCTCTTTTGTATTTTACTACTCACAGGCTTCAGCTCCATCTATATTATGGATTGCCTTTGAATCTGTCTAATTTCCTTCAGCTTTTCTAGCAGCCTCTTGGCTTCCATGGATAGCAATAGGCCCCTGCTACGAAGGTATTTTCATACATAAGTATGCTGGATGAAGTATAGCTTCGAACGCATTGAGTGTCCCTCGGCCAATGATTGCATTGTATGGGTACTCCATGTCAACAATATCAAAAACAATTTGTTCAGTCCTTGTGTTATGAACGAATCTGAAGGTTACTGGCATTGTGATTTTGCCGAGTGCTACAATTTGCCTTCCTTCGAAGCCACAGAGAGGGTGTGTAGCATCATGAATCTTATCCTCTGGATCTTGCATTTATCTGAAGGCCTTAGCAAATATGATATCCGCTGCACTGCATGTGTCAACCATAACATTATGGACCAGAAACCCCTTGATGACACAAGATATGATCGTAGCATCATTGTGGGGGTAATCCTTGAGCTGAAGATCCTCCTGGGAGAAGGTAATTGGGATGTGGGACCATTTGGACTTGATGAAGGGTCCCTGCACCCCAACATGTTGCACCCTTCTCTGCGCTCCTTTCTTCTGCTTCTTGTTGGCTGGCTCTGAGCATGAACCGCCTCTTATCGGGAGCACCAGCTTCGTAGCCGAAGGTGCTATGACTTGGTTGCTAAACGAAGCCATCAACTCAAAAGTGGAAGTGAGTTCACCAGAGGTGGGCGCCAATGTTGGGGACTTGTTCTCAAATGCTATGAATTAAGAACAAGGCAACACAAAACATTAAAGGTTAAGGCCCTTCGTCCTTCGAAGCATTATCTCCCTTAGGATATAAGGATCTTCGGACGAAGGTCATGAAGGATGTTCCTTCATGAGCATGATATATATTGATGGAAGAAGAAGCATATAAAATGTAGAACATGACATAAATAATCATATGATTTTATTTATATGTCTTTTATACATTAAAGTAAATGAACATAAACAATATTGAGTTACATTTATACCTTCGGCTTGACAGAAGGTGAAAGGTTCAAGCGTGACGCAACAGGGAAAATACCATTCAGCGTGAACAGTATGGGGGTACTATTCACCTATTTATAGACACAGGGCGCAGCTTGTATGAGTTTACATTTATATCCCTTATAACTGGTTACAATCAAGACACAGATTATCATGGGCCGATCGGTCTTTGCATCTTTAAGTCAGTGCAACCCTTCGTATCAAGGCGCGTTACTATGCCGAAGCTCCCTGGATGGTAGCTTCGGCGCTGCTTCTGTGTTGCTCTTCCGAAGGTGCTTCTTCTTTCAGGACCTTCGGCGACGAAGCAGAACCCCAACAGTAACTGTTCCTCCGGTACTCTTAAACATTTCTTTAGTTGTGATACATGAAACACATCATGCACGTCCGATAAAATGTCGGGTAGCTCCAACTGATATGCTACTTCTCCTTTTCTTTCCAAAATTTCAAATGGACCAATATAATGGGGAGATAATTTACCTTTAACCTTAAATATTTTCATTCCTCTCATTGGGGAAACTTTAAGATATACGAAGTCAACAAAGGTCAATTCTCTTTTTCTATTGTCAGCATAGCTTTTCTGCCTTGACTGTGCTGTTTTCATATTTTCTCTAACAATCTGCACTTGTTTTTCTGCTTCTTGCAGAATTTCTGGACCAAATACTTAACATTTTCCCAGTTTGATTCCAATATAGTGGTGTTATACATTTCTGTCCATAGAGTGTTTTAAATGGTGCCATCTTTAGACATGGCTAGTAACTATTGTTATAAGAGAATTCTATATAGGGCAAACTCTTATCCGAACTTTTACCATATTTTAAAGCACAAGCTCTTAACATATCTTCTAACACTTGATTTGTTCTTTTTGTTTGTCCATCTGATTGTGGATGATTGACTGAGCTGAAATTTAGCTTAGTATCCATAGATTCATGCAATCTTTTCCAAAAGCGTGAGGTAAATTGAGTTTCTCTATCTGATACTATCTTCCTTGGTACTCCATGCAGACAAACAATTCTTGACATGTACAGTTCTACTAACTAAGCTCCTGAGTAAGTTGTCTTCACAGATATAAAGTGTGCAACTTTAGTTAGTCTGTCTACAATAACCCATATGGAATCAAAACCATCATGAGTATTGGGTAATCCAACTATGAAATCTATACAGATTTCTTCCCATTTTCATTCAGGTACTTTAAGAGGTTGTAGCAATCCTGCTGGTCTTTGATGTTCTGCCTTAACTTGTTGACACACGTCACATAGTGCAACATAAGTAGCAACATCTCTTTTCAAACTGTACCACCAATTTTTTCCTTCAGATCCTGGTACATCTTAGCATTTCTAGGGTGAATAGAATAAGCCGAATCATGAACTTCTCTTAAAATAATTTGGCGTAGGTGTTCAATTTCTGGTACACATATTCTCTTTTTAAACCATACTGTGCCTTATTCATCTTCTGTGAAACCTGGGGTCTTTCCCAAATTAATTTGTGTTTTAATTTCCTTGATTTTCTCGTCTGATTCTTGCCTTTTACGAATTTCTTGTTCAAAAGTAGATCCCACTTCCATAACTGTTGCTTCTGTATTATTGACCAAACCAAGATTAAGTCATTCCATTTCCCAACATAATTCTTGTTGCATCAAATAGGTAATAACATTGTTCACTTGACCTTTACGACTCAAAGCATTTGTCACTACATTTGCTTTTCCTGGGTGATACTGAATATCGAGATCATAATCTTTGATTAACTCAAGTCATCTTCTCTATCTTAGGCTGAGTTCTTTCTGAGTGAATATGTATTTCAAGCTTTTGTGATGAGTGAAGATTTTACACATGTTTCCAATCATGTAGTGTCTCCAAATCTTCAAAGCATGCACTACGACAGCTAATTCCAGATCAAGTGTAGGATAATTCTTTTCATGCTTCTGCCACTGCCTTGAGGCATAAGCTATTACTTTTCCTTCTTGCATGAATACACATCCAAGTCCTAGGTGCGATGCATCACAATACACATCAAATCCTTTGTGAATATCAGGCACTAGCAAGACTAGTGACGTGATTAACTTTTCTTTTAATTCTTCAAAACATTTATAACATGCTTCATCCCACTTAAACTCTTTACCTTTCTCTAGTAGTGAAGTAATTTAATATTTCACTTATTTTACCGGGGTCTACCTTGATTCCTCCATCTGTGATAATATGACATAGGAAAGCGACTTCCTTCAGCCAAAATCACACTTTGAGAATTTCACATACAATTGATTGTCATGAAGCTTCTGCAGAACTAGTCTCATATGATCTTCATGTGTTTCTTCATTCTAAGAGTATACTAGTATGTCGTCAATGAATACATCCACAAACTAGTCAAGGTATTCCATGAATACTTTATTCATCAAGTTCATAAAGTAAGCCGGTGCATTGGTTAATCCAAATGACATAACCAAAAACTTGTATAATCCATATCTTGTAGTGAAGATTGTCTTAGGTACGTCTTCAATTCGAATCTTCAACTGATGATACCCTGATCTTAGATCTATTTTCAAGAATATCTTAGCTCCTTTCATCTGATCAAACAAATCTTTGATCCAAGGTAACGGGTATTTGTTCTTAATGGTCACTTCATTCAAACTCCTCTAATCAACACACATTCTTCTTGATCCATCTTTCTTGTTCACAAATAGAACTGGGGTTCCCCAAGGAGAGGAACTTGGGCGAATAAAACCTTTTTCTAACATTCTTCTATTTGTTTCTTCAGTTCAACTGAATTCTTGACATCCATTCTATAAGGTCTTTTTGAAATAGGTGCAGTTTCAGTAATAAGTCAATAGAAAACTCTATATCACGATCAGGTGGCATACCTGGTTACCCTTCTGGAAATACGTCTAGGTATTCACATACCACTTTGATATTTTCTATAGATTTTTCCTCTACTTGATTCTCCATAGCATCTATTTTTGCTAGCATGTTGAGATTGACCTCAACTCTATCTCTTTGTGAACTTGTTAACGCAATTGCTCTCTTTGCACATGATATCATTCCATCATACTTGACTAGACAATTCATTCCCAATATCACATCAACGCTGCAAGATTTCAAGACTATTAAGTCAACCATAAAGTCTATTCCCATGATCTTAAGGTTAACATTGGAACATTGATATGTGGCTTCCATTTCACCTCCTAGTGAACTAACAAGTAGTTTCTTTCTCAAAGGTTGTTTAGGAACGTTATGTTTTTCCACAAATATTTCAGTTATGAAAGAATGTGATGCTCCTATATCGAACAAAATTGATGCGGGTATTGAGTTGATAAGGAATGTACCAAGTACAAGTTCTAGTTCTTCCTGAGCTGTCTCAGCCGTGATGTGGTTGACCTTGACTCTACTCTAAATCTGCTAGCCTTTTCCTTGGATGTTGCGTTTAGGTGTGTTTTGGTCAAACTTTGGATTATTGTTCCTTTGAGGTGTCTGTTGATTGCACTTTGGGAAGTTGTTAGCATAGTGGCCAAGTTCGCCACACTTGAAGCATCCACTAGGTTGGACTGGAGTAGTTGTGTTGTTATTTTTGGCTGGAGTGTTTATGGCGCTCCCTTGATTATTTTGCTTATAACCATTAGTTCTTTGAACGGTCTGAGAGTTGTTCCTCTGTTGATTCTGGTACTGGTTGCTTCTCTGTCCTTGTTGTCCAGAGCATTGCATTTGATAATTTTTGTTTCCACTCTAATGTTTAGAGCAAAAATGAGAACCTTGAGAGTTATGATATCGGGTATTTCTACTAGACTGTCCTTGAAATTTCCTCTTGTGATCTGATAATTCCCTTCTTTTGCTTTCTAAGCCAATCGCCTTGTTAAGCAGAGTCTAGAAATTTGGGAAACTATGGCTTTGTAGCTGATGGTTCAATGGTCCAATCAGTCCTTCTAAGAAATGCTCTTGGCGCTTCTCATCTATGGCAACTTTCTCTGGTGCATAGCAAGAAAGTTGGGTGAAACGATCCCGATATTCACTAACGGACATACCTCCTTGAGTGAGGGATAATAATTCCATCTTCTTAAGTTTCATTATTCCCTAGGAAATATGATGAGCATGGAAGTTCTCTTGAAATTCCTGCCAAGTTATAGCGTCTACGTTCGCGTGTGCCGCTGTGAAGGCATCCCACCACTCGGACGCGGTTCCTTTGAGTCTTCCAGAAGCATACAAGACCTTCTCTCGTTCGTTGCACTGCGTAATGTCCAGCTTCTTTCCTATGACCTTAAGCCAGTCATCGGCATCCAAGGGATCAATCGAATGAGAAATTGCAAGGGGATGATGACTCATAAAATCTCTGGGCTTGCCCTAAGCTTTGGGTGCATTCTGATATTGGGGATTCTGTTGGTTCTGTTGATTCTGTTGGATTTGTTGCACTGAAGCAGTGAGGCCTTGGAGAAGTTGCATCTGCGCGGCAATGAATTGCTCCATGGTTGGGTTGGGAGTTGGTGGTGGCAATTGCTGACCAGACGCGATTGCGGGTGTTTCTAGGACCTGAGCGATCGTTCATCATCTGGTTGGTTAGAAAGTGCATCCTTTAGATAAGTGAAGAGTAGAGAAAGATTCTAGGGGAATAGCTTTTAACTAAAGTTAAGATTATTTGTTAATTTTTAATGTTCTTATGGCCATCATTCCATAAGATCATTGCCCTCAAGCCAAAAATCTAAATCAAACATTACCCAAACATCACCATCACATGGAGAGTTTTGTTGTCTAACGCAAAATCAAACTTATTACAATATGACTTATAAATCTAGAGTAGTCTGGTGATAGATCCTAGGGTTCCATAGTGAATCCTCTTGCGGGGGGACACAGCTATGGCAAGGACTTGAGGCTTCGGGTGGATTTCTCCCTTCGAGCTGAGCTTCGAGGGTGGCAATTCTGGCATGTGCTTCTTCAAGTTCTCCATGTACCCTTGAGACGTCCAGGGTAGCACTGTCCAGGTCGGTGTCTAGACCTTCCACCGCACCTACATGGGTGTTGAGGCGATCTTCTCCAGCTTCACCTAGAACAACACTTGTCTGGCTTTCTCCACAAGGACATAGGGGAAGATGCATGTACTCCGTGTTGTGTAGCTGCTGCCAATAAGTGTGGCTATGGGACCATAGAGCTCTTCGAGCAGCATTGCTGATCGAAGCAATGTAGGTAGACAGCGGCGTCAGAGACTCATGGGATGATAGGGCCCTAAAACCTCTATCTCCTGCATCTATCACTCTAATATGCACGTGAGTGATGTAGTAACAAACCCGAGGAGGCTCAGCCACTCGCCTTGTGTCATTGAGATGTCGAACGTAGGTTCTTAGTGCATGTAGTACATTCTGTAGCCGGTTTGGGAAGTGCCCCGTCTCGAACATTGAGGTGTAATGCTCGGTGATAGGCCACATCCCAACAAGGTTGTCCTCCTGCTCATTGTTAGCTTCTTCATTGTTTTCTTCTTCTTCTGCTTCATCATCATTGTCTCCATCATCACAAGAATCATCTAGATCATCACCTCCAGGAGCAGGGGCTTGAGCTACTGGCACTGGCGGTGCTGAAGATGGAGCTCCAGCTGCAAAGGCATGTGACTCTGATAATGGGGTGGGTGTCGCTAGAATCTCCTCCGAGCTGTCTTCCAAAATGACTCCATTCTCCACATGTAGGTGGTGTAGCTCCACTGGGACTTCTTCCACCACAACAGGGTAGACAGGAGCCTACATGGCTAGAGGGATACTATTGGTGTTCACACGGGTGGTTTGGTGAGTACGCACCATCTATAAGAGAAAGTGTCACCTTAGTTGAATTTTAAAGAGGCAAGATTAATAAAATAATTTGTAAGAGAAAAATATGTATATTTTGAATAGACTAGCTTTCCATTTATAACTAGTCTAATGACCTAGAGTCAGCATAGCTTTGATACCACTTCTATCACACCCGGTTTTGGGGCAAAACCGAATGCATAGCATATGTGTGCCAGGTTCCATTTTCCACACATACGTTGACGTCACAAGTGTAATATATCAAAAGACAATGCAATAAAGGTGTAAAGGGAGTTTATTACATCATCTAGACATAAGTGTCTTAAATAGTTTCATCATCAAAGTATAACGGATATAACATGGGCGATCTTCCATAGGAAGATGACCGGAGCGTCGCTAGACTCAGTATTCATCAACATCTTCGTCAAAGTCTTCCTCATCAGCTTCTGATCAAAATATTAGCAAGAGGGTGAGCTCATTAATGGTGGGGGCTCAACAAGTGGGAGGAGCTATGCAAGGTTAACACGGTAGGCTATGGTTATGCGGTAAGCATTTTAGTTGGTCAATATTTTATTAACAACGCGTAACTTACTAATTGTAAGTGTATCCCAAAATATTCCAATTAATCATAAGCATACGATTATATCAAAAGCACATAAGTGAAACCACTTAAGCAAACCATTTATAAATCATCAGATCAAGATTTATTCTCCATCTTTAAGTTTAATTATCATGTGAGGGTCTAGGTTGCTCTTAACCGTGAGCACGGCTGACATATCAGTTTTACACTCTGTAGAGGTGGTACAACTTTACCAACAAGCCATGTATCCAATCTAGCCTAGGTTGTACGGATCCATAAACACTGCCGAGGTGAATGGCTAGGGATCCACTATGAGGCTTTCACAAAACTCACTTAATAGGAAATAACTTGCTAAGGTTTCCATATCAGTGTGGGGGCCCTCTTGGTGAGGCAACTTAGCCAAGACTACGTCCCCATGTTAAGTGTGCTGCCTCCACTGCCGACCCCCCTCTCGCCCATATTTCAGGAAAGGTTGCTAAGTACTAAGCGCATTAAGCTAATTACCAAAGCCAAAGCTATGATAGCACTCGTGGTTGCACTATTATCCTGGGTGGTCACTCTATATTCCATGTAATATGAAATGATCTTGTTTAACCATCGGGTTAACATCATAATACAAACTTCATTTCCGGAACAATAGTACATTAAAGAGTGACATCATAATTATCAAGTTGAGCAGTAGCACAAATTGCTAAGCATAGTATTTATCCCAAGGTAATCAAGGAATAGAGTTGGTATTTGTAGGAAAACCTATTTAGGCAAATCCCATCAAATTATGCAAATATTCAAAAAGTGAACATTATTATATGTATTATTTGGGTACAAACAGAAATGCAGAGGGAGAATCCACTTGTCTTGCTCAAAAGTGTCCTGCAGGTCGTCTTTGAACGTATTCGGTTCTTCTACCACACAGTCAGCTTCTAATATAGATTAGCATATCGTACATACAAAAGAAAACATTCACAAAATAAGTATAAATACACCATTACATGAACAAAAATATACCATTACATATATAGACATATGCCAAACAAACCATACTTATAAAAGTGCCTAGAATAAAATCTAATTCATATTCATTTTATTAATCCACTATAACTCTACTTTGGATTGTCACTAGTGAAAGTTATATGGACATTCGACTACAAAAGTATTTTACATAACATAGCTTAGATGTAATGATTTAACCAATTCTACAAAAATAAATAAATTATCAATTAATTATTTTCTATTATGAACAATGATCTCCTTTTAGTTTTATCTTTTCTTTCTAAAAGAAAATGTCATTATAATAATCAGAGGTCAAAACATTTTAATAATAAATTAAACCACTAATTAGACTATAATATTTGAATTATTATGAACTCTATATCACTTACTACTTCCATGTTAAGAAAGTTTCTATTATTTATTTAGTGGGTCCAAATGAACCTATGATTATAAACTTCTAGATTAATTCTAAAATTCATCTTAAACAAAATTAACTATGAAATTACTTATCTAGTGTTTTTATTACCAACACGTGGTCTACCAAATTTTGTCATACTTCTTTCAAATATCAAATTCTAAAGTAATCGTAAACCAATATCATGTCTAATAACAATTCACTAATTCATCGCATGTATACCCAAAATCAATAGTTCACATTCACATGCATTCCAAATCACAATATTCCCAAATTACAAAAAACAATTACAAAATCCATGAAATAATTCAAAACATGATTTTGAAAATTAATAAAAATCCGGGTTGTCTTCAACCTTGCGATGAACGGACGACGGCGAGGTGGGTCGCGCTCACGGCCGAGGATGAACAGACGGTGGTGGCTCCATTGATGGCGGGAGTTTGTCCATTGATGGAGGGGAGTGAGTGGGGGAGATGAAGTGGGGAAAGAAGAGGAAGGGGTGGTGGCCGTTACAGGTGCAGGGGAGGTGAGGGGGCACAGCGGTGCGGGGAAGACAAAGGGGCCGATGGGGCCCGCATGCCATCGAGAGAAAGGGGGAGAAATGAGGGGCGCACGGTTGGGCCGGTTGCGCTGCTTAGTGGGCAGGTTTAGCCGGTTCGACTAGGGGTTTTGTTTTGTTTTTCTTTTTCTTTTATCCTTGTTTTCAATAATAATATAAATAAATATATTTTTAAATATTTTTAAAAATTCATAATAATTATTCAAAAATATTTACCATTAAAGTTTTTATTTTTGGACCAAGGTTCCCACATTAATTAATTGGGTTTTCATATAAAAGAAATTTTATGAAAACAATCGTTAATCAATTATGAGCAAACAAAAACCATTCTACAAATAAATAAGATCAAACACTTGATTTAAAATTTTCTTTACTATACTCTCTACTCTAATTTGTAATGCATTATTTTTAATTGATGGTTTTGAGGTGTTACAATTTTATATGCACTAGAGCAATCATTCCTAAGGCTGGAGATTTTTCCCTACAGGGAAAGGTTTCTATGACTTTCTAAAGTTTTCTCTAAATTTCTCACGAGGCAGGGAAAACCATATTTCCTTGCTGAACTATGCCCTTTTTATTTTTTCCTTGAAACTTTGTTACTTAAGTATTATAAGAGAAATGAGTTGGTCTTTTATTTTATATTTTAAGTCTTGTTTTATTTTTCCAAAGAAATAGGCAGAAATCTAAATCAATTTATGAACTCTACTTAATTGGCTGAACTTGGGCGTATAGTATTTTTGTATGGGTTCACTGTTGAGTAGGTATCTACCAAAAATTTCTAGTCATAGCACAAAAGTTCTACTATTTTTGCTTCCGTTTTCATATTCTACCCTATTTCCCCAATAAAATAAAAACTTCCAGAAACAGTACTGGACTAGGGTGGTTCTCTATTTTCGTTCTAAAGATTACTTTGTCTAGAGCCTAGCAAAATTGGTTTGACTGAATTTGGATAAATTTTACTCAAGTTATGCATTTACAAAGTTTCCTATTGAACAAATGAATTACACATTCCAAAAGAAAAAGAAAAACATCTTGCTCTCGGGTCCCTAGCTTTTCCTTCCCTTTTCTCTCACAAATTAGTCCCTGGTACACTATTCATCTAAGTCTATGGCTTAACACTTAACCCCCTGGGTTTCTGGGCAACAAACCCACGGTCCTTGGCTGAGATAAATAGTAACCGCGGTGAAGAAGATGGTGGAGCAGCTTACCTGCGGCGGTAGAGCTCCGGCGAAGGGTCGGGTGAGGTCGGGGATTCTCTGTTGGTCATGTCTATGAGCGGGTTGGTATCAGTGGTGACCGAAGGTGTCCTGGCCACGAGCTTAGGCATGTTCGGCGGCGGTGCCTACTCCGGCCAAACCATGGCAGTAGAGGTCAATCAAACCGTATTGGGAGCTTCACTAGGTGATAGGGGATGTGTGTGCAAGGAATCGAAGAATGGCTCGCTGGATTATCTAGACCATGTGCATTGGCGGACGGGTATAGTCTGACGAGGGTGATTTGGCTTCTTGGGCGAGGTAGCGTTTGGATTGGGTGCGAGGTCAGGCTGACTGATGCTTGGGGCGCGTGTAGGGAGCGACCAGTGCGCGCTCAACATTGCAAGTAGAGGTCGAACACGTGGAGGTTTGCTTCTACCCTTATCCATGCATTCGTTTAGTCACCCTAACGTGCAAATCTCGGCAAGGATCCCTTGTAAGGTATGTTCCCTGCGCTAAATCCTATCTTTTCTATGTGTCTCGAGTGTAGATAGGCTTGGAACTTGGAGAAAAAGTTGGGTCAAGTCAGGTCTATCTCCAAGCCCAAACCGATACAAAAGCTAGGCCAAATTGTGTCAAATAACTTTGGTTTGATTTCAAACTTTACCAGTGTGTGACTAGGGTATTTTGGCACCACTTTGTCCATTGAGCCATGTGGTTTTGGTTTTTGAAACTAGGTGAACATGGTTGATCTTTGTAAGGGCTGAAAAATGAACTTAGAGAAAATTTGATTTTTCTTTTGAGCTCTCTACTTTGAGTAACCTTTTTGGGGTTTTTGTGGAACCTTTTTAGGGTAAGTTTCTTACTATTTCTTGTAGGTATTTTTGGTGAGCTACCACTTTTACAAATGGCCCAAGTCATGGTAATGTCATTTATATTGCATTCTTACTTATTTTCTTTTGGGGCTCTATGTGCTTAAAGTGGGTGCATTTTGGGTTTAAGCACTTCTCCCCTTTTTATGTGCATGATATGGCTAAGATAGGTATTCTGAGATGATTAACACTTAGAACCTTGGTTCTCAAGTTTGGTGTCTTTTCTCAAACTAAACCACATGTGATAATAGGTTAAGGATGTGAGTGCTGAGTAGAAACCCTGACTAACACTTGAGGTGTTACAGTTCCCATAAAAATTTTAAAGAATTTTGGAGATATATAATTATTACAGAAAATTAAATAAGCAATAATAACCTATCTTTAAATAAAATCAACATATAAAAGTTATTCTTTATACCTAACACTTATTTTGATCAGAGAGAACACGTCTTTGTGAACCCAACAAAACTGGTTTCACATTTTTAGCATTTTTCTACAATTTTTCTACAATGATGCTCCTAAAGGAGCAAGAGACAAAGGGTTGAAAAATCCTTTGGTGATGATTTCATTGTGTACCTTATGGACGATATTCCTACTACCATTGCAGAAGCATTTGCATCTCCAGATGCAGATGATTGGAAAGAAGCATTTCATAATGAGATGGACTCCATTCTTTCAAATGGTACGTGGGAAGTCACTGATCGACCCTATGGATGTCAACCTGTGGGTTGTAAGTGGGTGTTTAAAAAGAAGCTCAAGCCTGATGGTACAATTGAGGAGTACAAGGCTAGGCTTGTGGCTAAAGGCTATACTCAGAAAGAAGGAGAAGACTTCTTTAATACTTACTCACCTGTTGCTATAATGACTACTATTCGAGTACTACTTTCCTTGGCTGCCTCGTATGGTCTACTTGTTCATCAGATGGATGTAAAGACAACTTTTCTTAATGGAGAGCCGGACGAGGAAATCTATATGGAATAGCCTGATGGATTTGTAGTAAAGGGTCAAGAAAGCAAGGTGTGCAAGTTATTGAAATCTTTGTATGGTCTAAAGCAAGCACCAAAGCAGTGGCATGAGAAGTTTGACATGACTCTAACGTCTGCAGGCTTTGCCATTAATGAGGCAGACAGGTGTGTATATTATCGCTGTGGTGGGGGCGAAGGAGTTATATTATGCTTATATGTTGATGATATATTGATATTTGGCACAAACATTGATGTGATCAATGAGGTCAAGTCTTTTCTATCAAAGAGTTTTGATATGAAAGATCTGGGGGAAGCTGATGTGATTCTAAACATCAAGCTGATTAAGGCAAATGGTGGGATTACTCTCTCGCAATCTCACTATGTTGAAAAGGTTTTGAAGCGATTTGGCTTCTCTGAGTGCAAACCTTCTCCAACACCTTATGATCCCAGTGTGACACTGCGAAAGAACAAGAGAATTGGTTTAGACCAATTGAGATACTCTCAGATCGTCGGTTCACTCATGTATCTTGCTGGTGCAACAAGGCCTGATATTTCTTTTGCTGTGAGAAAATTGAGTAGGTTCATGTCAAACCCCGGGACTGATCATTGGCATGCACTTGAGCGGGTTATGCATTACTTGCAAGGTACAATGAGTTATGGAATTCACTATTCTGGTCAGCATGCAGTACTTGAAGGATATAGTGATTCGAACTGGATATCTGATGCAGACGAGCTTTATGCCACTAGTGGTTATGTCTTTACTATTGGTGGAGGTGCGGTATCATGGAGGTCATGCAAGCAGACCATCTTGACGAGGTCAACCATGGAAGCCGAGCTAGCTGCACTTGACACAGCAACCATTGAGGCAGAATGGTTGCGTGAACTCTTGATGGACTTGCCGGTGGTTGAGAAACCAATACTAGCTATCCTTATGAACTGTGATAATCAGACAGTGATTGCTAAAGTGACAAGTTCTAAGGATAATGGGAAGTCATCAAGACATGTCAAAAGACGATTGAAGTCTGTCAGAAAGTTGAGAAACTCCGGAGTTATAAGTGTGACTTATATTTCAATAGATAAAAATCCGGCAGATCCTTTTACCAAGGGACTACAAAGTAATGTGATAGAAATCGCATCGAGAGAAATGGGTATGAGACCCGCATAAGTTGCCATGGTGGAAACCTAGTCTATGTGATCGGAGATCCCGTGAATTAGGTCATGGGAAGAACAAGCCATTGGTGAACTGAGGAGAGTAACCTTTGACCCTCTCTAAGTAAAGATGCAATACTCTCAAATGCTGTAAGGCAGGTTGGCTCTATGCCTTAATGTGTTTTGTTGGCTTGTATTAGCAAAGATGTTGTCTTGCAGAACATTCTTGAAAGAACACACCTATATGAGTTAGACTGTCTAACGTCGCAGTCTTTGAGATCTGGGTGATCTCTAGTAAACTCATGAAGAGACCTTGAAGTACGACGTATATGCTCCACCCGAGAAGGGGACTACTAGTAGCCAAGTACTGGTCATGGCTTCAAGTGAAACCCATTCACACAAAACTTACAATTCAAGGCATAGTCCATTGTCCAAGTTGTGGGTTGGTGTAGCTTGGAGTTCTAGGCGGAAGTTCAACTTAACAGTCTCTGCTGAAACACTAGTATATATATTAAACAGTAGTGAACAGTGGCAAAAACTGCAGATGGGCATTTGAGATCTGGTGGGGGATTGTTAGGATTTATGGGCTAGGCCCAATTGAGAAATTCAATTAAATCACAGGAAAATCTCAAAAGCCCATATATGTGTATGGCTAGGGAATGGTGGAACCAATAGCACCATATTGCTAGTCCTAGTGGAGTGGAGCTAGCTTAAATATGGAAGCCACACTCACTCACCAAGTCATGGATGAGAAGAGAGAGTGTGGAGAGCCACATGCGCGCGCGCTCGATCGCCTCGCCTGGCCTGGCCTAGCCTGAGCGGGGCGGGGCGGGGCGGGGCGAAAGGCGCGGGCGCACGACAAATGCGTGAATGGTCTGCCTAAATCTAGCCCCTTGCCATGCGAGGACGCGGCTCCCTTTTGCCGTTTTAATTTTTTGGTTGCTTGGCTGTTAAGATCAGAATCCTAACCGATCGCTATAAAATCTAAACTGAACGTGAGATTTTCGTGGGCAGATAAGATCGAAGATAGCTATCTGGTTGCAGATTTGGCCCTATAAAAGGCGTCTGGCAGCCAGTATCCAGATCATCCCAATTTTCGCTTTCGCCTCTCTTCACAACTAATCCGCCTTCAGTTCCCTTCATCCCGACCGCCGACGTGCATATGCGATCGGGAGAGCAGGTCTCCGGAACCCTTCGCCCTTCGAGATCCTGCATCGGGAGAGGGCGAATAAGGTTTTTAGGAAGCGTCCTGACGCGACTGTTTGCTGATTCCGCTGATCATCAACCCCGCTGCTTCGATATCACCGACCCTGCTGATTTGGCCTGCGCCATCTATCAGTATGTCTAATCAGTACGTATCATCTGATTTGACTTTTTATTTCAGTTCTTCTGATTTGGTCATGATTTATATTCGTAGTTTAATCTGGAAATTGTCTAATTATTCAACAGTTGAAAACTGGCGATAGGTACCAGGGTGCAAGAAATAGGGAGAGCGAATGCTGGGAGAGGAGAGCACTTTACGAATTCCAGAGCCGAGCATACATGCAGGGAATAAGATAGAGAGATGGCGTGAGATATTTCCATGGAGGCGATATCGATGGTGAGCTGGGAACGAGCGAGCAGCGGTGAGAATTCTTACGGGGCCAATGTAGAAGGCATTTCCAAGGAGTTCAGCGTGTGGAGATTTTTCCAGGGAGATGTACAATGAAGAATATAAGAAGTGGCATGGAAATAAGGGATACAAGAGCCTTCCAAAATGTAGGCGTGGAGAAGATAATATCCCAGGGAGTCAATGCCTTTAGATGAGGTTAGGAAGGAGCACTTGAATTATCTGGATGAGAAAAATGAAATGGAGATAAAGAAAGAGAATTTGAGAGAGTGGTCGTGTGCATGAGATTGCATGCCCAAACTGATCCAAGTTTTAGCTAACTGAAAAAATGTTCAGTGCATAACTCGACTACCAGCTCGACTTGGAACGAAGCTTTCTCCCAATTCTCAGTAATAACAGGCCAACCTTAGTGAACAAAATTTGCTCACAAAACATAGCTCTATAAACTTGCTGCAGCAATCCATAGTCAAATAATCATGGATCAAAAGTTATAGTGCCCCAAAGTGTGGTGAAAACAATAAAATAGTCTGACAGCATGTTTTTGGAAACCATTTGCTCCCAATTCTAGGCAAACAAAGGGGCATAACCCTTAATTCGATTTACACTCCAACTATAGCTCTACATGTTTTCTGCAGTGACCATCTTCCAAAAGTTCATGGAATAAAAGTTATAAAGGCCCCAAGTTGGCTCAGTGTCACAGTTTTTCAGCATTCCAAAACTGAACCCAATCTGAAATTTGCAAATTCCTTGAAATCTTCCACAAAACTTGAAAATCTCAACACATGAAAATTGCTTGGTTTTGGGAACTGTACGACTTTAGTATTTCACTTTTGGCAAAACACGGCTAGATCTTAAAATTCACTTTTGGGGCTCTAATTAGAGGTTTTGAAGTCAATCCATCTCCTCAAGTGATTCTTCCACTTTGATCTACCCTTAAAAGCAAAGTTGCTCTTCTTACTAAGATCTACCTTTTGTCTTTTAGATCACCCAACCAAATTGGCACTGGTTCAGAAGTTACTTGATTGGACTTAGCTCTAATCAGGGTTTCCAAACTAAGTTTCACTCTCTACTAAGCATAACATCACACCTAGCTCAACTTTCAACCTAGTGAATGCATTCTAGGTATATAACAAACAAGATGATGCTACTGCATATGATGACATACCAAGATTTTAGTTATCGTAACACCAGGGATGGTACAGTGGGGGGCTTGGCTCCCTTGCTTGTCGAAGACTTTGACCTCGTCCACATGGAGCTGGCGATAAAATAATCGCCAATGAAGATGGCACTTCCAGTACGTCTTTTTTGACGCGTTGTACATTGTGCGGTGGGATGTTGGGCACCTCGGGGGGGGGGGGGGGGGGGGGGGGGGGGGGGGTGGTTCTGAGCCTGTCTGGGCCAATGGCCAGCTCGTGGGAGACCGTGCACTCCACTGTCTTGGCACGGGGGGAGGTGGACACCTCTATGATTATCGAGGGGGCCTTGAATGACACCGCCTCGCATCTTCGCTGGTAAGTTTCTTAAGCTTAGCTTAGTGCCTTCGTCACACTTTGGGATGATGATATGCTTTGTTAGCTTGTTGCAGTTGGCGAGGCGCTAGCCCCCTTGGCAAGGGCCCAGGAGGAAGCGACTACCACCAAGGCTGAGTGCTCGACCGTTAAGGCGAAGTTGAAGGAGAAAAAGGTGGAGGCCAAGCGGTAAGAGCAGCGGGCGATGTCTGCCGAGGTGGAGGTCACTTTTTTAAGAAGGGAGCTAGATACCACGATGAATGAGTTGTCCGTTGAGCGCCTTTGCTCGGCGGGTTTCGCCCATAGAGTGCAGGTAAATGCCTGAGCTGTATTCAGTGACTTCAGGCGAGACTATGAAGAATTAGGGGCAGCCATCCATCCACTAGACCTAGAAAGCGAAGTCCTCTTCGATCGTTGGGCGACGTGGTTGCGTACGGAGACAGTAACATCCTGAATTTGGGGTATAAAATTTCTTTTCTAATATCCACCAAATTTAGGTGTTACTCTCTTTTTCTTACTTTTCTTTTCTTTTTTCTATATAACGGAGAATTATTTTGTTATATATTAGAGTAAGCCTAGTGAAGTGAGCCGTAGAGGTGCTTTGGTTGTTGTATTTATGCCTTTGCAAAGTGTTTCCAAGTGCAAAAGGTGTTTGAAATATGTTAATATACCTTGCAGAAGCCAAAGTAATTTTTATATTGTTTCAGAGTATTTTTCCCTTTTTCTGAAAGCAAAATCTATTTATTTAAGACACTTAAAAATAATTTTACAAACTAAGTATTTTGATTTGAGTTCACTAGATGCCAAAACATGTCTACGGATTTTCCTAGAATTTTTTGGAGCCTTTGGAACATTTTCATGTACTAAATATGAATTTCAGTTTTTTTTTAATTTTATTAATTTGGAAAATCCGGATATTTATTCTAATCCGATCTACGAATTTTGTTTAATCTATGTTCCAAAATTGCTCTTTCTTCCTTAGACGATCCCCAGCCTATTTGCATGTTAGTGAATTGTTCATCCCTATTTGTTCCTGCAGCTATCAGCTTTTTTTGCGTAATGGAGCATGCCACCATTTCTCTGTGCTTGTTTTCCTCTCTTCTATTTTTCTCACTTGTTCATGCAAGCACAGGGGAAAAGGCTAACAACTACATGTCGTGCTTAGGGATGGCAACGGATCAAATTCGGAATGGATATTGTAAATATCCATCCACAACCATATCCGCGGTTGCAACTAATATCTGCACGCGACCGTACCTGCGGGTACAAATTTATATCCATGCCCGTACCTATCGGATTTCGGACGGGTTTCGGATATCCGTCGGATAAGACAGACACAATCATTTATTCAATAATTCAATAACATAATTAGTCAAATTTCTTCCCAATTCACCATCATACACAATTAAAACTTAATAAAAGAATTATTATGGGCCTATGGGCCTCGGTTAGGAGCACAAGAGCTTGGAAGGGTAAGTCGTCAGTGGTGCTACAGTCTATGAGACTTGGAAGGAGTCATGGGGCACAACGTAGGAAGCCAGCAAGGCTATAAGGGGTAGCCAACCGTGGGAAATTGGAAGTGTTAGGAGTGGGGTTTATATTGTTAGGATTTGTTCTTTGCTGTGTAATATGGGTTAGATCAAAAATACACTAGGGTCGATTTCTGATATCTAACGGATAACCTGCAGGTAGAAGGTAGTATCCTAATCCGTGCCCGCTCGACTTCGAGTCGACATCAGACCTGACCCACGGTTCAAAACATGTATCCATTCTCGACTCTGTCGAGTCAGATATCCAACGAATATCCAAATCCACGGATCAAATTACCATCCCTAGCCGCGCTCGCGCACAGGCAGATGTGAAGCCAAGCGCCGCGCCATGCCCTGCCATTGCCGTCACGAACCCTATCTCCCTTCTGCCCCCACCCGCAGAAGCCCCACCTATCATCTCCTTCTCTCTCGGAACTCCCTCGTCCGCCCAAGCCTGCCACAACATGGAGCCTCCCGTAACTGCCCTCCCCATATCCTCTGTGTGTGCATCAATTCCCACTCCCACGGCTAAGCAATTTGACGTCTGAGCCGGTCCGGTGAGTAGCCGCACCTCGCAAGCTCCGGCCAAGCCACCATCGGGCCAATCCTCTAGCAAATCCTTCGGTGAGCTCTCTTTTTCTTCCATAGTTTACCATTCGCTGCTTCCTTGCATAGATGCTGCCACGACTAGCCCTAGCCGACCTCTCCCAGAAGCCCCGTGGTCCCTACTGTCTCGCGAAGCCCTTCCCCTGCACGCCAGCAGCTACGTTGCCGCGACGCTGTTAAAATCGTCATGTGCCCGTGGCCAAGTCCCTGGCGAGCCTGTTGCCGCACGCCGTGTCGTGTTGATCGTCCGGCACGAGCAGCCACACCGCTAGCCTCGCTCTACGCTGCTCCACGAGCCCCGCCGCCGGTGAGCCACCAGTGCCCACCCCGGCCACCTGCAAGCCGCTCCCTCCCTTGCAACCTGCCTTCGGCGAACCTCACCAACCTCTCCTTTTTCTCTCCACCGTCACGCGTAGCAGCAAGGAGAAAGAAACTGCCTTCTTTTTGTTATTTTATTTACTTCTTTTCCTTGCATGCGTCCACAGAAGAAAAACTGCCACCACATTAGATCATGTGATCTTCTGCGACTGTAGTCCTTGTAGCCATCTGTGTGGTTTTGATCTGTCCAATCATATCTAGCCACGTCGTAAGTAAGTCGCGATTTATTAAATACATATTAGCTTTTGTGTAATCAGACTGAATTGCTCATTTCGAGTCGCGTTAGCTTCATAAGAACGTTGCATACAAGTTAAAAATATTATTTTGTCGCAAGACATGTTTTCGTTAATTATTTAGTTAATCGTTTATCCGATGTTTATTAAAACAACATTCTAATTAAAATTAATATATAATTTTCATTTGTGCTTTTATAAATACCTGTTAATGTGATTAATGTCAACTCAAATATTTTTTAATTAATACTTGTTTAGTATAAACGCGATATCTGTTAGTTCTCGTGTGTCATGCATGTTGTTCGCGCACGATGTCGTGTTGTTCGCGTTGTTTTCTAGTTGTCATAAGCATTGTTTCGCGTGCTGCCTACATGGTGTTTCACGTGTGTCGCGCGCGTTGCCGCACATCGTCCACGCGCTGTTTTCACGCATTGTCGCGTATCACGTGCTGTCCGCACGTGTTATTAAATCGTTCACTTATAATCACTCAGGTCAGTTAATTAATTATTAGTTTAATAGTTCACTATTAAATACTAATTTAGTCAAAACTAAGTAGTGGTTTTACATTTGATAAATGTCAATCAATATAAGTATGCCGAACTAATGTTCTAACCAATACTTGATCAGTGTAATCGCGTTATTTGTTTGCGATTATCACGCGCCATCGCACTGTCTATGTGCTGTTCGTGCGTGATGCGCTCATGGTCGCGTGCTAATTCGCGCTGGTCTCACACACTGTTTCTTATGTCGTCAGCATGCTATGTCGCGTGTGTTCGCGTATCGTTTGGACGTGCCGTTCGCGCTGTTCGCGTGGTGTCGCGCATGTTGTTTCGCGTGCCATCAATGTGCTGTTTCATGCAGTGTCGTGCGTCGTCATGCGTCATTCAAGCGTATCGCATGTGCCATTTTCACGTGTCGCTTGCCGTGCCGCGCGTCGTTTTCGCGTGTCACGCGCTGTCCGCGCGTGATATCAAACCATTTCGCTCACAATCGCTCGTGTTAATTAATTAAATACTTGTTTAACTTACTTATAATTCACTGTCCTGCATCACTTAATTGAAACATATGGATTGACTAGCTTTGTATTTACTCTATCCTTGATTACCTTTTGGGTTACTATGGTTAGCTTCATGCTATTGCGTTACTTTAATCAACGAACATGATGAGAATATTTATGATACGATGATGTTATCTTGATTATGATGATGAACCTATGATACTTTAGGGGACTCGGGCTGTTTTCTGAGTACCTCCCCGTAAGGACCTATTCGTTGAGAGACCACCCGGGATAACAGTACAACCATGAGGGTGGAATGGGACGCCCTTAGATGGTTAATTAGATGAACTTGGGGGTCTAGTTGGCTTTGCCGGAGGGCCGTCAATGGGGGCCGGGGCATAGTGCTTGCTCTGCTAAGGGTGGGTGCCAAGGTTCATTCGATTTGGTTTTGTTAGTCACCCACCTTAGGGAGGAGTACTGTGTTTGTACGACTGGCGAAACCTAATGAGCAACTGCACACCAGGGGAAACTTTGTAAAGGCTACATAGTGATACCCTACCAGGCCACCTAGGTAGTGGTCAATGGGGAGTAGCGCTCTCCAGGCAGAAAAGGAATCACGGCTTGTGGGTAAAGTGTGCAACCTCTATAGGGGAAAGAAACTGATATATCAGTCGTGCTCACGGTTATGAGCGGCCTTGGGATCCTCTTTGATTAGAGATACAGATGATATGAGATACAATGGTTCTATTTATGGTTTGGTTTGATGATGATAATGATGTTCCTCGATGAGGACATGATTCACGGGTTGGTTGTTGATAAAACTTGGCTTCCACTAATAATAAATATCTAATGAACTAAAAGCAACTGCTTTGATCCTAACCTCACATAAAGCTAGTCTACCTCAGCCGAACAGGACATTTGCTGAGTATGTTGATGTGTACTCACCCTTGCTTTCACAAAACACCAGGTTGCCTTTGGTGCAACCTATGATTAGGTTAAGAAGAAGGCATCGAGGCGGATCTCCAGGAGTTACAGGACTTCGACGAGTTCGAGGATTAGGCTAGCGACCTCTCTGAGTCATCTGCCTGTGTGGGTTTGTTTATGTTGGCTACATTTCTATTATGCGTACTTTGATTCATCTTATGTAAATGACTCTAGTCTTTAATATTATTACTTTCTCTTTATTGTTATTCGAAGCATTGTGTTATGATGAGTCATTTATGTAATCGCTGTGTACGTGAGTTTCTGATCTTGGCACGTATATGGTTCGCATTCGGTTTACCTTCTAAAACTAGATGTGACAAAGACCATAGGGTTGCCCGACGTGATTCAAGGGCTGATGACCTTTTCTGCCCTCATTACCTACAAGAGTGGATTTGAGTCATTGGTCCACAAAGAGTGCGACCACATGGCCTATCTGACCTCGTCTGACTTTGATGCCATCGAGAATTTGTACACAAAGGTCAGCGAGGTTGCTGGCGCAACACTGTACAAAATGCTCGATCGCATCTGGAGACCCTTAGATGCGAATGTTGCGTGCAAGCGCTCTATGGAGGAGCTAGAGCGGGTAACTATTCGACCGATGGAACCAAGTGTAGACCCGGTCCGATGAGGGTTCCTTTTTGTTCATAGGTTAGCAGAACCCGATACTTGTTTTTTCTGAAACAATGCTTTTGCGCAAGTTCCTTTTTGGGGACCTGTGCAGAGTGACCCCCAAAGTATTTTTGATCAAGGAATAAGACATATTGGACAAATGTTTATGCATCACTCCTTTAACTTGCTGGAGTCCATTGGACTCCAATAGTGCCAATGATTTTTTTGACTCGCAGTCGTCGACCGATGAGGACAAGTTATGTTTTTTGCGGAGATGCATGAGGAGTCCTCTGAAGAGGACTTAGATTTTTTTGGTGTGATGGATATCATGGCAACAAATTCTTCCGCAGTAGCCAGAGGGCCTCGTGCGGGTGCAGTGGCTGAGGGGTCACTGTGCTGTTCTACACCACCAGCTACTGATCCATCACCAGGGGAGACGTTGAAGCCAGACTTGGTGGAGAAATAGGTCGGTCGCAAGCGTCGCGCCAATGTCCGTATTTCTGGTCCTAAGTGGGTGTAATGTCTTGTGGCTGACAGGCGGGTCTGGGCTACCAGTGCCTGCTAGTATAAATAATGAGTGTGTGTTCAGGAAGGGTATGCTTGTAATGAAAACTATTCTGAATCTCTAAGAAATCTCTCCGTCCCCTGCCATTCTCTTCTTCCCCAAGCTATCCCCTCTTCTTCTCCTTAGGTAGCTAACAACCTGGTATCAGAGGGCTTCGTTCCCTTGTGATCTATGGCGTCCCCGTCCCAGATCGATCCCACCTTGACCTTGGCGCTGGAATCCCAAACCAGAGCCCTCCTATCGGAGTTGGACAAGAGGCTGCAACTCCTCAACAGCAAATGGGAATCTCGGGTCAGCACTCTGGAGTCCAGGGCGACGGAGGCTGCGCAATCCTTGTCTGAATTTTCGGGCACCCTTCGTGCTGATGTTGAGGCACACCTTACCGCTGCGGATGCCTCGACGGACGCCAAAATCAGGCAGATCGAGGCCGACCTGGGTTACCGGGTGGCGGCGCTCGAGTCTACCGCGGGCATCTACGAGTTCTGGCGTCCACGCGTGGATGCGTCCCTCGAAGATCTCCACTCCTCCGTGGATTGGCTTCGATCGAAAGTGTCGAAGATGGAGATCCAGTGGTCCCGGGGTGCGCGCGCCGACGGCTTCCACATGCCGGGCGTGCTGGGCGCGCATGGGTCGGCACCGGGACGCTCATCTGTCGCCGGGGATGTCGCCGATGGCTCTCGTTTTGGGCACCGCAACGACTCACATCACCGGGATAGCGGACCTTGGCACCCCGGTGCTGACGCCCGCTACCCGGTCATGGGTATGCACAACCCCTATGCTTCTCCTTCGTTCGCCTTTCCCCAACCTGGTAGTGTAGGGTTTAATGAGCCAGATCCCCGTGGATGGTCGCCACGCCAGTTGGGAGGATTGCCTAAGTTGAATTTTCCTTCGTTCGATGGATCCAATCCGAAACTATGGCAATCCAAATGTGAAAAGTATTTCCATATGTATGTTGTTGAAGCATCTATGTGGGCTGAAGTGGCTACAATGCATTTTGTGGGAGTTGCTGACCGTTGGTTACAATCTGTCGAACCACGACTTCCATCCATGTCGTGGCGACAATTCTGCCAGTCCATTAATGATAGGTTTGGTCGTGAGCAGCATGAGTTAGTAATTCGTAAGCTATTTCACATTCGCCAAACCTCCATGGTGCAAGATTATGTGGATCGCTTTAGTGAGCTTATTGATTTACTGGTCACTTATGAACACACCACCGATCCATTATATTATACTATGAAGTTCATAGATGGCCTCCGTGATGACATTAAATCTATTATTCTTGTTCAACGTCCGGGCGACTTGGATACTGCTTGTGCTTTGGCATTGTTGCAGGAGGAGGCGGAGACCTCTCGTCGTCGGGAGTCTGGCCGCGTGGATCATGCACACTCTACACGGGCTGTTTTTCAACAAGTCCAGCCTCCTCGGTGGGGAAAACAGTTGGACAGTTCCAAATCAGCTGCGGCTACACCACCTGCGTCTGCTGACAGCAAGGTAGCATCATTGCGCGCTTATCGGCGAGCACGAGGCCTTTGTCAGTTCTGTGCTGAAAAATGGAGCAAGGGTCATAAGTGTGCAGACACTATTCAGTTACACGCTGTCCAAGAACTGTGGGAAATGTTTTCTTCGGAACCCCAGGAATCAGAGGGCAAATTTGAAGATTCTGCTGAAACCTTCATGGTCCTGCTGTCAGTAGAGGCCATATCCCCAAAGAAGGCTCCGTCTAGATCCTTCCGGCTTCAAGGCCAGCTTCAGGATGAGAACATGTTGGTACTCTTGGATTCGGGCAGTTCTCACTGTTTTCTAAACACTTCTCGCACTTCTTCATTATCTGGGTTCGTGAGTTTGGAGACACCACTAGCAGTAACAATTGCTAATGGTGGAATTCTGCATTGTCCATTGGAGCTTCCCAATGCTACCTGGTCGGTTCAGGAGTTGGAATTCTATACAACATTTAAAGTCATTCCCCTTCCGTATTATGACATTATCCTGGGTATGGATTGGCTTGAGCAGTTTAGTCCCATGATGGTGGACTGGAAACACAAATGGCTTTCTATTCCTCACTCTGGACAGACGGTTATATTACAAGGTTGTGAACCCCTGGTTCCTGTGGGTACAATATTGGAGGTTTGGCCGGTGTCTGAGTTGCAGGACACTTCTGCCCAGCTGCACTGCGTTGTGGACATGTCCCTACCCCAGCCTATTACCCACTTGCTTCAGCGCTATCAGGATCTTTTTCAGCCGCCAACTACACTGCCGCCCAGCCGGTCCTGTGATCATTCTATTCCACTCATTGATGGTGCTCGACCTGTCAGTATTCGGCCGTATCGTTTCTCACCTGCTATGAAGGATGAGATAGAGTCTCAGGTCACCGAGATGTTACAAAGTGGATTGATCTAGCATAGCACCAGTGCATTTTCTTCTCCTGTGTTGTTGGTGAAGAAGAAGGACAATACTTGGCGCTTTTGTGTAGACTACAGACACCTTAATGCCCTCACTGTGAAAGCCAAGTACCCAGTGCCTGTAATTGATGAGCTGCTTGATGAATTATTTGGTGCCTCCTGGTTTTCAATTTTGAATCTTCGAGCAGGATTCCACCAGATTTTGCTGAAGGACGGTGAAGCTCACAAAACTGCTTTTTAGACTCATTTGGGACACTACGAGTTCCGAGTTATGGCATTTGGGCTGACGGGGGCTCCTGGCACATTTCAGAGGGCGATGAACCATACCCTAGCTCCGTTATTAAGGAAATGTGCACTAGTATTTTTTGATGACATTCTGGTTTACAGTGCGTCCCTAACTGAGCATATCAGTCATTTGGAACAGGTGTTTGAACTATCACCGCGCGCCTGTGGGAAAACGGCGCCGACACTTGGGTCCGCCTGGCAGCTGCTGTATCTCTATGCACTACGTGGGTCGGTGATGGGTGGGTCCCGATGCTAGCTTCGGCCGGTGTCGTTGCCGTGTGGAGCCTTCCCATCAGCTTCGTCCCCGCAACGAACGCGCAACTATTGCGGGTGTCCTCGTCGAGATCCGTGTGCGGCAACAACTCTTCCCCCCCCCCTCGGCGCGGACTCGGGCCTTCTCATAAAATGGGGTCGCCTCGCTCTCTGCTGGCAACTTTCCACTGAGCCATATCGTGCCAGTACCCTAGGAAGCTTTGTTGACCGCCACTGTGAGGGTGAGCGAGCCACCACACCGTCAGCTAGGTGCTAGCTCTCTTGGTGTCCCGAAACCGGGTGGTGAAGCATCATGGGACCTTGGTGAAGCTGCTCGCGAGCGTAGTTGGTGGAATCGTGTCTCGGGCGGCTGGAATTGCTCACCGTAGTTCGTCTCTGTCGTGGGTCTGCGCCACCACGTGAACAGAGTTATCGCCATCCCGCACCAAAGTAAGCAGTTTTCCCTCCCGTTCGCTCTTCTCTCCGTGTTGGGTAGCGTGACTTGAATCAGGGGATCGCGTACTGGGTCGGGTTTGGGAAATCCTAGCCATGGCTCTTCCATGGTCAGCCTTTAGCACCGCTGGAGTCTAGGATCGGTGGAGATGATGCACCAGGGTGTTGCATTCTAAAGGGGCGGTCAGGATTAGAACTCCGAGTACCCTTTTGGCTTAATCGGTTTGGCACGTTGATCTGATGATAAGCGGCCTCGATCGTTTATAAGTTCGCGTTTGATGTGGACCGCTGATCTGCGATCCGATGACCCATAAAGTGTACCGTTTCGTGATCTAATCTGACCCATTGGATTGTGATAGCACGACTCAAGGTATACACATGTGTATGTGTTGCGACGTTTTTCTAAAATGTCCCTAGAGTATGGGGTAACTAACCCGCGCTCCTGTCCCCATTCAAGAATCATTACAGAAAGGTCCTTTTCTTTGTAAAAACCACCCTGGAGGTTAAATAAAATGATTATATTTGAAAGTCGCCTAGAGGGGGTTGAATAGGCGAAACCTAAAATTTATAACTTTAAACACACACTACAAGCTGGGGTTAGTGTTAGAATTAAATTCAAGTCCGAAGAGAGGGAAAGCAAATCAAACAAGAAATAAGACGAGTGAACATGATGATTTGTTTTACCAAGGTTCGGTTCCAAAGAACCTAGTCCCTGTTGAGGAGGTCACAAAGACCGGGTCTATTTTAACACTTTCCCTCTCTCAAATAGTCACTTAGACCGAGTGAGCCTTCTTCTTTAATCTCACGGGTCACTTAGACCCCGCAAGGATCACCACACACTTGGTGTCTCTTGCCTTGCTTAAAAAGCACTTGAGAGTAAGAATGGAAAAAAAGAAAGGCCAACCAAGCAACAAGAGCAACAAAAGAACACAAGAGATCCTCTCACAAATCCTAACACACTAGAGTTGATTCGGGGACTTTGAGTGGATCGATCGCTTTGATTGTGTCTTGGAGTGGAGTCTTTTGCTCTTGTATTGAATGCAATGTCTAGAATGTTTGGATGCCAAAGGTTGTGGTTGTTGAGGGTATTTATAGCCCCCAACCACTTGCTAGCCGTTGGCCAAGGCTGCTGGCGATGGGCGCATCGGACAGTCCGGTGCGCCACCGGATAGGTACTGTGCGCTGTCCGGTGCACCGCCACGTCAGCCAACCGTTAGGGTCTGAAGTTGGTCGACCATTGTAGGCTTTGTCCTCTTACGGCACCGGACAGTCCGGTGCCCCTCTGACTTCACTGCTCTGACTTTTGCGCGGTACTATTCGTCACTGTTCATCCTATCAGAGCCGACCGTTGGCGCTAGATTGTCGTTGCTCCACTGGCACACCGGACAGTCCGGTAACACGCCGAACAGTCCGGTGCGCCATTCTCAGCACACTCAAGTCCTTTTGCTCATTTAAAATTGTGTCCCTAACCTGATTCTTTTATTGGTTTGTGTTGAACCTTATGCACCTGTAATACATGAATTCTAGATAAACAAGTTAGTCCATGTGTTTGTGTTGATCATCAATCACCAAAATTAATTATAGGAAACGGTTAACCTGATTTCCCTTTCAATATTAATATAGAAAATGATTTTTAGTATAAAAATAATTCTAGAAACTTGTTTAATTCATATTTAATTCATGTTAACTCCTTTTTGATCCATTCCAGTTGCATTAGTCTCATATTAATATTGTTTATCATCTAGTAACCCTATATTACCATGAAACCTATGGTTAAAACCTTGTATCTCATTTGTTTTATAGTAGACACTTAAACCTTCGGAAAATCATAACTTTATAACCATAACTCTGAATTTAGTGGTTCTCAAACCTAGGATCTAGTTGCGAAGCATATATCATTGTTATGTAGTTTGTTCTTACGTTTGGTGTAATGTTAATTTTGCCTATACCATGTTTGTTTGTATTGCTACGACTAGCACCGAGGTTACGAGTCACTTGAAGACCAAGTTGGTACCTAGGAGTCTCGAGTCTAAGGCAAGTTGTGCCCTTGATCACTTTTCTCTCTACCCAATAATGTTCCTATTAATCACTGTGACATGTTCAGGTTAATTTGATGGGACCTAATAGGCGTCCCTAGCATTGTTTATCCCACACCTTGCAGACAAAATAACTATTGGGTAGATTTGCTATTGCTCTACCTGGTTTTGGGAAATTAATGTTTTATTATGATCATGTTCCAATTAAGTTGTTGTTTCAAACACATTTTGCACTTAGAAACACCATGAAACAGCATGAGTGCAACAACCAAAGTGCCTCTAGGGCTCATTCCACTAGGTTTACGCCAATATAAACAAAATAATTCTCTATTTTTAGGAAAAAGAGAAGAAAAGCGAAGAACTGAGAGAGTAACACCTGAATTTGGTGGATATTAGAAAAGAAATTTTATACCCCCAAATTCAGGGTGTTACAAATCTAAACCCCTTAATAGAATCTCGTCCTCGAGATTCAAGAAGAGGCTAGCAAGAAAATGAGATTGGTTCATTGGTCTTTCATAGCTTCTTCTAACCCAGCTTTAACTCTGCCATCCTGACTTGTGGATTGGTTGCTTTGACCTTCAGATGCTTGAGACTGATTGATGCAATTCTTGAGGATCTCCTAGACCTGTGGGTTAGGACCCAAACATGCTTTTACTGCGCCACTCTGATCTTGTTGGTTAATGTTGATCGCATTGTCTTCATTGGGGTTAGCGGCTAACCCCCTTAACAGGAGCGTTGATATGCATTTGGTGAAGATGTTGTCGACTCTGATCTTGACTGATTAGGAGAGGTTGGAGGTCGCTGACTAGACAGGTGCAAGAGGAAAGAATAGCGAGAAAAGGTAGGCATAGACGGATTAGGGAGAGCAGGGGAGATAACCCAATTACCTAAATATATGGCACTCACCTAGTGAACTGATGTCATTGCGGACAAAGGGCCACAACACATCAACACTCATCACAAAGAAGCAAATCAGTCATCACACAAAGACAAATATCACAAGCATACAACAACAAACATCTTGTTGCTACACGTTAATGCTAACTAGATGGTGATCTTCTCTAAAAAGGGAATAACTAATCTCTAAGGTTGTCGAAGGACGAGGAGAAGAACAAGACGTGTAGGATAGGGACATGAGGACAATAAAGGATGGAGTTTAAGCAAGGATTGTAATCGACAAGGGAGAAAATGTAACCAAGGGCAGGGTAGGTAAACACCATTCTCAAATCGAGATGGGAAAGATGATAATTCAAAAGGTAGGCATAAGATAAGCATCATGGAAAGATCCAGTGATGACAAGAGCTAAAGTGATAAAAGACAAAACACAACCAAGGATGTATTTTAGACAAAACTTGCAGGGCGTCAAAGAAGGGGAAGCAATCAATGGCGAAGTAGGTGAGGCATTATCCTTGAATAAGGATGGACACAAGGGGGGCTTTAAAGGGTAGGTTCCAAGTAAGCGTGAAGGTAAGGGCATAGATATCACAAGGGTTTGGAGGTGATAACGGACAAGAATGCAGGAGGGGAGGTAAATGGGCACAAGAACCAAGGATAAAAATACCACAAAGGATGGAGTTAAGATAGGACCTGGAAGTGGAAAAGGAGAGGGTACATCCAAGGGCCAGATGGGTAAATTGCCACTCTCCAATTGAGGTGGAAGAGAGGAGGTTTTTAAAGAGCAAGCATAAAGATAAGTATGAAGGTAATATCGATGGATGGCAAGGTAATGGTGATAGCAAATAAAAACACAACAGAGGATGGAATTAGACAAGACATGTAAGGCGACAAGGAGAGAAAAGAAATCAAGGGAGAGATATGTAACTCACGGCTCTCAAACTAGGTTGAAAGAAAGGGGAGGCTTTTAAAGGATAAGTTCAAGGTAAGAATTTAGGTAGAAGACATCAATATTGCAAGGGTCAAAGGCGATAACAAAGAAGGGTATGAGAGAAAAGATGAAGGCATTGATGAGCCAGCAGTATGAGTACAACAAAGAATGGAGTCACGTGCAACCTTACACGCGATAAGGAAGAGGATGTTGTCAAGGATAAGATAAGTAAAACACCACTCTCAAATTGAGATAGGAGACTAGAGATTTTAGATAATAGACATAATGTAATCACAAGGTAGGATAGAGTAATGAGAAGGGTAAAGGAAATAACAAATAAAAACACAACAAAGGATAGAGTTAAAAACTCACAGGTGACAAAGAAGAGGATACGACCAAGGTAAAAAGTAGGTAAAGTATGATGCTCAGATTGAGATGGAAAAGAGGACTTTTTAAAGGTTGGTATAAGATAAACATCAAGGTAAGATATAGGGGTGATAATGATAAAGGTGACAATGATGAAAAACATAATCCATGGACACAGTTAAGGCAAGACTCGCAAAGTGACAAAGTGGAGAAAACAATCAAGGACAAGATAAGTGAGGATCTAATAGAAGAGTTGAAGTAAAAATTCATTACAGAAGGAAGTTACAAGGAAACAATGAGATTACCACGGGTGTGCAAAATAAAATGACCGCTCATGGATCATTAAGAAATAAGGGTGGTCAAGGGCATGTTAACTGAAATGTCTTAAACAGATGCTGGGATATAAAGATAAGCATATATAAAAATAAGGGTATGCAAGATTCCAATGGTACGAGCATACCAAGACCAAGAGAGTACAAATTGCCAAAAAGATAGTGACTTAACAATAGAATAGGAAAGGGTTTCAAAAGATAGTAAGATCATGGATATATAAACTGAAATGTTTAAATAGGCAGCAGAGTTTTTATTAGAGGTAGGTATTGAAACAAGTGTATTAAAGAATCCAGGGATACGAGCATGTCAATACCAGGGGAATAGAGATTGCCAAATGGTAGCAATTTAATAATGGAAGAGGAAAGAATCCTAAAAGACTAAAAGCAATGGTCGGGGGGCATCTACAAAGATGTCGCAAGCACAAGAGTGAGATCAGATCTAATAGATTGATAGAAGTACAGACCATACTAGAATAAAATACTTTTAGCAAGGAGGCATACAGGAGCACAACATAAAATTAGTCGAGGTGACTAATATTTTGAAGCAGAATCAAGGATGGGGTGAAGTAATAGTCAATAAGTCCTTAAAACGACCAATGCTACTATAGGCTAGCGGTCCTACAGTCAGCACGACTTTGATACCACTTATGTCACACCCGGTTTTAGAAGGTAAACCGAATGCGAACCATGTATGTGCCAGGATAAAAAATTCACGTACACAACGATCACATAAATGACTCATCATAGCACAATGCTTCGAATAACAATAAAGAGTAAGTAATAATATTGAAGACTAGAGTCATTTACATAATATAAATCAAAGTACACAGAATCAAAACGTAGCAAACGTAAATAAGCCCACCACAGGCATCTGATTGGGGGAGGTCGCAAGCCTAATCCTCGAACTCGTCGAAGTGTTGGAACTCCTAGGGATCTGCCTTGATGACTTCTTCTCCTTCTTTACCTGAACATAGGTTGCACCCAAGGCAACCTGGTGTTTTGTGAAATCAAGGGTGAGTACATATCAACGTACTCAGCAAATGTCCCATTTGGCTGAGGTGGACTAGCTTTATGTGGGGTTAAGCTTAAAGCAGTTGCTTTTAGTTGGTTAGGTATTTATTATTAGTAGGAGCCAGGTTTTAGCAATAACCAACCCGTGAATCATTTCCTCATCGAGGAACATCATTATCATCATCGTAACCAAATCCATAAATTGAACCACAACATCTCGAACCATCTGTATCTCTAATCAAAGGAGCTCCCAAGGCCGCTCATAACCATGAGCACGACTGATATATCAGTTTCTAACCCTTTGCAGAGGTTGCACACTTTACCCACGAGCCATGATTTCTTCTCTAGCCTAGGCTTGCAAGAACCTTGTTCACTCCCAAGGTGAATCACCAGGGATTCACTACGAAGCCTTTACAAAGATTCCCTGAGGCTGTAGCCGCCCGTTAGGTTTCCTAAATGTACCGCACTCCTCCGCAAGGGGCAAACCATCCTCGGTAGAGCGAGCCACATACACCGAGCCCCATTGACAGCACGACAACGAAGCAAACTACACCTCAGTTCCTCTAATTAATCAATGAACGAAGCAAACTACCACCCTCATGGCTACACTATTTTCCCGTGTTGTCATCCAACGAATAGGTCCTTAAGGAGAGGCACTCGAGAAACCGCCCAAGCCCCCTAAAGTTTCACTAGTCCAACATCATAATCAAGATATCATCAGTGTATCATAAATGTTCTCATCATGTTCATTGATTAATGTAAAGCAGTAGCATAATACTAATCATAGTAACCGATTCCCAAAGGGTAAACAAGGACAGGAAAACAAAATTCTAGTCAATCCTTAAGTTGTTCATAGTATGCAGGGCAGTGAATTATAAAGTAAACGGGACATAATGGGTCAGAAGACACTTGCCTTCACCAAACAGATGCTTAGGGTCTTCAATCTCGTAGAACTCAAAGAACTGGATTATTTGGTCGCCGAAGCTTGATCTTCGATTCCTCGAAGCTTGGAAACGATTCGCAATCTATTCACGATGCACAACAAATACAAATAGGCACAAACAAACATATACATGTATAAGAACATTACACCATACAAGATAAAACATTATACAAATGTGTAGTGTGTAATAGAGCTCGGTACTACAGTCACACGAGAAAAAGAAACGTTGAACTCGAAGCTACAGTCGAGAAGTTAATGGATTTACGCTAAACAACTATTAATTATAACTTTTAATTCGATATTATCAAATATAAATAATTGACATAAGTGATTATAAGCGAACATTTTAATCTCGCGCGTGGACAACGTGCGATGCGCACGAACGGCGCGCGGTAAGGCGCGCGACGCACGCGAACGGCGCTCGACAACCCGTGTGAACAGCACGTGCGACACTCGCGAACGACACGCGAAAATGCGCGCAAAACAACACCACGACACGCACAGGGTATCCGCGGGCCGACATGCGAAACTAATAAATAAATGATAACATGATTACACTAAATAATTATTAATAAGTAACATTTCAATTAAGGTTAATCATGTTGGTGACTTATTATAAATGCACAAATCAAATTCCTAAATTAGATTTTAAAATTGAAACGTCATTCTAGTAGCCATTGGTTAAACAAACATTTATATAAATTAAATAAAATGTGCAACAGTGGGGATAAATATTTCTAAATTAAGATAATTTTAATACGAATCTAACGCAACTTGAATGGATCGAATCGGGTTTAAAACGCAAAAGTTATCATTGTTTTAAACTAGAATATAATTCGCGCGTACTAAATTACAGAACTGCCATCTTCATCCTCACCTTATCTTCTTCCTCCCATCCATGGAAGAGAGAGGAGAGGGGCTGTGCAAGAGGAGGCCGAGCCGGGCTGGCCGGGCACGGGCGCATCCGCACAGGGCGCACGGTGCGCGGATGCCGCCGCCGGGGAGGGGCGCGCGCACGGTCGCCGCCGCCGGGGAGGGGGGAAGGGGCACTACCGGTGGGGAAAACGTAGGGTGAGGGACACCACCACCGGGAAAGGTGAGGGGAGGGAGAGTGAGGTCCTACACGGATGGGAAAATGAAGAAACGAAGAAACCCTAAGTGCAACAATGGAGGTTTCTCACCGGGGAAGATGACCTTCGCCAGAGCCGAGGAGAAATCCGTCGATTGACGGAGATTCAGGGGTCCGATCGACAAAACGAATGCGCCTCGACGAAGCCCTCGACGAGACAAACGCAGCAATACCCTTGGATTCCACAGACGATGCACGGATTGGGAGTAATTGCTCGCCGGAGTTGTCGCCGGAGTTGAAACCGCTCCGAACTATGGCGAGCAATACCGGGAGCTAGAGATCGAATTTGGAGAAACCGTTTCGTGTTCTAGAATGGGCTCGACGAGAAGCCGGATATGTATATATATCTAGGGTTCAGACAAGATAGAAATTCAGTTAAAATTCGGATTTTACCATTTTTAAAATTCAGAAAAGCCTAGAAATCCATATTTTGTGCTCAAAATATTATATATGCTTTTAAAAATTCCAGATAATTTCCTATAAATGTTTTGGCACCCAACAAACTCAAAACACATAATTAGAGTTTCTAAAAACATTTTTAAGTTCCTCAAATAAATAGATTTTGGTTTCTGGAAAATAGAAAAATATTCCAAAAATATGAAAATTTACCAAGCGCTTCTATAAGATATGTTAACATGTTTCAAACACATTTTGCACTTAAAAACACCATGAAACGGCATGAATGCAACAACCAAAGTGCCTCTAGGGCTCATTCCACTAGGTTTACGCCAATATAAACAAAATAATTCTCCATTTTTAGGAAAAAGAGAAGAAAAGCGAAGAACTGAAAGAGTAACACCTAAATTTAGTGGATATTAGAAAAAGAAATTTTATAGCCCCAAATTCAGGGTGTTAAAAATCTAACCCCCTTAATAGAATCTCATCCTCGAGATTCAAGAAGAGGCTAGCAAGAAAATGAGATTGGTTCATTGGTCTTTCATAGCTTCTTCTAACCCAGCTTTGACTCCGCCGACCTGACTTGTGGATTGGTTGCTTTGACCTTCAGATGCTTGAGACTGATTGATGCAATTCTTGAGGATCTCCTAGACATGTGGGTTATGACCCAAACACGCTTTCGCTGCGCCACTCCGATCTTGTTGGTTGATGTTGATCGCATTATCTTCATTATGGTTAGCGGCTAACCCCCTTAATAGGAGCGTTGATATGCATTTGGTAAAGATGTTGTCGACTCTGATCTTGACTGATTAGGAGAGGTTAGAGGTCGCTGACTGGACAAGTGCAAGAGGAAAGAATAGTGAGAAAAGGTAGGCATAGATGGATTAGGGAGAGTAGGGGAGAGAACCCAACTACCTAAATATATGGCACTCACCTAGTGAACTAATGTCATTGCGGACTAAGGGCCACAACATGTCAACACTCATCACAAAGAAGCAAATCAGTCATCACACAAAGACAAATATCACAAGCTGTAAACACCCTGAATTTGGGGGTATAAAATTTCTTTCTAACTATCTACCAAATTCAGGTGTTACTCTTGTATCTCTCTCTAGTGTCTCTCTCTCTTCATTTTTAGTAGATTTAGCTTAATTACTGAGGGAATAATTATTTATTTTGTCAAAACAATATGAGTCATGAAATGTTGCACCATGCTGAGCTTAAATATTCTTTAAATTGTTGCACAAGTTTGAATTTGAAACTTGGTTTGAATTTGAATTGAAAACCCTAGAGAAAATAAAAAGCAAAGCAATTAGAAATTCCCTGGAAAAAGAGAAAACCATTTCAGCACAAACTGGCCTAGCTCGGCCCAGCTAAGGCGCTCGCCCGCGCTGCCTGACAGGTGGGTCCCACCTGTTAGCGGCGGTTTCTCTCCGCACGCGCTCCCTCCCCCTCTCCCTCTGCCCAGTGAGGTCGCTCTGTCGGCACCAATTGCCCTCGCCCGCGCGCCCCTTTCCCTCTATGCCTCGCGGGCCCGTCTCACTAGCGCGATGAGCTGTTCCCTCCATGCGCCTGTTCCTTCTCACTGCGTCGTGGGACCGCCCTGTTAGCTCTACCTTACCCACGAACTGCCATGGATCAGCGCGCACGCCCGCCGAGATCCCTGGCCACGTCGCATGCCCACGCGCCCCAGCTCTCTTTTGAGCTCCGCCCGCACCCGCACTCGTTCCCTTGCCCCATTTCGTGCAAGCTCACCCTCTCTCACGCTGTCCTCTTGTTGCTCGGCCTCGCCGGAGTTTCGCACCCGCTGTGCCAGCCATCCAACCCGCTAGAAGCTGCGCCAAGCGACCTCGAGCTTCGCTCCGAGGTGAGACATCCGTTCCCATGCTCAGTTTCTACCAATTCTGCTTTGTCTTGGCCAATTCGGCTTCGCTGGAGTTCAGCCACGGCAGTTCGCCGTGCCCATGTGGTGACTGGCTGAATTAGCCCGGTCCAGTGCCCCTGCATTGGTCCCTAATGTTCCCCTCACCCTGTCGTAGTTAGTCCAGGCCCTAGCACGCCCTAAGTCCCCTCTCCCCGGCCGTGATTCCTCGCCGGAGTTGCCCCGACCCGCCCGAAGCTCTCCCTCCGCCATTCTCCCCTCTCTAACCCCAGTCTCGTGACCGAAATCCCCTCAGTGTGTTCGCCAAGCCCTCCTCGTCATTTCTGGCCAACCGCGGCGGCCTCGAAACCACCGTAGCCCGCACCCGCCTCAGCTCCGGCGACCTCACCACTGTGAGCAAGAGCGGCATCGCCCACAGCCGTTAAACCCTGCGGTGCTCGATTTTGGTCGTCCGATCTTTATCGTGCGGGCTGGATCACCGGATACCGCTTCGCGCACGCGCACCCACTGACCGCCCTGGCTCGCTGGTTAGTGCACGCCTGCGTCTGCACGCTCTCCCGTGGATCTAATCTCGGCCATAGATCATGGATCCAACGGCTGAGGAGGCCCCGTACCCCTTCGTGTGGCGGTTTTGCTAAAGAACACCCCGGGTTTCTAGGAATCAACCCGCCATCCCTTGAATTTGCGCGCAGGCCCCTGGAATCATATAAACAGACCCCTACCCTTTTAAACAATTACAGAATTGGACCTATTTTCATATTTCAAACTTCAAAACTTGTTTATTTCATATCTTTTTCATATGAACTCCAAATTGAGTGGTTCAAATTACAAAATGTTCATAGGAATATTCTCTATTCAAATAAATTATGTTCATCCACAGTCTGTGCACTTTAATTTTATACCTAGACTATAGGTTAGTGTATGTGTTGAATTATTCACTTAATAAAATAAATAAAAAGAAACCCTAGTGGTTAATGGATATTTAGTCTTGTGGCATTAATAATGTGTATTATATGAATTCATCTCTGGTTTAACTTTTATGTCTCATTAAAATGAATAGAATTAGATTATGTAACCATGGACAACACTTAGAGAATAATTAACTACTTCAGGGGATTAGTTCACCTTATAATTTAAACTCCCCTTTTTAGTTTATACTTTTCCTCTTGGGATGTGTTCCATTGTTTGTACACGATTGATGTGTTGTTCATTTGTCATTTACCAAATGTATTGAATGTATGATCGCTTTATTTTGACAACGAGCAGCCCGTGGTTCCTGAGTGTGTTATCGAAGATCTCCCTGAGCAATAAATTGGTGAAGGCAAGTGTCCTCTAACCTATTATGTCCTACATACTTCATAATTCACTGTCCCGCATTACATTATTGAAAACCTAAGGGTTGACTAGTCTGTATTTACTTATCCTTGTTTACCTTTTGGAGTTTATCATAGTTAGCTTATGCTATTGCTTCAACTTAATCAACGAACATGATGTGAACATTTATGATACGATGATGTTATCCTGATGATGATATTGTGATACTTTAGGGGACTCAGACCATTTTCCTGAGTACCTCTCCATAAGGACCTGTTCATGGAGTGACCACCCGTGATAAAAGTGCAACCATGAGGGTGGAATGGGACACCCTTAGCTGATTAATTAGATGAACCTAGGGGTGTAGTTGGCTTTGCCTGAGGGCCATCAATGGGGGCCAGGGCGTAGTGCTCACTCTACCAAGGGGGGTGCAGAGGTTCATTCGATTTGGTTTTGTTAGTCACCCACCTTGGGAAGGTGTACTACGTTTGTACGACCGGCAAAACCTAATGAGCAGCTATGCACCAGGGGAGTCTTTGTAAAGGCTACATAGTGTATCCCTGGCCATTCACCTTGGTAGTGAAGATCGAATCTGTACAACTAAGGCTGGGATGGGATCACGACTCATGGGTAAAGTGTGCAACCTCTATAGAGTGTTAGAAACTGGTATATCAGCCGAGCTCACGGTTAAGAGCGGCCTTGGGATCCTCTTTGATTAGAAGAACTTTGGTTACTTTTATGATGATGGTTAACAATGATGGGTATAACTTTAATCTCTGGTATTTCCTGTTGGAGGAGATACATTAGGGTAATAATTGGGTTTACTACTAAAACTTGGCTCTACTCATTGTAATAAATACTTGACCAACTAAAAGCAACTGCTTAACCTTAATTCCACATACAGCTAGTCCACTTTAGCCAAACGGGACATTTGCTGAGTACGTTGATGTGTACTCACCCTTGCTTTACAAACCAGCCCACCCCAGGTTGTCCCCACTGTACTTAGTGCTTAGGAGGAGATGCTGGCAACATGGAGGACTTTGAGGAGTTTCGGGACTACGACGAGTTCTAGTTTTTCTTAGTGGCAAACCCCCAGTCAGCTGCCTGTGTAGGCCTTATTTACTATGTTTCGTATTTCCGCACTTTGATGATATTAATGACTATGCTATGTATTAGACTATGTGGATGTCTTGGACATCTTATTGTAATAAAAGTACCTTTCTGCTATTTACTTTGAGCAATGTGTGATGATGTCCAATTATGTAATCACTGTGTACGTGAGTTTCTGATCCTAGCACGTACATGGTTCGCATTCGGTTTGCCTTCTAAAACCGGGTGTGACATAAGTGGCATCGAAGCCTTGCTGACTATAGGACCGCTAACCTAGACTAGAATGGTCGCCCTAAGGACTATAGACCCCTACTCTTACCTTGATCTTTAGTGTCATTTCAAAAGTTGGTCACCTTGACCAATTCTATGTTATTGCTCATCTTACAAAATTTTGTCTCACTTTTCTTTCTGTTTACTTGCTGGTCATATAGTTCTACTCTCACTCTTGTGCTTACGATGTCTTTTGTAGATGGCTCGTATTAGATGCACTGCACGTAAGTCAGTGATCCCCTTTTGGCCTTCTCGCCTAGCGGAGCGCCCTCTACGCCGCACGGTGACAGGTTAGTCCAGCCACCTGGAGAGACTGCATCGTCACCTGCATGAGGAGCAGCAGCGCCGACGCTAGGAGCAGGAGCAGAAGCAGCAGGACTCTTCCCCCTCGCCTCAGCAGGAGGTGGAGTCTCGAAGGCAGCCTTCCCCTGCACCTCAGCCAGAGATGCCCCCTGCACCACCACAGGGCATCCCGGCTACTGGAGGAGACCCTGACGGAGACGATGACGATGACACCGGTGGCAGTTCGAGCCACAATACGAAGCTCTCGGAGGAGCAAGAGCCTAAGGGATGGATTGCTAGACCCATCACCCGCGACGCCACTCGCGGGTGTCACTTCCACGACGCTCTCGACACCTTGCTATGTCGGGCATTCGACCAAAACACTTGGTCCATCGAGTACCGTTGTGTAGTCTACCAGCATCATCGCGGGTTATTCCCAGACCAGTGGGAGGCTACTTGTTTGGTGCCCTATCCAGACAATGATCTCCAGGCTACAGAGGCCTTCTCAGAGCACTATTCTATCACTGAGAGGGATACTGCCGAGGCAGCCATGCAAGATGCAGCATGACGTGCACTTTCTCAGTATTGCTCGTTGTTTAGTGGGGTAGCTGACGGCCTCGACCTGAAGTACTACCCTCGCCGTTCGACCGACAGTGCTAGAGGTGTGATTGTCTCGCCTGTTGGTGAGGGCAATCCCAGGCTGAACAGCACGGTCAACCTGGTCGACGTGCTCAACACCGACCTGGACCACGCCCTTGACGAGTTGGGCAAGGTTCGGGTGGAGGTTGCAGAATTGTGTGCTGAGTGCGCAGCGCACCACTATTTGGATGGTGGTTCTCCTGCCCCTGTCGGGATTCAGCACCCTTAACATTCGCCGCCCCGTGGTTGCTTCGATTACGGTACCCCTGACTGCAGGACCCAAATAGATTTGGATCCATAGATCGACAGAGTCAGAGTCTATAATAATGTTTAAGTCAGTGTCTTAGTCTCAATTAGTCTTAGTTAGAGTTAGTTTGCTTGTTATATGTCTTGATGCTTGTCATGATGAACTTGTAATGAAGTTGGATCTTTGTAATGATTGTCATCAAAGTGTGGGCATCCCCTGCAACTTGGTGTAGTTATTAATAAAGTCAGTTATTTAGTTGGGCAACCTATTTACTTCCACTTTCCTCTTTATCTAAGAAGCTATGTTGGGAGTCAGTGAAGATGATCAATTGTTCAGTGCTATGAAGATTTTCCATATATATTTTCTTATGCTGAAAGACTGTGGAGTTGGATCTGATTTGTGTGTGTGCTTTCTACAGATGTCTGAGAACACGCGCCGAGTTGCAAGGCGTGCACAGCAGGAACAGCAGGCACCTAGGAAGATGTAGCTCAGCAGCAGTTGCCACCGCCACCCCCGATGACCATTGAGCAGATGCTCCTGATGCAGACCCAAGCAGTCCAAGCAATTGGTCAGACCTTAGCAGCGATGCAGCAGGTGCAGCAGCAGCCACCCCCACCTCAACCTTAAGTGCAAGTCTAGATGCCACAGGTGCCCAGAGACAAGTGGGCAGAGTTCATGAGGGGCCATCCCCCTTGTCACACCCGGTTTTGGAAGGTAAACCGAATGCGAACCATGTACGTGCCAGGATCAGAACTCACGTACACAGCGATTACAGAAATGACTCATCATAGCACAATGCTTCGAATAACAAGGAAGAGTAAGTAATAATATTAAAGACTAGAGTCATTTACATAATATGAATCAAAGTACACAAAATAGAAATGTAGCCAACATAAATTAACCCACCACAGGCAGCTAACTGGGGAGGTTGCTAGCCTAATCCTCGAACTCGTCGAAGTCCTGGAGCTTCTGGAGATCCTCCTCAATGCCTTCTTCTTTACCTGAGCATAGATTACACCAAAGGCAACCTGGTGTTTTGTGAAAGCAAGGGTGAGTACACATCAACGTACTCAGCAAATGTCCCGTTTGGCTGAGGTGGACTAGCTTTATGTGGAGTTAAGGTTGAAGCAGTTGCTTTTAGTTGGTCAAGTATTTATTATTAGTGGGAGCCAAGTTTTAGCAATAACCAACCCGTGAATCATTTCCTCATCGAGGAACATCATTATCATCATCGAACCAAAAACCATTAATAGAACCATTGAATCTCGAACTAGCTATATCTCTAATCAAAGAGGATCCCAAGGCCGCTCATAACCGTGAGCACGACTGATATATCAGTTTCTAACCCTCTACAGAGGTCGCACACTTTACCCACAAGTCATGATTCCCTTTCTGCCCGAGGAGAGCTAATCCCCATTGACCACTACCTAGGTGGCCTGACAGGGTATCACTACGTAGCCTTTACAAAGACTCCTCCGGTACATAGTTGCTCGTTAAGTTTTGCCAGTCGTACAAACGCAGTACACCTCCCCAAGGTGGGTGACTAACAAAACCAAATCGAATGAACCTCTACATCCCAACCTTGGCAGAGCGAGCACTACGCCCTGGCCCCCATTGACGGCCCTCCGGCAAAGCCAACTACACCCCCAGGTTCATCTAATTATTCAGCTAAGGGCGTCCCATTCCACCCTCATGGTTGCACTGTTATCCCGGGTGGTCACTCCACGAACAGGTCCTTACGGAGAGGTACTCAGGAAAATGGCCTGAGTCCCCTAAAGTATCACAATATCATCATCGGGATAACATCATCGTATCATAAATACTCACATCATGTTCATTGATTAAGTTAAAGCAATAGCATGAAGCTAACCATAATAACCCAAAAGGTAATCAAGGACAAGGTAAATAGAAAGCTAGTCAATCCTTAAGTTTTAATCAAGTAATGCGAGACAGTGAATTATAAGTAGATAGGACATAATGGGCCAGAGGACACTTGTCTTCACCGAACAGATGCTCAGGGCCTTCAACCTTGCAGAACTCGAAGAACCAGGTCACTTGGTTGCCAACACTTGACCATCGATTCCTCGAAGCTCGGAAACGAATCGCGATCTAATCGCAACGCGAAGCGAAGACGTATAGGCACAAGCAAACAAACACACATATATGCATAAGAACATTACATCATTAAAAGAAAAACATAATAAAACATGCAAAACGAAATAGAGCGTATTACTACGGTCACGCGAGGAAAAAGAAAACGTCGAACTCGAAGCTACGGTCGAGAAGATATCGTGTTTACACTAAACCAATATTAACTATAACATTTCATTCGATATTATCAAATATAAATAATATTTACCATTTAGTTTCGATTAACCTGTTATACTAGCAGCTATCAGTTAAACAAGTAATTTAATTAAAACGAGAGATTCTAAGCGATGCGAATTTACGACTCGCGAAACAGCATGACAGTGTGCCGAACGACACGCAGACACGCATGACATAGCACGCAAACGACGCACGGAACCGTGCGCGCGACCATTGCGAACGACGCGCGAATCAGCATACTACCACGTGCGGAAGAGCACGCGTGACAAACGAGAAAAACTAAATAGGTGACGCGTTTATACTAAACACATATTAATTAAATAAAAAGTAGTTAGGTTAATATTAGCCCTGTCAATTTTTATTATAAAGCGCAAGTTGAACTCTACACATTAAATAATTGAAAAATTAATCTAATAAATATTAGTCAAGAAAAGATGAAGTTAATTATCTAAAATATGTGATCTGACGAATCAATGTTATTAACATGAGTGTCTATAAGCGAAAACAATTTATTATCACGCGCACACGCCATACAACACACGTGATCGACACGCGAGATACGCACGAACGACGCGCGGTAAGGCGCGTGACACACGTGAACGGCACATGACGACGCGTGATAATCGCTAACAGATAACGCGATTATACTAAACAAGTATTGACTGAAAAGCATTTAAGTTGGTGTTCATCGAGTTAATATTTATTTATAAAAGTGCGAGTTAAGAACTATAAACTAGTTTTAGTTAGAAGGTCATTTTATTTAATAAGTGTCGAATGAACAACTAATTAAATAATTAGAATTTGTGACATGATAAAATACGTTACTAATATGAAATCGGCGTTGCTACAGAGTTGACGCGACTGAAACGAATACAGACGGATTTATGATGCATTATATATTGAATAGCTAACAATTCGTGACTAATAAACAATTTTATTAAAGTGCGCGAATAGCGACTCGCGCGAATGACGACACGTGAACAGCACGCGAGACTCAGTAACTAAATGTTGTTTTTACCAAACACTAAATATATATTAAATACAACATCTAAGTGGTTAAAATCACATTGCCACATATTTACAATCGCATAATTAAAATTATAAATTAGATTCGATTGAACTGTCATGTTTTTTAACAACCGATAACCACACCATTAACTAATTATTTAACCTAAGCGATATAGCGAAATGACTTTGTTTAAAGCGCGTTATTAGCGATTTGCGTGTCATCACGCGAACCTCATGTAGGCGAGGCTTACCTCGCGACGACGGCGAGACGAGGCGAGGTACGATGACATGTTGCGTGCACGATGCACCGCACGAGCGACGACGAGGACACGGGCATGATGACAGCGAGGCTGGCTGGTCGCACCGCCGCGCTGGCAGGCCAACCACGCTGGGCCACAGGCTAGCCACTAGGCCACGCCGACGAGGGTCAGGCCGGCCTCTGTCGCGCGCAGGGGCCTTGTCGTGCCTTGCCGCGTCCGTGGGTGGTCTGGCTGGAGCACGGCAGGGCAGCGCATGGGGCTCGGCCCGCCATGGCAACACCGGCCATGGGGAAGGGGTGCTGGCATCACTGGCCACGGCAACAGCAGCAGTTTGGCCAGAATCGTCAATCTAGATCGAGGGGAGGGGAAGAAAACGGAGGCGCGTCGTGGGCGAGATTAGTGCTTGGGCGGTTTGAGAGAAGATGAATAGGGGCTAGGCGGACTGGGCACGTGCTTGTGTGAGGAGAATATCCCGGGCGTGCTCGTCGGCAGGGAAGTAGAGCACGGCTGCTCCATGGGCGGCAGTTGCCATGGCTAGTGCTACTACTACATAGAGGGAAGAGAGGTCGTGTGGTCTGTACGAGACTGTATAGGATACAAACTTTCTTTTATGGATGTGGCAGTTCGTGGGCGAGGTAGAGAAGCACGGATGTGAGGTGAGGAGGAAAGTGGGGCCAGCCAAGGTGGTTGTTGTTTTTCCATGGGTTCAAACCCAACGAGCCGAGTGGAACGGGAGAGGCAGTTGAAGAAGAACGTCCCTGACGCATGTGGTACTGGAATGACTATGAGAGGAACAAATGAGGAAGAAAAGAGGTTGTGCGTACAACACGTGAGGCACTACGCGTGGCAAGGCAATGTGGTAGGTGGGGGTAGACGAGGTAGACCCGAGTAGCACGACGTTTGCAAGGAGAAGAGTGGTTTGACGATCTCGCAAAAATGGCAAGACCTAAAACGGGATCGTCGAGAGGAATATTTATATAATATTCGATTCTCGAAATAATTTTTGGTTTTCGCAACTACTAATTTTTTTGGGATTAAATTAATATATATATAAACTAAAATTCACACTTAATATCCGAAAAAACATTTGGAAGGTTCTAGACATAACTAGAAGCACCCTCAAGATACTTTGACATTTCAAAAACTTTTTGCAGTCATAGATACTATGCAACAGCATGAATGTAACAATCAAAGCCTCTCTAGCTAGGCTTTTATTTTACTAAGTTAATGCATATATATATATATAGAAAATAATTCTCCACTATTTAGAAAAAAGAGGAGAACAGTGGTAAATTAAAGAAGAGGGTAACACCTGAGTTTGGTGAATATTAGAAAAGAAATTTTATACCCCCAAATTTAGGGTGTTACAAACCTAACCCCCTTAACAGAATCTCGCCCTCAAGATTCAAGGAAAGGCTAGCAAGGGAATGAGATTGGTTCACTGGTTGTTCAAAGTTTCGTCATTTCAACTTTGAGTCTGCCGGTCCACTTGTGGACTAGTTGCTTTGACCTTCAGATGCTCGAGACCAACTAATGCAATTCTTAAGGATCTCTTGGACCTGTGGGTTAGGACCCACACACGCTTTCGATGTGCCACTTTGATCTTGTTGGTTGATGTTGATCGCATTGTCTTCATTGGGGTTAGCGGCTAACCCCCTTAACAGGAGCATTGATACACACTTAGTGAAGATGCAGCCGACTCTGATCCTGATGGATTAAGAGAGGTTGGAGGTTGCCAACCAGACAGGTGCAAGAGGGAAGGGTATAGATAGAAAAGGTAAGCATGGATGGATTAAAGAGAGAAAAGGGAGAGCACCCAATTACCTAACTCTATGGCACTCAGTTAGTTAATTGATGTCATTACAGACCAAGGGCCACAACACATCAACATTCATCACAAAGAAGCAAATCAGTCATAGCACAAAGACAAACAACACAAGCATACAGCAACAAACACCTCGTTGCTATGCATTAATGTTAGTTAGATGGTGGTCTTTCTTGAAAAGGGAACAATTATTCTCTAAGGTTGTCGAAGTACGAGGGGAATACCAAGACGTGCAGGATAGGAGCACGAGCACAAGAAAGGATAGAGTTAAAGCAAGCATTGTAAGCGACCAGGAAAAGGATACGACCAAGAGCATAATGGGCTGAACACTACTCTCGAGTTGAGATAGAAAAGGGGAGATTCCAAAAGGCAAACCTGAGATAAGCATCCAGTTAAGATCTAGTGATTATGAAGGTAAGGGTGATATCAAATGAAAGCTAAGACCTGCAATGCGGTAGAGGAAAAAGGAAACAACCAAGAGCATAGTGGGTAAGGCAACACTCTTGAACTGAAATGAGAGGGCAAGCTTTAAAATATAGGTACATATCAAGGTAAAGATCGAGGGATGACAAGGGTTAAGGTGATAATGGACAAACACACAACCAAGAATGTATTTTAGGCAAATTTTGCAAGGTGTCAAGAAGGGGAAGCAGTCAATGATGAAGTAGGTGTGGCACTATCCTCGAACACGGATGGAAAAGAGGAAGCTTTAAAGGGTAGGTTCAAATTAAGCATGAAGATAAGGGTATAGATATTACAAGGGTTAAAGGTGATAATGTACAAGTATGTAAGAGAGGAGGTAAATGGGCATAGGAACAAAGGATACAAGTACCTAAAGGATGGAATCAAGACAGGACCTGCAAATGGAAAAGGAGAAGGTACGTCCAAGGGCTAGATAGGTAAATTACTACTCTCAAATTGAGGTGGAAGAGAGGGGATTTTTAAAGAGTAGGAATAAAGATGAGTATCAAGGCAAGATCGATGGACGACAAGGTGAGGGTGATAGCAAATAACAACACGACAAGGGATGGAATTAACACAAAACTTGTAAGGCAACAAGAAGTGAAAATAAATCAAAGGAGAGATAAGTAACTTGCAACTCTCAAGCTGGGTGGAAAGAAAGGGGAGGCTTTTAAAGGGTAAGTTCAAAGTATGCATTAGAAGACATCAATATCGCAAGGGTCAGATGCGATAACAGACAAGGGTATGAAAGAAAAGATGAAGGCATAGAAGAGTCAGTGGCATAATTACAACGAAGAATGGAGTTATGCCCAAGCTTACATGCGATAAGGAAGAGGATATTGCCAAGGGTAGGATAAGTAAGACACTGCTCTCAAACTGGGTTAGGATATTGGAGATTTTAGAGAACGGACATAGTGTAATTACCAAGGTAAGATCGAGAGATGAGAAAGGTAAAGGTAATACCCAACCAGAGCTTAACAAAGGATGGAGTTAAAAACTCGCAAGTGACAAAGATGAGGATACGACCAAGGGAAAATAGGTAAAGTACAACACTCAGATTAAGATGAAAAGAGGATATTTTAAAGGGCTGGTATAAGATAAACATCAAGGTAAGATATAGAGGTCATAAGGGTAAAGATGATAATCGTGAAAAGCATAACCAAGGTTAGAGCTAAGGCAAGCCTCGTGAAGTGGCAAAGTGGAGAAAACAATCAAGGGTAAGATATGTATGGTTCCAACAGAAGGGTTGAAGTAAAAATTCATTACTGAGGGAAGTTACAAGGAATTAACGAGATCACCAAGGATGTGCAAAATAAAATGACCGCTCATGGATCATTAAGAAACAAGGGTGGTCAAGGGCATGTTAACTAAAATGTCTTAAACAGACATTGGGGTATGAAGATAAGCATACATGAAAATATAAGAGTATGCAAGACTCCAAGGATACGAGCATACTAAGGTAAGGGAATAGAAAGAGCCAAAGGATAACGACTTAGGAACAAAATAGGAAGGGATCTCAGAAGACAAGAAGTTCACGGACAAATAAACTGAAGTGTTCAAGTAGGCAATACAAATTATGATGTAAGCATTCGAAACAAGAGTATTGAGAAATCTAGAGGTATGGGCATGTCAATACCAAGGGAATAGAGATGGTCAAATGGTAGCAATTTAATAATGGAAGAGACAAGAATCACAAAATACAAGAAGGTTATGGTCAGGGGCATCTACAAAGATGTCGCAAGCACAAGAGTGAGATCAGATCTAATAGATTGAGAGAAGTATAGACCATACTAGAATAAAATACTTTTGGCAAGGGGGCATATAGGGACACAACATAGAATTAGTGGAGGTGACTAATATTTTGAAGCAGAATCAAGGATGAGGTGAAGTAATAATTAATAAGTCCTTAAAATGGCCACTGCTACTCTAGGATAGCGGTCCTACAGTCAGCAAGGCTTTGATACCACTTATGTCACACCCAGTTTTGGAAGGTAAACCGAATGCGAACCATGTACGTGTCAGGATCAGAACTCACGTACACAGCGATTACATAAATGACTCATCATAGCACAATGCTTCGAATAACAAGGAAGAGTAAGTAATAATATTTAAGACTAGAGTCATTTACATAATATGAATCAAAGTACACAAAATAGAAACGTAGCCAACATAAACTAACCCACCACAGGCAGCTGACTGGAGGAGGTCGCTAGCCTAATCCTCAAACTCATCGAAGTCCTGGAGCTTCTGGAGATCTGCCTCAATGCCTTCTTCTTTACCTGAGCATAGATTGCACTAAAGGCAACCTGGTGTTTTGTGAAAGCAAGGGTGAGTACACATCAATGTACTCAGCAAATGTCCCGTTTGGCTGAGATGGACTAGCTTTATGTGGAGTTAAGGTTGAAGAAGTTGCTTTTAGTTGCTCAAGTATTTATTATTAGTGGGAGCCAAGTTTTAGCAATAACCAACCCGTGAATCATTTCCTCATCAAGGATGTTGGGGGTTGCTTCGTCGCCAAAGATCCTGTAGGAAGAAACACCTTCGGTAGATCCTTTCAAAAGCAGCGCCGAAGCTATCATCCATGAAGCTTCGGTATAATGGCATGTCTCAAGACGAAGGATTGCACCGACTTAACGATGAAATGACCGATTAGTCCATGAGAGTCTGTGTCACAGTTGTCATCTTTTGTAAAGGGCATGAATGTAATATCTCACAGGCTGCGCCCTGTGCCTATAAATAGATGAACAGTACCCCCGTACTGTTCATGTTGACTTGTATTTGCTTGCGCATTACGCTCGGACTTTTGCCTTCTGTCAAGCCGAAGGTATGAATGTAAATCGATATTGTTCATGTTCATTCATAATGATATAATAGAAAAGTATTTATAATGTTATATGATCATTTATATTATTCTTCATGTTTCATATGCCTCTCCTTTCGTTAATACATATTATGATGATGAAGGTATGTCCTTCATGACCTTCGTCTGAAGATCATTATATCCTGAGGGAAATAATGCTTCGGAGGACGAAGGACAATTACCATTAACCTTTTCTGTGTTGCCTTGTTCTTAATTCATAGCACTTGAGAGCAAGTGACCAACATTGGTGCCCACCTCCGGTGAACTCACTTCCACTGATTGAGCTGATGGCTTCGTCCAACAAGCAAGCTGGAGCTGCTTCGGCTACGAAGCTGGTGCTCCCGATAATAGGCGGTTCATGCTCAGAGCCGGCCAACAAGAAGCAGAAAAAGGAAGCTCAGAGAAGGGTGCAGCATGTTGGGGTTCAGGGACCCTTCATCAAGACAAAATGGTCCCACATCCCAATCACCTTCTCCCAGGAGGACCTTCAGCTCAAGGATTATCCTCATAATGATGCTATGGTCATATCTTGCGTTATCAAGGGATTTCTGGTCCATAATGTTTTGGTTGATACAGGCAGTGCAGCTGACATCATATTTGCTAAGGCCTTCAGACAGATGCAATTAAGAGCCATAGGACAAGATCCATGATGCTACACACCCTCTTTGTGGCTTCGGAGGAAGGCAGATTGTAGCACTCGGCAAGATCACAATGCCAGTAACCTTCAGATTTGTCCACAACACAAGGACTGAACAGGTTGTGTTTGATATTGTTGACATGGAATATCCTTACAATGCAATCATTGGTCGTGGGACACTTAATGCTTTCGAAGCAATTCTTCATCCAGCATATCTATGCATGAAGATACCTTCGGAACAAGGGCCTATTGCAATTCATGGAAGTCAGGAAGCTGCCAGAAAGGCTAAGGGAAATTGGACAGACTCGAAAGCCATCCATAATATAGATGGAGCTGAAGCTTGTGAGCAGTACAAGTATAGAAGAGAGAAGGCCGCTTCGGCTGATCAGCCGAAGCCCATGCTTCTATGTGAAGACATAGCAGAGCAGAAGGTACTACTGGGGTCTCAATTATCTGAAGAGCAGGAAAAAACTTTGATAAGGTTTTTATTCAACAACAAGGATGTTTTTGCATGGTCAGCCAACGATCTCTTTGGTGTCAACAGGGATGTCATTAAACATTCACTCAATGTTGATCCATCCTTCAGGCCCAGAAAGCAAAAGCTTCGAAAAATGTCTGATGATAAAGCCGAAGGTGCTCGGAATGAAGTAAAAAGACTTCTCAGTGCTGGTGTCATCAGAGAAGTAAAATACCCAGAATGGTTAGCCAACACTATCATGGTGAAGAAGGCCAATGGTAAATGGAGAATGTGCATTGATTTTACTGATCTAAACAAGGCTTGTCCAAAGGATGAGTTCCCATTACTGAGAATAGATTCTCTAGTAGATGCAGCAGCTTCGTCAGAGCTCATGAGTCTACTAGATTGTTATTCAGGCTATCATCAAATTTGGATGAAAAAGGAAGATGAGCCAAAGACCAGCTTCATAACCCCCAGTGGTACATATTGTTATCTTCAGATGCCTGAGGGGCTCAAGAATGCTGGAGGAAGCTTCAGCAGGATGATGACCAAGGTCCTTCATTCTCAGATAGGCAGAAATGTGCTAACATATGTTGATGATATCATAGTGAAGAGCACGAAGCAAGAAAACCATATTACTGATTTGCAGGAAACATTTGCTAATTTTAGGCAAGCTGGCCTAAAATTAAATCCAGAAAAATGTGTCTTCAAAGTGAAGAAGGGCAAGTTCCTTGGCTGTCTAGTTTCAACGAAGGGGATCGAAGCTAATCCAAGCAAAATCGAAGCTATCCTTCGGTATGGAGCCACCAAGCACAAAGAAGGGGGTCCAATGGCTGACAGGAAGACTTGCATCTTTGAATCGATTCATATCTAGATCAACAGAAAGAAATTTACCATTCTTTGAAGTACTAAAGTCAGCCGAAGTCTTTAAATGGGGTTCAACTCAACAGAAAGCCTTTGAAGAGCTGAAGCAATACCTGATTGATCTAACAACATTAACTCCACCAGTGCTAGGGGCTCCTTTGCTATTGTATGTAGCAGCTTTGCATTTTGCAGTAAGTGCGGCGCATGTGCAGGAGAAGCTTGAAGGACAAACTAAGAAGCAAGTCCCAGTATACTTTGTCTCTGAAGTATTAAGTTTATCAAAGAAAAATTACACAGAATTGGAGAAAGTGTTGTATGCTGTATTAATGGCCTCCAGAAAGCTTCGACATTATTTCCAAGCTTACCATATAATTGTTCCCTCATCACAGCCTCTAAAGGATATTATGAGGAACAGAGAAGCCACTGGAAGGGTTGGAAAATGGGTCGCGGAGCTCAATGAATTCACTATTGATTACATGCACAGATCTTCAATCCAATCCCAAGCGCTAGCAGATTTCATCGTTGATTGGACACCAAGGGCACACGAAGAGGAGACAAGCAAAGATGCCAAAGCTTGGACAGTGTTCTGCGATGGTTCTTGGGGAGCCTTCGGTGCAGGAGCAGCTGCGGTTCTAGTGGCACCTTCAAAAGTCAAAACATGTTATGCAGTCAAGCTGGATTTCAGTTGCACAAACAATATTGCTGAATATGAAGCACTTCTATTGGGGCTTCGAAAGCTAAGGGGAATGGGAATAAGAAGGGCCATCCTAAAGACTGATTCCCAGGTTATTGCGGGCCACGTGGACAAAAGTAGCAAGGCACGGGATCCAAAGCTTGAAAGATATCTGGATACAGTTCGAAGGTTGGAGGCTTCTTTCGAAGGTTTTTCTGTCAAGAATATTCCAAGAGGCGAAAACGAGCATGTAGATTTGCTAGCCAAATCAGCGGTCCAAGGGCTCCCTCTACCTTCGGAAGTATTTTTCGAAACAATAAAGGCACCTTCGGTTGAACTTATGGAAAGAGCTGTACTTACCATTTCTCCAGTGCACAGTGAAGACTGGAGAACTGAAATCATATCCTTCCTCTAAGGCAACTGTCTCTCCGATGATGAAGTTTATAACAAGAGAATGGAGGCAAGGACAAAACCATATGTGATAATAGAAGGGGAATTGTATAAACATGGAGTTTGTTCCCCACTCCTTAAGTGTTTATCAAGAACCGAAGGTATTGAATTAATGAAAGAGATACATGCAGGTTTGTGTGGATCTCACATTGGCTCTAGGCCCTTATTGGGAAAAGTTTTTCGACAAGGATTTTACTGGCCGAAGGCAGCTTCGGATGCAGCAGAGTTGGTCCAAAAATGTGAAGGCTGTAAAAAATGTGCAAGAGATCAGAAGCAACCTTCATCTCTCACTCAGTTAATACAGCCCACTTGGCCATTGCAAAAGTGGGGCCTCGATTTGTTAGGCCCGCTTCCACCAGCACAAGGAAATCTAAAATATGTTGTGGTGGCGGTAGAGTATTTTTTGAAGTAGATTGAGGCGAAGCCCCTGGCCACAATAACTTCAGTCACCGTCCAGAAATTCTTCTGGCAGAACATTGTTTGTCGCTTCGGAGTGCCGAAGGCTATTACTGTAGACAACGGAACACAATTCGATGCCGAAGCTTTCAAGGAATTCTGTGAACAGATTGACACGAAGATTCATTTTGCATCGGTCAGACATCCAGAGTCAAATAGACTTGTCGAAAGAGCTAATGGCATTATAATGATGGGAATAATGAAGTTAATCTTCAATCAGCCCAGAGAAAAATGGCCAGATGAATTGATCAAAGTGGTCTGGAGCCACAACACAACAATATCAAGGTCAACAGGTTTTACACCGTTCAAATTATTGTTTGGTGTCGAAGCAATAACCTCAGAAGAAGCTAAGGCAGGGTCAATAAGAACAATGGCTTCGGCAGAGACGAAGCTGATTATTCTGTGGCAAAAGATGCTATAGAAGGGATCAGGCTTCAGGCTGTGGAGAACATCAATAAATACCAAGCCGAAACAATAAAATGGCGTGACAGAAAAGTTTGGCTAAAGAACATTAAGCCAGGGCATTTGGTACTTCGGAGAGTAGCCAACCTAGATAAAGTAGGCAAGCTACAGCTAAAGTGGGAAGGACCTTTTCTGGTAATATCTTCGTCAAGACCCAGTTCTTACAGATTGAAGGATATGGACGACAATGACATTTCTAGATCTTGGAATGCGGATGAGCTTCGGCGATATTATGTATAACTTGATGTAATCTTTTTATTTTCCCTATGGCACCCTTTTCCTTTCCAAAGGGGGAGAAAGGTTTTTAATGGGGCCATAGCATGTAATTTTTCTTTTCTTATTCAGCTCTATGAGAGCAAAATCCTCCAAAAGATGTAAATGTAAAATCTGAGAATGCACCATCGAGTGCAGAGAAAAAGGAAAAAACAGGGAGAAGCTCGAAAGTTGTCCCTAAGGGGATGCAGAGCACGACGAAGCTACAAAAAGCCATTCCTAAGGGAGTGCAGCGTAAGTTTTCTGCTCAAAAGTCGTTCATAAGGGAATGCAGAGCCAAATATCGCCGAAATATAAGGCGAAGCGCGAAAAGTCAACAAATACCGCCGAAATAGAAGGCGAAGAAGTTCAAAAGACGTTCCTAAGGGGATGCAGAACTTATAGCGAAAAGTCAGCGCTGATACACCGAAAAATAAGCGGTGAAGCCGAAAAATAAGCGGCAAAGAGACTTCAGTCATTCCTAAGGGAATGAAGGCTATGGTTGTGGCTTCGTATGTGTGTTTGGACATTCATTTGCATGTCACATTACATCATACATTTGCATTCATAAAACATTCATTTAGACATACATAGGATCATCATCATCATACCATACAGACACGGGCACATGCTTCGGCTATAAGGATAAAGCTTCAGCAAAAAGAAAAAGAAGCAGTTTCATGCTTCGTTGTGTACGAAAAGAAGGGTAGGTGTTTTTTGCCTTCGGCTCAAAAAATACAAGTTTCGTCCACATCAAAGAAGTTCACACATGGATGAAAAGGTAAAAATATATCACAAGGTATGCACAAATTTACAAAGTTGGTATCTGATCCTTAAAATTACAATATTTTTACAACGATATTAAAAAATTCTCTCTAGAATTTTTCGCAGCAAGGTCTTCAGCTTCGACATTATCGAGCTTCGGGTCATCTGTCAAGCTTCAGCTCATTGTTCCTTAGCTTCGTCATCCTGTACATATTAAAGCGGTATGAGAGAAGTGCAAAGTTCAAGGAGAAGGTAAAGTAACAGGCACAAATTTTTTACCGGCTTAAGGTGGCTTCGAGCTTCGTCGCCAGCCATTTTTCGATCGCCCTTTACCCAAATTTGAGTTATGAATCTATTTCCTATACTCCGAGCTAGGCTGGGGATATCAATTAGATCTGGCGATGATAAATTAAAATGTGATCTGTTGATAATTTTTCCATGCGTGCAGCCAGATTTCATGAAGGCAACAGCCATGCCCCGAGAAGCTAGCAGAGCGCAGAAATCGGCGTGACCAGCTATAACTTCGTCAAGGGCATCAACCTCGCCTTCAATATGTTCGAAGGTTTCCGGCAGTTTCTCAACCGAAGGACTGAATTTCTCAGCATTGGCTCCAACCGAGTTGAAAACCTGCTTTAGCCGCTGTAGGCATTGGGTGCCGAAGCTTAAACACTTTTCTTGAAGCTCTTTCAGTGATTTCTGCAAATTTGAATTTTTCTCAGCTTCAGCTTCGAGTTTGGTCTCAAAATTATTCTTTTCCATGGAAAGTTCACTATTCAATCTAGCAATTTCAGCCTAGGCCTCTGCCACTGAACCTTCCATGGTTTGGAGTACGAAGTCCTTTTTCTCTAGGGCAGTTTCGTGGTCTTTAATCTTCTTCTCCAGGCCCTCAATTATAATTTCATTTTTTTGTCCTCGAGGTCTTGTTGCATCCTCAGGACTTTGCTCAGCAGTAAGCTCTGACAAAATAACCTTCATCAGATAACATCTTCATAATGAAACAATAAAAAGTTGAGAATTTTACCTTAAAGTTAGCATAGAATAGACTACTAGCGATATGCTGCCGCCGGTACCTGCTGAGGTCTGCTTCAACCTTCGGAAGGCCAATACTCTTCGATAGAGTGCCGACAACTTTCGCCCCAGTGCGGTCCCGAAGGCATACTAAGCTTTCCTCGTTAACTCCCCCGAAGAGCAGCGCCCCGGGTCTGTACCCGCAAGATATGGCATATTCCTTCAATTCTTCTTTTTTAGCCTTTGACAATTCTTGCCCAAGTATGTCCTGAAAATTGAAGTCTTCTTCTTCCGAGATATTTTCGGCTTTCTCTTTTCCTTTCCCAGGCGCTGTGGCTATAGTTTCTTCAGCAAATCTAGCAGCTTCTTCCGCGGGCTCATTCAGAAGCATGTTATCAATATCAGCAAGTGTGGTTTCTAGATTTGTATCTTCGGCGGCCTCAGCTTCGGTAGTGTCGGCTTCAGTTTTAGCTTCAATGGCTACGGCTTCAGTAGCAGCAGTGCTCTCCACGGCTGGTGTCTTTGATGCCGAGGCCACCGGCGATGTCTGCTCGATAACTTCAACTACATGAATGATTCTTCGTTTCTTTGGCTCAGCAGGCTTCTTCGCTACCAAAGGTTCCTTCTCCTTCTGAAAAGGCTTCGTCAAATGTGGCCCTAGTGGACTTAGCTTGACAGGCAAAGATTCAGTCATTACCTTTAAAATTTCTTCCACGTCGGCAGCAGAAGGCGTTGAAGGAGCCTCTTCCTCTATATCAGTCGTTTTTGGCTTCGGAGCAGCAGCCTTTCTTTTCTTCGAAGCAGCCATCTTCGGCTCAGGGCTCAATATTCTTTTCTTCAAAATTTCTTCATCTTTCTTCACCAATTTAGCAGCTTCTCTATTCAGAACACTAACAACTCTTTTCCTTTTTTGCCCTTCGGCCCCTCTGTCCAATCGCTCATAGTCAGGATACTCAAAATCCAGTGCATCCAAGACCCGGTTCAACCTTTGATTCGGTCAAGTGCCGAAGGCTGCAGTCATTAGTTGATCTTCTTTTTTAGAATAGTTGCCAAGGATCTCGTTGCACATAACTTCAATCGTGTCTAACCATTCTTGGCAAGGTTATTTGAAGTGTTTTTTGAATTTATAATGATAGGGTAGCCGAACAAGTTCTTTCCTTCTCTTCTCCCCTTTGGGCTTCGGCATGTCCCATTCTTTCAAAGTCGGGAATACTCTGAAAGCTAAGAATTCTTGCACCAAATCCCTAGTGCCAATGTGCTCCGAAACAACTCGAAATTCACCCAAGGCAATTTGGCATGGTGATTCCGGCAACATGTTGCACTAGGGCCTAGTTTCTCCAAAGATTAACTCCAATGGGCTCTGAACCAACTTCTCCTTCTTCTTGTCAACCTTAACATAAAACCACTCGGTCTTCCAGCCGGTGGGCCATTTGGTACGATAGCTAATAACTGAAGACTTTGCATCTTTGCGATAAGCAAATTTGTAGTAGCCGAAATTCTCGTGCAGCCCATCTTCTCTAGCTTTTGTCTGATAATGGAGCTCATGCGCCCGGCAGAAGCCTTCGGCAAGCAGTTTCGCTCCCTGGCTTCAGAGAGCCCAAATGTAAACGCTAAGCCTAATGATGGCGTTAGGAGTTAGCTGATGAAGATAAATCCCAAACTTCTCCAACACATCCGCAATCATCTCATGCAAAGGAAATCTCAATCCTGCTTTAAAGAAGCTTTTAAAGACTACCACCTCATCCTTTTTTGGCTTTAGAGTAATTTCCTCTCCACCAAAACGAACTAGCTTCTTCTTGGCTTCACTGATATAGCTTAGCTTTATCAACATAGGCATATCACCTTTGGTAATAGTAGACTTCCCAAACTCTAGGTGGCTGGGTTTAGATGGCATGGCGTTGTACTCATCTTCAGTTTCACCTTCTTCAACATCAATCTGCTCAGCTTGGGCAGCAGGGGTACCTTCAGAAGCTTCTTCCGGCACTGCCAGCCCTGACCATTTCATCACTTCAGAAATCGGAGCGGTTTTAGCAGCTTTGGCTTCATCTCCGTCACGTATAACCCTAGCCATAGAACATACCCTTGCCATTTGATGATGAATTCCTTACAATTTTTTTAATGAAGATTGCTGACTTTTTTGATTTTCCAAAGCTTTTCCTCTTGTGACGAAGCAAAATCAACAGCGGTGCTTCGATTGACTGCGATGAACAAGCTTCGGCTATGGTCAAATTTTTGGCAGCAAAACAGTGCAATAGCAATGAATGCTGTGGTAACTTCACACCTACCCGTCTATTTATATAGTGCCGCAGGTAAGAAGGTGAATCGTCAAGTCTTCCGCACCGGACGAACAGTCGCCCGCACTCACTAAGCGGTGGGCCATAGAACCCGAGAAGGTGAATCGCTAGGATGTGTGTATCCGCAGCATGGTGGGACCAATTTGCGCTCGGAATATTTTAATCGTTTCTCGGCAATGAGCTCAAGGAAGGTGTTTTTTGGATCTGCGGCTTCCCGAAGCCTAGGAGACTCTTTCACGGATCAAGCTCGTTACGAAAAACGATCTAGCACCGTGAAGGGGCTACTATTGGGGGTTGCTTCGTCGCCAAAGATCCTGTAGGAAGAAACACCTTCGGTAGATCCTTTCAAAAGCAGCGCCGAAGCTATCATCCATGAAGCTTCGGTATAATGGCATGTCTCAAGACAAAGGATTGCACCGACTTAACGATGAAATGACCGATTAGTCCATGAGAGTCCGTGTCACAGTTGTCATCTTTTGTAAAGGGCATGAATGTAATATCTCACAGGCTGCGCCATATGCCTATAAATAGATGAACAGTACCCCCGTACTGTTCAGCGTTGACTTGTATTTGCTTGCGCATTACGCTTGGACTTTTGCCTTCTGTTAAGCCGAAGGTATGAATGTAAATCGATATTGTTCATGTTCATTCATAATGATATAATAGAAAAGTATTTATAATGTTACATGATCATTTATATTATTCTTCATGTTTCATATGCCTCTCCTTTCGTTAATACATATTATGATGATGAAGGTATGTCCTTCATGACCTTCGTCTGAAGATCATTATATCCTGAGGGAAATAATGCTTCGGAGGACGAAGGACAATTACCATTAACCTTTTCTGTGTTGCCTTGTTCTTAATTCATAGCACTTGAGAGCAAGTGACCAACAGAGGAACATCATTATCATCATCGAACCAAAAACCATTAATAGAACCATTGAATCTCAAACCAGCTATATCTCTAATCAAAGAGGATCCCAAGGCCGCTCATAACCGTGAGCACGGCTGATATATCAGTTTCTAACCCTCTGCAGAGGTCACACACTTTACCCACGAGTCATGATTCCCTTTCTGCCCAAGGAGAGCTAATCCTCATTGACCACTACCTAGGTAGCCTGACAGGGTATCACTACGTAGCCTTTACAAAGACTCCTCCGGTGCATAGCTGCTCGTTAGGTTTCGCTAGTCGTACAAATGCAGTACACCTCCCCAAGGTGGGTGACTAACAAAACCAAACCGAATGAACCTTTGCACCCCAACCTTGGCAGAGTGAGCACTACGCCCCGGCCCCCATTGACGGCCCTCCAGCAAAGCCAACTACACCCCTAGGTTCATCTAATTATTCAGCTAAGGGCATCCCATTCCACCCTCATAGTTGCACTGTTATCCCGGGTGGTCACTCCACGAACAGGTCCTTACGGAGAGGTACTCAGGAAAATGGCCTGAGTCCCCAAAAGTATCACAATATCATTGTCGGGATAACATCATCGTATCATAAATATTCACATCATGTTCATTGATTAAGTTAAAGCAATAGCATGAAGCTAACCATAATAACCCAAAAGGTAATCAAGGACAAGGTAAATAGAAAGCTAGTCAATCCTTAGGTTTTAATCAAGTAATGCGGGACAGTGAATTATAAGTAGATAGGAAATAATGGGTCAGAGGACACTTGCCTTCACCAAACAGATGCTCAGGGCCTTCAACCTTGCAGAACTCGAAGAACCAAGTCACTTGGTTGCCAACGCTTGACCGTCGATTCCTCGAAGCTCGGAACTGAATCGCGATCTAATCGCAACGCGAAGCAAAGACGAATAGGCATAAGCAAACAAACACACATATATGCATAAGAACATTACATCATTCAAAGAAAAATATAATAAAACATGCAAAACGAAATAGAGCGTGTTACTACAGTCACGTGAGGAAAAAGAAAACATCGAACTCGAAGCTACGGTCGAGAAGATATCGTGTTTACACTAAACCAATTTTAACTATAACATTTAATTCGACATTATCAAATATAAATAATATTTACCATTTAGTTTCGATTAACCTGTTATACTAGCAGCTATCAGTTAAACTAGTAATTTAATTAAAACGAGAGATTCTAAGCGATGCGAATTTACGATGCGTGAAACAGCACGACAGCGTGCCGAACGATATGCGGACACACACGACATAGCACGTGAACGACGTACGGAACCGTGCGCGCGATTAGTGCAAATGACGCGCGAATCAGAATGCTACCACGTGCGGAACAGCATGCGCGATAGACGAGAAAAACTAAATAGGTGACGCGTTTATACTAAACACATATTAATTAAATAGAAAGTAGTTAGGTTAATATTAGCCCTGTCAATGTTTATTATAATGCGCAAGTTGAACTCTACACATTAAATAATTGGAAAATTAATCTAATAAATATTAGTCGAGAAAAGATCAAGTTAGTTATCTAAAATATGTGATCTGACGAATCGACGTTATTAACATGAGTGTCTATAAGCGAAAACAATTTATTATCATGCGCACACGTCGTGCGACACACGTGATCGACACGCGAGATACGCGCGAACGACGCGCGGCAAGGCGCGTGACACACGCGAACGGCACGCGACGACGCGTGATAATCGCTAACAGATAACGCGATTATACTAAACAAGTATTGACTGAAAAGCGTTTAAGTTGGTGTTCATCGAGTTAATATTTATTTATAAAAGTGCTAGTTAAGAACTATAAACTAGTTTTAGTTAGAAGGTCATTTTATTGAATAAGTGTCGAATGAACAACTAATTAAACAATTAGAACTTGAGACATGATAAAATATGTTACTAATATGAAATCGGTGTTGCTACAGAGTTGACGCGACTGAAACGAATACAGACGGGTTTATGACGCATTATATATTGAATAGCTAACAATTCGTGGCTAATAAACAATTTATTAAAGTGCGCAAATCGCGACTCGCGCGAATGACGACACGTGAACAGCACGCGAGACTCAGTAACTAAATGTTGTTTTTATACCAAACACTAAATAGATATTAAATACAACATCTAAGTGGTTAAAATCATATTGCCACGTATTTACAATCGCATAATTAAAATTATAAACTAGATTCGATTGAACTGTCATGTTTTTTTAACAACCGATAACCACACCATTAACTAATTATTTAACCTAAGCGACATGGCGAAATGACTTTGTTTAAAGCGCGTAATTAGCGATTTGCGTGTCGTCGCGCGAACCTCATGTGAATTGCACGCAAGGGGTAGGCGAGGCTTACCTCGCGACGACGACAAGACAAGGCGAGGTACGACGACATGTTGCATGCACGACGCACCGCATGAGCGACGACGAGGACACAGGCATGATGACGGCGAGGCTGGCTGGTCGCGCCGCCGCGCTGGCAGGCTGACCGCTCTAGGCCACGGGCTAGCCACTAGGCCATGCCGACGAGGGTCGGGCCGGCCGCTGTCGCGCGCATGGGCCTTGTCCTGCCTTGCCGCGCCCGTGGGTGGTCTGGCCGGAGCACGGCAGGGCAGCGCAGGGGCGGACCACGGCTGCACGGTTTAGACAAAGCTGGAGCAGGGAGGGAGCTCAAACTAGGGAGTGGCTTGGCAGCGTTTGGACGAACTAGAGGCCTGAGCAGGGGGCTCGGCCTGCCATGGCTACACCCGCCATGGGGGAAGGGGTGCTGGTAGCACTAGCCATGGCAACAATAGCAGTTCGGCCACAATCGCCATTCCAGATCGAGGGGAGGGGAAGAAAACAGAGGCGCGTCGTGGGCGAGATTAGTGCTTGGGCGGTTCAAGAGAAGATGAACAGGGGCTAGGCGGACTGGGCACGTGCGCCGCGCGATTCGAGCGAGAAAAACACAAGCAGCGCCTGACAGTTTCAGGAGGAAGCGACGAGATGACGTATGGGCCCTTGCCCAGGGAGCAACCGTGCGTGGGTGCGCTTGGGTGCAGACGTGCCACGCGGGAGCGCTGCTGGCGCAAGATGCAGGCGGAGCAAAGGGGCTAGGCCGCAGGGGGCCAGCGGGGGAGGGCACTAGGCGCGAAGTGGGCGGTGGGCCAGCGGAGTGGGCCGAGGACATCGAGCTTGCGGGAGGAGAATATCCCAGGCGTGCTCGTCGGCAGGGAAGTAGAGCACGACTACTCCATGGGCAGCAGTTGCCATGGCTACTGCTACTACTACATAGAGGGAAGAAAGGTCGTGTGGTCTGTACGAGACTGTATAGGATACGAACTTTCTTTTATGGATGTGGCAGTTCTTGGGCGAAGTAGAGAAGCGTGGACGTGAGGTGAGGAGGAAAGTGGGGCTAGCCAAGATGGTTGTTGTTTTTCCATGGGTTCAAACCCAACGAGCCGAGTGGAACGGGAGAGGCAATTGAAGAAGAACGTCCCTGACGCACGTGGTACTGGAATGACTATGAGAGGAACAAGTGACGAAGAAAAGAGGTTGTGTGTACAACACGTGAGGCACTACTTGACGAGGCGAGGCAATGTGGTAGGTGGGGGGTAGACGAGGTAGACCCGAGTAGCAGACGTTCGCGAGGAGAAAAGCGGTTTGACGATCTCACAAAAAGGGCAAGACCTAAAACGGGATCGACGAGAGGAATATTTATATAATATTCGATTCTTGAAATAATTTTTGGTTTTCGCAACTACTAATTTTTTGGGATTAAATTAATATATATAAAAAACCTAAAGTTCACACTTAATATCCGAAAAAACATTTGGAAGGTTCTAGACATAACTAGAAGCACCCTCAAGATACTTTGACATTTCGAAAACTTTTTGCAGTCATAGACACTATGCAACGGCATGAATGTAACAATCAAAGCCTCTCTAGCTAGGCTTTTATTTTACTAAGTTAATGCCTATATATATAGAAAATAATTCTCCACTATTTAGAAAAAAGAGGAGAACAACGCTAAAGGAGAGGGTAACACCTGAATTTGGTGAATATTAGAAAAGAAATTTTATACCCCCAAATTCAGGGTGTTACACCCCTGTGTTTGCCCATTCTGCAAATCCCATGGACACCGAAGATTGGTTGCGTACCGTGGAACGTTGAGTTGCACACTGCTCAGTGCAACGATCGTGAGAATGTGCTGTATGGACCCCCGTCAGCTAAGAGGAGCAGCACAGTCTTGGTGGGAGTCTTACCTCGCCACCCATGCCGACCCTAAAGCCATCACCTGGAAGGAATTCAGGGACAACTTTCGTCGTGACCATGTGCCCGAGGGATTGATGATAGTAAGGAAGGAGGAGTTTCTAGCCTTGAAGCAAGGTCCGCTGTCCGTCAGTGAGTACAGCGATAAGTTTCTGTAGCTATCACGTTATGCGCCAGAAGATGTCAATACGGATGCTAAGAGGCAGTACTGTTTTCTGAGAGGATTGGTTGATCCCCTTCACTACCAACTGATGAACCACACTTTCCCTACCTTTTAGCATTTGATCGAAAGAGCCATTATGACTGAAAGGAAGCGTCGGGAGATGGATAACAGGAAACATAAGATTGGTGGGTCTCAGGCCGAGAGTAGTAGCCGTCCCCACTACTCAAACAACCCACCCCAGCAATTCAAGCAAGGTCACCAGCACCAGCATCAGCGTCAGAACCAGCAACAGCAGTACCAGAGGCAGTTTCCTCAGCAGCAGCGGCAGCACCGTCAGAACAACCAGCAGGGAGGAAATCAGTATCAGCGTCAGAGCAACCAGGCATCTCGCCTTCCTGCCCCAGCAACCAACCAGAACAACCAAGCAGCTCCAGCGCAAGGAGGAGGTCGTGCATGTTTCCACTATGGGGAACAAGGCCATTGGGCGAATCATTGTCCAAAGAAAGTAGCTCAGCAGCAGCCAACTCCCAATGCCCCTGTCAGGCAGAATGCATTGCAACAAGGAGGCAACAACCGTGGGCAACCTCGTGCCCAGTACAGAAAGGTGAACCACCTAGAGGCGACATAGTCCAGGAGACCCCAGTATGGCACTAGGTATGTTCTCAGTCGAGTACCATTCTGCAAACGTGTTATTTGATACTAGAGAAACACATTCCTTTGTGACCGCATAATGGGTAGAATCACACAATATATCAGTAGCACCCATGTATCCACCTATGAGGGTTAGTTCAATTGGTGGGAGAACCCAAACGAATAGATTTTGCCCTAGTGCAAGAGTTCAAATAGAGGGGGATAGAGTTCCCCGTTGATTGAATAGTTATGAGTAACTAGGATCCGACTATAGATGTCATCCTAGGGATGAATTGGCTAACTAAATATCAAGCCAGTCTTAGCTGTGACGAGAGAACGGTGAAGTTAGTGTCCCTATCAGGAGAAGTGTTGGTGGAGTTGGTCTTGTCTAGACCAAGGAAAGGAAGTTGTCACCAAGTCACCAACCATATTAAGGAAATTGAAACATCAGAAGTTATCAACATAGTATCAGAATTACCAGATGTGTTTCTTGAGGAGTTACCAGGCATGTCACCTGAAAGGAAAGATGAATTTTCCATAGAGCTTATACCTGGCACCACCCCCATTTCCAAGAGAGCCTATCGAGTGTCCGAACCAGAATTGGTGGAACTCAAGAAGCAGATTGATGAGTTGTTAGAGAAAGGCTACATCAGACCAAGTACCTCGCCTTAAGTAGCCCTAGTGCTATTTGTGGAGAAGAAGGATGGAACGAAAAGGATGTGCATTGACTACAGATCCTTGAATGAAGTCACTATTAAGAACAAGTACCCCTTGCCCAGAATTGAAGATTTATTCGATTAGTTGAGAGGAGCTGGTGTGTTTTCAAAGATAGATCTGAGGTCAGGTTTACCATCAGCTCAGAATCGGCCTTCGGATATACCGAAGATAGCATTTATCACCAAGTATGGACTATATGAGTTCACGGTCATGTCATTCGGTCTGACGAATGCGCTAGCTTATTTCATGTACTTGACGAATAATGTGTTCATGGACTACCTCATCAAGTTCATAGTGATGTTCATTGATGATATCCTTGTATATTCCTAGAATGAACAAGAGCATGAAGAACACTTGAGGAAAGTACTACAGAGGCTACGAGATTGCCAGTTGTATGCTAATCTTAGCAAGTGTGAGTTCTGAATCAGCGAAGTCCTGTTCTTGGGTCACATTATAAACCAAGAGGGATTGGCTGTGGATTCGAAGAAGGTAGCAGCTATTCTAGACTGGAAAGCCCCAAAAGACGTCCGAGGAATCAAGAGTTCCATTAGAATGGTCGGTTATTATCGGTGTTTCATTGAAGGTTTCTCCAAGATTGCTAGGCCAATGATGGCCCTGTTGGCAAAGAAGGTTGAGTTCGAGTGGACCCCAGCATGCCAAAAGTCCTTTGAGACATTGAAGGAGAAATTGACAACAGCACTAGTACTGATTCTGCCAGATGTCCACAAGTAATTCTCAGTATATTTTGATGCTTCATACACCGGACTGGGATGTGTGTTATTGCAGGAAAGGAGAGTAGTGGCATACTCGTCCCGACAGTTGAAGATTCATGAGAAGAATTACCCTACTCATGATCTGGAGTTAGCAGCAGTGGTTCATGCACTGAAGACCTAGAGGCACTATTTGTATGGGCAGAAGTGTGATATCTACACGGACCACAAGAGTCTCAAGTACATATTTACTCAGTTAGAATTAAACATGAGACAACGAAGATGGCTAGAGTTGATCAAAGACTATGAGCAAGAGATACATTATCACCCAAGCAAAGCAAATGTGGTTGCAGATGCTCTGAGCAGAAAGAGTCAAGTCAATATGTTGGCCGCTCACCCCATGCCGTATGAGCTAGCAAAGGAATTCAATAGATTGAGTCTCGGATTTCTGAACAACACTCAAGGGGTGACAATTGAGCTGGAACCCACCCTAGAGCAAGATATCAGGAAGGGACAAAAGGATGATGAGAAGATCAACGAGCTCCTACAACTAATCATAGATGGAAAAGGCAAGGATTTCCGTGAAGATGCAGAAGGAGTGGTATGGTTCAAGGATAGACTATGTGTTCCCAACATCAAATCGATCCAGGAACTGATTCTCAAGGAAGCTCATGAGACAGCATATTCTATACACCCTGGTAGCGAGAAGATGTACCAAGACCTGAAGAAAAGATTCTGGTGGTACGGTATGAAAAGGGAGATAGCAGAGTATGTGGTTGTATGCGATAGTTGTTAGAGGATCAAGGTAGAACATCAGAGGCCCGCAGGTTTGTTGCAGCCATTGCAGATTCCTCAGTGGAAATGGGATGAGATTAGGATGGATTTTATAGTTGGTTTGCCTCACACTCGTACTGGTTATGACTCCATCTGGGTAGTAGTGGATCGTTTGACAAAGGCTTCCCATTTCATACCAGTTAAGACCACCTATAATAGTGCAGTGTTGGCAGAATTATACATGTCTCGGATTGTGTGCCTGCATTGCGTCCCAAAGAAGTTAGTATCAAACAGAGGCACCTAGTTCACTTCTCATTTTTGGCAGCAGTTGCATGAAGCTTTGGGCACACACTTGAAGTTCAGTTCAGCTTATCACCCATAGATAGATGGTCAAACAGAGAGAACTAACCAGATCCTTGAAGACATGTTGAGGGCTTGTGCTTTACAAGACAAGATAGGTTGGGACAAGAGGCTACAGTATATAGAATTCTCCTACAACAACAGCTTCCAAGGCAGTCTAAAGATGTCACCATTCGAAGCACTTTGTGGGAGAAATTGCAGACTCCATTGCATTGGGACCAACCCGGCTAAAGGCAGGTGTTCGGTCCAGATATTTTGCTTGAAGCCGAAGAGAACATCAGAATGGTTCGAGAGATTATGAAGACAGCGCAGTCCAGACAGCAAAGCTATGCTGACACCCAAAGAAGAGAACTGGGTTTCAAAGTGGTAGATTATGTTTACTTAAAGGTGTCACCGATCAGAGGAATCAAAAGATTCGGAGTCAAGGGCAAGCTAGCGCCTCGATACATCGAACCGTACCAGATCCAAGCAAGACATGGAGAAGTGGCATATCAACTCAGCTTACTAGAGAGTCTGTCAGCTGTGCATGATGTGTTCCATGTGTCTCAGCTGAAGAAATGCTTGAGAGTGCTAGAAGAGAAGTTACCAACGGAGGACCTTGAAGTTCAGGAAGATCTAACATATATTGAGAAGCCAACTCAGATTCTGGAGACAGCAGATCGGGTCACTCAAAGAAGCACCATCAGGATGTGCAAAGTCAAATGGGGCCATCACTCAGAAGAAGAAGCAACCTAGGAAAGAGAAGATGATTTGAAAGCCAAGTACCCTGAGCTCTTTTCTAGCCAACCCTGAATCTCGAGGTCGAGATTCTTTTTAAGGGGGATAGGTCTGTAACACCCTGAATTTGGGGGTATAAAATTTCTTTCTATCTACCAAATTCAGGTGTTACGCTTGTATCTCTCTCTAGTCTCTCTCTCTCTCTTCCTTTTGAGTAGATTTAGCTTAATTAGTGAGGGATTAATTATTTATTTTGTAAAAACAATATGAGTCATGAAATGTTGCACCATGCTGAGCTTAAATATTCTTTGAATTGTTGCACATGTTTGAATTAGTTTGAATTTGAAACTTGGTTTGAATTTGAATTGAAAACCCTAGAGAAAATAAAAATAAAAGCAATTATAAATTCCCTGGAGAAAGAGAAAAACATTTCAGCCCAAACTGGCCTAGCTCGGCCAAGCTAGGCTGCGCGCCCGCGCGCCCGCGCCGCCTGACAGGTGGGTCCCACCTATCAGCGGCGGTTTCTCTCCGCGCGCTCTCCCTCCCCCTCTCCCTCTGCCCAGTGGGACCGCTCTGTTGGCACCAGTTGCCCTCGCCCGCGCCCCCCTTTCCCTCTCTGCCTCGAGGGCCCGTCTTGTCAGCGCGATGAGCCGCTCCCTCCGTGCGCCCGTTCCCTCTCTCTGCGCCATGGGATCGCCCGGTCAGCTCCGCCTTCCCCACGAACCGCTGTGGACCAGCGCGCACGCACGCCGAGATCCCCGTCCACATCGTCTGCCAACGCGCCCCAGCTCCCTTTTGAGCTCCACCCGCACCCACACTCACTCCCCTGCCCCATTTCACACAAGCTCACCCTCTCTCGTGCTCTCCCCTCGCCGCTCGGCCTCACCGGACTTCCGGGTGCTGGCCATCCAACCCGCCAGAAGCTATGCCATGCGACCCTGAGCTTCGTCCCGAGGTGAGACATCCATTCCCATGCTCGGTTTCTCCCAATTCTGCTTTGTCTTGGCCAATTTGGCTTCGCCGGAGTTCGGACGTGGCAGTCTGCCGCGCCCGTGCGGTGACTGGCCGAATTAGCCCGGTCTAGTAGTTAGTCCAGGACCTAGTGCGCCCTAAATCCCCTCTCCCCAGCCACGATTCCTCGCTGGAGTTGCCCCAACCTGCCCGGAGCTCTCCCTCAGCCATTCTCCCCTCTCTGACCCCGGTCTCATGACCAAAATCCCCTCAGCGTGTTCGCCGAGCCCTCCTCGTCATTTCTGGCCAACCGCGGCAGCCTCGGAACCGCCGTAGCCCTGTCACACCTGGTTCTGGGGGCAAAACCGAATGCATAGCATATGTGTGCCAAGATCCATTTTCACACATATGTTAACGTCACAAGTGTAATATATCAAAAGACAATGCAATAAAGGTGTAAAGAGAGTAGAGTACTTTATTACATCATCTGAATCATTATATCTTTAACAAGTATCAACATCAAAGTAGGGCGGAATTAAATATGGGCACTCTTCCATAGGAAGGTGACCGGCGCATCGTTAGACTTAAGACTCATTGTCGAAATCTCCATCAAAGTCTTCTTCATGACCCTCTGATCAAAATATTAGCAAGGGTGAGCTCACTTATGGTCGGGGCTCAGCAAGTGGGGGAAAAATTAATGCAAGTTTAACAAGGTAAGGCTAAGGTTGAGTAGTAAGCATTTTAGTTGGTCAATATTTTATTAGCAACACCTGTCTTACTAATAAGTGTGTATCCCAAGTATCCCATTTAAACAAAGGTATAAGAATATATCAAAAACACTTAAGTGAAACCACTTAAGCAAACCATTGGCAGATCATCAGATCTCGATTTGTAGTCCATCTTTAAGTTCAATTATCATGTGAGGGTCCAGGTTGCTCTTAACCGTGAGCACGACTGACATATCAGTTTTACACTCTGCAGAGGTGGTACAACTTTACCCATAAGCCATGTATCCCATCTAGCCTAGGTTGATCGGACCCATAAACACCACCAAGGTGAATGGCTAGGGATCCATTATGAGGCTTTCACAAAATACACTTAATACAAAGCAACCCGCCAAGGTTTCCAAGTCGGTGTGGAGGCCCTCTGGGCGAGGTACCTTTGCCAAGAATACGTCCCCATGTTAACGTGAGCTGCCACCACTGTCGCTCCCCCTCTTGCCCATATTTTAGGTAAGTTGCTAGGTACTAAGCATATAAAGCTAATTACCAAAGCCAGAGCCATGATAGCACTCGTGGTTGCACTTTTATCCTGGGTGGTCACTCCATGTTCCAATTAATATGAAATAATCTTGTCTAACCGTCGGGTTAACACCATAATGCCAATTTCATTTCCGGAACATTAATATCAAATAATGAGTGACATCAAAATTATCAAGTTCAGCGGTAGCACAAATTTAGGCTAAGGTTGAGCGGTAATCAAGGAATACTGTTGGTAAATCTAGGAAATCCTTAATTAGGCAGATCCCATCAAATTATGCAATATATCTAAAAAGTAAACATTATTATATGCATTAATTAGGTATAAATAGAATATGCAGAGGGAGAATCCACTTGCCTTGCTCAAACGTGTCCTGCGGGTCGTCCTCGAACGTGTTAGGCTCGTCTAACTCACAGTCCACTTCTAGCATCGATTTGCGTATCGCACATACAAAAGAATACGTATGCCAAATAAATAAACATACACCAGTACAGGATAATCATTCACCATTACATTCACATTCATACATCACACTTATCAAACTCATAAATACGTCTTAAAGCATAAATACTTATTAATTCATTTATAACTATTACTGCGAGTCATTAATGATGAAATTATGAGTAGGTGTCTATAATAATAGTTTTAACTAGTATTAATATGTATTAACATTCTTTATGAAAATAAAGGCTAATTATTTTCTTTATTACTAATAAATAGACTAATAGATTTTATTCCTTCATTTCTAACTAGAATTTATGCGTATAGCTAAAAATGGCTTATTTATGATTCTTCTAGTATTAATATTCTAAGAGTCAATATAAATCACTAATTGGATTTTTAATAACATAATCATGGTTATTTTGTCATAAACAAGTATTTTACTAATTCTAAGAATTTAAGTGCTATACTTATGGACACCTTTATTTTGGCTAGTAAAAACCAATTTTTGTTATGACTAGTGATATTCTTTTAGTTTTCTCCTTTCTTTCTGAAAGAAAGTACCATTAAAATAATCGGAGATAAATCATCTATTAACCTATAATATTTATATTGCCAAGAATTCTATACCATTTACTAATTCCATGTTAAGAAAAGTTTCTATTATTTATTAAAACGAACTTATGATTATAACCTTCTAAATAATTTCCAAAATTCATTGTGAACGAAATTAACTATAAAATTTACCTATCTAGTGTTTTTATCACCATCATGTGTCTACCAATTTTTGTCATACTTCTCTCTAACCCAACTTTCTAAAAGTCATCGTAAACAAATAACATGAATAATCATGGTGCACTAATTTATCGCATATATCTACCAAAAATCCGTAGCGCACATACGCATGAATTCTGTATCACAACATGCTCATAATACAACATAATAATTATAAAATTTACAAACTGAATCAAAAAGTGATTTAAAAAATACATAAAATTTATTTTGGGTCTTCTTCAACCTTGCGACGAACGGCGGACGGGCTTGGGCGCGCGTCTAGGTGAAGGCTTGGTACGGTAGGTGGCGTAGCTCCTACGAGCAGGGCACGAGCACAGTCCATGAAGCTTCGGTGACAACGTGGTGAGCTCCGACGACGGCGGTTGTGGCTCAAACGGCAAGGAGAGTGAGAGAGAGAAAGGGGCGAGCTCGGGTAGGGAGGAGCGAGAGAGGAGCTCAACCGATATTTTTAGAGAGAGGGAGGGGAGAGGAGAGGTCGCCAGGGAGAGAGAGCTGGCCGGTCGGTGCTTTAAGGCCATTGATGGCGTCGGCATCAATTGGGGAGAGTGGGGTGGAGAAACGGTCGATTTGAAGCTCCATTACGACGAAGACAAACGGACGGCGCGAGGCACGGGTGGCTCGGTCGCGGGCGACTCGGGCACGGGGCTTCGGGCACGGTCGGGCACGGTGTCTTGGGCGTGGGGCGCGAGGCCCTGGCGGTGGGGCGTCCTGGCGGCGTGGAGCTGCGCGCGTTCCTGGCGGCTGCGTGACTGAGAAGAGGGAAGGAGAGAGGGATGGGCGTGGGTGGGGCCCGCGCGCAAGAGAGAGAGGAGGGGGAGAAAGAAATCCCTAGCGGCGGCGGTGGCTAAGCAAGGAGGGGCGCCGCCGGTTGATGGGCCCCTAGTGGGCCATTAGGATTAGGGTTTCTTTTGTTTTTTTCTTTCTTTTTTTCTATTTCTTTTCTATTTTCAAAATATATTTTTAAATAACCCTAAAATTCATAATAATTGTACCAAAATTATTTATAAATAAAATATTTATTTTTGGACTAATAATTATTATATTATTTATTTGGATTTTCATTTAAGAAGAAATGCTATTAAATATCCAAAATCAATCATGAGCAATCAAAAATTATTCCAAATGCAAATAATTAACAAGCACTTGAATGAAAAATTTATTGCCATAATTACCTAAATGCATTAGTTGATGGTTTTTATAGTGTTACAAGCCCGCACCCGCCTCGACTCCGGCGACCTCACCGCCGTGAGCAAGAGCGGTGCCGCCCACAGCCGTTAAACCCTCCGGTGCTCGATTTCGGCCATCCGATCTTTATTATGTGGGCCGGATGACCGGATACCGCTTCACGCACATGCACCCTGCGCCTGGACCCCACCAGTCGGCCGCTTGTGCCCCTAGCACTGGACCCCGCCGATAAGTCTGTTTCTCGCCCTGGTCGCTGACTGCCCTGGCCCACTAGTCAGTGCGCGCCCGCGTCCGTGCGCTTGCCCGTGGATCTAATCTCGGCCGTAGATCGTGGATCCAACGTCTAAGGAGAACCTGTACCCCTTCGCGCGGCGGTTCTGCTAAAGAACCCCCGGGTTTCCGGGTATCAACCCGTCGTCCCTTGAATTTGCGCGCAGGCCCCTGGAATCTTATAAACTGACCCTTGCCCTTGGAGGAGATACATTTGGGGTAATAACTGGGTTTACTACTAAAACTTGGCTCCACTCATAGTAATAAATACTTGACCAACTAAAAGCAACTGCTTAACCTTAACTCCACATACAGCTAGTCAACTTTAGCCAAATTGGATATTTGCTGAGTACGTTGATGTGTACTCACCCTTGCTTTACAAACCACCCCACCCCACCCTAGGTTGTCCCCACTGTACTTAGTGCTCAGGAGGAGATGCTGGCAACATGGATGACTTTGAAGAGTTTTAGGACTACGACGAGTTCTAATTTTTCTGAGTGGCAAACCCCAAGTCAGCTGCCTGTGTAGGTCTTATTTACTACAGTTCGTATTTCCGCACTTTGATGATATTAATGACTATGCTATGTATTAGACTATGTGGATGTCTTGGACATCTTATTGTAATAATATTACCTTTTCACTATTTACTTTGAGCATTGTGTGATGATGTCCAATTATGTAATCATTGTGTACGTGAGTTTCTGATCCTGGCACGTACATGGTTCGCGTTCGGTTTGCCTTCTAAAACTAGGTGTGGCACAAGCATACAACAACAAACATCTCGTTGCTACACGTTAATGCTAACTAGATGGTGGTCTTCTCTAAAAAGGGAATAACTAATCTCTAAGGTTGTCGAAGGACGAGGAGAAGAAAAAGACGTGTAGGATAGGGACACGAGGACAATAAAGGATGGAGTTTAAGCTACGATTGTAATCGACAAGGGAGAAAATGCAACCAAGGGTAGGGTAGGTAAATACCATTCTCAAATCGAGATGGGAAAGATGATAATTCAAAAGGTAGGCATAAAATAAGAATCATGGAAAGATCCAGTAATGACAAGAGTTAGAGTGATAACAGACAAACACACAACCAAGGATGTATTTTAGACAAAACTTGTAGGGCGTCAAAGAAGGGGAAGCAATCGATGGCGAAGTAGGTGAGGCATTATCCTTGGTTCAAAGTAAGCGTGAAGGTAAGGGCATAGATATCACAAGGGTTTGAGGGTGATAACGGACAAGAATGCAAGAGGGGAGGTAAATGGTAATAAGAACCAAGGATAAAAATACCACAAAGGATGGAGTTAAGACAGGACCTGCAAGTGGAAAAGGAGAGGGTATGTATAAGGGCCAGATGGGTAAATTGTCACTCTCAAATTGAGGTGGAAGAGAGGAGGTTTTTAAAGAGCAAGCATAAAGATAAGTATGAAGGTAACATCGATGGATGGCAAGGTAAGGGTGATAGCAAATAAAAACACAACAGAGGATGGAATTAGACAAGACTTGTAAGGCGACAAGGAGGGAAAAGAAATCAAGGGAGAGATAGGTAACTCACGGCTCTCAAACTAGGTTGAAAGAAAGGGGAGGCTTTTAAAGGATAAGTTCAAGGTAAGCATTCAGGTAGAAGACATCAATATTGCAAGGGTCAAAGGCGATAACAGACAAGGGTATGAGAGAAAAGATGAAGGCATTGAAGAGCCAACGGTATGAGTACAACAAAGAATGGAGTCACGTCCAAGCTTACACACGATAAGGAAGAGGATGTTGTCAAGGATAATATAAGTAAAACACCGCTCTCAAATTGAGATAGGAGACTGGAGATTTTAGATAACAGACATAATGTAATTACAAGGTAGGATAGAGTGATGAGAAGGGTAAAGGAAATAACAAATAAAAACACAACAAAGGATAGAGTTAAAAACTCGCAGGTGACAAAGAAGAGGATACAACCAAGGAAAAAGTAGGTAAAGTACGATGCTCAGATTGAGACGGAAAAGAGGATATTTTAAAGGCTGATATAAGATAAACATCAGGGTAAGATATAGGGGTGATAAGGATAAAGGTGATAATGATGAAAAACATAATCCATGGACAGAGTTAAGGCAAGACACGCAAAGTGACGAAGTGGAGAAAACAATCAAGGACAAGGTAAGTGAGGTTCTGACAGAAGAGTTGAAGTAAAAATTCATTATACAAGGAAGTTACAAGGAGACAACGAGATTATCACGGGTGTGCAAAATAAAATGACCGCTCATGGATCATTAAGAAATAAGGGTGGTCAAGGCACATTAACTGAAATGTCTTAAACAGATGTTGGGATATAAAGGTAAGCATATATAAAAATAAGAGTATGCAAGATTCCAATGTGTTGGAACTTGCTCTCAGTTGCAAGGGGATCCAACAAGGGTGAACAGTGACGTCAACAGGGCACTCGCGCTAGATGGCAAAAGCTCTGTTAATCTGGCCTCTCACGGGCACTGTGCAGGGGTATTTATAGGTAGCTGAGCGCACAGCGCCTTGAGCTAAGGACGCATGTGCCCTCAGCTACCTAGGTTATCCCCAGAATATTCCCATAAAGCGGGGTTACAGACCGTAATTACAGGGATGCTTTTACAAATTAGGCCCGTAACGCACGGCGGCCACGCGGGGCCCGTTACGATGGGCCGGATCGCACGTGGGCCTCTGAGCAGGACGAGGCCGCACTGTGGGATGCCCTTCGTCGCCGGTCTTCGTCTGCTGCGGAACAAGCGAAGGGTATCCCTGCCTGTTTTGTTTCTGTTAGCTCAGCTGCTGCAGCGAAGGCTTCGAGCGAAGGGTGGCGCCTTTGCCTTCGCCCCAACATTTGCCCTCCGAGGGACCAGTTCGACAAAGTCACCTGGTGTCGAAGACGTCGCTAGATGGCGAAGACGCTGCCCTCGCTCGAAGTGGTTCCGCGGGGGTTTTTGATATGACCGTTGATTGACGGCGTACTGTTGGATTGCGGGTTTCCCGAAGCGCCGCGCCCTGCCTATAAAAGGGGGCGGGGGTCGGCGCTTTTTGAACTTCACCTTCCGCGCTCCGCGAAAACCCTAGCCGCCCTTTCCGCCGTCTTGCTGCTCGTCTGCCCGCCGTGCTCTTGTTCACCGGAGATCTGGCTCGAGTGAAGCAGACCGCCCGCCGCCGCCAACGTTACGTAGCGATGCCGTCCTCGTCTTCTTCCGCTGCCGCTACACCGCCGGCCGTTCCCTCGCCGCCGGCCGCCGCCTCGTCTGAGGAGACGCTGAGTAGTTTAATGGCGGAGGAGTTGCACGCCGGCGATTTTGTTGATTTTGGCGTATCGCGGATGTCGTCGGTCCGCGTGCAAGATATGCAGCGGTTGGGTTACTTCGGCGGCGGAGTTGCTCGAGTCCCGGGGACGGAGGAAGTCCCCGAGCCGGAGGGCGAGTTGGTTGTTTTCGAGGCGTTCTTCGCCGCCGGACTCCGCTTGCCTGCGCACCAATTTGTTGGCGAAGTCCTGCGCAGGTTCAACGTTCAAATACATCAACTGACACCGAATGCCATAGTGGCTCTGTCGAAGTATGTCTGGGCGACGACTTCGTACGGCGAACAGCCATCGGTCGAAGTTTTTGCGAAGTATTATTGTTTGCACTGGCAGAAGAGGATGATTGGAGACAAAGTTGCTCAGTTTGGGTCCTGCACATTCACGCCGAAGACCGGCAAAACCACGATGCAGGTAGTCGAGTTGGTCCCTTGCGCCCGCAACAAGTGGGGCAACTGGAATGAATTTTGGTTTTACGTTGCTGAGGGTACCGTCGAAGGCCATGAGGGACTCCCCGTGTCCGAGATGTGTTCTCATTTTTACTCAGCGTACCCGCCCTTTGAAGTGGCGGAGGAGGATGTAGACGAAGGGGCCCTTCGGTGCGCCGCCGGCCTAAGCAGTGGGCGCGACTTGGTTGAAGAATTTGTGGCGTACGGGGTATGGCCCTTGGCGCATGGCTGGGCGTTGGGCGAAGTGTGCCCTCACCAGATGCCTTTCCATGGGGGAAGGGTGGTGCGGAGTCCCGCCTTCGCCCTGAATCTGCAAAACCGCGATCCGGCCGCCTTTGTGCATGAGGCGGAGGATGGGGCGGTGCGGCTCGTTGGACGTTACGTGCCGAGGACAGAGGGCCAGCGCAGCTGGGATATCCGCGGGTCGAATGACCGTTTGAACAGGGTTTTTGAATTAAATCAATTGCCATATGACGGCTACCCTGGTCAAGACGATGTGGACCGCCGTGGGAAGAAGCCGGCAGTGGAGACTGGAGACGACCCTGCGCCGGCGGCCGCCCCATCCTCTAAAAAGAGAAAATTAGGTACTGCTATGGGAGGACTTGGGGTTTCTGATGGTTTTGCTAGAGAGTTGATGAGGACGTGCGCGGCCCCGGGGGAAAGGATGTCTTCGCCCGTGCTCCGGGAGTCTTCGGCTCGGATGCTGAGGGTTACCGGGGGTTGTTGGCCTAGGAATGTTCCTATCCCCCGCGCGGCTGGCGAGGACTTTTTTACATCTCGCATGGTTCGTGAATGGAGGGTTTTTCCTTACGGGCGGAATATTGCTGCTGTTGTGTCAACAGTGATGGACAAGGATCGCCAGGGAGCTGCACAGAAGCGCCAGGCGGCTGTCAGGCTCGTTGAGGCCAGGCCGAAGAGGCAGCGGGGGCTGCAAAGGCTGCGGCCCCCGACGGAGGCCGGTCGCCGCTGGCGGCGAAGTCGGGCGTCCCTGCATCTAGCAAGGCGCCGGAGGCAACGGCAGGCGCCGGAGGCCCGAAATCGGCGAAGGCGGTGCCGCCGTCCAGCGGAGTGGCGGAGGTCGCGAAGGCGGCTCGAGCGTTGCCGTTGTCGGGCAAACGTGTCGCCGACTTCGCCACCGATATTAGTGTGGACGACTATCTCGGTGGTAAGTCATCGGTCTATTTACTTATTTATTTTTTTTAACTTATTTATTATTATTATTTTTTAATTTATTCGTTGGTACGTCGCAGGGTCGGGCGAAGGCCAACTTGCTATGGTTGCGCCTGCCGCGGCGACCACGACGGCTGCCGCAGTGCCGAAGGCGAAGGGCGGGGCTCTTAGCGCCGGAGGCGAGGTGTCGGCCCTCGCCGTTGTCATGGATGAGGCGGGCGCTGCGTCCCGCCGGCTGAAGGAGGTGACGGAGGCGCTAAGTCAGGTCCGCTGAGCTGGACTTCGTCCTTTTTTTTATCGGCTTGCTGGGGCCGTGGTCTTACGATTGCTCTGCAGGTGGCTGACTTCGCCAGCCGCACTGCGTCGGGGGCCCTCACGGCAGCTGTGGCTGCCGAAGTCGAGAGACTTCGGTCACAACATGCTGACGCCGTCCGTGAAAAATCGGCCGCCGACAGCAAGTGTCGCAAGCTGGCGGACAAGGTGGCCACACTGGAGGGAGAGAAGGCTGCCCTCCGGCGCCAGCTGGCGGGGGAAAGGAGGGAGACCAACGAGGCCCTTGTCAAGGCGCAGGCTGCGCAGGCGGAGGCCAACCTGGCGCGGGCGGAGGGCAATCTTGCCAGGGAACGTGCCGAGCAGCTGCAGGAGCGGCTCACCGCCCTGGAGAGCCGCGTGGAGAGGGCCGAGGCCGCGTCACGCGCGGAGGCAGAGCGGACGCGCCAACTGCTTATAGATACATACCGCGGGCTGGGCGCGGGGACCGGTGATTTCGAAGTGCCGGACCGAGAGCCCGGACTTCGCTGCCTGGAGTGGGTGCAGGAGGAGTTGCAGGCACTCCCCACTGTCGTGGAGGGGTTTATGGCGTATGCCTCCCTAGTCACCTGCGAGGGGGCGATGAACGCGCTCTCCCGCGAAGGGTGCCGGCACTTCGAGGTCTTCGACCAAGTCGATGAAGATTTTGAGCAAGATATCTTTAAGGTTGAGGACCCCGTAGTGAAGGAATCCGCCGGAGCTATCTACGACCGGATGTGGGGTCCGCACGGTCGCGAGGTGGTCAGGGAGCGGGCCGAGACGGCGAGGGCTCAGGTAACGTTTTCGTTTGTTTGGTGTTTGTTGGATGTTGGCTGTGTGTGTGTTTGATGAATTTTGTGTGTTTTGTCTTAGGCGGCGCGCGGCGAGAGGGTCGACGACTTCAGGGCGTTGAACAGCATGTTGTCTGACCCGGAGCCGACCCCTGCGGAGGCCATGTCTGGGGTCGCCCTGGAGCCGACCCCGGAGACTGCGGGAGACGCGTCGGGTGCCCCCGCATCCGCTGCGGCCGGCGAAGACCTGCCCCCAGAGGTCGCCGAAGGCGCGCCTGATGCCTCCGCAGCTGCTGCGCCGAGTGCTGAAGATCCCGCAGCGGTGGCGGCGGAGACAACAGCGGAAGCAACGGCGGAGCCAACGGCGGAGGCTCCTGCAACGTCAGGGCCGTCGCAGGTGGCGTAGTGGGTGTAGAGGGTTGGGGAAATTTGTATATGTTGCTGAATTTTGGTTGCTGCGCAGGTTCAAGATTTTGGGCCTGCGCACACAACCGGTACTACTAAATTTTTGGCGGCTTCGACCGTGGAAGATGGTAATGAATGTGGTGGATCTGCATCTGAGTTTTTTGATTGTGCTGACTCTGGGAGCTCGGTTGAGTGGACTGAGGAGTCGTCGTCGGAGGACTTGGACTACTTTGCGGCCTTGGATGTGGCTGCGGCGGAGGCTTCGCCGCACGTCGTGGACGCAGGAGATGTGCCAGGTCCTAGCACCGGGCGACGACGACGAAGGGCGGTTGCGAAACGTAGAGTTAGTGGGGCGGAGGGGGCTCGGCTTCGTGTGAGTGGGGCTGGCCGGCAGGAACTGTTGTCTTTGCCGGCCGCCGTGAATACAGGTGAAGGGGAACTGCGAAGTCTTTTTGCGGGTGAGGAGCTTAGGATAATGTTATTTAATTATAGGGAGATGGGAATTATTCCTAAGGTTGAGCCGATGTAGAGTGTGGTGCCCTCGCTTGTATATGTAGAGGCTTGTATGATGAAGTTGTGTGCCCTCGCTTGTATATGTGTGCGAAGGCGTTGTGTACTTTGTCTGGTTTGTTTTGTTGTGCTGTGCTGGTGTGATTATAGTTGGTCTTGGCGCGGACGGTTTGATGTTGTCGTTTCTGCCTTTGTTGTGCTACGGTTGCACCCTTAGGTGTCTTCTGCACGGACAGTCTTTGCGGTAGGCTTCGGTTTTTTTGCACTTGTTGTGCTAATCCGGCTGCACCCTTAGGCGACTTCTGCGCGGATAGTCTTCGCGGTAGACTTTGGTTTTTTCGCACTTGTTGTGCTAGTCCGGCTGCACCCTTAGGCGACTTCTGCGCGGATAGTCTTCGCGATAGACTTCGATTTTTTCGCACTTGTTGTGCTAGTCCGACTGCACCCTTAGGTGACTTCTACGCGGATAGTCTTCGCGATAGACTTCGATTTTTTCGCACTTGTGCTAGTCCGGCTGCACCCTTAGGCGACTTCTGCGCGGATAGTCTTCGCGGTAGACTTCGATTTTTTCGCACTTGTTGTGCTAGTCCGGCTGCACCCTTAGGCGACTTCTGCGCGGATAGTCTTCACGATAGACTTCGATTTTTTCGCACTTGTGCTAGTCCGGCTGCACCCTTAGGCGACTTCTGCGCGGATAGTCTTTGCGGTAGACTTCGATTTTTTCGCACTTGTTGTGCTAGTCCGGCTGCACCCTTAGGCGACTTCTGTGCGGATAGTCTTCGCGATAGACTTCCATTTTTTCGCACTTGTTGTGCTAGTCCGGCTGCACCCTTAGGCGACTTCTGCGCGGATTTGTCGCACACGAGGGTGGCTAGCGCTTAGCCTCGCGGTGACGTCGTGTTGGTCGAATGTCGAAGTCCGTCGTCGCGGTCTTTTTTCGACGCATGTTTTTGCGGGGGATTTTTCACACATATATTACATGGCTCCGCCTCGTTAAAAACCTCACCCCCCGGGAGGAAAAGAGTGCGGGCCGGTACAACATTGTTTTTGCGAATTACAAGGGCGAAGTCAGCCCTGAGGAGTCAAACAAAAAATTTGCGGAGGTTGTCGATGTTCCAGGAGTGCTCCAGGTCCTCGCCGTTTGGCGTTGTGAGCCTGTAAGCGCTGGGGGAAGCTTTTGTCTTGACTATAAAGGGGCCCTCCCACCTGGGCTCCTGCTTGCCCTTGGACTCCGTCCGAGCTGTTCGGACGAGTACGAGGTCCCCCTCGCTGAACTCCCTCGGGATGACTGAGTGGTCGCGCCATGCTTTGGTCTGGGCTTGGTATTTGTTTAGGGCCTGTAGGGCGAAGACTCGGTCTCCGTCGATGAGATCCTTTGAAGTTGGCTCGTCCACGTCGGGGACGGCTGACGGAACTGTTCGCGGGGACCCATGCTTTATTTCTTGCGGGGTCATGGCCTCCGATCCGTATAGAAGGCGGAAGGGAGTAAACACCGGTCGCCCTGCACTCAGTGGTGTTTAGTGCCTAGACTGCCTCAGGTAACAAATCGGTCCATCTGCCCTTTTTTTCATTAAGGAGCATTTTCTTGACAGCTGTGAAGATTTTCCCGTTGGCGCGTTCCACGACCCCGTTGGACTGCGGATGATAGACTAAGGCGAAGGCAAGCTTGGTGCCAATGGAGAAACAAAAATCCTTGAAGTCTTGGTTGTCAAACTGCTTGTCGTTGTCAACTGTTAGTTCGGACGGTACTCCGAAGCGGTAAACAATGTTCTTCTAGAAGAATTTTTGGGCAGTCTTTGATGTTATTGTAGAAACAGCCCGCGCCTCGATCCATTTGGTGAAGTACTCGACCGCGACGACGGCGAACTTAAGGTTCCCCTGAGCGGTGGGCAGGGGCCCGACAATGTCCAGGCCCCAGCGCTGGAGAGGCCATGTATGGGCGATCAGCTTTGTATACTGCGAGGGGCCGCCTGACCGAGGAGAAAACTTCTGGCAGGCTTCGCAGGACCGTGTGACCCGATTTGCGGCGCAGATCATTGCGGGCCAGTAAAAACCCTAGCGGATCACCTTAGCAGCTAGGGCCCTTGGCCCTGCGTGTGAGCCGCACGTGCCACTGTGGACTTCACGTAGGATCTGCATGCCTTCGGCTTCGGTGACGCACTTAAGCATTGGCTGACTGACCCCTTTTTTGTAGAGTTGGCCTTCAATCAGTGCGAAGTCTCGGCTTCGATGTCTGAGGCGCTTGGCCTCACTGATGTCGGCTGGATGATAATACCCCTGTAGGAACAGGGTTATTGGTGCCCGCCAGTCTTCGGTCATGATAAGGTTGACTATGCGGTGGCCCTCGCTGTCATTGGTTATTTGGAGCCCTTCGGGGCTCCAGACGGCTGGCGTGCCGATGACATGAAAGAATACGTCGGAGGGCAGAGTTTCGCCCCTGGCGGCAGCCTTGACCAATGCGTCGGCCTCTTCATTCTTGGCCTGATCCACATGCTGCAAGGTGAACCCCTTGAATTGCCTCTCGAGACTTCGGATGGCCGCGAGGTACTGCATGAGCGCGGGGTCCTTGGCTGCATAGTCTTTCTTGACTTGGCCGACAACTACCTTGGAGTCTGTTTTGATGATGCAGGTGGTGACTCCGAGGGCCCTTAGCTTGCGGAGGCCGAGGATGACTGCTTCGTATTCTGCTATATTATTTGTGCATCTGTCGGATTCCAGATTGAAGCTGAGTCGTGCTGCATATCTGTGCTTGACCCCGACTGGTGAGGTGATGACTGCAGCGACGCCTGCCCCCGCATGGCACCATGCGCCGTTGCAATGGATCGTCCAAATCTTCTCTGCGGACAGGTCTGGCTGTGTTGTTGGCCCAGTCCAGTCGATGATGAAGTCTGCCAGGACTTGAGACTTGATAGCTGTCCTGGGCTCGAAGCAGATGTGGTAGCCGGAGAGTTCGGCCGCCCACTTGGCAATCCTCACCGATGCCTCCGGGTTTCTGAATAATTCGCCGAGTCCCCTGTTTGAGGTGACTCGGACCTTGAATGATTCGAAGTAATGGCGCAGTTTGCGCGACGACATGACGACTGCGTAGGCTATCTTCTCCAGCTCTGTCATGTTGCACTTGGACGGTGTCAGCACTTCGGAGACATAGTACACGGGGCACTGCCGGACCACGCCCTCGACAGTCTGCTCCTGCACTAGTGCCACGCTGACCGCATGTGGCGAAGCCGCGATGTAGAGCAGCAGGGGGAGCGAGGGGTCGGGGCTGGTAAGGACGACCAACTCTGTCAGGTACTGTTTTAATGAGGCGAAGGCCGCCGCCTGCTCTGGTCCCCAGGCGTAGTCTTTTGCACCATGGAGTGTCTTGAGGAAGGGGAGACTTCGCTCGGCGGACCCGGAAATGAATCTGTTGAGAGCGGCCAATCTGCCTGTCAGGCGCTGGACGTCCCTGACGGACTGCGGAGGCGTCATGTCTAAGATGGCCTGAATCTTGGTTGGGTTGGCCTCGATGCCGCGGTGTGATACCAGGTAGCCCAATATTTTGCCTTGGCGAACGCCGAAGACGCACTTTTCCGGGTTTAGGCGGAGTTGTGCGTCTCGCATGTTCGCGAATGTTTCGGCGAGGTCGGCAAGGTGGTCCTCCTTGCTCTTGCTGGCGACGACAATGTCGTCTACATATGTGAATATGTTTCTGCCAACTTGCCCTTCGAGCACTGTTTTGGTAAGCTTGGAGAAGGTGGACCCGGCGTTCTTGAGTCCCTCCGGCATTCTGATGAAGCAATATGTGTCGAAGGGTGTTATAAAGCTGGTGCTAGCCTTGTCTTCTTCCTTCATGTATATCTGGTGGTAACCGGAGAAGCAATCGAGGAGGGACATGACCTCGCATCCGGCCGCGCTATCGACTATTTTGTCGATCCGCGGCAACGAGAAATTGTCCTTTGGGCAGGCTTTATTGAGACTGGTGAAGTCGATGCACATTCGCCACTTCCCGTTCTTTTTCTGCACCATCACGACATTGGAGAGCCATGTGGGGTAAGCCACCGGCTCGATGAATTTGGCTTCCTGGAGGCGGTGCAGTTCTGCCTTGGCGGCCTCCGTCTTCTCGTCGGACATCTTGCGAAGCCGCTGCTTTTTCGGTCGTACCGAAGGGTCGATTCCCAGACTGTGCTCAATTATTGAACGGCTAACCCTGACCAGATCGAGGGCCGACCAGGCAAAGACATCCTTGTTCTTGGACAGGCAGCAGAGGAGCTTCTCTTCTTCATGCGAAGTAAGGTCTTCGCTGATAATGACTGTCTGCCTGGGCGTGGCCTGGTCGAGGGGGACAGTCTTGGTCCCGTCGTTGCTCTGCAGCTGTGCCTTGTCGTGTTGCTTATTGGTTGGGCTGGCAGGCGCGGGGACCTCGCGTTGGGCCGTGAGGCAGTGCACGTTTTATTGACCGGGCACGAAGTCCCGCTCTATGTTGCGCGCAGTCTGTTGATTGCCGAAGACTGTGATGACGCCTAACGGACCTGGTATCTTCATACATAGGTACAGTCCGTGAATGGCTGCTTCAAACTTATTGATGGAGCCCCGGCCCATGATGGCATTGTAAGGATATACCATGTCCACAATGTCAAAGGTTATTTGCTCGCTTCGGGCATTGGGTGCTACACCGAAGGAGAGAGGCAGCTCTATTTTGCCGACGGGGAAGGTGCCCTTGCCGCCGAAGCCATACAACGGGTTGTCCGAAGGCTTAAGCAGGCTGTGGCTTATGCCCATGCGATCGAAGGCGTGGAGGAAGATGATGTCCGCCTGACTGCCGTTGTCAACTAGGACTTTGTGTAGGTCCCAGCCTGCCACGCTGCAATTGATAACCATGGCGTCGCAGTGGGGGGCGCTGCGCAAGTCGACGTCCCGTGCGTCGAAGGTTAGCGGTATGTGGGACCACTTTGTCTGCACGACTGGGCCCGTGACGGCGACATGGTTGATGCTGCGGTAGTGGTCCCGCTTCTGCCGCTTGGTGTCGAAGTCAGTGCTGGACCCCCTAGTTATCATGTGGATGACTCCGCGATATGGTTGATCGGCGAAGTCTTCCTGTTTTGGGGCATGGGGGATGTTTTGATGTTGCTGGTGTGGTGGTGGGGGTGGAGGAGGTACGATTTGTACTTCCTGATGGTGTTGGTAAGCGTGGTGCGGTGGATGCGGGGCGGGAGCGTGGATATATGGTGGAGGGGGTTGCTGGTAATTGTGCGCGACAATTCTGGGGTTGTCGGCTGGCTGCGCCCGTGCCATTCTGTCTCTGGTAGCCTTCATTTCGGGGCAGTCTTTGGTTTGGCGGGCGCAATCTTCGCCATGGAAGAGGCAGTAGAATCGGTGCGGCGGCTGCGCACGCCCTCGGCCCCTACCACGAGTGCCATTTCCGTGGCCCTGGGGGGGATATTCCTGGCGGCGAGGGGGGTCAGCAGCGGGATGCTGGTTGGCGATGTTGTGCACTTGCTGCTGATTGCGGCCGTCTCGACCGGAGTCTGGCTGCGGAGTCCTTGTCCACGTGCGGCTGGACTGTGGAACATCTTTTGGCTTCCTCTGGGACTCAATCTTGCGCTGGTGGAGCTCTTCGGATCTGGCGTACTTTTCAAACAGCTGATATAACTCCTGGAGGTTCTTTGGCGGATCTCTGATGCAGTGGCTGTAAAGGACGCTGGCGCGAAGGCCACTGATAGCATAGTGGATGGCAATCTGGTCATCGACTGAGGGCAGCTGTGATTTGAGTGTTAAAAATTTGCGGTAATACTCCCTCAGAGTCTCCTTTTCCAGCTGCTTGCAGAGCGAGAGTTCGGCCAGGGCGTCGGTGTCTGGGCGGTACCCTTGGAAGTTGAGCAGGAACTTGTCCCGGAGACTTCTCCAGGAATCAATGGACAGCGGAGGCAACCTGGTGAACCAGGTGAGTGCTGGGCCCTCAAGGGCGATGATGAAAGACTTCGCCATTGTGGCGTCGTCCCCTCCGGAAGATGCAACGGCGACCTGATAACTCATTTTGTATTGAGCCGGGTCGGTGCTGCCGTTGTACTTGGGATAGGTCCCTGCCCGGAAGTTAGCTGGCCAAGGCGTCACTTGCAGGTGTGGCGCCAGGGGACTTCGCTCATCGAGATAGTTGACCCCTTGGAATGGCGCGGCGTGCGGGAAGGTGTGGTCGCGTTGGGGGAAACACGGGTCCTCCGGTTGCGCGCGGTGTTGCGGGGGTGGCCCATGCTGCAGGCCGAGGTGGCCTTCGCGCGTGTCTTCGAGTTGTGCGCGCTACTGGAGGGGTGACTCGTGCTGCAGGCCGAGGTGGCCTTCGCGCTGCATCAGCGCAATCTCCCGCTCGAGTTCCTGGGCCTTCTGCTCTTCGTCGCGTATCATTTGCCGCACTTTGGCTAGTGCGGACACACGCTGGCGCTTGGCCTCCAGTATCTCCTTCTGCCTCTGGAGATTGCGGTTCTTGAGGCGCAGGGCGCGCAGCTGTAGCTGTTCTTCTGCTGAGACGCCGAGGACTTCACCGTCCTCGGTGAGGTCCGCGCCCTCCGGTGGTGCGAAGCCTGAGGGTGGCTGCGGTTGTCCCTCAGGGTCGCAGGTGCGGAGGGTGTCGTCTTCGCAGGCGCGAGGAACATCGTCTTCAGTGGCCTCTTGGTGGGTGGATTGGGTGAGGGCGAGGGCTTTGCCCTTTCTTGCGGCGAGCAGTGCTGCCTTCGCAGCCTCGTCAGCCTTCGGGTTAGCTCTCTTGGGTGCCATCGCGGGTGGTTTTCTCGTAGCTCGAATGGTGGGCGCCAAATGTTGGAACTTGCTCTCAGTTGCAAGGGGATCCAACAAGGGTGAACAGTGACGTCAACAGGGCACTCGCGCTAGATGGCAAAAGCTCTGTTAATCTGGCCTCTCACGGGCACTGTGCAGGGGTATTTATAGGTAGCTGAGCGCACAGCGCCTTGAGCTAAGGACGCATGTGCCCTCAGCTACCTAGGTTATCCCCAGAATATTCCCATAAAGTGGGGTTACAGACCGTAATTACAGGGATGCTTTTACAAATTAGGCCCGTAACGCACGGCGGCCACGTGGGGCCCGTTACGATGGGCCGGATCGCACGTGGGCCTCTAAGCTGGACGAGGCCGCACTGTGGGATGCCCTTCGTCGCCGGTCTTCGTCTGCTGCGGAACAAGCGAAGGGTGTCCCTGCCTGTTTTGTTTCTGTTAGCTCAGCTGCTACAGCGAAGGCTTCGAGCGAAGGGTGGCACCTTTGCCTTCGCCCCAACACAATGCTACGAGCATACCAAGACCAAGAGAGTACAAATTGCCAAAAAGATAACGACTTAACAATAGAATAGGAAAGGGCCTCAAAAGACAGTAATATCATGGACAAATAAACTGAAATGTTTAAATAGGCAGCAGTGTTTTTATTAGAGGTAGATATTGAAACAAGGGTATTAAACAATCTAGGGATACGAGCATGTCAATACCAGGGAATAGAGATTGCCAAATGGTAGCAATTTAATAATGAAAGAGGAAAGAATCCTAAAAGACTAAAAGCTATGGTCGAGGGACATCTACAAAGATGTCACAAGCACAAGAGTGAGTTCAGATCTAATAGATTGAGAGAAGTATAGACCATACTAGAATAAAATACTTTTGGCAAGGGGGCATATAGGAGCACAACATAGAATTAGTCGAGGTGACTAATATTTTGAAGCAGAGTCAAGGATGGGGTGAAGTAATAGTCAATAAGTCCTTAAAACGGCCAATGCTACTCTAGGCTAGCGGTCCTACAGTCAGCACGACTTTAATACCATTTATGTCACACCCGGTTTTAGAAGGTAAACCGAATGCGAACCATGTATGTGCCAGGATCAGAAATTCATGTACTCAGCGATTACAAAAATGACTCATCATAGCACAATGCTTCAAATAACAATAAAGAGTAAGTAATAATATTAAAGACTAGAGTCATTTACATAATATAAATCAAAGTACACATAATCGAAACGTAGCCAACGTAAATAAATCCACCACAGGTACTTGATTGGTGGAGGTCGCTAGCCTAATCCTCGAACTCATCAAAGTCCAGGAACTCCTGGAGATCCGCCTCGACGACTTCTTCTCCTTCTTTACCTGAACATAGGTTGCACCCAAGGCAACCTAGTGTTTTGTGAAAGCAAGGGTGAGTACACATCAACACACTCAGCAAATGTCCCATTTGGCTGAGGTGGACTAGCTTTATGTAGGGTTAAGCTCAAAGCAGTTGCTTTTAGTTGGTCAGGTATTTATTATTAGTAGGACCTAGGTTTTAGCAATAACCAACCCGTGAATCATTTCCTCATCAAGGAACATCATTATCATCATCGTAACCAAATCCATAAATAGAACCACAACATCTCGAACCATATGTATCTCTAATCAAAGGAGCTCCCAAGGCCGCTCATAACCGTGAGCACGGCTGATATATCAGTTTCTAACCCTTTGCAGAGGTTGCACACTTTACCCACGAGCCGTGATTCCCTCTCTAGCCTAGGCTTGCAGGACCCTTGTTCACTCCTGAGGTGACTGGTTTGGGATTCACTACGAAGCCTTTACAAAGATTCCTTGAGGATGTAGCCGCCCATTAGGTTTCCTAAATGTACCGCACTCCTCCTCAAGGGGCAAAACACCCTCGGCAGAGCGAGCCGCATACACCGAGCCCCATTGACGGCACGACGGCGAAGCAAACTACATCTCAGTTCCTCTAATTAATTAGCTAAGGGCGTCCCATACCACCCTCATGGCTACACTATTTTCCCGGGTGGTCATCCAACGAACAGGTCCTTATGAAGAGGCAATCGAGAAATAGCCCGAGCCCCCTAAAGTATCACTAGTCCAACATCATAATTAAAATATCATCAACGTATCATAAATGTTCTCATCATGTTCATTGATTAAAATAAAGCAGTAGCATAATACTAATCATAGTAACCAATTTCCAAAGGGTAAACAAGGATAGTAAAACAGAATTCTAGTCAATCCTTAGGTTGTTCATGGTATGCGAGGCAGTGATTTATAAAGTAAATGTGACATAATGGGTCAGAGGACAGTTGCCTTCATGAAACAGATGCTTAAGGTCTTCAATCTCGTAGAACTCGAAGAACTGGATCATTTGGTCGCCGAAGCTTGATCTTCGATTCCTCGAAGCTCGGAAACGGGTCGCAATCTATTCGCGATGCACAACAAATACATACAAGCAAAAACAAATATATACATATATAAAAACATTACACCATACAAGATAAAACATTATAGAAACATGTTGTGTGAAATAGAGCTCGCTACTACGGTCACACGAGGAAAAGAAACGTTGAACTCGAAGCTACGGTCGAGAAGTTAACGGGTTTACGCTAAACAACTATTAACTATAACTTTTAATTCAACATTATCAAATATAAATAATTGACATGAGTGATTATAAGCGAATAGTTTAATCTCGCGTGCGGACAACGCGGCAAGGCGAGCGACACACGCGAACGGCGCGTGACAAAGCGTGCGAACAGCATGCGCAACACTCGCGAACCACACGTGAAGACGTGCGCGAAACAGCACCGCGACACACACACGGTACCCGCGGGGCGACATGCCAAACTAATAAATAAATGACAACATGATTACAGTAAACAATTATTAATAAGTAACATTTCAGTTAAGGTTAATCATGTTGGTGACTAATTATAAATGCACAAATCAAATTCCTAAATTAAGATAATTTTAATACGAATCTAAAACAACTTGAATGGATCGAATCGGGTTTAAAACATAAAAGTTATCATTGTTTTAAACTAGACTGTAATTCGCACGTACTAAATTACAGAACTGCCATCTTCTTCCTCACCTCATCTTCTTCCTCCCATCCATGGAAGAGAGAGGGAAGGGGTTGCGCAAGGGGAGGCAGAGCCGGGCTAGCCGGGCGTGGGCGCGGTCGCCGCCGCCGGCCACCGCCGCTAGGGAGCGGGAAAGGGGCGCCGCTGGTGGGGAAAACACAGGGGGAGGGACGCCGCCACCGGGGAAGGTGAGGGGAGGGAGAGTGAGCCCCTACACGGATGGGATAAACGAAGAAACGAAGAAACCCTAGGTGCAACAATGGAGGTTTCTCATTGGAGAAGAAGACCCTTGCAGAAGCCGAGAAGAAATCTGTCGATTGACGGAGATTCGGGGGTCCGATCGACGAACCGAACACGCCCCGACGAAGCCCTCAATGAGACGAACGTAGTGATACCCTAGGATTCCACAGACGCTTGCCGAAGTTGTCGCTGGAGTTGGAACCGCTACGAACTTCAGCGAGCAATACAAGGAGCTAGGGATCGAATTTGGAGAAACTGTTTTGTGTTCTGGAACGGGCTCTACGAGGAGAAGTCGGACATGTATATATATCTAGGGTTCGAACAAGATGGAAATTCAGTTAAAATTCGGATTTTACCATTTTTAAAATTCGGAAAAGCCTAGAAATCCATATTCTGTGCTCAAAATATTATATATGCTTTCAAAAATTATAGAAAAATTCCTATAAATGTTTTGGCACCTAATGAACTCAAAAAACAAAATTAGAGTTTCTAAAAACATTTTTAAGTTCCTCAAATAAATAGATTTTGGTTTCCAAAAAATAGAAAAATATTCCAAAAATATAAAATTTTACCGAGCGCTTCTATAAGATATGTTAACATGTTTCAAACACATTTTGCACTTAGAAAGACCATGAAACGGCATGAATGCAACAACCAAAGTGCCTCTAGGGCTCATTCCACTAGGTTTACGCTAATATAAATAAAATAATTCTCCATTTTTAGGAAAAAAAGAAGCAAAGCGAAGAACTGAGAGAGTAACACCTAGATTTGGTGCATAATAGAAAAGAAATTTTATATCCCCAAATTTAGGGTGTTACAGTACTCTTACACTAAGTCCCGAGTACTGATGTGCTCGACCACAACTTTGAATTCTACTTTAGCTAACTGCCACGAGGAATCGAGTTGCATATTGCATAATGGCCTTGTCATACCAAAGCTTAAATTTAAGGGACTCATCATGATACTCATGAGCTTTTCCGTTTACATAAAACCACTCGTTGGTCCAGCCAGTAGGCCACTTGGTGCGGTACCCAATCACAGGAGCCTTCATGTCTTTTCGGTATGCAAAGTTGTAGCATCCGAAATTTTTATGCAGACCATCTGCTCTTGCCTTGGTCTGGTAGTGGAGTTCATGGACTGTGTAGAATCCTTCGTCATTGACATTTTTTCCTTGACTCCGCAAAGCCCCCAGATGTACACACTGAGTCTGACTATAGCATTCGGAGTCAGCTAATGAAGATGAATTTCAAACTTTTCAAAACTTCACCAATCATCTCGTACAAAGGGAACCGAAGCCCTGCCCGGAAGAAGCTTTTGAAAACTATTACTTCATCATCCTTCGGCTCTGGAATCACTTCATCCCTAGCAAATCTTATCAGTTCATCGTCATTTTTCCCAAAATACCCAAGCTTCTTCATTAGAACTAAGTCTTCTGCTTTCACAGTGGATTTCCCAAATTCAACATGACTGGGTTTGCTTGGACTCAAGACGCCATCGTCTTTTTCAATATCACTACCAGCTTCGGCAACAATATTTTTAGCTTCGGCATTAACGCTGTCCTTCTCGGAAAAAGGTCCTTCCTCTTGAACAACCAATCTAGAGCACTTCATAACTTCTGAAATTGGAGCTATCTCAGTGGTCTTAGTCTCTCCACCCTCATTTGTCAGTCTAGCAGTAGACCTAATTCTAGCAATTTTAGTTCTTGAGACAAAGCTAACTTTCAATTGTTTTTACTCTTGTTTGAAGACTAGTTAACAAATGCAGAGCACAAGCAGCTTTGGCTTCAGTAAAAAATTTCAGCAGCACAACGATGCAATAGCAATGAATGATGTAGTAACTTCTTACCAACCCGTCTATTTATATAGTCTTGCAGGTGAAGAAGGCGAACCGCCGCGCCACTTATACTGACTGATCAGTGGACCATCGCAAGCCATAAATTTTTTATTCGTTTTTAATAACAAGCTCAGAGAAGGTGTTTTTGGACCTTCGACATTTAGAAGCCTTCATGTGTTTCGTGGATCGAGCTCATTATGAAAAAATGATTAGCACTGCAAAGGGGCTACTATTGGGGGTCTTCTTCTCTATCGAAGGTCCTCAGGATGAAGGAACTGTTTGTAATCAAAGGAACTAAGCGCCGAAGCTATAACAGACATGCATAAATGTAGTGAAGCTTCGACAAAAATTAAAGCTTTGGCTTAAGATAGTCACGAAGGTTGTACGTGACATTAAGTCAGCGATGAAAAGACACATTTATCCTTAATACTTGTATTAATGTAATGAGTGGGTATCAGGTTCATAATTGTACTTTTGCTTGGGTTGTGTTCCTTGCCTATAAATAGATGAACAGTACCCCTGTACTGTTCACGCAGGATTGGAGTAGCTGTATCCGTACTCTTACCTTCGAGCAAGCCAAAGGTACAAATGTATATGCATTTTTGTATCACTTTAATATACAATAGAAATTGTAACATTGTTCTTACATATGATATGAAATGACTAATTGGTATTACATTGTGATATGATTCTTACGAATAATGAATGTTGAGGACCCGCTCTTCATGGCCCTTGTCCCAGATACATTATCCCTGAAAAAGGATAATGCCTTGAAGGACAAAGGTCCTTAATGTTTAACATTTGTGTTGCCTTGTTTTTTGTTCACAGCAATCGAAAACAAGTGACCAACACACCGAAGTCGCCAGGGGCATCGGAGGAAGATTTCATCCAAGGCACGTCTGAAGCATCCATAACCCATCATAGTATGAGGAATGAATGACCCAGTCATAGGGTCAATCAGGATAGCAGGCAAGCTCTCAACAGCAGTCTTTGCAAAGAACTTTCCGACCACCTGCTTCGAGAGGAAGGGGAGGATGAAGCTTTAGTGGCAGATTTGGTGCGCCTCCAAGGAAACCATTCTGTATGTTTTGTGGTGAGGACAAAGGCCACTCAACAAGGACATGCCATCGCACCATTAACAAGCAGAAAGAGCTTGCTTCATCAGCTGCTCAACCTTCACAGATGAAAGAGGTGTCAGTACATCTTCATATTATTCACCATACATCCCACAATATGTTCAAACTCATCCACAAGAGCAAAGGGCAAGTCTGCCTTTGGTCTCGAATGCCTCAAGCAACCTGGTGATGAGTGCATGGTCACCAGCTGCCTCCTTCGTACCAGGACCACCTCACTTTGGTCAAGTCCCCACTAAACTACCCAAAATCCCAAGGCAAGGCCTGCAACAAAGGGATAGAAGAGAGGGATCCAAAACCGTAACGCCCTGAATTTGGGGGGTATAAATTTTTGTATCTGATATTCACCAAATTCAGGCATTACTCTGTTTTTCTCTTCTTGTTTCGCTCTTCCCCCAATTTTCAAAGCAATATAGAGACTAGTGTCTATATCGTGTGTAACCAAAACCTAAGTTGATATTGTTGTTGCATCAGGCCGGAGCATATTTATTTTGTCTGGTGTTGTGCCTAGGCATGCATTCGTCTAGTTTCGGTTTTTGATTCGTGGATTAATCTCGATTAGAAGCAGGCGAGATCGAGTAGAGGGTAGTCGGCCCGGCCCGCGGCCCAGCCCGGCCCTAGGCGCGCGCCCAAGTGTCCCCTACCCTATGCGTGCCCCCTCCCCTCATTTTTTTCTTCCCACGCAAAATAACCTCCCTCTCTCTTCCGCATCTCTCGAGCTTTCTCCCTACCCTAGGGTGCATCCCCGTGAGCGGTTGCTGCCGTCCGTCGAGCCCATGGTGAGCTCCCCTCTCTCTCCTTCCCTGGCGATCCCCTCCCTGGCGATCCCCTCCCCGTGGGTGCGCGCAGCCCTACCCTTGCGTGGCTCACCCCTAGCCACGGTGACCCCTAACGTGGTTCGCTGCCGGCGCACGGCTCACTGCTGGTGCGCGGCCCTGGCGCACGCAGCCCCTACTTCGTGCGAGTGGCTCTAGCGCGTAGTAATGTTTGAATTCAGTTTAAATTCAGTTTTAAATTCAGTTTAATCATGTGTTGTGTCGTGCGCTTCATCGTGCGAGAATTCGTTTTAAATTCAGTTTAGATCGTGTGGTGTCGCGCGCTTCATCGCACGACGATCCATTTTAATTTCAGATTGGATCGCGTGTGTTTTCATGCACTTCATCGCGCGATAATCCATTTTAATTTCAGTTTAGATCACGTGTGGTGTCGCGCGCTTCGTCGCGTGACAATCTATTTTTAATTTCGTTTAAATCACGCGTTGAGTCACGCGCTTCGCCGTGTGACAATCCTTTTTAATTCCGTTCGAGTAGCGTGTTGTATCGCGCACTTTGTCGTGCGACAATTCTTTTTTATTTCTATTTAGATCGTGTGTTGTGTCACGCGCTTCGTCGCACGACGATTCTTTTAAATTTACCTAAGGTCGCGTATAATAATTAAGGTGCGTAGTGTAATGACTATTAATCAAATACTAAACCTATTAGGATCTAGTGCTAATTTTATTTATGCATTGTGTAATTGTTAATTAATATGATTACATTTAGATAAGTATTTTTAATCCATAGCTATTTAACATAATTGTCTCTCGAATGTAGCCTCGACCGTTGTAAATTTCTTTCCTGCATAGTCGTAGATGCGAGTTCTATGCTACACGTTTGTTTAGTGGTTATATTGTATTGTGTGCTGCATTGTTTCTTTCTATGTTAAGATTGTGGAATGTATATTTGAAGTCGTATAGATAATAGTCCATTGGCGGAGTCCGAAGGAGTTGCACGCGAAGACCCTGAGCAGCAGCTGGTTGGTGAAGGCAAGTGTCCTCTAACCTATTTATGTCCTACTCATTTCATAATTCATCTCCCGCATTTACACAATTTATACCTAAGGATTTACTAGTTCTTGTTTATCCTGTCCTTGTTCTCCTATTTGAGTTGGATCATTTTTGGATTAGGTCTATGCTAGCGCTTTACTTTAATCAATGAACATGATGAGATTATTTATGACACAATGTTTACCTTTGGATATTATTATGGCATTGTGACATTTATGGGGGCTCGAGCGGTTTCTCGAGTGCCTCTTCATAAGGACTGGTTCATTGGATGACCACCCGGGAAAACAGTACATCCATGAGGGTGGTATGGGACACCCTTAGCCAAATAATTAGAGGAACTGAAGTGTAGTTTGCTTTGCCGTCATGCCGTCAATGGGGCTTGGTGTATGCGGCTCGCTCTGCCGAGGGTGGTTTGCCCCTTGGGGAGGAGCGCGGTACATTTAGGAAACCTAACGTGTGGCTTTAGCCTCAGGGAATCTTTGTAAAGGCTACATAGTGAAACCTTGCCTACTCACCTTGGTAGTGTTTAAGGGTTTGATCGACCCGAGGCAAAAAGGAATCACGGCTCGTGGGTAAAGTGTGCAACCTCTGTAGAGTGTTATGAAACTGACATATCAGTCGTGCTCACGGTTTTGAGCGGCTTTAGGAGCTCCATTGACTAGAGAAACAATGGTTACAGATGATGATGAGGAATAATTATGGTTTTGATTATTATGATTATGGTTCTGGTTTCTGGTATTCTTTCCGTTTGGAAGGAGTACTTTTGGGTAAATAACTTGGGTTTAATGCTAAAACCTGACTCTATATTAGTAATAATTACCTGACTAACTAAAAGCAACTGCTTGATCTTAACCCAACATGAAGCTAGTCCAGCACAGCCAAACAGGATAACTGCTGAGTATGTTGATGTGTACTCACCCTTGCTTTACACACCAAACCCCCCCAGGTTGTCCATATTACAACCACTGCTCAGGAGAAGATGAAGTCATGGTGGAGGATTTCCATGAGTTCCAAGACTATGATGAGTTCTAGGCATGGGTTAGCGGCAAACCCGCAGTCGGCTGCCTATGAAGGCTGTGTTTAGATACGTTTCGTTTTCGCACTTTGATCTACGTTAATGACTCTGTGGATGTCTTCGACATCATAATGTAATCAAACTATTACCTCTTTTATGTTATTATTTGAGCACTACGTGATGGTGTCCAGTTATGTAACTGCTGTGTACATGAATTACTGATCCTGGCACGTACATGGTTCGCATTCAGTTTGCCTTCTAAAAATAGGTGTGACATAAGTGGTATCAAAGCCGTGATGACTGTAGGACCACTAACCTAGAGTAGAATGGCCATTCTAAGGATTATGGACCCCTACTCTCACCTTGACCTTGGTGTCACTTCAAAAGTTGGTCATCTCGACCAATTCTATGTTCTACTATACATATTATACCTTGCTAAAATTTTGTTTTATTTTATTTCCTAATATTTTTTTGTTTACTTGCTGGTCATATTAGTTTTGTTCTTACTCTTATGCTTACGGTGTCTTTTGTAGATGGCTCATCTTCGACACACTGCACGGAAGTCATTCATTTTTTTCTTGCCCTCTCCTCTTGCGGAGCGTCTGCTTCGTCGCCTAATGACTAGCCAGTCCAGCCACTTGGAGAGGTTGCACCACTGCCTGCACAAGGACCAGGAGCGTCGGTGATAGGAGCTGGAGCAGCAGGGCTCTTCTTTCTCGCCTCAGCAGGAGGTAGAGTCTGCGAGGCATTGCTCTCCTGTGCTCTCGCTGGAGGCACCCCCTGCACCACCACTGGGCGTCCCGGCCGCTGGAGTAGCTGCTAGAGGAGACCTTGGCGATGGAGACGGTGATGACACCAGCTCAAGCCACAACACCAACCTCTCAAAGGAGCAGGAGCCATAGGGATGGGTCGCCTGACCCATCACTCGTGACGCCGCTCGCGGGTGTCACTTCCACGATGCTCTCGACACCTTGCTGTGCCGGGCACTCGACCGACACACTTGGTTCATCGAGTATCGCTATGAGGTCTACTAGCACATTCGCAGGGTATACCCAGACCGCTGGGAGGCAACTTGCTTGGTGCGCCGTCCGGAGGATGGTCTCCAGGGTGCGGATGTCTACTCAGAGCATTATTCTATCTCTAAGCGGGACTCAGCTAAGGCGGCCATGCAGGATACTGCACAACGTGCGCTTTTGCACTTCTACTCATTGCTCGGTGGGGTGGCCGATGGCCTTGACATGAGGTATTACTGCCGTCGTCCATCTAGCAGCACTGGAGGTGTGGTTGTCTCACCTGTTGGTGAGGACAATCCTAGGTTGAGCAGCACAGTCAAACTAGCCGCCATGCTAAACATGGAGCTGGACCACGCTTTAGATGAGCTGTGTAGGGCTCGTGCTAAGATCACCCAGTTGCAGGCTGAGCCATCACCTAGCAGATGGCTCTCCCTCCCCCATCATGACTCAGCACCCTTACCGCTCGCCTCGGCGTGGGCACCATGTCTATGGCAACCTCGACTGTTGGATCCGGATAAATTTAGAACCATAGATCGTCAGCGTTGGATTTTGTAATTAATGCTTACAATAGAAGTTTTAGTTTTAGTCTTAGTGAGTCTTAGTTAGTCAGGATAGTTTGCTTATCATGTGTTTTTATGCTTTTCATGATGAACTATGATGGATTTGGATCTTTGTAATGACTGTCACTAGAGTGTGGGTACCTCCTGCATTTTGGTTTAGCTGTTAATGATAATAAAATTAGTTATCTAGTTAGAAAGCCTTTTTACCTCTACTTTCCTCTTTATCTGAGAAGTTGTGTTTGCCTATGTTGGGAGTCAGTGAAGATGCTTGTTTGTTCAATGTTGTGGAAGAACTCTATACCCTTTTCATATGCTGCAAGATTTGTAAGATCAGTTCTGATGTGTGATTGCCTTTCGCAGATGTCAGGCAACAGGCATAGAGGAGGGAGGCGTGCATAGCAAGAGCAGCATGCACCACAGGATGAGACACCCTAGCAGCAGTTGCCACCACCACCCCTAATGACAATAGAGCAGATGTTTCTGATTTAGACTTAGGCAGGCCAAGTGATTGGTCAGACTCTGGCAGCCATGCAACAGGTACAACAACAACAGCCCCCACCTCAACCTCAACTACAAGTGCAGATGCCTCAGATGCCCAGAGATAAGCATGTAGAATTCATGAGAGGTCATTCCCCTGTGTTCACGCACTCTGCTGACCCCATGGATGCCGAGGATTGGCTGTGTACTATGGAGCGTGAGTTGCACGCTGCTCAGTGCAATGACAGAGAGAAGGTTCTTTATGGTCCCTGTCTGTTGATGGGAGCAGCTCAGTCTTGGTAAGAGTCTTACCTCGCCACCCACACCGACCCCAAAGCCATTACTTGGGAAGAATTCTGGGATAACATCCATCGGTGTCATGTTCCAGCAGGTCTTATGATAGTGGAGAAAGAGGAGTTTCTAGCATGAAAGCAAGGGCCCATGTTAGTTAGTGACTACAGACATAGGTTTCTGCAGCTATCCCGCTATGCTCCTAAAGATGTCAACAAAGATGCCAAGAGGTAGTATGCCAGTATCGTTTCTTGAGAGGCTTAGTCGATCCCCTGCACTATCAGTTGATGAATCATACCTTCCCCACCTTCCAGCACCTGATCGATAGAGCAATCATGACTGAGAAGTAGTGCAAGGAGATGGAAGATCACAAGCGCAAGATTGGTGAATCTCAGCCTGGAGCAGCAATCGCCCTCGTTTTTTATGTAATCCACCTCAATAGTTCAAGCAAAATCACCCTCAGGGATTTCAACAGCTGACCCTACGCCCGCCTTAGTAGCAGTTCCAGAGGCAGTACCCTCAACATCAGCAGTAGTACCACCGGAACAGCTAGTCGGGAGGAAGCCAGTTCTAGAGGTGGAATAATCAGGCACCTTGTCTTCCTGCCCCAGCAACCAACCAGAGCAGTCAAGTAGCCCCAGTGCACGGAGGAGGCAGAAGATGCTTCCATTGTGGAGAGCAAGGCCATTGGGCGATGCATTGTCCAAAGAAGGTAGCTCAACAGCAGCCAGGGCCCAGCGCCCCAATAAGGCAGAATGTGCCTCAGCAAGGAGCAGGCAATCATGTTCAGACGCGCTACAACCATGGGAGGTTGAACCATCTGGAGGCCAAAGCAGTCTAGAAAACACCAGGCATGATAGTAGGTACGTTTCCAATCGAATCCCACCTTGTAGAAGTGTTATTTGATACTGGAGCAACACATTCATCTAGTACTGCATCACGGATAGAAGCGCATACTCTCCCCATAACCACCATGTCAACAACAATTCAAATTGATTCAGCCGGTGGAAAAGTCCAAGTCGATAGTGTATGCTTGAATTTAAGTGTGGAAATAAGGGGGATAGAGTTTTCCGCTAACCTCATAGTGATGGGTAATTAGGGAATAGATGTTATCCTAGGAATAAATTGGCTAGATAAGTACCAAGCAGTTATCAGCTGTGATAAGAGGACGGTGAAGTTGGTGTCCCCACTAGGAGAGGAAGTGGTGACTGAGCTAGTCTCACCCAAGCCAAAGAAAGGAGGTTGTCACCAGATGACTATTGATAGCAAAGAGGCTGACCCACTCGAGGCTATCAAGGTTGTGTTAGAATTTTCGGATGTGTTCCCTAAAGATCTACCAGGTATGCCACCTGAGTGGAAAGTTGAATTTGCCATAGAGCTTATTCCTGGCACCGCCCCTATTTATAAAAGAGCCTATAGGGTATCTGGACCAAAATTGGTGGAGCTCAAGAAGCAGATAGATGAACTATAAGAGAAAGGTTACATTAGACCAAGTACCTCACCTTGGGCCACTCCTGTCCTGTTCATGAAGAAGAAAGATGGCACTAGGAAGATGTGCATCGATTACAGAGCTCTGAACGAAGTCACAATCAAGAACATGTACCGCCTGCCCAGAAAAGAAGATCTATTTGACCAGCTGAGAGGAGCCAGTGTGTTCTCGAGGATAGATCTGAGGTCAAGTTATCATCAACTCAGGATCCGACCTTTGGACATCTTGAAGACGACATTTATTACCAAGTATGGGTTGTATGAGTACACAGTTATGTCTTTGGGCCTAATGAATGCACCAACCTTCTTCATGAATTTGGTGAACATCTTGTTCATTGATTATCTCGACAAGTTTGTGGTGGTGTTCATTGATGACATTCTCATATATTCTCAAAGAGGAAGAGCATGTAGATCATCTGAAGATGGTATTGCAGAGACTGCGAGAGCACCAGCTGTATGCAAAGTTGAGCAAATGCGAGTTCTAGATTGATGAAGTCCCGTTCTTGGGTCACATTATAAATATAGATGGATTGGTTGTGGATTCAAAGAAAGTGTCGGACATTCTGAACTAGAAACCGTCAACAAATGTTCGAGGAATCAAGAGCTTCATTGGAATGGCTGGATATTATCGGCAATTCATTGAAGGCTTTTCAAAGATTGCGAGACCAATGACAGCTTTACTAGCAAATAAAGTTGAGTTCATGTGGACCCAGAAGTGCTAAGAGGCCTTTGAAGCGCTGAAAGAGAAGTTGACTACAGCGTCTGTCTTAATTTTGCCTGATGTGCACAAGCCATTCTCGTTCTATTGCGATGCTTCCTACACCGGCTTGGGATGTGTATTGATGCATGAGGCAAGAGTTGTGGCATACTCGTCCCAATAGCTAAACGTTCATGAGAAGAATTATCTAATCCACGACCTAGAGTTAGCAGTAGTGGTTCATGCACTGAAGATGTGGAGGCACTATCTGTATGGGCAGAAGTGTGATGTTTATACAGACCACAAGAGTCTGAAGTACATATTCACCCAATCGGAGCTGAATATGAGACAACGAAGATGGTTAGAGCTGATCAAAGACTATGAATTGGAAATTCATTACCATCCAAGCAAAGCGAACATGGTGGCAGATGCTTTTAGCAGAAAAAGTCAAGTCAATATGATAGTCATTCACCCGATGTCATGTGAGTTGGCCAAAGAATTTGATAGATTGAGCCTCGGATTCTCGAACAACACATGAGGAGTAACAGTTGAATTAGAGCCCACCTTAGAGCAGGAAATCAAAGAAGCGCAGAAGAATGACAAAAATATCAATGAAATCCAGCAGCTAATTGTAGAAAGAAGAGGCAAAGATTTTTGGGAAGATGTAGAAGGTGTGGTATGGTTAAAGGACGGCTTGTGTGTTCCCAATGTCCAATCCATTCAGGAGTTGATCCTCAAGGAAGCTCAAGAGACAGCCTATTCCAAAGATCTTGGAAGTGAGAAGATGTATCAGGATCTGAAGAAGAAATTCTGGTGGTACAGAATGAAAAGAGAGATTGCAAAGCATGTGGCTATATGTGACAATTGTCAGGTAATCAAAGCAGAGCATCAAAGGCCAGCTGGTTCGTTGTAACCGTTGCAAATTCCTCAATGGAAATGGGATGAGATCAGAATGGACTTCATAGTCGGGTTGCCTCACACTCGAGCCGGCTTTGATTCCATTTGGGTAGTAGTGGACCGCTTAACCAAGTCAGCCCACTTCATACATGTCAAGACTAGCTACAATAGTGCAATATTGATAGAGCTATACATGTCCCGGACCGTTTGTCTTCATGGTGTGCCAAAGAAAATAGTGTCAGACTGAGGAATGCAGTTAACTTCTCATTTCTGCCAGCAGTTGCATGAAGCTTTGGGTACACATTTGAATTTCAGTTCACCTTATCACCCGTAGACAGATGATCAGACTAAAAGAACTAATCAAGTCCTAGAAGATATGTTGAGAGCATGTGCGTTGCAAGATAAGTTACGATGGGATAAGTGGCTACCTTATGCAGAATTTTCTTACAACAACAGTAACCAGGCCAGTTGATAAGGTTAAATTGCCCGATCTTTCAGTGAGAGGAGATAATTTCGATCTAGCAGAAGATGACCCTCATGATCTGACTACGACGAGCAAGCCCGAGACAGCAACGCAATCACTGAACCAACTCTCTATGGTTACTGACCTTGCTGGTGCAAGATCAGCCTGATCACGAAGATCGTTTCCTGCACGCAATCGAACAACAAACAAGAAAAAGATGCGAGCAATCTAATCTATTACTCGTGGATGGAGTTCTGAATACACGAAGACAGATCTAATCTCCGCATGTTCAGGAATAGCTAAGGATAATCTAAAACAAAACTCCAGGAAGAAAAGGAGGTGCAGCTCCTATATAAATAGAGAGAGGGGCGTAGCCCCTGGTGGCGGCCAAGGTGGAAAATCGCAACCCTAGGGGTGGCCCATCCTAGGTCCTCCACCTTGGGCCGCAGTTGGGTCGGTCGTCTATTCTTCTGGTCCCTCATTATTCAGTAGCATGACGAAGTTAAGATCTCTTGCACGGGCCTGAGTGATTGACCCAGCTAATGAATGAAGTGGCATCTGAGGTGGAGTTGTCCTAGCTGAGGAGGGAAGTGCCGCTTGAGGTGGAGGTGCTGCTGGTGTAGTCGTACTTGTGTTGCAGTTGATGTCCTCATCATCCCCCCTTCTTGAAGTGAAGTCGTCCTCGACAGTAACTCATCATCCTTGCCCATGTATGGTTTCAAATGTGCAACATTAAAACTAGTGGAAACACCAAATTCCATAGGCAGGTCAAGGATATAAGCATTATCATTAATCTCTGTTAGCACCTTGAAAGGACCAGCAGCACGAGGCATTAATTTAGAACAGCGCAAAGTAGGAAACCGATCCTTTATCAAGTGCAACCAAACCGTATCACCTAGCTCAAAAGTAACAAGTTTTCTTCCTTTTCTACCAGCAACTTGATTCTTTGCATTAGTAGCAGCAATGTTCTATTTTGTTTGTTCATGTATGGTAATCATTTGTTCAACATGTGTAGCAGCATCTACATGTGGGGTGCTTGCAGCATTAAGTGAAATCAAATCAATAGGTGCCCTTGGAATGTAACCATAAACAATCTGAAAAGGGCACATCTTTGTAGAAGAATGTGTGGCATGATTATAAGCAAATTCAACATGAGGCAAGCAATCATCCCAACGTCTCAAATTCTTGTCTAAAACATCCCTAAGCATTGTAGAGAAAGTTTTATTTACTACCTCCGTTTGTCCATCAGTCCGAGGATGACAAGTAGTGCTAAACAGCAATTTAGTTCCCAATTTATTCCAAAGCGATCTCCAAAAATGGCTTAGAAACTTAGTATCACGATTACAGACTATTGTTTTCGGAATACCATGTAAACGAATAATCTCTCTAAAGAACAATTCAGCAACAATGCTAGCATCATCGGTTTTATGAAAAGGTATAAAGTGAGCCATTTTAGAGAATCTATCAACAACCACAAAAATGCTATCCCTCTCCTTCTTAGTTCTAGGCAATCCCAAAACAAAGTCCATAGAAACATCAAGCCAAGGGGAAGAAGGGACAGACAAAGGCATATACAAACCATGGTTGCCCAAACTTGACATAGCTTTCTCGCAAGTAGTACAACGTGCAATGAGACACTCAACATCACGGCGCATCCGAGACCAAAAGAAGTGTGCAGCCAACACCTCATGTGTCTTGTAAACGCCAAAATGCCCCATGAGGCCACCTCCATGAGCTTCCTGCAGCAACAAAAGACGGACCGAGCTTGCTGGAATACACAACTTGTTAGCACGGAACAAAAATCCATCTTGTACGTGAAATTTTTCCCAGGGTTTGCGATCCTTACAATTTATAAAGATATCTTTAAAATCAGCATCATCGACATATTGATCTTTCACAGTTTGCAAGCCAAAGATTCGAAATTCTAACTGTGAAAGCATGGTAAATCTACACGACAACACATCAGCAATGACATTTTCCTTCCCGTTCTTGTGTTTAATGATGTAAGGAAAAGACTCGATGAATTCTACCCAACTAGCATGACGACGATTCAGATTTGTTTGGGTACGAATATGTTTGAAAGCCTCATGATCAGAATGAATTATAAACTCGCGAGGCCAAAGTTAGTGCTGCCATGTTTGCAAAGTGCAGACTCTAGCATAAAGCTCCTTATCATAAGTAGAATATCTCAAGCTAGCACCGCTTAATTTTTCATTGAAATAAGCTACCGGTTTTCGTTCTTCTAACAAAACGACACCTAATCCAATACCACTAGCATCACGTTCAAGTTGAAACACTTTCTGAAAGTCAAGCAATTGTAAGAGTGGTGCATGGGTTAACTTATCTTTCAAAGTGTTGAACGCCTCTTCTTGTGTGGGCCCCAAGCAAAAGACACACCTTTCTCTATGAGTTCATGCAAAGGGGCAGCAATGGAGCTAAAATCACGCACGAACCGGCGCTAAAATCCTGCAAGTCCAAGAAAACTTCGAACCTGCGTGACCGTTGTTGGTGTAGGCCAGCCCTGAATGGCTTCAACCTTGCTGCTATCCACCTCAATGCCCTGCAGAGTAACCACATAACCAAGAAACGAGACACATTGCGTGCAAAAGGTGCATTTGTCCATGTTACCAAACAAGCGAGCAACACGTAAAGCATCAAAAATAGCACGCAAATGTTCTAAATGCTCTTTCATAGACTTGATGTAAATAAGGATATCATCGAAATAAACAACAACAAACAAACCTATGAAGGGCCGTAGAACTTCGTTCATTAAACGCATAAAAGTGCTGGGAGCATTAGTCAAGCCAAATGGCATAACCAACCATTCATATAATCCAAATTTCATTTTAAAAGCTGTTTTCCATTCATCACCTAGTTTCATTATGATCTAAGGGTAACCGCTCGCAAATAAACCTTAGAGAAAATAATGGCACCACTAAGCTCATCTAGATGACGAACTGTGATGTTATTAATAGCACGACAATATACGCACATACGCCATGATCCATCCTGCTTTGGAACGAGTAAAATAGGAACCGAGCATGGGCTAAGAGATTCACGAATGTATCAAGCAGCGTCTGCACCTGGCACTGGATCTCCTTCGTCTCATTAGGATTTGTAAGGTACGGGGCGCGGTTGGGAAAAGAAGCGCTGGGGATGAGATCGATTTGATGCTCGATGCCACAAAGCGGTGGAAGACCTAGTGGTAAGCCCTGGGAAAGACATCAGCATACTCCTCCAAAAGGTTAACCACAGCAGGGGGTATATCCAAAGATGGTGCATCATCAAGTGAAACAAGCATACACGAGCATACAAGTGCATAACAGGGCATATGAGCCTCATGTAAATCATCAAAATCAGCATGTGTAGCAAGTAAAACAGGAGCATTCAACTTTATTTCAAATGTAACAGGTGCGTCTGATGGAGATTTGACTTGTTGTGCAGTTTTAGCAGCCCTACTAAGATCATCTTTTAGAATTTGGTCAGGGGTCATTGGATGTATAATTATTTTCTGGCTTTAAACATGAAATAATAATGATTCGAACGACCATGATGTAAACTATCAGTATCATATTGCCAAGGTCGACCTAATAACAAAGAGCATGCTTCCATAGGGATAACATCACAATTAGCATAATCAGAATAAGACCCCGGCGAAAAGGGGATATGTACCGAGCGTGTTACCTTTATTTTACCACCGTCATTAAGCCATTGAATGTGATATGGATGTGGGTGTGTGCAAGTGGGTAAGGATAATTTCTCTACCAAAGTTGTACTTGCCAAATTATTGCAGCTGCCACTATCGATGATGATACGAATCGACCGTTTTCACAACGCCCTTGGTATGGAATAGAGTGCGTTGCTGATTTTTTTGGCCTGGGCAAGCTATGTGTTGAGAACACGTTGCGCAACAAGATTCTCATACCTATAGGCGTCGATGGGATCAACATGTACTTCCTCATTTTCTGCATGATTAGTGGCAATCATAGCATGACTAGTTTCCTCAGAATCACTAGCTAAAGAGTACTCACCATTGTCATGTATAAGCAAGGTACGCTTGTTTAGGCAGTCCCGAATCATGTGCCCAAATCCTCGGCAACGATGGCACTGAATATCTAGTGTACGTCCTGTGGAAGAAACAACGCCTTTGGTGGAAGGCGCTGCAGGCTTGGTCGTCCCCGTGCGCGGTGTAGTGCTAGGCATAGGAGGCGCAGGGCTGGAAGGAGTTGAGCTGTGTGTCGGACCCCATGTTGCAAAGGAGTTAGTGTTGGGGGGCCTTCTCCTTCCGAAGGTCCTTAAAAACATAATTAACCATTTGTTTTTAGCATAAGCTATTACAGGAAGCTTCATCTCCAGGAGATAAGCCTCTTTCTTATGACGAAGGACACACAGGATGAAGATAGATTCAAAGAAGATAAGAGTAAACGCCGAAGCTATCACTAGACAGAAAAGCTTCGGCTCGCAACGAAGTAGAGGATTGTTGATAATAGCCGAAGGAGGAAAAGACTACTTAGTCCTTTATAATTTGAATTACGGTCATGTGTAATCATTAAGGACATAAATGTACTTTTGCTCGGGCTGCATCTCGTGCCTATAAATAGATGAATAGTAACACCGTACTATTCATGCTGGATTGTACTTTTACTCTCTCGCATCCTCGCCTTCCAGCAACCGAAGGTATCGATGTAATATTATGATATTCTTATATGTTTCATGGAATACAATAATAAATGAATTATTAAGATACTGTTATCATATTTATTCCTTTGTATTTCATGTTTACTTATTGAATGATGAAGGTGTGTCCTTCTAGACCTTCGTCTGATGAGTATTATACCTATGGTGAGATAATGCTTCAGAGGACGAAGGTCTCTTACAATCAACAATTGTGTTGCCTTGTTCTTGACTTACAGTATTTAAGAACAAGTGACCAATATTGGCGCCCACCTTCGGTGAACTCACTTCCACAACCTTCAGCAAAGCATCCACCTTCGACATGCCGCCGAAGAGGGCATCTGTGCCAGGGGCTGCCCTGCAGCCATTGGACACAAATCAAGACGCACTCTCCCTGTGAAAGGCCAGGAGCCAAAAGAAAAAGGCCGCAACCCAACTCTTCAGGAGGAGCAGCTTGACTAGAAAATCAGGGATTTAGAAGCAATCCATCAACAAGTACAAAGGAAAAAGGAGAAGATGCTCCGCCTGGCTGACCTTCAGAAGAAGATTGACAAAGCCGCTGAGGAGATGCGGCATCTTACTCAAGATGACCAGGACCGAAGGCCTCAACACAGGGAGCTTCATCAGGAGAGCTCATTCAATGAAGACGAATGGTTCGATGACTTTCATCATGGTAACTTTACTTTTGATGATGCTTCTCCTATGGCAGCAGAATTGCAGGCTACCCCGTGGCCACAATCCTACAAGCCACCGCAGTTGCCCATGTATGATGGGCACTTGGATCCAAAGCAAATTCTGATGAGTTACGAGGCAACAATATCCTCGTATGGGGACAACACTGCTGTCATGGCAAAGTCCTTCTTCATGGCAGTCAGAAGCGTGGCCTAGACATGGTATTCCTCCCTTCAGCCAGGGACAATCACATCATGGCAGAAGCTCAAGGATATGCTAGTCACTAGCTTCCAAGGCTTTCAGACGAAGCCAGTCACTGCTCAGGCTTTGTTTCAATGCACGCAAGACCATGAGGAGTACTTCAGGTGTATGTCCGAAGGTTCCTGCGTTTGAGAGCAGAAGCGCCTATAATGCCTAATGAAATTGTCATCGAGGCCATGATCAAGGGGCTTCAGCTAGGACCTACAGCCCAATATTTTGCCAGGAAGCCCCCACAAACCCTGGAGAAGCTCCTTCAGAAGATGGATGAGTACATCCGGGCCGATAATGATTTCCGCCAAAGAAGGGAGAAAGCATACAAGTTTTCTAAAATGACCAGGGGCTTTGGAGGAAGACTTCATCCCAGGCATGTCAGTTCAATCCATAACTCTAATGCCAACGATGAAAGGGCCAGTAATGCTCAGAGCAGCCATCATAGCTCACAGTCTTCAAGCATGCAGCATACTTCTTATAGGCCACCAGCTCCAAGAGGCAGTGGAGGAAGAAGCTTCAGTGGAGGGAGGTTCGGTAATCAACCCTAAAGTTGTACTGCCTCTTCTATGGCGAGGACAAGGGCCACACAACAAGGACGTGCCAGGTTACAATCCAGAAGCAGAAGGAAATTGCTGAAGCCAAGGCGCAGCAGAGTCAACCGAAGCAAGTCCTCCATACTGCTTCGTGCTACTCTCTATACATGCCAGAATATATAGGCAACCAAAAGCCTACGACTTTTGTAGCTTCAGCAAGTCACTCCCAAGCCTCCTGGGCCCAATTGCCACCACATCCACCAATGGCGCCTGCCTCAAACCATGATCAACAGCCAGAAGGGCACCTTCTACCCGAACAACAATGTGTGCCCGAATCAAGGCACATCTACTGAAGATGACACAACATTTTGGGCAAAAGAAATCCCTAATGTGTTCTGTTTCTACTATTTTTTTCTTTTATATTTTTCTGTTGCAAAAGACAATACAGGAAGGTTTAACCTTCAACTTGATGTAATAAACCTATGGTTACACTATCGAGTGTGACAAAACCAAGTTTCGAAACTCCAAAGACGTTCCTAAGGGAGCGCAGAGTAAGTTCCGAAGCTCAAAAGTCGTTCCTAAGGTAACACAGAGCCAAGATGCCACCTAAGTAAAAGGTAAAGAAGCTCCAAAGTCGTTCCTAAGGGAATGCAGAGCCAAGATGCCACCTAAGTAAAAGGTGAAGATGCTCAAAAGTCGTTCCTAAGGGGATGCAGAGCTTAGCTCCAAAGTCGTTCCTAAGGGGATGCAGAGCTGAAATACCAACTAAGTAAAAGGTGAAGAGACTCCAAAGTCGTCCCTAAGGGGATGCAGAGTCTAGGTGTGTATTCACGTGGGTTTTTTTAGCTTCGGCATAAACATCATTTTGCATCATACCATCATATCATATCACATAGCATCGCATCATACATCATTTTGCATCAACAAAAAGGCTGTGGAGAAGAAGGGAAATTGGTCCTTCAAAAATACTTGTCCAATCGCAAAAGAATGTGCTATAGCACAACATATTCCTTCGATAGATATATTGTACTACATGAAGCCAACCTTCGTCAACAGTGGCATAAGGAAAATTCTCTTTGTGAAGCATGAAAAGAAGGGAAGTTGTTTTTTCGCCAAAGGCTCAGAAATGGTACGTACGTAGATTTCATGCATCACAAAGAGATATATTACATTAATATACATACAAATACTTGATGTTTGTTTCGTACACATGGCGGCAACCATACACAAGCATTACATCTTTCAGCATACAATAATTCAATCTTCCTTTAGTATTTTTTCAGCAGCTTCATGTAATATTCTGTCGATGACTTCGTCAACGACTTCGTTAGCAATCTTCATTACATACAAAGCTTCTTTCATAACTAGGTCAGCTTCGGGATCGTATGGCTCTGGTGGTGGTGAAAGGCCTGCTGCAATAAAGAATATGATGGAAAATTTCGAAACTAAAAACGAATAACGAAGCAAAAAGCTCTAAATAAAAATACCTATAATCATGGCGTGTTTAGCAGCTTCTTCAGCTCGTTTAGCGTCCTCTCGGGCGTCGTGAGATTCTTTCTTGCTCTTTTTAATGACTTCATCAGCCATTTCACGACTGCCCTTCATCCAAACATCAGAGTAAAACCTTCCGCCTAGTGAAGAAGCTTCGGCCGAGGGGTCCTTGGTATCGCCAGCTGACAAAATATATTCTGGCTGGGTTATGGCCTTAACATGTTCACAGCCGGCCTTTTGTAAAATTGCCGCGACCCCTCGTGCACCGGCGAATGCGCAGAAATCCCCACGATCGCCGAGTATTTCATCAAAAGCTTCGGCTTCTTCGCCAATCCACTGGATAACTCCTTCGGGATCACCGCGGATAAACTATTGTTCCGAAGAGTATGCTCCCACCTTTGCAAAGCTATCTTTTAGTTTCTTCGCACATTCTATGGATGTTTCGTAACATCTCTCCTTGGAATCTCGAAGCTCTTCAACATTCTTTTGCACCCTGGATCTTTCCATTTCACTTATTTCTTGCTTAGCCTTTGCAACTTCGAAATTTTCATTCATTTATGCAAGTTTTTTCTTCAAATCTTTGACTTCATCATTATAGGCTTCGTCTTGAGCACTAACCTTCGCTTCGCAAGTCTTCAGCTTGTCCACTAAGGAAAACAATATTTTGTCTTTTTCAAGAGCTTCGTTCCTTAATGTGATGACCTCTGGTCGAAGATTTCCAAGATCTATCTGGTAGCTCTCGTCATCTGCTTCCTTTTGAGCCCTTAAAGCTTTACTTAGAATTAATCCCTAAACACAAAGAAATATATGTGAGAACATAGAGATAAAAAGAAAACCTACAAACACAGTTTATTTTACAACAAAAGTATATATACCTTCAAGCTATTATAAGCAAGACTATCTGCAAGATCATCCTTTGACATTGCAGATAGACCGAGCTCAAGCTTCGGGAATCCCATGTTCCTCATCATCTCCCAGCAAATAGATATCTCCTTATTGTTTGGAAGACAATACAGAAAGTCATCTTCATCAGTGCCTTTGTATACCAAGGATCCTTGTGGATACTTCAGATCCCTGGCATACTGTCTAGCTTCGGCAATCTATTCTTCCGATAATTGCTTCCCTGAAGCATGTCGCACGATAAATTCCAGCTCTTCAGTAGATGCTTCGGGAGCAGGAGACTTAAGTTTTTTAGGTACACTTTCTGTTTCCACGAGCACAGGAGTAACCCTCGGAGGGCATGCTTCGGCGGGAGTTGCGGGGCCAGCCTCAGAAGTAGCTTGCGCCATACAATCTTTCCCAGATTTCTTTAAAGCTTCGCCCCCTATATCAGGTGCTGAAGCAGGAGTTTGTACCTTCATAGATTCCATGACAGCGTCTAGTACACTGGCCATTCTCCTCCTCTTTGGAATTGCTGCAGGAATCTTTGATGCCCTCAGTAGCTTAGTCTCTTTCAACAGACTCAAAGGCTTCGGTTGCTCCGCTGCTTTCTGCAATTCTAGTTCCCCGATCGATTTCATCCTAGCTTCGGCACGAGCAGAGTGACTTGGCTCAGATACAAAAGACCCCTCAATAGGCCTCAGCTCTTCGGCTGTTTCAACGTGCTTGGGGCGGTGTGTTAAAACCTTATCTTTTTTCGGCTTCGACGTGCTAGAAATCGTCGAAGCAGCAGTCTTTCTTTTCTTTCCTTGCTTTCATGAAGAATAACAATAATCCGGATATATGAACCCGATGACATCAAAAACTCTATCCAATCTCTTTTTGCCTCGACCCCCGAAGGCTATTGTCATAGCATCATCTTTAGCCTTCGAGTAGGCACCAAGCAATTCATCACTGGTTGCTTCGATGGCATCCAGCCAGTCATCATTCGGCTCATCGAATTGATTCCTGTACTTGAATGTGTATTTCAAATAGACCAAACCATCTTCGCTAGGCCCAGCATTAGCCTCCTTCGGCATCTCCCATCCACGTGCGAGCAACCACACTCTATAAGCAATATGTTCCTGGACTAAGTCCTTGGTGCCTATGTAAGTGCATACTGTATTAAAAGCATCCTGGCATGCTTGTATGTCATTCCCGAGGGCAATGGATGGCCTCCTGATGCCAAAGCGAGACCATATATGACGTTGAATAATCCCCTTTATATCCTCTCTTTCAATCAGGTTGTTTTTACATAGAACCACTCTTGCATCTAGGCTCCCGGCCATCTCTTCTGAAATGTCAGAACTCGGTAGCTCATCCTTGAGCGAGGAACGAAGCTGTAACAACCGAAGTTGTTGTGATATTGCTCCTTTTCGGTGGCCTTCGCCTAAAAGGACAGCTCGTGCATGTTGCAGAAGCATTTTGCATTTGGTTCTAGCCCTTGGCTCCTCATGGCCCAAATAAAAATCCCCATCTTGATAATAGCTTTGGGGGTTAGCTGATGAAGGTAAATTTCAAAAGTCCTTAAAACTTCAACCAACAATTTATCCAAAGGAAACCGAAGCCCTGCCTTCATAAAGCTTCTGTAAACTACCACCTCGTCAACTTCGGGCAGAGGGACATTACTTTCCCCTCCAGCCCTCACAATAGAGATATCATGGAAATACCTTCCCCTCATAGCATCAATTTGCACTTGCTTGATGGTTGACTTCCCGAAGACAACATGACTCGGTCTCCAGGGCCAATCTTCGGTGTCTTCATTCTCACTTTCTACATCGAAATCTTCACTATCACTAGAGCCCTCAAAAATCCCAGCTAATGTCTCATGAGCAATCTTCTCTGCGTTGGTTCTCTCCATAGCCTCGTAAAACTCGGACAGCCCTGGGTCCACAATCTTCTTCCCATCAGCCATTAAACCGAAGGACATTAAAATGCCGAAGCTTAAAGTCTAATTAAACCCAATAAAGCAAGAAAGTTTAAAATGACAAGCACAGTGTAAGCAACTGGAATGGCACAAAAATGTTTTCAATGCAGACTCCTATTTATATGTCTAGCGCTCTATGGTTCAGTGGGTCTGGCATGTCAGTGTCATTCGCTATTCTAGCGAAGGGAAGGCGTTTTTCAGACCTTCGGCTAAAGGTCTTCATTCATGTTGCAGTCTAAATTTGTTACAAAGAAACAAATTAATACTGCGAGTGGCTACTGTTGGGGACCTTCTCCTTTCAAAGGTCCTCAAAAACATAATTAACCATTTGTTTTTAGCATAAGCTATTACAAGAAGCTTCGTCTCTAGGAGATAAGCCTCTTTCTTATGACAAAGGACACACAGGATGAAGATAGATTCAAAGAAGATAAGAGTAAACGCCAAAGCTATCACCAGACGGAAAAGCTTCGGCTCGCAACGAAACAGATGAATGTTGATAATAGCCGAAGGAGGAAAAGACTACTTAGTCCTTTATAATTTGAATTACGGTCATGTCTAATCATTAAGGACATAAATGTACTTTTGCTCGGGCTGCGTCCCATGTCTATAAATAGATGAACAGTAACATCATACTGTTCACGCTGGATTGTACTTTTACCCTCTCGCATCCTTGCCTTCGAGCAAACCGATGGTATCAATGTAATATTATGATATTCTTATATGTTTCATGGAATACAATAATAAATGAATTACTAAGATACTGTTATCATATTTATTCCTTTGTATTTCATGTTTACTTATTGAATGATGAAGGTGTGTCCTTCTAGACCTTCGTCTGATGAGTATTATACCCATGGGGAGATATATGTCCTCGACCGTCGTCCCTACACTTCACGTTCAGCTTTGCAAGCATATTCAAACAATGTGGTGATATCAAAATAATCCTTATAATCGAGTATATCCTGAATTTCCCTATTCAAACCATCACAAAAACGTGCCATAGCAGCGTCATCTGATTCTATCAAACCACAATGAATCATGCCCTTTTGTAACTCCTGGTAATATTCCTCAATAGATTGTGAACCTTGTTGAAAACACTGCATTTTGTTAAGTAAATCACGAGCATAATAGGAAGGAACAAATCTATGGCGCATGTCATTTTTTTAATTGAGTCCAAGTAATGACACTGTTAATGGGAAGTTTTTGTTTATACTCACGTCACCAAACTAAAGCAAATCAGTAAATTCACTAATGGCAGCCTTAACATGGGTATTAGTAGGAATATCGTGGCATGAAAATTTTTGTTCTACATCCAATTCCCAATCAAGATATGCAGCAGGATCATATTTGCCATTAAAAGATGGAATTGTAAATTTAATCTTAGCAAATGAGTCATTAGGGGTATGTGATACACCTAGCCTAGGTGGGATTGGTCGAGGCCCAACAAATTAGGGTTGCCTGAAGCCCAACAGTTCATTATGCACACCCAACTCAGGGAAAGGCCCAATCGCCCCAAAAGACTAGTCCAATGGGGGAAGGGTGGCTCTCCCTTTTAAAGTAGCTTCCTCCTCCCAAGTTAAGCGAGGTGGGATAATTCTGAGGCTCACACGGTCACGGTCCAACTACAATTGGGCGAACTGTGCCAATTGCGTCTTTGCCAACGGGTAATAGTGGAGGATGTCCTCATCATTCCCACCTTCTTAAAATGGGCCCTAGCTCTGATACCATATGATACACCTAGCCCAGGTGGGGTTGGCCGAGGCCCAACAAATTAGGGTTGCCCGGAGCCCAACAGTTCATTATGCACACCCAACTTTGGGAAAGGCACAATCGCCCCAAAAGACTAGTCCAATGGGGGAAGGGTGGCACTCCCTTTTAAAGTGGCTTCCTACTCCCAAGTTAAGCGAGGTGGGATAATTCTGAGGCTCACACGGTCACCGTCCGACTACAATTGGGCGAAATGGGCCACTTGTGTCTGTGATAACGGGTAATAGTGGAGGATGTCCTCATCAGTATGATGAACCACACGACGTGCACGACCACGGTGATCTCCCTCGTCCTGCTCAGTATCACCGCCATAATCCCTCTCCATCTTCACAGTCAACGCATCAAGGCGTGCTAGGATGGTGTCGAGTGTGTTTCGAGTAGCCGTTTGAGTGAGGTTAAGCTGGTTGAAGCGCGCGGTCATCGAAATGATAGTTCAATCAAGTCGTTCATGCATCATCCTAATGTCAGCAGCAAGTCCATCAACTTGTCCCCTTACTTCTTGCATCTTGACATCCATTGTGTCGTTTGCTCCTGCCATAGTTAGCGCAAACACGAAAACACCAAAAAGCGAAAGACCAACGACAACAAGAGAATGGTGGTGATAAATCGCTCAATGTAATTGCTCAATTTAATGATATTATCAAGTTCTTATCCGTTCTTACCAAGCACGCAGGGGTGAACTGCAGCCAACATATAGAACCGATGAAAGATTGGAGGAGCGATTGCCTGGAGAAACAGAAACTTGCTCGCCAAAGAAATATGTGGAGTTCTGGGTAGGCTGCACTCAAATCAAGGATTAGCATAATGAAACAATAATGCAAAGTTGAATTATAGTGAAAAACACAAAATTATGTTGTTGGCAACATGTGCAAAGTACGGATGGGAACAAACTGCTGCAACATAGAAATACCGAGGAAGTGGAGCAATAGTATGAAGAAAACTTCCCGGCGACGGTACACTGTCTTCACAATTTTTTGATTTTTTTGGAGCAATCACCGAGCGCTAGCCAGGTGACATGTATAGAATTTTTCAAGAGCTTTTCGGCCAAAAAAGAGTACTGCAGTCGGAGTTCCGAGCAAAAAGTTATTGTTGTTTTACTACAGGACATCCGAATCCGCTGGAGTTTTCGAACGAAAACGATCGAGATTAGGCAACCGCTTTGTATCCAATCCCCCTTTTTCGGTTGTTCTCGGGTTCTATCCTTTCCCTTTCTTTTTTTTCTTTTTCTTTTTTTCTTTTCTCTTTCTTTTTTCTATTTTTTGGTAAACGAAGGAGAAAAACAAGGATGCGGTGTTGACTCCGTGCATGGTGTGATCAAACGAAAGATTATGACGGCGCGCTAGGGTTTGACAAGTGGAAGAAAGAAGGATCCTAAACTAAAACACAATGTAACCAGCAACAAATGATGTGATAGCACACAAATTCAACAATGCAGATTATTGAAAGAAAGTGCGAGGCTCAAAAGGGTGCTGGGATAAGGTCTAACCTAAAATCTAATATGGTTTCATGGACTGTAGGAGATGAAAAACACTCGATAAACTCACCGATCAACATGGAAATCTGATACCACTTAATAAGGCTAAAGTGCCCGATCTTTCGGTGAGAGGAGATAATTTCGCTCTAGCGGATGATGACCCTCGCGATCCAACTACGATGAGCAAGCCCGAGGCGCCAATGCAATCGCTGAACCAACTCCCTGTGGTTATCGACCTTGCTGGTGCAAGATCAGCCTGATCACGAAGATCGTTTCTTGCACGCAATCAAAGAATGAACAAGAAAAATATATGAGTAATCTAATCTATTACTCGTGGGTGGAGTTCTGAATACACGAAGACAGATCTAATCTGCGCGTGTTCGGGAATAGCTAAGGATAATCTAAAACAAAACTCCAGGAAGAAAAGGAGGCGCAGCTCCTATATAAATAGAGAGAGGGGCGTAGCCCCTCATGGTGGCCAAGGTGGAAAAATGTAACCCTAGGGGCAGCCCATCCTAGGTCCTCCACCTTGGGACGCAATTGGGCTGGTCTTCTATTCTTCTGGTCCCTCATTATTTAGTAGCGTGACGAAGTTAAGATCTCTTACACGGGCCCGATTGATTGGCCCAGCAAATGAAGGAAGTGGCGCCTGAGGTGGAGTTGGCCCAGCTGAGGAGGGAAGTGGCGCCTGAGGTGGAGGTGCTACTAGTGTAGTTGTACTCGTGTTGCAGCTGATGTCCTCATCACCAGTGTGAAGATGTCACCGTTTCGGGTGCTTTATGGGAGGAGTTGCATAACTCCATTGCATTGGGATCAACCTAGAGAAAAGCAAGTGTTTGGGCCCGACATTTTGCTCGAAGCTAGAGAGAATAACAAGATAGTTCGGGAGAATTTGAAGATAACACAGTCAAGGCAGCGAAGCTATGCAGACACAAGAAGAAGAGAGCTGAGTTTCGAAGTGGGAGATTTTGTCTACCTGAAGATATCACCTATCAAAGGAGTCAAAAGGTTTGGAGTCAAAGGCAAGCTAGCACTCCAATATGTTGGTCCGTATCAGATTCTCGCAAAGCGTGGAGAGGTGGCCTATCATCTCAGTTTCCCGGAAGATTTGTCAGTAGTGCATGATGTCTTCCATGTGCCTCCGTTGAAGAAGTGTTTGTGTGTGCCAGAGGAGCATTTACCAGTGGAAGATCTAGAAGTTCAAGAAGACTTGACCTACATAGAGAAGCCAACGCATATTGTTGAGACTGCAGAAAGGGTCACCCGGAGGAACACTATCAGGATGTGCAAAGTTAGATGGGGTCACCACTCTGAGAAAGAAGCAACTTGGGAGCGTGAAGATGATCTGATGGCCAAGTATCCTGAGCTCTTTGCTGGCCAACCTTGAATCTCGAGGGCGAGATTCTTTTAAGGGGGATAGGTTTGTAACACCCTGAATTTGGGGTATAAATTTTCATCTTCGATATTCACCAAATTCAGGTGTTACTCTTTTTTCTCTTCCTATTTCGCTCCTTCCCCCTATTTTCAAAGCAATATAGAGACTAGTGTCAGTATTGCGTGTAACCAAAACCTAAGTTGATATTGTTGTTGCATCATGCCGGAGCATATCTATTTTGTCTTATGTTGTGCCTAGGCATGCATTCGTCTAGTTTTGGTTTTTGATTCGTGGATTAATCTCGATTAGAAGCATACGAGATCGAGTAGAGGGAAGTCAGCCCGACCCATGGCCTAGTCCGACGCGTGACGCGGCCTAGCCCCTCCCTGGGCACGCGCCCAGGTGCCCCCTCCCCTATGCACGCCCCTCCCCCTCATTCTCTTCTTCCCGCACAAAATAACCTCCCTCTCCCTCTCTTCCACCTCTCTCCACTTCTCTCCCTTCCGTAGGGTGGATCCCGGTGAGCGGTTATTGCTGTCCGTCGAGCCCGTGGTGAGCTCCCGTCTCCTCCCTTTCCTCTCTCTCCTTCCCTAGTCGATCCCCTCCCGAGCGATCTCCTCCCCTTGCATGCATGCAGCCCTGCCCCTGCGCGGCTCGCCCCTGGCCGCGGCGGCCTCGACGCGGCTTGCTGCCGGCACGCAGGCCCTGGCGCGCGGCTCTGGCGCGCGCAGCCCTAGCGCTTAGTAACATTTAAATTCAATTTTAAATCTAGTTTATTCATGTATTGTGTTGTGCGCTTTGTCGCGCGCTTCATCACGCAACAATTTGTTTTAAATTCAGTTTACATCGTGTGGTGTCGTGTGCTTCGTCACGCGACGATCCATTTTAGTTTTAGTTTAGATCGTGTGTGTTGTCGCACTCTTCGTCGCGCAACAACCCATTTTAATTTCAGTTTAGATCGTGTGTGGTGTCGCGCTCTTCGTCGCACAACCTTCTGTTTTTAATTCTGTTTAAATCACGCGTTGTGTCGCGCGCTTCGTCGTGCGACAATTCTTTTTAATTCCGTTCGAGTAGCGCGTTGTGTCGCGCGCTTTGTCATGCGACAATTCTTTTTATTTCCATTTAGACCGTGTGTTGTGTGATGCGCTTCATCGCGTATAATAATTAAGGTGCGTAGTGTAATGACTATTATCAAATAATGAACCTATTAGGATCTAGTGCTAATTTTATTTATGCATTGCACAATTTTTAATTAATATGATTATGTTTATGTAACACCCATGGTGTTACTAGGACTAAAACTTGCGCATGGCATCATATGGATTGACATGTCATTATGTTTGTTACACCTAGAATGCATCCACTAGGCTAAAACTTTAAAACAAGTGTGATGTGGTGTCTTGAAGTGCTTCTTAAACCCTAGAGAAGGGTACTTAACCATGGGATTAGGGCATATGGGTGAATGTGAGACCAAATTGAGTATTACCTTAAACGTTATTGGAAATGTTCACAAGGGATTAAGTTTGATGGATTTGAGTGGCACAAAAACCCTAAAGCACCCAAAACCCTAAATGGAACCCTAGAAACCCTAATTTGTGCCCTATGGAGTGATTTCAATTTCTATACACTTTTGGACCAAAGTGTATATATCAAAGTGGTAGAATATCAAAAACTAAACAACTTTTACATTGGAGGATTTTCATGTAATGTGGAACAAATTAGACATAATTGCAAAAAGCCTCAAGAACATCTATGTGGTTAACTCTAAAAAATCAGTGTAATTAGGCCAACTTTGGAGCCTTGTATTTCTTATCCATAAAGGTTTTGCTCTAGGTCAATACATCAAACTTATAGAGCTATATTAGGGGTACAAGTTTGATTAATTGACTAAGCATTGGTGTTGTACAAAAATTGGAGAAAAATGGACATGAAGATGGACTCTCAGTCACCACTGAAGACTGAAACTTGGCTGACAGTGAATCCAGATGAACTTTGGAGCTGATTTGAGCTTGATCGAGTGAGTAAATGACCAACGTTCCTATGGTCGAATTGGATCTGGTATATAGGTTAGTAACTTCGCTGTAATCCGGTCAGTAGCTTATCACATAGAAATCGAAGAAAAACACCCCTGAAGATGCTCTGTCAGAACGACTAAAGAAGATCCTGATGGTACAATAGCGAAAAGATCTTCAGGTTCAGTGTATCTCACCGCCGGTGAACTTACGCCACGATTTACGCTGGTCATCGCGATTCGTGCGCCTTGGCATGCGGATAACGATCGACGGTGAAAAGACTGTGCGCATGGATGATCTTGGGGCACTGTTTGGCCCTGTCGCCGTACCCACTTGCACCGGCGACGTGGCCGCACGATCGTCGCCACCGTGTCACCGTTTCTCGTGGTTACACCACACTCTCGGTCGTTTCACCATGTCGTCACAAGCCATGAAGGTTAGCCAGAGACAGCCGTAAGTCCTTGTTGTGTAAATGCCACGATAGCGTTTGCCCGTGACCCCTCTCTTCGGCCGCCAGCTTTCTTCCCCAAATTCGGAACCACCGCTCACGGATATATAAATTGAGTACACAGCTAGCTCCACTAGATTATTATGAAGCCAGAGCACCAAACCTCACCCTCGATTAGCCACCATAGCTAGAGAATTTCGTTCTTCCCCCAAATCGGTCGTCTGTGCCACCGTGTGTCACTCCACCGTGGCCAGCCACTCTCAGGTCTGTCCTTGCCCTCCTTGTCCGTGTTTCAGCAATCTCGCATGATTGTGATGATCGTTGGCTCGGCCAAATAAGCTATATCGCGCTATATCATAGGGAACGAGTCGGCATTGTCTCAAGCTCCACGGGTGTGCATGGACTCAGTTCTAGAGCTGCGTTCAGGGTAAATTAGTGATTCCCAGTGGATCGCCAAGGCTAGAATTAGGTGTAGACCATATTAGAGCACGGGTTGTTGGATATTACAGCCGGTATGAGTTCGCGGAGCGCGCTCGCCACCGTCCGTGGTCGGGGACCTAATCTTGCGAAGGAGAGAAAGGAGAGGGGCTTAAGTGCGATTGTCAGTGAGACATGGAATAGTACGTAGGGATTCTTTACTGGTTTTTTGAATAGTCAGGGACCTCTGCGCAAATTAACCAGCGCAAGCGCGCGCGCGACCGCGGTTTGCTTGGTTATGGGCCGAATCGGGCTAGATAGAGCCCAGTACTATTCATCCTTTTCCTTTTTCCTTTTTCTGCCAGACTTAGAAATTTATAGGAAATTCTAGAAAAATGGAAAAATTATACGACCAATTTTGCTAGACTCCTAAATTCACCTAGTATTAAATAAAAATAGTTCTATTATTTTTAGTTCAAACCTGGAATTATTTAGCATTTAAAGATGCCTAAACCTAGCCTTTTAGAATTTTAGAATTAATTTGGTAGCTCCAAAAATAATAAAACTTTTTGGGTAAGCTTGATTTGAGGATTAAAGCCTTTGGGTAAAGTTTGACATGCTTTGGACATTGTTTGATCCCAAACCCAATACACTAGCTCCCTAGGGTATAATTGCCTAACCCTAATAGAATACTAGCTCAAGAAACTCTAGTGACTCAGGTGTACCGTGAAGGAAAGTTGTATTCAAGATACAACTTAGTGTGTTTCTATTATAGCTGCATATTCATAGCATCACATAAGCATTCATGTATATGTATTGTTATGTATAGAAAACGAAGACGAAGTGGTAGTCGAAGAAGAAGTTGCCCCACAAGCTGAAATTCCACATATCGAGAACAACTTCTATTTTGACATCTGTGGGACAGACCCTGAGCCTCCAGCATTTACCCCTTTCCTTGATGTTTTAAACTCTTTGTCACTTGAGATGATGCATTAGGTAATAGGAGTTGTGTGCTAAACAATTGATGCATTTCCTTCCTTGGAAAATTTGATTACCATTCCTTGATCCCCTTTTATGAAAAGGATTTTTATGATGCTTAGCCTTACTTTAGAAAACAAAAATTGTTTTGTTTTAAACAAAAGGTGATGCTTCATATGGGATGGGAATTTTTACAAAGAAAAGATTTATGATGGTGAATCCATCATGGCTGTGATGGGTTCAACATCTGAAAAGGGTACCTTTATCAGGTACCACATTTTGGGTTTTAAATAATGAAAATGAGACAGGGCGGGTGACTTGCATGAGAAAAGGAGTCTCAGTGTAGTGTCTCCGTCTGAATCGCTTAAGGATCGTGTCGATGTAGGCTTGATGATCGAGGACCTTTTAACTGTCCACATGCCTCATCAAGGGTAAGCTTTGCCTCGGTCGGACCAATACCAAAAAGGCCACCACGCAATGGGAGTGGAGAGATGGCGAGAGTAGCGTGTACTCTCCGTGGCAAGAGGCTGGACGGTGGTGTATCTATGCTCTAGGTTGGCATGAACCCATTCTGGTCTTGAGAAACCCGGTGGTGAGTTGACATATGCAAGGGTTAATTTCTACATATGTCGTGTGGTTGGAGATCCCCAATTGGGTATTAATCGATTTGGATCGCCGTTACTTCTCGGACATGAAGACTTGGTCACTGCCCTACACGTAGTAATCCAGTAAAGTGATGGGTTGATAAAAGACAGCTAGCATAGGCTAAGTGCCTGAATTAGGATAAAAGAACTCTAGCTACAGGTAATGACTTAACCGGATAATAAAACTGGTTTTTTAAGAATCCACTGTTAGTAAGCTTTTCTGCAAACAGAGTCTTTGATTATTGATCAGCTTTACCTTGAATCCCACTAGCCAGCATATCCTTGAGAGTCTTTTCATTTGACGGGTAAGACTTGCGAAAGTACACTCCGTACTAAGGGTTTTCGAACCCATGTTGTTGTACGTGACGAAACAGCCGAGTTTTGCTGTTTCTACTCAAAGGTGGTGCCAAAGGAGGAGGCAAATCAGTAAACTCGTTTGTGGGAGGATGTTTTACCTCCCTGTTATGTAATATTAAGTTATGCACTCAGACACCCGGTATTGTAATAAATACTCTCTCTATATTTTATGAATTTAAATTATGTTATTGTAATCCGCTTCCGTTATTCTTTACTCCGATTATGTGTGTAATGTCTGCGTGATGGGTGAAGCGCTCTTAGGCGATATGACGATGATATAGATGACCGAACTTGTCGAGTGATTATGCGCATCTACATGGTTGTCTGAGGTCCTCAGGACAAGGACATCTGTAGATGGGCCTAATACCTTGGGAGATTCCACGACAGCTGGTATCAGAGCGAAGCCTGTCTCTTCGGACATTACGTAGTACTCCAAAGGAATTTTAAAACACTTACCTTGAATATTCTTTCGTTCTTATCTTACCCCTTTTCTGGTAGTAACTTACCTTTTTAAAGTCAGGTAATAGAGTGCTAAATAAGAGTATATGTCAGAAATTAGGGGATCAACGAAAGTTGATTCCATAATTATCAGGTTATGCATGCATCATGTTTAAACTATACTAATAAATCTTCCCCTCTTATGGAGATATGGCGCGCACTAAGACCACCCAGCGCAAATCAACTGGACCTCATGGTGTACCCCAGCATCAGCTGGCCTCTCGGCATTAAGGAAGCAGCTGTGGAAGCAACGACCCAATAGGGGAGTTGGAGACCAGAATGGAGCGACTGAGATCTGAACTACGCCACGGGTGTAGGGAGCGTGCGCACGATAGCGCCGCATTGCTGAACTCTCAGTAGAAGTTCATCGCTTGCAGAATGAGATTGTGGAACGATATACAGCCATTGACTAGGCCATAAATTCGCGCTCTTTCGCTTGGGATTGTGAAGCCAAAGCTCTAGCTCGAGTAGCAGAACTTAGCGCATCCCTAGAAAACCTGCAAGCGTACTGCAACACCTTGCATGAAGAGTTGCACGTATTGTATGTCCGGCTGCACACAAACGTGCCACCAAAAGTTGCAGTCATGGGAGCTGGACCATCTGGAACAACAAATGGAGGATCTTATGGGTAGCTGGATCTTTTTGTAGCCCCTCCTTCCATGAACCTTGTAGATGAACGGTCTCCTGAAGAAGGCGGTGGAGCAGCTAAGGATGAAGAAAATTAGAATAGTATAGTTTAAGTAATGTACTTATGTAAAATAAGTAAGGAAGTCGAGTTGTATAATGGATTATGTATAATTATTATAGTTCAACAATATAATAAAGATGGTGTATGTTTGGCATGTTATATTTCCAAATGTTTCCTTTGCCTCAGATGCCATCTCGGACTCGTGCTCACGATGGTGCGGGAACTTCCTACGGCGGGGAGGACACCCCAACCCATCACCTGTACCCCTACCCTGGCTAAGGCTATCGCTGTCTTGGTCCATGCTGCCACCGACAACACGCGCTTCCTGCGCGAAATGGCGGGAAATCAATTACAACAACACGAAGGAAGGAGTCAACCACAAGGACCGCGAGACACCATGTATCTGGAATTCTCCGAGACCCGTTCACCGCTCTTTGTTAAGGCGGAGGAACCCCTGGATGCCGATGAATGGGTGCGGGGGATGGAACAAAAGTTCGGGCTGATCCGATGCACCGAGATACAGAAGCCACTATTTGCCGCCCAACAGTTGCGAGGCCCTGCCAGCACTTGGTGAGCAAACTTTTCCGCCATCCAACCTACGGGACATCAAGTTATTTGGGAAGAATTCAAACTAGCATTCCGGGAACATTATGTTCCGGAAGGCGTGCTACAGATGAAGTTGGAAGAATTCATCCGTCTAAAGCAAGGGGGAGATTATGTGGTGCAGTATCTCAATAAATTTAATCACCTCTCCCAATACGCCATCGATCAAGTGGACACTGATCTGAAAAAGAAAAAATGCTTTATAAGGGGACTAAACGACAGACTCCAGCGCAAAATGGCTACGTGTCTAGACCTCACATATAGCAGGGCCGTTAGCACAGCCCTGTCAGTTGAAGCTAAAAATGTGGGACAAGGAAAGTCAAAAGGATATGCGGGTGAAAGATCAACTTAGGGACCTGAAAAGAGAACAATGTCTGTAATCCGACCTTTCAATCCAAACCGTTCTTCTCCTCGTCCACCCACATATCCTTCAGACAACCCGTATTCATTCGTCCCACTTCTGCCCTAGCTCAGAATAATCAGCCGAGTGCCCTTGGTGCTCGTTTCCCTACCCTTCCCAGTTCCTCCAGTGGTTGCTTCAATTATGGAAAGTCCAGGCATTTCATCAAAGACTGCTCATATCCGAAGAAGAACAAATTTGTCACACCCAGTTCTAGGGCCAGAGCCAGGTGCATCGCATATTTGTGCCAAGATCCATTTCCACACATATGTTGACGTCACAAGTGTAATATATCAAAAGACAATGCAATAAAGGCGTAAAGTGAGTAGAGTACTTTATTACATCATCTGAATCATTGTATCTTTAACAAGTAACAACATCAAAGTAAGGCAAAATTAAATATGGGTAATCTCCCACAGGAAGATGACCGGCGCATCGTTAGACTTAAAACTCAGCATCGTCATCAGCGAAGTCTCCAACATCACCCTCTGATCAAAATATTAGCAAGGGTGAGCTCACTTATGGTCGAGGCTCAGCAAGTGGGGGAAAAATTAATGCAAGTATAACAAGGTGAGGCTAAGGTTAAGCCGTAAGCATTTTAGTTGGTCAATATTTTATTAGCAACACCTGTCTTACTAATAAGTGTGTATCCCAAGTATTCCCATTAAACAAAGGTATAAGAGTATATCAAAAACACTTAAGTGAAACCACTTAAGCAAACCATTGGCAGATCATCGGATCTCGATTTATTGTCCATCTTTAAGTTCAATTATCATGTAAGGGTCCAGGTTGCTCTTAACCGTGAGCACGGCTGACATATCAGTTTTACACACTGCAGAGGTGGTACAACTTTACCCACAAGCCATGTATCCCATCTAGCCTGGGTTGATCGGACCCGTAAACACTACCAAGATGAATGGCTAGGGATCCATTATGAGGCTTTCACAAGATACACTTAATACAAAGCAACCCGCTAAGGTTTCCAAGTCGATGTGGAGGCCCTCTAGGCGAGGTACCTTAGCCAAGAATACGTCCCCATGTTAACGTGAGCTGCCACCACTGCCGCTCCCCGTCTTGCCCATATTTCAGGTAAGCTTGCTAAGTACTAAGCATATAAAGCTAATTACCAAAGCCAGAACCATGATAGCACTCGTGGTTGCACTGTTATCCTAGGTGGTCACTCCATGTTCTGTTTAATATGAAATAATCTTTTTTAACCATCGGGTTAACACTATAATGCCAATTTCATTTCCAGAACATTGATATCAAATAATGAGTGACATAAACATTATAAAGTTGAGCGGTAGCACAAATTTGCAAAGCATAGTATTTTCCTAGGGTAATCAAGGAATATAGTTGATAAATCTAGAAAATCCTTAATTAGGCAAATTCCATCAAATTATGCAATATATCCAAAAAGTAAACATTATTATATGCATTAATTGGATACAAATAGAATATGCAGAGGGAGAATCCACTTGCCTTGCTCGAACGTGTCCTACGGGTCGTCTTCGAACGTGTTAGGCTCGTCTACCTCACAGTCCACTTCTAGCATCGATTTACGTATCGCACTACAAAAGAATACGTACGCCAAATAAATAAACATTCACCAGTACAGGGGTAATCATTCACCATTACATTCTCATTCATACATCACACTCATAAATACGTCTTAACGCGTAAATACTTATTAATTCATTATGACTATTAATGCGAGTCATTATTGATGAAATTATGGGTATGTGCTATAATAATGGTTTTAACTAGTATTAATATGTATTAACATTCTTTATGAAAATAAAGGCTAATTATTTTCTTTAACACTAATAAATAGACTAATAGATTTATTCCTTTTATTTCTAACCAGAATTTATGTGTATAGCTAAAATGACTCTACTAATATTAATATTCTAAAAATCAACATAAATCACCAATTGGATTTTTTATAACATAAACAGGGTTATTTTGACATAACAAGTATTTTACAAATCTTAAGAAGTTAAGTGTTATACTTATGAACACCTTTATTTTGGCTAGTAAAAACCTATTTTTGTTACGACTAGTAATATTCTTTTAGTTTTCTCTTTTCTTTCTAAAAGAAAGTATCACTAAAAATAATCGGAGAAAAATCATTTAATAACCCATTATATTTATATTTCATGAATTATATACCATTTACTAAATCCATGTTACGAAAAGCTTCTATTATCTATTAAAATGAATTTATGATTATAACCTTCTAAATAATTTCCAAAACTCATTGTGAACAAAATTAACTATAACTATCTAGTGTTTTATCACCATCATGTATCTACTAATTTTCGTCATACTTCTCTCTAATCCATCATTCTAAAAGTGTAGCATCCTAAAAATTCAAATCTTGAAATTTTCCCAAACTCACTCTAAATTCAAAATGAATTTCAAATTTCATTTCAAAATGTCTGTTTGCGAGTTGATATCAACAAATAAAATATAGTGGTCTATATTTTTTCCAAAATCCTCCGAAAAATATCCTACAAATATTTCCCTAGTAACCCCCCTCAAATTCTTTCCAGAAATTCTGCCCAGATATTTCCCTAGTGATCCCCTTCAAGTTCTTTCTAGAAATACTGCCCAAATATTCCACCGATATATCTCCGGATATTTTCCTTTTGAGAAATACCTTCAGAATCATTTTTCAAGACCCTACAAATATTTTCTTCATAACTTTCCTCATGCCCATACGTATACGTATGCCTCCAGTGTCATACGGTGAGCTCTACAAGCTAATTACACTTATATAAGACAAATACATGCTAATCTCTCACTAATCCTCTCATCCTCCCACTAATCCTCTCATCCCTCACCCTAATCCCCCCACCATGGCTATAAATAGAGAGGCAAGGGCCTCCTCTCATCCCACCCCAAGCCATTTCATGGCAACTCTCTCCCTCCCCCCCACACACACCCACTCCATGTTCCACACAAGCACACACTAGCACAAGGATCGTTCGATCGTTCTTCGATCGTTCGTCCCCCTGTTCTTAGTTTGTTCGTTCATTCGTCCGATCGTTCGATCGTTCGTCCGTTCGTCCGATCGTTCGATTGTTCGTCCGTTCGTTCGTCCAAATAATCTTTTTCCTGCCTTTATGCTGCCGAAATTCCGATCGTTCGTTCGTTCGATCATTCGATCGTTCATCGTTCGTTCATAGTCCCTATTCATCATTCATCGTTCGTTCATAGTCCCTATTTCATCGTTCTTCCAGATAATCTTTACCCTGCTGTTATGGTGCCGAAATTCCGATCGTTCATTCGTCCGATCATTCGATCGTTCGTCCGTTCGTTCATAGTTCCTATTTCATCGTTCATCGTTCGTTCATCGTCACTATTCATCGTTCATCGTTCGTTCATACGAACTATTCACCATCACTATTCACCATTACTATTCATCATCGTTACTATTCACCATCGTTACTATTCAATGTTACTATTCATCGATCATCCGATCACCCCAAATTTCAACTACTCATCCATCATGCTGTCCAGTCCACCTAAGACCAGCCAGACCCATATTCTAGTCATACGAACTCCGGTGACTGTGATTTTCCTTCCAGTAGGGAACTTCCCATCTGGTCACCCATCCCAGGTTTCTCCAAGTTGAGCATGCTTAACTTTGAGATTCCTGTGAACCAGGCTTCCAAACTCAGATTCCAATACTTCTTGTTTCTATATTCTTATCAAACTACTCCTTATCCAACCATGTCATCCCTTAAGCATGGTCCATATTCCAGAAAACTCCCACAATACTCTTGTCCCATATTCTGCCTATAACTCTCCTGTTCATACTAAGTCAGACGATTCATTCGTCACTATTCTCACCAATAGTGAACTTCACTGTGCTACACCACATACACCCAGCTATAAATACACCCAGCTATCCTCTCCCTCTCCACACACTCAACACCCTCAACCAAGGCAAACACCCCACCCACTCAGTTACTCTGGTCTACCGGTTACACGCATAGTGTCGCTTCGCCTCTAGTCCACCGTCTTGGTAGGCACCTCCGCTCCACCACCAGTAATATCACAACACCACATGACACAGATTCTACTCAAGACTCTACCCATCCATATATCGCTATTCTGACCACTATACTAAATATTTGTTGGTATACTTGCTTGTTTGTATGTTTGCTTATTCATGTTGCATAGTTATCGGAGCGTTCGTGCCGTCTCGTGGAGGCTAGATCTGCAAGTCTACGCCAGGTGGTGGAGCCAGAAGCCAGTTCCGCGAGCTCTCCTTCCCCCTTCGCCGGATAAGCATTGCAAGCTCACTGGATCCCTTTGATGCATAAATTACCTATGATTTTCAACCACAACCCTCAGCCTATTATTTTATGCATGATATGATTTTGAGACAAGTTATTATGGCCACCCAGTCGCTTGCCGCAATCAATCCTTGATATATTTGTTCCAACTGATTTGAGAAAAGGTGTGAGTTTTCAAAAGAAAATGCTTTTCAAAATGTGTATGATGAAGGGTTTTCACCCTTATCACCTTTGAGTAGGGATGATCAGGGACTCCCTGGTTTAGGGGAGGGCCAAAGGTGATGGCTCACCTGGTTTAGGCGTGAGCAGAAGGATTGTCCTCTCTTATAAGGACCGGTTTGTCATCTTTCACTACCTGTACTCATGATAAGTACAACCACTCGATACTGTGTGGGCAGTCACTCAATCTGAACTTGTACGGTCCAACCCCAGGGTTATGAAGGCTGGGGAGCACCGGGAGGATAAGGAGGGGGAATGTTTTGTCCGGTTTGGACATGGTGGTGGCCTGACTCCTTCCAGTATAACCTTTAAGGTTAGGACATGCGAGGAAAGAAAGAGATTCGGATTCAGATCTCATTGATCATGAGATCGCAGAGCCGGACTAGTGGGTAAAGTGTACACCTCTGCGCAGAGTTTGAAAGCCTATTCGAATAGTCTGTGTCCACAGGAATGGACGAGTCTGGTGTGGTATGGAAATTAGTGTTTTGTTTTCAAAAAAAGAGGTGCTTTTGAGAAAAGTGGTTTTTAAAAGGTCCAGCGGTTGAGCCGTGAGCTATGGTGGACGGGAAGTCCAGTAGCTGTTTTTGAAAATGAAAACCAGTGGGAAACTGCTGAGATACCTGGATGGTTTAGTCTAGGGGATTTATTTCTAATATTGAAAAACTTCCTTCTCCTTTTGGAGAGGATGCGCTTTGCAAAAATACAAAATGTTTTTCAAAACAACCCTGCATAAAATATTGTTGTTTCTGCAAAATATCCTGAGCTCCACATATTCCATGCATTATATCTGATTTCCCTATTCCGCGGGTGAAGGTGGGCTGCTGAGTACGTTTGTACTCACCCTTGCTTATTTGTTGTTTTTCAGAAAAAGGAGATCGGGTAAGAGTTATGACTGTTCCCAACCTTGCCTGTGGCTGTTGGACCGCTGATTTGCTTCGCTGCGTATATCCTGCTGCTTCAGCCCCACTCTGATGATATGTCCCGAGTTGTGGACCAACTCTTAAAGTTGCTCGCCACCTTTGTAGGTTTGTCTCGTTTAAGCAGATTTGGTATCATCTAATGTATGAATGTGTTTACTAGCCTCCTGGGACTAGTAATTGTATCACATTTGAGTCCCAGAGGATTGGGGACGCTTCAGGTGGTATCAGAGCTGTTAGGTTGGCCGCAGGATGTAACCCTTAGCCTGATCCAAAAGTTTTTGAGTCAAAAATATTTTCTTAAAAAAATTCTTGCTCTCATCCCTCCATTTCAAAAATGCTTTCCCCCTTTCCTTCTCTTAGAAGTCAGATGGAGGTCCGTTGCCAAACCAACTTGTGCCAGAGTGAAGATGGTTTCCCTAAGTTGCTGAGAGCATGCATAGTTCACCTTGGAATTAGGAGCCAGCTAGAGTATGATGGTCGTGAATTCGTCGAGCATGGCATAGAGAAGTGTGTCGTGACTGTATACATTGGATCCAGTCCGCACCATATGGAATGGAGTGTCACTGCTGCTGGGCACAGATTCAAAGACACCTGCCAAGTCGTCGCCCGCAAGGCATTGAGGGCCCTATGTTAGATCTATGAAGAAGAAGTGGCTGACACCCCACTCAGATTCTTTCCGCCCTTTCAGAGAGACCGTCCATTTGGATGGCTAGGATGCGTGCATTGGAAGGGAAGCAGCTGCTTGAGGACGACCCCTCAGTCGTGTACCTCACTGCATACCTGCTCACCCTAGATGCCCAGTATGATTTCTTGGCTCGGCACCACCGTCAGATGATTGCCCGAGCAGAAGATGCAGAGAAGCGCAACCGTCAGCTCCATGTGGATCTCACCACAGCTCAAGCCCGTGCAACTGCCTTGGAAAGTCGTGAAGTCATTGCTGTTGAAGCCCTGAAGCAAGCCAAGGATGAGCATGTCCAGAAGTTGATGGATGCCTACTTGGTAACCCATAACCAACGTAGAGCCCTGCGGATCCAAGAGCCCGCTTCATCCAACCCAGTTCAACCCATGAGAGCTGAAGATCCCCAGATTCTTGAAGGTCGCCCGTTCTCTACCAGAGGAGAAAAGAAGGCTTGGGAACTCCTGGAAGGAGCCATAGTCTTGGAAGGAATTCCAGTCTCCCCTAAGGCTATGAATAAGCAAGAGCACCCTGAATCCTCCCAAGGTCCCCCGCCAGAGTTGTTTGAGCCCCTCACCTTGAAGAAGATTCCAGCACCGTCCCGTGAGATCAAGGAAGAAGCTGCAAGCACCCCACCAGCACCGCCGCCCTCTGAGAAGCTACAAGAGCCAGTCCCGCTTGAAGAAGAGTTCGACCCTATCTTGCCATCTCAGTCGCCGCCAGAAGAAGTCATCAACATCAGCTCCCTCTTGACCCATCCAGGAGATGTCTCAGATTGAAGTTGTGCACCAGCCTTGCCAGAAGAGAAGCTGCCTGGTCTGAAGTTAGTTATGCCCAGTCCTCTGCATGCGTTGGGTAGTGAAGTTTTTCTTCACTTTGGCTAGAGCCCTGCATATATGAGAGGTAATCGTGTAGTCTCGTGTTTTGAAAAACTCTAATTATGTGGCCCCCTAGGGCATTTCAAAATGAATTTCGCTTGATGTTTTCTCCCCTTTTGAGTGCATATGTGATGCTTTAACGTTAGTGCTCATAAGTTGCATTTAGCATAGTTCTCAATTCAGGAGCCAAGCAATAGTAGTTATGCTTAGCCCCCGAATCTGAGTAGTCCATGCTTTGAAAAAACTCTATTCTTCCCTTATTCAAAACAGTTGATTTGTTTGTGCTTATCATTGCTGAGCTTGCGTGTTTTCTTTTAGTTTTTCTTAAAAAGGTTTTCTATAAAAACATAGATAACAAGTTAGAGCTAATCCTCACCTTATGCTTCCATTCTCATCTTAACCCATCTCAAGAGAAAAGTGCCTTACCGAAGAAGATACCGGGAAGCTTACCCTTGAAGCCTGGAATAAGCTGTAGAAGAAACCTGTTCAACCGCTCAGTCAAAAGGACCGACCGTGAGAATCAAGCACTGCACCTGAGTCAAAGTGAGCAGGAAAAGAGGACAAAAGGAGTTATTACCATACAGAGAAGCAAAGATTCTTGGAACTAGAGACCACAAGCATCAGGGTCATTGACCCCACCACTCACCCGTGCCCCCCACCTGCACGCGTGCCCCGCCTCCATGCGCACCACCGCCTTCCACCCCCTTTTGCAGCGCACCCACCGCTGCCATCGTCGCCGGCAACAGGCCCCCCTTCCCCTCCATCGCACCTGCTGCCTCGTGTCACCTGCTCCATCACTACCACTCCACACCCCCCCGAGCACCCCCGCTCGCCTATAAAACCCCCCACCAGCTCCCTCAACTCCCATCTCGCTCAAAGCAAAGCACACTCCAAATAAACCCCCTCTGCCAAATCGGAAGCAACTCCATTTTCCACTCCCTCGCCCCTAAGATCACAATGCTTAGTGATTCTTGGGTTGAAGACTGTTGCACATGGTTCATAGTCTTTGGTTTCCTCCAGTGTATGATAGTAATACTCTTTGATAGAATCCTCTAGTGGGAAGAGCAAAGAGAAAGGAAGGGTCAGTGAAAAGAAGATAGTGAAGAGAAGATAAGAAGAAGGTTCTCCCAGAATCAACCCTGTGTCAGTCATTTCTCCCCAGCCTGCTCAAGCAACAACATCAGAAGAAGGCCCGTAACACCCTTGTTATGAGGTACTTCAAGGAGTTCAAATCCCCAAGATTCAAGAGTTCTACGCTCATTCTTTTTAAGTGGGATAGTGTTCCAGTAAGGTTCCTACTATGGATAAAAAGAAGAAGGCATGTAGCAAGCCTGTGAAGGACCGGATCATCAAAGCTTATAAGTTTCTGGATGAGAAGTGGTCACCCAAGTTTTGTTGATGAAGCACCAGAAGACCAATCAAGGAAGGAATCCATGTGGGAGTTCGCAAGAGAAAGGTTTGTGTGTTGGCATCGTTGCTTCCTCAATAAGCTAGCTACCAAGCGAAACCTAGAAGCCTGAAGATGATCTTTGAGTAGCCAGAATCAGCGTTTGCAATCAGCAACCAGATGCTCCTCAAGAGCCAGATTTTGTTGAAGTTCCATCTCCTCGAAGCGTCTGCAAAGTGAAGATATGTAGCTGAAGTAAAGCTATACCCATAACCCTTCTAAGCCGAATCTCGAGGACGAGATTCCTTTTAAGTGGGGTAGATTTGTAGCATCCCAAAAATTCAAATCTTGAAATTTTCCCAAACTCACTCTAAATTCAAAATGAATTTCAAATTTCATTTTAAAATGTCTGTTTGCGAGTTGATATCAACAAATAAAATATAGTGGTCTATATTTTCTCCAAAATCCTCCTAAAAATATCCTACAAATATTTCCCCAGTAACCCCCCTCAAATTCTTTCCAGAAATACTGCCCAGATATTTCCCTAGTGATCCCCTTCAAGTTCTTTCCAGAAATACTGCCCAAATATTCCACCGATATATCTCCGGATATTTTCCTCTTGAGAAATACCTTCAGAATCATTTTTCAAGACCCTACAAATATTTTCTTCATAACTTTCCTCATGCCCATACGTATACGTATGCCTCCAGTGTCATACGGTGAGCTCTACAAGCTAATTACACTTATATAAGACAAATACATGCTAATCTCCCACTAATCCTCTCATCCTCTCAGTAATCCTCTCATCCCTCCCCCTAATCCCCCCACCATGGCTATAAATAGAGGGGCAAGGGCCTCCTCTCATCCCACCCCAAGCCATTTCATGGCAACTCTCTCCCCCCACACATACCCACTCCATGTTCCACACAAGCACACACTAGCACAAGGATCGTTCGATCGTTCTTCGATCGTTCGTCCCCCTGTTCTTAGTTTGTTCGTTCGTTCGTTCGATCGTTCGATCGTTCGTTTGATCGTTCATGGTTCGTTCATCCGTTCGTCCGATCGTTCGATTGTTCGTCCGTTCGTTCGTCCAAATAATCTTTTTCCTGCCGTTATGCTGCCGAAATTCCGATCGTTTGTTCGTTCGATCATTCGATCGTTCATCGTTCGTTCATAGTCCATATTCATCATTCATCGTTCATTCATAGTCCCTATTTCATCGTTCTTCCAGATAATCTTTACCCTGCTGTTATGCTGCCGAAATTCCGATCGTTCATTCGTCCGATCATTCGATCGTTCGTCCGTTCGTTCATAGTTCCTATTTCATCGTTCATCGTTCGTTCATCGTCACTATTCATCGTTCATCGTTCGTACATACGACTATTCATCATCACTATTCACCATTACTATTCATCATTGTTACTATTCACCATCGTTACTATTCATCGTTACTATTCATCGATCATCTGATCACCCCAAATTTCAACTACTCATCCATCATGCTGTCTAGTCCACCTAAGACCAGCCAGACCCATATTCCAGTCATACGAACTCCGGTGACTGTGATTTTCCTTCCAGTAGGGAACTTCCCATCTGGTCACCCATCCTAGGTTTCTCCAAGTTGAGCATGCTTAACTTTGAGATTCCTGTGAACCAGGCTTCCAAACTCAGATTCCAATAATTCTTGTTTCTATATTCTTATCAAACTACTCCTTATCCAACCATGTCATCCCTTAAGCATGGTCCATATTCCAGAAAACTCCCACAATACTCTTGTCCCATATTCTGCCTATAACTCTCCTGTTCATACTAAGTCAGACGATTCATTCGTCACTATTCTCACCAATAGTGAACTTCACTGTGCTACACCACATACACCCAGCTATAAATACACCCAGCTATCCTCTCCCTCTCCACACACTCAACACCCTCAACCAAGGCAAACACCCCACCCACTCAGTTACTCTGGTCTACCGGCTACACGCATAGTGTCGCTTCGCCTCCAGTCCACCCTCTTGGTAAGCACCTCCACTCCACCACCAGTAATATCACAACACCACATGACACAGATTCTACTCAAGACTCTACCCATCCATATATCGCTATTCTAACCACTATACTAAATATTTGTTGGTATACTTGCTTGTTTGTATGTTTGCTTATTAATGTTGCAAAGTTATCGGAGCATTCGTGCCTTCTCGTGGAGGCCAGATCTGCAAGTCTACGCCAGGTGGTGGAGTGAGAAGCCAGTTCCACGAGCTCTCCTTCCCCTTCGCCGGATAAGCACGGCAAGCTCACTGGATCCCTTTGATGCATAAATTACCTATGATTTTTCAACCACAACCCTGAGCCTGTTATTTTATGCATGATATGATTTTGAGACAAGTTATTATGGCCACCTAGCTGCTTGCCGCAATCAATCCTTGATATATTTGTTCCAAATGATTTGAGAAAAGATGTGAGTTTTCAAAAGAAAATGCTTTTCAAAATGTGTATGATGAAGGGTTTTCACCCTTATCACCTTTGAGTAGGGATGATCAGGGACTCCCTGGTTTAGGGGAGGGCCTAAGGTGATGGCTCCGCTGGTTTAGGCGTAAGCAGAAGGATTGTCCCCTCTTATAAGGAACGGTTTGTCATCTTTCACTACCTGTACTCTTGATAAGTACAACCACTCGAGACTGTGTGGGCAGTCACTCAATCTGAACTTGTACGGTCCAACCCCAGGGTTATGAAGGCTGGGGAGCACCGGGAGGATAAGGAGGGGAATGTTTTATCCGGTTTGGACATGGCGGTGGCCTGACTCCTTCCGGTATAACCGTTAAGGTTAGGACATGCGAGGAAAGAAAGAGATTCGGATTCGGATCTCATTGATCATGAGATCGCAGAGCCGGACTAGTGGGTAAAGTGTACACCTCTGCGCAAAGTTTGAAAACCTATTCGAATAGTCTGTGTCCACAGGAATGGACAAGTCTGGTGTGGTATGGCAATTAGTGTTTTGTTTTAAAAAAAAGAGGTGCTTTTGAGAAAAGTGGTTTTTAAAAGGTCCGGCGGTTGAGCCGTGAGCTATGGTGGACGGGAAGTCCAGTAGCTATTTTTGAAAATGAAAACCAGTGGGAAACTGCTGAGATACCTGGATGGTTTAGTCCAGGGGATTTTGTTCTAATATTGAAAAACTTCCTTCTCCTTTTGGAGAGGATGCGCTTTGCAAAAATACAAAATGTTTTTCAAAACAACCCTGCATAAAATATTGCTGTTTCTGCAAAATATCCTGAGCTCCATATATTCCATGCATTATATCTGATTTCCCCATTCCGCGGGTGAAGGTGGGCTGCTGAGTACGTTTGTACTCACCCTTGCTTATTTGTTGTTCTTCAGAAAAAGGAGATCGGGTAAGAGTTACGACTGTTCCCAACCTTGCCTGTGGCTGTTGGACCGCTGATTTGCTTCGCTGCGTATATCGGGCTGCTTCAGCCCCACTCTGATGATATGTCCCGAGTTGTGGACCATCTCTTAAAGTTGCTCGCCACCTTTGTAGGTTTGTCTCGTTTAAGCAGATTTGGTATCATCTGATGTATGAATGTGTTTACTAGCCTCCTGGGACTAGTAATTGTATCACATTTGTGTCCCAGAGGATTGGGGACGCTTCAAAAAGTCATCGCAACGAATAAGATGAATAATCACGGTGCACTAATTTATTGCATACATCTACCAAAAATTCATAGCGCACATACGAGTGAATTTCGAATCACAACATCCTCATATTACAACCAAATAATTATAGAATTCACAAACTAAACCAAAAAGTGATTTCAAAACTACATAAATTAGTTTGGGTCGTCTTCAACCTCGCGACGAACGGTGGATGGCTTAGGCCTGCGTCTAGGTGAAGGCTCGGTACGATGGGTGCATAGCTCCAGTGAGCTCCATGGGCTCCGGCGACGGCGTGGCGAACTCCGGTGACGGCGACGGTGGCTCTAACGGTGAGGAGATTGAGAGAGAGAATGGGGCGAGCTCGGGTAGGGAGGAGAAGAGAGGAGCTCAGTGTCGGTTTTATAGAGGAGAGGAAGAGGAAGAGACAGCCGAGGAAGGGAGAGAGGCGGTCGGCGTCTTCATGGCCATCAATGGGGTTTGTTTCATGGAGGAGAGTAATGGGGAAGGGAAAACAGTCGCTGTGAAGCTTCATTAACGCAGTGGAAGAACGGTCGCGCGGGGGCTTCGGTATGGCGGCTGTGAGGCATGGTGCTTCGGTTCCTGGCGTGGGCGTTGGGGCTTCGGCGGTCCTAGGCGGCTACGCGGTCGGTGCTCGGGGCGGGGTCGCGACGTCGGCCTAGAAGCGACGCCTAGGCGCGAGCGTTGGGGCTTCGGCACGGCGGCCGAGCGCACAGCGCGCGGGGTGGAGTCGGGCCCTGGCGGCGCGGCTAGGGAAGCAGAGAGGCAGGGAGAGAGGGATGGCCGGGTGGGCCCGCTTGCAAGAGAGAGAAAAGGGAGGGAGAAAGGAGTGGCGGCGGTGGCTTGGCAGGGAGGAGTAGGGCGCGCGCGGCTGGGGTTTCATGGGCCCCTAGTGGGCCTTAGGGTTAGGGTTAGGGTTTCTTTCGTTTTTTTTCTTTTCTGATTTCAAAAAATATTTTTAAATAACCCTAAAATTCATAATAATTATACTAAAATTATTTATAAATAAAATATTTATTTTTTTACTATTAGTTATTATTATATTTACTAGGATTTTCATTTAAGAAGAAATGCTATTAAATGTCCAAAAATCAATCATGTGCAATAAAAAATTATTCCAAATGCGAATAAATAACAAACATTTGAATGAAAAATTTATTACCATAATTACCATAATAACTTAATGCATTATTTTTAGTTGATGGTTTTTATATTGTTACAAAATCCAACTTTCAGCAGACTTCTGTGAATTCAAATCAAGGAAAGGGAAACACGACCAATCCTCCAGCAGGCACAAATATGAAGAAAACTAGACGAGTGTATTATACCCTGGTGGCTACTACACCGGAAGGCGAACCAGTGATGATGGGTACGTTCCTCGTTGCCAACTACCCAGCAGTTATCCTTCGATTCTGGTGCATCACATACCTTTATGAGCAAGACTTTTGTGGATAAATATTGCATACATATCACTAAATCAAGGGAGGGATTTGTTATCCATTCACCTGGGGGTCAGATATTTACTAACGAAGTAGTCTTCCAAGTACCCGTAACCTTGGCCGGACGGGAGTTCCTTACAAACATGATTGTTATAAAGGGACAAGTTATAGATGTGATTCTGGGTATGAATTGGTTAGCCCAACATAAGGCCATCATCAATATGGACCAAAGGACCATTAAATTGAGTTATGGTCATGAAGAAGTCCAATTGTTCATCCCTATAGCTGTCCCAGTTAAAGCATCTACACAAAATTTTCAGGCCATAGTACAAGGAATCTAGGATATTCCTGTTGTATGTGAATTTCTGGATGTATTTCCCGAAGACTTGCTTGGGTTGCCTCCTGAAAGGGAGTGGAATTTGTGATTGAATTGAAGCTCGGTACGACTCCTATTTCTAGAAGGTCGTACCGTATGCCACCTAATGAACTGGCGGAACTCAAGACTCAACTACAAGACTTGTTGGAGAAAGGGTTCATTAGACCAAGTTCATCACCGTGGGGATGTCCAGCAATCTTCGTCAAGAAGGATCAAACACATTGAATGTATGTGGACTATAGACCCCTCAATGAGGTTACTATCAAAAACAAATATCCTCTTCCTCAGATCAATATTTTATTCGATCAACTTACTAGAGCCGGGGTATTCTCTAAGATTGATCTCAGATCAGGCTATCACCAGATCCATATTTGACCTGAGGATGTACCCAAGACCGCATTCACCATTAGGTATGGGTTATTTGAATACTTAGTTATGTCCTTTGGATTAACAAATGCTCTAGCTCACTTCACATACTTAATGAATTCGGTATTTATACCCGAGTTAGACAAGTTTGTGGTGGTCTTCATTGGCGATATTCTGATCTATTCCAAGAATGAAGAGGAGCATGCAAAGCACTTGCAGATAATGTTAACGCGTTTAAGGGAACATCAACTATATGCCAAATTCAGCAAATGCGCGTTCTGGTTGGAGGCAATCCAGTTTCTTGGACATGTATTGTCTGCCAAAGGGATTGAGGTCGATCCTAGCAAAATCAAGGATATTTTGGAATGGAACCCACCTACTACAGTGCATCAAGTTCGGAGTTTCCTTGGGTTGGCTGGTTATTACCGTGGATTTATTCCAGTTTTCTCGAAAATTGTTAAACCCATTACTGGGTTATTGAAGAATGATACTAAATTTGACTGGTCCTCTAAATGCAATGAGGCCTTTGAGCAGCTGAAAGTGTTGTTGACCACTACACCGGTGTTGGCCCAACCGGATATTGAAAAGTCCTTTGATGTGTATTGTGACGCGTCAGACAGTGGACTTGGATGTGTCTTGATGCAAGAAGGACGAGTGATAGCCTATGCTTCAAGACAGCTACGCTGGCATGCAGAACATTATCCATCTCATGATTTGGAATTGGCTGCAGTGGTTCATGTCCTTAAAATCTGGCGTCATTATTTGCTGGGGAATACATGCCATTTGTATACGGATCACTGAAGTCTAAAGTATATCTTTACCCAGTCAGAACTTAACATGAGGCAAAGAAGGTGGCTTGAGCTGATCAAAGATTATGATTTGGAAATTCATTATCACCTTGGAAAAGCTAATGTGGTGGCAGATGCTTTAATTCTCAAGACTTTTTGTCATTGTCTTACAGTAAGAGCACCTAACACCACTTTAAGTCAAGAAATGGAAAGGTTGAATCTAGGGATAATCCAACAAGGAACTTTAACGAATTTGAAGCTTGAGTCAGTTCTTCTACAAAGAATTATTGATGCTCAAACAACGGATAAGGGCATGAAGTATATTCCTAAGAAAATGGAGGCCGGCAAGGCAAATTGTTTCCAGAAAGATAATCAAGGGGTAATATGGTTTAAGGATCGCATTGTAGTGCCAAAAGATGCTGAAGTTCACCAAGAAATCTTGGACGAAGGTCATCTTAGTCGATATTCCATTCATCTTGGAAGCACTAAGATGTATCAAGACTTAAAGCAACATTATTGGTGGACTAAAATGAAAATTGAAATTGCACGCTATGTGGCAAAGTGTGACACTTGTAGACGAGTCAAGATAGTACACATGAAGACTGTTGGGCCATTGCAATCATTGCCCATCCTAACCTGGAAATGGGAAGATATTAGTATGGATTTCATTATGGGATTACCCAGAACAGCTAAAGGATTTGATTCCATCTAGGTCATAATTGATCGACTTACAAAGACTGCCCATTTTCTTCCTGTTAAGGTGAAATATCCAGTGATTGCATACGCAGAACTTTATATTGCTCGTATTCTCAGTTTACATAGAGTTCCAAAGACGATAGTGTCGGACCAGGGACCACAATTTATATCCAGGTTTTGGGAAGAGTTGCACAAATCCTTGGGTACTAAATTACTCCACAGTTCGACTTATCATCCTCAAACAAGTGGGCAAACTGAGAGAATAAATCAGATACTTGAAGATATGTTACGGGCATGTGTCCTGGAATTTCCACAGAAATGGGATAATTGTCTGCCATTGGCAGAATTTTCTTATAATAATAGTTATCAAGAAAGCATTAAGATGGCACCGTTTGAAGCACTGTACGGACGACGATGCCGAACACCCTTGAATTGGTCTAAACCGGGAGAACGGTGATTTTTCAGGCCTGCCCTAGTTAAAGAAACAGAGGAAAAAGTTCAACGGATAAGACACAACTTGAAAGAAGCTTAAGCTCGGCAGAAAAACTATGCGGATAAACAACGCCGACCTTTGGTCTTTCAAGTTGAAGATCAAGTATACCTGAAAGTATCACTGATGAAGGGTGTTAGCCAGTTCGGGGTGAAAGGAAAGTTGACACCCCAATATATTGGTCCGTTTCCTATTCTTGAGCAATGCGGACCAATGGCATATAGACTTCAACTGCCCAAATCATTGTCTGCGGTACATAATGTGTTCCATGTATCCAGTTGAAGAAATGCCTTCGAAATTCCAAATTGAACCATGGATGTGGTAGATGTTACTTTGGAACCAGACTTGACTTATTTGGAACATCCAATTCGAGTTATGGATCAAAAGGACAGAATCACTCGAAAAAGGGCTCTCAAGTTCTATAAGGTACAATGGAACCAACATACTGAAGACGACGCTACCTGGGAAACTCGAGATTTCTTAGAGAAAAATTTTCCTAGGTTTTTAGCTTCATGTAACCTATGAGATTTGTACACCTTATTGTAAAGTTGCAGCAAGCCCCATACCACCCCCTGCTCTAAAGATAAATAACAAAATTAAGTGTGACGTGTTTCCTTTTCCATTACTTACCTAGGACCTTAAATCTCGGGACGAGATTCTTTTATTGGGGGAAGGATGTAACACCACTGGTGTTACTAGAACTAAAACTTGAGCATGGCATCATATGCATTAACATGTCATTATGTTTGTTACACCGAGAATGCATCCACTAGGCTAAAACTTTAAAACAAGTGTCATGTGGTGTCTTGAACTGCTTCTTAAACCCTAGAGAAGGGTACTTAACCATGGGATTAGGGCATATGGGTGAATGTGAGACCAAATTGAGTATTACCTCAAAAGTTATTGGAAATGTTCACAAGGGATTAAGTTTTATGGATTTGAGTGGCACAAAAACCCTAAAGCACCCAAAACCCTAAATGGAATCCTAAAAACCCTTATTTGTGCCCTATGGAGTGATTTCAATTTGTATACACTTTTGGACCAAATTGTATATATCAAAGTGGTAGAATATCAAAAACTAAACAACTTTTACATTGGAGGATTTTCAAGTAATGTGGAACAAAATGGACTTAATTGCAAAAAGCCTCAAGAACATCTATGTGGTTAACTCTAAAAAATCAGTGTAATTAGGCCAAGTTTGGAGCCTTGTATTTCTTAATCAATAAAGGTTTTGCACTAGGTCGATACATCAAACTTATAGAGCTATATTAGGGGTACAAGTTTGATTAAGTGACTAAGCATTGGTGCTGTACAAAAATTGGAGAAAAATGGACATGAAGTTGGACTGTCAGTCACCACTGAAGACTGAAACTTGGCTGACAGTGAATCCTGATGAACTTTGGAGCCGGTTTGAGCTTGATCGAGTGAGCAAATGACCAAGGTTCCTATGGTCGAATTGGAGCTGGTATATAGGTTAGTAACTTTGCTATAATCCGGTCAGTAGCTTATCACATAGAAATCGAAGAAAAACACCCCTAAGAGGCTCTATCAGAACGACTGAAGAAGATCTTGATGGTACAGTAGCGAAAAGATGTTCAGGTTCAGTGTATCTCACCACCGGTGAACTTATGCTGCAATTTACGCCGGTCGTCGCGATTCGTGCGCCTTGGCGTGCGGATAACGGTCGACGGTGAAAAGATCGTGCACATGGATGATCTTGGGGCACTGTTTGGCCCTGTCGCCGTACCCACTTGCACCGGCGACGTGGCCACGCGACCGTCACCGCCGTGCCGCCGTTTCTCGCAGTTACGCCACACTCTTGGTCGTTTCACCACGTCGTCGTTGTCACACCCATTTCCAAAGGGCAGAGCTGGGTGCATAGCATATGTGTGCCATGATCTATTTCCACACATATGTTGACGTCACAAGTGTAATATATCAAAAGGACAATGCATAAAAGTGTAATCAACAATTTTATTAACATATTACACTTCGAACAGGCATAATGTCTTAACCTTTATTCATCAAAGTACAGCGAAACATGGACATCCATCCACAGAAAGATGACCAGGGGTATCACTAGACTAGCATCCATGGAGCGCAGCATCATAACTTCATCTGCAAACTTCTGATCAAAATTTAAGCAAGGGTGAGCTCACTTATGGTCGGGGCTCAGCAAGTGGGGGAAAATCTAATGCAAGTTTAACAAGGTGAGGCTAAGGTTACTACTACAGTAAACCTCTGTACAGGCGGTTCGGTTAGCCTCTACACAGGCGGTTCCAGGAACCGCTTGTGGTGCACTGACTGTGATGTAAAACAACATCACAGGCGGTCAATCAAAAATCGCTTGTGATAGACACACATCACTGGCGGTCCGGTTTAAAAGAACCGCCTGTGATAGACACACATCACAGGCGGTCCAGTTTAAAAGAACCGCCTGTGATAGACACACATCACAGGCGGTTTTAAATATAAGTCCGACTGTATTTCAATATGCAGATTCCAGATTCATATTTAGATTCCAGATTCATATACAGAATTAATAATAGATTCAAACACAGATTCAAACACATATTCCACATATTCATCCACATATCAAGTTCCATACACATATTCATCCACATATCAAGTTCCATCATACACATATTCATCCACATACAGGTTCCATACACATATTCATCCACATATCAAGTTCCATCATACACAGATTTATACACATATCAAGTTGCATAACAACTCAACATCTCAAAGTTCCATAGACAACTAAACATCTAAAGTTCCTAACTAAAGATTTAAACATTGTGTGATATCGTGTACAAACTTAGTTCTGGGAATTGTTGCAAATTTCCATTTGTATTGTAGAATAGCCCTTGTTGATAAAGAACTCCACGGCGCATAAAGTAAAGCAAGTCTTTTACAACCTTAGCCACACCGACAGAAACCATATCTCTTTCTAACCATTCAGCATTGATCTTGGATTTAGGAACCTGCAATGAAAGCAAAAAGCAAGCAGTACTAAGAGTAATGTGATGAGCAACAATATAACATAAAAATTGCAACATAGACAATGATAGCGAACTTACATCCTCACGATTGACCATGTAATGGAAGGTGACACGACACCATTCGCATACATAATAACCGCACAGGAAAGTACCCGGAGGTTGTTTGTCACCATATGGAAATAATGATATTGACAAATTAGGCTTGTCCTCTGGATGTTCGCCGCCAAGACCTTTCCAATAAAAACGGTATGCACTGCATATAAGAATAGCATTGTGAGATTAAGAATACATTTGTTAAGTTGTAATAAGTACAAGTGTGCAATAATAATCATACTTATCTAAAATCTTCAAGAAGTCATTATACGTAGCCTTTTCCATTCTCAGTGAGTCGAAGACCATGACTTTACCATGCTTTGGAAAGATCATGATACAAATGTAGTGGTCACTATATAGACATAGACGAAAACACATGTTAAGATCACGATTGCCATAATTTATAGTTCAAAACCATGTCGAGAACTTACTTAAAGTGGTGCGGAGCTATTATTAAGTCCTTGCCATGTTGTATATGATTATACATGGCTCATCCAATGTATGCCGCCGTTACCTTCATTTTCTTTCTCTGATTTTGTTTGACGGCTTTCTCAAATTCAGCATCATCCAAGTCTTTGTATTCTTCTCCATGTCTCCGAGCAACTTCTTTGTAGCGAGCTTGGGATATCATCAACGGGTCAAGAAACCCTGTCTTAAGTTGTTTCTTCTTATCATCCATGTATTGCATCTTACGTGTAAAAGTGTTAATTGTTAGACTCTCGTTTATGTGTGCGTGTACAAAAGTAACAAATATGAAAGTTTAGAGGTACTTACAAGCAAAAGAGGGTTAAGTAGTTGGTTTCCATCCTTTGTCGGTGGTACAACGACCAGAGATCGTCAAAGAATAAATGCCGCACAGGATCTATATTATCATTGCTCCAAAATGCATCTTCTGGCACAACAAATGTGAAGTCCTCAAGTTTGTATTTGTTGCTAGCCACCATGTACAACTCATGCATTCTAATCTCCGGAGTTGACAACTTAAAAAGTTGCACCGTCGTCAAGAACGGCCTCCCATTCACAAATTTAGGAGGAACATCCTCCTTCTTGTATATCGAGATATTGGTTTTAAGACGTAATGATTCTCGAGTATGAATCATTCCATCTTCTTCCCATACTTCGAAATTGTCTATTTGGGACCATGTGCGTACTCCATGAGATGCTGATTCCGCTTTTGATTGATTTGTCATAACACTCCGTAATTTATGCAGGTAGCGTGCCACTGATTCTGACGGTTTCTTGACATCGTCAGTGGCAATTCGCTGATGAATTTTCTTTGAAATAGTTGGCCCTTCAACATTGGTGTCAACCTTTGCATCCTTTTTGATGTTTGTGTCGACATTCTGAGGAACAATTTTGTCTACGTTCTCCTCGTCGAGTTCCTTCGTAAGAGGTGATATGAAAGTTTCAACGATTTTTGTGGAGGTCGGTGTCATATTTTCCTGCACCATGGGGTATGGAATGATCGAACTATCTTTCTGTTGCATTGGTGTTGAATTCGGCGTTGGTGACTTATGACGTGTTACACGGCTTAAGATCGGCTCATCACCCAACTTGATGTCGCGTCTATGCCAAAGGACCAACTCGTTCATTGCCTCCTGCAAAGTTATGATCCCCTCAACTGGAAAGTCTATCTCCCAATCTTCACAACCACTGTCTGTGATCTCTAGAACTTGGACCACAGTATAGTGTGGCAGGACAGGATTATCCTTGTAGTTAACAAGTCTTGGTTTTACCAAACCAGTAGCAGCTTGTTTTGTTTTTGTCCCAGATCGATTGATTGGAATATGAAGAAAGCAAGGCTTGTCCTCAACAATATCGTCTACAGGGTACTTGGTGAAGTCTTGCACAGATCCTACGTTGCTAGGGACTATAGGTGGACTCATGTGGCCTGGCTTGAGTTCAAATGATATGCATTCTGTTTTCTTCATTTTGTTCATCACGTCATTAATAGCCTTTTGTACCCTTTCATCAATAGTCTCTTCAAGGGTCCTTTTCAACTTCTCGTGTTTCCTATATGACGACGCATACTCTGGAAATGCCTCTCTCTAGGAAATCTTAGAAGAGATTCCCCGAGCCCGTCCAGTGTGTTCAGGATTGCCTAGTGCTGCAGTTAGTATGTCATTCTCCCTTCGAGGCTTAAATTCGCCCTTCTTTCTCTTATCTGCATATTCTTGAATTTTTGTCAAAACTTCGCCTACCAATTCTGGATGCAAAAGTTTGCCGTCCTCACTCAAACCTGCCCGACCTAAGATCCAACGAATAGCTCGCTCATCGATATCTTTTAATATTGGGTCCAAAGTGCCATTAGCTATAGCTTCCTCGATTATCCTGTTCCACTGCACAACTTTATGGTGATATCCGGTTGACCCCAGGCGATGGGGGTGTTTGTTCATCTTCGCTCTCTGAGAATTAGTTTCGCCCAGTTCTATGGCCTTCAGTTCAGTCTTCTGACAAACAAATTCCTCCCACTGAGCTTGAGTGATTTTCCCCATTTTCTTGGGCGGAGGAACCTTATTCTTCTTAAGAAATTCCCTATTCATCTCGGCCTTCCACCCATGAAACATCTTGGCCATAGCAGAGAGCATCGACTTCCTTACTGCATCCTCTGTGCCTTTTGGGAACTTGAATGACTCAGACAACTTAGCCCATAGCTTATTGCGGGTGTCTTCATCTAAATCCTTCCATTTTTGAAGTGTGATTGGCACTATATCTCTAACAGTAGACCCGTAGGAATTTCGAAACTTTGTAACCACGTCAAGTGGTTCTTCAGGAAACCCCTCTGCATTTAGTTTTGTTACGTACATAACTGCACCTTCTTTCATCTGATTGGGACCTCGTCACCCTCATTTCCGCTTATGTGAAACGGATGATTCAGGCATCGGAGCATCCTCCGTGTTTCATGTAGAACATGCATCCTCTTTCTTCTCTTCATTTGAAATCTATATATTGAAACAATTAATGGCCTTTCATATATGAACATTATTTTAGAATATAGTCGGCATATTTCTATTTACCTCTTCATCGTTGGGAATATAGTCGGCATCAAGCTCATCTGATGTTTTTTTCTTCCTTGGAGGTATAGGAGGACAAGGATTGTCGTCACTAGAACTATCCTCCCCGCTCACTTCACCGGAGCTGCTCGTTGTCTGCCATTCAAGTTTGGTCGCGTCTTCATCAACTTTGTTAGACGCACCGATGCAGTCCACATCCATCCTAGTAGGTACCTAGTGCACAGCTAGTTCCATCGATAAAGGGATATTTTGTTAGTCTGATATACTGGTTCCATCAATAAGGGAACTTGGAGAAAAGGTGATTCAAAAGAAATCGAGCCCAAACCCGCCTCTGTGTCCCTCCTTTTACTCCCCAAACAGAAAGCCCAAACCCACCTCCAGGGCAGGATCGGGCCGGGAAGCACGGAGCAGATAGAAGTGCACTTTCCAATGCAGATAGACAGAGAAGACATGGCTGTGATGTTATAATGCTGAAGGACACCAAGAAGAGATTATGGCCTGTCATCCACCACCACTGCCCGTTATTTGTGGGCTTCACCAAGGGCTGGAAACATTTGGTGACAGCAAACGACCTTCGGGCTGGGGACGTCTGCGAGTTTGTTAAGGGGCCAGACGATGGTGAGCCGGTGTACTCTGTCCGGATGTGTGGTCACAAAATTTAAAGCCACCCTGGCTTCATCTGTGCGCTTCTCTTCTCTTACATCGGCTACTAAGATCACTTAGCACCCCACCTAAGAGAAGAGAAGCGCACACATGAAGCCGGGGCAGCTTTAAATTTTGTGACCACACATCCGGACATAGTACACCGGCTCACCATCGTCTGGCCCCTTAACAAGCTCGCAGACGTCCCCAGCCCGAAGGTCGTTTGCTGTCACCAAATGTTTCCAGCCCTCGGTGAAGCCCACAAATAACGGGCAGTGGTGGTGGACGACAGACCATAATCTCTTCTTGGTGTCCTTCAGCATTATAACATCACATCCATGCCTTCTCTGTCTAACTGCATTGGAAAGTGCACTTCTATCTGCTCCGTGCTTCCCGACCCGATTCAGGCATTCAGCCGATGCCATTCTCCATATAAGTCCCAAACAGAGAATAGGGATGAGGTAGTCAAGATTTGGACACAAGTCTAAATTTGGTGCTACTCGGCACAATCGATATCACTACTAGCATCTATAGATATGGACACAAGTCCAAATTTGGTGCTACTCGGCACCATCGATATCACTACTAGCATCTATAGATATGGACACAATTCCAAATTTGGTGCTACTCGGCACCATCGATATCACTACTAGCATCTATAGATATGGACACAAGTCCAAATTTGGTGCTACTCGGCACCATCGATATCACTAGGGAAAAAAAATACATCAAAGAGATCCACTTCCCAATAGTACTCGAAGATAGTTCATTGACTTGACACTCTCTAAGAGGTTCATACAAAATACATTATCTCTAAGAGTGAAACCTACGATACTCATATCGTGTTGTTTAGGACTAAACATCAACAACCCCTTAACTGGTCGCTATCATACTCAATTCCAAAATATTTTTCCAATATGTCGGCTTGAGTATGGAGATCTGGGCTTGGGAGTTCCTCCAAATCATCTGCAGCTTCATCATCTTCAGCATATTGCAGGGCTTCATCTTGAATAATTTTAGCCCTCTTGGAGTCAGCATACTTTTTGATGGACAAAGCACACTTCTCAAGCATGTCGCATACATCTCCAATTTGAAAAAAAGTGGTCTTAAGTGTGTACACTAATTCCGGTTCACTAGCATCCACAACCCCATCAGTCACTAGAATGCGAATGATGTCAACATGTGTCTCGATGACTCGAGCTGAGCTCTCAACCATGTCAAGTGGCTCTTTTTCCATCTCTGAAACTGAAAATCACCAAGTCTCACAATCAAAATTGAGATCGCAACAAAGGCAGGGATCAGAGGGAAAACAAGGATGTGGCTTATAGGGCAAAAAGAGGGGTCCAAATAACATTGTCATGGCTATGAACAAGTCAAAGATGGGAGATAAGAACAAGTCTTATAACATAGGGTTGGGAAGCAAAGATAGGTAGTCAAAAAACTAAGAAGGGAGATAAGAACAAGTCTTATAACATAGGGAGATAATAACATTGTCATGGCTATGTACTTCCATGATTTATGTGGCCATAAGCACATTTGCCCTAATGATTACCAAACAAAGATAGGTAGTCAAAAAACACTAAAAATAGACTTGTTGCCCCAATCACTATGGAGATTTTCTTATAACTGAATATGTAAGTGAAAAAAACATTTAATCAGAAGGGATAAAAATAGATCCCAATTGATGGAGGGACACAAAATTCTTCATTCGAAGGATACTAACACCTTAATGGTATACAAACATTTAATCAGAAGGGATAAAAGAAATAAAAAAACTAATACATGAGAAGTAATTGACAACCAAGCAATAAGCATATGATTCAGGGATAGCCAAACAAGTAATTGACAACCAAGAAATAAGCAATAAGCATATTGACAACCAAACAAAATATGTAAGTGAAAACACCAACAGTAATTAATCTAAGCACTGATAATCAGGGATAGCCATTGATTAACACCTTAATGTGTTTGAACCATTGATTAACCTAACCATTTGATTAACCTAAGCTATGATTCAAACACATATATATCCAGCTGTGTATTCAAACACATATATGATTCAAACACAAGTAATCTGCCATCAATTAACATATATGATTCAAACACATATAGGAAATTCGAGCCATGAACTTAGAAGAAATGGAACCTGAACTTCGACCTTACTACGAGAGGAAGAAGAAAGAGCTCGGGGACGGCGGCGCTTCGGGCTCGGGGACCGTGACAGTGGCGCTTGGGCTCAGGGACGGCAGCGCACTCGGCGCTCGGGCTCAGGGACGGCGGCGCTCGGGCTCGGGGAAGGAGACGGCGGCGCTTGGGCTCAGGGACAGCGGCGCACTCGGCGCTCGGGCTCGGGGACGACGGCGCTCGGGGACGGGGACGGGGACGATGGCAGCCTGGCGGCGCAATGTGTCAGCTCGGACGGGAAGAGTTAGGGTTCATGCCGACCAACAAGCCTTTTATATTGTAAACAATCACAGGCGGATATTTAGAAAAACCGCCTGTGATAGATAACATCACAGGCGGTTTTTTATTCCGAACGCCTGTGATAGATTAACTTCATAGGCGGTCGGAATAAAAAACCGCATGTGATAGATTAACTTCACAGGCGGTCGGAATCAAAAACCGCCTGTGATGTTATATATCACAGGCGGTTTTTTAAAAATCCGCCTGCGATGTGTGTACACTATAAAAGGACTAGCCACGGGTTCCAGAACCCTAACTCCCAGAACAGTCGCAGCACTGTAGCGGCGGCGGGTGTTTTTTGAGATCTACAGGGAGAAGGTTTTGTTTTTGAATTTATTGATTGATTTCAATAGTTTATGCATATATATGATCTCCGTTTGTTTTCTTTCTCATTTTGATGCGATTTTTTGCCTCAATTTTGTAATATAGACCGGATTTGAAGAAAAGCTTTGGAATTCCAAGATTTGGACTTGTAATAGTTGATCTAGTTTAAAGATTCTTTAGAAACACAGTTGTCTCACCTCAAGGTACCTATTGTTACAATGTTTGTTTCATTTTCATGCACATCAATTCGTTTCATATTTTATGGATGAATTCAATTAATTAATGATTTTATTGATGTTAATCAATATAGGGATAGGTAATGGACCGAAGTTGGATGTACAATGTGCCAAGACCACATCCATCGTACATTCGAAATTTGAGAAGCTTTATTGAAGCGGCCAACAAGCACGTGAATTTGCGAAAGAGCAAGGAGATATATGTCCGTGCATCGATTGTGATAATAAGATAGCTTGGAGAGATACAGGAGTAGTCCAATCACATCTGCTAAAAAGAGGGTTTAAAAACAATTACACGATATGGTCAGAACATGGTGAGTTGGATCCGTGTGAAGTGCCTGGTAATGACGAGAGAGTTGTCGGAATTTTTGATCTTAAAGTTGATGGTAAAGTGGATAATGTGGATGCTAATCAAGATTTTGAAGAATTTGATTGCGAAGAGATGTTGCGCCATATGGAACCAGAAATGTTGAGTTCTGTGGTATAGCAGAAAGGGCTATCTAAAATGGAGGGACTGGAAAGTGCCTCAAAAGAACCTTTATATGATGAATCAAAGGGTTGTGACAAAGAGTTTACTACACTGCGTACAGTTCTAGAACTTCTTAAGTTGAAGGCTAGCGCCGAATGGTCTGATACTAGCTTCACAGATCTTTTGAATTTTCTGTTCCAATTACTACCAAAACCCAACAAACTACCAACAAGCACTTATAAAGCGAAGAAGCTTATATCTCCCATAGCTCTGGGTGTGCAAAAATTCATGCATGTCCGAACCATTGTATTCTATATCGTGGCGATTTTGAGAACGCATCAAGATGCCCAGTTTGCAATGTCAGTCGATACAAGAAGACCTACAATCAAGACTGTGTAAAAAAATTCCTGAAGAAAAATAAAAACAAGAAATCCACTATTGGACCTGAAAGTGACGATGACACTTTTGATGACATGGATGGGAAAAAGAAGTCAAAGATCCCAGCTTTGGTGATGTGGTATCTTCCAGTAATTGATCGCTTAAAACGTTTGTTCTCAAATCCTAGGGAGGCTGAGCTTATGCGTTGGCATGCTAAAAATCGCAAGCAGAATAACAAACAGATTCGACACCCTGCTGATTCATCACAATGGAAAAATTTTGATCTTATGTATCCTGAGTTTGCCAAAGAAACCAGAAATGTAAGATTTGCTTTGGGTACAGACGGAATGAATCCATTTGGTGAAAAAAGAAGTGTACATAGCACCTAGCCCGTGACTTTAACGATGTACAACCTTCCATCATGGCTGTGTCACAAAAGAAAGTACATTATGTTGACTATTCTTATTCAAGGTCAGAAATTAGCTGGTGTTGATATTGATGTGTTCCTAGAACCTCTTATGGAAGATATGACAAAGCTCTGGAATGAAGGAGTTAGAATATGGGATGAGTATTGCCATGAGTATTTCAACTTAAGAGCAATTATATTTGTTACCATCCATGATTCTCCCGGTGGCGCCACACTATCAGGGCAAAAGACTAAAGGAAAGAATGGTTGTGTAGTGTGCGTTGATGGAACTACTTCCATGTACCTTAAATCATCCAAGAAGTTGGTGTTCATGGGACACAGACGGTTCTTGATGAAGCAGCATAAGTACCAAAAGATGAAAGAGGAATTTAACAATGAACTGGAAAGTGAAGGTGCACCAAAGCCTTATAGTGGGAAACTTGTTTTTGAAATTGTAAAGAACATTCATGTTGTATTCGGAAAGTGAAAAAACAAAGGAGAAAAGAGAAAGAGAACTGACCCTTCAACTTACACAACTTTCAAGAAGCAATCAATTTTTTTCAAGTACCTCCCATACTGGAAGGATATGGAAATTTGCCACAGCATTGATTTGATGCATGTAACAAAAAATGTTTTTGACAGCATCATTGGAACCTTGCTGGTCATGCCGAGTAAGACAAAGGACGGACTTAAATCACGCAATGATCTAGTAGATCTTCAAATCAGACCGGAACTTCATCCAATGGATAGTGGCAAAGGGAAGCCTTACCTCCCCCCAGCTAGCTACAACTTGTCAGTTGAGGAGAGAACAAAGATTTGCAAATGTTTGCGTGGGGTCAAAGTGCCCACAGGTTTCTCATCCACTATCAGCAAACTAGTCAGGATGAAGGACTTGTCTCTATTTGGCTACAACTCTCATGACTGCCATGTGATGATGACGGTGTTCCTCCCAATTGCGGTAAGAGCCCTCGAAACAGAGCATGTCAAAGTTGTCATCACACGCTTGTGTTACTTTTTCAATGCGGTTTCACAAAAAGTAATAGCTTTAGAAGATTTGGACTATCTAAAGGCATACATCATCGAGACTATGTGCAAGCTTGAAATGTGTTTTCCTCCATCATTTTTTGATATGCAAGTACACCTAATCATACATCTCGTGGATCAGATAAAAATATTAGGGCCACTATATTTACATCATATGTTTCAGTTGGAGCGATACCTGGGAGTATTAAAAGGTTATGTGCGAAATCGCGCTCACCCAGAGGGTTCAATCATGGAGGGATACACTACAGAAGAAGTGATTGAGAGCTGTATAGATTACATCAGTGACGGAACAATGATAGGTGTGCCTGTACCTAAACATGAGGGTAAACTATGTAGGAGAGGGAGAATGGGCAAGAAAACTTTTTGCGTTGAGGATTACAAGCTAGTACATTGTGCTCATGGTAGTGTACTACAACATCTCACGATAGCCGAGCCTTACATAGAGGAACACCTGGATGAGCTTCGTAAAGAAAATCAGAACCGCACAGAGGACTGGATCATGAGGGAGCACAAACATCGTTTCAGTGAATGGTTAATGGACAAAAACATCCCATTCGGAGACTCTTTGGAAGAGAAAACAATGAAGAATTTGGCTTCTGGGCCATCGTGTTTTGTGACATCATGGCAATCATATGACATCAATGGGTACACATTCTACACTAAATCAAAAGACATGAAAAGTGTTGCACAAAATAGCGGTGTTCGTATCGATGCTTTTGACCTACATGGACAGAAGACCACATATTTTGGATTCATAGAGGAAATATGGGAACTTGATTATGGCCCAAGCATGAAAATACCCTTATTTAAGTGCCAATGGGTACAACATCCCGTGGGGGTGATAGTGGATAACTACGGACTCACACTGGTAGACTTAAAGAAAGTAGGATATAAAGATGACCCGTGGGTTCTCGCCGAATGTGTTGCACAAGTGTTCTATGTACTCGATCCAACATATGAGAAGATGCATGTAGTTATTTCTGGAAAGCAAAAAAATGTTGGAGTTGAGAATGTGGGAGACCAAGATGAGGAATACAATAAGTATGAAGAGATGTTCGTCTTTAACGGTCCAGAGAGAATCAAGCGTGTGGAAAAGAAAATTGATAAGAACTTAAAGCCATACATGCGGAAAAATGGTAGTTCATGAAAAAATTGTATGAATCAAATTATATTTGTTATCATGTATGATCGACTATGCATTGTGGTTGCCAATTAATTTAAAATCTCTCTAGTTATCTATGTGTGCTATTATAATTCATTTAAATTGTATTTGCATATTTATGTTAAAAATTAAATATTAATTCATTTAAATTGTATTTGCATATTTCTGTTAAAAATTAAAATATTAATTCATTTAAATTGTATTTTCATATTTCTGTTAAAAATTAAAATATTAATTCATTTAAATTGTATTTGTATTTTCATATTTTCACAATCACAGGCGGTTTTTCCTTAGGGTCTGTTTGTGAAAAGAATAGAGCACCACAGGCGGTCCTAAACAAAAACCGCTTGTGATACTAATACATCACAGGCGTACCGAACCGCCTGGGACATCACAGGCGGTTTTCTAACCGAACCGCCTATGATGTAAAAAGCCTACCGCTTGTATAGAGCCAAATTGTACTAGTGTGTTGAGCAGTAAGCATTTTAGTTGGTCAACATTTTATTAACAACACCTGTCTTACTAATAAGTGTGAATCCCAAGTATTCCCATTAAACAAGGGTATAAGAGTATATCCAAAACACTTAAGTGACACCACTTAAGCAAACCACTGGTAGATCATCGAATCTCGAATTATTTCCATCTTCAAGTTTATTTATCATGTGAGGAGTCCAGGCTGCTCATAACCGTGAGCACGACTGATATATCAATTTTACACTCTGCAGGGGTGGCGCATCTTTACCCATGAGTCGTGATTCCCTTCTAGCCCGGGTTAGCTAGACCCGTATTCACTTCTGAGGTGAATGGCTAGGGTCTCACTACGAGGCTTCTCCCTAGAGTCCTCATTACGCAAATGCTAGAAATGGTCAAACTGCATAAAGCACACCTAATGTAACCAACCTATAGTCTAGACTGCAGGGTAAAGCTTTGGGAACTATGCCCGTATCCAATCTGCCTAAGCCGGAACTATAAGCGCTTGTCAGATGCTCCCGTTCCGGTCGACCACGACCAGCACCCAACATAAGACTTCCCTAGTTATTTAGCCAAGACCAGAGCCATGATAGTTCTCATGGTAGCACTGTTTTCCCGGGTGGTCACTCCATATTCCAATTAATTTGCAATAATCTTGTTTAACCATCGGGTTAACAACAATAATGTAAACTTACCATTTGGAACATTAGTATCATACAGGAGTGACTGCATAAAGTTAAGTTGTAGCAATAGCATAGCTACTTGATTAGATCATAATCCTAGATTAAATAAGGAGTAAGGTTGGAACGGTTAGGGGTATCTAAATAGGTAACCCATCAAATTATGCATATATATCCAAGAATAAACTTTATTAAATGTATTGTTTGGGATCAAACACAGTATGTAGAGGGAGAAGTCCACTTGCCTTGCTTATTTAAAACTTGAGTTTCTTCCACGAATCGGAATAGATCTTGAATCTTAACTACTAGATCAACCACTAAATATCACACAAACAAACAAGAAGAAACAAGCACCACTCAATAACATACAATATTCACCATACGCAAAGCTAAAAGAAAGCTTAATGAAAGAGCATTCGTTTTTCAAATATGTCGCAAGTAATGGTTATAATAAGAGGGTATTCTTTTCAAAAATGTGTGATCTATAGTTTATAAAACAAGACATGAGCTTAAAAATATCTTAATTAAAATATACAAATATTAGGTTCACCAAATTAATCTTTTATAAAATGTCATATGTGATATGTCTAATATTAAGGGTTTATAAGATGATAAAACACGTTATAACAATATTAAACCTTTTTAATATTTTTAGAAAAGATATATGTTATATATCTAAGGTTAATGCATTATGAAATACATTATTAATTTTAGAAGCATTATGGAACGTATTATAATTCATTGTTAAACATTCACTTATGATAAACTAAGATATAAGTATAAATAGGTTTTATATGAAAAGATCATTATTATTAAACACCTTTTTTATGAAAAACTAGGTTATAGGCCCTGAAGTGGATTTTCATGCAAAAGATAATGAACGAATAACCATCTTTTATTTTTATTAGAAAACACATAGCTTATATTATTATATTCGAAGTCAATATATAAAGTAACATTTTAAGTTATAAAAGAACTTGAACTCTTATTACTTTATTTTATTCTTTAAGAAAAACTAAGTGATTCATATATAATGTGGACTAAATTCAATAAAATCATTAATCATGCCATAAACCTAGTTAAGAACAAATTGACTATAGGTATGATTAATAAATTATGATAAAGGATAATTAATCTTTTAATTATCTTTAATTCTATTATAGGAACAAATGATCTAATTCATTAGAAAGGAAATTATGTACAAACTATCATTTTAATTTTTAAAAGCAATGACCCTTGTTATCTTTTAATTAAGAAAATATAAATAATCTATTAATTGGACATATATTTATCTTCTATTTTTATTAAAAAACATATGGTCTACATATTCTTTTAAGTTTCCATTTAATATGACTATACTTAAACATCTATAATGAACTTTGTTAAATATGATATCTATTAAAAATGTCATTTTAAACTAGAAACAACTTATCTACTTTAGTAAGAAACCTATGTTTACCAACATAACTATCAATTTCTTTATTAGAAAAAAGTATGAGCGCCTAATTAAATCATTTTAACATTATTATAAATTCTACTCTTTTGGTTTTCTCCTTTCTTTTCTAAATAGAATTTATACGTATAACTAAAAATTGTTTACTTAATTCTTCTAACATTAGTATTCTAAGAAGTGATTGTAAATTACTAAATGGGACTTTTAATAATATATTCATGGTTGTTATGACATAAATAAGCATTTTACTATTCTAAGTAATTAAGTGCTATATTTATGAATACTTTTATCATGAATAGTAACATATATATTTTCCTTTGACCAGAAAATACGTGGCTTAGTATTTCTTCTATTTCTTCATGCAAATAAGTTTACACTTAAAATACTACCAACAATTATCGCTCTACACACTAAAGTGAAATCAAATCTCTAAACGTTTTCTAGTATGAAAATCATCGCGGTAGTGAATAGTGACTGTACTTATTTTAAAATTATAAAATCATACTCATATTCAAATCATTGTCGTGGGGTTCGATTTTGGCTACACGTATACATCGCAATCTCTAAAATCATACACGTGAATCGTCAAATCGCATCAATATTACAACAATAATTCACAAGATTTATCAATTCAAAACATGGTTTAGAAAATAAATTAACGGGTTGTCTTCAACCTTGGGACGAACGACGGTCTTGGCGGGCAAAGAACGGGCGCAGTCGTCGGTGAGCGTTCGGACGGCGAGGTACAAGCTCCGGCGACGAACGGCGGACAGGGCCATGGCAACGAGCTCAGGCGGCAAACTAAGCACGGCGCGGATAGGTAGAGAGAGGAGAGCGTAAGAGAGAGGGAGCTCAGGGAGGAAGAGAGGGAGGAAGTCCAGGCGCTTTTATAAAGCGAGAGGGGAGAGAAACGGCGGCCGGTGTCTTCAATCAGCCATCAATGGCGTTCATGGAGCTTGAATGGAGGTAATAGGGGAGAGAAACAGACGCAATGAAGTTCCATAACACAGGAGAGAAACGGACGGCGCGGGCGTCGGTCCTGGCAACGACGTCTGCGGTCAGCATCGGGCGGCTTCTAGCAGCGGCGCTAGTCCTTGGCGCGGGTCGGGTGCACAGGCTGTGGCGTCGGGTCGTGGGTGTCGGGCTTGCTGGAGTGCAGGGGCACGGTCTTTGACGCGTCTAGGAGGGGTGCGGGGTAGCCGGGCAGCTCGGCGGGTGCGGCGCGGTTGACGTCCTGGTCGCGGGCGGGTCGTGCGAGGAGGCTGTAGGGGCGCCGTCGGCCTAAGCGTCGCGGCTGGCTATGGAAGAAGGCAGGGAGGAGAGAGGGAGAAAGGTGGCGACGACCAGCAGGGGATTTGGTTAGAGGCAGCGGCTCCTTCTAGTTGGGCCCCTAGTGGGCTTTAGGGTTAGGGTTAGTTATGTTTTTTTCTAAATTCAAAAATCATATTTTAAATAACCCTAAAATTCATAACAATTAAACCAAAATTATTTTTAAATAAAACATTATTTTTGAACTAATAATTATTATATTATTAATTAGGATTTTCCTATAAGAAGAAATGCTATTAAATATCCACAAATCAATCATGCGAAATCAAAAATTATTCCAAATGCAATAAATAACAAACACTTCAAAGAAAATTCATTACCATAAATACCATTAATAACTAAATGCATTATTTTTATTTCATGATTTTTATAGTGTTACAAATCTACCCATCTTAAAAGAATCTCGTCCTCGAGATTAAAAAGGCTAGCATGAAAGCAAAGATGATACATGGTTATTTGTAGAATATTAGTTCACATTGGATTGTTCTAAAATTAAGGAACTTCCTTTCTTCTTTGCTCCGCAATGTATACTAATCAAGCGACCTTCATCATCATACTTATAAAATGGTGGGTCTTTTGAACTATTGCTTAGGTCATGCTTGGCAGCTTTCTTCTTTATTCGGTCTAGATGCTTCTTGGGGAATTCACGAATAATGTGTCCTTCATTTTTGCAGTAGTAGCAAGCACCTCTTGCTTTGAGTTCTTTGCGAGTCAACTTTGCTTGATCAACAGGGAATGAGGGTTGACTGGATGTCTGTATCTCATATAGCTGAGCCTGACTTGATTCTTCTGTTTGGGTATCCATGTGTTTTGTGGCTTTTGCTTGTGGTTGGGGTGGACTAATCATGTATCCAAACATTTTTCTATTCCTTTTGTTGTTCTTCATTCCATTCAACGAATATCTCTATGACTCATTTTTCTCGTTCATAGTTGTTAAGGTAGGAATATTGTCGTTGGCACCATTTACTTCATTTCCATTAGGGTTCATCATCTAGTCAGAGGGTAAAAAAGTTAGTGAGACAGACTACATAAGAGGCTTGCATGACATTAAGATAAAGAGCTAACACAACTATTTGATTTCCAAAATAAGATTAGTTAAGGATGATTTCCGATTCTGCCTAGTTTCATCATACTACAAGAGTGTACAAGTGTTTTAATCCTTAACAAAGATCTTTTGCTTTTCAGAGCATGATATCCAAATCATCTTTCTCATCCAACAGTATTTCTTTGAGCACAACTTGAGAGAAAGACTTGAGCGGGACTTTAGGGCAACTAGAATAGATCATCACATTATTTGCATATAGCAGATGACACCACACTTTATTCTCTTTATAAAGAGGCAAAACACAATAGGTGCGAGAGATTCTCCAAATTTATTCATATATCACTTAGCACAATTACAAATCTTGAAAGGGGCAACACCTTGACATTTTTTTCTTCGTGAGACATACTCCTTCTAGCTAAATGATATATTATTCTTCCTTGTCAGATGCACCAATCAGAGCTGGAGGTCGATTGTCTTCAACTACTATTCCTTCTCTAGATGGGTTTCCAAACACATGGTTCTCTCAGTATGTTGGATTACTGCCTTAGTTCTTTGTAACCAATTCTTTCCAAGAATCACATCATTTCCCATTGATTCTATCACTATAAGATCAGCTAGAAAATCTATCCCATTGATTTTAACACTTACATTTGGACATATGTAATTTACTAACATTTTTCTTTCGGGTGCACTGATGGTCATCCTTGATCTCAAGGGACACTTAAAGATACCATACTTTGTTGCAAACTAGGCACTGATAAAAGAATGTGTTGTACGAGGATCATACGACATGGTGGCGACAGTTGTGTGAATGACTAGTGTTCCAAAAATTACTGCATTTTCATATGGAATGGTTCCTATCACTGCATAACTTATCCTTCCTATGGACTTTTTCCATTGTTTATTCTTTGTTGATGCATGAGTTTGAGGGTGTTGTCTTTTCTTTTGGACATTATTGATCTCCACAACTTTCTTAGGACAACTATTAAGAAGATGGCCGGTATCACCACAGCCAAAGCAAGCATGACTTGATGAGTTACATGGATGCTAGTCTAGTGATACCCCCGGTCATCTTCCTGTGGATGGATGTCCATGTTTCGCTGTACTTTGATGAATAAAGGTTAAGACATTATGTCTGTTCGAAGTGTAATATGTTAATAAAATTGTTATTTACGCTTTTATGCATTGTTCTTTTGATATATTACACTTGTGACATCAACATATGTGTGGAAATAGATCCTGGCACACATATGTTATGCACCCGGCTCTGCCCTTTGGAAACGGGTGTGATAGTCGCAAGCCGTGAAGGTTAGCCAGTGACAGCCGTAAGTCCTTGTCTTGTAAATGCCACAATAGCGTTTGTCGGTGACTCACCCCTCTCTTCGGCCGCCAGCTTTCTTCCCCAAATTCGGAGCCACCACTCACGGATACTATAAATTCAGTGCACAGCTAGCTCCGCTAGATTATTACAAAGCCAGAGCACCAACCCTCGCCCTCGATTAGCCACCATAGCCGGAGAACTTCGTTCTTCCCCCACATCGGTCGTCTGCGCCACCGTGTGTCACTCCACCGTGGCCAGCCACTCTCAGGTCCGTGCTTGCTCTCCTTTTCCGTGTTTCAGCACTCTCTCATGCTTGTGATGCTCGTTGGTCTGGCCAATTAAGGTATACCGCGCTAGAGCATACGGAACATGTCGACATTGTCTCAAGCTCCACGGGTGTGCGTGGACTGAGTTCTAGAGCTGCGTTCGGGGTAAATTAGTGTTTCCCAGTGGATCGCCAAGGTTAGAATTAGGTGTAGACCATATTGGAGCACGGGTTGTTGGGTATTGCAGCCGGTACGAGTTCGTCGGACAGCGCTCGCCGCCGTCCGTGGTCGGGGACCTGATCTTGTGAAGGAGAGAAAGGAGAGGGGCTTAAGTGCGATTGTCAGTGAGACAGGGAATAATGCGTAGGGATTCTTTACTGGTTTTTTGAATAGCCAAGGATCTCTACGCAAATTAACTAGCGCGGGCGCATGCGTGACCACGTTTTGCCTGGTTATGGGCCGAATCGGGCTAGATAAAACCCAGTACTATTCATCATTTTCCTTTTTTTCCTTTTTCTGCTAGACTTAGAAATTTATAGGAAATTCTAGAAAAATGGCAAAATTATAGGACTAATTTTGCTAGACTCCTAAATTCACCTAGTAATAAATAAAAATAGTTCCATGATTTTTAGTTCAAACCTGGAATTATTTAGCATTTAAAGATGTCTAAACCTAGTCTTTTAGAATTTTAGAATTAATTTGGTAGCTCCAAAAATAATAAAACTTTTTGGGTAAGCTTGATTTGAGGATTAAAGCCTTTGGGTAAAGTTCGACATGCTTTGGACATTGTTTGATCCCAAACCCAATACACTAGCTCCCTAGGGTATAATTTCCTAACCCTAATAGAATGCTAGCTCAGGAAACTCTAGTGACTCAGGTGTACCGTGAAGGAAAGTTGTATTCAAGATACAACTTAGTGTGTTTCTATTATAGCTGCATATTCATAGCATCACATAAGTATTCATGTATATGTATTGTTATGTATAGAAAACGAAGAAGAAGTGGTAGTCGAAGAAGAAGTTGCCCCGCAAGCTGAAATTCCACCTGTCGAGAACAACTTCTATTTTGACATCTATGGGACAGACCCTGAGCCTCCTGCAACACAAGGCAAGCCCCAGTGCATTTACCCCTTTCCTTGATTTTTTAAACTCTATCACTTGAGATGATGCATTAGGTGATAGGAGTTGCGTGCTAAACAATTGATGCATTTCCTTCCTTGGAAAAATTGATTACCATTCATTGATCCCCTTTTATGAAAAGGATTTTTATGATGCTTAGCCTTACTTTAGAAAACAAAAATTGTTTTGTTTTAAACAAAAGGTGATGTTTCATATGGGATGGGAATTTTTACAAAGAAAAGACTTATGATGGTGAATCCATCATGGCCATCATGGGTTCAACATCTGAAAAGGGTACCTCTGTCTGGTTCCAAATTTTGGGTTTTAAATAATGAAGACGAGACCGGGCGGGTGACTTGCACGAGAAAGGAGTCTCAGTGTAGTGTCTCCGTCTAAGTCGCTTAAGGACCATGTCGATATAGGCTTGATGATCAAGGACCTTTTAACTGGCCACATGCCTCGTCATGGGTAAGCTTTGCCTCGGTCAAACCAATACCAGAAAGGCCACCACGCAATGGGAGTGGAGAGATGGCGAGAGTAGCGTGTACCCTCCGTGGCAAGGGGCTAGACGATGGTGTATCTGTGCTCTCGGTTGGCATGATCCCATTCTGGTCTTGAGAAACTCGGTGGCGAGTTGACATATGCAAGGGTTAAGTGCTACATATGTCGTGTGGTTGGAGATCCCTAGCTGGGTATTAATCGATTCGGATCGCTGTTACTTCTTGGACATGAAGACTTGGTCACTGCCCTACATGTCACAATCTCGTAAAGTGAAGGGTTGATAAAAGATGGCTAGCATAAACTAAGTGTCTGAATTAGGATAGAAAGAACTGTAGCTACAGGTAATGACTTAACCGGATAATAAAACTACATTTTTAAGGATCCACTGTTAGTAAGCTTTTCTGCAAACAGTCTTTGATTATTGATCAGCTTTACCTTGAATCCCACCAGCCAGCATATCCTTGAGAGTCTTTTCATTTGTCAGGTAAGACTTGCGAAAGTACACTCCGTACTCAGGGTTTTCAAACCCATGTTGTTGTAGGTGACGAAACAGCCGAGTTTTGTTGTTTCTGCTCAAAGGTGGTGCCAAAGGAGGAGGCAAATCAGCAAACTCATTATCGGGAGGATGTTTTACCTCCTTGTTATGTAATATTAAGTTATGCACTCAGACACCCAGTATTGTAATAAATCCTCTCTCTATATTTTATGAATGTAAATTATGTTATTGTAATCCGCATCTTTTATTCTTTACTCCGATTATGTGTGTAATGTTTGCATGATGGGTGAAGCACTCTTGGGCGATATGACGATGATACAGATGACCAAACATGTCGAGTGGTTATGCGCATCTACATGGTTGTCCGAGGTTCTTAGGACAAGGACATCTGTAGGTTGGCCTAATACCTTGGGAGGTTCCACGACAGTTTAGATAAGTATTTGTAATCCATAGCTGCTTAACGTAATTGTCTCTGGACCATAGCCTCGACTGTTGTAAATTTATTTCTCGCATAGTCGTAGATGCGAGTTTTGCGCTACGTGTTTGTTTATTGTTTCTTTCTATGTTAAGATTGTGGAATGTATGTTTGAACTCGTATAGATAAAGGTCCGTTGGCAGAGTCCAAAGGAGTTGCAGGCGAAGACCCTGAGCAGCAGCTGGTTGGTGAAGGCAAGTGTCCTCTGAACTATTTATGTCCTACTCATTTCATAATTCATCTCCCGAATTTACACAATTTATACCTAAGGATTTACTAGTTCTTGTTTATCCTGTCCTTGTTCACCTATTTGGGTTGGATCATTTTTGGATTAGCTCTATGCTAGCGCTTTACTTTAATCAATGAACATGATGAGATTATTTATGATACGATATTTACCTTTGGATATGATTATGGCATTGTGTCATTTATGTGGGCTCAAGCTGTTTCTCGAGTGCCTCTCTGTAAGGACTGGTTTATTGGATGACCACCCAGGAAAACAGTACAGCCATGAGGGTGGTATGGGACGCCCTTAGCCAAATAATTAGAGGAACTGAGGTGTACTTTGCTTCGTCGTCGTGCCATCAATGGGGCTCGGTGTATGCGGCTCGTTCTGTCGCGGGTGGTTTGCCCCTTAGGGAGGAGTGCGATACATTTAGGAAACCTAACGGATGGCAACAACCTTAGGGAATCTTTGTAAAGGCTACGTAGTGAAACCTTGTGTACTCACCTTGGTAGTTTTTAAGGATTTGATCGGCCCGAGGCAAAAAGGAATCACGGCTCGTGGGTAAAGTGTGCAACCTCTGCAGAGTGTTATGAAACTGATATATCAGTCGTGCTCACGGTTATGAGCGGTCTTGGGAGCTCCATTGATTAGAGATACTATGGTTACAGATGTTGATGAGGAATAATTATGGTTTTGATGATTATGATTATGATTCTGGTTTCTGGTATTCTTTCTGTTTGGAAGGAGAACTTTTGGGTAAATAACATGGGTTTAATGCTAAAACTTTGCTCTATATTAGTAATAATTACCTAACCAACTAAAAACAACTGCTTAATCTTAACCCCACATAAAGCTAGTCCAGCATAGCCAAATAGGACAACTGTTGAGTATGTTGATGTGTACTCACCCTTGCTTTACAAGACTTCTTCCAAGATGAAGTTCACATTGCAACCACTGCTCAGGAGAAGATGAAGTCATGGTGGAGGATATCCATGACTTCCAAGACTATGATGAGTTCTAGGTGTGGGTTAGCGGCAAACCCCCAATCGGCTGCCTGTGAAGGCCATGTTTAGCTATGTTTCGTTTTTGCACTTTGATCTATGTTAATAACTCTGTGGATGTCTCGGGAATCATGATGTAATGAAACTATTACCTCTTTTATGTTATTATTTGAGCACTGTGTGATGATGTCCGGTTACGTAACTACTGTTTACGTGAATTGCTGATCCTGGCATGTACATGGTTCGCATTGGGTTTGACTTCTAAAACCGGGTGTGAAAAAAACCTATAGCATCAATAGCATGGTCTCAGAAACAAAGAATATATACCGAGTACCCCAAGGGGCTGGGTAAGTGACCCTGAAGTTACCAGCATGTCATTTTTGTATCTTTGCATTTACTTTCACAGGTACTTTCATCATTTTACAAGTTAATACAATAATGATCCAGTATCTTTGAGCCCAGCAATACGGAGCTATGTTTTATTTCACCTAAGTAATGGTGAAAAAGCTCTAAAGACGTTCCTAAGGGAATGCAGAGCTATGTTTTATTTCACCTAAGTAATGGTGAAAAAGCTTTGAAGACGTTCCTAAGGGAATGCAAAGCTATGTTTTATTTCACCTAAGTAATGGTGAAAAAGCTCCGAAGACGTTCCTAAGCGAATGCAGAGCTATGTTTTATTTCACCTAAGTAATAGTGAAAAATCTCTAAAGACGTTCCTAAGGGAATGTAGAGCTATGTTTTATTTCACCTAGGAAATGGTGAAAAAGTGTCACACCCGGGTTTTAGGGTTCCAAAACCTGGACGCAAAATAATCACCAGGTGTGCTAGGACCAAGTCTCACACATATGATGAATAGTGGTACAGAAACGAATGTCACATCTTTACTATATAATAGGAGCTCTGTACAAAATAAATAAATAATTACATTGAAAGGAGACAATGATCCAGCAACCCAAAGTTGACTGGGAGACGACGGCCTAGACCTCTCACGAACACATCGCAGCATCCTCCATGCCCTAATCCTATGGTACCTGTTCTTGACCTGTGGGGGTGTGAGACAGCAAGAGTGAGCTCACATACGTTCATCGCTCAACAAGTTGTGGGAAATAATGTGCATGAACTCGCCAAAGGTGGGAGCTCATGTGAAGTGTAAGGCTTACCAAAGAGGATGGTTGAAGCTGAGCATTGCTTTTAAAGTTGGTCAAAATTTTATTAGCAATTACTAAGTATAAGTAGATACCAACCCAATTAAGTAGTAGAACAAAAGTGATAACAACACCTGCAATGCAATGCATATGACAAATTGAATTTAATTCCATAAATTAATCATGTGAGGGTGCAAGCTGCTAATGACCGAGAGCACGGCTGATATAGTAGTTTTACACTCTGCAGAGGTTGTGCATCTTTACCCACAAGTTGTGTTACCCATTTGCCACAGGGTTGATCAGAACCCATACACCTCTACCAAGGAAGCGAGGCAGGGTACCACTACGAGGCCTTTACAAAGTTCTACTAGCTTCAGAAAACCTGATACAGTTTCTAGGAAGCTCCAATGCAGGGATCCATCACCTGACCGCCATCGCAGCAAAATCAACCTAAGGACCTCCCCACACTGACCACTCCCCTACTGCCCTTGCCCCTTTCGGGTAAGGTAGTCCTCCACTAGCTTTCCTAATTATTCAGCCAAGGGCATCCCATTAAACCCTTGTGGTAGCACTGTTTTCCCGGTTGGTCGCTCCATGTTCCAATTAACATAATGATCTTATCATGAATAGTAAATAATAAACAGATAATAAAAGTGTGATCATGAATAATGTATCTCCATACCCAAAACCACATAAAGAAATAGCAAGTACTACCCAAAAAGTTCAGTGGAATCAAGGTATAAAGATAGTCAAACTAGGGTAACCTATTGGGTCCCAACAAAATTAACCTACACAGATCATTATGATTAATAAGAACATGACTAGGTAAAAAGAAGTGATCAAGGGCACAACTTGCCTGGGACTTGAGATTCTATGTACCAGGATGATCTTCAGATGACTCGTGACCTCGCTGCTAAACGTAGCAATATAGACAAACATAGTATAGGCAAAATTAACATCACACCAAACATAAGAACAACTACATAAGAATATTCTATGCGATGCTACGAGATCGTGGGTTCGAGAATCGCTAAATTCGGAGTTACGGTTAAGAAGTTGTGGTTTTCTGAAGTCTTAGGTGATTAAATAGTAGAAATACATTCTATGTTAAGTAGCATTAATCATGTCAGAAATTGTATGAAGAATTGACTAATTCAACCTTAATCCTAAACCACAACGTGCTTAGAGATTATATTCTAGCCAAACTATAACTGTAGACAGATTAACTTTGTTTATCAAGTCTAATCTACTATTTATAGGTCAAACAAATATATATATTTTTTGGAAAATATGCCACATGATAAAATAAGGTTACAAAAGTGTAGGCAATATTAATATGAGTCTAACGCAACTTGAATGGATCAAATCGGAGTTTTGTTTCTCTAGTTATAAATTTCTGGAGTTATTTAGTACCTAAAATAGAGTAATTCAAGTGAATAATTTTAAATCAAGTTTCATGGCTAAACAAAGGTACAAGGTGATAAACAATATTGAAACATAATTAATGCAACTAGAATGGATTAAAAAGGAGTTAAAATTAATTATTTATGAATTTTCTAAGTTTGTAAGAATTACTTATACACTAAAATTCATTTTCTGTATTTATTTGTTATTTCCTAGAATTCATTTGGCCTGTGGTTACTGTTTTTACAAAGTTTAGGGTTCAGAACACAAATTTCAGGACCCGCTTGTTATGATTCTTAAAGGTGCAAGGACCGCGGGTTGAATACATGATTCTGCTGGGACTCTTTTGCAAAAAGTCACGCACGAAGGGGTATCAGTGGATATCGACCGCCAGATCAGAACCAACAGCCAAGATCATATCGCCATGACTCCGAACGGGTACGCGAAAATAGTCGTTCGATCAGATCAAACGGTCAGGAGCGCCCCACGCCTAAGCGGTATGATCAAACAAATCTGAACCGCCCATTACTTGATCTACGGCCACCTTCGCATCCAAGCTCAGATCTAATCTTCGTGGTCTACCACAGATCAGACGATTGGTGGGCTTCTTCCCCAACTAGTGCTGGGTCGACGGCGCTAGTGTGCCCCATGGCGAAAGTTCGCCGGCGCGGACCCAAATCAAGCGACCTGACACCCTTTGCATGGATTCACCCGGCGCAACATAGGGCGGGGATGGTAAGGATCGTGCAGAGAGGGAACTTACTAGCGGCGACGAAGCATGAACACCCGGCCACGGTGTGCAGCAGAACGTGCATTTCAGCGAGGGATTTCCCTTGTTCTACGTGGTCCCGAGCCCGAAGTGCCCACCGCCCAGCTTCCCTACGGAACCGCGAAGCTCCCTGGCACAGTCCTAGGCCATGAACGATAGCGCCCAAACGGATTCGCCCACAACGGCACATATCCTACCCTTCACCACCCATGGCGACGGACGGTGGATCTCCCTTTGGGATCAGGCTTGGGAATCGACAGGGGGGTGGCGACCAAGAATTTATAGAAGATTGGGAATGAGTCCGTGCGGCGATGTTCGTGGATCTGCGAACGAAACCCTGGAATTTTGGCGAGCGACAAGCGAAGCTGTTACGGCTAGGTAGGTGATGAATCTGATTGAAGGGGCCCACACGTAAGAGGCACATGGTGAATGGGCCGAGGTTGACAGGAGGGGCCCATGGCACGGTGACACGGCTGGGCGCCCAGCGCGTGACTCAGGCTGACGAGTGGGGCCCGAAACCCAGTGACCGCGCGCAGGAAAAAGGATAAATGGGCCGGCGTGAAGGTTGGCTGAGCGTGGGCATGAGGGGAACAGGCTGGGGTTATGGGCCAGAAACGAGTATTTCGGCCCAAGTGAGGTTTAGGTGAGCCTTTGTCTTTCTTTTTATGCTTTCTTTTCTTTCCTTTTTATTTCATTTAAACCTTCAATTTCAAATGGACTTCCAATAAAGTTTAAATTCTAAACTTAATTTATAATGCACAATCAAAAGGATACCAGTGCGAGAATCATATCATGTCTATTTTAGATGTTTTATTTATTATTCTATTTACCATTGCCTTTTACATGTGTAGTTCCCACATATTTATTTCAGGAACAATAGTTTTATAAAGGAAATGCTCTAACATATATCTTAAAGTGAATATGAATACTACTATTTGTAATATTTTTATTTATTTTCCTTTCTATTATTCAATTATGGGAGAAATCATTTTCTTTCATTTTACTCAGTTTCTATTTTATATTTTCATTTGTAGTTTATGGTCAAATTTAAGTTATGGTTCCTTTAGTCAAATGAGATGCATAAAATACATCAGCAAGAGATGCATATTTATTTATTTCTTTATTGGTCACTTGACTAATTTGATACTATTAATTGAACATGCAAAAAGAAAATGAAACCAAATAATCTCCCAAGGTTCCATAATCCCAAAACATCCACATATAATATATTTATTTATTTTATTATTTTATTATATATATATATATCTTTTTTTCTCCCACCAATTTTAGGTCTTACAAATCCTACCCCCTTAAAAATAATCTCGTCCTCGAGATTTGTAAGAAAAGGGATACAAAGGATTGGTTTGTAATTCAGCTTTTAGTCTATAATTGGTTCAAAAATCCAGAGTCTCCTTTTTTAGTCAATAGTGTGTGATTAGGAGAGCATAGGTATCTAGCTACTTATTATGTAGGATATAAGCTAGATAGGTTGAGGTAAGAAAGATTATGGCAAGGAAAAGGCTTCATCCGAAATGTTTAAGTCTTGATTCATCTCGAGATTCGCTTTGACTATTATATCCTTCGTTGTCAATGTTGATCTTTTCCTTCTCTGATCTTGGTCTCATTGCTTCGGGGTTTGTGTATATCATCTGAGTTGGGGAATATGGTTAAGATGGATATGGTGACATAGACTACATGATGTTCGTCGAAAACTTGTTCGATGTTAGGTGGGGATAGACAGATTATGCAATTCATCATGACTCTACTGGTTGAGTTAGATCTTTTTGCTCTTGGTTGAGTTGGTCTGATGCACTAAGTTAAGTTAATACCAGGCTAATAGGGTCTAATCTCTTCTACCAGTATCACTAATCTGTTTAAGTAGACCACATTAGATTAGTTTAGCAGATGGCTATGAGTTAAATGAGATTAGTCAGAATCTATTTGGTTGTTTTGCTTCTGAATAGTTTGGATAGGTTATGTAACCTATTATGTAGGTCAAGTTGTTGGGTATGGCCGAGTTGATCTAAGTCACCAATTCAGGCTTGAGTGAATAAGGAGTATGGCCTTATCTTTTGTACCAGCATTAAGTAACTCAATCTAGATGAGATCATATTAGGTTAGATAGGTCTACTAGGGTAGTATATATATATTATTAGGATATGTTAGAATCTTTTGAGATAGGTGTAGGTAGGTCAGAATCTCTATTAGGTTAACACAGAGAGGTTATGCAACCATCGGATGGTTAAGGTAGTTGTATGAGACCGAGTTGGTTTGTCGTTCATAATTTAATGCAGAGTGAACTAAGTTAAAACATGTTCTATAGGAGTAGAGTTTTATTTATTCATCAGTATTACCATCCTTGTTAAGCAACTTACATTACATTAACTCCACTTTATCCATCGTTAGGTTAGATTAATCTATCACATTAGATCATATCTAGGTATGACTAGCTTCGACTAGATAAGGTCCAATTAATTTGGGTTAGATCATGATCATGGTGGGATAAGTCAAGTGGTTTTAGTCACGCAAATATAACTTAGACCTGATCTCATTATTTTGGATTAGATCCTGGTTGTTACTTTAGGATGAGTTAAGTAAAGTGGTTAGGATAAGACAAATCTTTCAAGATAAGATGAATCTATTAAGATAAGAGAGAATCTTGTAAGATAAGATGGTTCTATTAAACTAGATATATTTTAATGGGGGATATTCTTAGTTTGTATAGTCATCTTATGATTTTTTTTATTTATATTTATGCCTATACATATATGTAGATGTAATTGTGGACATTACTCCACAACTCATCACACTCAATCAAAAATCCAAATCAGACATGTATTACAAGAACAAACATTCAGGCATACAAATATTTACAAAAATAATTTTGATTTTGTTCCTAAGAGTAGGTCTCCTATTTCTAAAGGTCACTTTAGGTACGGGATTTCAAAGTGTGAAATCCACATTTGTCTTTAGAAGGAAAAGGTAAGAATAATCAGAGTAAAGCAGAAATAGATGAGAAAAGATTAAGAAGAGTTTAGAAAATAATCAGAGTAGCAAGGTAAGTAGACAATGGTTGTCCAGTTCTATCTAGGTTACGTCCTACAGTCAACATTGCTCTGATACCACTTCTATAAAACACAGGTTTTAGGGGTCCAAAGCCTGGACGCAAAATAATCACGAGGTGTGCTGGGACCAAGTCTCACACATATGATGAATAGTGGTATAGAAACGAATGTCACACCTTTCCTATATAATAGGAGTTCTGTACAAAATAAATAAATAATTACATCGAAAGTAGACAACGATCCAGCAACCTAAAGTTTACTGGGAGACGATGGCCTAGACCTCTCACGAACAAATCACAGCATCCTCCATGCCATCATCCTGCGGTACCTGTTCTTGACCTGTGGGGGGGCGTGAGACAGCAAGAGTGAGCTCACATACGTTCATCGCTCAACAAGTTGTGGGGAATAATGTGCATGAACTCGCCAAAGGTGGGAGCTAATGTGAAGTGTAAGGCTTACCAAAGAGGATGGTTGAAGCTGAGCATTGCTTTTAAAGTTGGTCATTATTTTATTAGCAATTATTAAGTATAAGTAGATACCAATCCAATTAACTAGTAGAACAAAAGTGATAACAACACCTGCAAAGCAATGTATATGACAAATTGAATTTAGTTCCATAAATTAATCATGTGATGGTCTGAGCTACTCATAACCATGAGCACTTCTGATATACCAGTTTTACACTCTATAGAGGTTGCACATCTTTACCCACAAGTCGTGTTATTGCCATGGGGTTGATCGGACCCCATACACCTCTACCAAGGAAGCGAGGCAGGGTACCACTACGAGGCCTTTATAAATTCCACTAGCTTTAGAAAACCCGCTACAGTTTCTAGGAAGCTCCAATGCAGGGATCCCTCGCCTCACCACCATCGCAGCAAAATCAACCCAAGGACCGCCCTGCACTGACCACTCCCCTACTACCCTTGCCCTTTTCGGGTAAGGTAGTCCTCCACTAGCTTTCCTAATTAGTTAGCCAAGGGTGTCCCATTAAACCCTTGTGGTAGCACTATTTTCCCGGGTGGTCGTTCCATGTTCCAATTAACATAATGATCTTATCATGAACAGTAAATAATAAACAGATAATAAAAGTGTGATCATGAATAATGTATCTCCATACCCAAAACCACATAAAGCAATAGCAAGTACTACCCAAAAAGTTCAATGGAATCAAGGTATAAAGATAGTCAAACTAGGGTAACCTATTGGGTCCCATCAAAATTAACCTATGCAGATCACTATGATTAATAAGAACATGACTGGGTAAAAAGAAGTGAACAAGGGCACAACTTGCCTGGGACTTGAGATTCTAGGTACTAGGATGATCTTCAGATGACTCATGACCTCGCTGCTAAACATAGCAATACACACAAACATGGTACAGGAAAAATTAACATCACACCAAACATAAGAACAAATACATAAGAATATTCTACACGATGCTACGAGATCGTGGGTTCGAGAATCGCTAAATTCGGAGTTATGGTTAAGAAATTGTGATTTTCTGAATTCTTAGGTGATTAAATAGTAGAAATACATTCTATGTTAAGTAGCATTAATCATGTCAGAAATTGTATGAAGAATTGACTAATTCAACCTTAATCCTACACTACAACTTGCTTAGAGGTTATATTCTAGCCAAACTATAACTGTAGACAGATTAACTTTATTTATCAAGTCTAATCTACTATTTATAGGTCAAACAAAAATATATATATTTTGGAAAATATGCCACATGATAAAATAAGGTTACAAAAGTGTAGGCAATATTAATACGAGTCTAACGTAACTTGAATGGATCAAATCGGAGTTACGTTTCTCTAGTTATGAATTTCTAGAGTTATTTAGTACCTAGAATAGAGTAATTCAAGTGAATAATTTTAAATCAAGTTTCATGGCTAAACAAAGGTACTAGGTGATAAACAATATTGAAACAAAATTAATACAACTGGAACGGATTAAAAAGGAGTTAAAATTAATTATTTATGAATTTTCTAAGGTTGTAGGAATTACTTATACACTAAAACTCATTTTCTGTATTTATTTGTTATTTCCTAGAATTCGTTTGGGCTTCTGTTACTATTTTTACAAAGTTCAGGGTTTAGAACACAAATTTCAGGACCTCCTTGTTATGATTCTTAAAGGTGGAAGGACCGCGGGTTGAATACATGATTCTGCAGGGACTCTTTTGCAACAAGTCGCGCGCGAAGGGGTATTAGTGGATATCGACCGCCAGATTAGAACCAACGGCCAAGATCATATCTCCATGACTCCGAACGGGTATGCGATAACATCCGTCCGATCAGATCAAATGGTCAGGAGCGCCCCATGCCTAAGCGGTATGATCAAACTAATATGGACCGCCCATTACTTGATCTACAACCACCTTCACACCCAAGCCCAGATCTAATCTTCGAGGTATACCACAGATCGGATGGTTGGTGGGTTTCTTCAACAACCAGTGCTAGGCCAGCGGCGCCAGTGCACCCCATGGCGAAAGTTCGCCGGTGCGGACCCAGATCAAGCGACCTAACACCCTTTGCATGGATTCACCCGGCGCAACATAGGGCAGGGACAGTAAGGATCGCGCAGAGAGGGAACTTACTAGCGGCGGCGAAGCAGGAACACCCGGCCTCGACGTGCGGCAGCACGTGCATTTCAGTGAGGGATTGCCCTTGTTCTACGTGGTCCCGAGCCCGAAGTGCCCACCGCTGAGCTTCCCTATGGCACCGCGAAGCTCCCTGGCACAGTCCCAGGCCACAAACGATATCGCCCAAACAGATTCACCCACACCGGCACATGTCCTACCCTTCACCACCCATGGCGACGGACGGCGGATCTCCCTCCGGGATCGGGCTTGGGATTCGACAATGGGGCGGCAGCCAAGAATTTATAGAAGATTGGGAACGAGTTCGTGTGGCGATGTTCGTGGATCTGCGAATGAAACCTCGGAATTTCGGCGAGCGACAAGCGGAGCTGTTACAGCTGGGTAGGTGACAAATCTGATAGAAGGGGCCCACACGTCAGAGGCACGCAGTGAATGGGCTGAGGTTGAAGGAGGGGCCCATGGCACAGCGACACGGCTGGGCGGCCACCGCGTGACTCAGGCTGATGAGTGGGGCCCGAAACCCAGTGATCGCGCGCTGGAAAAAGTATAAATGGGCCGGCGCTAAGGTTGGCTGAGCGCGGGCATGAGGGGAACCGGCTGGGGTTATGGGTCAGAAACGAGTATTTCGGCCCATGTGAGGTTTAGGTGAGCCTTTATCTTTCTTTTTATGGTTCCTTTTCTTTCCTTTTTAATTCATTTAAATCTTAAATTTCAAATGACCTTCAAATAAAGTTTCAATTCTAAACTTAATTTATAATGCACAATCAAAAGGATACCAGTGCGAGAATCAAATCATGTCTATTTTAGATGTTTTATTTATTATTCTATTTACCATTGCCTTTTACATGTGTAGTCCCCACATATTTATTTCAGGTACAATAGTTTTATAAAGAAAATGCTCTAACGTATATCTTAAAGTGAATATGAATACTACTATTTGTAATATTTTTATTTATATTCCTTCCTATTATTCAACGATGGGAGAAATCATTTTCTTTCTTTTTACTCAGTTTCTGTTTTATATTTTCATTTGTAGTTTGAGGTCAAATTTAGGTTATGGTTCCTTTAGTCAAATGAGATGCATAAAATACATCAGCATGAGATGCATATTTATTTATTTTATTGGTCACTTGACTAATTTCATACTATTAATTGAACATGCAAAAAGAAAAAGAAACCAAATAATCTCCAAAGGTTCCATAATCCCAAAACATCCACTTATAATATATGTATTTATTTATTTATTTTATTATATATATATGTATTTTTTCTCCCACCAATTTTAGGTCTTACAAAAAGCTCTGAAGACGTTCCTAAGGGAGTGCAGAGCTACGCTTTGTTTTATTCGAAGCAATAACAAGGGAAAATGCTGAAGTCAGCCCGAAGGGGTATTAAGCCGTTACATCCAAAAAATATATGCACGCGTTTTATTTTGAAACATGTGAAAAGAAGGGAAGTTGTTTTTCGCCTTCGGCTCAAAAACACAAGATTAAAAAATTTACACATCTCAAAAGAAAAAGGAACAAAAGTGAAAAATAAATGCAAATATATTACAAAACAATAGAAGAAACTTTGGAAGGAGTTTTAAACCTTGGCCCACTACAATAAAACAACAATGTTTGTTACAAATCAAATCCCTGAGTCACTTCGCATAGCTTCATGATAAATTTGTTCATAGATCTTCAAGATCTCATCATCTTCAGCCTTCTTTATGGCTCTGGTAGAAAGGCTTCGGCTTCGACACCAACATCCTTAGCTTTAGCTTCGATATGTGTCACCTCAATCACTACCTGTGAAGTGGAAACTTTTCAACAAAGGTTAGTAAAGTAGCTACTCAATACAAGCTTATCGAAATTAAAAAAGCGGAAAGTCAAATACCTTCGGATTTTTTGCTATGAAGCTTTTTTCTGATATCCATAGCCTTTTCGGTTGCTTTCCTTGCCTATAAGAGTTTTTTGCGGTTAGCATAAGCATTAACACGTGAAGGTAAGACATAAAGGTGACGAAGCATATACCTTTCCTCTATTCATTATGGATTCCTCAATGCTTAACTCTTTTCCACCCCTCTTCCAAATCTCAGATAGAAATTTTTTTTTGACCATTCCTAAGCCTTGACAGTCGACCTTTGGACATCATTAGCAAAGCCTTTGAAATTGGGGTTTGTGCAGGTATTCATGTGTTTGCACTCGGCCTTCAGTAGAACCGAAGTAGTGCTTCGGGCGCCTATCCAAGCGCAGTAGTCTTCTCGAGCCAAGAGGACACCTTTGAATGACCGAGTCTCGGCGAGTACCCATCGCATCAAACCTTCTTAGTCAAAATCTGAAAATTTTCTTTCTTTCAGCAAATCTTCGGTAGCAGAGAAGGTCTTCAACATCTCTCTGTGGCATCTGTTGCCTAGAGTATGACAGCTGTCCACTAAGATTTGATAATTTTCATTCAAGCTCCTTACATTGTTTATTTCAGCCTTCATGTCATTCATCTTTACTTGAGCACTGCTAAGGTTGATGGCCACTTTGGTAGATGATTTCCTCAGCTTCGTCATTTCAAATTCATGTTCCTTTTTCATCTACTCAGCTTCGAGTACGGCCATGTGCTTTTTCTGCTCAGCATTTGAAGTTTTGAGCCTCTAGACTTTGATCCATCTCTCAATAAAGTCCTTTTCCAATATCTTGAAAGCTTTCACCTTTTCTTCGCAATCAAACTGAAGCCCTAACACTTTGGATCCATGCTTCAAATTTTCTTTCTGAGCAGCTTCGTTTTCAACTTTTCTCCTGTTCTTTAAGGGTTTGCCTAGAAATAGGTCCTACAAGGATTTAGAAGATGAGTTTTTCAATAAAGCAATCCAAAGCTAAAAAACAAAGGTTAATAAAATCACCTTGAGATAAGTATAAGCAAAACAATCAGAAAAGTCCTCATATGACATTGTTGACAGCATTGCTTCTAGCTTTGGGAAGCCAACATTATCAGCCATATAGCGGCCCACATCTGTTTCCATGTTGTCCGGACAGCAGTATAGATAATCATCATGCCTGCCCCAAAAATCATGGACCCTGAAGGGTACCCCAGTTGTTCGGCGAAGCCAACAGCCTCGGCCAGTTGCTTCGCCCCCATCACCTTCCCCGCAACGTAGTGAACTTGGTACCTTCGACCACCCAGGACTTGTTCAAAGGGCCCTTTGCTGAGTGGTGTGTCATCTTCGATATATTTTTTATCTTCCTCATTTTTAGTATGCCCTTTCCCTTTCTCCTCCGCTAGAACAGGCTTGGAGGAACCTTGTCTTTGGCTTCTATGGCTACCGAAGGGGGTCACCGCTGCAACAGTCTGTTTAAGTTATCCCCCATCCGGACCAGCCTTCCTTCAGCAGGTGGTGTCAGGGCCTTCGGCAGCAAACTTGTGCCTTCAGTCTCCTCATCTTCTTCTTTGAAGACATCAAAGAAAGAACTCATTACTAGAGCTATCTGCTCCCTGTCATCCTCATCTTCGTCACTTTCTAGAAGCACCTCCAAAGGCTTAACCCTCTATGCTATCAAGTCGATAACCTCTTCAATTTCCGCTTCTTTAGCTTCCATAGGAGGGAGCTCTTCAATCTCAGCTTCTATCCTAGCTTCGTGTATAGCTTGAGAAATTTAGAAACATGGAATTAATAAAACAAATCCATAACAATTATACCTAAACTCAAAAAAGCTTATTTACCGGGATTTCCTCCAAAGCCTAAGGAGTTGATCCGGCGTGGATGTTCGGAACCTTGCTATACCTTGTGGTCACTTTCTTCTTCCTTTTCTATGAATCCTGAGCCATGATAGGATAATCAGTATAGAAGAATCCAATGGCATCAAAAACACGATTTAGTCGACGTCTCTTTCGAGCCGTAAAGGCCTGCTATAGAGCCTCGGTTTTTGACTTGCTAAAATTACCAAGAATTTCAATGCAGTTGGCTTCAACATAATCTAGCCAACCATCGCTAGGTTCTCCAAACTCATCTTCGAATCTATACTTACATCGAAGCCTAATTAGCCCAAGCTCAACATCTGAAGCATCCCCTTCAAACACCTTCAGCATGTCCCACTCAGCTGCCAATGGCCACATTTTAAAAGCTAAGTACTCTTGAACAAGATCCCTCGTCCCAATATAAGTGCTAATAGCATTGAAGGCAACTATTGCAGCTTGAGCTTCGAAGTTAACATAACATGTTGGTTTCTTAAATCCAAAACTTGTGACAATAGGAGATTGAATGATTCCTAATATGTCTGCCCGCTTGGTCAAGTCATTCTTCATATAAAACCATTCTTTTTCCCACTCATTTGGCCACTTGCTTTGATAGGCTAAGGTTGGGAACATTGAACCCCTTCGATATGCGAAGTTATAACAACCAAAATTATTATGGAGGCCTCTTGTTGCCTTCGTCTAAAAATGCAGTTCATGAATATGAATAAAGGTCTCGCAGAAAGCTTCGGCATCAAATTCTATTCCTTGACATTGAACAGCCAGATAAAAATTCTGATGAGATAGATGCTAAACATCTTCAGCGCTGCAACTACCGTCTGATGCAAAGGAAACCTAAGATCGGCCTTCAAGAAACACTAAAACACAACAACTTCGTCCTCCCTCGGACTCGGTACTAACTCATCATCCCTTACCACACCTAGACAATATTGTCAATGTATTCGAATCGGTTAAGTACCTCTATGTGCCCTTCTTTGATCCTGGATTTCCCGAAGTCCACATGGTTGGGCTTCGTAGGGCGGATGATCGTGTTGTCCTCTTCAAAATCTATGTCCATGCTGTCTTCAGATTGGTTCAGCAAGCTGACTTTGGCCTGGGAAGCAGCAGCTCCCACTGCCTGAACATTTTCCTCAGTCTGTGCCTCTAACGCAATTGTTGAAGGTGTCAGCGACATCTCTAACATCACTCTAAGCAAAAAAGCATGTGATCTCTGGAACTAGCTAAGGCTGGTGTGGGAGCAAACAAATAGTGATCTCTGGAACAGGCTAACACCCTCATGCTATCTTGCCTCAAGAAGCCAAAGGTATGATTGTTAACTTGTCTTGTATGAGTAGAGAAATAAAATGCTAAGGCAAATGAGATGAGCTTTTCATATATTCATCATGCCTTGTGTATTCCATTTGATTACACTTCGCCTTCGTCCTTGAGTTGTTATCCGGAAAAGATAACATTTCCATGACGAAGGTTTCCATTTAACTTTGTGTTGCCTTGTTTTTGATTTCATATAGCAATTGAAAACAAGTGACCAACACACGTGTTCTAGAGTCTTTATGCCTGGGCTTGACGAGGTCGAGTATTATGGAAGAATTGAAGAAATATATGAACTCAATTTTCATGATACCAACCCTATTAATCTAGTGATATTTAAATGTCATTGGTTTGACCCTAAAGTGATGAGACGGACATATTCTAATCTTGGGCTATTCAAAATTCAATCGGATTCCACCTTACCAGGAGACGATGTCTATATCGTGGCCCAACTGGCCACACAAGTGTATTATCTCCTAGATGCGTGCCAAACGAAGGAACATGTTAAGGGTTGAGATGTTGTGTATAAGGTATCACCGAACAGTAAATTAACTGTTCCAAACGATGAAGATTATAACTTAGACCTAGACACATATGATGGAAAGTTCTTCCAAGAATATGGCCTTAACCGAAGCGATCAGAATAGAAGTAGATATTGAAATGGTTGTTGATGAGGAGGAGGATGAGGTGCAAAATGAGAATGACTTGGAAATACTTGAAGTCAATGACATTAATGATGAACTTGAGCCTTCAGATAGTGTTGACTATGAAATGGTTGATAGTGATGATGAGACTTATGATCTGGCTAACTCGGACACATTGAAGATTATTTTTAATCGATGTAATGCTATATTTTATTTATTTCGCATCTGTTTCTAAGTAGATATTTTTATATGTGCTTATTTCCTTACTCTTAATTGCAGGTTGTTGGACAAAGATGGTGTGCAGTGGGACGAGGACGAGGAGAGGGAGGGGGATCACCCGTAGGACGCAGGAGGAGGCACAGCAGGACGACGCCGTACAACAGCATGTGGAGCAGTAGGCCACTGTCGATGCAACGCAACAGGACGACGACGATGCTCAATAGAATGCCTTAGGTTCTTGCGCCTCAGATTCGAGGAACATCTACTTCCGAGGTCTCGTGTGTCTCCCTCATCGACCCATACTTCGTGACAGGCGCCCGCTGATTTGACTCGATGAGGAGAGGTATGTAACTTTAGATGTTGTCGCTGCTTTTTCATAATATTTGTTCAAATTCAAAATAGAAACTAATACTTTTTCATAATCACTTGGATAGGTCTTGGAAGGTTGTGGAGAATGCAGGGGGTCACGGCCGCAACCCCAATGGCATCCTTGGCCTTCTATGCAGGGAACACTTCCTTGGACTTGTTGATTACACCGGAGTGACGGGCCTAGCCTACACCTTCGACCACTACATCGTCACCCCCAATGTAGTAGATCAAGACGATAGGGAATTCAACAACAAGGCAGAGCGGGTGAAGCAAGAGCTGTGGGTAAGACTTCCTCACACTATATTATTTAATACGTCACATTCATTGCACATTCTTCAAATAATGTATGGCTACATCATCTTTGTATGTAGGATTTTCTTCAGATGCAAAGCTGGATACGACGCCAGGGCGGATGTAGTGGCTACCATGAGCTGTAAGAAGCTCATCGTGAACATGCACTATGAGGCGCGCATCTAAGCCATCGTCACTTACCATGGCTCCGTCCTTCAGGAGAAGGTAAACAAGAAGGACGCCCGAACCATGTCGTTGACTCAGGACCAGTACTTGTAGGTAAATACTGAATTTTAATATTGGTATTAAATTTGCTTAATTTTATCTTCTGATATGTTGTGTACTTGTTTTTTTGTAGATGATTCCTTATTGGTGCGCCGCACAACCTCAATGCTAGGAGCAGATGGTGTAGAGGTGGTACTCGCCTGAGTGGGACGAGGCACACAACGTTAGTCGAGAACAACATTTGATGATGCAAGGTCCTTCCCATCACCAAGGCAGTCGCAGCCTCGGCAAATACACAGAAGCATGGGTACGTGCTCTCTTTAGTTTAGTCTAACTTTCGATTAGGCATGATTTCTAACGATCTCATTGGTTTTCTTGCACTCGGCGTCACATGGTGGCTATCCTTGCTCCATCTTCTCGGCATATGCTATGGCCCACAAGGGTAAGGCGGCATCCAATGTCACATACAACCTGGAGGATGGGCCCGAGGCGTATAGCAAGCCTGTTGTCTACAACCGCCTCAGTGAGTAAACTACGATGGCACAGCAGGTTCATGGGCCAGATTACGATCCGAGGACCGAGGACATCGATGGAGATGTCCTCATGAGGTTAGGATGAGGCAAGAAGCATGGGTGGTACTAGATTGCTGACAGGGCAAGCAAGGAGCACGAGCGCGAGCCCAGCCTACGACCTCGACAGGATAGCTCACAACATCGCATCCAGGTACTCTAGGTTAGTGCTTCTGTAACTCATCATTCATTGAGTTATATACCTTCTCTTTGCATTATTATAACATTTGGGTGAAATATTACAGGCCCAGCTAGAAAGAGGAGAGGATGGAATGGATGTAGATGGAGGTGAGCATGAGGGCAGAGCAGAAGGCAGAGCGGGCGGTTCGCTTGGCGGATTAGCAGAGGATGCGAAGATGTTCCAGTACATGCAAAGCCTTGGCGCCGCACAGGGTTTTGCTCCACCACCACCTCAGTTGTTCCCTCCAGCTGACCCTGCTTAGTTCCATACTCCTGTGATTATCAAAATTCTAGTTTTGCATGACATATATTCATCTGGTCTCACAAATGCAATATGTTCTCTGTTCAGGGACAATCTACGTCATCGAACACCCTCATGGATCGTGTAGCCCATCATCGAACCAATCCAGCTGCCCACCTCGCTGAGGTTCTTCTAAACTTAGTTGTGAGATATGTTTATGGCATATATTGGCTGTTTGTAGACTCATTTATGTGAGTACTTGTTAGTGTTGTGAACTATTTTGTGATACTTGTGACTTTGTGAAGAAACATGTGATATTTGTGAACTATGTCGTGTGTTTGATGTATATGATGATTCTATGAACTTTGTGATATATATGTGATGGTTATGTGATATATGTTTTGTTTGTTTTGATGGAATAGCAAAAACAAATAAAAAGGGGGTATTCTAGATACTTTACCGAGTGTTACACTCAATAAGAGATACTTTGTCGAGTGCCATGACCATATCACTTGGCAAAGAAGGCACACCTGGGAACCGGTAAAGCTTCTTTGCTAAGTGATGTGGACGAAGCACTCGGCAAAGAAGCAACCTTTGTCGAGTGAATCCTAATGCACTCTGCAAAAAGACTAGCAAAGGGGCCCACTGGTGCTCTTGTTGCCGAGAGCTAGTCCAGCTGGCACTTGACAAAGGGACTAGCAAAGGGGACCATGGGGGCCTTCTTTGCTAAGCGCTAGTACAGCAGACACTCACTCGGCAAAGGCTCCTCCACCGTCAGATGGCATCGTGACAGCGACTTTTCTTTGCCGAGTGCCCGACAAAAAGTACTCGGTAAAGAAGTCGATGCCGATGTACAGTTCGACGAGACTTCTTTGCCAAGAATCACACTCGACAAAGAGTTCGTCGAGTGTTTTCTAGGCTTTGTTCGGTGCCTAAAGCACTCGGCAAGCAGTTGTGTCCGGTAGTGTCTGCAAGAGCAAGGTTAATAATATAGCCAACCGCTGATTATAAGGATCCTTGTAGTGTACCATTTAGTCCATTCATATAGTAGTTAGCTCTTCACTACTAATGCAGGACCCCAAATATGTCTTTCAAAATCATAAAGTTTTTTTCTTATGTCTAAGCGGGGTTTATTGTCTCCTTCTCTTCTCTTCTCTCTCGTCCAACTCATGATTTAGCCAACTTATAGTCTCTTATTATATTTAGGAGTTATTTGTTTGGGATTATAATATGCTCGGATTATATAATCCAACAAAATTCGAACTAAGTGTTAGTTTAAAATTTATTGGATTATATAATTTGGACAGATTATAATCCCAAAAAATGAAACAAAAATCCCCTTATACTTGCTCTAAATCATATGCGTTCAATATGCATGGGCTGGATTGGCCGCTGCTTTTCTTGCGTTCCTGATATATATATAGTTTATGTATTAGGAGCCCTCGGCTTGCTGTAATTAAAAGAAGCCCTGGTCTAATTGTGTGTATCGGTCCAACGATGCCATTCAATCATACCTCACCGAACTGTTGTGGCCCTTTAAAAATGCATTCACCAAATCCAAATTTTTCTTTACCCTAACATTTCTATTGCACACGCCGCCACCGATGTTTCTTCATCTCCCTTTCCCATCTTCCTCGTAGATCGCTCATGTGATTCGATGGGACGGCAAGCAGGAGCACATGGACCACCAGACATGGAGAGCACCGCCTGCCTCGCCTTCTTCGGCGTGACGACGGCGCGCTGGCAGACATAGTAGGTGGCGGCGCTTTTGATCTCCTATATATTCGCAAGGCGCTTCTCACTGTGGTGGTATGAGCCAATGGTGACGAACCTCAGTGCGCCCCATCCAATCGAGTAAGTCCACCTTTGGTTAATTCACACCCTAATGTCCCAACCCTAGCTCTTTTTGGACGGTTCCGCCCCAGCTCCCGACCACAACCAGCGCAATGGACGCCCATCCTGCTCCCGCACGGAGTGTTCGAGAGCTGGCTCCACTTGGCACAATACGAGATTTGTCTGTGCAAGGACAACGTCGGTTGCATGAGGCGATCCAGGGAAGTTAGCTTGGTCCCTTTTCTCTCTCTCCCTCTTCATTTTCTCTCTCTCTCTCTCTCTCTGCTTACTGTTTTTTTGTATGGGATCCAAAAACATTTCATGAGGCAATTTTAGAGAGATTCTTGAATTACATGTCTTAATAAGCTACGATGAAGATTTGTCTCAAACTAATATTCTAATATGCTATGGTGAAGAATGTTTTAGACATTGTTTCACTTATCCCTGGTACATCATACATTAAATTAGTTATTCACCTCTGCTACTGCATATTCTACTTCCTTGTGCAATATATGTAAGATGACCAAATGAGTTTTGCTAACGATAGTTGATGATTATCCTTTGACATGTCACATAATTGTTTTTTTATGATTTTTTGTCTAATTTATATATCATTTGGTTTACTTAATGAATAACAAGATAGAACAATGAATTGTGAATAAAAGAACTTCTAATAAGCTTATCAGTTGCCCTGCAGTGGTTTCATTGTAGACTTGTTAAAGTTACGGAGTGCACCATATCCTAAAATGTTCTCTCTCCTCTCTGAATTTCTATGGAAACTTGGCACAGGCTAGTGCATCATAACTGATCTAATTATTTGGTCTTACACCTATAAGAATTTGAGCCCTCTTACTATCTTGAACTGTGAGTGAAGTCTCACATCAACTGCAGTTATATTAAATATTAGACTCCCTTGGTTTACATGTTTTCCAATTTAGAGAGCAACATATGTAGAAAACACACTTTTATTTTTAATTAGCCTTTATTATAGTAAAATTGCAGAGCTAAAGCTACCTCGTGGCATTATAAAAAGTAAAAGAGATGAAAATACATGTTTGCATTTTACCTTTTTCATAACTGTTAGGTGAAACAAGTGGAGGTGCAGTTCTAAACTTGGCCGCTGTCGTGATATACTAGTATGTGCCGATTACTGCTAATTTGGTAATTTGAATTTTCCAATGTAGAAATGTAGAGCCAATATCACTATTTGGTACTGCCTGATCCTACTCTCTTATCTGTTTGGGCCATAAGACTGTATTTGCATAAAATAAATTCACTATTGTGTTAAAAAAGAACATAAATTCACTATTTATTTTTTATGTCTGGTATTATCAATACATGTCTCCTGAATCTAGAAGTTTCACCCAAGAGATAATCTAAATTCATGGATGGAATGCTAAGGGGCATTATGGGTTGTTGTACTGTCTTATGTAGTCTGTTCATTTTATTGTGCAATTGTTTATAGTTTAGATAGTGTATCTGGTGTCACTACTTACTATATTATGCTATTCTTGACGAGTTAAGTTGAGTTGAAGCTTGTGTCACTAGATTATACTAAGTTCAGGCTATAACCTGTTCAGTCATTGCACATGTCATACCTGCACAAGATTGCAACACCATGCATCAACACATACAGTGGGCACTATCTTGTCCTAAAACAAAAATATTGGTAGCTTCTGTCCACCTTGGACCAGTTTTATGTGAATTTGCAGTAGTAAAGCAATTCTTTTGTCACAAATATTATTATTTTTGTCTAGTTTACTAGTGTCTAAGCTACATTGACCGCATGCTTAATTAGCCACCAGATCAAGGCTTCTCTTGCATAAGAGATTTTATTTTTTCCCAGATTGTAGCTAAGCTAGAAGAAAAGGCAGAAGAAGAGCCAGAATTCCCATTAGAAGTCATCTCAAATGCTGGAGCTGTACCCATATTGATGGATGAAACTATTGGGTTTTGTCTGTGTTTCGACCCCGAGGGGTCCCTGGACCGACGAGTAAATTGTCGCTGCGTGTCCCAGCCCAGATGGGTCGGCGCGAGACGGAGACACAAGGGGGAAAACAGTGAGGGGAAACCTGCGGCCTCGTGTTGTCCTGCGCATAGGGCGGATGCGCTTGCAGTAGGGGGTTACAAGCGTTCGCGAGGGAGAGAGAGAGACAGGGGGCGTGAGGCTGCCCGTTCTCCCGCGCGGCCACCTCCTTCGTATGAGAGCCCTGAACCTTCCTTTTATAGGCGTAAGGAGAGGGTCCAAGTGTACAATGGGGGGTGTAGCAGTGTGCTAATGTGTCTAGCAGAGAGGAGCTAGAGCCCTATGTACGTGCCGACGTGGTTGTCGGAGAGGTGTTGGAGCCCTATTCATGTGGCGTCGTGGCCGTCGGAGGAGCGCTTGAGCCCTGTAGAAGCACAGTTGTCGGGGCTGTCGGATCCTTGCTGACGTATCCTTGCTTCCGTAGGGGGATGAGAACCACCATTGTCATGGAGCACGCGGGGTGCCATCATTACTTATTTTACCGGGGCGAGCCAGATGGGACGCCGGTCTTGTTCCCTGTAGCCTGGGCTAGCTAGGGGTAGGGTAATGATGGCCTCCCCTTGTGGCGTGGTCGACCCGAGCGAGGTGGTGACTCCTCCGAGGTCGAGGTCGAGTCCGAGCCCTGGGGTCGGGCAAGGCGGAGATCTTATTACAGAGTCGAGGTCGAGTCCGAGCCCGGGGGTCGGGCGAGGCGGAGACCGTCTTCCGGAGTTGAGGCTGAGTCCGAGCCCGGAGGTCGGGCGAGGCGGAGGTCGTCTTCTGGAGTTGAGGCTGAGTCCAAGCCCTGGGGTCGGGCAAGGCGGAGACCATCTTCCGGAGTCGAGGTCGAGTCTGAGCCCTAGGGTCGGGCGAGGCGGAGATCGTCGTCCTAGGCGAGGTCGAGTCTGAGCCCTGGGGTCGGGCGAGGCGGAGATCATCGTCCGAGGCGAGGTCGAGTCCGAGCCTTGGGGTTGGGCGAGGCGGAGATTCCTATGGCGCTCGAGGCTAGACTTGGTTGCTGTCAGCCTGACCCTAGCGGGTGGCGCAGTAGTCGGAGCAGCACAGGCGACGCTGTTTTCCTGTCAGGTCGGTCAGCGGAGGGGCAAAGTGACTGCGGTCACTTCGGCCTTGTTGACTGGAAAGCGCGCGTCAGCATAAGGTGTCAGGCGATCCTTGCATTGAATGCTCCTGCGATCCGGTTGGCTTGGCGAGGCGGTCTGGCCAAGGTAGCTTCTTCGTGAAGCCTGCCCGAGCTAGGTCTTGGGCGAGTCGAAGGTGCGCCGTTGCTTGAGGAGACCCTCGGGCGAGGCGTGAATCTGCCTTGGTCTGTCGTTCCTGCCCGAGGCTGGGCTCGGGCGAGGCGAGATCGTGTCCCTTGAGTGGAAGGAGCCTTAACCGGAATTGCGCCCATCAGGCCTTTGCAGCTTTGTGCTGATGGGGGTTACCAGCTAAGATTAGGAGCCTTGGGGTACCCCTAATTACGGTCCCCGACAGTAGCCCCCGAGCCTCAAAGGGAGTGTGGGTACTCGCTTGGAGGCTTTATCGCACTTTTTTGCAAGGGGACCAGCCTTTCTCGGTTGCATTTTGTTCCGGTGGGTGCGCGCGAGCGCACCCACCGGGTGTAGCCCCCGAGGCCTCGGAGAAGTGGTTTGACTCCTTCGAGGTCTTAATGCCTTTCGTGATGGCTCGGCCGGTCTGGTTGTTCCCTCATGCGAACTGGTCATTGCCTGGGTGCATAGTCAGGTTTTGAGTTCTCGGGCTGGTATGTTGACGTTGTCAACAGTTTGGCCGGAGCCGGGTTTGCGAGAGCAGCCCCCGAGCCTCTGCACAGGGCGAGAGGACGGTCAAGGGCAGACTCGGCTTTTTTCATACGCCCCTGCGTCGCCTTTCCGCAAGGAGGAGGGGGGAAAGCACCATGTTGCCCTCGGTGGGCGCCGAACATGGTGTCTCCAGTGAGTTGCTAACGGGTGATCCGAGTGGACGCCCGTGCCCCGTTCGATAAGGGTCGGCTAGTGGCCCAGAGGCGCGCTCCAAAAGCACCTGCAGGTGATTTACCGGACCCGGTCCTGTTCGATAGGGTCCAAGGGCTCGATGCCTCCCTCTGATGGGATTCCATTACAGAATCATTCCTGCTGGTCTCAGAAATATCCTAGGGTACCTCGGGAGCGTAGCCCGAGCCTTGGTTATGTATCGAACGTACCCAGAGTCATCCCTCACTCTGCGTGTTCTAGGGCGGCTGTCGAACCCGTCGGGGGGCCAGCCTACGAACCCCTGATCAGTAGTGGGCGCGGAGCCCGAGTGGCCTGAGGCGGCTGTCGAACCCTTTCGAGGGGCCAGCCTTCGAACCTCTGACCAGTAGTAGGCGCGGAGCCTGAGTGCTCTTAGGTGGCTGTCGAACCCTTCCGAGGGGCCAGCCTTCGAACCTCTGATCAGTAGGGGGGCTCGGGGCCCGCTTCCTTCGCGGAGAAGGATCCCTTTCAGAGTATCCCCTTTCCCGGTCCCTGTAGCAAGAGAGAGAAAGGGGAAGAGTAAAAGGATACGAAATTGAACGATGTGGCGCACCTTTTTTGACGTGGCCATTATGTCGGAGGTGGAGCGTCGCCCGCTTCGCCTGCCAAAGGTGTCGCATGTCCTGCCACAGAGTTAATGCGACGGGACGAGTGATTCGCGGGGCAGCCGTTGTGCATGCGCGAGCCATTCGAGGAACGGAACACGGGCGCGTCGTCTTCACGCCGTGGGAGGGAGCTCTCTCGCTGTTCCAGGAGGGGACGTGAGCCTGCATAAGATTTGATTGCTGCTTTCGCCCACCTGCCACCGCCATTACTATCGGCCCACTTTTGGCCATGTTGACCATCGCGCCTTCTCCCGCGGCTGACTGACCCGTGACCAGCGTGCCTGGTTGGCACTGCTGGGCCGTGCGTAGGGTTGCCTCGAGTCGCGGCACCGGTTCCGTAGTCGAGAAGGCACGGCGCTAGAGTAAGTGGTGCTGCAGTTTTTTACACGTAGTAACCGGCGCGCCGGTTCCATGACGTGTGGACCTGGGCCTCCATGTTGGATGCGTCGAAGTCGAAAGGGTGCGCCCCCTTTGGTGCAGTTGCATGCCGCCTGCATGGCGGTCCGCCCTTTCACCCGCTGGTTTGGGCAAAGACGGAGGAATGCTTGTAACCACTGGGCGGTTATACGCTCCGCACGCGGCGGTTTGGCTTCTTCTGTCCTGGGGCAGCTCGCATGACGCGTGGGGCCTAGCCCCCGTGTCGTAGGGGGAGGACCTTGAAGCGTGTTAGTGAAGACTTAGTCCGCGACGGTTTGAGGACGTGAGCAGGGAGAGTCGCCTTTAAAAAGGGATCGACCTCCTAGGTGGTAGCCATGGCTTCACACTTTCCTCATGCGTCGCATCCTTCCGCCTTTCGAGCCCCCGGATGGGGAGCACCCGCGTTGTCTTCGTCTCGTTGTGGAAGGAGCGCAACCTTGTGGAGGTTGGTACCTTTCAGCCATCGTTCGGCTTCAAGGATTTTCGTCAGGCAGCCTGGCTGCATCCCCTCGCCGATGGTCACCCAAGACGGTGACCACCAGTTCGATGGTGGGGAGAAGCAAACCGGGCTGCGGCCTCTGCCCCGCCCTCAACTTCAAGGATCTTCGTCATCCTTGCTGGGGCAGAGGGCAAGCTGAGCCGGTGCCCTACCTTGGCGTGGGCTGGCGTCCCGCTTCTTCCTCCATCTTCTAGGGGTGGAAACCATCCTCCAGCTCTGCGGATGAGGCGTCCTCGAGCCATGCAGGGGGAGGCGAACTGTAGCTGCCCGGCCAGGGTGCAGCACTCCGTCTTCTGTCCGGGCGACGGTGGCTAGCCGCACCGGGGGGGTCTCACAACACGTCGTACGCCGTGAGGGCGGTACTCGTGTTCTGGGTCGGTCCCATTCTCGTTCTCGTGGCAAGGACGGGAGCGAGGACCTGTCGGTGCACTTTGGGGCAGCCGGCGCCCACTGGTGCGGTGTTGGCGGACAGGTGGACGCCGTCGTCGGTGGTGAGGTGGTGGCAGCAGCCGGAGAAGTCCTCGTTGCCGACGGGGTCGTCGGCGCCATCTGCGCTCCAGGCCTCCAGCTCTGTGGCCTTGATAGCTTGTCCTTGCCCCCCGAGTGGAGACGTGGGCGAGGGCCTTGTCGCAGCTGCGTCCGCCCTGAGGTCATCGCTGCTGCTGTTTGGCCGCCCGGAGCGGAGGTCATTGTCGCGGGAACGGAACCGGAGTCCCATTTGTAATGGCACCTTGAGTGCTGGCGTATGTTCATTGTGGCTGTCGGGGCCTGAACATTTGTGTATTTGGGCGTAAAGCCGTGTTTCTCCTCCATTTTGCGCACCAGAACTCGCCTGTCGGCTGGCTGGACCGCTTAACCAAGCATGAGTTGCCTTGTGCGGAAGGTGACTAGTGAGGTATCCGTATCCCGGAGGCGTAGGAGTCCCTCGGCTCGGTCGGCCTTGCCGTTCGAGGCTTCTCTTGCTTAGTGAAGGAACCCTCGGCTGCTCTGCGATGAGCCGAAGCCGGAGGCAGCGGTGTCAGCATGGACAAAGGCGGAGTTGGCTGGAGAAGAAACTTTGTCGTCCTAGGAGTAGGGGACTTCCTAGGCCGACGAGGCGTCGCAGTAGCGGCTGGGACCTAGCCGGGTCGTCCGCTGGTGGGACCAACCCTGGAGTTGGGCTGCCGAGGCCATGAGCCGGGCTAGTGTCCTCGGGGGACAGCTGGCTGAGGCTACGGAGCGGCCGGTCCGTCCGTCTGCTTGGGCCGAGTTTCTGGAGGAGACCCTGGCGGCGATGGCCCAGGCGCGGTGCTGACATCTTCCTTCGAGGTGGAGATCCTTCGACCATGTCGCTGTCCGAGGCTGGGTCAGATTTAGCCGAAGGTGGAGTCGATGCCGAGGGCGCAGCTGCTCCCCCTGCTGACGTCTGAACCTGCAGGAACAATTTGTTTGTAGCGTGCGTATGTTTTTTGTGGCCGCCGAGGCCAAAACATACCATCGTCGTGTTGTAAAGCTGCGTTCCGTTTCCCCTTGTTTCGAGTATCAGGACTTGTTCGTCGGTAACAGAATCGTTTATCCGAGCGTGAGTTACTTATCGCAGAAGGTGATGAGTGAGGTATCCGTATCCCGGAGGCGTAGGAGTCCCTCGGCTCGGACGACCTTGCCTGCTTACGTGTACTCTTACTCGTCCGTAGGATTCTGTTATCGATGTAGTCGAGACAGCACGAAAAATCGTTTCGGCAGAAGAAGTTTTCGAGCGTTAAGACTTGTTCGGACAGCGGAATCCCTTATCCGAGCGTGAGTTACTTATCGCAGAAGGCGATGAGTGAGGTATCCGTATCCCGGAGGCGTAGGAGTCCCTCGGCTCAGTCGGCCTTGCCTGCTTACGTGTACTCCCTCGTTTTCAGGACTCCACTATCGAAGTAGTCGAAAAGCACGAAAGATGTTCTGGCAGAAAGACTTTTTCCGAGGAAAATTTTGACACAGAGGGGGTTCCCCCCTTCTAGCCCCCGAGGGAGGGTCGGGCTTTGCCGAGGCAAGGCTGACCCTTCCTTGAAGGTTAGACTTTGCTTGTGTATGTAAACGAAGTACATGAACGACTTGAAAACATCTTAAGGGTAGAAGCGACGTAGCTGTCGAATGTTCCAAGCGTTGTTGTAGACCTCGCCTTGACTGTTGGCCAGCTTGTATGTTCCGGGCTTCAGAATCTTGGCGATGATGAATGGCCCTTCCCAGGGAGGCGTGAGCTTGTGGTGCCCTCGGGCGTCTTGTCGTAGCCGAAGCACCAAGTCGCCCACCTGGAGGTCTCGGGACCGAACCCCTCGGGCGTGGTAGCGTCGCAGGGACTGCTGATACCGCGCCGAGTGTAGTAAGGCCATGTCCCGAGCCTCTTCCAGCTGGTCAAGTGAGTCTTCTCGGTTTGTCTGGTTGCTTCGGGCGTCGTATGCCCTCGTCCTCGGGGAGCCGTATTCTAAGTCTGTGGGCAGGATAGCCTCGGCCCCATAGACTAGAAAAAACGGCGTGAAGCCCGTGGTTCGGCTTGGCGTCGTCCTTAGACTCCAGACCACCGAGGGGAGTTCCTTCATCCACCGCTTGCCAAACTTGTTGAGGTCGTTGTAGATCCTCGGTTTGAGCCCCTGTAGAATCATGTCGTTAGCACGCTCTACCTGCCCATTCATCATGGGGTGAGCTACGGCGGCCCAGTCCACCCGGATGTGGTGGTCCTCACAGAAGTCCAGGAACTTTCTGCCAGTGAACTGGGTGCCATTGTCGGTGATGATGGAGTTCGGGACCCCGAAGCGATGGATGATGTTGGTGAAAAACGCTACCGCCTGTTCGGACCTGATGCTATTTAGGGGTCGGACCTCAATCCACTTGGAGAATTTGTCGATGGCGACCAACAGGTGCGTGAAGCCCTCGGGTGCCTTCTGCAAGGGACCGACGAGGTCCAGACCCCACACAGCAAACGGCCAGGTGAAGGGTATTGTTTGCAGAGCCTGAGCGGGCAGGTGTGTCTGCTTTGCGTAGAATTGACACCCTTGGCAGGTGCGTACAATCCTAGTGGCGTTGGCCACCGCGGTCGGCCAGTAGAAACCCTGTTGGAAGGCGTTTCCCACGAGGGCCCGAGGTGCTGCGTGGTGACCGCAAGCCCCCGAGTGTATTTCTTGCAATAACTCCTGACCTTCGGCGATGGATATGCATCGTTGGAGGATGCCTGAGGGGCTGCGGTGGTTGAGCTCCTTTTCGTCACCCAGCAAGACGAACGACTTGGCGCACCGCGCCAGTCGCCGAGCTTCGGCTCTGTCGAGGGGTAGCTCTCCTCGGTGGAGATATTGCAGGTATGGGGTCTGCCAGTTTCGATTAGGCGTGACCCCATTCCGCTCTTCCTCGGCGCACAGTGCCTCACCATCGGGGGCCGAGGGTGCCTCGGGCAGGGCCAAGGCTGCCTCGGGCTGAGCTGAGGGCGCCTCGGGCTGGGCCGAGGGCGCCTTGGGCAGAGCTGAGGCCTTCTCGGGCTCGGGCGTGTCGTCGGTCTTGACGGAGGGTTGATGTAGGTCTCAGGAGAAGACGTCCGGAGGAACCGTTGTCCGCCCCGAGGCTATCTTAGCCAGCTCGTCCGCAGTCTTGTTGTATCGTCGAGCGACGTGGTTGAGCTCGAGCCCGTAGAACTTGTCCTCCAGGCACCAAACCTCGTCGCAGTAGGCTTCCATCTTCGGGTCGCGGCAGTGGGAGTTCTTCATGACTTGGTCGATGACAAGCTACGAGTCGCCACGAGCGTCGAGGCGTCGGACCCCTAACTCGATGGCGATGCGCAACCCGTTAACCAGAGCCTCATATTTGGCCACGTTGTTGGACGCCGGGAAATGGAGGCGCAGCACGTAGCGGAGGTGCTTCCCGAGGGGTGAGATGAAGGGCAGGCCCGCGCCCGCCCCTGTTTTCATCAGCGACCCGTCGAAAAACATGGTCCAGAGTTCCGGTTGGATCGGAGCTGTTGAAAGCTGGGCGTCGACCCATTCAGCCACAAAGTTCGCCTAGACTTGGGACTTGATGGCCTTCCGAGGGGCGAATGAGATTGTCTCGCCCATGATCTCCACCGCCCACTTTGCAATCCTACCTGAGGCCTCTCGGCACTGGATGATCTCCCCCAGGGGGAAGGATGACACCACAGTCACCGGATGAGACTCGAAGTAGTGTTGCAACTTTCGCCGTGTCAGAATCACCGCGTATAGCAGCTTCTGTATTTGCGGGTAGCGGATCTTGGTCTCGGACAGTACCTCACTGATGAAGTAAACCGGCCTCTGGACGGGCAGTGCGTGCCCTTCTTCTCGTCTCTCGACCACGATCGTGGCGCTGACCACCTGAGTGGTAGCGGCGACGTAGATCAAGAGGGCTTCTCCGGCAGCGGGGGGCACCAGGATGGGCGCGCTTGTAAGGAGCGCCTTCAAGTTCCCGAGGGCTTCCTCGGCCTCGGGGGTCCAAGTAAAGCGCTCAGTCTTCCTTAAGAGGCGATACAGGGGCAGGCCTCTTTCGCCGAGGTGTGAGATGAAGTGGCTCAGAGCCGCAAGGAACCCCATGACCCTCTGTACTCCTTTCAAGTCCTTGATAGGCCCCATGTTGGTGATGGCCGCGATTTTCTCCGGGTTGGCCTCGATGCCCCGCTCGGAGACGATGAAACCCAGGAGCATGCCTCGGGGGACTCCGAAGACACACTTCTCGGGATTGAGTTTTACGCCTTTCGCTTTGAGACACTTGAATGTCGTTTCAAGGTCAGAGAGGAGGTCGGAGGCTTTCCTCGTCTTGACTATGATGTCATCGACGTAGGCCTCGATCGTTCGACCAATGTGTTGTCCGAACACGTGGTTCATGCACCTTTGGTATGTCGCACCTGCATTCCTCAAACCGAATGGCATAGTAACGTAACAGTACATGCCAAAAGGTGTGATGAAAGAAGTCGCGAGCTGGTCGGACTCTTTCATCCTAATTTGGTGATACCCGGAGTAGGCATCGAGGAACGACAGGGTTTCGCACCCAGCCGTGGAATCCACGATTTGATTGATACGAGGCAGAGGGTAGGGAACCTTCGGACATGCTTTGTTTAGACCAGTGTAGTCTACACACATCCGCCATTTCCCACCTTTCTTTTTCACAAGCACAGGGTTGGCTAGCCATTCGGGATGGAATACCTCTTTGATGAACCCTGCAGCCATCAGTTTGTGGATCTCCTCGCCTATGGCTCTGCGCTTTTCTTCGTCGAATCGGCGTAGAGGCTGCTTCATGGGTCGGGCTCCAGCTCGGATATCCAGCGAGTGCTCGGCGACTTCCCTCGGCATGCCAGGCATGTCCGAGGGACTCCACGCAAAAACTGTTAGAAATATGCCCTAGAGATAATCATAGAGATGAGCATATTTCTTTGTATCCATGATATATATATATATTGCTTAATTGAATATCCATGGAAGGCACCTTGTATTGATTACCAATTATGTGAATTGTTTGTGAGATTCTTTACTTATATGGTTATTCTAAATGATGTCCCTAGTCAGAGTCGATGACTAGCACATGTATTAGTTGATGACTACATTTCACAAGTCATGAACATGGAGATGTTAAACTAATAATGCGGGCGCATGTATGACATGAGGCTGGACCGACCCAACGTGAGATATTGTAATATAGTTCTCTTTTTGCAACATGAATAATGTATTCTTAGACCTGAGATTGTCGCATGTTCTCAAGATGTGAATTGACTTACTTAGGGACTATCAAACACTATTCCGTAACTGGGTAGTTATAAAGGTAGTTTTGGGTTTGTTAGGAAGCATGCTATGAGGCATGGTCAGTCAAGATGGAATTTGTCCCTCTCTTTGTGAGAGAGATATCTTTGGGCCCCTCGAGTGATTGGATCAAGAAATGCATGGCCGTGCTAGGGTTAAGAGTTAACCATTGAAAGGATTCCAATTCACAGTATCGAGAAAGAGAGGTCAGCTTAGAGCCAGACCAAATATCGTGCGACAAAGGGAACAACATGTACGTAATGTTGCAATGGTTCGTCTGATATGATCTTTACGTGCGCATAGGAGTTGACATGTCTTGCTAGAGGCCGCTGTCAATTATTGGGCCAAGTAAGAGTACTCGGGCTATGTCTATTTGTATGTGAACCTATAGGGTTACACACTTAAGGGGAAAGAAGCCTAACTCGGATTAGATCCGAAATTAGACTGGGCTTTAGGGTTACTGATGGGCCTCGGTGTCAGAAGCCCACCATAACGCCTATATAATGAGGGGCGGGGGTGTGGTTAGGCTAACCCTAATTCACCACCAGCAAATGAGTAGTCGCTCGCCTCTCGCCCTCGCCAAGCCGCCGTCGCGAACCTAGCAGTTCGGTACGCGGTGCTTCCTCCCTGTACGTGTGGATACCTCGGAGGTGCTACATCTGGAGCACTAGGACGAACCGTGCGAGGACGTGAAGGACGCCGACGACTGCACGGCACTGCTCGACGTGTTCGTCTACATCGAGACGTCTTCCGCTGCTCTGCGCGTCTAGTGGTAATTCCATGACCTATAACCGCAGTAGTTCTTGGTTTTATGGGGTTGAAATTTTTGTTTTGCGCTAGTGTAGCCTCCCTGTAATCCTTCAGTGGTATCGGAGCCAGGTTCTGCGTAGTTTTAGGTCTGGATCTAGGTTCATGAGATGGATCTACTTGATGCACGGTTTGATTAGATCAATTGGTTATAAAGGGTTGAAGTAGATTACATCGAATATGACTGAAGAGATTAGTTCGTCCTTCTCTGTTATGTGCGCGACTTGCCCCTACCGGCTGGAATCACCATCGGGGCTAACTGCATACACAACCAGCAGATTGACGTAACAGATCGACGTCATGAGTGTAATCTTCTTCGGGTCGAAAGTCTCGGATTTGGGTTGATTTGATCAACCGCATGAGATTTTGCAGGACCGCCGTGGCTATCTGCTGTAGTGGCGAACATATAGAAACATGTTTGTCTAACCTGTTTTTGCAGGACATCTTGTGATCGGTATGGCTATTGTGTGTATATGATGCATATTAATGAATTATTCATGACCTGCGTGTCATGACCAGGGCAATACGGCTGGAGCCACATGTATTGTCCAAATTTAATGTAATGACCTGCGTGTCAACATGTGATGATCCAAAGCGTATATGTAATTTGTTTACCAGCATACGTTAGATAGGTCTTGAAGGACTCATCACCTGAAGGATGGCATACCTATATCATGGAGATGGAGATCATCGTGATGGACAGATTATTGGAGATGGGGATCACCATGTGACAGCAAGCCATACCGAATCACAACTGTTGTGTGAATGCCATTCTTAATGTTCTACTTGTTCATATTGCATATATGTCCTTGCGTGCGATGATATAAGTAGGACGATTCCTCATAAATGTTTAAGCTTAAATGCCTCTCCAAACCTTGCACTATCATAAGTCTTGTACAATTGGTGGTGGGTCTATGAAATTAGGGTGCCACCAGTTTTCCTTGACTAGATAGGTTTGTATCGGATACGAACTGCAGAAAGGGTTGGTTAACTTAAACAAAGTCAGCTTAATGGTTAAGGACTTTGGGGCATAAGGTTGGGAGCCGAGACATAGAGATGTCACCCAACAACAGAAGTCATATATATGATATGATTAGCAAGGAGTTGCTTACCGATCTACCTTGTCTTCTAGCGGTGATGCTAAAGCTCACTAGTAGACTTGTTAGTTGTGGGTTCTGAATCACTAAGTATCAATCGAGGGATATTGATTTTAGTGGGAGTAGACTATTAAATGTTTAATATGATTTACTCTGTCATGGATATTTTTGTCTTAGTATTTTGCATTATTTTGTTGTAGATAAATGGCACCTAGCACACCAACATTTACTTTGCGATCAATTCTTGAAAAGGATAAGTTAAATGGAACAAACTATACGAATTGGATCCATAACCTGAGAATTGTTCTCAGGGCTGAAAAAAAGGAAGACGTTCTAGACACCCCACTGCCAGAGGATCCTGGTGAAAATGCAACTGCTGCAGCTAAAATCGCTTATAAGAAAGCAATAGATGCTAATCTTGAAGTGAGTTGCCTAATGCTTGCTTGCATGGAGCCTGAGCTACAGATGCAGTTTGAGACAAACCATGAGGCGCACGATATGATCGTGGCGCTGAAGGATATGTTCCAGACTCAGGCTAGGACTGAAAGGTTCAATGTGTCCAAAGCCTTTCTGGAATGCAAGCTAGCAGAAGGCACAGCAGTTGGGCCACACGTAATCAAAATGGTTGGTTACAGTCAGAGGTTGGAGAAGCTAGGCTTCCCAATAAGCCAAGAGTTGGCCACTGACTTCATTTTGGCATCTCTTCCGCCTAGCTATGGAAACTTCATTACGAACTACCATATGCATGGGGCGGAGAGGGGCCTCAATGAACTATGTGGCATGCTGAAAACAGCAGAGGGGGACATAAAGAAAAGCGCTGGCAGCAGCGGCCATGTGATGGCGGTCCAAAACAAACCCAACTTTAAGAAGAAGGGTAAATCTCAAAAGAAGAAGGGCAAGGCAAAGGATACAGTATCCAAGCCAAATCAAAAGCCCAAGGCTGGATCAGCTGCAGATGCAGAGTGCTTTTATTGCAAAGAACTTGGTCACTGGAAAAGGAATTGCAAGCAGTACTTGGCCTCTATTAAGGATCGCGGCGGTAAGGGTACAGCCGCAGCAGGTACACTTGCTATTCACATTACAGAAATTTTTCTTGCTGATTCTTATATTAATTCTTAGGTATTTGATACCGGATCGATTGCCCATATTTGCAATTCGATGCAGGGAATGATAAGAAGTAGAAGCGTGAAAAGAGGAGAAGTTGATTTTCGGGTAGGCAATAATGCAAGAGTTGCTGCGTTGACCGTCGGGACGATGCAACTCCACCTCCCATCAGGATTTATTTTGGAGTTAAATAATTGTTATCTAGTTCCTAGTATGAGTCGAAACATTATGTCTCCTTCATGTTTGATGAAGGATGGTTATTCATTTGCGAGTGAAAACAATGGTTGTGTGATCTCTAAGAATGGCATGTTTGTGGCTTTTGCATCCATTATGAATGGGTTATTCATTTTAAATCTTGATGATGCACCTATCTGTAATATTAGTGCTAAAAGGCCTCGGCCTAATGATTTAAGTCCTACCTACATGTGGCACTGTCGTTTGGGTCATATAAGTGAGAATCGCATGAAGAAGCTTCATTCTGATGGGCTTTTAACTTCGTTTGATTTTGAATCATATGAGACATGTGAATCTTGCTTACTTGGTAAGATGACCAAGGCGCCCTTCACGGGTTTACCAGAGAGGACATTAGATTTGTTGGAACTCATACATACTGATGTGTGCGGACCAATGAGTACGACAGCTAGGGGAGGATTCCAATACTTCATAACCTTCACTGATGATTTTAGTAGATATGGGTATGTCTACTTAATGAAACACAAGTCTGAATCCTTAGAAAAGTTCAAAGAGTTTCAGAATGAAGTAGAAAATCAGCGTGGCAAGAAAATTAAAGCACTGCGATCGGATCGTGGAGGTGAATATTTGAGTCATGAGTTTAGCAATCATCTAAGGAGTTGTGGAATTATTCCACAGCTTACGCCGCCTGGAACGCCTCAGAGGAATGGCGTGTCTGAGCGACATAATCGGACTTTATTGGATATGGTTCGATCAATGATGAGCCAGTCGGACCTACCTTTGTCGTTTTGGGGATACGCTCTAGAAACAGCAGCTTTCACACTAAATAGGGTACCGTCTAAGTCCGTAGTTAAGACACCATATGAGATGTGGACTGGGAAGACTCCCAGTTTGTCTTTTCTGAAAATTTAGGGTTGTGAGGTTTACGTCAAGCGACTTCAGTCGGATAAACTCACTCCAAAATCGGACAAGTGCATGTTCGTGGGATATCCAAAGGAAACTTTAGGATATTACTTTTACCACCGGTCAGAGGGCAAAGTGTTTGTCGCCCGGAACGGTGTGTTCTTAGAGAAAGAGTTTCTCAAAAGAGAGAAAAGTAAACAAAAGGTGTATCTTGAAGAAGTTCAGGATGAGCCAGTGGGACAAGATTCAACAAGTGATGCTAATGTAGCAGAACAAGTTGAGACATCTATGGCAAGAGAATCACCACCACAACCATGAAGGTCAGCAAGGCTTCGCGAGGCACACGGAGAAGTGCTATTGTTGGGCAATGGGGAAGTGTTGTTGTTAGACAACGACGAACCTGCAACATATGCAGAAGCGATGATGGACCCAGATTTCGAGAAATGGCAAGTCGCCATGAGATCCGAGATAGATTCCATGGGAGAAAATCAAGTTTGGAACTTGGTTGACCCGTCTGATGGTGTTAGACCCATAGAATGCAAATGGATCTATAAGAAGAAGAAAGACATGGATGGAAATGTTCACATCTATAAGGCTCGACTTGTTGCAAAGGGTTTTCGACAAGTTCAAGGAGTTGACTATGACGAGACATTCTCGCCAGTAGCGATGCTTAAATCTATTCGGATCATTCTAGCTATTGCTGCATATTTCGATTATGAGATTTGGCAGATGGATGTCAAAACAGCTTTCCTTAATGGAAACCTAGATGAGGACGTGTATATGATACAGCCCGAGGGTTTTGTCGATCCGATCAATGCTGGAAAGATATGCAAACTTCATAAATCCATTTATGGGTTGAAGCAAGCATCTTGGAGTTGGAACATTCGTTTTGATGAAGTGATCAAAGGGCTTGGTTTTCATCAGAATGAAGAAGAAGCTTCTGTTTACAAGAAGGAAAGTGGGAGCGCTGTTGTATTTCTGATCTTGTATGTGGATGACATATTATTGATTTGGAATGACATTCCTATGCTGGAGTCCGTCAAGGCTTCACTGAAAAAGTGTTTTTCTATGAAGGACTTAGTGGAAGCAGCATATATTTTGGGCATAAGGATCTATAGAGATAGGTCGAAGAGGCTTATAGGATTAAGTCAAGATACGTACATTGATAAGGTTTTGAAACGGTTCAACATGGAACAGTCCAAGAAAGGGTTCTTACCTATGTCACTTGGTAAAACCCTTAGCCAGATGCAATGTCCTGCGATGGCTAATGAGCGGGAGCGCATGAGTAAGGTACCATACGCCTCAGCAATTGGATCAATCATGTATGCCATGATAAGTACACGCCCAGATGTTTCATACGCTATAAGTGCTATGAGTAGGTACCAGGCTGATCCAGGTGAGGGTCACTAGACAGCGGTAAAAGGCATTCTTAAGTACTTAAGAAGGACTAAAGATATGTTCCTGGTATATGGGGGTAAGGAGGAGCTCGTTGTAACTGGTTACACCGATGCTAGCTTCCAAACTAACCTAGACGAGTTAAAATCGCAATCAGGTTTTGTGTTCACAATAAATGGTGGTGCTGTTAGTTGGAAGAGTTCCAAACAGGAGACTGTGACTGATTCTACAACAGAAGCCGAGTACATTGCAGCTTCTGAATCTGCGAAGGAAGGTGTTTGGATAAGAAAGTTCCTCATCGAGCTTGGTGTGTTTCCTAATGCATCTAGTCCATTGAACCTCTACTGTGACAACAATGGGGCTATTGCACAAGCTAAGGAGCCAAGGAACCACCAGAAAAGCAAACACGTACTGCGGAAGTTTCACCTCATACGGGAATTCGTTAGGCGGGGTGAGATAAAGATATGCAAAATACATACGGATTTGAATGTTGTTGATCCTTTGACAAAACCTCTTCCACAAACTAAGCATGAGGCACACATGAGATCTATGGGTATTAGATATCTTCTAGATTAACTCTAGTGCAAGTGGGAGACTGTTAGAAATATGCCCTAGAGATAATCATAGAGATGAGCATATTTCTTTGTATCCATGATATATATATTGCTTAATTGAATATCCATGGAAGGCACCTTGTATTGATTATCAATTATGTGAATTGTTTGTGAGATTCTTTACTTATATGGTTATTCTAAATGATGTCCCTAGTCAGAGTCGATGACTAGCACATGTATTAGTTGATGACTACATTTCACAAGTCATGAACATGGAGATGTTAAACTAATAATGTGGGCGCATGTATGACATGAGGCTGGACCGACCCAACGTGAGATATTGTAATATAGTTCTCTTTTTGCAACATGAATACTGTATCCTTAGACCTGAGATTGTCGCATGTTCTCAAGATGTGAATTGACTTACTTAGGGACTATCAAACGCTATTCCGTAACTGGGTAGTTATAAAGGTAGTTTTGGGTTTGTCAGGAAGCATGCTGTGAGGCTTGGTCAGTCAAGATGGAATTTGTCCCTCTCTTTGTGAGAGAGATATCTCTGGGCCCCTCGAGTGATTGGATCAAGAAATGCATGGTCGTGCTAGGGTTAAGAGTTAACCATTGAAAGGATTCCAATTCACAGTATCGAGAAAGAGAGGTTAGCTTAGAGCCAGACCAAATATCGTGAGACAAAGGGAACAACATGTACGTAATGTTGCAATGGTTCGTCTGATATGATCTTTACGTGCGCATAAGAGTTGACATGTCTTGCTAGAGGTCGCTGTCAATTATTGGGCCAAGTAAGAGTACTCGGGCTATGTCTATTTGTACGTGAACCTATAGGGTCACACACTTAAGGGGAAGGAAGCCTAACTCGAATTAGATCCGAAATTAGACTGGGCTTTAGGGTTACTGATGGGCCTCGGTGTCAGAAGCCCACCATAACGCCTATATAATGAGGGGCGGGGGCGCGGTTAGGCTAACCCAAATTCGCCACCAGCAAACGAGTAGCCGCTCGCCTCTCGCCCTCGCTAAGCCGCCGTCGCGAACCTAGCAGTTCGGTATGTGGCGCTTCCTCCCTGTACGTGTGGATACCTCGGAGGTGCTACATCTAGAGCACTAGGACGAACCGTGCGAGGACGTGAAGGACGCCGACGACTGCATGGCACTGCTCGACGTGTTCGTCTACATCGAGACGTGTTCCGCTGCACTGCGCGTCTAGTGGTAATTCCATGACCTATAACCGCAGTAGTTCTTGGTTTTATGGGGTTGAAAATTTTGTTTTGCGCTAGTGTAGCCTCCCCATAATCCTTCAAAAACCTCGGCGTTCGCGCGGAGAAAGTCGACGAGCACTGCTTCCTATTTGGGGTCGAGCTCGGAGCCGATCCGGATCTGCTTGGAGGCGTCGTTGCTGGGGTCGAGAGGGACGGATTTGACCGTCTCTGCTGGTTCAAAGTTGCCGGTGTGGTGCTTCGCATCTGGCACCTCCTTGGAGAGGTTTTCCATATCGGCGATGAGGGCCTCGGATTCGGCGAGGGCCTCGGCGTACTCCACGCACTCCACGTCGCATTCGTACGCGTATCGGTACGTGGGGCCGACGGTGATGACCCCGTTGGGGCCCGGCATCTTGAGCTTGAGGTAGGTGTAGTTGGGGACTGCCATGAACTTGGCGTAACATGGTCTCCCCAGAACTGCGTGGTAGGTTCCTCGGAACCCGACCACCTCGAATGTGAGGGTTTCCTTCCGGAAGTTGGAGGGAGTCCCAAAGCAGACGGGCAGATCGAGTTGTCCAAGGGGCTGGACGCGCTTCCCAGGAATGATCCCATGAAAGGGCGCCGCACCGGCCCGAATCAAGGACAGATCGATCTGCAAGAGCTCGAGGGTGTCGGCGTAGATGATGTTGAGGCTGCTGCCTCCGTCCATCAGGACCTTGGTAAGCCTGACGTTGCCGATGGCGGGATCAACAACGAGCGGGTACTTCCCCGGGCTCAGCACGCGGTCGGGGTGGTCGTCTTGGTCGAAGGTGATGGGCTTGTCGGACCAGTCTAGATAGACTGGCGCCGCCACCTTTACCGAGCAGACCTCCCGGCGCTCTTGCTTGCGGTGCCGAGCCGAGGCATTCGCCACCCGCCCACCGTAGATCATGAAGCAGTCATGGACCTCGGGGAACTCCTCTGCCTTGTGAGCTTCCCTCTTGTCGTTGTCGGGGGCCCTGCCACCTTCCGTCGGTGGCTTGGCCTTATGGAAGTAGCGCCGAAGCATGACGCAATCCTCAAGGGTGTGCTTTACGGGACCCTGATGATAGGGGCATGACTCCTTGAGCATCTTGTCAAACAAGTTGGCGCCTCCGGGAGGTTTCCGAGGGTTCTTGTGCTCAGCGACAGCGACAAGGTCTGCGTCGGCGGCGTCGCATTTTGCTTGCGACTTCTTCTTGCCCTTCTTCCTCGTGCCGCGCTGAGCGGACGCTTCGGGGGCGTCATCCGGCTGGCGCCCCTGAGGCTGCTTGTCCTTCTGGAAGATGGCCTCGACCGCCTCCTGGCCAGAGGCGAACTTGGTGGCGATGTCCATCAGCTCGCTCGCCCTGGTGGGAGTCTTGCGACCCAGCTTGCTCACCAGGTCACGGCAAGTGGTGTCGGCGAGGAACGCGCCGATGACATCAGAGTCGGTGATGTTGGGTAGCTCGGTGCGCTGCTTCGAAAATCGCCGGATGTAGTCCCGTAGGGATTCTCCCGGCTGCTGGCGGCAGCTTCGGAGATCCCAGGAGTTCCCAGGGCGCACGTATGTGCCCTGGAAGTTGCCGGCGAAGGCTTTGACCAGGTCGTCCCAGTTGGAGATCTGCGCAGGAGGCAGATGCTCCAGCCAGGCTCGGGCGGCGTCGGAGAGGAACAGGGGGAGGTTGCAGATGATGAGGATGTCATCGTCCGTTCCACCCAGCTGGCAGGCCAGTCGGTAGTCCGCGAGCCACAGTTCAGGCCTCGTCTCCCCCGAGTACTTGGTGATGGTAGTCGGGGCTCGGAACCGGGTCGGGAACAACGCCCGTCGTATGGCCCGACTGAAAGCTTGCGGACCGGGTGGTTCGGGCGAACGGCTCCGATCCTCCCCGCTGTCGTAGCGTCCCCCACGCCTGGGGTGGTAGCCTCGGCGCACCCTCTCGTCGAGGTGGCTCGACGGTCGCGGCGATGGTGCTCGTTGCTAAGGCGGCTCGGGGCCGCCGGCGCTGTGTCTCGCGTGCGCCCGGTGTGGACCGAGGCTTCCCGCATGAATCGGGAAGTCGCGGCGCGATGATCCGGGGGGTATCCCTGCCTTCAGGAGGCAGAGCTTTTGGCCCGTCAGACCGCGGCATCCTCTAGGAGATTCCTGAGTTCTCCCTGGATACGCCGCCCCTCGGTGGTGGATGGTTCTGGCATCGCTCGGAGCAGTATTGCTGCTGCAGCCAGGTTCTGGCCGACCCCACTGTAAGCTGGGGGCAGCCTTGCCCTGGCATCATTGGTGATGCGGCGCTGGACATCCTGGGCCAGATGACACACTTCTCCGACTGGTGCTCGGCCTGCCCGCTCCTGCCCGATGCTCTGCCGGAGCTGCACAAGTTGTCCTGCTTCCTCGTCGAGCCTGGCCTGCATCTCGCGGATTTGCTCGAGCTGTGTGTCCTGACCCCCCGCAGGGACTGGGACCACAGCTAGCTCCCAAAGGATGTCAACGCGAGGCGCAGTCCTAGAGGGATCGCCGTCCTCCAGCATACCAAGGTGGTTGCCTTCGTCGAGACCCTCTAGATCGACGTGGAAACATTCGTGACTTGGGCCACAGTCCTCGTCGGCGAGGTTGTGGCTATCATCGGAGCAATCGGAGAGGCAGTAGTCACATGTGGTCATGAAGTCCCGCATGGCACTAGAGTTACCGAGCCCGGAGAAATCCCAACCAGAGTCGGGCTCGTCGTCTTCCTCGGAACCCGGGGGCCCGTAGGTCGAGACGGCCGTCAATCTGTCCCAGGTTGACCACATATGGTACCCCGGGAGGTTTGGGTATGCCTTTATGAAAGCGTCCACCGAAGCAGGGTCGCTTGGTGGGTCGAAGCTGAATCTAAAAGGCACTGGATGGGAAACGGACGGTACCTCTTGATCGACAGACGGTGACGAAGTCGCGTCGGGGACAGACTGCACCGTTATCTCAGGTACAAGGTTGACGCCCAGCAAGTCCTTCGCGAGTGTGCTGGCGTCGCCCGTCGTATGCTTGGGGTTGGTGTGTTGCGGGGAAGTGACGCTCGTCTTCATCTCAAACGCGAGGTCAACGCCCGACGTGTCCCCCACTGGGGCGCCGGCATCGCCGACTCGCTCGACAGCCGACGAGGCGCCGCCTCCTGCTTGGCCATGATTGCCCCACCTCCTTCCCCATCGACGGGGAGGGTGACAGGACAGACTCGGATGCTGTTCTTCCGCCACGCGGGGAAGACGTCGTCGATTCCACCGCCGGTGGGCGGGCTGACGGCCGCCATTGTCGTTGTCGCGCGGCGGAGGAAGGAGTATCATGTCGTAGCTGCCGTCGAGGGACATGAACTCGAGACTCCCGAAACGGAGCTTCATCCCGGGTTGGAGAGGTTGCTGGAGACTCCCCATCTGGAGCTTGACGGGAAGCTGGTCGTCAACACGCAGCAGGCCCCTACCTGGCGCGCCAACTGTCGGCGTTTCGACCCCGGGGGGTCCCTGGACCGACGAGTAAATTGTCGCTGCGTGTCCCAGCCCAGATGGGTCGGCGCGAGACGGAGACACAAGGGGGGAAAACAGTGAGGGGAAACCCGCGGCCTCGTGTTGTCCTGTGCCCAGGGCAGATGCGCTTGCAGTAGGGGGTTACAAGCGTTCGTGAGGGAGAGAGAGAGAGACAGGGGGCATGAGGGTGCCGTTCTCTCGCGCGGCCACCTCCTTCGAATGAGAGCCCTAGACCTTCCTTTTATAGGCGTAAGGAGAGGGTCCAGGTGTACAACGGGGGGTGTAGCAGTGTGCTAACGTGTCTAGCAGATGGAAGAACCAAAATTAGTAAAAATAAATAAATAATATAATTATGAAATAAATAAACAAATATAGTTATTATAATGCTTTGGGAATTAGGGAATGAGAAAAGAAACTTGTAATAAAGTCAATATTGTTAGAGTCAATTATAAGAAGGAGAATAAAATAGTAATCTTTAAAATAATATGGTTGATATTCACATTTGGACATTGGAAAAAAATTTGAAGTTTAAAATAGGAGTGCAAGTTTGAATAATTGAGTTTGAAAATAAATGGGAAAAGAGTGTACACTAAAAATAAAATAAACTAAAATATATTATAAACAAATAAATAATAGGTGTTATTTTTATTGGGATTTTTTTTTCTGAAGTTTGGAATCTGAAATTCAAAACAGGAAATTGAATTTGGTTTAAGTATTTTAAATTAGAAAAAAAGAAAAGAAAAAGGGCAAAAGAATAAACTAAATCGGATTTCGGCCCAGCTCCACCCCTCTGTGTTGCCCTAATGGGCCAAATGCACATCCGCGCGGCCCACTTCCTTTCTCTCCCCTTTTCTTTAATTCTGGTCACCTACTGGTGGGCCCAACTCGTCATTCTTGCGCCTCCTCTCATTTCTCTGCCATGTGGGGCCGCCTTGGCTGCCGTTCTTCCACCTCGTAACAGACCTGCCCCGTAGCTCGCGCGACCTTCTCGCCACTGCGACAATCGCGCAACAACCGCGCGTTGCCAGGGGAATTGGGACCGGGCGCTCCGTGGGCTGGGGGATAAAAGCTCAGCCTCCACCGCGCCCTTCCCTCATCAGCTGCCAGCGTGCTTCAAACCCAGACCCGCCGCCGCAAGGAGGGAAGAAGAAGGGAGGCCACCGTGACCAATCCTCGTCCTCTCTGCCGTGTTCTTGGGGGAGGTGGATTTCGCCAGCTAGGGTGGGCATAAAATCCGCCACAACCTATTGCCTTGTCCAAACTCCATCGCCCTCTGCAATCGCCGTTGGCTCACGCTGCTGTGTCAGGAAATCCTTCCACCACGGAGTGACCTCACCGTCATCCCGTGATTCCAAGGCTGATCCGGAGCCAGGGCGGGGTTCCGCGTGTGCGCACGGGCGTAACACGGGGGTTCGTGAGGCAGTTGGGTCCAGAACTTGCACCGGGCATCGGCGATTTTTCACCGGAGCCTCTTCACCACCGTCGTGCCGCCATCCTCCGTCGCCCGGGTTCTGGTGGACCCGTCTACCGGTAATTTTCCCTCTCCATGGTCCGCCGTCGTCCCTACTACGTTTTGCGCCTACCCGTTCTCTCTTTGGGACATCATCGTGTTGTCGCGCTGTGCTCCGGTGACACGCCGCCGCGACCAGGACTGCACCGCTCGGGCCGCCGCGCGTTTGGGGAAGATGGGGTGCAACCGTTGATGCGGGGACTAACAGTCGAGATCTGATCTGGGTAGCAGTTCGCGGCGATACAACCGTGGCCGTTCGATCCGGATCTGGCGCATGGAAAACGGTTTGGACATTTTAAATCTGCGCGGTCGAGCGCTGATCCAACGGCCAGTGGTGCGTACCAGTTGGGATTGATCAGTGTCTAATCTGGGCCGTCCGGTTTCTATCGTGTGGCCCAAGATCGACTATACCCCTTCGCCCTGGCTTTCTTTCTAAAGAGCCCCTCGGTTTTGTTATAATAAACCTGCCATCCAACTCAGAATAGTCTGAGTCTTGAGAATTTTTGCGCTGAGGTCCCTATACTTTCCATTAATTAGCGCACAATCTAGGAATTAAAGAAAACAGGAAAATAGGTTTAGAAATTGATTTTGAGTATAAAAATAATTCCAGAAACTTGTTTAATTCGTAGAAAATTCATATTAAGTCCAAATTGATCCATTCCAGTTTCAATAAATTTGTATTAATATTGTCTATCAACTAGAAACATTGTTTAGCCATGCAACTTGACTTAAAATTGTTCATTCGAATTAATCTGTTCTAAGTACTCAATAACTCCATAAATTCATAACTTAATAATCGTAGCTCCGAATTTAGTGGTTCTTGTTCCCACGATCTCGTAGCAACGCGTAGATTATTATTACGTAGTATATTCTTATGTTTTGTGTGATGTTAATTTTGCCTATACATGTTTGTCTGTATTGCTACGTTTAGCGGTGAGGACACGTGTTATCTGAAGAGCAAGGTGGTACCTGGAATCTCAAGTGCCAAGCAAGTTGTGCCCTTGATCACTTCTTTTTACCCACTCATGTTCTAATTAATCATAATGATCTGCATAGGTTAATTTTGATGAGACCCAGTAGGTTACCCTAGTTTGTCTATCTTTATGCCTTGTTTACCACTGAACTTTTTGGGTAGTACTTGCTAGTGCTTTATGTGGATTTGGGCATTGAGATACACATTATTCATACTTTTGTTATCATTTGTTACTACTGTTCATGATAAGATCATTATGTTAATTGGAACATGGAGCGACCACCCGGGAAAACAGTGCTACCACAAGGGTTTACTGGGACGCCCTTGGCTGATTAATTAGGAAAGCTAGTGGATGACTACCTTACCCGAAAGGGGCAAGGGCAGTAGGGGAGTGGTCAGTGTAGGGAGGCCCTTGGGATGATTTTGCTGCGATGGCGGTCATGCGAGGGGTCCCTGCATTGGAGCTTCCTATAAACTGTAGCGGGTTTTCTGAAGCTAGTGGAACTTTGTAAAGGCCTCGTAGTGTTACCCTGCCTCGCCTCCTCGGTAGAGGTGTATGGGAAGTCGCGATCCCTTGGCAGATGGGTAACATAACTTGTGGGTAAAGATGTGCAACCTCTGCAGAGTGTAAAACTGGTATACTAGCCGTGCTCACGGTCATGAGCAGCTCGGACCCTCACATGATTAATTTATGGAACTAAATTCAATTTGTCATATGCATTGCATCGTAGGTGATGTTGTTACTTTTGTTCTACTATTTAATTGGGTTGGTATTTACTTATACTTAGTAACTGCTAATAAAATTTTGACCAACTTTAAAAGCAATGCTCAGCTCTAACCATCTCCTTTGGTAAGCCTTACACTTCACGTGAGCTCCCACCTTTGGCGAGTTCATGCACATTATTCCCCACAACTTGTTGAGCTATGAACGTATGTGAGCTCACTCTTGCTGTCTCACACCCCCCCACAGGTCAAGAACAGGTACCACAGGATGAGGCACATGGAGGATGCTGCGACGAGTTCATGAGAGGTCTAGGCCGTCGTCTCCCAGTCAACTTTGGGTTGCTGGACTGTTGTCTCCTTATATTGTAATTATTTATTTTGTATAGAATTCCTGTTATGTAGTAAAGATGTGACATTCGATCCTGTGCCATGATTCATCATATGTGTGAGACTTGGTCCCAGCACACCTGGTGATTATGTTCGCGCCCGGGCTTTGGACCCCTGAAACCCGGGTGTGACAGCAGAGAGGAGCTAGAACCCTATCTACATGCCGACGTGGTTGTCGGAGAGGTGTTGGAGCCCTGTTCATGTGGCGTCGTGGCCGTTGGAGGAGCGCTTGAGCCCTGTAGAAGCACAGCTGTCGGGGCTGTCGGATCCTTGCTGACGTATCCTTGCTTCCGTAGGGGGCTGAGAACCACCGTTGTCATGGAGCACACGAGGTGCCATCATTACTTGTTTTACCGGGGCGAGCCAAATGGGACGCCGGTCTTGTTCCTCGTAGCCTGGGCTAGCTAGGGGTAGGGTAATGATGGCCTCCCCTTGTGGCGTGGTCGGCCCGAGCGAGGTGGTGACTCCTCCGAGGTCGAGGTCGAGTCCGAGCCCTAGGGTCGGGTGAGGCAGAGATCTTCTTCCGGAGTCAAGGTCGAGTCCGAGCCTAGGGGTCGGGCGAGGCGGAGACCGTCTTCCGGAGTTGAGGCTGAGTCCGAGCCCTAGGGTCGGGTGAGGCAGAGGTCGTCTTCCGGAGTTGAGGCTGAGTCCGAGCCCTGGGGTCGGGCGAGGCGGAGATCGTCTTCTAGAGTCGAGGTTGAGTCCGAGCCCTGGGGTCGGGCGAGGCGGAGATCGTCGTCCGAGGCGAGGTCGAGTCTGAGCCCTGGGGTCGGGTGAGGCGGAGATCATCGTCCGAGGCGAGGTCGAGTCGGAGCCCTGGGGTCAGGCGAGGCGAAGATTCCTATGGCGCCCGAGGCTGGACTTGATTGCTGTCAGCCTCACCCTGGCGGGTGGCGCAGCAGTCGGAGCAGCGCAGGCGGCGCTATTTTCCTGTCAGGTCGGTCAGCGGAGGGACAAAGTGACTGCGGTCACTTCGGCCTTGTCGACTGGAAAGCGCGCGTCAGGATAAGGTGTCAGGCGATCCTTGCATTGAATGCTCCTGCGATCCGGTCGGCTTGGCGAGGCGGTCTGGCCAAGGTAGCTTCTTCGTGAAGCCTGCCCGAGCTAGGCCTCGGGCGAGTCGAAGGTGCGCTCGTTGCTTGAGGAGACCCTCGAGCGAGGCGTGAATCTGCCTTGGTCTGCCGTTCCTGCCCGAGGCTGGGCTCGGGCGATGCAAGATCGTGTCCCTTGAGTGGACGGAGCCTTAACTGGAATTGCGCCCATCAGGCCTTTGCAGCTTTGTGCTGATGGGGGTTACCAGCTGAGATTAGGAGCCTTGGGGGTACCCCTAATTACGGTCCCCGACAGGTTTAATTTTGATAGTGACACAAAATCTTCCATTCCAGGACGTTATGCAACTCTGCCATCTGTTCTACAAGATTGTTATTAAGGTTGTAGAGAATGATGACATTTACACAAAATACTCCAATGAAAGTTACGACACATTTAGTTGTGTTTTATGCTACAATTACCTCAAAATACTTCTTGATGCATTTTACGTCAATTTACAAAATTCTTGATGCGTTTTACGCTAATTTACGATATTTTTTATGTGTTTTACGACAACCCTGTGCGAAGCGAGATACACAACAGCTATTCCAAATTGTGTGTGACTTTTATGTCCCGAACAGTGGACCTCTTACCCATTATAAAGTCAATTGTAGTTTGCGCTAAATTATACACAATTTTACGCTTCTTTTATATCAGTTTTACGCTAAAACAGACAAAGCGAGATATACGGCAACTACCACAAATCTGACGCATCTTTTACGCAATGTTGAGAATAAAGCGATAATCGTACCACATTTATTGCAATTTTACAGCACTACTTTCCTAATCTCAAACTAACCCAAATCTACGCACACACTGGTCACGTATATACGATAGCATAAATGGTCTGACGTCGCTATATTGCATGGTTTATGCTGTTACGTTTCATGTTCTTATGCAGTAGTAAACACTGAACAAATTTGTAAAGTCGTCCCACGTGATTTGCGCATCAGCAGTTTCTTTTTGCATGGTTTATGCACATTATTCAATCTGTTTATCCCGGTATAAATGCTGACGCAGGCATAGCTGAACTGGCTTTCTAGATTCGTTGCATGGTATATGCAAATTCTATAATCGGGTTATACCAGCATAAATGCAGACACAATCACGCGGGTCGTGACCTATCCGCGTCCTGGCTGGGGCTCCCCCTACTAATCGAAGTCCAGGGCTTCCATTACCTCGATCGTATATATATACATATATAGTTTATGTATTGAGAGCCCTGGGTTCTCAATAACTGTAGAGAGCCCTGGCCACCAACAAATCCGGTTAAGCCCACTTTTGTTCACTATTTATGCATCCAAACCAATTTAGCGTAAACAGAGAACCAATTTAGTGTAAACAGAGCACCACCTCCAAACCCACGTTCCAGATAAACCGGGTTAGGCCCACTTTCCACGTGGTCAACTTCCCCTACCATAGTTAAAACATGTTAATGCCAATTCCCTTCAATGTTTATGCAACAAAATCGATTTGGTGTAAATACCTCATCGAACCCACGTTCCAGAAATACCGGCTTAGGCCCACTTTCCACGTGGTCAACCACTTCTATACCCTAACGCCCGTCGCGGTCAATTTACCTGGCCGACTCGCCGCGATTCATCGGGCATCGCCAGGGCAATTCTTCGTTCCTCCGCCACCTCACGCCATAAACCCTAATCGGTGCCACTGTTCACAGTTCTCGTTGAGCTGCTCCGCCGGTGACAATCGTCCGCCACCGCGTGACATTGGTCGTCTACCCGCCCCGCTGACAGTCGTCCGCCTTCCCAAGGTGCTCGCATTCCTCACTAAATCTCATGCGCTACATTTCTATTTCCCAATCTCACCCATTCAACTCCGCCATTTTCTTATCCACCGCTCGTGCGCCGTATTTGTGAGGCGTTAACAACTGCGTCATATTCCAGGTGCCCAACTCCATCATAGGCGACTAGGCTGCTGCATTTCAACCACTGACGGATTTTCTGGCCGTCGATGACAAGGAAATCACGAGTGACCTAATACTGCATAAATGTTTATTTTGTTGGTTAGTCATTGGATAAATATCGTTTTATGCACATTCTGTTGGTATGCACAAATGTATATGGCCATTTTACTATGCAATGATACAATTTTAAGGGTAGCTGCATTAAATAGGTTTACATTATAGCCCTGATGTGTTTAATCCATGAAACTCGTTTGTTTAAAATGTAAGAACCTAGTATGACATTGCCATAAGTATCTCTGAATATGAATGTTTATGTATTTTACTAAGTTGTATTTGTTACTGCATTCATTTGTTTATTTTGTCGATTAGTCATTGGATAATTACTGTTTTGTATGAACATTCTGTTGGTATGCATAAATGTATATGGCAATTTTTACAATGCAATGATATGACTTTTAAGGCTAGCTGCATTAAATAGGTTTACATTATAGCCCTATTGTGTTTAATCCATGAAACTCATTTGTTTAAAATGTAATAACCTAGTATGTCATTGCCATAAGTATCTCTGAATATGAATGTTTATGTATTTTTTTACTAAGTTGTATTTGTTACTGCATTCATAGCTTACACCATTACTGCTATAATCATCCTCAAGTATAATTGTTTTGTTGTTGTCTTTGCAATTTATAAAAGTCTAGTTGCATTATATTATACTATCTATTTCACCATTTAGCATATATTCAAATCGATAAAAAATATTTTTTCCTATGATGTAATGATTCACGAAGGCATGCCTATGTTGTAGATCAAATTTGTCATTTTAGTTGGTTATGCAAATAGTCTTATGATATATTTATTTTTCATTATATTTCTTTTCCTTTTTATGATAGATGCCACATAAGTGCTTTGTTTATGATGTTTTGTTCACTTACCTACTATGTTGCTAGGGCTATATAACATAATTGAGGTATTCTAATGTGGATGAGTGTGTAGAGTGTACAATTATTTCGTATAATCATTTGTTTATATGTTGATGTATGTAAGTCAATAAAGTACATATAAAATCAGCATGTATATTTGTTCACTGATAATCATTTTATTAGTTGCACATATGTTTTACATTGTTGCTCCACAGGCTGCTGCTTCAATTATGCGGAAGGTTGATCGACTCCCAACCAATCCGAAGTGATTAATCATTGAGTCAAGTCAAGAATGCTTCAGTGTCGACATCCCTCGCTCGACAGACACCGGAGACCCTCCAAATACTCAATGTGATGGTGATCCTCTGCAACATAGAAAGAGAGGTGTTGCTGCCGATGCTAAAAAGCTCCCCATGCCTAGTGTGGATGATGATGATGACTTTGAGCCCCCCAAAAAGACGTGTAATATCAAAATCGATGCCCCAAACAAGACGCATGTGAGTTTACAACATTGCAGAAACTTATCTTTTCTAATATTTTAATCATGCATACAATCACAATGCGTACTTTATGTGCTGAAACATACAACTTACTATATTACCTTAGCATATCAATCCAAAATACAACTTACTATATTACTCAACATCAGATGCAACCCAGGAGATGTTCTTGCGTCCATTCAGATATTGAATGAAAGGAAACATCAAGCTATAGTCAGAAAAGGTTTCTCTAGTATTCTTGACATGACGATTGATGCAATTGGATGTCGGACACTTCTTTGTTGGCTCATGCATAAGCTAGACCCAAGAGACATGACTCTTCATATAGGTCCAGACAAAGAACTGAAAATCACCAAGCAGACTATCCATCTGATATTAAGTCTTCCAAATTTAGGTGGTGAGAAGCCACTAAATATTGATGAAGCGAATGTCGCGGCAAACCTTCGGTCCTCCCTGAGTATTAGCAAGGATGAGTTTGTGATTTCAAAGCTACAGGACAGACTGAGGCTAGGCAACGATGATGAGTTGTCAATCCGATTTTTTTATCCTCTTCAACCGGCTGCTTTTCCCAATGGCTAGCTGGTCGATATCTTACAACGAGGTTCTACAGACAGAAGAAATGGAGTGGTTCCCTCACATTGATTGGTGCCATCTCATTTTCAGCGACCTATGTGAAGCGGCCCAGAAATGCACAATTGGAGCACTAATAACGTCTCGGCGACGATATATGGGTGTTCCATCGTTGTTTTTGTAAGTTTCATAATTAATATGGTAAATCTTTTCTTAGATTAATCAATTGCAAGCTGAAAATACATTCATATATTCTATGTTTACATTCACTTATCTTCATTTGCATATGACTCACATGATATCTATATGTTATGTAGCTATATTATTTGGACCACTTACACCATGCCGCAGCTCCCAACAACAAAAGTGGCACTCCGTGCATCAAGTATTTTAACAAGAATACCATAAGGGTGCTGTCAATGGCTGATAAGCGTAAGCCTCGACAGGGTGGCGAACCATTTGGTTATTGCCCTGTGAGTATTCACTTCTTCTATCATAATTTTAGCTTTATGCACATTTTTTTGATACTATATTTGTTTTGTAGTGTTTTCATGTTGCACAATATAAGGTGTCATCTATGTTAGGTGTATCACATCAGAATTTTTTTTGGTTTTTTACAACAATGTTATCTATAACTATTTTAAATCCAATTGATGTAGTTATCTCATGATCTCACTTGATTCTACGAGTCAATCCATATACATAATTATTAATTTTCATTCGGTTTCATCAGTTTCGGAGCATCAGTGAGACTTGTTACGTCACAAAATCGGCATTTATTGGTCAGTTCGAGGTTAGATTACATACCCACACGGTTCTCTGTGTGTTTGTTTCTTAACATATTTATTCTCTTATTATATATTTTTTACTTCAGTCTACACTAAGGCCAGAATCAAGTGAGGCAGACCCAAATAAACATGGTCGACTTCCCAACATAAACATCCAACTGCCTCTTATCCAAGATCTAATGTCAACTAAGATCCAGCAGCTTCCTGTACATCAACGCTCCAAGTTCCAAGCTAAGTTACTTGCTTATGACTCGGAGGTTGGCAAGATAGTTGCCACTATGAAGCAATGTCTGAATAATATTGGTAGAAAGCAATACAAGCTAGCTGATACATTTGGAGAGTTGATTGACGAGGTTCTTCGGGCTAAGTCATATAGTTCTGACATTGAAGATAACGTGACACAATCTTGCAATAAATCTGTACCAGGTCAGTTGTCATTTTCATCATATATGTATACTTCATGCAAACATATGATGCACTAATTCATAGTTTTCAATGTGTTGAACCAGCCACCCAATCTAGTGCAATTTGTATCTGAACCACTGATGACACCCACCCAGATGGAGTCGTAGATTACTCCTAGTCAAGTGGGAAATTTAGTTCTCAGACAACAGGAAGTGCGACGAGTCTTCGAGAGTTGCCCTGATGAATCTGTTACACCTAATACTGTTAGTGCTTAAGTTTGACTTATATATAATTTCTGGCTTGATATTGTGCATTTGACATTTACATATTATGTTAAATGAATACTTCACTTTTTTGTGCAGCAAGGTCACACCGTGCCAGGTGGCATAGTTCACCATGACTCTAGCCCAGTCTTTGACAAGACTCCTACTAGAAATGTTAGTGCCTCAGGCTCTTCCTATCCAAAATAGAATGTGCTCACACTCTCCGAACCTACTTGTGTTCTAAGGCCATGGACATGGACAAGTACAGACTCGTAAATTTGTGTGACCTGACATACTGTCTAATTCTTATGTATTCTGATCGATCAACATCGTGGCAATTGTCTAGACACTGTTAAGTTTTATTCAATATATGAAGGCAATAAATCATTCTTCCCATGTAGTAGATTAAATTCAATGTCTAGACACTGTTAAGTATTTGTAGATATATTATGTAATTATGTATCTCATATCTACAAATAACAGTTGTTTCCGTTGTTGTATGTTCAATTTTTTTATTTGTAGAAATATCATTGACTTTGGTGAACATCGTGGCAATTGTCGTGACATACAACAATCCTTTGTTGATGGCGCGTGTATCGACAATGTGTTTATGCAATGCTTCATTGAGTGTGTCCACGATGACGCGTCTAAACATATTCGTCTAATGAATGCTCACCAGCTCATCCTAGATGTTAATGTTGGGGTATCACTTCTACCTTTATATCACTTTTATTGAATGCATAGCATATATGGAAAATACATAATACTACTCTCTCCTATTTAGGCTATATTGAACTTTGAGGACCAGGAGCGACATAGTAATTCTCCTCGTCCTTTTGACCCTTCAATTCTGGAGAGTTACCTTTTGAACAAACCACCTTCCTTCATGAAGCTGGATGAGTACAAATCAGTAAATTTCTGTTCCCTGACCCATCACACTATCACTGCATTTTGCTGCATTTAAATTTCAATCACATTCATGCATATCAACCATAGTGTATTCAACATTTGGCTTTTTCATTTTTTACATGCAGATAATGGTACTCATGCTACGTGCAGGATATTGGACCTTGTATGTTGTTAATTTTCAGATTGGACGTAGACATGTGTTAGATTCCAACCCATATGGGCCAGAACTGGGTAGGACTACCTGGAAGAGTTACCATTGTACACATATTGATCTGGGTGACAGGAAGGTTTCATGGGCCAGGTTAATAATGAGAAGGCTCAATCTAGCCATACAAAATGTTCGACCAAGATCAGCCCTCCCTGCTTTTTGGAAATACCCTATTGAACTCCCCATAAACGGCCCAACAATGAAAGCGAGTGAGAGCACCTAGAGGGGGGGTGAATATGTGATCCTGTAAAATTCAAAACTAATAGCCACAAAACTTAGTTACGAAAGTAAGAACGGCTAAGTAGCTTGAGACGAGCTCTTGGGAACATAGACAATCAAAGAGAGAGCAATCACAAGAGACACATGATTTTATCCTGTGGTTCGGCCAAGTAACACTTGCCTACTTCCACGTTGTGGCGTCCCAATGGACGAGGGTTGCACTCAACCCCTTTCAAGTGATCCAATGATCAACTTGAATACCACGGCTTTTCTTCCTTATATCCTTTTCCCGTTTGCGAGGAATCTCCACAAGTTGGAGCCTCTCGCCCTTACAATGATGATCACAAAGAAAGCACGGAGTAAGGTTGGGATGAGCAACACACACAAGACGCAAATCATAGCACACCCACGCACACAAGAGAAGACTTGAGCTCAAATGACAACACAGGGAGTCCTTGACTCGAATAGAGCTCAAATCTCAAACACAATGAAACGAATGCACGAGAACTGTTGGAGACTTGTTCTCAAATGCTAAGAGTTAAGAACAAGGCAACATAAAAAATGTTAAATGCTAGAATCCTTCGTCCTTCGGAACATTATTCCCCCATGGGGAATAATGAGTTTTGGACGAAGGTCACAAGGGACATACCTTCGTAAACGTAACAAGTAATGAGGAAGGACTTATATGAGACACAAAATATAATATAAACAGCATAAAATCATTTCTATTTTATTAACATGGAAAAATAGAAATGATTTCAAATTACAAGTGTACCTTCGGTCCTGAGAGAAGGTAAAGAATAGAAGCGTGACACAAAAGCAAATGCCAAGTCAGCGTGAACAGTACGGGAGTACTGTTCATCTATTTATAGACGCGGGACGCAGCCCACGTAAAATTACATCCATGTCCATTACATTTGTTAATGACTTATGGAAATCTGTCGAGGCCCACGTAGTCTTTTCATCTTTAAGTCGGTTCCCCTTTCCGCTATCGTGACGAAGCTTCCTTGCACACAGCTTCGACTGCGCACCTTCGTAGAGCTTGGTAATCAGCTCGCCCTTCGTCTGATTCAAGCTTCGTCCTGACCGTGCTTTATAATTCTGAGACCGAAGATACCTGTTCACATAATCCACTTGGAAAACATTGTCAAATCATGTTTTTGAGGACCTTCGGAGGACGAAGGCCCCCAACAGTAGCCCCTCGCAATATTAATTTGTCAATAATAAATTCAGATTGCGATATGGACGAAGGCCTTGAGCCGAAGGTCCGAAAAAACACCTTCCCTTTGCTAGAATAGCAACATTCACTGACAAGCGGGGCCTTTCAATTTTCGACGCCCTGGGCGTATAAATAAGATCGCACCGCAAACTCATTTGGTACGCACACTTGCCATCTGCTTCGGCCCACTAAAATTTTTAGCTCTTGTGCGCTAAGATTTACTGGTCTTTTTGATTTTGAAGCTTCGGCCTCGGGAACAATTTCTTAGCGTTTCCGAAGATGTCTGAAGGCAAGAAGATCCCTGCTGAGACGAAGCTGAGTCTCGAGGAGGAGAAGAATCTGGGGTTCCTGATAGCGATGGCAGAGACCAATACAGAGAAAATCACCAAGGAGATTCTCGAAGGTTTGTCCGAAGATACTGGTGACAGCGACAGCTATGATGTAGAGAGTGGTGGGGAAGAGGCCGAAGATCGTCCATGGCGGCCAAGTCACACGGTTTTCGGGAAAACCACCATCAAGCAGAATCATATTGATAATATGAGGGGGAGGTATTTTCGAGATGTATCTATTGTGAGAGCTGACGCTGGAGAAAAGACTTCTCCCACTCCCGAAGAAGATGAAGTTGTAATCTTCCGAAGCTTTCTCAAGGCTGGGCTTCGACTCCCCCTGAGCAACTTTGTTGTTGAGGTACTGAAAACATTCCAAGTCTACCTTCATCAACTTACTCCCGAAGCTATCATAAGAATGGGGATTTTTGTCTGGGCTGTGAGAAGCCAAGGTTTGGAACCAAACGCTAAAAGCTTCTGCAATATTCACGAATTGTTATATGAAACGAAGCCCTGGGGAAAAGAACAATATCACAACAATTTTGGGTGCTATAGCTTCGGTGCCCGCTCCGGGTCGAGCTGCCCTGTGCCGACCTTTCGGAAGAGATGGCCCGGAGCCTGGATGACAGAGTGGTTTTATGTGAAGAATAACTTATCAGCGCAAGAAAATGTTAAGAGTATTATTATGTGCCCCATCTGGCAACGCTTCGAACTTCGAAGGCCGAAGGTTGAAATGGACGAAGCAGCCGAGGAGTGCCAAAGAGCCTTCGGCGTTGTGTGCTCCTTCATTGGAACAAGGGACTTGGTCCAAGAGCACATTGCCTTCAGGGTATGGCCACTTACAGAAAAGTGGGAAATGCCGAAGGAAACCATTAAAGAGTCCGACGAAGGCGGACTAGTTAGACTGAAATACACATTCAAATATGCAGATAAATTTGTTGAACCTGATGATGACTGGCTGAAGAGCATTGAAACTTTAAGTGATGAACTACTTGGGGCATATTCGAAGGCCGAAAATACTGCGCTATCAGCAGCCTTCGGAGGCCGAAAGAAGAAAAGGCTCAACCGTGTGTTTGACGCAGTCGGGTTTATGTACCCCGACTATCACTATCCGGTATTGGGTCGCAAAAGGAAAAATACTTCTCCTGCGACAGAAACTACCACAAGTGCCCCTAGTGAGCCAGCGCCTCAAAGAAAAAAGATGAAGGTGCTCACCCATCGGACACGCTTTATTGAGCCGGCCACAGTGCCAGAATTCATTGGTGAAGCTTCTTTAGCCTCTGAAGCTACAGAACCAGCTCCAGTGCCGAAGATGGAAGAGAAGACTGAAGCGCCTTCAGTAGTAGAAAAACCGAAGATTGACGAGCCAAAAATGTCTGAAATCTTAAGTCCTTCGGTAAATGTCGAAGCAATAAAAAACCAAAAAGGGCCATCGGTGACCCCAAAAAGGAAAAGAATGGTAAACGTACTAGATGTCTTGGAGACAATTAAGTCTTCAAGCACAACTCCAAAGAAGAGTGTTGAAGTTGCTGAAGCTTCTACTGAAGCTTCGACGCAACAAGCTGAAGCTGAAGCTGGGCCTTCAGAGCCCTACAAGGAGCAACCTTTGGAAGCCGAAGCAATAAAAATATCAGAACCAGTTGTAGTTGAAGAAATTGACACTGCCATCCCCGAAGCTCCTGCCAGCATATGCGATTACATTACACGACACGCTTCGGGGAAGAAACTATCTGCAGAAGAAACTTATGAAGCCAACCATTATGCGAAAGAGCTAAAATATCCGAAGGGGGCAGTAATATTCAATGGGACAAATGAAGACGACTTCCTATACTGCCTACCTAATAATAAAGAACTATCTGTCTGCCGAGAGATGGCCAGGAGTATAGGCTTCCCGAAGCTCGAAGCTGGATTAAGCGCTATGTCGAAAGAGGATCTCGCAGACAGTCTTGCATACAATAGCCTAAAGGTTTGGGAATTAAGCGTTTGAAAAAACTTTTTTTTTAATACGTAATTCATTCCTATATTCTTATATGGATTCTTTTTCGTACAGGGCTTAATTCTAAGCAACGCATTAAGAGCCCAAAAAAGCGCCGAAGATGAAAGCTATGAGATTGCGTTCAACAATTTGCGCTCCGAAGTTATCAAACTGAGAAACGAAGCTTTGGAAAAGGATAAAATTCTGCTTACGCTGGTAGACAAAGTAAAGAAGGACGAAGCTGCTTCAAAAACCCAGGCCGAAGCCCAAAAGCGTGATATTAAAGATCTTCAGAAACAACTGGCTAGAGCTAGAGAGGAGCGCGTGCTTGAGGAAACAAAACGAGAACTCAGTGATCATATGGTCAACAAATTGGAGTTAAGAGTTAAAGAGCTTCGTGCATCTCAGAGGAAATGTTATGTTAAATCTATAGAATGCGTGAATAAAATTAAAACCAGCTTCGCCAGCGTGGGCGCCTTTTCCAGCGAAGAGAATTTCTCTCAAGGCAACCCCGAAGGTCCACTAGAATGGATTAGTCACGAAGCAGAGGCCTTCGAGGAGATCCTGAGCAGTCGCGGCGATATCTGCGCTTTTTCGGGCGCCAGAGGAATTGCTTCTGTCTTAGAGAAGAAAGGTTGCGGGCATGTAAAAATTTTAGCTCAGTCCGAAGCTGCCTTATCTTCCGAAGACATCAAGGACCCCTCGGCCGAAGCAAGCGTGGTTGGTGGCAAATTTTTTACTGATATCTGGAACGACGGCGGCCGAGGAATGGCGCAAGAAATCATCCAAAGGAGCGAAAAAGGCATCCACGATGCCAGGAAAGTGGCCGAAGCTGCCGAAAAAAGTACAGAGCCCGAAAGGCAATTAGGTATTAATTAGTCGTTCTTATTGTGTTGTAATTTTTATTTCAAACTTTGCTCACAGTTTGTAATAGTAATGAAGAAATGTTCTCTTCCCCCAGAAGCTGCTGGATCGACTGCCGACCCCCACACAAAAGGGGATGATGAAATTAAAGAAATGGCCGAAGCTATCATGGACAAAGTTGTTGATCAACTTCTAAATGAAGCCGCCGAAGCAGTGTTAAGAGAGGACTAGATGCTGTTAGAAAAAACATTTAAATTGTGATCTATGTAACATTTTGTACATTTGAATGTAATATACAAGTTTCTTTTCATTATTCAATTCTTTACGATGCATGAAACTCTACATACATACCTTTTTGAGCCTTCGGCGAAAAAACACCTTCCCTTCTTTTCATGCTTCGTGAAGAAGACATTCTCCGTTAAAATTATTCTGATGAAACACGTTCATACTTCATGAAAACATTCTCCGAAGCTATACAATTTCGATATTGCTCTGATGAAGCTTGTCCATGCTTCGTAAAAATGTTCTCCGAAGCTGTATTCCGAATCTATATAATTTCGATATTGCTTTCTCAGAGCATCTTTTCGAAGGTTGATACTGTGTACCCTTCTCTTGCAAAATGCAATATGATGTATGATGCTTATGTCGTGCAAGGTGATGTGATGATGTTATGTTATGCAAATGACATTTGTTCCGAAGATACACACAAAATTTCTTCGTAAGCTCTGCATTCCCTTAGGAACGACTTTGGAGCATCTTCGCCTTTTACTTAGGCGGTATCAGCGTTGACTTTTCGCTGTAAGCTCTGCATCCCCTTAGGGACGTCTTTGGAGCTTCTTCGTCTTTTACTTAGACGGTATCAGCGTTGACTTTTCGCTGTAAGCTCTGCATTCCTTTAGGAACGACTTTTGAGCAGAAAACTTACACTGCGCTCCCTTTGGAACGGCTTTTTGTGACTTCATGAACTTACTCTGCGTTCCTTAGAACGACTTTCTGTTACTCCGAAGGATTTTTAATACTTCGAAGGTCCTTCTTGTTAACACAAAAACTTCATCAACTTAAGCCTGTGGAGAAAATAGATTTTCCTCGTGGGAAACAGCGAAATTATTACATGGAAACTATCAATGTTTTTTGCTACAGAGAATAGAACTGAATAGAAAAGACTGCTATCAAAGGTAGGATATGTGTCAATAAATGTGCTTCGACTCTGGCACAGTGCTGTTGACTGTGCGAGCTTCGGATTGTTCTCTGAAGTCCCTTTGATGTGGAGCATATTGACTCCCTTCTGGCTGTTGACCCTGTTGCAATGGAGGTGGAGGCGGGGGCTGTTGCCAGGAAGCTTGAGGTTGACTTGCCGAAGCTACAGAAGCTGCAGGGTGGTTGTCTATGTATTGTGGGATGTAAGGCGGATGATACGAAGCAGTATGCATAACCTGCTTCGGCTGAACTTGTTGAGATGCAGCTTCGGCTATCTCCTTTTGCTTCTGGATTGTAATGTAGCACGTCCTGGTGGTATGGCCCTTGTTTTCTCCACAGAACAAGCAAAACAATTTCCTTGGTTGATCTCCGAATCTTCCGCCGAAGCCCCTGGCGCCTCTGCCTCTCGGAGCTGGTGGCCGGAAGGAAGCTTGTTGTTGCCCCGAAGCCTGTGAGGAACACTGCGATCTGTTCTGCTGACTCCACTTATCATCATTCTGAGTGGAGCTGTGGATGGACCGGACATGCCTCGGGTAATATCTTCCTCCGAAGCCCCTGGTCATTTCAGAAAATCTGAAAGCCTCCTCCCTTCTTTGGCGAAAGTCATTGTCAGCTCGAATGTACTCATCCATCTTTTGGAGCAGTTTCTCCAGGGTCTGAGGCGGCTTTCTAGCAAAGTATTGAGCTGCAGGCCCAGGACGAAGCCCCTTGATCATGGCTTCGATAACAATTTCATTGGGCACCGTTGGTGCCTGCGCCCTCAAACGTAAGAACCTTCGGACATACGCCTGAAGGTATTCTTCATGATCCTGAATGCACTGGAACAAGGCTTGAGCTGTGACCGGCTTCGTCTGAAATCCTTGAAAGCTGGTCAGTAACATATCCTTCAGCTTTTGCCATGAAGTGATCGTTCCTGGCCGAAGGGAGGAATACCAGGTCTGAGCAACACTCCTGACGGCCATAACGAAAGACTTTGCCATTACTGCAGCATTGCCACCATACGAAGACACTGTTGCTTCGTAGCTCATCAAGAACTGCTTCGGGTCTGAGTGTCCGTCGAACATGGGAAGCTGGGGGGACTTATAGGATGGAGGCCAAGGTGTAGCCTGCAGCTCAGCGGACAAAGGAGAAGCATCATCAAAGACAAAATTTCCCTGATGGAAATTGTCATACCAGTCATCTTCGTTGACGAAGCCCTCCTGATGAAGGTCTTTCTGCTGAGGCCTCCTGTTTTGCTCATCATGGGTAAGATGGCGGACCTCCTCAGAGGCTTCGTCTATCTGCCGTTGCAACTCAGCTAGCCGGGCCATCTTCTCCTTCTTCCTCTGTACCTATTGATGTAGGATCTCCATATCCCTGATTTCTTGGTCTAGCTCTTCCTCCTGAAGCGTCGGGCTGACGGCCTTTCTCTTCTGGCTTCGGGCCTCCCGAAGAGAGACGGTCTCCTGGTTGTGGTCCAGCGGTTGCAGTGCTGAAGCCCCAATCGCTGAAGCTTTCTTCGGCGCCATAGCGAAGGTCTATAGCTTCCGAAGGTGTTCAAAAAAGCTTGAAGTGGAAGTGAGTTCACCGGAGGTGGGCGCCAATGTTGGAGACTTGTTCTCAAATGCTAAGAGTTAAGAACAAGGCAACATAAAAAATGTTAAATGCTAGAATCCTTCGTCCTTCGGAACATCATGGGGAATAATGAGTTTTGGACGAAGGTCACAAGGGACATACCTTCGTAAACGTAACAAGTAATGAGGAAGGACTTATATGAGACACAAAATATAATATAAACAGCATAAAATCATTTCTATTTTATTAACATGGAAAAATAGAAATGATTTCAAATTACAAGTGTACCTTCGGTCCTGAGAGAAGGTAAAGAATAGAAGCGTGACACAAAAGCAAATGCCAAGTCAGCGTGAACAGTACGGGAGTACTGTTCATCTATTTATAGACGCGGGACGCAGCCCACGTAAAATTACATCCATGTCCATTACATTTGTTAATGACTTATGGAAATCTGTCGAGGCCCACGTAGTCTTTTCATCTTTAAGTCGGTTCCCCTTTCCGCTATCGTGACGAAGCTTCCTTGCACACAGCTTCGACTGCGCACCTTCGTAGAGCTTGGTAATCAGCTTGCCCTTCGTCTGATTCAAGCTTCGTCCTGACCGTGCTTTATAATTCTGAGACCGAAGATACCTGTTCACATAATCCACTTGGAAAACATTGTCAAATCATGTTTTTGAGGACCTTCGGAGGACGAAGGCCCCCAACAAGAACGCAGTCTGGATGTCTTAGGATGATTTAGTGAATGCTTATGTGACTCATCCATGTGCCTAGGGACCCCTTTTATAGCCCCAAGGCAGCTAGGAGTCGTTGGAGGCCAACAAGGAAGGCCAAACTTGCCTTCTGTCGGGTGGTGCACCGGACAGTCCGGTGCACCACCGGACAGTCCCTATAGCTGTCCAGTGCGTGATCTCCTTCCTTTTCTGGCGCATCTGACCATTGGTCCGTGGGATCGGTTGGCGCACTGGACACTATCTGGTGCACACCGGACAGTCCGGTGCCCCCCGCCGACCGTTGGTGCGGGCCACGTGTCGCCCGTGGATTGCGTGGCCGACTGTTGCGCTGGCGACCGTTGGCTAACCGGACAGTCCGGTGCACCACCGAACAGTCTAGTGAATTATAGCCGTACGCCGCCAAACTTTTCCCGAGAGCGGCCTTTTCACCAGAGTCCAGCCTGGCGCACCGGACACTGTCCTGTGCAGCATCGGACAGTCGGTGTGCCAGGCCGAGCTAGACTTTGGCTGCACACAGCCAAGTCTTTTGCAATTCCTTCTTTTCCTGTTTCTAGCACTTAGACAAAATATGTTAGTACTCAAAACAATGTACTAAGTCTAGAAACATACCTCATGTCTTGATTTGCACTTTTCTCTTCATTTAGCACATAAGAACTTAAATGAATGTGTTGGGCACTTAATCACCAAAACATAATAGAAATTGCCCAAGGGCACATTTCCCTTTCAATCTCCCCCTTTTTGGTGATTTATGCCAACATATCCAAAAGCAACCAAAAGAAGTGCAACATCAATGCAATTGAGAACAAAATTGTCTTTGCACAAGGTTTGACATATTTGGATCATTCTTTGCCACCACTTGGTTTGTTTTTGCAAATCAAATTCATTTTCCTATCTCTAACTCAAACTCACTTGTTTGGGCATAAAGAGAGATAATCCAAAAGTGAAATTGATCAAGTGCCAAAAACTCCCCCTTTCCCATGATCAAAAATTCTCCCCCACAAGAGACTAAATTTTGCAATAAGAGTATTTTGGACGAATCAAAAGTTCTAACTCTATTGTTTTCAAAATTCACAAGTGGTAGCTGATCCATTTGCTTTGGCCTTAATTTCTCCCCCTTTGGCATTAAGCACAAAAACGGGATCATTCTTGGCCCTTTAACCCCATTGCCTCACCAAAAATGCTAATTAAGAGCACAAAGGCAATAAGAGCATAGATATGAACTTGGAAATAAATACACCAATACTGGAGTGCAGTGGAAGTCTTTGCAACGCCCAAGTCCATTTTCCCTTTCAATGCACCTTTGAGACTACAACAAGAATACTCAAACACAGAGGTTAGTCTCAAAGGGTCAAGTTGTAGCACATCTCCCCCTAAATAAGTGCATCATTCACACATGGACTTGTGAGATCCGGGGATCCCTTGTACAACTTGAGCACCATAAATAAGCAAAGAATCACATAAATGCATGAAGTAACATGATCAAAGGCATAGAACACATGTATGCTATAGATCAATCCAAGTTACGTGAATCTAAGACATTTAGCTCACTACGCAACCTGCAAAACCTTTTCTCATCTAAAGGCTTGGTGAAGATATCGGCTAGATGGTTCTCGATGTTAATATGGTACACCTCGATATCTCTATTTTGCTGGTGGTCTCTCAGGAAGTGATGCCGGATGTCTATGTGCTTAGTGTGGCTGTGTTCAACAGGATTATCTGTCATGCGGATTGCACTCTCATTGTCACATAGGAGTGGGACTTTGCTCAGATTGTAGCCGAAGTCCTAGAGGGTTTGCCTCATCCAAAGTAGTTGCGCCCAACACTGTCCTGCGGCAACATACTCGGCCTCAGCAGTGGATAGGGCAACGGATGTTTGTTTCTTTGAGCTCCACGACACTAGGGACCTTCCTAGAAATTGGCACGTCCCGATGTGCTCTTCCTATCAACCTTGCACCTGGCATAATCGGGGTCTGAATATCCAATCAAGACAAAGGTAGACCCCTTTAGATACCAGATCCCAAAGCAAGGCGTAGCAACTAAATACCTAAGAATTCGCTTAACGGCCACAAGGTGACATTCCTTAGGGTCGGATTGAAATCTAGCACACATGCATACACTAAGCATAATGTTCGGTCTACTAGCACACAAATAAAGCAAGGAACCTATCATAGACCGGTATGCCTTTTGATCAACGGACTTACCTCCTTTGTTGAGGTCGACATGCCCGTCGTTCCCATCGGTGTCTTCGCGGGCTTGGCGTCCTTCATCCCAAACCTCTTGAGAAGATCTTGAGTGTACTTCGTTTGAGAGAGGAAGGTGTCGTCCTTGAGTTGTCTCACTTGGAACCCAAGGAAGTAGTTCAACTCGCCCATCATCGACATCTCAAACTTTTGAGTCATCACCTTGTCATCCTCAAAGCCAGGGGGTTGTTCCACGTATACCTCCTCCTTGATTGGCCCGTTGAGGAAAGTGCTCTTCACGTCCATTTGAAACAACCTGAAGGAATGGTGAGCGGCATAGGCTAATAGAATGTGAATAGACTCTAGCCTAGCCACAGGAGCAAAAGTCTCCTCGAAATCCAAACCTGCGACTTGGGCATAACCTTTTGCCACAAGTTGAGCCTTGTTTCTTGTCACCACCCCATGCTCGTCTTGCTTATTGCGGAACACCCACTTGGTTCCCACAACGTTTTGCTTTTGACATGGCACCAGGCTCCAAACATCATTCCTCTTGAAGTTGTTGAGCTCTTCCTGCATGGCCAACACCCAGTTCGGATCCTGCAAGGCCTCTTCCACCCTGAAAGGCTCAATAGAAGAGACAAACGAGTAATGCTCACAAAAATTAGCTAAACATGAGCGAGTTGTTACTCTCTTGCTTATGTCACCCAGAATCTGATCGGCAGGGTGATTTCTTTGGATTGTCGCTCGGACTTGAGTTGGAGGGGCTAGTGGTGCTTCTTCCTCCATAACTTGTTCTTCTTGTGCTTCCCCTTGATCACGCGCTTTCTTGAGGAACCTGTCCATCATCTTGAGTTGGGGGATGCACCATAGTTGAGGAAGACGGCAGATCTTGCTCTTGTTGTTCTTGTGGTCGCACATCACCTATCGCCATCGTGCGTATTGCGGCCATTGGACCATCATCTTCATCTACATCATCAAGATCAACTTGCTCTCTTGGAGAGCCATTAGTTTCATCAAATACAACGTTGCTAGAGACTTCAACCAAACCCGATGATTTGTTGAAGACTCTATACGCCCTTGTATTTGAGTCATACCCTAGTAAAAACCCTTCTACTGCCTTGGGAGCAAATTTAGAATTTCTACCTTTCTTCACTAGAATGTAACATTTGCTCCTAAATACACGAAAGTATGAGACGTTGGGTTTGTTACCGGCAAGAAGTTCGTACGAGGTCTTATTGAGGAGGCGATGTAGGTAGAGCCGGTTTATGGCGTGGCAAGTTGTGTTCACAGCTTCCGACCAAAACCGCTCGGCGTCTTGAATTCTCCAAGCATCGTTCTCGCCATGTCGATAAGCGTCCTATTCTTCCTCTCTACCACACCATTTTGCTGTGGTGTGTAGGGAGCGGAGAACTCGTGCTTGACGCCTTCTTCCTCAAGGTACTCCTCCACTTGCAGATTCTTGTACTTGGACCCGTTGTCGCTTCTTATCTTTTTCACCTTGAGCTCAAATTCATTTTGAGCCCGCCTTAGAAAGCGCTTGAGGGTCCCTTGGGTTTTTTATTTATCCTGCAAAAAGAACACCCAAGTGAAGCGAGAAAAATCATCAACAATAACAAGACCATACTTACTTCCCCCGATGCTAAGGTAGGCAACGGGTCCGAAGAGGTCCATATGTAGTAGCTCCAGTGGTCTTGATGTTGTCATCACATTCTTGTTGTGATGAGTGCTCCCCACTTGTTTTCCCGCATGACAAGCTGCACAAGGTCTATCTTTCTTGAAATAAACATTTGTTAGTCCTAACACATGTTCTCCCTTTACAAGCTTATGAAGGTTCTCCATCCCAACATGTGCTAGACGGCGATGCCACAGCCAGCCCATGCTAGTTTTAGCTATTAAGCATGCATCTAGATCGGCCTCCTCTTTTGAAAAATCAACCAAGTAGAGTTTGCCGTCCAGTACACCCTTAAATGCTAATGAACCATCACTCCTTCTAAAGACAGAAACATCAATATTGGTAAATAGAAAATTATAACCCATGTTACATAATTAACTCACAGACAATAAGTTGTACCCGAGTGATTCAACTAAGAACACATTGGATATAGAATGCTCGGATGAAATTGCTATCTTGCCCAAGCCTTTGACCTTGCCTTGGTTCCCATCTCCAAAAATAATCGTATCCTGGGAATCCTTGTTCTTGACGTAGGAGGTGAACATCTTCTTCTCCCCCGTCATGTGGTTTGTGCATCCGTTGTCGATAATCTAGCTTGAACCCCCGGATGCATAAACCTGCAAGGCAATTTACACTTGGGTTTTAGGTACCCAACTCTTGTTGGGTCCTACAAGGTTAGTCACAATAGCCTTTGGAACCCAAATACAAGTCTTGTCTCCCTTGCATTTGGATCCCAATTTCCTAGCCACTACTTTTGCATTCTTACATAAAAGCGCAAATGAAGTATTGCAAGCATGGTAAATAGTAGTAGATTCATTACACACTTTCCTAGGCACATGATGCACAACATGGTTTCTCCTAGGCCTACTTCTACCGTGGACAAAAGTAGAACTCGAGGCAAACATTGCATGTGAATCAAAAGCATCATGATCATAACTCCTATCATAATTGGAATGGCTAGCAATTTTCCTATTATACATAAAATGATTCTTTTGAATACTACTAGCCATAGGGGCCTTCCCTTTCTCCTTTGCGAGAATAGGAGCCTTTTGGCTTGTTAAGTTCTTGGCTTCCTTTCGAAAACCAAGCCCATCCTTAATTGAGGGGTGTCTACCAATTGTGTAGGCATCCCTAGCAAACTTTAATTTATCAAAATCAAACTTGCAAGTCTTAAGTTGAGCATTAAGACTTGCCACCTCATCATTTAATTTAGAAATGGACGCAAGATGATCATCACAAGCATCAATATCAAAATCCTTGCATCTATTGCAAATAACTACATGTTCTACACAAGATCTAGTAGTATTAGCTTCCTCTAGCTTAGCATTTAAATCATCATTCAAAATCTTTAGACTAGAGATTGATTCATGGCACACAGACAATTCAGAGGATAACATTTCATTTCTCTTAATTTTAGAGCTAGAGATTTTTGAACGCTAACAAATTTATCATGCTCTTCATACAAAATATCCTCTTGCTTTTCTAAAAGTCTATCCTTTTCATTTAAAGCATCAATTAGTTCATTAATCTTTTCTACTTTGGCTCTATCTAATCCTTTAAATAGACTAGAGTAATCTACTTCATCATCGGAGGAATCCTCATCACTAGAAGTAGAGTACTTAGGGGAATCTCGAACACTCACCTTCTTCTCCTTGGCCATGAGGCAAGTGTGGCATTCGTTGGGGAAGAGCGAAGATTTGTTGAAGGCCGAGGCTGCCAGTCCTTCATCGTCGGAGTCGAATGAAGAGCAGTCCAAATCCCATTCTTTGCCAAGGTGCGCCTCGCCCTATGCCTTCTTGTAAGCCTTCTTCTTCTCCCTCTTCCCATGCTTTTCTTGTTCCTGGTCATTATCATTATCGGGGTATTGTGCTATAAAATGACCAGTCTTACCGCATTTAAAACAGGATCGCTTTCCCCTTGCTTTGTTCTTGTTGGGGTACTCCTTGCGTCCTTTTAGTGCGGTCTTGAAGCGCTTGATGATTAGGGCTATCTCATCTTCGTTTAGCCTGGCAGCCTCAACTTGTGCCACCTTGCTTGGTAGTGCCTCCCTGCTGCTTGTTGCTTTGAGAGCAACGGGTTGAGGCTCGTAGATGGGTAGAGGGCCATTAAGGGCATCATCCACGTATCGCGCTTCCTTTACCATCATACGCCCGCTCACGAATTTTCCGGGTATCTCCTCGGGCGTCATTTTGGTGTACCTAGGATTTTCACGAATGAGGTTTACAAGATGGGGGTCAATTACCGTGAATGACCTTAGCATAAGCCGGATGACGTCGTGGTCCGTCCATCTTGTGCTTCCATAGCTTCTAATTTTGTTGACCAGGGTCTTGAGCCTGTTGTAGGTTTGCGTTGGCTCCTCTCCCCTGATCATCGCAAATCTTCCTAGCTCGCCTTCCACCAACTCCATTTTGGTGATCATGGTGGCGTCGTTTCCCTCATGAGATATCTTGAGGGTGTCCCAGATTTGCTTGGCGTTGTCCAAGCCGCTCACCTTGTTGTATTCATCCCTGCACAAGGAAGCTAGCAAAATAGTGGTAGCTTGTGCATTCTTATGAATTTGCTCATTAATATACACAGGGTTATCCATACTATCGAAATGCATTCTATTTTCAACTATCTCCCAAATACTAGGATGGAGAGAAAATAAGTGATTACGCATTTTGTGACTCCAAAAAGAGTAGTCTTCTCCATCAAAGTGTGGAGGTTTACCAAGTGGAATTGATAGCAAATGAGCATTAGAATTGAATGGAATACGAGAATAATCAAATGAAAAGTTTTGATTAACCGATTTCTTTTTAGACGAGTCATCGTCGTCGTCTCTTGGTGAAGAAGAGGAGGCGTCACTGTCATAGTAAATGATCTTCTTGATGCGCCTCTTCTTCTTCCCGTCCTTCTTCTTGTGACTCGAGCCAGAGTCAGTGGGCTTGTCGTCTCTTGGCTCGTTGAAGATGGACTCCTTCTCTTTGTCGTTGACCACCATCCCCTTTCCCTTAGAATCCATCTCTTCGGGCGATTAGTCCCTTACGTGAAGAGAACGGTTCTGATACCAACTGAGAGCACCTAGAGGGGGGTGAATAGGTGATCATGTAAAATTCAACACTAATAGCCACAAAACTTAGTTATGAAAGTTAGAACGGCTAAGTAGCTTGAGACGAGCTCTTGGGAACATAGACAATCAAAGAGAGAGCAATCACAAGAGACACGTGATTTTATCCCGTGGTTTGGGCAAGTAACACTTGCCTACTTCCACGTTGTGGCGTCCCAATGGACGAGGGTTGCACTCAACCCCTTTCAAGTGATCCAATGATCAACTTGAATACCACGTCTTTTCTTCCTTATATCCTTTTCCCGTTTGCGAGGAATCTCCACAAGTTGGAGCCTCTCACCCTTACAATGATGATCACAAAGAAAGCACGGAGTAAGGTTGGGATGAGCAACACACACAAGACGCAAATTGCAGCACACCCACGCACACAAGAGAAGGCTTGAGCTCAAATGAGTCAAATGACAACAAAGGGAGTCCTTGACTCGAATAGAGCTCAAATCTCAAACACAACAAAATGAATGCGCGGGAACAAAGTCTGGATGCCTTAGGATGATTTAGTGAATGCTTGTGTGACTCCTCCATGCGCCTAGGGACCCCTTTTATAGCCCCAAGGCAGCTAGGAGCCGTTGGAGGCCAACAAGGAAGGCCAAACTTGCCTTCTGTCGGGTGGCGCACCGGACAGTCTGGTGCACCACCGGACAGTCCTTGTAGCTATCCGGTGCATGATCTCCTTCCCTTTCTGGCACATCCGACCGTTGGTCCTCGGGATCGGTTGGCGCACCGGACACTGTCCGGTGCACACCGGACAGTCCGGTGCCCCCCACCGACCATTGGTGCGGGCCACGTGTCGCCCGTGGATTGCGCGGGCGACCGTTGCGCTTGCGACCGTTGGCTCACCGGACAGTCTGATGAATTATAGTCGTACGCCGCCAAACTTTTCCCGATAGCGTACTTTTCACTGGAGTCCAGCCTGGCACACCGGACACTGTCCGGTGCACCACCGGGCAGTCCGGTGTGCTAGGCCGAGCTGGACTTTGGCTGCACACAGCCAAGTCTTTTGCAATTCCTTCTTTTCCTATTTCTAGCACTTATACAAAATATGTTAGTACTCAAAACAATGTACTAAGTATAGAAACATACCTCATGTCTTGATTTGCACTTTTCTCTTCATTTAGCACATAAGAACTTAAATGAATGTGTTGGGCACTTGTTCACCAAAACATAATAGAAATTGCCCAAGGGCACATTTCCCTTTCAGCGAGGTCTAATGATTGTGGATTCTTTATTATGAGATATATGCAGCACTATGACTACATGGATGGAGCTATCAATGCAGTCATTGATCCGGTACGTAATTGATAGCTAGACTTTTTTGTGTTATGACACAATGTATGTATAATTACGTCTAACTCACATTTTCCTTATATTGGTTTGCAGGATAATTTAGAGGACATTTGCTCTCTTGTACTGCATTACATGATATTCCATCGCCTAAACAAAAACAACTCCATGCTTTCAGATCTAGAAAGATTCAAGTTCTCTCAGTAGTAGCCTAGTCTAGGTTACTGTCACTGAATGGTGTTTATGTACATAATGGTCTGTTGGCTTCTGTTAGCATACAGATAATACTTTTGTCCATATGCGCTCTTAGCAATCTCCTAGCTATGTCGTACCAGATATGTTTTATATGTACATATTTATATATGTTATGTTATGTACTCTTTCAGTTCTGTTCTGTCGTGATTATGCATTTATCTGTAATGGTTTATGCCTTTTTATTTAGTTTTTTACGATATGCGCCAGCATATACATAGTGACTTCAATGTGCCCGCTATTTATGTTATGTTATGTACTCTTTTAGTTCTGTTCTGTCGTGATTATGCATTTAACTGTAATGGTTTATGCCTTTTTATTTAGTTTTTTACGATATGCGCCAGCATATATATAGTGACTTTAATGTGTCGGCTGTTTAGTTTTTTCAATAAAAATACTTTATGCAATGGAATGAATATCAGCTTATATGGCCAAACAAATCCACCGTTAGCATATTTCATAGGAAATAATTACGTTGCATTAATAGATATAATCCATATAGTGAGCTTTTAACGTAAATAATCATCATATAGTATCATGATCATAACATTTTTATATACTCCTATAGAAAGTTTTTGCATGTATGTTTCACAATCATGTCAAATAATCGTCATCGGATCCATGGTCTCCATAATCAACTAGTTTATGCTTCTTTGATGTGGATGTCTCATTCTACTAGGGGGCATTATTGAATTCTTATTTCTAGACCCAGGAGGCTGTCCTCTTTTTCTATCAGCAAGGCTAGCCAATTTAACCCTATTTTCCTCCACAGACACGCAAGTTCGACTGTTGAGTCCATCAGCAATGCCACACTTTTGGCACTTTTGATTCTTCTTCTTTTCTTCTTTCGCATCCAGTTTCACAACTCTTTGCTCACTAGTTTTGATCGTCCTTCCCTTTGGCCTTGCGTTATTTGGTCGCACTAAGCTTATGCCATCTATAGCAAATTCCAGTCTCTATATTATGTGACACATGTTACGATGTCAAATTATAAATATTTACGAACATTAAATAAACAGAATAGTTGCAATTTAATAAAATTTAAATTTCAACCTTTCTAACATCCCCATCTTATGTCCCTTCAAAATCAACATTTCCAACAAGCGTCATTTGCAACTCAGATTGATGATGTGCATCAATATTTCCGGTTCCATCCAGCATTAGTCCATTATAGTCATTATTACAAATAATGTTTAAATCATCAAATGTGTTCGCATTATACATAAATTGCCATTATTTTTTGCCATATATTACCTGTTGCAGTGAACGTACTGGCACATGCTCCTCATTATCAAATTGTGACACATGTTCACCTTCATCGTTTCCAACAGCCTCCTCTTCGCCCTGGAACGTTTAATTATTACAATTGGCAACGATTAAGTTGTGAATAAAATATAGAATAATTGTATAAAAAACAACACCCGCATGGTTGCCCTCCCCAGTACTTGCACCACCAGCATCATCACATCCTATATCTGGCTCCAAACGCCCAAACATCTCCAATAGTTCATCCATTGCGTCCAAGGCCTTATCATTCCCTGCCTTTGACATACTAGCATGGTTTACCACCTTCATGTTTTTTTAAGCAAAATTTTCTGCCTATATGATTTTTGTCTCTCCATCCTTTCCATTCATTTTCCCGTCATCTCTTGAAAATATCACATCTTGCCTAGCTGAGTACGTGTAACGTTGTAGAACATATTCCTTAGGTATCCTTTCTAGCTGAATGTGCATGAATGTTCGTATAAGATGCACACAAAATAGGCCAACGTTTAAACAAGGAGGCAACATTTCACATTCACCTTTTATTATTAGCATATAAATCATATGATGTTATACCACAACCCTGCCATACATATGTGCTCCCACTGTTTGCATTCACATTTAAACTTCCCAGCCTCTACATTCGTCATCACTCTGAATTGGTGTTGCCCCCACATGATTTTTTCGATCTCGATGTATGCTGCACCAACCAATCATTTGCGCCTCCATCTGGATCAAGTGATATCCTATACGCAGTAGCGTATTTTATTGACTCCTCGAACCTATTCATCATAGCCCTTGTGTATGCCCTTGCAACCCTAATTTCGAACATATATAGTGTTGTGGTATCCTTTTGACCCTGCATATGTACTAATTAGATACTTATTGTGAGCCTATTAAATAGTATAGTGCATAAATAATATTACATACCATACAATCTAGCGTCTCTTTTCCTTCTTGCATCTTCCTGCTATGCAGTAGTTTCAACATTTGCTTTGCAAACTCATGAAGTGGGGTGTTTGAATCGACACGAGTGCTCTTCATGAGTGTTCATGCTCTCGCTACGTTGTGTAGAGACCATAAGCCCACAATAGGCATGTTTGAAAAAACAGGAATCCATTCCTTACGCATTTCATATAATTTTCTAAGAGTACCATCTTCATGCAGGTTAAACTCATCAAGCAACATTGTTCATGCAGCCTCAAACTCTCTTTCAGTCAATGGACGATGATGTACTATAGAGTGGAATTTTGTCTAAAAATCCGCTTCAGCATAACATGCATACAACTCATTTAGAAATGGCATGTACCTATTTTGCACATGCCATAGACACAACCTGTGGACTGTGTTTGGGAAGACCCGACGTAATGCCACTGGCATTGCAGGGTCTTGATCTATAAATATACATTGTTAGGCATTCTTAGATTATTATTTCTGTAAACAACGTATGGTACATACCAAAACAAAATCACATGCACTGTAAATATGTACAAGTTATTGAATTTATACTCCATGTATTTCAAGTTCATATTTATTATATATACATAAATCATACCTGTCAACATTATTCTTGGTCCTTTAGTCCCCATGCATGTCTTGAATGCATTAAACACCCACTCGAATGTTTCAGCAGTTTCATCTCCCAACAATGATAACCAAAACACTGTGCATTGTAGATGGTGGTTTGCACCAACAAACATCCCTAGGGTTTTCCATTCAAATTAGTCTTATGAGTTGTATCGAAGGTAACTGCATCCCCAAAATCAACATACTCTCCTTGCTGACTAGCATGAGACCAAAAAATACTCAATATTTTTCCTTCGTTGTCTAGCTGGAAGTCAGAGAAAAATTGTGGATTATCCCTATTGCATAAGGCAAAAAAGCCAAAAGCTTAGACACATCATTGGCATTTTTTTCTCGTTGCTTCGCCTGTTTCCTGTATAGTACAAAAAATAGAATTATTACTCATTAATTCGACATGGGTTTTAAACTTTATATCCTAAATTCAGAAAGAAAACGTTGCTTACAAATTAGCAATGTCCTTTGCTATAATTGGTACATTTTCAGGACCACTAAGCATCTTAAACACGAAGTTCATGATACAGTGCTGCGGGATTCTGCTTTGCTGTATTGAACCTAGAAACTCCATGTACTCAGGATCATGAGTCTTGTTGCATTGTAGATGCTCCTTTTCAGTATCCTTCTTAATGAAATCTTGATTATGTTCTAAGTGCACCAGATTGATTCGTACGGCTACAATATTTTCTTTGGAGTTATCATAGATTTTTTTAGCTTCATACCAGCTTTGCATTGTGTTCTCCTTGAGGATGTATTACGGATTCTTGGATTACAAGCTAACCTTTTCGTATTTCTACCCTCCATTGAACAATTTAACCACTTACAGTTCTTCCTCTCCGTATACTTTTTAAGTGGAAAACCAACCTCATATGCATAATGACTATAAAAATTGTATGCCTCATCGACATTTCCAAATGTCATACCGATCCTAGGCACCATGCTTGGATCAATACTTTCAGGCTGTGCATTAACATAATCATAAATCCAATAAATATAATATTAGTTATACTCTTAATGTCATGATGCATAAGTTTGATTAAATTGTAGAATAGACAAAGATAAACAACTTACATGGCTCCATAGGATATTAGGTGTATCTTGTTCGTGATCACTAATGGTCCTCATAGACACCATTTGATTTGCTGCTCCCATTGTTACAATTTCCATTGTATTGTCATCATTGACCCCCAGCGCTTGTAATTCTGCAGGTGGTGTTACAATATTTCTCCGTGGACTCACAGTACTGTTCGGAGATTCAAGTGTTAGGCTGGGCGATGCATGAGCTCCTCCCAGCGTCTTAAGTGTATGCGCTGGTGGTACACCACGCCGGCCAACACATTGTACTATGTATTTACAAACCAATGGAATCGTCAATTTTTAACGCACCTGATGCAGCGCTGCGTCATGTTGCAGAAGAAACATCTTCTATATCTTGTTCTCCGACGTCAGCCATGGGTCAATTATGAAGAGAAGACGCCAGTATCCTTTCTTATATGCATCGCGCTGTCCAATTTCGGCTAGTCATGTTTACGCAATTTTTTGTGTTCATTTACGGTCTATTTAGTTTGTTCATGCATATATTCTCGGAAACGTGACTACAACCCGGGCGATTTTATCTCGGTTTGTTGAAACAATTATTGTATTTACTCTACTAAATGAAACCGGTTACACAATTTTCTCTACATATTTATGGATCGAGTTTCCTCTGACCTGCATGCCATGCAATATTATCGGAAACTACCATTTATCGTTTGTGATTTTTTCGCGTATCCCGTTCCCGAAACATCTCAACAGTTTACGCTAAAAGACGAACTCGTTTACGCTTTGTTTGTGAATGATTTACGCTTTGGTCCGACCAGAAAACCTGCGCGATGTCCCAATCGGCAAATTGGTTGGAACTTCCCGGTACTAATGGAAGTCGTGGGCTTCCATTAGCTAGTCCATATATCGTACGATCGCGTGGAGTGTATTGTTCCTTTGCTTTAATTTCTGAAAACAATTGACCTCCTTTGTCTACCTAATTATTATACGTAAAATGCGCTGTGCCGCAGGCAAATTCACATGGTGCCAAATCCATGCACCGTGGGCGGCACGAATGAATGACTGGACTGACCGAAAGCCGAAACACCGGACAGCTTCCCAGAAACATCCCAGCGCTTGCCTCGCCAGTCGCCACCGAACGCATCCCACTCAGCTCGACGCACCTGGCCGGGATCCCGTCCGGGAGCCGGTTGGCTGACTGGCTCCCCATCTATCCAAGGTTGGACCACAGCGATACGCGGCGGCCGAGGCCGCAGGCCTGGTCCCCACCGCCTCCGCATCCGTCCTGTGACGACGCGCCTCGCTGGCGTGGGCCCCGCCAGCACGCAGCGGCCCGTCGCCGCGCGCGGTGGCCGTGCCGCTCCTCCACCCACCCAGGCCCTTCGCTTCTTTGTGCGCAAAGCAAAAGACGCCCTCGCGATCGTGTCGCCGCGTACCGACCACCGGGATCCCGCTGCGCGCCCACTCTGCCTCCCCAACCCTTTTCTTTTATTACTTACCGATCCGTCTCGGTGCGCGGGTGTCGTGGTTTAATAATATAACTAGATATATGTTCATACATTGCTATAAAATTAATATTTTTTGTAAGTATCACTAAAAGTGGATCTATTTTAAAAGATATATAAGGTTGTAATCATGTTTTGTCATTGGTAAAAAATAAACAATGATAAATATGTGTTATTGGTGCATCAATAAAATTACATATTGAGTACCAAAGCCCAACAACTGCTTAGCAACAATGGAATTGAACAGCGACACATATTGCAATAGTTATTTTTTTGTCAGTATCTTATGGGATTCATAGAGAGGTCGAAGAACCTTAAGCACACTATGAGCATGTATTAAAACACAAGAAAATTTAGACACATATATGTGGTCATTCCCCGTCCGGACACTATGAACATGCATTAACACTATGAGGTTTATTAAAACACAAGAAAGCCCACCACATTTACAATGACTCCGGTCCAATCGTGGCATCATTCTCCTTGGGTTTATTTGTGGTGACATCATTCTCCCGCATCACAACCAAATTGACATCAAACTGGTTGTATTATACTCTAGTAGTCTAGGTAGTAGTGGCTAGCACAGTAGCAGGCATAGAAGAGAAGATGGGACTTACATCGCTGCCCTTGCCATTCTCGACCTGAGCCTTAACGTTCATAGCCTTTTCAATGTAAGACTTCTTCTCCTGTTTCAGACAAATGAACAACAACAACAGAGCATGAATGATGAGAACTCAAGGAATTTAGATTCTGAACAGACAAGAGAAACAAAACAGAGTAGGACTGAAACAAGAGGAAAGAAAGAAACCATGCATACCTACATGGGCATATTCACATATAATTAACCAAAATTGCCATTAATAAATATTTTGTAGCCCTTATTAGCCTTTTATGGTGGTGTGTCTATGTACATCGGTCTTATAATTATGTTTTCATATTACCAAATAGTGAATGTTATACAAAAAAGATAAAATAATGAAGGTTCAGTTTTCGAGTTAAGATTCTAGCATGTTCCCACCATAATTAAGTGATCAGGTTCTTCTCCGTGTGACTTGGGTGCTCACACAAAATCAGCATTAAACCTTCAAGTTTCTCTACACAAATATTTTCCTCCAAAAATGATCTGACCAATGAAGTAAGTCTAAATTTACTTACAGTTAATTATGTAACAAAGTACGAACATTTCATATTAAACTGCTCACTTAGTAACACAAAGGACATTATAAATATGACGAACCTTCGTTCCTTCTTGACCAAGGTTATCTTCATCCCCATCCAAATCCTGGAACACCATGTCAAATATGCCTTTGTTGTGTTCTTGAAGAATATATCCCCATGTTATATTAACTTGCAGAATTCCAATCAACCAATAAGAGAAAAAAACAGTTGTGAATAGATTACCTATCCATACAAAAGGAAAGGAGCATACATCCAATTCCATAGTAGATATATCCAATACAAAATCTAGTATCATCCCCTAAATTTAGAGGATCATTTCGAGGACGTTGTTAGGTGCGTGGAAAACAAGAATCTCCTCTAAAATTTATTGCACATGGCGTTTTCCATGAGCTGTTCGAGAGTCTAACTTGTGGATGTCATAGTGTTATCAACATCTTGATGCAATCAACCTCAAGCCTAAAATCACCCTTTATGCGTTTACAGGAAGAGACATCCCCACAATTCGAGCAGGGTTCATTTCCAACTTTGCCTCATTATAATTTGCCTTCCATGTGGGTAAATAGCGATAAAGAGGGATTTGTATGGAATAAGAGCTAGTTCTCTGAAAGAAACGGTGATGCCTTAGAGGGGGTGAATTAGGACTTCACAAAACTTTCTCTAAACTAGGCCACAATTAAATCCCTAGAGCAAAACCTATGCAAATAAATAATCTAGAATGTGCAAACTAGGTTTTGTCTAAGTGTTGTTATATCTACCGCATAGCCCAAGTTTCAAACCTAAATAATCTAACTAGAAAGACAAGATTGAAACTTAAATACTTAATACAAAAGAGGAAGGTAAAGAGCAAGGTAGAAATGCAAACTCTCATGGATAACGCCAGTATTTTTATCGAGGTATCTGAAACCATGCAAGGTTTCAACTAATCCTCGTTGGTGCACCTACGCAAAGGGTAGCCCACGCGAGGGCCAAGCACCTTGGTCGAGTAACTCCGTAGAGAGCCACAGGCCTTCTCCACAAGCAAGTGGTGCTCTTCTTCCGGCTCCTCTCGGACACTCCCGCTGAGCTTTCGGCCGAAATGCCGCGGGCCTCGTTCCCTTCGATACATGGTGGAGACCGTGACACAAACTCGGTTGTCACGGTCTCGCAAGACTCTCGCCCCACTCGGTACAATTACAACGGCTCGCACAAGAGCCGAGGGGTTGTGTGGTTTATCTAAACTCACTCAACTAACTAGGATTCACCTAGAGCAAGCGCTAATACGGTCTAACTAACCTAAGCACTTCGCAAAGCACCTACGCTAATCATCGAGTGATTCTATTAAGAACTTTGGTGTTTGAGCACTTGGAAATATCTATAATATGCCTTGATATGTTGCTTGGCTACCACACCTTCAAATGGTCAGTTGGGTGAAGTATATATAGGCCCCAACACAATTATAGTCGTTGGAGAAAAGCTACTCCTTTCTATGGCACACCGGACAGTCCGGTGGTAAGCAGCGGAGAATCCGGTGCCCTGTCCGGTGTGCCTAGCCATTGGATCTGACACAGCAGATGACCATTGGCGCTGCAGGATTTTACACCGGACAGTCCGATGTCACACTAGAGAGTACAGTGGCTTCTCTCCCTAGTGCCACCAGGAACTAGCTGTTGGGCTACAGTTCCCTGGTGCATCAGACAGTCCGGCGTGTAGCACTAGACAGTCCAGTGTGCCACCGGACAGGCCGGTGTCCTCGACCAGACAGTCCGCCAGTGGTAACACATTTCTTTGTTTCTTGGACTTTGCTTGATATTCTTTGATCTTCACTTGTGACCTTCACTTGTGATCTTCATAATGTCTTCTTTTGAGGTGTTGCTTTCCTCAATACCTTAGTCAAAGTCACTTGTAGCATCATGTGAACTACAAACATAAACACTAGCAAACACATTAGTTCACAGGTTATGTTGATCATCAAACACCAAAACCTTTTGAGCCAAATGGCCCGAGGTCCATTTTCCTTACATTCTCCATCATAAAAAATCACATATTCTGATTTTTGAATGGAAGCAAATGATAATTTACCTTCAAGACTTGCCATATGTCCTAGGGTATGTACACAAAAGCCAGACATGTGTTGTCTTCTTGTTGTCCAAGTGAATTCACCTAATTCTCTATGTATATCGGTCATCCTGGTCACTGGTGTCGTCAAGAGCCTTATGCTTCTTTGTTGGCTGATCAACCTCTTGGTCCTCCTCCTTGCCATCTGCCTTGGGTTTCTTTGTGATGACATCATTCTCCTACATCACAACCAAATGGACATCAAACTATGTTTGGTTAGTGGAGTGCAAGGAACTGAAACTGTGAATTCTTGGCCTGCGGGAGCGGTCTCTCCATGAGTGTAGACTCTAGGCACATAGAAAACGCAGAGCGAATCTTCGGTGGTGAGAATGAGGATAGATTGCAGCAATAGCTATGGCAGAGGCAGAAGTCGAGCGATGGGAGGAGAACCGAGCAAAGCAGCTCTAGGCACCGACAGCATCACCAGCACAACCCCATCTCCGGCTCTGTTCCCTCCTGCGGCGCTTGCTGATTGACGGCAAAAAATCTGAGATCCGAGATGTGCCGCAAGCTGGTGTCGTACTTGCAGTCACCGCCGCCCGGGAGGTCCTCGGTGCCCTCGAAGCACATGTTGGTGGTGCCAACCGCTACACCCATGACATTGCATCGGTGCAGCACGTCGTGGAGCCACGAACCGCACCACACGGACATGGTGATGTCGTGTGTCGCCAGTGCCTTGCCGCGGGTTGCCATTTATGAGGAACGTGGGTTGTCGGATAGGAGCCTATGGTGGGGATGGCAGCGGCCACTGGGATGCGGTGAGGGCAGGGGACGGATGGGAGTCGGCACGTGGATCAGCGGTGAAGCGAGCCGATGGTTATGCCCCAGGGCGAGGCAGACCGATAGCGGCGACAGCAGGGATGGGAGGTCCGGGCGAGTTTGGGAGGTGAAGAGAGGGGAGTAGAGATATAGGATGCAAGCAAGGTGAGGGTAGTGAGGACGAAGATGGAGAGAAGCACAGATGGAGGGTGTGAGATTGGACCCTTTCTCAGAATGCGGGCGCGCCTGCCATCGACCGAGCGGAGCGCATGGGCGAGAATTGTGCGTGGATGGAAGTGGCGAGGTTGGCGTCCTCGACGGGATGCGGGTGCACCTTCCATCGACGGAGCGGGGTGCTAGGGTGAGGATTGTGCGTGGATGGAGGGAGCATGGCGCGTATCACGGAGGCGGGGGCACCGTGTAACACCCTAAATCTAGCAATGCAAACAACCCTATTTGAATTAATAAATTTTAGTAGAAAGGAAAATATTTATGTTTTCAAATAAGAAAACCTTGATATATATATATAATTTGAAGAATTTCTTGAATAGATAAAAATTTACCAAGTGATGAAGTGATTGATGCATTCATGTTGAAACATAATTTTTTTGATTTGGTGTTCAAATCCAATTTTTGGATATAATTCAGTGAGAAAATGTCATTTTATAAAATAATGATGAATTGTTAAGAATAGATATATTTGGGAAACATGTATTTTGATATGGATATTCATTTTGTATGTAATGATTTGCCAGAATCTCACTTTTATTGATTTATGTGAAGCACACTTTATTTGAATAATGGAATTTGCCCTAAGATTATGTATTTTTAAGTTAGGTATTTTATTTATAAAAAATATATTATTTTTAGATTTATTATAATGATATGTAATATATAATCGTATCTTCTTATAAAAAAATTCAGAAATTCAACAAAAGAAAAGAAAAAAAATAAAAAAATGCCATCGAACGCTCCCAGGCATTGCGTTCATGTCACGCGGTCTGCCTCCCTCCCTTTTATTGAATGACATGTGGGTCCCATCCCATAGCTCTCTCATAATCTCTTCTTCCTCGTGGAACACACCAGCACGAAGCTACCACTGCTTCTGGACACCAGCTGTCGTGTCCCTCCACCTCCCTGGCTATTCGTCTCCCCGCGAGTGGACTAGTCGCCAGCGCCTGTCCGTTTCTCTCCTCTCCCCCTTAATCTGTCAGTTTCTCCTCCCTATTAACCCGACTGTTTTTCTCCGCCATTAATGGCTGCCGCCGCGATTCTACTTCACCAGACAACCCTTCCCCCTTTCTAGGCTATAAATAGTGTGCCCATGACCCCTGAGTCCGTGCCCGACTTCCTTCTTCCCTTTCCCCATGCCCCATTCCTGCTGCCAGCATAAGCCATGCACCGTCGCTTGCCAACCATCGCTACCAGGCCAATTCGACGCCGTCGAGCCTCCCTCGCTGCCAGCAACAGCTTACCCGCATCTCCACCTTCGATCCCCCTGCTCGGCATCTCCTCTGCGCCTATGTGCCGCGCGCCCACTTTACGGGCCATGGTGCCTGTTCCCATAACCAGAGAGCAGAAACGTTAGGAGGAAGATGAAGTATTTGCAAATTGGCCTCTGCTCCCTGCTGTTGTGTCGAGTGCCTGTTCCCGTCGTCGCCCTGCCACTAGTCTTGGATTGCTACTTGTCGTGTCCGTTCGCCGAAGCTTTTCGCGGTACTGTTCCAGCTCATCGGTGTCGTGCTGCAACCACACCATCGCTGGAGCTTCGCCTAGAAGTTCCTTTACATCGCGCCGAGCATTGTCCACTACCATGCTGAAGCTCCGCCATGTTGCTCGTGGAACACCGTTCTCTACGATGCCCATCAGAGCTGTGGCACTCACCGATGAAATCTGATGTTGTGTTGATCTCGCCACTCGCCACGCCATGCGTTCTTCATCATCGTGTTGTCGCCTCGCCAAGTTCAGCGTCTTGGACCCCTATGCTATGCCGCGACATCGACGCCATCGCTGGTCTCGGTATCCCTTCTCCGCCATGCTGGAGCCGGCGTGCTGTTCCCTGCTATTTCTTTTTTCGGTCAAAGGTAGAAGAAAGCCCATCTTGCGAGCCACCCCGTATAAGCTACATTTGATTTTGTACCGATCTATGCAATAGATTTCTCAATATAAATAAATATTTCTAGCTCAAATTAAATATAGATCTGTATTATTAACTTCATAATCATGTGCTAAGTATATAGAAATATATTTTTACAACGTGCTTGCAAATTAAATATGTTTATAATCAATTCACGTGTGGGTTTTCTAAATAATAAGTAAAAGAAAAGAGTAGATCACCTTTTTATTAACAAAAACATTTAGATAAATAATTACATGATTATCTTTGCATAGAGCGTGATTTAGATATTAATCAAAGTCTTATATATTTTTATGCAACATAGATTTTTTTCTATTCACACTAAGAAAGAATATAATTTTATAATAATGTTAAAACAGCTTAATTAGGTGATCATACCTTCATAATAAAGAAAATGATAGTTTATATTATTGAATATAATTTTTGTATTAATGAATTAGATCATTTATTTCTAATTTAAAATGACTTAATTAGTTTTCTAGGCTTGATTAATCCGTCCATCATATTGAGTCGATATTATTTATATATCACTTAGTTTTTCTTAAAGGATAAAATAAAATAATTAGTGTTCATGTTCTCTTTATAATTAAAATGTTAGATTATATATTAACTTTGGATATAGCTTTCTTAATAATAGCACATGCCATGTATTCTCTTAATGAAAATGAAGATAGTTATTATTTAGTTGTCTTTTCACACAAAACCTATCTAGGATTATATAATAGCTTTTCATCAATAATGTTTAATAATGTGTTTCATGATGCTTCATAAATTAATAATGTGTTTCATAACTCATTAACCGTAGATATATAACGCATATCTTTTCTAAAAGGTTTAATAATGTTATAACACGATTTATCATCTTATGAACCCTTAATTTTAGACATACCACATATGCTTTTATAAAAGATTAAAATGGTGAACCTAATATTTGTATATTTTAATTAAGATATTTTTAAGCTCATATCTTGTTTTATAAAGTATAGATCACACATTTTTGAAAAGAGTACCTTTCTATTATAACCTTTGCGTGTAATGCTTTTGAAAAGCAAATGCTCTTTTGTTATGTTTTCTTTTAGCTTGGTCTATGATGAATGTTTTATGTTATTGAGTGGTGTTTGTTTCTTCTTGTTTGTTTGTGTAATATTCAGTTGTTGATCTAGTACTTGAGAGTCAAGATCTATTTCGTGGAACAATCTCAAGTTTGCTATAAGCAAGGCAAGTGGACTTCTCCTTCTGCATACTCTGTTTGATCCCAAACAATACATTTAATAAAGTTTATTCTTGGATAAATGTGCATAATTTGATGGGTTACCAATTCAGATACACCTAACCTTTCCAACCTTATTCCTTGTTTAACCTGGGTTTATGATTTAATCTAATAGCTATGCTATTGCTAGTTGCTACAACTTTAACTTTATGCTGGTACTCCTACTGATGATATTAATGTTCCAAATGCTAAGTTTACATTATTGTTGTTAATCCGATGATTAAGCAAGATCATATTGTGACAATTGGAATATGGAGTGACCACCCCGGAAAACAGTGCAACCACGAGTGCTATCATGGCTCTGGCTTTGGTAATTAGCTTTATATGCTTAGTGCCTAGCAACCTTACCAGAAATATGGGCAAGAGGGGGAGCGGTGGTGGTGGCAGCCCACGTTAACATGGGGACGTATTCTTGGCTATGGTACCTCACCCAGGGGGCCTCCACCATCGACTTAGAAACCTTAGCGGGTTGCTTTGTATTAAGTGTATTCTGTGAAAGCCTCATAGTGGATCTCTAGCCATTCACCTCGGAAGTGTTTATGGGTTTTGGCCAACCCAGGCTAGAGGGGATACACGGCTTGTGGGTAAAGTTGTACCACCTCTGCAGAGTTTAAAACTGATATATCAGTTGTGCTCACGGTTATGAGCAGCCTAGACTCCTCACATGATAATTGAACTTGAAGATGAAAATAAATCGTGGTCCTTTTTGGTTCAAGTGGTTTTGAGCTTACGCTGGTGATATATTTATGCTGATGATATATATATGCTGATGAACATTGTTCATGCTTAATTGGGTTTGGTATATACTTATACCTAGTAATCAGGTGTTGATAATAAAATGGGTACCAACTACAATGCCAACTGCATTAAACTTTAGCCTTACCTTGTTACCTTGCATTTTCACCCCACTTGCTGAGCCCCGACCATAAGTGAGCTCGCTCGTGCTTAATTTTGATCAGAAGTTTGCAGACGAAGTTATGATGCTAAGCTCCATGGATGCTAGTCTAGTGATACCTCCGGTCATCTTCTTGTGGATGGATGTCCTTGTTTCGTTGTACTTTGATGAATAAAGGTTAAGACATTATGTCTGTTCGAAGTGTAATATGTTAATATAATCTTTATTTACGCTCTTATGCATTGTTCTTTTGATATATTACACTTGTGACGTCAAATTATGTGTGGAAATAGATCCTGGCACACATATGCTATGCACCTGGCTCTGCCCTTTGGAAACGGGTGTGATAGAAGTGGTATCAAAGCAATGTGACCGTAGGTCGCTAGATTAGTTAGAAATGGAAATCCCAGTCAGTATTTCTAAACATGGTCTAATTTCTTCCATTAAAGCTTACTTTATATCAAAACTCGTCTCTTTTATCTTCAACTCTTCTAGTCTGATTTTTGGTCTGTCAGAAGGATCTGGTCCGAAGCACTGCAAGACACTCAAGCTAGGATTGTAGAATTTGAAGCGAAGCTTGCCAGAAGAACCTTTGTGAAGCTGTTGAAGATGCCTCATTCTCTGTCTTATCCCCACCCCGCAAGAAGTTTTTGTTATAGATCTCTTGGATCTATTACCATTCTTCTTGGTTAGGTTGATAGGATAGTTCTATAGTGTTAAGTTTTCAACTAGATCGGTAAGGACGATGTTATATTATTATAGTGGTTTTCTAATCCCTAATGTTGATATACAACCCTTGACTTCTACTCTTGTTTTCTTGCTATTGAATTGCCATCCTTGGGCAATATCTACCTTGAGATATTGAACTCTTTGTCTCTCTACTTCTCTCCTTGATAATGCCTTTGTATTTTGTATCCTTAAAAAAACTTTCTCATATCCTTGGTTGTATAATTTATCCTCGCTTCACCAGTTAGTGGTTATCTTATTTCACTCTTGGTCATTAACAATAATGTTTTGATCTTGTCTACCTCCTTGTTATTTCTGATCTGACTCCTATATTTTATAATCTCTTTCTTATTCCTAACCTTGTATCACCTTTAAAAAAACTATAAGAAATTGTTTTCCTTAGGAAAGATTGCCTTTTGATTGAATGAATAACATCGAGTTATGTTGTGCTGATATGTTTGAGTTCATTTTAGTTATCTTTGAGACTATGTTTGATTTGCTTTTTTGTAATGATTGTTGTTGTATTGTGTGACTTTTGTCCACAATGGCATCAGTTAGCTAGGAAAAACCATAGATAGATGGGTTTTCTCTGCTCTCTATAATCTGTGTACAAGGCTTGGCTGTGTACAGCCAAGACTCAGCTCAGTCTGGCACACCGGACTGTCCGGTGGTGCACCGGACAGTGTCCGGTGCGCCAGGTTCAACTCCGGTGAACAGGCCGCTCTCGGGAGGAGTCTGGCGACGTACGGCTATAATTCACCGGACTGTCCGGTAGTGCACCGGACTGTCCGGTGAGCCAACGGTCGGCCGCGCAATCCGCGCGTGACGCGTGGCCGAGCCAACGGTCAGATGGGGGCACCGGACTGTCCGGTGTACACCGGACAGTGTCTGGTGCGCCAACGGCTCCAGGACTGCAACGGTCGACTGCTCCATTTATGGAAGGAAATCAGGCACGGGACAGTGTCCGGTGGTGCACCGGACTGTCTGGTGCGCCACCCGATAGAAGGCAAAATTTGCCTTCCTGGATTGCTTCCAACGGTTCCTAGGCCCCTTGTGCCTATAAAAGGGACCCCTAGGCGCCTCAAGTAATATACAAGTGCAGCCAACAAGTGTAGACATCACTCGAATCAATTCTCACTCTCCCTCTTGTGTGTAACTCTATAGTTTGTGTAGAAGGCACACTATAAGCCTTTAGAGAGAGGAGAGGTGCTGCTAAGAGCTAGAGCAAGGTCTTGAGCGTATCGTTACTCTGCCGAGGTGCTGTCAAGAAGTTTGTAAGCAGCCGCGGTTTTGTTGTAACCCAACTCAATAGTGAAAGGCTCTATCTGTCATACTGACAGATCTGAGCAAACGGAGGAAGGAGTTGAAATAGACTCCAAGCCCAGGTGTGGCTAACTTCAACGAGGACTAGGCAAGCATTTCAGGCTTGGCCGAACCTCGGGATAAATCCTTGCGTCTGTGTGCTTTGTTCTGTATTGTATCCTGACTCTCTATCTTACTCGCTTTTATATCTGCACTTCAACACTTATCTGTGGTGTAAGCGTTATTTGAAGTGCAGGACATTTTGAGACAGGATCTTCTATTCCACTGCAACCTACTCGAAGGGTCTTCTCACTCCACTGCGTACTAAATCTTCGAGTAGAGTAAGAATTTAAGTTTTAAAGAAATAAGTTTTATTCGCCTATTCACCCCCCCCCCCTCTAGGAGACATCCAGATCCTGTTCCCGGGTCAAAGGGAACTTTCAATTGGTATCAGATCTAGGCCTCTCCAGTGTGGGCTTAGCCGTCCGGAGATGACGATGTCGTCACAAGAGGTAACTGTAGAACTTCTTTTAGGCGATGGCTCTAATTACAAGTCTTGGTCTGTCTCTATTTATAATGCTTTCATGAGTGTTGATCCTGATTTGAGACAGGTCTTTAGTAGAAGTATTTTTCCCTCTAATGTTAGTAAAAATGCTTCTAATGATGAACTAAGATGTCTATCTCTAAATCACCATGCTTGCAACATCTTAGTTGATTCTCTTTCTAGAGATGCCTATTTTGCCATCATGAGTAGTGATAATGATTTATTTGTTGATGCTCATGATTTATGGAATAGAATTAAAGTAAAATATTTTGTGTCAAATTGTACTGCTCCTACTCCCTATATTGCTTGTGATGCTAACCTTTCAAAGGGAGAAGAACAAGAACGATGGGCATCAAATGATGAATCCACCTCGTCAACAGGTTTGTTCTCCGCTAGTAATAAATGCTTTATTGCTAATAATGACGGTGGAGACGAAAGCCATGATGAGGAGGAATATGAGAATGATAGCAAGGATGAATCTTCATCACCACAAGGTACATTTTCCTATATTGCTTCCACTGACATTAATGATAGGGAAAATGAGACCGATGATGTGGAAGAAGAGGAGATTCGCCGTTTCTACATCCATCTCAACAAAGAGGACAAAGCACTCTTGGTTAAGCTGTTGAGAAGGAACAAGGAACAAGGCGAGACGCTTCTCATGCTAGAGGAGTCCCTCATCAAAACTAACAACAGTCTAGAGAAGATGACCAAAGAACATGAGAAGCTAAAGTGCTCTCATGATGATTTGGTCCAATGGTATGAATCTGTTTTAATTGAGCAAAGAAATAGTCATGACGCATTATCTAATGTTGCTCAACTTAAAACGGAAAATTTCATGCTTAGGAGTCAAGTTGAAAAGATAAACTTAGAAAAACTTGCTCTAGGAGAAAAGTATGATATGTTGTCATATTCTCATAATAAATTAGTTGATGACCATATCATGCTTAATGTTGCTCATGAGGTCGTAATTACAAACTTAAATTCATGTGAACCTCATTCTTGCACAAGTGCACATCTGGATAATATATCGTCATGTGCTAACCCCTGTCGCTCAAGAGGAAGCGAATGTTTGAATGAACAAAAAGTTGCAGGGTCACAAAAGAAATTATGTGGGAACAAGAAGCAAAGACAGCTAAGGAGAAGACGCATTGCTCGACTTTCTCAAGATATCCATGGGCGCATGGTGAAGAAGCTTGAGAAAGGAAAAACTGCAGCAAGTGTTAAGCTCCATAAGAAGAATGTTCCTAAAGATGAAGAAATCAACATGAGCTTGTAAAAAGGTAAAGATTCAATTAATCATGTTGTTTGCACTGACCTTTTCTCTATGTCATCCAAGAACAAAAAGAGAAAAGGGAAAAGGAGGTGCTTTAAGTGCAACAAGTCAGGACACCTCATTGCGTCATGTCCATACACCAACAAGGGTGAAGGGATAAGGAGATGCTTCGGATGCAATGACAAGAACCACACGATCACTTCTTGTCCTCTATTGACGGATCAAGCATGTGCAGTCTCCAAGATGACTCTCACCAAGGAAAATGACAAATAGCAAGCGTCATGTCAGGTTGAGCGTCGCTTCTGCTACAAGTGTGGTGAGCAGGGTCATCTATCCAAGGTATGTAATAAAGGTGAGGTTCCTAAGCAAGTAAATTTGTCTCAATCTCATTCGCTTAGGAGACCCAAATCATACACATGTGCTAGATCTATAACGAGATCACCTAGAACTAGCACAAAGGCTATTTGGGTACCAAAGGCACATTTAGATGATCATTATGGACCCATCCCTAGATGGGTACCAAACTGTGCTAACTAGATGAAGCAGGTGCCTTGAGATGAATTGGAGACCATGGGAGAGCTTAAGACGGTTAATTCAAACTCTATGCTTAAGCTGTAAATTGTTTTAGTGTTTGTTCATTTACCCAAGGTTGAAGTATTGTGAGACACTAATCCCATATTCATCTGAAGTGAAATAAGTTGTAGAAGTCCTTATTGGTGAATCAAGCAAAGGACCTCGATTGCGCATCTGTCTCTCCAAAGGACGGTACCTGTGTTTCTTAAGTGTCGTGCTATCTGTCCTTGGAGTAGTTATGCTTTTTGATTGCCTGTGTTGGGTACTTTTTGATTAATGATTAATGATTTCCAATTTCGTAATTATGCTTGCTTAATCATGATTATGTGCTTTAAATGTTATATCTCTTGAATCATTTAATGGGTAGTTTTTCATTGGATATATCCACCATGATTAGCTCTTGTTGTGTTCGTGAATAAACCTGTATTCAGTTGTGAGTTATGCTATATGGTTTTAATTATTAACCTGTGTGCAAATATGACATATTGTTTAGTTTATGTTCACTTGATTACTCTAGTCTGGTATTGTGTGAATACAAACTCCATGTTGTACCTCTAATGCACCCTTTTGAGCTAAGGCGCATGAGCAAAAGGAGCCCTCAATTAGTAACAACTGGTGCTCTCATGGCAATTCAGGAAAAGGCAAAGGTATGGAGAATGGAACTATGCAAGTTCATTGAATATCTTGAAGTTCCACTGATTGTGATCACAGTTATGGTCCTGCCTCTGAATTGGTAGTATCTTGGCTTAGGTGCTCCTTACTTTAAAATGTTGTTTCTTCTGGTGTACCTAAAGAACCTTCTTAACTATGATGTGCTTAGACATGATCGTGTTGTTTTTCAATTGGTATATGTGATGCAATGATAGTTAAGTATGAAGCATGTCTAAGTTGCGTGTAAATGTTATACTTCCTGTGAGTATTCAATTGGCTTAGGTGCTCCTGAGGCATGCATTGTTGTATTTAGTCAACCTTTCATTTAGCCTTCAATTGGTATTAAGTGGCTTTCAATTTGGTATTTAATTGATATCTCTTTGGGATGAAATTGGGAGTATGCCTTGACCAAAATTTGCTATAATCCCCTCTAGTTCTTAGAAAGCTAGAATGTGCAAAGTGCAAGTTAATCAAATACTTGATGCACAAGTGTAGGGGGAGCACACATAACTTGCGTCTTTTAAGACTAATGGTATCTTGAGCGATCTTGTGTAGTCTCAAGGTGGAAAAGAGAAGATGAGCAAGAAATGGAGCAATCAGGACTAGGGTACCTCTGTAAGTCAAGGAATTGATATCTTAAGTCGTGAGTAATTGCATATTTTTAGATTGCTCATGCTCTATAAAATTTGGTGATACTAGATGCTTATCCTTAAAAATCATGGAGCTATGATAATAAATGATCTTGCAATTGGTATCTTTCAATTGGTAGCCGTGATAGTTTGCTTCAATTGACATCTTTTGGTAATCATTAGAATAGAAGCTTTACCTTGTGCCACAATACTATAACTTGCTCTAAGCTTGGTGTCTTAGCAACAAGAAAAGGTTAGGATAAAGGATCAGGCACAAGTGTGGAGAACCTCCCCAAGAGACTAATACTTTCAAGAGAGGGAGTACACCACATCCGGGCAAAGGTACAAAGGAAGTATTGATCTTTTGCGTATATGTACCTTAACTTTCCTCCAAATGCTTGTGGTGCATTTGTTGACTGAGTAAGGGGGAGTATTGTTAGTGTTTATCTCCTCAACACCCTGCTGTCCCTTGACATCATCCTATGTTCTTGCTTGAGAATGGTTTTTGGTGTTTGATGTCAAAGGGGGAGAAGTTGTGCATTAAAGCTTATCTCAACCCGAGAGGAAAGCTTATCCTAAGGGGTGATGTGTCAGGTTGAGCATTGTTAGTGTGTTATTGATAAGTCTTATCATATGCTTCTTGCAGTATTATATGTGTTGCATCATATGGACTAGTGTTTAGTATTTTCGCTGCTATGAATTAATTGGCTTCTATAGTGTAATAGATAGTCATGTGGTTAATGGTGCTTTAAAGATTTAAGGTGCTTTAAGATTGCTTTAAATTGGTATCTTAGTTTAAATTGGTATCTTAATGGTGAATAGTGGTAGGTTGATATTCCTGTGATATATCCACTTAAGTGAGTGGTGTTTAACTCTGATTCTACGCATTTGTGTGTTATACGCATCATGGTTTGATCCTTGACACAATTCATCCCACAGGTGCTAAGGTGTAGCAATGTTTCGATTTAGCCTAAGTATGTGCATTTTGGCATTTAAGGCCAAAGCTAAGTTTTTAATGCAAGCACATATTTAGGGGGAGCATTCTACAATCTTAGAACTCAATTTGTGCTTTAAATTTCACTCTTATGTAAGCTTTAATTGTGTTGCCATCAATCACCAAAAAGGGGGAGATTGAAAGCTCTCTTGTGGGTTTTGGTGTTTGGATGACAACTCAATTAAAGGACTAACAAGTGTGCTAAGTGTTGAACAGGTGCTTAATGTAAAGCTAACAGGGTTCAACACAAGTGAACAAGTGTGATGGTCCAAGGACTAGATGATGATAGATAATGGGCATCACAAGTAAGATGGACATTGCAAAAGTGATACTCGGGTGCGTAGCTCGGAGACAACTGATCAAGCCAAGGACGGAGGAAAGAAGAGCTTCGAGGTACCAAGTGCACGGGAGAAGGTCAAGGAGGCTGAGGAACCCAAAGCCAAGGGTGAAGAAGAAGGCTTGCAAAGTCAAGGGTGATCGAGTTGAGAACAGCTACGGCACATCAAGGATCACTACATAAGGACGTGACTTACAACCAATGAGGTAACAACTACAGTTATGTGGTGTAAGTCATAAGGCTCAAGATCAAGCTCTAAGAAGGAGATCAAGGTCACTAGAAGGAGAACAAGTGTCAAAACCAGAACTGGAAGCAGCCCAATAGAGCTAAGTTCACCTTGATCTTTAGTTTGGGTTGTTCCTATGTTTGGAGATGTTCTATGTGACCTTTGCAGGATGTTGGAGCTAAGAAATGTCAATCTAGATCAAGTCAAGCTGACTTGATGATTTATGAGTCCAACATCAAAGCTCAAGCATGTCAAATGCTATAGATGTAATAATTAAGAGAAGGTATGTTTCTAGACTTAGTACATTGGTTTTGTGTACTAATATACTTGTCTAAGTGTTAGAAATAGAAAGAAGAAGAAAAGGAAAGAGGTGCAAAAGGCTTGGCTGTGTACAGCCAAGACTCAGCTCAGTCTGGCACACCGGACTGTCCCGTGGTGCACCGGACAGTGTCCAGTGGTGCACCGGACAGTGTCCGGTGCACCAGGTTGAACTCCGGTGAACAGGCCACTCTCGGGAGGAGTCTGGCGACGTACGTCTATAATTCACCGGACTGTCCGGTGGTGCACCGGACTGTCCGGTGAGCCAACGGTCGGCTGGGCCAACGGTCGGCCGCACAATCCGCGCGTGACGTGTGGCCGAGCCAACGGTCAGATGGGGGCACCGGACTGTCCGGTGTACATCGGACAGTGTCCGGTGCGCCAACGGCTCTAGGACTGCAACGGTCGACTGCTCCATTTATGGAAGGAAATCAGGCACTGGACAGTGTCCGGTGGTGCACCGGACTGTCCGGTGCGCCACCCGACAGAAGGCAAGATTTGCCTTCCTGGATTGCTTCCAACGGCTCCTAGGCCCCTTGTGCCTATAAAAGGGACCCCTAGGCACCTCAAGCAATATACAAGTGCAGCCAACAAGTGTAGACATCACTTGAATCAATTCTCACTCTCCCTCTTGTGTGTAACTCTATAGTTTGTGTAGAAGGCACAGCTATAAGCCTTTAGAGAGAGGAGAGGTGCTGCTAAGAGCTAGAGCAAGGTCTTGAGCGTATCGTTACTCTGCCGAGGTGCTGTCAAGAAGTTTGTAAGCAGCCGCGGTTTTGTTGTAACCCAACTCAATAGTGAAAGGCTCTATCTGTCATACTGACAGATCTGAGCAAACGGAGGAAGGAGTTGAAATAGACTCCAAGCCCAGGTGTGGCTAACTCCAACGAGGACTAGGCAAGCATTTCAGGCTTGGTTGAACCTCGGAATTAATCCTTGCGTCTGTGTGCTCTGTTCTGTAATGTATCCTGACTCTCTGTCTTACTCGCTTTTATATCTGCACTTCAACACTTATCTGTGGTGTAAGCGTTATTTGAAGTGCAGGACATTTTGAGATAGGATCTTCTATTCCACTGCAACCTACTCGAAGGGTCTTCTCACTCCACTGCGTACTAAGTCTTCGAGTAGAGTAAGAATTTAAGTTTTAAAGAAATAGGTTTTATTCGCCTATTCACCCCCCCTCTAGGAGACATCCAGATCCTGTTCCCGGGTCAAAGGGAACTTTCAATATGTCAAACCTTGGAATGTCAACTACAAGCGATGTCAATAAGTGCAAAGATACATTGTGTTGGCAACTCCTCCAGCTATGTCTCAGATGGAACAGTTCAAGAAGGCACATGCACAGTTTCTGCAAGCAACCTCTCAAGTGGTAGCTAGACTCCAACAAGTTCATTTAGCAGAATTTATAACATCTGAACAGACTACCGATGCCCATATGACATCAACCACAACATCACCCTCAATAGTTGACTTAGAAAAGTTGTTACATGCACAAGCTCTGATAATACAGAAAGCATCTCAACTCACCTCCTCATACCAGCAAGCGTTGGCAAGTCGAAATGTCACTAGAAATGAAACAACGGATGAACAGACACAAAAGGATGCACACCATCAGACAAACGATCTTGGAACATGTTGTTGTTGTGAGTACTATGGAATTCCTTGTCGCCAGATCAGTACAAACAAAAGTGAAATTACAAAACAGAAGAATCGAATTTTGTTTTCTGGCATAAAAAGTCAATGGTCTCCCCAAGAACAACTAATAGCAGATTCTCGAATACCTAATGCACTGTCAGACGATGAATTGCCAGGTTTTCCAAAAAGGAAACATCACAAGGATGCCCAGCTCCAAAAAGAAGCAAATGAGTGTTACATTGATGGATGGACTATCACCTACACACAATTTCAGCCCCATCGTCGCATCAGGTCCAAGAAACAAAAATGGAAACATGGAAAAAGTCAAGAAATAACTTCAAGAAAATCTTGCTATCTATGTGGACGTGAAGATCATTACCTTCATAACTGTCCTGAGAAGAGTTCACTACCGAACACCTTCGAGATTAAGCTATCTCAGTCTCCAGACATGGGATATGAACCAAAATGCACATAAACTTCTATCAACATCGTGAAGAACAACAAAAAGAATAGAAAAATGTTTGGATACATGAGTAGTCCACCTCAACCACAAGCAAAAGCCCCAAAACACATGGATACCCAAACAGAAGAGTCAAGCCACACTCAGCTATATGAGATACAGACCCCCAATCATCCCTCATCCCCGGTTGGTCAAGCAAAGTTGACTCGCAAAGAACTCAAAATAAGAGGTGCTTGCTTCTACTGCAAGAACGAAGGACACATTATTCGTCAATGCCCTAAGACGCGACTTGAATGACTAGAGAAGAAGACTACAGAGCAAGACCCAAGCAATAATCCAGAAGACCAACCAATTTATAAGTATGATGATTAGTATATATTGCATAATGAAGAAACAATAAGTTCCTTACATTAGAAGAGTTAAAGTGTGAACCAAGAACCTACGAGTAACCATATATCACTATTGTTTTCTTGCTAGCCTTCCCTAATCTCGAGGACGAGATTCTTTTCAAGGGGGTAGATTTTGTAACACTCTAAATCTAGCAAATGCAAACAACCCTATTTGAATTATTAAATTTTAGTAGAAAGGAAAATATTTATGTTTTCAAATAAGGAAACCTTGATATATATATATATATATAATTTGAAGAATTTCTTGAATAGATAAAAATTTACGAAGTGATGAAGTGATTGATGCTTTCATGTTGAAACATAAATTTTTTGATTTGGTGTTCAAATCCAATTTTTGGATATAACTCTGTGAGAAAATGTCATTTTATAAAATAATGCTAAGAATTAAGAACAAGGCAACATAAAAAGTGTTGAATGTTAAATTCCTTCGTCCTTATAAACATTATGTCCCTTCGGATATAATGAATTTTGGACGAAGGTTACGAAGGAAAAGACCTTCGTAAGATTGATAGATGGTGAAAAAGAGTACATATATGAAACACGAGTAATGATATGAATATTATCATTAACTTATTTTTATTACCAAATTCATAAAAACAAATTACAAATGTAACTTCAGATTGATGAAAAGTAAAGGTACATACGTGATACGAAAAAGCATATGCCAAGTCAGTGTGAACAGTACGGGAGTACTGTTCATCTATTTATAGGCACAGGGCGTAGCCCGTGTAAAATTACATTGATGCCCTTTACATTTATCAATAACTTTATAGCAATCCTTCGAGGTTTAATTTGACTTTTCATCTTTAAGTCGGTTCCTCTTTTCTGCCGTCATGCCGAAGCTTTTCTGCACATAGCTTCGTGATCGTCTTATCCTTCGTCATGGTCGCTTTCCATCCCGGTCAAGCTTCGTCTTAACCATGCTCTTGTAAATCTGCAACCTGACTCCGAAGATACCTGTTCACATGTTTCACTCGGAAAATATTGTCAAATCATGTTTTTGAGGACCTTCGGAAGCCGAAGGCCCCCAACAGATGAATTGTTAAGAATAGATATATTTGGGAAACATGTATTTTGATATGGATATTCATTTTGTATGTAATGATTTGCAAGAATCTCACTTTTATTGATTTATGTGAAGCACACTTTATTTGAATAATGGAATTTGCCCTAAGATTATGTATTTTTAAGTTAGGTATTTTATTTATAAAAAAATATATTATTTTTAGATTAATTATAATGATATGTAATATATAATCGTATCTTCTTATAAAAATATTCAGAAATTAAACAAAAGAAAAGAAAAAAAATGCCATCGAAACGCTCCTAGGCATTGCGTTCATGTCACGCGGATTGCCTCCCTCCCTTTCATTGAATGACATGTGGGTCCCATCCCACAGCTCTCTCATAATCTCTTCTTCCTCATGGAACACACCAGCACGAAGCTACCACTGCTTCTAGACACCAGCTGCCGCGTCCCTCCAACTCCCTGGCTATTCGTCTCCCCACGAGTGGACTAGTCGCCAGCGCCTGTCCATTTCTCTCCTCTCCCCCTTAATCCGTCAATTTCTCCTCTCCATTAACCCGGCTGTTTTTCTCCGCCATTAATGGTTGCCGCCGCGATTCTACTTCACCGGACGACCCTTCCCCCTTTCTAGGCTATAAATAGTGTGCCCATGACCCCTGAGTCCGTGCCCGACCTCCTTCTTCGCTTTCCCCATGCCCCATTCCTGCTGCCAGCATAAGCCATGCGCCGTCGCTTACCAACCATCGCTGTCGGGCCAATTCGACGCCGTCGAGCCTCCCTCGCTACCAGCAACAGCTTACCCACATCTCCACCTTCGACCCCCCTGCTCGGCATCTCCTCTACGCCTATGTGGCCAGCAACAGCTTAACCGCATCTCCACCTTCGATCCCCCTGCTCGGCATCTCCTCTGCACCTATGTGCGGCGCGCCCACTTTACGGGCCATGGTGCCTGTTCCCATAACCAGAGAGCAGAAATGTTAGGAGGAAGATGAAGTATTTGCAAATTGGCCTCTGCTCCCTGCTGTTGTGTCGAGTGCCTGTTCCTGTCGTCGCCCTGCCACTAGTCTTGGATTGCTACTTGCCATGTCCGTTCGCCGAAGCTTTTCACGGCACTGTTCTAGCTCGTCGGTGCCGCGCTGCAACCACGCCATCGCTGGAGCTTCGCCCAGAAGTTCCTTTACATCGCGCCGAGCACTGTCCACTACCATGCTGAAGCTCTACCATGTTGCTCGTGGAACACCGTTCTATACGATGCCCATCAGAGCTGTGGCACTCACCGATGAAATCTGATGCTGCGTTGATCTCGCCACTCACCACGCCATGCGTTCTTCATCATCGTGTTGTCGCCTCGCCAAGTTCAGCGTCTTGGACCCCTGTGCTATGTCGCGACATCGACGCCATCGCCGGTCTCGGTGTCCCTTCTCCGCCATGCTGGAGCCGGCGTGCTGTTCCCTGCTATTTCTTTCTTCGGTCAAAGGTAGAAGAAAGCCCATCTTACGAGCCACCCCGTATAAGCTACATTTGATTTTGTACCGATCCATGCAATAGATTTCTCAATATAAATAAATATTTCTAGCTCAAATTAAATATAGATCTGTATTATTAACTTCATAATCATGTGCTAAGCATATAGAAATATATTTTTACAATGTGCTTGCAAATTAAATATGTTTATAATCAATTCACGTGTGGGTTTTCTAAATAATAAGTAAAAGAAAAGAGTAGATCATCTTTTTATTAACAAAAACATTTAGATAAATAATTACATGATTATCTTTGCATAGAGCGTGATTTAGATATTAATCAAAGTCTTATATATTTTTATGCAACATAGATTTTTTTTCTATTCACACTAAGAAAGAATATAATTTTATAATAATGTTAAAATAGTTTAATTAGGTGATCATACCTTCATAATAAAGAAAATGATAGTTTATATTATTGAATATAATTTTCGTATTAATGAATTAGATCATTTATTTCAAATTTAAAATGACTTAATTAGTTTTCTAGGCTTGATTAATCCGTCCATTAAATTGAGTCGATATTATTTATATATCACTTAGTTTTTCTTAAAGGATAAAATAAAATAATTAGTGTTCATGTTCTCTTTATAATTAAAATGTTAGATTATATATTAACTTTGGATATAGCTCTCTTAATAATAGTACATGCCATGTATTCTCTTAATGAAAATGAAGATAGTTATTATTTAGTTGTCTTTTCAGACAAAATCTATCTAGGATTATATAATAGCTTTTCATCAATAATGTTTAATAATGTGTTTCATGATGCTTCATAAATTAATAATGTGCTTCATAACTCATTAATCGTAGATATATAACACATATCTTTTCTAAAAGGTTAAAAAGGTTTAATAATGTTATAACATGATTTATCATCTTATGAACCCTTAATTTTAGACATACCACATATGCTTTTATAAAAGATTAAAATGGTGAACCTAATATTTGTATATTTTAATTAAGATATTTTTAAGCTCATATCTTGTTTTATAAAGTATAGATCACACATTTTTGAAAAGAGTACCTTTTTATTATAACCCTTGCGTGTAATGCTTTTAAAAAGCAAATGCTCTTTTGTTATGTTTTCTTTTAGCTTGGTCTATGATGAATGTTTTATGTTATTGAGTGGTGTTTGTTTGTGTAATATTCAGTGGTTGATCTAGTAGTTGAGAGTCAAGATCTATTTCGTGGAATAATCTCAAGTTTGCTATAAGCAAGGCAAGTGGACTTCTCCCTCTGCATACTCTGTTTCATCCCAAACAATACATTTAATAAAGTTTATTCTTGGATAAATGTGCATAATTTGATGGGTTACCTATTCAGATACACCTAACCTTTCCAACCTTATTCCTTGTTTAACTTGGGTTTATGATTTAATCTAGTAGCTATGCTATTGCTACAACTTTAACTTTATGCTGGTACTCCTACTGATGATATTAATGTTCCAAATGGTAAGTTTACATTATTGTTGTTAATCCGATGATTAAGCAAGATCATATTGTGATAATTGGAACATGGAGTGACCACCTAGGAAAACAGTGCAACCACGAGTGTTATCATGGATCTGACTTTGGTAATTAGCTTTATATGCTTAGTGCCTAGCAACCTTACCTGAAATATGGGCAAGAGGGGAGCGGTGGTGGTGGCAGCCCACGTTAACATGGGGACGTATTCTTGGCTAATGTACCTCACCCAAGGGGCCTCCACCATCGACTTAGAAACCTTAGCGGGTTGCTTTGTATTAAGTGTATTCTGTGAAAGCCTCATAGTGGATCCCTAGCCATTCACCTCGGAAGTGTTTACGGGTTTTGGTCGACCCAGGCTAGAGGGGATACACGGCTTGCGGGTAAAGTTGTACCACCTCTGCAGAGTGTAAAACTGATATATCAGCTGTGCTCACGGTTATGAGCAGCCTGGACTCCTCACATGATAATTGAATTTTAAGATGAAAATAAATCATGGTCCTTTTTGGTTCAAGTGGTTTTGAGCTTACGCTGGTGATATATTTATGCTGATGATATATATATGCTGATGAATATTGTTCATGCTTAATTGGGTTTGGTATATACTTATACCTAGTAATCAGGTGTTGATAATAAAATGTTGACCAACTAAAATGCCAACTGCATTAAACTTTAGCCTTACCTTGTTACCTTGCATTTTCACCCCACTTGCTGAGCCCCGACCATAAGTGAGCTCAGTCTTGCTTAATTCTGATCAGAAGTTTGCAGATGAAGTTATGATGCTGAGCTCCATGGATGCTAGTCTAGTGATACCCCCGGTCATCTTCCTGTGGACGAATGTCCTTGTTTCGCTGTACTTTTATGAATAAAGGTTAAGACATTATGTCTGTTCGAAGTGTAATATGTTAATATAATCTTTATTTGCACTCTTATGCATTGTTCTTTTGATATATTACACTTGTGATGTCAACATATGTGTGGAAATAGATCCTGGCACACATATGCTATGCACCCGGCTCTGCCCTTTGGAAACGGGTGTGACACACGGTGTAACATTGTGGATGCCCACAATGCACACTTATAGAGTAGTAGAGATTTGCCTTGGACGCCAAGGTTCTGCGAGGAGGGGCGGATTCCACACCCAGCGAGTGCACTCCGATTCAGGATCAAACTCTCGAGTCACACAAATTAAACACATTCGCTTTTCATGCACGGATATCTCTAAGAGCATGTATAGTAATGTGCTCTAAGCCTATTTATGTGACATTTTTGCTCATGTACATAACAGAGACATCAAAAAGTAGAGAAAGTTGGCTCTCGTTCAAGAGCCAACTTCAAGAAAAGATTGAAAAAGGAAAGAGAATAATCAAAGAGTCAGCCGTGTACACAAATTTATTAGAGCAAGTATACTAATGGCCACTAAGCTTGCTTACGTTGTTGCATTTTTCTTATGTGAATGAGAGAGACATAAAAAAATTGGAAAAGTAGACTATCATGCAAGAGCCACATCAGCTGGCACAAGTAATAGAAACCAGCAACTCAGGTTTAAATCTCGTGCAGCACAACAGTAAAACATAATATTTCTGATGGCCAAAGCCATCAGAAATAAGGCCTAAACCATTGGATATAAGTTATTTCTAACGGTCGTCGGCTTATATCCGACTACAGCCATCCCTCGAACTTAAAAGGTTGGAAATAGCGCTATTTTTCGATGGCCACCGTTGGAAATAGGTTATGTCCGATGGTCGTAAAGGGTCGTCGGCATTTGTAACAGTTAACGGCTATAACTGTCACTCGTGGGCCCAAAACTGTTATGTCCGACGACATTATTCGAGCCGTCGGACATAAGGCAGTCTTATGTCCGACGACCATTAGTGGCCCTCAGATTTAAGGCAGTCTTATGTTCGACGGCCCATCAATAGCCATCAGACATAACATTTTCCAACAAGGGCAAAAAAACCCTATTTTTTGTTCATTTCTGGCATTTACAAAAATACACAAATTTCATATATGCATTGATTTCATATACAACCACACATTCACATCCACAATTACATCCACAAACATCAATTCACATTCACATTCTCAAACATCAATTCACATTCACAAATACATTGCAACATCACATATAGTTCAACATCTGTCACACATAGTTCAACATTGTTCACATAACATCGCCATAGTTCGACATTCACATAGTCTTTGACATCAACATTGACAGCTCCAAATCAAACACAATTCAACATTTGTCACACATATCTGTTACCTGGTTCGTTGGAGTTGTAGCCACTTCTAGACTTTGGGTGTTGAAAATGTTGTTCACCCAAGAAGTCGAGACGCTGTCTTGACCAGACGCATCTCCAAGTGCGGCAACTGAAGCGGCAGGTGTCTCAAAGCCCTATAACACATGCACATGAGATAGTAATCACTAAGTTCTTCATTTTAACACATAAACAGGGAATTGTGGCAGAGGTGCAGGCGATAGCATTGGCGGTGGCAGTGCAAGGTTAAGAGGTGGCATCCCATATGTTAGCATTGGGACGCCCGCTTGTTGTGCCAATTTCTACAAATTAGATGCAAGCAATTGTTGATAAAATAAGGTACGCATCATGTGTTTTTAGTTGTTACGAACAAAATGTTACTTCAACTTACCGAGCGGAGAGCTTGATTCTAGGCCACGAGGTTCGAATAGTACTCATCCTTCTTCTAGTACTCAGCTTGCTGCCTTTGGTACTCCACGCAACACTGCAATCTTTATGTCTTGGGCGGAGGATCAAGAACGAGACGCCTGTGAAGACGAGGATGTGCACTGTCGTCCATGGCGTCTCAGCTCCCTTGAATCAATCGTAGAATACAAAATACCCAACCTACAAGAGTGAACCATGGACTTAGTAGAGTAAACCATGGACTCAGTTTGATCGTAAGCCTATGAGCATAACTTCGAAATCCAAATGAAATGCTCTCACCGTCCATGGGCTTGTCCTCCTGTGCTAGCATATGCTGCCTGAGGGTCAATTGGATGGCTCCTCCAGTCGTAGTCTTGCCCATGGCGCTGAACCATCTCCTACACATATGAAGCCTGGAGGCAAACATACCAAATATAAATGCATCATCATGTTGGTGCACAAACACATACTAGAGTACCAAAAACTCACTAGATGGTCGGGTGGCTGTCTAAGTGCATAAAACATCAGGATCCTGAGGATCAGAACCCCTATGGCCTTGCATATACACCTCCACATCCGTGGGCGTACGATCGGTTTGGACTTCCTGTACATACAAGTTACAATGACATATTTCTATGTATTTAGAAGTTACAACATATTATGACATATCATTCGCTTAGCCAAGCGCACATGTCCATCGCCGCTATAGTTGTGGAACGACTCAGTACCACAGTTTCCCTTGATTCTTTCGGAAATGGCACAAAACTCAGGGGAAGCCCACCACCTGCACAAGGCCCGATAACCCTCTGATCGTGTGGCCATCCAAGGCACAAACACCTACATGAAATGTTTTTCAATCAAGCAAAATGATGCATTAACATGTACCCAAAGCAAAAATCAGCAAAAAAGATAGAAGATGCAACAACCTGTTTACCTCAAGGTATTGCTCCTCCATAAGGTAAATTGGTGACCACTCTGCCTTGATCTTCAGCATTGGCCAGTCATCATCACTTGTCATGTTTCATGCCTTTATAGCCTGAAGTCGTGCATAGTACATTGCATCTGCAATGACATCGTTCGTGTTATACTCAAACACGTAACGAGCATTCAGATCATAAGACCCATCTTTCGGCAACTTGTACCATATCTGCAAAAAAAATAGTGTTGTATCATACAAGCAACCATGAGATAGAGAAATTAGTAAAGAAAATTCATACCCAGAATGCATCCCAAACTAGTGCATGTGTGTTGCCAAACATTCTACAGACACCACAACGATAATGCTCCCAAGTGGTGGTGGGGATAGACTCGCCACTAGGCAAAGTCACAAGACCAGGCTAGTGGAGACGAACAAGATTACCATGGACTATGTTCACCTGCCTGTAGTGTCCTATGCCTGTGAACAAGTCATCGATCCAAGTCCTACAAGCACAAAACAATGTAGAAATAAATACATAGCTTGTAATAACGCGTCGGTCTTGGCAACCCACTCACTTAATATAGAGCACCTCTCTTCTTCCAACCTTCATACATCCATCGACGATCCTCCGCCATACTAGATACGAGGCATAAACTTAATTAGTTAAGTAATGCATGGACTGTCGGTTATTATGAAGAAATCACGTCCCTACATCTATAGGAAAGGATAGGTCCTAAACCCACCCAGGAGTAACCGACGAGCCCCGTGCCTATGACAAGGCATATGCTTGTGCGAAATTTTGGCAACATAACCTTGTTGTCTGCAATCGCATGCCTGAAAATGGTGCAACTAGAGAACAGAGAGGTTATACTGCCAAAATTACGCATGAGCACATGCCTTTGTCATAAACATGGACTCTGTCGGTCACCCCGAGGCTATCCAATAAAGGGATAATTCCGGCCCAACACACCTCACATGCATCATATGTAAGGTGTGTTGGGCCAAAACGGGTGACACCTAGCTTTCGTTTGTTGACACTACGATACACTACGAATAACTAGATCCATCGTCCATTGTTACATAGTTCAACTAATAAACCACTAATACAATATTATATATAAAATAACATTGTCATAGGTCACAAATCAGCATAAAAATGACCTTATTTCAGAGGGCATAATAATTACCCTCAGAAATTAAAAATTTAAATTATTTAAGCACTAGTAAATGAACTAAAACAAGCTAATTTAATTACATAATCAAATTCCAGCCGTCGAAAATAAGAAACTAAACAATTTTAATATACAAATCATTTACTTCAACATTTAGTCACAACAATCAATCAACACACACATATAAACAATTCTAAATAAAATTCTAAGAAAAAATTACTTACTTTGGTAAGGCACGGGTGCGGGCTCGGGCTTGGCGGTCACTGGCGCGGCGGCGTGGGCGAGCAGTAGGGGCGAGCAAGGTTGGTGATGGCGTGGGTGCTGGTGCGGGCTCGGGCTTGGCGGTCGCTAGCGCGGCGGCGTGGGTGAGGTCGGCGATGGCGTGGGTGTGGGTTCGGCGGCCCGTGTTCACGGCGGCATAGGCTCATGCATCGTGGCATGCGGCACCACAGGCATGGGCAAAGGTGCGGCGGTGTACGTGGGCGGCGGCACGGACGACTGTGAGGCGATGAGGTCTCGGCTGTGGCGCGTGGGAGGGAAAGACGAAACAGCGAGAGAGCGTGTGGGACGGAAAGTGAAACGGCGTTTGCGGGTGCCGTTTCGTAAATTGGCTAATGTCCGACAGCCCCTTTGACAGCCGTCGAACATAACGTTTACGTCCAATGGCTGTCGGATAAGCTGTCGGATATTATAGTACTTCCGAGAGCTTGCAGACACGGTCGGTGATTATTGTTACTTCGGACGGTGTGGCCTTTGGAAATTAAAAACCCATCTTCGTTTCCTTTTGTGCAGGTACATTAAAGTATGCATCAAATATTTAACACAGCTTGCGGTGAATTGACCAATGAAATAGCTAGCAATCTTGCATGTATTATACATTAGTTAAACTGCGAGAAATCGATGTATATACGAGTCAGGCTGCCTTAACAGTGAATTAATCATCAGATAGGAGGGGAGACACAGTTTGCAAGTTGCACCATTGTTAATTCCATTGCTAACCAAAGCGGAAAGAGGGCGGTGACAACGGATTCCACCATCGCAAAGTGGATTATGATTCACGATACAATCAAGTCCACCAACTGATCGAAACTCCTCATAGTTTATTATCCCTCTCCTCACGCGCCCGCCGATCCATTCATGCATCTCTCTTTGCCCGGGACCATCAGCAACTAGCATTGCTCAATAATGCAATTAATGGAGCAACGTTCTCCTCCTGTATGTCCCCCCGTAGCAGGCGGATGGTGGTATATATCATTGGAGCTGGGTTTCCAATGGGAAGAAAATTAACAGTCAATAATGCAATTAACAGTTCTAGAGCACCTGACGCATGGCCTCATATTTGAGTGGCTCGTCAATCGGCTTTACTACTCCATATATTTTTATTTAACGTTTTATAGTTCACTAGGTGAGTGCCCGTGCGTTACAACGGAAAAAAATAGTGCAACACTAACATATATATGATCATGTGTTGTGTTGTTAATCAAAATAAAGCTGTCTCTAGAACTTTATAGTAGTCACGCGTCAACAAAATTAAGTTAATGAAACACATATAGTATACGAGCTTTGGATAGGAAACATTTTGCTGCATCTAGCACTCAATTTTAAAGCAACTTGCAAATATTATAAAGAAGGTTAAATAAAAAACCAGCACACATGTACATCCTGCATCTCTGATGTCGATGTAGGGTGCTCACAGAGCTCTCCCTTGACGACAACTATTTCATCGGGACCCCGACAACCTGTACATGCTGCCCAACCTGAGGAGGCTGAGCTTACATGAAAATCAGCTCACTGGCAAACTCGGTAGTAACCTTGGTAACCTCTCTTTCCCTGATGTCTTTGGAGAAATGAGGAGGCCAGAGTTCGTAAAAGTGGCCACCAATAAGCTGGATGGTGAGTTGCCCGCTTCCCTGTAAAGTTGTCCACTACTGAGGGTAAATAGCTTGAGGAACAACTCGCTCTCTAAATGTGTTATATTGTTATGAGAAAAGGTTTTGTAATCCATTAGTGATCCTGGCTATACATATAAATTTTGTTATTTTAATCTATCTATTTCACCACTACATTGCAACCATCAATATCATACAGACCTATATATATGATAGTTAGGTGTCTCTGTATTGCGACGGCTCACAAATTATTAATAAAACACGAGTGCAATTACATGAAAACAAACAATATATCGACAATCGTACACTAATCTATTCCTTTGTAGAGATATTGATAAGTCTTTGTTGTATGTTTGCAGGGATAGCATAGCGGTATGAATTGTCCTCGTAACTTAATAGATCAATCACAAAGTTCCTTCGAAGAATCTTTGCATCCTACACACAAAGACATAAGAGAATAGAACATCAAATCAAATTTGTATTATGTAACTGGAATGTATGTTTGAACATAAACAAATGTACTACACTCACCCTAACAAATTCCATTCGCCTACCATTTCCCCACATGACTATAGCTTGTAGAACGAGGTAGCTGGTATTAACCCTATAGAATAATATTTGGCCAAACTATATTATATACAATGGTTATCATAGAAAAAGTCTATTGTTGAGAAGGTACGTGGTACGGAGAAAATACCCTTTTAAGTCAATTGGAAGACCAGTCTGAATTGTATGTTCTCATTTAAAAATATCCTCTGCCCATTCAGAACGTTTCTTGCTGTAGGCAATCTTATATTTCTTTGAGGCCATGATAATCGCTTCCACGAACCTCTTGTATGGCATATGCTCACTACCGGAATCACAGGCTTTGCCGAGTGTTGTATTATTTGCCGAGTGCCTTTTGTCGGGCACTCGGCAAAGAAGGCTTTGCCGAGTGCCGCACTCGGTAAAGTTAGGATCTCGGCAAAGAACCTCTTTACCGAGTGCTGAACACTCGGCACAGGACAGCACTCGGCAAAGACAAGTTTGCCGAGTGTCTACCACTCGGCAAAGGGGGCTCTCGGCAAAGGGCCGTCAGCGGCCGTCCCAAAGCTGACGGCCGTCAGTCTTTACCGAGAGCCAACGGCTGGCACTCGGCAAAGAGGCTTCTTTGCCGAGTGCCGCATAGTAGGCACTCGGCAAAGCATACGTTGCCGAGTGTCATCTCTAGACACTCGGCAAAGTATATTTTAATTTTTTTGATTTTGTCTCCCAAAATTTTTGTGGTATGTTCCTACACTATGTAGACCTAAATGTATCATTTGTGGACAATTTTAACAGAGTTTTCAATCGTTAGTAGATTTAGTTCGTTTATTTGAATTTCTTCGGAAAATTTAGATTTGAACTGCAGATCACTCGAAACTTGGAAAACCGTGCATGCAAAAATGATATTCATGTTACTTAGCATAAGTTACGACCGATTCCAGGAGCGGACCGGAAACTTCGAGCAACATGCTCACTAAACATGGCCGTGAACTTGCCATCCACATGTTTAAAAATTGTATAAAACACAAACAAAGTCAGAAAATCGTGAAACTTGTCCACGTGTCATGATATCATATGTACAGGCTGTGATAAAAAATTGAAAAATTTTTGAGAAAACTATGACGTGCTATGTGTACAAACCTAAGAGATCCACATTGAAACTCTATGATTTCATGTGTAGTTCTCTTAGGTTTCTACACATAGTGTCTCACAACTTTGTCCAAACATTCTCAATTTTTTATCACAACCTGTACATATGATATCATGACACGTGGACAAGTTTCATGATTTTCTGACTTTGTTTGTTTTTTATACAATTTTTAAACATGTGGATGGCAAGTTCACGGCCATGTTTAGTGAACATGTTGCTCGACGTTTCCGGTACGCTCCTGGAATCAGTCGTAACTTATGGTAAGTAACATGAATATCATTTTTTCATGCACGGTTTTCCAAGTTTCGAGTGACCTACAGTTCAAATCTGAATTTTCCGAAGAAATTCAAATAAACGAACTAAATCTAATAGATATTGCAAACACAGTTATAATTGTCCCCAAATGGTATATGTAGGTCTACATAGTGTAGGAACAAACCACAAAAAGTTTGGTGGCAAAAACCAAAAAAATACAAATGTACTTTGCCGATTGTCAGATGGTGACACTCGGCAAAGTATGCTTTGTCGAGTGCCGCCCAAGTAGACACTCGGCAAAGAAGCGTAAAGTATACTTTGCCGAGTGTCACCTGTCCGACACTCGGCAAAGGAGTTTTTGCCGAGTGTCGCCGATCTGACACTCGGCAAAGGTTATTTAAAAAATAAAAAAAAATCTTTGCCGAGTGCCAGATCGCGGCCACTCGGCAAAGAAGTAAAATAACTATCCGACCGTTCTTCTTTCTCCTTTCTCTTCTCTCACGCTCTCTTCCCGTCTCTGCCCGCGCCGCCGCGTCTGCTGTCGCCGCCGTGCCTCTCTGTCCGCCGCCGCGCCTTTGTGCCCGCCGTCGCGGCCTCCCCACGCCGCGCCTTTCTGCCCGCCGCCGCGGCCTTCCCACGCCGGCTGCCCGCCGCCGCGGCCTCCCCACGCCGGCCCCTTGCCGCGGTCGTGTGCCCGGAGCACGCCGCGCCCCCCACACTCAGGCGCCCGCCCGCCTGCTCGCCGCGGTGGCCACTCGCCGCGCCGGGCTCCTCGGCCGTGCCCGCCGCGCCGTCTGCCCGCCCCCGCCCCGCGGCCGTGCCCGCCGCACCCGCTCGCTCGTCGCGCCGCCGCCTCGCCGCCCTAGGTATAACAATATTATTTGTTGCGTGTTTATATGCGTGTTTATATGGGTCATTTGTTGATAATGAACTGGTATTAGTTAATAAACAATATTATTTGGATGATTTAATTTGAACAAACACATGTTTATATTAATGTAATCAAAGTAGACATGTTTATATTAATGTAATCAAAGTAGACACAATCACATTTTTAATGAGAAGGAGAATGAGGGTATTTGTGCGTAGGTTGAATGTCCTTATCATTTTATGCATGGATTTCCGGCCATCGTGCCGTTGAATTATGCGTGGATGTCAGCCATCGTGCTGATAGTTTTATTTGCAGGATTTTGAAACCTCCCCGTGCAGGGGAGGTGCTGCCGAAATTTTCTGTTGCTAGGCTTTTGTATTAACAGACTTGTGTTTCTTTTTTACAGAGAAGATACTTGTCTTCCTAGCTGCTGCGGGTCTCCCTGCACCGCGTCCCGTCGCCACTGCACCGACCCGCCACAGCCCCACTAGCCTGACTCCACCGCCACCCTAGGTATAACCTCTACATCCGCATCATGGTCGTAGATCACCTAACCCAGTTAGGCGTCTCCCGTTCGAAAGTGATACAGTGTAGATATGCAGATCTTTGCATATCTACAAATGTATCAGTTTCGAATTGTCCACGTTTTTTGGACAGCCCGCGGTTGCGTAGATGGTGTTAGTTTCATGCTCTACTCCGGTCTAAGATAGAGTTTCGGCGTCACCTCCCTGTTGTTCTCCGGACAGTACACTCTCCCTGCCAGGACGTGTATCCGGAGAACAGCGGGGAGGTGCTGCCGAAATTCTATCTCGGATCGGAGTAGAGCATGAAAACTAACTCCATCTACGCAACCGCGGGTGGGATTAGGACCTATCGTCACCTATTAGAAGGTAGGAACGTAGTGTACATGCATTACATGTCTATATTAAACTATACTCGGTTATATATGTTAGAGGATGGAGGACCGTGAGTGGATGTACACGGGCCGTAGAGGAAGGAACGATGTCACCACTGAATGGATTAGAAAGACCGATGATTTCGTGGAACGGGCATATGGCGAAGCTGCTAAAGGAGCGAGTCTAGTCCCATGCCCGTGCAGCAAATGTGACAACCGGAAAAGAAAACCAAAGAAGACCATGGTAGAACATATTTGGAAGAATGGATTTACGCCGGGCTATACTCGGTGGATATTTCATGGTGAAGCGCATCGTACGAGAGAAGAGGTGCTGAGACAACGTGTCGAGGATTATGACGCGGATGCGGGGGTAGCGGATATGTTGAACGACTATCAGGAGGCACAGTACACGGGAGGATGTATGGATGACGAGTCAGAGCCGACTGCAAAGGCGTTCTACGACATGTTCGACGCGGCACAGAAGCCCCTTCACGGCCAGACAAAGGTTTCTCAACTGGATGCCATTGGGCGTGTAATGGCGTTCAAGTCGCAGTACAGCATCAGTAGAGATGCATTCGATGGCTTGTTGACAGTTATTGGGAGTCTGCTTCCGGATGATCACGTTCTGCCAAAGAGCATGTACGTGGCACAGAAACTACTTCGTGCACTTAAGATGACGTATGAGCAGATTCATGCTTGTCCGAAGGGCTGCGTGCTATTTAGGAAAGAATACGTGGAGGCAAAGTACTGTCCCAAGTGTAATTCGTCTAGGTTTATGGAGGTAGACTCTGGTGATGGACAGAAGAGGCAGCTCGACATCCCCTTGACAATCCTACGACACCTTCCGTTCATACCGAGGATCCAGCGTCTTTACATGACAGAGGAATCCGCGAAACAGATGACATGGCACAAAAATGGAAAACGATACAATCCTGACAAGATGGTGCACGCGTTAGATGGTGAAGCATGGAAACATTTTGATGACATTCACTGTGAGAAAGCCGAAGAGGCTCGTAATGTACGTGTTGCGTTGGCCACAGATGGGTTCAATCCCTATGGAATGAGCGCTGCCCCGTACACATGTTGGCCCGTGTTTGTTATCCCAATCAATCTCCCCCCTGGTGTGTGCTTTCAAAGGCAGAATATATTCGTGTCGTTGATAATTCCCGGACACCCGGGGAACAAAATGGGCGTGTACATGGAGCCTTTGATCGATGAATTGGTACGTGCCTGGGAGGAAGGGGTATGGACATATGACCGAGCTACGAAGACAAACTTCAGAATGCATGTTTGGTACCAGTACTCCATGCATGACTTACCGGCGTATGGGCTATTCTGTGCCTGGTGTGTTCACGGTAAATTCCCATGCCCAGTTTGCAAGGAAGCTCTCAGGTTCATTTGGTTGAAAAAGGGTGGCAAATATTCGTCCTTCGATAAACATCGACAATTTCTTCCTGCTGACCATCCATTCCGCCTAGACATCAAGAACTTTACGAAAGGTGTCGTAGTGACAGACCGCCCACCTGCAACGATGACTGGTGCCGAAATTCGTCAACAGATAGATGGGCTCGTGGACAATACAGAAGGTGGTTTTGTGGGATATGGTGAGCAGCATATGTGGACACATAAGTCTGGCTTGACTCGGCTCCCCTATTATGATGACCTGCTCCTTCCAGACAACATTGACGTGATGCACACTGAAAAGAATGTTGCCGAGGCACTGTGGGCAACAATTATGGACATTCCTGATAAGTCAAAGGATAATGTGAAGGCAAGAGTGGATCTGGCAGCGTTATGTGATAGACCAAAACTAGAGATGAAGCCGCCAAGTGGCGGAAAGACGTGGAGAAGGCCTAAGGCCGATTTCGTCCTAAGCAGGGCCCAGAGGAAGGAAGTACTTCAGTGGATAAAGATGTTGATGTTCCCTGATGGATATGCAGCTAACCTGAGTAGGGGGGTGAACTTATCTACTATGCGAGTCTTAGGGATGAAGAGTCATGACTTCCACATATGGATTGAACGGATTCTTCCTGCGATGGTTCGAGGCTATGTCCCTGAGCATGTCTGGCTAGCGCTTTCAGAGTTGAGCTATTTCTTTCGTCAGCTTTGTGCAAAAGAGTTATCTCGGACCGTGGTTGCAGACTTGGAAAGATTGGCCCCCGTGTTACTGTGTAAGCTTGAGAAGATATTACCACCTGGCTTCTTCAATCCAATGCAGCATTTGATTCTTCATCTCCCCTATGAGGCACGAACGGGGGGCCCCGTGCAGGGACGTTGGTGCTATCCAATCGAGAGATGTCTAAAGACTATTCGAAAGAAATGTAGAAATAAATGCAAAATCGAGGCTTCCATTGCAGAGGCATACATTCTAGAGGAGGTCTCAAACTTCACAACAACTTATTATGGTGACAAACTGCCGAGCGTGCATAATCCACCCCCTCGTTACAATGATGGCGACAATGAATCGAACCTTAGCATATTTCGAGGCCAACTCGGAAGCGCAAGTGGCTCGACCACCAAGACCCTGACACATGAAGAGTGGCGGCATATCATGCTATACGTATTGACCAACCTTGAAGAGGTGACGCCATACATGGAACAATTTCTTCATGAATTCTAGCGTCGATCAAGGGACCCCACTCCACAGGAATATGACGCTCTTCTTAGAAAGGGTGCGAGAAATGGGTTGCCCGATTTCATTTCCTGGTTCAAACATAAGGTACGTGCTTAGTTTGTAAAAGAGATACGTCTTTAAACTCAATTTAGCGTCTTTTAACTTGCGAATACTTGCAGGGCCAAAGAGATCCGTCTATGAGTGCCGAATTGAGACAAGTAGCCAACGGCTTTGCTTATAGGGTCAAGAAATATTCTGGGTATGACGTCAATGGATACCGTTTTCGCACAACACACTACGACAAAAGTCGGCCCAATCGGAAAACAACGTGTTCTGGGGTCTTTACGCCGGGCCTTGACAATGTCGATTATTTTGGACGAATCGAAGAAATATATGAGCTCAATTTTTATGGTTCCAAACCTCTTACTCCAGTGATATTCAAATGTCATTGGTTTGACCCTCAAGTGACGAGACGGACACATTCTAATCTTGGGATAGTCGAAATTCGACAAGATTCCACCTTAGCAGGAGACGATGTCTATATCGTTGCCCAACAGGCCACACAAGTGTATTATCTCCCATATGCGTGTCAAACGAAAGAACATCTTAAGGGTTGGGATGTTGTGTATAAGGTATCGCCGCACGGGAGGTTACCTGTTCCTAACGATGAAGATTACAACTTAGACCCGGACACATATGATGGAGAGTTCTTCCAAGAAGATGGGCTAGAAGGGCGATTTGAGATAGACTTAACCGAAGCTATCGGAATGGACGTAGATATTGAAATGGTTGTTGATGAGGAGGAGGATGAGGTGCAAAATGATAATGACTTAGTAATCCTTGAAGGCAATGACATTACTGACGAACTTGCGTCTTCCGATGGTGTGGAGATTGAAATGCTTGATAGTGATGATGAGAGTTATGATCCGGCTAACCCCGACACATATGAAGATTATTTTTAATCGATGTAATGCTATATGACTTTTTATTTCGCACCTGTTTTTAAATACATCTTTTTATATGTGCTTATTTGTTTACTCTTAATTGCAGGTTGTTGGACAAATATGGTGGGCGGTTTCCTGAGGAGGAGGAGGGGGAGGAGGAGTAGGACGGCGGATGATGCAGAGCAGGCAGCGCAACAGGACGAGGCAGAGCAGGCAGCGCAGCAGCAGGCGGCGCCTCAGGACGACAACGACCAGGAGCAGGACGACGACGACCAGCAGCAGGACGCCTCAGGTTCAGGCGGCTTTAGTTTGAGGAGCATCTACCTGCGAGGCCCCGCGAGTCTCCCTCAGCGTCCCATACTTCGGGACAGACGGCCGCTGATTCGGCCTGAAGGGGAGAGGTATGTAACTTTATGTTCTTCATTCTTGTTCATATTATGTGTTCAAAATCATAATATAAACTAATACTTTTTATTTATCACTTGGACAGGTCTTGGACGGTTTTGGATTATGCTGGGGGTCATCGTCGCCCCCCCAATGGCATCCTCGGCCTGCTGTGCAGGGAACACTTCCCTGGACTTGTGGAGTACGCCGGAGTGACGGGCCCAGCCTTCACCTTTGACCACTACGCTGTCGCCCCCGATGCAGTAGACCGGGACGGCAGGGAATTCAATAACAAGGCGGAGCGGGTGAAGCAAGAGCTGTGGGTAAGTCTTAGTATAATGTAAAATATGTCGCATTCGTTGCAAATTCTTGAAATAATGTATGGATACATCGTTTTTGTATGCAGGATTTCTTCAGATGCGATGCTGGATACGAGGCTAGGGCGGATGTGGTGGCCACCACGAGCTGTAAGAAGCTCGTCGTGGACATGCACTATGAGGCCCGCATCCAGGCCATCATCACCTACCATGGCTCCGTCCTTGGGGAGAAGGTGACCAAAACTCAAGCCCGAACCATGTCGTTGACCAGGGAGCAGTACCTGCAGGTAAAGTCATGCATGTTTGGTACCAGTACTCCATACATGAATTTTATTTTATCTTCTGATATGCACTTTACGTGTTTACTTTGCAGATGATTCCACATTGGTGCGCCGCACATCCTCTGTGCTGGGAGAAGATGGTGGATAGGTGGTGTTCGGCTGAGTGGGACGAGGCGCACACAGCTAGCCGGGAACGGCGTTTGATGATGCAAGGCCCCTCCCACCACCAAGGCAGCCGGAGCCTGGGCCAATATGCCGAAGCATGGGTACGCCACCTTTTTTATTTAGATATATAGCACTAAGTTAGATATTATTTCTAACTATCTCGTTGGTTTTCGTTGCAGTCGGCGTCACATGGTGGAAGGCCTTGCTCCACCTTCTCGGCCTATGCTATGGCCCATAAGGGTAAGGCGACGTCCGACGTCACCTACAACCCGGATGACGGGCCCGAGGCCTACACCAACCCCGCCGTCTACAGCCGCCTCCATGACTACACCGCCATGGCGCAGGAGGTCCATGGCCCAGACTATGATCCGAGCACCGAGCCGATCGACACCGATGTGCTCATGAGGGTCGGAGGAGGCAAGAGACATGGGCGGTACTGGATTGCCGACGGGGCAATCGACTCGTCCTCCACTCCCACTCTGTCTCAGGTGAGAGCAAGGAGCACGGGCTCGAGTCCAGCCATACGACCTCGGCACGACAGCTCACAGCATCGCATACAGCAACTCGAGGTTAGTGTAACTCGTCCTTCCTTGAGTTATATACCTACTCTTTGAGTTACTATAACGTTGGCTTGTAATATTACAGACCCAACTAGAAGAAGAGAGGAGGGAACGTCGCGAGATGGAGGCGAGGATGATGGCGGAGCGGGAGGCGGAGCGCCGGGTAGATCATCAGAGGATGGCGGAGATGTTCCAGTACATGCAGAGCCTTGGCGCCGCACAGGGCATCGCTCCGCCACCTCCATTGTTCCCTCCAGTTGACCCTGCTCTCTTCCACACTCCTGTGAGTATCAAAATTGTAGTTAGATGTTTGTAATGCATCTGGTATAACACATGCAATCTCTTCTCTGTGCAGGGCCAATCTGGGGCGGCATCCAACAACCCTCCGGAAGGGTTCAGCCCAACGCAGCCCCGGTCAAGCCGCCCACCTCCATGAGTGTTGTGTTTTCATTGTTTTAGACTTCTGTACTTGTGTATAATACTTATGTCTGTGTTTGATACTTATGTGAGAGCTTGCGACGTTAGAGACTTATGTTTGTGTTTGATACTTATGTTGAACACTTATGTTTGTGATGGATATTTATATTTGTGGTGACGGTTTTATGTTTGTGTTGGCTATTTATGTCTGTGATGATATTTGTGATGTATATATGTGATATCTTCTGTTTGTGTGGATGGAATACAAAAAACAAATAAAAAAGGTATATACTGGTCACTTTGCCGAGTGTAACACTCGGCAAAGAGGCTCTTTGCCGAGTGTCAAGGTCATAACACTCGGCAAAGAGCACAGACCTGGGCACCGGCTTAGGTTCTTTGCCGAGTGTTACGTCCCTGGCACTCGGCAAAGAGGTCGGCTTTGCCGAGTGCCACTCGGGACACTCGGCAAAGAACCTGACATGGGGACCCTCCCTGGCGGGTTCTTTGCCGAGTGTCCCAAGTGGCACTCGGCAAAGATGGATTCTTTGCCGAGTGCTGCACGGAAGACACTCGGCAAAACTAACTTCTTTGCCGAGTGTCACATGGGACACTCGGCAAAGCCGCCGTCTCCGTCACTCGACGCCGTAACGGCTGCTTTTCTTTGCCGAGTGCTCTCTGGCACTCGGCAAAGATCTTTGCCGAGTGCCCGATAAAAAGCTCTCGGCAAAGAAGGCTTTGCCGATGCACTGTTCGCCGAGCCTTCTTTGCCGAGTGTAACACTCGGCAAAGCCTTTGCCGAGTGTTTTGAACGCTTCGCCGAGTGCTTCAGGCACTCGGCAAAGCGATTGATTCCGGTAGTGGCTTACACCAATCTTGAGTGTGTGTAAAGTCGATAAAAGTCACGTGCTTTTTACCATGGTCAATTACGAAAAGGACGTAGCACTCGTTGAATTTCTATAGCATAAGAACCTGTAAAACATCGGTCATTAGGATTGCAAAGAAGTGTCTTTTTATAAATACATTCGAAATGAACACATACTTACATATTTACAACCAGTGATATAGTAGTTCATTGATGGCCAACAGTCGAGTGTTTTGGCTAGCTCTTCTGTTGTAGGGTCCTTGTGGTACTTTGGAAGTTTGCCAAAACCAACCATTCTCTAGATAAATATATATACATAACCACATGAGGATTAGAGGTAGATACTATATATTGCTACATTATTGATTTGAAACAAACTTACTCAGAACCGCATATCCATATAATGCTTTATATCCTTTATCTTTTCACCTTTTGACATACGTGAATCTTTATTGGCAAGCAGTCGAACAGCCATGTATAAACATTTTAGAGTCATATCTAGATTTATCCTTAATATATTTTGCAAGTCTTTGACAGATATTTCTATCTTAAAAGGGTTGAAACTTCGCACCCATGTCATCCTGTAATGTAGCATGACGAAAGTCAATATCAAGACTACATAGTTGGTATACATAAAATAGAAAAAACAATGAGCACTTAATGTAATGTCATATCGTTTTGGATTGCCATGATGTAATCACATAGAACGTCTATTAAATCAGCTTTGGTCACGAGCATATCCTTTGTGGAAAGACCACTCATTAAAAAGTCGTTGGCGCACTCATCGGTCGATACCTTTATAGGAGTTCCTTTATCCCAATCATGAACAAACCACATTTCTAAGTCCGCTTGAGTAATGGGGCCATCATCATCTTCCATCAATACTTCGCTATCATCAGATGCACAAAGTAGTTTTCTCTTCTTAGGATTTATAGGACTATCTAATATCTGAACATCAGAGGGGCTTCCCGTGTGAACTTCTTTTTCATATTTGTATAATAGACACCCCTTTCTCTTGTTCATGTCTGAAGATAGTAATATAGCAGCCAATTTTTTCCTGAAATGTGTCATGTCATCCTGCAAATAAGAAAAAAAATATTTATAGCATCATATGTAACATTGACTGTAGATGTGTATATATGTCATGGAAGTAATAATATACTTGGGTAAAAATGTCTGACAGTTCATCTCCTGTCCAGTATTCGATATAGTTCAATAGAAAGAGGCCACACGATGAGCTACAGTACATTGTTAATAAAAATGTCAAGATTAATATCAATGAAGAAATTGGTTAAGAAGAATTTATGGTGTACCCATCTGTCTACTTTGCATATCCCATTTCTATTTCTCTCAGCGGCCAAGAAGCAACCTGGAGGTCTGGCCACCTGTGAACTTTTAACTCCTTGCGCTGAGATACCATACTAATTTGTCTTTGGAGTCCTTTAATCTTTATAAATTGTAAAAATAGAATCAGAGGCTGGGATATAAGCTAATAAGGGATTACTAATTGTTTGGTTTGTGAAAACTCACGGAGTCAGTGAGGTCATTGCGGTCGGATGAAGTACCAAGTGAATCGAGCACTTGTATCTCCATTTTTCTTGCATTGATGACAGCAAGATACCAGTGCGTTCCTCAAATGTTTATCGGAATAAACACCTACAAAACAATTATAAATATTGCATAAAAATAAAATACATGTAAACACTAACCGTGTAATTGCAAACTCATGTTACCATGTCATGGTCTAGATAGAGTAAAACCCTTCGTTCGACACTACATATTTGTGCCATGTCTTTAATTGGATAGAGCTCATCTGTTTTAGTTTCAACATCACCATCTCGCTTTAGAAAGTTGAACTGGAAAGCATTTTCTATGTGGAGATGACCTCCATATCGGCACTTTAGATGTTCTTGAGCTTTTATTAAATTTATGTAACAATCTATCACCTGAAAGTGTGTAAGTTATGCTTAAAACTACCAGGGTGAGTAAAAAAATATACATACTAGTGTCACTAAATGAAAAACTAAGCATATATTACCTCATCACCTAGATATGCGCCCGGTTGAAATAGGCATTCAATCCACTTCCTTTCCACAAAGGCATCATCAATAAGCACGATTTCTACCCTTGGCTCGCATGGAATTTGTTTAATCCAATCAATGAGTGCAAGATCACCCTGCGTGCAAATATAATCTAGGAACAAAACAGTCGTGAGATGAAACAGAGATCACTTGCAATAAAAAAATACAAATTGATCCATATAGTGCTATGGAAGTTATAATACCTTTCGGAACTATTGCAGTTGACACCGATTTTTTTGGCTTGTTATGAGACAAACACACAAGTAGAGATTCATCTATTGATAGTGTATTATCTCCTTGGGGGATAGGAAGTACAATATTTTTCTCCTGAGATTCCATCCTCGCTAGACAAAAACCTACAATCATTGTTACTATGTTTTACTTGATACGTAATTAAAAATGTCTATACTATAACAAGCTAAAACATATCTCAATCTGGTATCAATGTTACCAAATAACCAAGTATTGCATTAGCAAATATATCTATTAAATAATATGTAACCAGGTGAAACAAGTTATATATGGGACAAACAGAGCTAGGTTACTTATTAGGTCCATCAATTTAACCAAATAGTAAATGCATTGGTGAGAACATAAGCCTAATATTTAGAAGTGTCGGGTAGTAATGTACTGTCCGCTGAGAAGTGATGGTTTCATATCATTTAACATAAGCCTAAAATGTATTTAATTTATTTAAATTTAAATATAAAATATAGATCAAATTCATATTAGATCTGACATAATCCACCATGAGCAATCTAAAGGTAGGTTCGACATAAAGCGCAACATATGCCAAGAACAAGCTGAGCTCCAATATCTTCAGAAACGTTCCTAGCTGCCCAGAACTTTCAAAAATACAGTATATGGTATAGAATTCAGTTGCACAAAACATGACAAATCCCATCTTGTTGTTCAACAATTTTGGATTTTGATCAGCAAGAGTTTATCTAACTTCAACTCGATTCAGAATTCTACAATAAGGCCAAACAAAAAAACACCATTTCAAGTTCATAATTCTACAACACCACCAAAAAAACATTCCTAAACTGAAACTTAGAAGCAGGACATTCCTACTCCTGCTTTGATTCATTGCCCATTCCAGACCAACCATGAAGAGAGTTGTGCTAATGACATATTTTTCAATATTTGAAAGGCAAAAATACATGTTCACCTAAAACAAAATACCCAAATGCATTACAAGTTGGTAATTGCCATGCATTCATCAATGTCAGCTATGGCATAAGGACCTCCTTTAAACAATATTTTTTGTGTATGTTGCGCCATTCATTATTGAGTTCTTTTGTACCCCCTTCTTCTTCTCATCAGTGAATGGAATGGCAAGTATCTTCACGTTCGATCGAGCAGTGCCCCTTGATAGAGCAACATAAAGCTAGCCATGAGAGAACACTGGTTTCGGCAAGTACACACCAACATTAGGAATCGTCTGACCCTAGGACTTATTTATGGTCATGGCAACACTTAGTCTTATCGGAAACTGCTTCCTTTTAAAATGGAAAGGGACCATCTCATCATCAGAGGGGCACAGGGGTATACGAGGCAAGAAAATTCGCATCCCAGCATTCTGACCAAGGACAATTCCAGCATCGATATTATTTTTTTGGAAACCATGAACCACCAGCCGTGTACCATTGCAAAGTCCATTAGCAGGGTCTATATTCCTAAGCAACATGATTGGGCATCCAACTTTGAGCTTCAGAACGTGCAGGGGTAGTCCATTAGGAGTCAGCGTGTTTAGAAATTCTGAAGGATAATAGTTATTGGGATCATCCACCGCGGTGTCAAAGCTATGGTACATCATCTGCTCCCCTTGGAAATGGTCGATCATCCTCATATTTATCTTATCCACCCAGTCGTTTCGAGTAGTCAATATTGCTCTTGAAGTGATGTATCTTGTGTTAGACATATTTTCATTTAAATTAGGGTAAATGTCATCTATCAGTCCGTCAAGGTCGCGATCATCACCAGTATATGGCACACATATCTCATCTGGTAGACAAACATCACCATCATTGTTCGTTTCCTCAGTCCCACCACCGACGCGCAACAAATATTCTGCAAACCATGGGTCGCTCTGTGCCCTCATGTTGCGAACAAGCTTTAGGTGGCACATGGATTCCTAGAGGTAAGAACTCCGTAGCGATGAATCAACTATCTGAGCCCTTGACCCCTTGCGTACAATAGGGAGTACTTGTCTAAAATCTCCCCCGAAAACAACATTTTTCCCACCAAAGCGTAGCCGAGGTCGTCCCATTATATCACGCATGCTATTGTCTAGTGCCTCAATTGCTTGTCTCTTAGTCATTGATGCCTAGTCCCAAATAATGAGTGATGCTTTTTGTAGCAACTTTGATGTCCCACTTTGTTTTGTGAAGCTACACACCGCACCATCATCAATAGTAAGTGGTATCTTGAAGCGCGAATGGACGATCCTACCCCCAGGCATTATGGAAGCTGCAACACCAGAGGTAGCTGTTGCAACTGCAATCTTTTCCTGATTGTGTAGCGACGCAAGCAATGCCTTATACAGATAGGTCTTTCCAGTCCCACCAGGCCCATCCACAAAGAACACTCCACCCTTATCAGTGTCAACGATGGATAGGATCTTATCATAGGTAGACCTCTGCTCCTCGTTTAGGGTTTCTTTCAAAGCAACATCTTCTGTCATCGACTCGATAATTTACTCCTCGTAAATCTCTCTATCAGTACCATGTGAATCATCATATCTATCAATGATAGCAGGGAGAGGGAATGTATTTATGTCTTTCCCCATTGACTGCATCATGTTTCTAATGTCAATCAAGACCATCTGTTGCACACGAGTTTTGCTCTGAGTAGTATGGTGATAGTCCTCTGACATTGCATCAAGGTGTCTCTGCCACAATTCTGCCACATCGTTCGACTCACAATAAACCATGATGGCATTTGGTAAAAAGCAGCTTCGTAGAGACACTAATCTATTGTGGCGTCTGCTTCAAGCAATCCCCTTCTCTGTGCAGCCTCACGAAAAGATGGTAGTGTGTCACCATCTAATGTCCTTAGATCCACATAGGAGGTAGCACTAGTCACATGATTTAAGAGAACACGAAGATAGAAGCGCTCCCCCTTAGATGGATGAGCAGAGACTATTCTACCGACTTGTCCACCCATATTTCGTTTTCCCTTTTGCCACACCTTGCCCTGCTGCAAAGTGTACCACTCAGGGAAGTCACGATAAAGGATACCCCGAGCCTCCTCGTGTTGCCTATTTGCCTCAAAATACGCCATAAGCATTGACCTATCAGCACCTGGATGTTGGACAACATGGTTTACTTTAGCACGCTCGTGAAATGACACCATGTGCATGTTTTCAAGATGGAGCTGCAGTTGCATCACTAGTGGAGAGATTTGACTTAGGTCAAAGCTAAATATCCTCCATAGGGCTTCTGGAGGGGTCACCCACCTAGCATCTCTATACTGTTTGATCTCATCAACGTCACCATCATCCTTGTTTGCATCTCGGACAGCCATAGACGCACGATCATGGCCTTTGTATATGTATTTGAATAGGTATTTGACAGCCTTAATACTACCGCACGCCTCAACATTGATGTGACAGTTGAAGCGACGAAGGAGGTGAGGATTATAAGGGACAACCCATCTATTGTCCAACTCGCACCCTTGGACCTTTTCCTTACGTCCATCGTCACGACGCCTATAAATAGGGTATGAATCCTTTCGTTGCAACGTTGCATTGCTAAAAGCTCTAGGATAATGGTTTTTGCATGAAGCACGACCCTTAGTGCATGGGCATTTAGGATTTAGCAATCTGCACGGTCCATGCATCATATGCTTTATAACCATCTTGTACAGTTGTGGGTACTTTTCTTGTCAGGGATCTCAGCAGAGATTAGCATATCATACTGCTCAGGGTAGGTTAGCTTGTACTTTCTCTGCATGATGAGTAGAAAATGGGCATGGGGCAAACCTCGCTTCTGAAACTCCACGACATAGACATAAGCCCGTATCTTTCCAAGAATATGTTGCTTAGTCAATCTCTTCTTCAGTTCCTCTAGTTTCGCACGGAATATGCGAACAACAAGGTCTGGACGATCTTGGGGTGACTGCATAGGGAGAAGCTCCCTTGTTATTTCATCCCAAGTGGGGTTGCACGTCATAGTGAGGAATATGTCTGGTTTCCCAAACTTCCGCACAAGGGCCATAGCATCCATATACCGACATCTCATGTCACAAGGACCGCCGATAAATGATGTAGGTAGCATGGTTCACTTTCAATTTTGTCTGCTCTGTTCTCACCTTCATGCAAGCTATCTACCAAACCCTTGTATAGATCCGCCCTTAATCTGGATTGGTTTTTACATATGAAATCCAAGCGAGAGCTCTCAATCTTGATGTTGGTGTCAACCGCGAACTGTTGGAAAAGCCACTTCCCATGAAGTATTGGATTGAATATACCTGGGCGAATTTGGAATTTGTAGCAGTAATAGTCACGTACACACACACATAGATGGCTGGGTCATTCTGCAGCCGCAAGGTTTAGTAATTAGTGTACACAAAAACATAATTAACAGAGGATTATATAAGAATCACAAACAAACAACTAACCTGTTTCACCATCATCTGCATCCATTGTCCTATGTTGCTCACGGTACGCATCTACTTTGTCCATGGAAACATTGGATTTAGGAATATTAGCATGCCATCCAAGTTCACCTTTATGAAAGAACAATGGGTATGATAGCGCATCATAGCATCCATGATATGAACGGATGTCGTGTCTTGACTAGGGATGAAAACGGTCGGAAACGATCGGTAAACACTAAAATCATTTCCGTTTTCATATTTTTTATCGGAAACGAAATCGGAAACGGTAATTTCGGAAACGGAAACGATATCGGTATTTCGAAAATATCGGAAACGAAAGTTCGGTACGGAAAATACACCGGTACCGGTCGAAATCTAAACCATAATCGGTAAATATATCAATATAAAAAATCGTTATAATAAATCCACAATATAAAAAATGACATAGATTACAAGTTCACAATTCATAATACATATATAGTGTGTGTATATATATAGAGTATATTATATATATTTATTTATTTATTTATATTATATATAGTGTATGTATATAGTATATTTACATATTTATTATATATATATATATATATATATGTTCGTTACACACGCATGCAAGCAACCGTCGTAGCGGAAAGAGGAGCATGAAGAGGAGCATGCATATCCATGGATGAGAGGGAGCGTGCTGCCTGGCCGGTGGTGGGTCCCTCACGCACGTCATGCAAGACTTAAGTATGGCAGACAGTCACAACATGCCTTAGTACCACCTTGGAAAATTTGAATGAGCAACACGAGAGGAATGTTATAAAATGAGACCACGTCGTCCAATTGGTGAGGCTTGCCTGCTGTGACCTGTTGGCTACATGGGCCGACCAATTGGTGCACTAAGGCTTGCCTGCTCAGACCTGTTGGCTTCATGGGCCGATGGGCTTTTTTTATTTCGGTAAAATTCCGAGAAAAAAAATCGGTAAATTCCGATTAAAATCGGTAACCGAACAAAACGGTCGGTAAAATGACATACCGATTTCGATACCGTTTCCGATAAAAAATTCCGATACCGATTCCGTTTCCGAATAATACCGTTACCGGTGAATTCGATCGAAAAAAATCGAAAACGGTTTTCGGAATTCCGAAAAATTCCGAAACCGTTTTCATCCCTAGTCTTGACCTATCCTTCCCATGCAGCATAACACTATTACTGAATTGACCTCGTCGTTCACTCCCCTCAATCCAAACTGCAGCGACCTCCAAAGTGATGGGTGCATTATATAACTTCTGGTCTAGCGTTTGGTCAAGGTTCAATGCGATATGGTAGTCTTCAACGTTATCAACGTGCCCCATACTCCTAAGGTGCTCAGAATATGGGTTTCCCCTAAGTATGTCAACCAACTGTTTAATAACGGACTTGTCTTTCTTAAGTTGATCTTGATGACATTTACGATATCTATGCTCGAGGCTAGGATCATCATCATAGAAGTAAAGTTCAAGGTGTTTATGTTCTGACCCAGATTGCCTATCGAACGACCTTATGTTGTGGTACATAGTGCCATGTGCATGAAATGTGTAGACACCACAATCCATGTTTGTAGTCGTACTGTCAAGGCAGCAATATAGAGAAGTGAACGAGAAATGGCCGTTGAAAAAGCGAATGTTATCACGAAAGTGCCTCGCATCAACATCTGCACTCTCCCATAGCCTCCTAAGCTAGGATGGTGTCTCTAATGGGGCTAGATCAACCTGTCCACTATGACAACAAAACCCAGGAGGTTCATACTAAAACTTCTTCACTTTATAGTAGCTGTAGTCGGCAACAGTGTTCAACAAATGTGTTTCTTCAGGCATGTTATTGTACACCATGTCGTACGGGTCCGGTATGTTAGGAGTAATAGTAAAGGCATCTTGGGTTTCATCAATAACGATATCCTCTCCAGATTCACCATCTAAATTGGTTTTCAAAGAATAATAGGAAAGACGTACAACTTTAGGAATTTTCAAAGCCAATTTAAAAGATTAAGCAAGTACCTTGCCCAGCGAATAGGTATCCTTCTTCTTCGTTATCATCATCAAAAACAGCCTCATCGTCATCCTCTGCAAAGAGCACACCTCCATCATCTTCTATTGGTTCACATAATTTTTGCCACTAAGAATATTTAGGGAACCAATAGAGGAATGAGATTGTAATTACCATTAGTGGTGACATTCTGGGTTGTCTGGTGTTGCATCTCAACGTCTACTCCTTCAGCCATTTTGTCACTCTCTATGGAAGGGACTGGAGAAGGACTGATACTTTCTATTGATGGAAAGTTGTGTTAAGTCAGTTTGCCTCTATAATTTATGTGTCAGATCAATTAAAGTTAGATTAGTAATTACCATTGTTGTCGATCTCTGAAGTAGTCTGGTAATCAATTTCATTGTCCACATTAATCTCCATTTCACGATCCCTAGTTGGAGTAAAAATTTTACTTCCAATGGCTGATTGAAATTTCTGGTTTTGACGAGCTACCAGGGTCTGTCTTTCATGGAACAACACATGACGTTCATGTCTTCATCGTCTAGGAGACTGTGTCACTTTGTCTATCTCAACATCCTTAGGCCGTGATGGAGCAGGAACGTATGGTGTTGGTCTCAATTTAGGAATAACCATGTAGTCAGAGTTTAATAGGCACCCATTAGATGCTTGAGAAACCTCCGATAACACAAGGTCCGGGGTATATTTCGAGTTCTCAAAGGCCATTGAGTCTTTATTTAGCATTTCGTGTTGTCTTCTTTTGTAGTTTTTCCTTGCAATCTTTTGACATGGTTTCCTATTACGCAATGCCCTTTGTTCCATTGTTTGAGTTGCACATCGAGTTCTTTCTCGAATTCTCTTACTTTCCTTTGCATCTACAACTATTGGACTTTGATTGGAAAAATGTTGATGACCCGAATGACTTGGTGTGCCTTAAATTTTAAATTAGAGTAGGTATTAGGTGTATATATTGTTCTCCATGTTTGTAGAGATATTGCAGTCTACAAAGTAACCCGACAGCACACCAACGATGAGCTTCTGAGCATAGTTAACATACCTTTCGACATTTCAACGTGCTCAATGCTTGCTTTTTTGTGTGACTGATGACGCTTCTTCATTTTGTTTTTTCATCGCTCATCGTTGCATATCGTACTCTTTCTCTTTCCCTTTTACATTGGCTTGAATCAGCATGTCTCCCTGAACAATTATCGAATTTCCTTTTTAACCCATTGTTGAGAGGTAAAATAAGGCATTTTAGTAGTAGATATACCTTCAAGGGTGTGGCTAGACAGTTCTCCTAATGGAGGACGAACATCGGTATTTTTGAATGGGCCCATCTACATCTTTTAGTTGGCCACTAAACCTGTTTACATAATATTCTTCCTCTTCAGACTGGTTGATAGAGACGGAATGTGCCTACGAAGGAAGGTGGACCACGGACAATATTATGTAAATATGTAACAGAACAAACATCAGAAAAATGAAAAGCTTCATAACGTTTCTCTTAATTTATGCCAAGATTCATAATTGTTGCCCATTAGTCGCTTGCTTTACAACACACCTTGGGTGGAATTCCATGATGGAAGGTATGTTGCATGGTGCTCCATTTTTGTGCAGCCCTTATTTTGATGACCAGTTCTGCAACCAGAGTTGTGTGTAATGTGTGGAAGACACGTCTGAAGCTATGTTCCAGTCATCACAAGGGAGGAGATCAAGGAAAAGCTCGTGCAAGCATCAGAGAAGGATCCTCTTAGGCGAACTTGATCAAACTTTTGAATATGGTACACGAAGAACAGTGTTCCAAAATTTAGACTCAGGTGCCACGTAAATTTTTGGTGTGATATTGTAGGGTTTGGTTATGTGAGTAATCATTTGCATTGTCAGTATCTAAATATGTGTAACCCATAAAGCCCTTCTTTCATAATTTGGAGGTGATCAGTCCTGTCCAATAAAATGCATTAATTTTGTTCATGTTATTGTATAGGAATTCCACGCATGTTAGACAAAATACAAAGTTTATTATTTTTCTCATATTATAATACAGATTTGGAGACTGTCTGTATTATCTAAATATGTGTAACCCATACAGATTAGTACAGGAATTCAATTTTTCGCACAAAATATTTATTTATCATGGGAACAAAAAATTTCACAAACAATCTCTTATTAAACCCATGCCATACATATTACAAACAAAATTCATAGACATACAATTGAGCCTCATGTTGATTTTGGTTGATCAATAACAGTACGACATGTATTCTATCATTATAATACAGATTTGCAGAAATTTTAGAATCTATCTATGCCTTTGTTCTTCAAGAAATGTAACAGCAAACTGACGGTTGTTCCGCACCACCAAAGCTTTTTGAATTGCTGCAATGAATGCCACAATTAATCACATCTACACATAGTTGATGATATAATGAGAACAATCACAATTTAAATGTAACTAATTTTTTAGAATATACTTACATCCAAAATAATGGGTGTTGTGATGGAACGGATTGAAGTGTATTGCGGTATGATCCGAAGACTCGAGGCACTCTAGAATTACACAATTAAATCTCCGTTATGAATCATTATAAAGCAAAACTTAGTGACGGATGTGTTTGCAAGGCATAAACACATGTTGTACCTTGTATTCTGAACCGCCTAAACATAGTCCCAATTATTATGCCATAATCCTCCTTAGCCAACGCCCAGCGGAGTGCATTTTTGTTTAGTAAGTCACCCCAAACTTTAATGATATGTAAAGACCACCTAGGACAATGATTTTGATAAGAATAGGTTAGTAATATATAGATTTGACATCATATCCATAATTAATGGAATATACCTAGCATCCATTATAACAATCTTTCTGAATGGGCCCCACATTGTGCGATGAATTGTATCCAAGTGGACTACAATAGCCATAATGTCTACAAAAATAACAATTTAACTGGATTAATACTGAATTTTGTGTAAACGATATTTTAATAATTTTAGGAGATTGATATATTCTTACAAACTAAAGTCTTGTTTGGCAACTCGGCAATATCAGCAAGGTTCAAGAATATATGTTTTGGGAATGGCGCCATTTGAATTCGAACAGTGTATGGCTCCACGATAGTTTGTTGGTTGAGATACAATTCCATGGGACCATTTAGATGTCGAAAATTAAATTCACCTGGATGAAGACCAAACTTTACGTTATGCATCTTGTAAACATGCTTTTCATGGAGCAAATTGTTGAAATGTTTGACTATCTCATACCAATATGTTATGGCCTCGATCTTGGCTCTCTAATAGTATTTTAGTAGGAGAATAGGCGATGGTATGAAGATCGTGTAACTTTGTAAATGAAACTTAAAGAATTGTTGGCTTACATTGATGTCAGATAAAATAAAATGTTGTCTGTCACGATAACATGGTTCAATCGGGAATTTAACTTCTACCCGAGCGACAATACTGTATTTCCGCGGTAGCCCATAAAATCCTCATCACTGTAGTCGTCGAACAACCTGAAGCTATATTAAACATACGACTAAATAACGGTCATAACTTTGATAGACAAATCTTGTGTAAATATATTTATATAATAACTTACATAGGCACCCTTTTTAGGTGGTCCGCTGCGGCTCTTTCAAGGTTCAATACGACCGGTTCCATCAAAACCTTGTAGCCTTTAACAAAATTTAAAATTTTAATTTTAATGGAACACATGTCATACTATCGCGGGGGCTCAATATTCTATTGTTGTCTACTGGTTCATGAAGATATATGTTGTCAGGAGCTCAAAAAAGTTACTACTTTGTAAAGCCTTTTATTCTCATCAATTCTCATGTCATCATCGAGTTTCTGATCAATTATCATGTCGTTTAATTTCTAAAGCCATTTAATCTCATCAGTCATCATGTCGTCATCGAGGTTCTGATTTCAAGTGAACTTATGCAGACAGTCTCCCTAGGTTGTTATATATCTTTGTTCATCATTGTGTAAGAAGAACTTGTTTCATGTTTGTTGATGCGAGAGGTACTATGTGACTGCTACAGATAACTTCCAATGCTTCTTAAGAAATGCAAGTGAGTTGTTGTCTCACAGAGCAACCGATGTAACTAGAAAACATGAAGAGAAGCACTAAAGGGTGTTTGCCTTTGTGTTGAATGGTATATTCGGAAAAGAACATGAAGAGAAGCAGATGACAAAGAGAATTGTGAACGGATGCAAGTGCACCAAACTCAAAGTATACTACCAGCTAAGCCTCCCCACTATCATTTTATCTAAAAATTAGCATCAACCAAAATATACCGGAAGAATGCATATAAACTTTATACCCCAATAAAAACCCCCAATACACACAAGCTCGGCATTGTATTACTTAACATATGTCATATAAAAGTTATATTAGGGGAAGCATAAGAACAACAAGAGGCTACTTCATCTCAGAAAATGAACCAAGACCAAGTTGTTTTTTGTAATAATGTATTATCTTTTTTTTCTTCCATACTATTCATGTGCTTATACTTATCAACCATTACTAAGCAAAGAAGGGAGTAGGAGATGTGCAGAAACAATCATGCTAACCTTTGATAGTAGAATACAACACCTCTAAAATGCTTCAGTGGATCCAAGAATGGGAGAGCCTCTAATTGTCGATAAGCTAGGAAATTATTAAAAAAATAAAAGTTATATTAGGTGAAGCATAAGAATAGCAAGAGGCTACTTTCATGTCAGAAATGAACCAAGACCAAGTTGTTTTTTTAATAATGTAACACAGCAAAAGAGTAGCCTAAAACAAAAATTTATCCATGGATTGAATTAAGTGTTGATGGTGATTGATGCAGCCAACTCAGGAGAAGGACGGGGCGTGGTAACAGGTTACTCAGGTCCCAACCAAAACTAACCGCTAGATGCTGAGCAAGAGTGTACCTAGTTGAATGCACATTATATTTAGAGGTGTACTCTCTATTTTGTAAATCACATTGGCTCTACCCTATGTCAAATATTTATATTTGTAACCATCTATTTAAAAAGAAACAAACAAAAACAAAAAATATGAACTAAATCAATCATAATTAAGCTGGCCCAAGAGAGAGGACAGACACATTTCTATTGCTTGTTCTATGCTTCCCATGTGCGGACAGAGAGCAAAAAGAGGTAGAGACAAAAATAAAGGCTCTCTCAGAATTTATACTCGAGACTCTAGCTTTGCTACAACTATGTTCAATGGTTTTTATTCCGGCGGCTCGCATGGAAATAATTTTATGTCAAGAACACAATACGTATATATCACAGTATACTGTAGTAGTTGGTAGTCAGGGCTGAACTTTCCTAAAAACTAAACTGAATTGGACACTGAACACAAACAAAGAAGCTAAAAGAGCGCAGGACGACAGACGACAGTTACCACCACATCATTGCAAAGAGCCGAGCGAGGAGGGATGCATCAACTGTGTCTATAACTATACGTACTAAAAATTCAGAAGTAGTGTTTTTTATTACTTCAATGTGGCCATAAATTCTGTTTTTTTGTCCCCCCCTCAGTTTCGTCTATAATCAGTTGCAGTTGTTGCTGGCACTTCTTTTTCTGTCAAAGATAATTAGCACCAAAAAATTAAAAGCCACCATGATAGGTCTTCTTTCATGCTCCAATTGGTGGTTTTAAACAAGTGTATGGAAATGAATTGGGAAAATGATTGAACTTCACTCCTTTTGCTTATGTAGAATTGCAGATATAAGTGCATTATCATTTGGTTTTCTGTAGCATAGTTGACTTCAGTAACAATGTTTCATTCCTCACTCCTATTGTTTCTGTAGCATCAATGTTTTAATTGATTCAAACTTGTTATCTGTTTCATGTTCAATTGACTATTGAGATTAGAACATCGACAAGATGTGCTAGATTCTAAAGTTAATTATGACTGGGTGAGCTTCAAGCTAATATGGTCAAATTTTGATTTAGATTTGTTTTGTGGTGTACTAAACATTGAAAGTGATGGTTTAGGGGGTGTTTGGGACTGCTCTAGGGTCCAACTCCAGCATGGGGCTTTAGTTTATAATATAAATTTAAATAGTTTTAAAATCATTCATTATTTTAAATAATAAGTAAATTGACTTATTTAAATGTCTTCTAAAGGTTCACAACTCCAGCTCCACGATTTTCTGGAGCACCTAATGACCTGCTCTGCTCCACCACCTTCACCAATTTTTCTAAAGTTGGAGTAGTCCCAAATATGGCCTTAGTTACATTCTAACATTATGTATCCAAAATATTCCACTTAGGCACACTAAACATTTCAGTTACATTTTGTATCCTAAATATTTGTTGCTCTGAATCCAATACATCGTGGGTTGACATTTTTTAAATATTGCAATGTGCTTTACATGCTAGCAGTTTGAAGTTGACTTGATTTCTCATTCAAGATCTGTGAGCTTTATCTTTTTCAATGGTGGACTTTGAGTTTGAACTAACACAATGATGATTTGATATTGCAGGAGTATAGCAGCTACTTAGCAGTCAATACTACCACATCTGTGATCGTTGATAGGAGTTCAGATGGGGAGTTTTTACGGATAGATTTCAATATGAGGTAAGCCCTAAGGCATCCCTCAAGTGTTGTTCAGTTTGATGTTAAATATAGCAATATGTTATCTACTTATGTGCCCGTATGGCCGTATGGTTGGATGTATTACATTGCTACCTATTAAATCCACATGGGTTTGCAATTTATGGAAGTTGGTGGTTTCCTGACTTATGTCTGCTCTGCTGATACTAATTATTTGATGTCATAATTATAATAAGCTAATGCAAATGCCTACTTAAGATAAATGAGTTCATGATTCTGAGTAGCATACAACACTCTAAAGAGAATCATGTAACCTTAGACTTAGAGAATAACTTCTAGTTTTTAGTGGCTATTGTCACGCTAATTATCTTGTACCCCTCTTCTTCTTGGATACCATATTGCCTGAGATAACATGATCTATCAGAGAATCTAAATTCTAATGCCCAGGGAAAGTGTGAATAGTAGGGGGCACTTCTTTTTCGTTTGTACTTTATATCATTATGTTGTTAAAGTAGTTATATTAGGGGAAGCATAAGAACAACAAGAAGCTACTTTCATCTCAGAAAATGAACCAAGACCAAGTTGTTTTTTGTAATAATGTATTATCTTTTTTTTTCTTCCATACTATTCATGTGCTTATACTTATCAACCATTACTAAGCAAAGAAGGGAGTAGGAGATGTGCAGAAACAATCATACTAACCTTTGATAGTAGAATACAACACCTCTAAAATGCTTCAGTGGATCCAAGAATGGGAGAGCCTCTAATTGTCGACAAGCTGAGAAATTATTCAAAAAAATAAAAGTTATATTAGGGGAAGCATAAGAACAACAAGAGGCTACTTTCATGTCAGGAATGAACCAAGACCAAGTTGTTTTTTGTAATAATGTAACATAGCAAAAGAGTAGCCTAAAACAAAAATTTATCCATGAATTGCACTAAGTGTTGATGGTGATTGGTGCAGCCAACTCAGGAGAAGGACGGGGCGTGGTAACAGGTTACCCACGGTCCCAACCAAAACTGACCGCTAGATGCTGAGCAAGGGTGTACCTAGTTGAATGCACATTATATTCAGAGGTGTACTCTCTATTTTGTAAATCACATTGGCTATACCCTATGTCAAATATTTATATTTGTAACCATCTATTTAAAAAGAAACAAAAAAAACAAAAAAATATGAACTAAATCAAATTCGGCCCCCATCCCTGCAATACGACGACTGCGCCGGGGAGTGGCAGCAAGTGTTTTGGTGCTATTATTCTTCAGGATCAGATCAGCCGGGGTTGGGAGGATGCAATAAATCTACTTGGTAAGCTGGTTGAGGAACTGCTGCTGTTCAGGTGACAGGGCATTTCCAGCAGACTGCGGAGCTGGTCTTCCAACATCAACGCAGTTTGCCGGTTTAACCAGGATTTGTCCTGCGCTCATTACAGTCCTCTCCACTCCATCCCCTACCTCTTCTACTAATGTCTCAATAACCTGATGGGTCGATTCCTCCTCTCTTTCCTTTCTTCCACCAACCTTGCCTTCTGTACTTGTCTTCTTGAGTATACCATCAGCTGTGGGGCAGCTTGGGATGAACTAAAATGAGGCGGCTTTAGTGAATCAAGGTCTGGAAGGCCTTTTTCAATTAAGCCATCAGGTCCATAGACCAGCTCCACAGCCTGGGATGCATCAACTCCGCATAGATGAATTTAGGAAATGATTCACCATGACTCTTGTGTGTCCATAGATGAATTTAGGAACTTCCTTCAGCGGATAGATTTTAAACTGAAGGATGAAGAACTTAAAGAAAGGATGGATGAGATCTGTAATTGGGTGTCTTATAGGGGTCAAACTCTCACCAAAACAGGTAAAATGAGTAGTGCAATCATGTGATTCATCAAAAATAACTTGTTCTCTGACTTCTTTTTTCCCATTTTTTTCCTAAACTACTTTTTTTTATTTTCCTAGTAAGAGGAATGATGTACTACAGAAAGGCACTTGAAATCCAATGCCTTCAAGATCTGACAGATCCTGGTAAGATCAATGTGTCCATGTTTTCCTTTTTCCAAACCATGTTTATCATCATATCTTTGATTACATGTTTATTTTTTGTAGCTAAAGTTGACCGAGATAGATCAATAGGATCCTACCAAGAGTTGCAATCTGATATTGAAATGGCACAAGCTATTGCTGATATCAAATTCACCTATGTTGTCTCATGTCAAGTTTATGGCATGCAAAAGACATCAAAGGATTTAAATGAAAAAAGGCACTACCAGAATATCCTCAGTCTCATGATAATGTACAGAAGCTAATGCTCTATACCAGTATACCTACATAGTAAGCTTGCTCCAACCCAACTAACTTGTAAATTACACAGGAACCCATCACTACGAGTTGCTTTCATTGTTGTGTTTCTCATAGCTTTATCAAGTATATATAGTTATCAAGTTAGTTGCATGCCACTAATCTGTAATTTACATATGTCAGCTATGTGCAGTATAGCTGTTGTCAGCTATGTACAGTATATCTGTAACTTGTAGATAAAGATTCACATATGTCAGCTAATGTCAGCTATTTACAGCTATGTACAGTATATCTATAACTTGTAGATAAAGATTCACATATGTCATAGAATTTTTGGATTTGGTAAATCCAGTTATATGAAAAATCCAGTTATTAGGATTGGTATGAGTGCTAACAACATTGTTGTGTTTCTATTTTAGTGTTTCGTCGCTTGCTTGGTTTATGTCCAATCAAGAGACCAGTTTTGTTACTATTGGGCAAAGAGTTCTGGCAATTCCTCTCAAGTATGCACATCTATCTTATATTTCATGTTGATATATGTTTAGCTTGTGTATGAACTGTAAAGCTAGAGTTATCTGAACTATTTATCTCATACCTCTTGTTTTCCACAGTTCCAGAGGACCATAAGAACAAATATATAGCTGACTCAAATTTAGATTCTGATAAGACCTTAATACTATTTAAAGAGGCTCAAGAAAGTGTCCTATTGTTAGGTATATGATACTATTTCTAGTCCAGATTGGAGATGGGAGTAAATAGAGATGAGAGTTTGTCCAAATTTTGGATCAGATATTCCTATAATAAACAGTCTAGGTTTAATTAGAAACACAATTGTTTGTTCAAAATTTTAGTTCTGACTCATCCCAAATTGTCACCTTGTCTTGAACATTAGTATCCAGCAAGAGAAGTTGGCCTAAAGTCTACTACATATCAACTCTGGGGGACAGAGAGATGAGATACTGCCATATTGCTGACAGCATAGTTGTTGAAGCTATTATCCTGCTCTTTCAATCTGATTTATCCTTTTTAATTTGATATCACTCTTTCATTCTGTTGATTTGGTGAATGAGAAAGGGACATGATAACATGGAACTGTTTTGGTATTCTAATCTACTAAATCTCAAGAGGGTGTTTGCTGTAGAGAGGAACTCATTGGAAGATGATACTACAAGTCTACAAACATAACTGGCAGCAATGGTGGTTGGTGGAGATAGGTTTGTTGGAGGTTGGTGTCTACAACATACGAGTGGTCTATAATCAAATAAAGCAAAATAATGGTCATTTCACTTCTATAAGCTGTTGTCGTTCAAGGTTTTAAGAATAGTATAATCCAATGTAGAAAGCACATTCAAGCTATTGTATGTATAATCTGAAGGTGTTCAGTAATTTAAATGATGCATTATCAAGTACATGTGGGATTGGATTTGGGAAATCCAAAGTCCAATTTAACCCTGCCTACTTTGGATGTACATGAATATGATCTGTTTGGATTTGGACATCCAAAACCATGTGATCAAATAAAGCAAAATAATTGGCAAAGATGTCATGCTGCCATATGATGTAAGATTTCACTTCTATAATCTCAATCGACATCCTAAATTTAACCTAGAAACAAAAGAAACCTCTCACCCTGTTTGGCAGAGCTCAAACCCCTAGAACTAGTGGTGATAATAAAATTAATGTGATGCAAACACTCGTCCTTCCAGTAACTTCTTGGACTTTTTTTACTCTACGATTGCATATACCAGCAATTTGATATTAAAATGGGAATACCTGGCAACGATGGCGAGGTCGTTGGGCTTCTGTGGCTGCAAATCAGCACTGCTCTTGTCCTTCTGCTACGCGGAGCTCGCCGTCGAGATCCTGTCGGCTGGTGGCTCGTTCTCGTACCTGGGCGTCAAGTTTGGGGACCTAGCGGCGATGGCAAGGTCGTTGGGCTTCCGCGCCGCTGCAAGGGGCTCACGATCGCACGGGGATTTGGTTGCGGGGCGGGGCGAGACGGATCGGGACGTCGTCGGGATGGGATGGAGATGAGCTCTTTGGTGGCACAGAGGGCGGGTATATCACCGCCATCCATGGCGTGAGATTTGGGGACTGTTATGTGATGGGGAGAACAGCGTGGGGATAGCGGTCGGAGCGGGATTTGGTTCTTCGCGGCTTCAAGATGAGGATTTGGGTGCCATGGGCATGCACAGCTAGCGGTGGATGAGGCTGCTGGGTTGTTCACGGATCCTGGATGAGTCTGCTGGGGAGGGCCTGATTTGATGACTATATATGGACGTCGTAGATTCATAGAAGGCAGAACAAGGAGGTGGCAGGCTACCCCCTTCCAGCCTTAATATAGTAGTATAGATTTTTGTACTGTTTGGCATCAAATATAAAAAGATGGAGGTAGTATTTTAGTTTCAGTTCGTCCTCGAACATAGCTTGCTACCTTCGTCACGTTAAGGTCATCAGTCACTTCTTGAGGCAAATAGGTTACATTTTTAAGAAAAAAACAATTACTCCCTACGTACCAAAATATGTTGCTGCTACTCCAATTGCTAAACTAGTTTACATAGTTGTAGCTACTGTTAAATACATGCACACTTGCGAATTACCATTAAATTATCAAAAATAATAAGTAAATGACTTCTCTATATATACACAAGAGGCCTATGAAAAACTAGAGGTGACTGAAGGTGTTGTCCCTCTATAGGCAACCTCTCTACATTTATATGTAGGATTTAACCTTTTGCATAATAAAGTATATAACTAATATTTTGTTGATACAAATTATTATAAAATTGATCTATGACTCAACCTACTAGAAAAAAAAACTATTGCACAAGAAAGGAATTTGTCTAGAAACATATCTTAATAGCCCCTCTCAATCACAACTTCCTAAGTTGAGGTTATATTTAAAGTTTTCTATTTGACACATCGAAAGTGTTTTAATAAAGCTATCTGCATCTTAAATAGGTACATATTCGATCTCAAGAAGCTTCTGCGCAACCCTTTCTCTTACAAAATGATAATCAACCACGGGACAGGAAGACAAATATTTTGCTCGCCATATGTCACACTATTGACACCTTGTGTTAGGACTTAAATCCTACAATAAAATTTCAATCCATATGGTCTTTGTTGTACCATTTTCCAAAGTCTTATACTCTACATTAGTACTTTGCTCTTACGACATAGTGGCATGTTTTAATCCATATGGTGGTCTACGACATAGTGGTCTTTGCTGTTACGACATAGTGGCATGTTTTCTTGCACTCTAAGAGATGAAATTGGAGTCCAAAGATACAACAAAGCGCCCTTAGATCTTTTATCATCTAGACAACATGTCCAATCTACTTCTGAACATGCACTTGGTATCAAAGATGACGATTTGAGTATCTTCAACCCAAATTTTGAATTTGATTTGAGATACCATAGAATTATATTGACTATAACCAAATAAATAGTAGTAGGAGCATGTAAAAACTAAAAGACCTTGTTTACCTTGAAGGCTATATCGGGCCTTGTCAACACGAGGTATTGTAAGGCTATAGCAGGCAGATGGTGTAAGGAAAATGGACCCCGTTCCATTTAACTAAATGATTTTAGTGTTTTATGATCAACATAACCTGTGGACTAATGTGGTTGCTAGTGTTTGTGTTTATAGTTCACATAATGCATAGTGTTTGAGGGAGCAACACCTCAAAGAAGACATTAGAAGACCCATAAGAAGACTTACAAATATTCAGCACAAGTCCAAGACACAAGCCAAGAATAGCCCAAGTGAAGAAACCTGAAGAAATCGAAGATGGGTTGATTCTGGGTGCACCAGACCAGATCATTGGACCGATTGCGTATAAATCAATTTCTCTATACCCAAGCCTAGTTAGCGCACCAGACAAGCGGACAACGGCCGATAACGGCTAGTCGCCAATGACTATCTGACATGGTGGGCACTGGACCAGTCTGGTGGTGCATCGGACCTCTCGAGTGGCACAGAGAATATGTTAGAGCAGCAATGGCTAGCTGACGAGGAGGCACACCGGACCAGTCTGGTGTGATGCAAAACTGACAGAGTCCTCCAACGACTCTTTTGTGATTGGGGCTCTATATATACCTGCCCAACCGGCATTTGAGTATGTGGAGGGCTGAGAAACATTGCTTGTGAGTTGAGACACATCTCCATAGCTCCATACACCCCAAGTGCTTAATAGAATAACTCAATGATTAGCGTAGCTGCTTTCCAAAGTGTTTAGGTTAGTTAGACCGCTATTGCGCTTGCTCTAGGTTAGTTCCTAGTTGATTGAGTGAGGTTAGAAAACCCATAAACACTCTTAGTTCTTGTACCGAGTGGGAGAGAGTCTTGCGAGACCGTACCAACCGCATTTGTGATATGCCCGCCACCGTGTACTGAAGGGGACGATGCTCACAATGTTTTGGTCGAAAGCTTGATAGTGAAGACAATGGGGAGCATCTGAGGGAGGCCGAAAGCAGAGCACCACTTGTGCGTTGAGAAGGCATATGGGTATCTATGGAGTTACTTGTCTGGGTGCTTTGGCCCTCGCGTGGGCTTCATGTAACACCCTGAATTTCACGTGGGCAACTCGTAGGAATCATCTACTAGTAAGAGGGATCCGCAAAAGGTAAAGATGTTTGCAATAAGCTCAAAGTTCTCTATTTCAAAAACTTTATTTTGTTTATGATCAACAATGAGAGAAGTGTGTAGTTCAACAACCCAGAGTTCAGCTGGACTGAGATGCTCTCTAGTAGAAAGCAGTCGAACCGGTCTTAGGGGTAGTTCAACTGATTGTGGTTAGAGAACTCTCTGGTAGAAAGAGATTGAACCGGCCCTAGGAGCTGTTCAACAAGTTTTGGCTAGGAAACTCTCTGGTAGAAAGTGGTCGAACCAGCCTTAGGGGTGGTTGAACCAGTTTTTAGATCGGTTGAGGTGGCGGTTGAACCGACCAGTTCAATCGATTTCTCCCTAGTAGAAACCAGTTCAACAAGCATTTTATGCGGTTCAACCATGTAATGCGTAGACTTCACAATAACAGTCAGATCTAGACTAGTCCATATAAATATCCTCTCCTCTCTCTCTCTCTCTCTTCATTCACCTCTAGCATTCAAATCAGACCTAACACGTGGGGCCGGGCGGTCAGCGCCATCCTCCCCACGGAATCGACGGAGAGCTCAACCACCTCCACAAATCGCGCCGTTGGTAGGTACTTACTCGTGGTATAAGGTGTTTTCGTGCCCTGCGCCAACCCTTCATTCCACCTATGCCCCGTAAGCGCCCTAGTAAAACCCTCTGAGTAATCGCCGCCACTGAAAAAGCATTGCTGGTGGGATCATCGGCGCGCCGCCCCTCGGGTCATCGGATTAGTCCATGCAACGTCATCGGGTTTGCCGTGGTGGTCCATCTAGGCGTGCCAAAGCGATTTGTAACGTCGCTGGGCTGGACTACAACCATGATGTCGGGAATTCGTCGCCATTGATCCGCGCCGCCATCGGTCCACGCTTCACCGGAACCAGGGGCCACTACACTGCGATTCCCAGTACGAACCACACGTCCATGTTCGTTTTCATCCCGGTTAGGTGTAGCATCAAGAATGATCGGACTTCGGGCGCTAGTAGCGAGGTCTGCTCCCTTGGCCACGGCCTCTGCCATGGCCGTTGCGCGGGCGCCGCCCTATTCCGGTCAGGGAACCGGCTAACTTGTAGCCACCATCGAATCTCTAGCTGACGTCTCAGATTAATTGGTTGGATACCATTTCAGTCCTTGGATCTGCACTGTTAATCGACGATCGGTCGGTCGGGTGCCCTTGATAGTCATTTTAAATCCTAGCCATCGAATCCAGATCCTAGGGCTCCTGTAGGGTACCGGTTTGATTTAAGTAAAGATCTGATCAGGGCACTCGGTTTATAATTGGACGGCCGATCTTATCCCGTACCCCTTCGGCTGTGTCTGCTTTGCAAAAGAACCCCTTGAGTTTTAGTAAATGAACCCGTGGTCCACTGCTCATACAAAAGAATTACAAGCATGCCCTGTAAAATTGTAAGCGGACCCCTAAACTTCCTGTTATTTGTGCGCGTAGTACAGAGAATTGGAAAATCATAGAAATTAAGGTAGAAAATCATAGAAATCATAAGACTATTATGTTAATTGGAACATGGAGCTTAACTTGACAAACACGTGCCACCACAAGGGTGGAATAGGACGCCCTTGGCTGACTAACTAGGAAAGATAGTGGAGGTCTACCTTAACTGAAAGGGAAAAGGGCAGTAGGGGAGTTAGCGTGTAGGGAGGTTCTCGTGTTGATTTTGCTGCGATGGTGGTCAAACGGGGGATTCCTGCATTGCGCTCCCTAGAACTGTAGCGGGTTTTCTGAAGCAAGTGGAACTTTGTAAAGGCCTCGTATTGTTACCCTGCCTCGCTTCCTTGGTAGAGGTGTATGGGGTCCGTACAACCCCGTGATAGATGGGTAACATGACTTGTGGGTAAAGGATACAACCTCTGAAGAGTGTAAAACTGGTATACTAGCCATGCTCGCGGTCATGAGCAGCTGCGGACTCTCACATGATTAATTTATGGAATAAAACTCAATTTCGTCATTTGCATCACATTGTGGTTTATTATTAATTTTGATATATTATTACTCTAGTTTGGTATCTACTTACATTTATTAACTGCTAATAAAATTTTACCCACTTATTAAAAGCAATGCTTCGCTTTAACCCTTATGTGACGGAACCTCCCAAGTCATTAGGCCCACCTACAGTTGTCCTTGTCCAACGGACCTCAGACAACCCTGTAGATGCCCCTGAATCACTTGACAAGTTCGGTATCTGCTTTTCTTACCTTTCCCAAGAGCGTTTCACCCGTCACGCAGACATTACAGATCATCGGAGATACGAAAATGTGGAAGCGATTACATAAACTTACATTTATTTAAAAGTAAGACAAAGTTATATATTACAGACCAGGATATAGCTAACTGAGTGCAAAGTATAATTATTACAAAACCAAGGGAGGCAAAAACCCCTCCCGATAAGTTTCAAACAAAAAGTTTTAAGGAGGATCCTTTCCTCCCGCAGCTTCACTCTTGGTTTTCTTCTTTTGAGACCACCTTGGAACAGAAACAACAAAAGTTTGTTGCTTATTCACCTAAAAACAATAGGAATAAAACCCTGAGTATGGAATTGCTCAGCAAGACTTACCCGACTAAAGAAAAGACTCTCAAGGGTATGCTGGTTATCAAGGAGTCAAGGTAAGGTTTCTCAATAATCAAAGACTCTGTTTGCAAAAATGCTTACTAAAGTGGATCCTTAAAAATCCAAATTTTACTTGTCAGGTTAAGTAAGATTACCTGTCTCTAGAGTTCTTTCTACCCTAGTTCAATCACTTGACCTGCACTAGCCAATTTCTTAACAACCCTTTATCTTTACTAGAGTTCTACGTATAGGGCAGTGACCAAGTCTTCATAACCGCGAAGGTACGGTGATCCGAATCGATTATACTCAGCTGAGGATCTCCAATCACACGACATATGTAGCACTTAACCCTTGCATATGTCAACCCGACACCGGGGTTCTTAAGTCCAGATCAGGTTCACGTCAACCGAGAGCACAGATACACCACCATCCAGCCTCTTGCCACGGAGGGTACACGCTACTCTCTCCATCTCTCTACTCCCATTGCGTGGTATCTTATTCTGGCCTTAGTCTGCCCAAGGCAATGCTTACCCAAGACGAGGCATGTGACCAGTTAAAGGGTCCTCGGTCATCAAGCCTACATCGAGACGGTCCTTAATCGACTCAGACGGAGACACTACACCGAGACTCTTCTTCTCGTGCAAGTCACCCGCCGGTCTCAGCTTAATCAATTTCAATCCCAAAGTTTGGTACCTGGCAGAGGTACATCTTTTCCGATGTTGAACCCATCATGGCCATGATGGATCCACCATCAAATTTTCTTTTCAAAAACATCCCTCCCACTTTGCCACATCATCTTTTGCAAAAACAAAATCTTTTTCTTTGCTAAAGCAAGACTAAGCATAGTAAAAACTTTTTATAAAATAGGGATTCAAAGGAAGGTAATTAAATTCAAGGAAGATAATGCAGGAATTGTTTTATCAATCAACTCCTATCACCTAATGCATCAAGCAAGTGAGAAAGGTTTTTAAAGAGTCAAGGAGGTGGCAAATGCATCGGGGCTTGCCTTGGTTTACAGGTGATTCAGGCTCAGTTCCACAGATGTCAAAATAAAAATAGCTGTCTGCCTGAGGTTCCTGAGGTGGTGGTGAAGTCTTCTCTTCTACCTCAACCTCTTCCTCGTTTTCTAAATATAACCATATATATATAAGAATTAATGCCATGTAATGCTCATGAGAGTGCAAAGATAATAAGAGTTTATTATCTAAGGTCTTGAGTACAATTTTCCTTCATGGTTCTCCGAGAAACTAGGGTTTTCTGGAGTCAGTAAAGGAATTCAAAGGGCAGGGGGTAGGGTTTTGGGTTCTAGTTATCAAACAAGGTCCAAATCAAATCAAACTCTACCCAAGGCTTCTAAATAATGTTTTAAGCTCATATAAAAAGTTTGGGCATTTTTGGAATTATTATTTATTTTCTAAAAATCCAGAACCAATGTCTTAAGCTATTTTAAATGCTCTAAAATTCCTTATTTGATCTAAAAATCATGAAACTATTTTTATTAAATTCTATGGAAAATTAGGAACCTAGGAAAATTGGTATGACATTTTTACCATTTTTCTACCATTTTCTAAAATTGTTTTAGTTCTGGCGGAAAAAGAAAAAGAAAATCCGTGAATAGTACTGGGCCGAATCCAGCCCAGGAGGCCTAGCCTGCACAGGAATAGGGACGTGCCCACGCGCGCTCGTGCGCGCACGGCGACTTTGCAAAAATACCCCCAATGATCTGAAGAATGCGTTAAGAGCCCTCGGCCACTATTCAACGTCTCGCTGACACTTGCAAAAACACCCTCGCACTTCTATTTCTTCTCCAAAAACACCCCTGACCACGGAGCGCTCGCCGTTCGTCTCTGATGCGGCCCGTATTGGCCATCACCGGCGATGACGGCTGCAGCTGACTAACGGGGAAGCATAACCGACCTAGGACGATCTAGGAATACCCATTTATTTGACCTAAACCCTACTGGGAATAGTCTGTCCACAATCACGGTAGAAACCGAGTTTGTGATCACGCATTCCCGCCAAACCATGGCTAAATTGAGTAAACAGGCGCCACAGTGAGCTTCACAAGCGTGCAGAGTCATGAAAACAATGCGTGAATTGGACAGTGTCTTACCAGAGCGGGCTAGCCACGGGCGGGCTGTTCTTGGTGGCGCGGCGGACCGATTTGGGGGAAATCGGTGATTCACCGTCTATGGTGGCTAATCGAGGGTGGGAGCGGGTACTACGGCTTAACAATTTAGAGACGAAGAACGGAACTCGGTTGATTTGAACGAAGGGGGTGGGGACGCGGTGAATTTATAGGTGCACCGAGCCGCTACCATGGCTATGGTGATAACCATGGCCGGTCTTTGCTGGCAAACAACGGTGGCGTCAAGCGATCTCCATTCATACGGGCTTGCCACGTCCCCCACGACAGTAACGCAGTCACATCGGTGCGGCGTAGATGAACGGAGGGGAGCGGCGCCGATGACCGGATATGGCCAGAACGAGGAGTAACCGCTTGGCGGCCGGAATTATTGCTTTCCACCGCGGCGATCTTACCCAGCTCAAAAAAATCTTCGCGCAGAGATGCTCGCCGATCGACCATCCAGACCCCGACGCAAATTGCGGCGCGGATAGGTCGTCGACGGCGAGGCTGAAGCTTATCCACCCGGTACTGTACCATGGCGATGATCTTCAGTTGCCTAAACCGACCCTCTTCTTCCTTCTTGATCTCCGAATTCTTGTTAGGAACAGAGCAATCTCCCTTAATACAATTTGCTCACCATGTATCAGTCTACAAACTAACTATAGGATTCTTGGGCTAAAACCGAGTGGATTCAAAGATATGGCGCATCAAACTTGGCCTCACCTCACTGGGACCATTTCTAACCTAGGGTTCAGTTTCAGTTTTCTAACCCAGTTCTGACAGAGCAACTTTGAGTTGGTTTTTCTCCAATTTTTGCATAACAACAAAAGGAGATGTCTACATCAAAGTTGCTCTCCTATAAAAGGTCTACAAAATTTATGTGTTGACCTAGGGCAAATTCTCACTAATTTGAAAGTTATAAAGCTCCAAAGTTGAGCTCAAACACTGAATTTCAGACTTAATCTATATAGGGTTCAAGTGGTCCTTTTTGCAAATAGACCCAAAACATAGGGTTTAACTTGAAAATTCACATATTTGTGAACCATTTGACTTAAGATACCTCATTGTCCTGGTTTTTACACTTTAGTCCAAAAGTGCACTGATTTTACACTTAGCCCCTAGGGTTTAGGTTTAGGGTTTTCCAGGGTCCTTATTAGGGTTTTTGGTATTTCAACGGTGTGAATGCCACTTAGATCCATCCTTAGTAATATTTTATGATTATTTCACTTAATCTTTGGGGTTTTCTCTGTTTGGGTCCTATTTTACCCTTCAGATCCCTATTGAAGGTTAAGTACCCTACACTAGGGTCTTATTTGCAAAATACCATATCAATACAACTTGTTTGAAATTTTTGCCTAGTGAATGACTCTAGGTGTGTCAAACATATGCAATGCCAATGCTTATGATGTTATGCTCAAGTTTTAGTGATAGTAACACCAGGGGTGTTACATCCTTCCCCCCATAAAAGAATCTCGTCCCAAGATTAAAAGTCCTAGGGTAAGTATTGGAAAAGGAAATGCTTCACGTTTTTATCTCCTGAGTTTTGGTACAAGGTAGGGGTGGTTTGGGGTTCACTCCTTTATTACAACAAGTATATACTTTACAACTTACATGAGGCTAAAAGGCCTGGGAAGTTCTTGTCTAAGAAGTCTTGAGTTTCCCAAGTAGCCTCATCTTCAGAATGCTGGTTCCACTGTATCTTGTAAAACTTGAGAGTTTTTCTTCGGGTAACTCTGTCCTTTTGATCCAAGACTCGAATAGGGTGCTCAGAATACATCAAGTCTGGCTCTAGGACAACATCTGTCACTTCAATAGTTCGATCTGGAACCCGAAGACATTTCTTCAACTGAGACACGTGGAACACATTATGTACAGCAGACAAGGTTTCGGGTAACTAAAGTCGATACGCCACTGGCCCATATCTTTCAAGAATAAGGAAAGGACCAATGTATCGAGGTGCGAGCTTCCCTTTTACCCCGAAACGTGTTACACCCTTCATTGGGGAGACCTTCAGATAGACATAATCTCCAACTGGAAAGTATAAAGGTATCCGGTGTGTGTCTGCGTAACTCTTTTGGCGAGCTTGAGCTTTCTTCAAATTATGAATTATCCTTTGAACCTTTTCTTCGGTTTCTTTTACCATATCTAGCCTAAAGAAGTACCTTTCACTTGGTTCAGACCAATTTAGCGGAGTACGGCATCGTCGTCCATATAAAGCTTCAAAGGGTGCCATCTTAATGCTTTCTTGATAGCTATTATTATATGAGAAATCCGCTAATGGTAAGCATTCATCCCATTTTTGTGGGAATTCCAAAGCACAAGCCCATAACATGTCTTCAAGTATTTGATTCACCCTTTCAGTCTGCCCACTGGTTTAAGGATGATAGGCCGAACTATGGAGCAACTTAGTATCCAGGGCCTTGTGAAGTTCTTCCCAAAATTTGGACATGAATTGCGATCCACGATCTGACACTATCGTCTTTGGAACACTGTGTAGACTGAGAATGCGAGCAATATACAATTCCGCGTATGCGATGGCTGGATATTTTACTTTGACTGGAAGAAAATGGGCAATCTTGGTAAGTCGATCAATGATAACCCAAAAGGAGTCAAAGCCTTTTGCCGTTTTGGGCAATCCCACAATGAAGTCCATTCTGATATCCTCCCATTTCCATGTTGGGATTGGTAATGATTGCAATGGCCTAGCAGCCTTCATGTGTATGGCCTTGACACATTTACAAGTGTCACACCTAGCCACATAGCATGCAATTTCAATCTTCATTTTTGTCCACCAATAATGTTGTTTTAGATCTTGATACATCTTAGTGCTTCCGGGATGAATAGAATAGCGACTAAGATGCGCTTCATCCAGGATTTGCTGGCGGACTTCTTCATTCTTTGGCACAACTATGCGGTTGTTGAACCATACAACACCTTGGTCATCTTCTCTGAAACAATTGGCCTTTCCAGCCCTTATCTTCTCACATACATGTTTCATACCCTCATCATTCTTTTGTGCGTCAATTATCCTTTGTAGGATGACTGACTCCAGCTTCAAGTAATTGGAAGTCCCTTGCTGAATCATTCCCAGGTTCAGATTTTCCATCTCCTGGCACAATGTAATGTCAGAAGTCTTTATAGTTAAACAATGGCAGGAAGCCTTGCGACTGAGTGCATCTGCCACTACATTTGCTTTGCCTAGGTGATAATGGATTTCCAGTTCATAATCCTTGATTAGCTCGAGCCATCTCCTTTGTCTCATATTGAGCTCGGACTGGATAAAGATGTATTTCAAACTTTTGTGGTCTGTATAAATATGACGGACATTTCCCAGTAGATAATGATGCCATATCTTCAGGGCATGAACCACTGCAGCTAGCTCTAGATCATGAGTGGGATAATGCTCCTCATGCCGGCGCAACTGCCTTGAAGCATACGCGATTAATCGGCCTTCTTGCATTAATACACAGCCGAGACCACTGCCTGATGCGTCACAATACACATCAAATGGCTTACTAATGTCCAGTTGAACCAATACCGGAGCAGTGGTTAATAATATCTTTAATTTCTCAAAGGCTTCATTACACTTTGAAGACCAATTGAATTTAGTCTCATTCTTCAATAGACTTGTGATTGGCTTCACAAGCTTAGAAAAATCTGGTATAAATCGGCGGTAATAGCCAGCTAGTCTAAGAAAAATTCGGACTTGATGAACAGTGGTTGGGGGTTTCCACTCCAAAATATCCTTGACCTGGCTAGGATCTACCGCAATCCCCCAGGCAGATAACACATGTCCCAGAAATTGAATTTCTTCCAGCCAAAACGCGCACTTACTGAACTTAGCATATAATTGATGTTCCCTTAGGCGCGTCAATACGATCCATAAATGTTGAGCATGCTCCTCTTCATTCTTTGAATATATGAAAATATCATCTATGAAGACCACCACAAATTTGTCCAACTCTGGCATGAATACCGAGTTCATCAGATAAGTGAAGTGGGCAGGAGCATTCGTCAGTCCGAAAGACATCACCAAGTACTCAAATAATCCATACCGCTTAGTAAATGCGGTCTTTGGTATATCCTTGGGCCGAATACGAATCTGATGATAGCCCAACCTGAGATCAATTTTGGAGAATACCCTTGCTCCAGTTAGTTGATCAAATAGAATGTCAATCCGTGGAAGAGGGTACTTGTTCTTGATAGTGACCTCATTCAGGGGTCGATAACCCACGCACATCCGTAATGTTTGATCCTTCTTCTTGATGAATATGGCTGGACAACCCCATAGTGACGAGCTTGGCTGGATGAATCCTTTCTCTAGTAGATCTTGTAATTGAATCTTCAGTTCTGCCAGCTCATTTGGAGGCATCCGGTACGATCTTCTAGAAATGGGAGCTGTACCGGGCTTCAACTCAATTACAAACTCTACATCTCTTTCAGGTGGCAATCCAGTCAAATCTTCTGGAAAGACATCTGGGAACTCACATACTACCGGAATATCCTTGATCTATGGTATAATGGCTTCATATATTCTGCCAGTAGTTTTAGCTGGAATGGGGATAGACAAAAGAATTTCCTCTAGGTTATGACTCAACCTGATGGTTCTATGATCAGTGTTGAGGGTTGCTTTATGTTGGGCCAACCAATTCATGCCCAAAATCACATCTATGTCTTGGCCTTTTAGAACAATCATATTAGTAAGAAAGTCCCGTCCGGCCAATGTTACGGGCACTTGGAAAGCCACTTCCTTAGTAAATATTTGTCCCCCAGGTGAATGAATTTTAAACCCTTCCCTTGATTCATGGTATGGAATGCAATGTTGCTCCACAAATTTCTTGCTGATGAATGTATGCGAAGCACCAGAATCAAAGAGAATAATTGCGGGATGATTGGCCACAAGGAACGTACCCATCATTACCGGTTCACCGTCCGGTGTGGTGGCCACTTGAGTGTAATAAATTCATCCCGTCTTCTTTATGTTCTTGCCCGTATTTCCCTTAGCTTGAGAAGAATTCCCAGTACCTTATTGATTGTTTGAACGATTCTGCTTCGGGTAGGGGCAATCCTTAATAAAGTGCCCAGATTTTCCGCAATTGAAGCAGCCTGTTGACGAACTGGGAAGGGCAGGGAAACGAGTGCCAGGGGCACCCGGCTGACTTGTTGTAGTGGGGGCAGGAGTAGGACGAATAAACACTGGTTGTTTGAATGGGAAGGAGGGTGGGCGTGATGAAGAACGACCCTAATTAAAAGGCCGGAGAACTAACCGTTGCCTTTTCTCGGGGCCCTGATTAGGCATGTTGCCCCCATTCCCCTTGGACTTTCCAGAACTTGCATATTTAGATTCAACTGCCAGCGCTGTGCTGACATCCCTTCCGTAGGTGAGGTCGATGCAGGTAGCCATTTTCCTTTGCATCCGATCATTTAAACCCCTCATGAAACAGTTCTTCTTCTTTATGTCGGTGTTGACTTGGTCAATTGCATACTGAGATAAGTGATTAAATTTATTGAGATACTGGGTGACAGTATCTCCGCCTTGCTTCAACTTCATGAATTCCTCCTGTTTCATATGGAGTACTCCTTCAGGTATGTAATGTTCCCTGAAGGCCAGCTTGAATTCATCCTAGGTTACTTAATGACCAGCCGGTTGTATGGCAACAAAGTTCCCCCACCAGGTGCTGGCAGGGCCACGCAATTGCTGAGCTGCGAACAGGGGCTTCTGAGTTTCGGAACATCGAAGAAGTCCAAATTTTTGTTCGATGACGCGGATCCATTCATCCGCCTCTAAAGGATCTTCTGCCTTGACGAACAATGGAGGGCACGTCTCGGAGAAGTCCAAATAAGATATCTCCTGGGGGCCTTGCGGATGAACCCGTCCGCCTGGTCGTTGAGGTGGTTGGTCTGCCATCTCCCGCAGAAAGCAGGTATTTTCTGTTGTAGCATTCACCAAGGCGGCGATAGCCTCGGCAAGTGTTAGGGGTACTGGAGGTGGGTTTGGTGTTGCCTCCCTCCCACGGGAGGTACCAGCCCCATCCTGAGCGCGAGTCCTGGAAGGCATCTGAGGCAAAGAACATTGGGAGCAATATGATATGCCATACAAACCATCCATTTCACATTACTTTAAAAGGTAATGTTACAGACTCGTACTTTACAATAGGATTACACCCCCTATTACACAATAGTACTACTTCTATCCTATACTATTCCTGCTTCCTGTCACTCTTGGTAGCCTCACTATCGGGCGTAGGAGACCACTCATCGACCAACTTCATAGAGGGAGGGGGCCTGAAAAGGTCCGATTCGCCACCAAAAGCTTCTCCCGCTACTTGAGAAGGTCTGGCTTATGTCCCGACAGGATCCGCAGGTACACTGGGGTGTAGTTGTGAGTACAATACATGAACTTCTTCATGTAGAGTATTACAATAAGCCTGCAAGGTATCAATGGCTGAGCTAAGCTCTTCTACTCGGGCTCGAGCTTTCGCCTCCTTAGCCCAGGCAAGCGAACGAGAGTGAACCACCCAGTCGAGCGCTAGATCTCGATCTACGAGCTAATCTTGCAGGCGGCGGATGTCGCTTCTCAATTCATTGATTCTGTCGCCATCCGCGATCCATATGCCAGTCCTGCGTCGGAGTTCTATTTGAAGCTGATTAACTTTTGCTTCAAGATCCCTGATCAGATCATTACTCCCACTACTGCTATCCTCGTGTCTTGGGGCAAGTTGATGACGTGGCACACCAATTGGGCCAGTATGCTTGCGCGCAGTTTTCCTTGTGCGCGACGGCATTTTTCTAAGGGGAAAAATCTTATTAACATAGTTCTTAGCATGATGCATGTGTAATTACAGAATCAACCTTAGTTGATTCACACCTTCTATATGTTGCACTCTTACTATCTGGTCTTTAAGATAAACTCTTCAGAAATACTTAGGTAAGAAGGGAAGAGATTTTCTAGATAAGTCTTCTAGAAAATTCTTTTGAAGATGCCTCATAATATCTGCAGAGAAGGGCTTTCCTCCGATACCAGCTGTGACGGAACCTCCCAAGTCATTAGGCCCACCTACAGTTGTCCTTGTCCAACGGACCTCAAACAACCCTGTAGATGCCCCTGAATCACTTGACAAGTTCGGTATCTGCTTTTCTTACCTTTCCTAAGAGCGTTTCACCCGTCACGCAGACATTACAGATCATCGGAGATACGAAAATGCGGAAGCGATTACATAAACTTACCTTTATTTAAAAGTAAGACAAAGTTATATATTACAGACTAGGATATAGCTAACTGAGTGCAAAGTATAATTATTACAAAATCAAGGGAGGCAAAAACCCCTCCCGATAAGTTTCAAACAAAAAGTTTTAAGGAGGATCCTTTCCTCCCGTAGCTTCATCTTGGTTTTCTTCTTTTGAGACCACCTTGGAACAGAAACAACAAAAGTTTGTTGCTTCTTCACCTAAAAACAACAGGGAATAAAACCCTGAGTATGGAATTACTCAGCAAGACTTACCCAACTAAAGAAAAGACTCTCAAGGGTATGCTGGTTATCAGGGAGTCAAGGTAAGGTTTCTCAATAATCAAAGACTCTATTTCCAGAAATGCTTACTAAAGTGGATCCTTAAAAATCCAAATTTTACTTGTCAGGTTAAGTAAGATTACCTGTCTCTAGAGTTCTTTCTACCCTAGTTCAATCACTTGACCTGCACTAGCCAATTTCTTAACAACCCTTTATCTTTATTGGAGTTCTACGTATAGGGCAGTGACCAAGTCTTTATAATCGCGAAGGTACGGTGATCCGAATAGATTATACTCAGCTGAGGATCTCCAATCACACGACATATGTAGCACTTAACCCTTGCATATGTCAACCCGCCACCGGGGTTCTTAAGACCAGATCAGGTTCACGCCAACCGAGAGCATAGATACACCACCGTCCAGCCTCTTGCCATGGAGGGTACACGCTACTCTCGCCATCTCTCCACTCCCATTGTGTGGTATCTTATTCTAGCCTTAGTCTGCCCGAGGCAAAGCTTACCCATGATGAGGCATGTGACCAGCTAAAGGGTCCTCGGTCATCAAGCCTACATCGAGACGGTCCTTAATCGACTCAGACGGAGACACTACACCGAGACTCTCCTTCTCGTGCAAGTCACCCGCCCATTCTCAGCTTAATCAATTTCAATCCCAAAGTTTGGTACCTGGCAGAGGTACATATTTTCTGATGTTGAACCCATCATGGCCATGATGGATCCACCATCAAATTTTATTTTCAAAAACATCCCTCCCACTTTGCCACATCATCTTTTGCAAAAACAAAATCTTTTTCTTTGCTAAAGCAAGACTAAGCATAGTAAAAAAAATTTATAAAACAGGGATTCAAAGGAAGGTAATCAAATTCAAGGAAGGTAATGCAGGAATTGTTTTATCAATCAACTCCTATCACCTAATACATCAAGCAAGTGAGAAAGGTTTTAAAAGAGTCAAGGAGGTGGCAAATGCATCGGGGCTTGCCTTGGTTTACAGGTGATTCAGGCTCAGTTCCACAGATGTCAAAATAAAAACAGTTGTCTGCCTGAGGTTCCTGAGGTGGTGGTGAAGTCTTCTCCTCTTCTACCTCAACCTCTTCCTCGTTTTCTAAATATAACCTTATATATATAAGAATGAATGCCATGTAATGCTCATGAAAGTGCAAAGATAATAAGAGTTTATTATCTAAGGTCTTGAATACAATTTTCCTTCACGATTCTCCGAGAAACTAGGGTTTTCCGGAGTCAGTAAAGGAACTCAAAGGGCAGGGGGTAGGGTTTTGGGTTCTAGTTATCAAACAAGGTCCAAATCAAATCAAACTCTACCCAAGGCTTCTAAATAATGTTTTAAGCTCATATAAAAAGTTTGGGCATTTTTGGAATTATTATTTATTTTCTAAAAATCCAGAACCAATGTCTTAAGCTAATTTAAATGCTCTAAAATTCCTTATTTGATCTAAAAATCATGAAACTATTTTTATTAAATTCTATGGAAAATTAGGAACCTAGGAAAATTGGTTTGACATTTTAACCATTTTTCTACCATTTTCTAAAATTATTTTAGTTCTGGCGGAAAAAGAAAAAGAAAATCCGTGAATAGTACTGGGCCGAATCCAGCCCAGGAGGCCCAGCCTGCACAGGAATAGGGACGTGCCCGCGCGCGCTCGCGCGCGCTCGTCGACTTTGCAGAAATACCCCCAATGATCTGAAGAATGCGTTAAGAGCCCTCGGCCACAATTCAACGTCTCGCTAACACTTGCAGAAACACCCTCGCACTTCTATTTCTTCTCCAAAAACACCCCTGACCGCGGAGCGCTTGCCGTTCGTCTCTGACGCGGCCCTTACCGGCCATCACCGGCGATGACTGCTGCGGCTGACTAACGGGGAAGCATAACCGACCTAGGATGATCTAGGAACACCCATTTATTTGACCTAAACCCTACTGGGAACAGTCTGTCCACAATCACGGCGGAAACCGAGTTCATGATCACGCGTTCCCGCCAAACCATGGCTAAATTTAGTAAACAGGCGCCACTGTGAGCTTCACAAGCGTGCAGAGTCATGAAAACAATGCGTGAATTGGACAGTGTCTTACCAGAGCAGGCTGGCCACGGGCAGGCTATTCTTGGTGGCGCGGCGGACCGATTTGGGGGAAATCGGTGATTCACCGTCTATGATGGCTAATCGAGGGTGGGAGCGGGTACTACGGCTTCACAATTTAGAGACGAAGGACGAAACTCGGTTGATTTGAACGAAGGGGGTGGGGACGCGGTGAATTTATAGGTGCACCGAGCCGCTACCATGGCTATGGTGATAACCATCGCTGGTCTTTGCTGGCGAACAATGGCGGCGTCAAGCGATCTCCATTCATATGGGTTTGCCATGTCCGTGCCGCGACAGTAACGCAGTCACATCGGTGCGACGTGGATGAACGGAGGGGAGCGGCGCCGATGACCGGATATGGCCAGAACTAGGAGTAACCGCGTGGCGGCCGGAATTATTGCTCTCCACCGCGGCGACCTTACCCAGCTCAAAAAAAATCTTCACGCGGAGATGCACGCCGATCGACCATCCCGACCCCGGCGCAAATCACGGCGCGGATAGGTCGTCGACGGCGAGGCTGAAGCTTATCCACCTGGTACTGTACCATGGCGATGATCTTCAGTTGCCTGAACTGACCCTCTTCTTCCTTCTTGATCTCCGAATTCTTGTTAGGAACAGAGCAATCTCCCTTAATAAAATTTGCTCACCATGTATCAGTCTACAAACTAACTATAGGATTCTTGGGCTAAACCCGAGTGGATTCAAAGATATGGCGCATCAAACTTGGCCTCACCTCACTGGGACCATTTTTAACCTAGGGTTCAGTTTCAGTTTTCTAACCCAGTTCTGACAGAGCAACTTTGAGTTGGTTTTTCTCCAATTTTTGCATAACAACAAAAGGAGATGTCTGCATCAAAGTTGCTCTCCTATAATAGGTCTACAAAATTTATGTGGTGACCTAGGGCAAATTCTCACTAATTTGAAAGTTATAAAGCTCCTAAGTTGAGCTCAAACACTGATTTCCAGACTTAATCTATATAGGGTTCAAGTGGTCCTTTTTGCAAATAGACCCAAAACTTAGGGTTTAACCTGCAAATTCACATATTTGTGAACCATTTGACTTAAGATACCTCATTGTCATGGTTTTTGCACTTTCGTCCAAAAGTGCACTGATTTTACACTTAGCCCCCTAGGGTTTAGGTTTAGGGTTTTCCAGGGTCCTTATTAGGGTTTTTGGTATTTCAAGGGTGTGAATGCCACTTAGATCCATCCTTAGTAATATTTTATGATTATTTCACTTAATCTTTGGGGTTTTCTCTATTTGGGTCCTATTTTACCCTTCAGATCCCTATTGAAGGTTATGTACCCTACACTAGGGTCTTATTTGCAAAATACCATATCAATACAACTTGTTTGAAATTTTTGCCTAGTGAATGCACTCTAGGTGTGTCAAACATATGCAATGCCAATGCTTATGATGTTATGCTCAAGTTTTATTGACAGTAACACTAGGGGTGTTACACCTTATTTGTTGATCAGCCTTACACTTCACATGAGCTCCCACCTTTGGTGAGTTCATGCACATTATTCCCCACAACTTGTTGAGCTATGATCTTTTGTAAGCTCACCCTTGTGATATATAACCACCCCCAACAGGAGAAGAACAGATGGTCCAGGAGGAGCCTTACAACGAAGAGTACAAGCTCATCTAGGTGGCGTCTCCCAGTCAGCTTTATGGCGCCAAGGATTAATGTTTAGTTCACTTTATTGTTATAATTTATTTTTGTAAGACTTCTGCTATGTAATAATGATATTTGTGACATGTATCTCTATACACTTTGTCATTATATGTGATGTTCTTCTTTGGCGCACATATGAGACGCATCTGGCTTTATCCCTTAAATTCGGGTGTGACAAGTGATCACATGGCATGGCATATGACGACACTAGAAACACAGACGTGGCTAAGAGGGGAGGTTCTTGGATTGGGGTTGACCGATGAGTATGTTGGTCTTCTAAGGGGGTGGATTGTGATATCTTAACCCCTAGGATGGTGATATCCTGGCCCAAGGCTTAATAGAATTAATAGAGTATCCATATAAACAAGGTGCACCTTCTTTTTAGGAAGCCTATCTCAAAAGAACCTCCAAGTTAAGCGTACTTGGCTTGGAGCAATTTGGGATGGGTGACCGTCCGGGTAGTTTTCTCGGGTGCGCATGAGTGAGGATAAAGTGCACACAAAAGTCCTATGTTGGTCTGTGGGGATGATGTATGATCCTAGAGAGCTGCGAGGAGTAAGTACGGCTGGTCTAGGGATTGGATGAGGTGTTACAAGTGGTATCAGAGCCGACCCTCGCGGTTTCACGGGCGTGTGTGGGTTAGGGGGTTCGGGTATATGGCGCATGGCGCATGTGGGCCCGGAGTGGTCACATGGCATGGCATATGACAACACTAGATACATAGACGTGATTAAGAGGAGAGGTTCCTAGATTGGGGTTGACCGACGAGTACGTCGGTCTTCTAAGGGGTGGATTGTGATATCCTGGCCCCTGGGATGGTGATATCCTGGCCCAAGGCTTAATAGAATTAATAGAGTATCCATACTATTGGGGGCCTTCCTCTTCCAAATGTCCTTAAAAACGTGACTGGCCATATGTTTTCAGTATATGGATTATTACAGGGGGCTTCGGCTTCGGCATAAAGGTCTTCTCTCATGGCAAAGACATACATTATGAAGATGTAACCCGAAGGTGTTAAGAATGGTCGTCGAAGCTATAGCCGAAGAGCTTTGGCTTAATATGGTGACGAAGACCAAATATGATGCTGATCGAAAGGGGAAAAAGCCTATTTAGTCCTTTTCATGTTATGATTATAAATAGATGTTAGGGACATAAATGTACTTTTACCCGGGCTGTGTCCCGTGACTATAAATAGATGAACAGTAGCACCGGACGATCTGGCCCTATAGGCCGGGCAGTCCGCGGTGGTGGTGCAGAAGGTCCGCGCGTGCACAGAATCAGTTAGGGTTTCAGATTTCTTGCGGGATTTGTCAGCTAAACTTGATAGGATTGACTCGGGAACTGACTTGTAATGGATCTAGACCTTCCCCTTTATAGATAAAGGGTTATGAGCGATTGAACCGCCACAATCTATCTAATCAAATGTACTTATCAATTTTATCTTATTTGCATCGTTCTTTCAATTCTAAGAGTAGGAGTAATCAATCCTTAGGTTTAAGATTTAGTTTAGTCTTTTACAACAATCTCTCTTCGACTCTACGCCGATTAGAGACGCATCGGGCGGTCTGCCGACCCCGGAGCAACGCCTTAGAACTCTCCCATTCGACGGGATCTCTCCCGGGACGAGTTATAGGGTTCTTCGTGGATAAGAAGACCCTCTCCGCCATCGTGGACCGTCCTGACCCACGCGCAGACTGTCTGAAAGCGTGTATAAGAGGATCCGCTCTTGCGGCCAGGTCACGAACCGTCCGGCCCAGGACCTCTGCAGAGAGCACCGTCAGGTGGTTCGTTCCAGTGTTCGGTATCTAGATCGGCACCAACACTGTACTTGCACGCAATGGTGCATTTTAGACTTATTTGTCCGTATTTACATGTACACGGGAAATGGACTTATGACCAAGCTCGCTTGATCCTGGTTGCTTCCACGCAGCCATCCAATAAGACCAAGTATGTATCGTAAAAAGGAAAACAAACAAACATATGAGGAATGGAAGATTCGTGAATACGGCGGCACGAAGCCACATATTACGGTATAATTAGCGGTAGCTTTCGGAGGTCCCAGTTTTCTTCTCTTCGTGTTCCACCTAATACATTGTTAGTTTATATATATATATATATATATCCAAATGGTGCCGCCAAGCAAACTCCACTTCACATGAGAGTTGGCCCTGGGGAGGTGCATATGAGTATCGGACTGTTTCGTCTGATCCTTGATGAGCTGCAAGGTTACATCAGCTCGGCCGTTTATTATTGGGTCTTAGATTAATATTGCAACTTGCAACTTTGTTGCCTAAGCATTCCTGTTGTTTAGTCTCAAGTGTTTGTCGAGTACAGGTCATCGATGATGTAAACGTGAAAAAGAAATAGCGAGGAATCTCCACTTCATCACGAATTGAATCCAACAATATGTAGATTTTGAAAAACAAAGTTGACGGAACCAACCAGGTGGCGTTAACCATATTTCATTGTAGGAGTCTAGAACGAGTATATCCAATAATTCCTTGCCCATTGCACTTGACGGTCAAACTCATAGGAACCACCGGGGAATGAATAAGTTTTCGTTGATTATTACAAAAGTATTATAATTTCCACGGTTAATTGCAATCTCAGATGGACGATGCGTTGGTTCGGAACGCTAATCATCAATGTAGGGAGCGATAATGATTTTACGGCAACTACAACAACCTTGTTTGTATAACAAATAATATTATGCATGGTCACTCAGCTAAGATAGGTTGTAACGATATTAGGAAACAAGCGACATCTACTTTCTCTGCTGCAAATTACAAGGCATTCTGGCTTTCTTTGAAAAGTTAAAGGTGTCCCAAGCTTGACTAAAATTATAGAGAAAGCTACAAAGATTTATATAACATTAAGTAGATATACTGTAAAAAAATATATAGTTAATAAACAATATAGCGATATTTAATCGGTACCACAAGGTTTATTATTGTATTGTATAAATTTGGTTCAAGTCAACAAGATGCTCTAACTCAGAAATAAATTTAGAACGACTCAACATTGGACAAATTTAAACGAAGGTACAAACGAAACCATCGGGAGAATTTTGGAGATAGTAGTAGTAGTCATTATTAGGTACCAGAAAAGTCATGGAATCAACAGGCAACTAGTAATAGTTGTACAAAATTAAAGATAAACCTTATAATCCACAGTAGCACCGTACAGGCATACAAAGAGAAAAAAAAAACAAAAGAAAGAGACCAGGAGAGGTGAATATTCCGAATTCAGCGGCTCTTCGAAGCCGCGCAGAGAATAATCAGCGTGCACCCCGCCCGTTGTCAATGCGCCAAGGGGCGTCAGCGAGCGAGGCCGGGCCGAACCAGGCGCTCCAAGGGTCGTCGCGCGCCCATTGGCCGGCACTAAACTAGGACGAAAATGACGTGGGTGGTGGAGAAGGCCGGCAAGGGAGCACGCCGCATGCCCTTGCCCCTGTTGAAGTATACTCGTGCTCAGTGGTAGAGAGAGTAGAGAAAGACAAATACAAGAGACAGAGGAACAGTGCAAATGACAGTTGTCTTTATTGCATGGTTTCTTGCTTATATACTCCCTCCGGTGCAGTAAAAGAAGTCATCCTGCGCGTGACCGAGCGTGCATAAAAAGAAGTCATAGCGCGCGTGGGTCTGGGATTTGGACGTTGTTGCCCCTAGTAATTGCACAAAAAAAGATGCATTTAAGAGGAATCGAACTTGAGACCTCCAGTCTAGAATGCCTTGGAGCTGCTGCAGCAACCAATCAAGTCTGATTGTTTTAATGACGTTAATGCACTCATATCCCTATTTAATAGGGGCAAACAGGGAAAACTCTATGATAATTAATCACTCCTTGGTATGCACAATCATGTCCTAAACGACTACCTTTACTGCACTGGAGGGAGTACAAGTGGATACAGAGTCTTCCAAGGGGTGTGTCCCTTGGGAGAAAAGTATCAGGGGAGGGGGTTGATCACATGTTATACATATTTTGTAACACTCCCCCTTGATCAATCCACATCAATTTGATCATCTGCAATCTGTCATCAAATTCTTGATCTCCTCAAAAACCCTGTGGGAAAAATAAGGAGTACACAATGTCTTTTGGATAATAAGAATAATCTCATATAGTCTCCAAAAGAAAATATGCTTGTAATCATCATGTATAAAAACCCCTGTGGGGAAAATTAATGATGAAGCATATAGCTTTGTTGATATTACCTCGTTAAAAACTTTGGATGAGAAAAACCTCAATAAGGCAAAACTCATACAAAGAAAATAGTGTAATATGATGGTACAAAACAGGTCAAATATCACGGAAGAATTACTCCCCCTGATTCTTGCAAGCACTTAAGTCTTCTCATACCAATCACCTCAACACATTTCTGAAAACGTTGAGTATGGTAGAGATTTTGTGAATATATCATCAAGATTATCACAAGACTTTGTTTGCAAGATGGATAATACAATTTAGGAGCAATATGCTTATTAATGTTGCTCCTGATATAACCTGTTTCCATCTGAACAACACAAGCTTAATTATCTTTATAGATAATTGTCAGTGGTTCAATTGAACCATGGTACGACACTGTTCTCCAATGGACCTCTAGCCCAAAGAACAATAATATGTCTATAGCCATCATCTCAAAAACCCCCGTGGGGAAAATAAATGATGAGACATATAACTCAGACTAATATTTCTCCAAGATAATCTAATCAGAAAATCTGAGAAATCAACATATTAGCCGAGTCTCCTTAAAAAACCCAATAGGAAAATAAGGAGAGTAGTCATACTCTATTGTTGATCCATTTGAACTCTAAGGAGATAAACTCGTCACCTAGTTCAAATACAACAATAACTATGTCATAATGTATCATCCTTGAAAACCTCTACGGGGAAAATAGATGATACGACATAGACCTTGTGTTGATGTTGTCTCGTTAAAAACTTTGAATGAGAAACCCAAGCAGGGAAAAACTCATGCGAAGAAAAGAGTACAACATGATGCATAAACAAGTTCTTTCGATCAAGAGAAAACTCCCCCTGATCTTTGCAAATTACTAAGTCATCCCATACCTACTCTCAAACACACTTAAAATGTGGAGTAAGGTAGAGACTTAGTTCGTAACTTGTTTTTCATCTAAACAACACAAAGTAATATTATCTCCATAGATAATAAGGTCAATGATATAAAATCATGACCACCACATACCCTCAGTATGTAGTATATCATTCTGTACAATCCCACGAAGTGTGCTACAGAATGATTAGTGTAAGTGACCATTAATCTCTGTTGATTGACATTTATCAAACAGTAGGTCCAACTTACTAGAAGTATGTCATTGATCTTGTACCTGGGGATCTTCTATAGATATCCAAGATCAATATATCCAAACATAAGGAGAGCATGAGTACACCTGGAGATCATAACTCGATCTCATGTGCTGTTAGCTAGCAAATCATTGCAAAGCAATATCCGGCCGGATGCTCTTGCAAGATACAATAGCACATCTCATGATCTGAAAGAATCAAATGACTATGATTCCATTATATTGAATTTCTTCAATATACGTTGGATATAGACAACTTTGTATCCAAGATACTCAAGATAGTTTAGTTTGAATTGAAAATCTCTTTCAATTCATATCCTCTATCTCGAACTCCGTCGATAAGTAATGTATGTTTAAAATATGTTGCACATATTTACACTGAACATACCATACTTTGTGTATCCTTTCAGAAAGAAGGATTCACTAGGTCGAATGTACCATATTTGACCAAGATGCTCTAAGCCACAAAGACTTTCCAAGCATTGCAAATTTGTGATTGGTGATTATGTATTTGGAATCCTTCAAGACTCCATAAATACCATAATCCAGTGACCACATATGCACATGTTGTCACTACATCTATCAACTGCACAGATAAATGATTTACTGCCCATATTATTGTATCGGAATTTAACTACTCACAGTAGAAGAGAATTTATAGCATTAAAATAATGCTTGGGTTTGCGTATAAACCCAGTTGCTACTAGCCATGCTTTCTCACCACCTCATTGTTTCCAAGTCCATGAAAACAAACTTGTATCCACAGTAAGATACCTTGAAGTGAAAATAAGTTAACACTTCTTTCCGGTGAGCAAGGCTATCTCTGCAACATTGTATCACTCAACAAGATCCAATTTGAGCATACTCATGCTCTGCTATGGCCATAGTCTTTTGGATCACTTGGAGTGCATATACAATTTGCTGAGATGTATGTGTCGACACTTGTAGCTTTTAAATAACACAATTCTCCAGTTGACATAAAGTCATTTTTATGTACCCTTATGATTCCTCGTGAAATCCCAAAACGAGAATCAAGGGCTTCCGATAACCTAGCCTCATCAGTGCACACTGAGCTAGGTTGTGAATGTCTTCCATTCACAGGATAATCCATATCCTTTAGGTGTCCACCAACACTCGGTTGGTTACCAACGAATAGATGGTCTGCATTTACTATCTCATAAGGTCTAGCCTTCAGCTGCTTGCAAGCATATTAATCCCAGTTTGTGTCCATACTTCTCCCCCTCTTATTTACAACATTGTTGCAATAAGGAGTTAAGTGGTTTTCCATGTAACCACTCTTTCTGGCACTTCCACATAGAATTAATTTGAGTGACACCTCATAGTAAATGCACATGGCAGTCAATTTGCAACTTCTTGCAAATCATTCGAACCTAAAGGTTCAGTTTTAGTACGTGATCCTGAGCCTGAATGCTTACTGCACTCATTATAATTTCCTGGCATTCCATTTGGTACTTGAAATCTCCCCCTAATGCCTGGAAAAGCTCATGATTCAAGCAAGCGTATGGGCCGTAAATAGATTCTCATGAAGAGATTCTAAAACTTAATGATCGACGGAGAATGAATTCTCACATAGATCCCCAGTTTTCTGTGTGCCCATATATGTACGTTGTGGTGGTGAGATTGGGAACATACCCAATGTACGCATGGGAAATCTTTCACGGATTCCCACGTACTAAAAACCATAGGGGAACTTGTACATGTAGTACATGCAGTTAATCACAAGTCAGGAGCGTGCAAGACTTCCTGACTCCAACCATAACCAGTTGGAAATGACAATTCATTACTGATGGTCATTAATGATCTGAAATTTTCGAATCTATCACAGATTCATCATATCCTTTATGGATATCATTCTGAATACCAAGACAAACAATCATCATTGTAAGCAGATTTGGCAAATTCAGCAGTGTGGAGGCTAATGTGCTCAAGCTTGAGACATTATTACTTAATGGTTACGTGTTGTCCGAATGACACACTTCAGGTCATCATATAGATGCACCATAGAACCATATAAAGCCTTCAATGTCCATACCATCTTTGTAATGGACCACACTCGTTCTTTTGAAACAATTCAAAGAACTTTAACCAATTCAGATCAGATTTTAAGATAAGAGGGACTTAAAATCTCATTCCCAATGATACTCATCAAGTATCTATCTTATGGGAAAAACATGACCAATAGAATTGTCCATAACTTTTCATTTCATCCCAATAATGGAATTACCAATTCAGTCTTACCCAACATGGTAAGTATCATCATATGAAAAGTTTAACAAATGCAATACATTGTACGAGAGGATGTATGCAGAGTACAATCCATAAGAAATGTTTCCGAGAAACATATGCAATATCCATCACTATCACCTTGTGTTTCCACATGATAGAAATTATATGGATATCTCTATAATATGGTAAGATAACAATTAGGATATATCAACACATCCTTGATACTTCCAATACCAAAAGGGGATATGATAATAACATATCATGATATCGCGCGAAGCGATTGTTAAAATATTCTTTCCTCTTTCCAAAGGAATATGAGAATATTTTGTTTCCCCACTTATAGAGTTTGTGGCTCAATTCTCCACATTGCATGTTTCTCCTCAATTAGAAGAATCCTTGTACAAGTTTGCACAACTCAAATCAATGAGTCTTCAACTCCCTTGATGAGTTGGTTCAACTCTAATCGATGAGTTTGTTCAACTCAAATCACATGAGTGAACAACTCCAATCGATGAGTTTGTTTAACTCAAATTCATATGAGTTTTTACACTCAAATCACACAAGTGTGTTCAACTCACACCGCATGAGTTGAACCTATCACAACATCAATTATGAGATTATACCAAATCTCATGCATCATTTAAATATTACTCAAAAGCAAATCATCTAACAAAGTGGTCTTCTCTTAGAAAAAGAAGTGTTGTTACATGATTAGTCCAAATCATGAATTACACAACTAACCACTGTTATCATGTCAGATGGAAGATTGAAGTACACTTCATATCTTAGCTTTCATGAGTAGTATCCATCTATTGGTATTTCATATACAAGATTAGATGCCTGGGCATACAACACTATATCACGTACAGTGTAATGACAAAAGAGTTTGTCATACTCATTGCCCTTTCCTTTTTAATGTGCGTGTATATTTGCTTTCAAGCAAAATATATGAATACAAAGTGTTAGTCTACAACATAATGTAGACACATACTCATAAGTCCACAAGTCTTATGATTTTCTTTGCTATTTATTTTGGGCTTGCACATCAGGCCACAAAAGCACATTAGTTCTTTTCATAAGAACCACAAGAGAAAGGGAGCATCTCACTTCCTCCAAAATAAAGAAGTGAATCCCCATATTATGCAAAGATGAAATGAACATATCCAATGAACATTAAGGATAATTAAGCCCATTAGGCGAGTTCATCAAACTCTATTAAATAATTATCCTCCAAATGGCTTAACCATTTTTGTTTGCTGTTGCAACTTTGCCACAAAATATATCATATCTTTATATGTTGGAGAATTCTAGGTATCACATACAGTGTACCAAAAGATTTCTGAAAATTGGTGGACACAATGTAGATAATCTCCATGTAATGAAACAATGGAGTAGATCTCCCAGTAGTGGGCAAAACTTTTGCTGCCTGAAAGCATGGTCTCTGGGCTGATATATTCAAGGAACATACCGCAGCCAATGCTTAGGGCTCCACTACCCTGTGCTTGACCAAAATTTCAAAATAAAATGGTAATCACCATAAAGGTGAAAAACCAACATCACATCTCCAACATATCTACTTGGGAGAACACATAGGTAATCATCATAACCATATGATGTAGACCTCTTACTGATGGGCAAATAACATTTTGCTGTCTAAAAGCTTGGTCTCTGGGCAAATAAATTTCAAGAATTTATTGCAGCCAAAGCTTAGATCTCCATCATGTGTTGAATAATCCCAAGTTCAAGATATGTGTCATATTTTGCAAGAATTCATCGTTTAATTAAGTAGAACTTAATTAAAAGAATTCTTTTAGCAGTCAGCATGACTGCAGCGTCCAGCCTGGCTCCATAGCCTGCGACGCCTGCGTGGTCCGTGATCTTTTTGGATAGCACATATAGGTAATCATCTCGAAAGATGTAGACCTCATAGTGACAGGCATTTCAAATGCGGCCTAGAGCACGGTCTCTGGGCTACTAAACTCTATAAAGAATTTAGCGCAGCCAGTGCTTAGGACTCCATCACCCTATGCTTTTACCCAAAAACTGCAACCTCATTTTGCATGTAGACCATTCAGTTTCGACTTATCAAAGTGCTATGTTTTTCATGTAAACATAAAAGAATGCAAAAACATAAGCAAGTCGAAAATATGTGAATTATAAATGTAAAATAAAAAATATATTTACTGACAATTCTGCATTTTTCAAATTAAAAGCAGACAAATATGTATAATTACATATAAAATTAGTAGTCTAAATATTTAAATTTAGATATTAAATACTGATTAATATAGTAATTATATATAAATATGAGATCACATGTCTGAAATTACAGAAAATATATAAAAAATAAAATAGCAGGGCGCTCGTGGCCCATCTATGGCTGAAACCGGCCCATGAACCAGCATATAAAACCAACAGTTAGGGTTAAAACCTTAACCATCCATCACCCATGGATAGGGGCGGCCGCCGCTACCTCCGGCGGCGTGGACCCGGCCAGACGCTTACGCTTGGGCACGTGGCCCGGTGGCGCGTGCGCGACCCAGGCTTGGGCGCGCAGGCACGACGGCCGGCGCGGGCATCGGCCCCGACGCGTGGCCCAGCCCGGGCGCATCGGCTCCGGCCACGGCGTAGTTGGGCGGGACAGCCCCGCCGCGTGGCCCCAGTGACGCGGCTGCGCTGGCGCGCATTCCGGCGGCGCGCGCGGTTGCGGCCGGATGCGACCCCCCGGCGACAGCGCCCACGGTTGTGGCCCCCCGGCGACAGCGCCCACGGTTGCGGCCCCCCGGTGGTGCGCGTGGCTAGCGCGTGCGGCGTCCCGGCCGCGGCGGCTGCAAGATCCCGACGGCGCGAGGCACAGCCCTCCGGCGTGCTTGCATGCGCGCAGGGCGCAACCCCCACCGACGCGGGCGCGCGCAGGCGAGGACCCTCGGCCCCGACTGCGTGGGCGCGCCCCCCGGACTCCCTTGCATGAGTCCTGCACAGCGGCTCGTGCGGGCAGACGCCGGCGTGAGCGCTGACCTCCATCGTCGTCCAGGCACGATCGCGAACGCGTCAGTGCGCGAGGACGCTGCTCGGCAAGCCGTCGGTCCTGATGTCCCGTGCGACTCGTAGATTTGTCATTATCGCATTATCCAGGACATGGAAAACATACCTTGTTTATTTTCTTGCGTGTTGCAAAGGCAATTAATGCACATCTCGTTCATCCAGGACCGGCGAAGGGCAATAGCAATTGTCTTGTTTGTTCTCGTTGCACATCGTTGCCGCCTTGACGGCTCTAAGGGCTTAGTCGCCTGTTTTTCATCTTCTGAGATTCAACTGCTTGCGATTCAGTCGAAATCATGCGCACGGCGAAATTTTTCTTTTCTCTGTTGTCGCGAGCAAAAGTGCTGATAACGTGTTGAAGTATACTCGTGCTCAGTGGTAGAGAGAGTAGAGAAAGACAAATACAAGAGACAGAGGAACAGTGCAAATGACAGTTGTCTTTATTGCATGGTTTCTTGCTTATATACAAGTGGATACAGAGTCTTCCAAGGGGTGTGTCCCTTGGGAGAAAAGTATCAGGGGAGGGGGTTGATCACATGTTATACATATTTTGTAACAGCCCCCACGGTGGCTTGTTGCCTCGTCCCCGCGCCGGATTGGCCGCCGCCGTCGTCGATGCGGAAAATCCGTCACCCGTGACGACCTCCCCGGCTCACGCTCGCCGCGTCGGACCCGACCAAACGAACTCCCGTCCAGATTCCTCCGACTAAACAAGACAAGTCCAGGCCAGGCGTGTGACATGCGGGACCGGGAGGCGTTGTCCCCACCTGTCACTGAGACGTGCTGCGCCTGGGTCGGTAAAAGGCGTCGTAGGAGCAGATCGAGGCTGGGAGAAAAGCAGAAAGCAAAGCATGCGCCATCTGATTCGTCGATAAGAGCTTGGGCTTATCACCAAGCCGGGCGCTGGCAGTTGGGGTCAAGTCGGTCGGTCATCGGGCCACTCGTCAGTGTGCAGCGTCTGGAGGCGGGAAGGGAGACAGGTCACGCCGAGATCGACAATCACGCGCGGATTTTACTAAACTCTGCTGCGGCGGACGCACGCAGCGGGCCCACGGCGAGGCCAGCTAGGAGAAGCTATATCACGACAGCACGGGCCCCGGGCGTCGCACTCGCTGCTGCGCATCGCCGCGTCGACCAGGTCGGGTCAGCGACACATGCCGACCCGCTGCCCGCTGCGGGCAGCCGCGGGGGAACAGGCGGGCCCAGCGCTTCCGGTTCCAGTCCAGGGGCTCTGCACGGGGGCGGGGGCGCCGTGACGTCGCCCGCGCCATGTCACACGGGCCGGCCGGGTCGCGCGGTCCTCGAAGCCGTGCCGGGATACCTGTTGCGCGCGCGCGCACGGGAGAGACCGGAGACGCGGCAGGGAGGGAGACACCCTCCAGCCGCGTCCGCGCGCCGCACCCAGCTCCCGTCATTTTGGCGAGGACCACGCCATGCAGATGCAGGATGCAGCGCACGGAAGCCCGCGGATATTCGCGGCACGCATGTGGATCGGTCGAGCTAGCTAACTGCTGCGTGCAGGTTGCAGGTTTTGTTTAGTGTCGCCGCGGCATGTTCGTCTGCAAAAGGCCGATCTCCCTCAGATTAGAAAACAAAACATACGGGCATCCAACTGCCAGCGCGATTGCGCCATACCAACCAGAATCGTAAATGTCAGGAGGGCCTTTTATTTTTTTAATAGGAGGGTGGGGGGGGGGGGGGTTTAAAAGTACAGCCAAAATTTAGTTGGGGTCACGTCTAGTTTGTCATTGTTGTTTACGTGTTCCCTCTATCTAACGAGCTGATACTATAGGGGAGCAATATTGGGCTTGAGTGGTTTCTCAATACCATCTATGGTGTAACAGAATCATTGTTCGGCGAGAAGCGGGGAAGAAAAACATACCTACGTGCTTCGTACTTTGCACCTGACGCACGTCGCACGCGCGCAGGAAAGTGGCGTTTTAAAAGAGTAGAGATTGTATAAGCAGGAAGCACTCTCTATGAGATATTATAATAGTTTATAATATTTCTATACATATAGTTTTTGTCATACACTTAAATATACAATATATTTAGATGTATAATAGAAATATATATCTAACAAAGTAAAATGTCTTATATTTAGGTGTTACAAATCGTTACAAACTAAGGGCTTGTTTGGTTCCTTTAGTCCAGCGACTAAAGTTTAGTTATAGGACTAAAGTTTAGTGTCTACCCTATTTGTAGAACGCATTAAATAAACCACAAGAAAATCAAAATACCCTTTAGCGTTCTCACGTCATTAGTGTAACTGAAATAAACGAGGGGCAAAAGATAAAATTACTATGATTTATTCTCTTTAATTACCTCCTAAGAAACTAGAGACTAAAACAATTTAGTCTCTTTTTAGTTTCATCGTTTGATAATTTAGTAACTAAATGAGACTAAAATATAGAAACTAATCTTTAGTACCTCAAAGCGAACGGGACTAATACTCCCCTTCGATCCTACAAACTAGACTCAGGGTCTGTTTGGTTGGGTTGTAGCTGTGAAAAAAGTTGCTGTGGGCTGTGAGCTGTGAAAAAAGCTGTTGTGCACTGTGAACTGTTAAAAAGCTAAAAACCGTTTGGTGGAAACCACTAAAAGTCGCTAAAAATTCTTCCATATATATTTTCACAGTTTCACCTAAAAGCTGATAAAAGCAGGTCTAAAGGTGCTTTCAGTTTTACACTACAAGAAAGTCGGTTTTAGAAAAAGCCGCTTTCCAGATTTAGCCCTTTGGTTTAACTTTTGACTTTTAAGGGGCAAAAGCCAAAACCAAAAGTCAAACCAAACACACCCTCAACTCACCCAAAAAAGAACCATCTGAGATACATTTCGTTAAATTCTTTTAAAAATCAGGAAAATCACAGTGTAGCTACAAAATTGCCGCTTGGGAAGAGCGCCATTTAAAACAGACCAACGGATTCGTTGCATGTACCGCCGTAAAGCTGACCGAAATACGCCTGGTAATCATCAAAGTTTAAGCCAGCTAGGGGAATCGCGGCAGAATCGACCGTGATTGCCTCAGCAGGCGGTGTTATTTTACTCGCTGGACACAGGGGCTCGACCAAGTGGACGATGGGAATCTCCACTGCCAAAACGATAATTGTTTTTAATTAAAATATATTACAGAAAAAAAAAACCACAGCCGGGATCCACGCGGGCCCACACCACACACACCCATGACAACGAAACGGCCCCACCAGGCAGGCACGCCACAGAGAGAGGCCAGCCCCGGGCGGCGCCAAAACAGCTGACGGAAGGGATGACAAAATCCCGTCCACTGGACCCTTCGCCCTCGCATCCCACCGTCCACTCGTACCGTTCCCCCGCTCCGATGCGCCACACGCATCCGCTCCGGCTTGGGTCTTGCTGTCTTGAGGTCAACCTGCCTGCTCACCCGCGAGTAGGGCCCGGCCGCCCGGCCCACACCCCGCTCCCCAAGTTGCACGTGCGTCACATCGAGCCCGCCCCGTCCATCCGTCGACACGTGTCGGAGCACCCGTCTATAAGTAACCCCGGGTACAGCTGCGCGATGTTCCATTCCAAAGGCTCTCGAGACTTCCTCAGCAATCAATCAGCTTTCCAGCGATCGGCAGCTCCTCGATCGTTTCGAAGCTCCAATCCGCCCGGCCGCCTGTTGCCACTAGCTAGGTGATCGATCGAATGGACTGCGGTGGCGCGCTGCAGCTCCCGCCTGGGTTCCGCTTCCACCCCACCGACGACGAGCTGGTGATGTACTACCTCCTCCGCAAGTGCGGCGGCCTGCCGCTCGCCGCGCCGGTCATCGCCGAGGTGGATCTCTACAAGTTCGACCCATGGCAGCTCCCAGGTACGGCGAACAATCGGATCATCGTCAGCGAGTGTTAGTTATCCGAGCTAGCTAGGTGACGACCTCGCGCTGACCTCATCAGCTGGCATGGTGATCGGTGGTTGCAGAGAAGGCGTTCGGTGGGGAGAAGGAGTGGTATTTCTTCTCGCCGCGCGACCGCAAGTACCCGAATGGCTCCAGGCCTAACCGGGCGGCCGGGACAGGGTACTGGAAGGCCACCGGCGCCGACAAGCCGGTAGGGTCGCCGCGCCCCGTGGCCATCAAGAAGGCGCTCGTCTTCTACGCCGGGAAGCCGCCCAAGGGCGTCAAGACCAACTGGATCATGCACGAGTACCGCCTCGCGGACGTCGACCGCTCGGCCGCCGCACGCAAGAAGACCAACAACGCGCTCAGGGTAATTCACTACACCATGACCTTTCTCAGGAGAACATATTTATCTCCCCGAAATACTGACACTTGCAGTTAGAGGAAAAAAAATATAGAGAGAAGTAAAAAAAAAAAGAGAGATTGATCTTTGATTTTACCAATGCTGCAACAAGAAACAGTGGATCGAATCGAAATGTGTTTTTAGGCTTGCAACTATATAAGCAGATTCTTAGTTAAGAGGAATTGAAAAAGGTAGGCGTGCAAATTGTCCATTTGCAGCAAGCTCGATCGAGTTGTCCCTTTCGTGACAGCGCGCGGCTACTTGGGCAGGATAGGCTCTAGAGACATGTAAAGCGCGGGCGGCGTGGCGTCACGGCTCACGCACGCCGCGATAGAGACAAGCCCGGCACCCGGCGGGCGCGCGCCAGCCAGGCAGAGCCGCCGCCTGACCTTATCGCCCGCGCACAAATTTACCACATGCGCGGCGCGCACCGGATCCGACGTCACGTCGACCTCATCTCCAAGCCTCTTCCAAACACTCCGACGCGTAGTAAAAAAAAAACCCAATCAGCTTCGTTTGACTTTTCACTGGGATTTCGCGTGGATCGGCGGCGCTTAACCATGATGTGTCTACTGTCTTGCAGCTGGATGACTGGGTGCTGTGCCGGATCTACAACAAGAAGGGCGTTATCGAGCGGTACGACACAGTGGACGACGAGGACGGTGACGGCGCCGTGGCCGAAGACGTCAAGCCGGCGCCGGCGCCGGCGGCGTCGAAGAACCTGCGTGCCAGTGCCCGCGTAGGGGCAGCAGCGGCGGCGCCGATGAAGGTGGAGCTCCACGAGTACGGCGGCGGCTACTACGACTACGACGACCTGGAGACGCCGTCGGCGGGGATGCTGTGCTTCGACCGCCCGTCGGCCCCGGCGCCCGCGGACCGCGACTCAAACAACTCCGTGCCGTGGACGACGCACCACACGCACACGGACAACTCCAGCAGCGGCTCCGAGCGCGTGCTCTCGCCGTCGCCGGACCTGCCCGACCGCGACCACGCCGAGAGCCAGCCCGCCGCCGCCGCCGCCGGGTGGTGGCCTGTCGGAGGCGACTGGGGCAGCGCCGCCGAGGACGGGTTCATGGTCGACGTCGACGTCGACGACGGGAGCTCGCTGTTCGGGCCGCTGTCCCCGGGACTGTTCGCGCGCGTCGACGCCGCCGCGTTCGGCTTCGGCGACATGCTCGCGTCGTACCTGCACAAACCGTTCTGATGCAACGCGACGCGAGCGCGGCCACCCCGCGCCTGCGTGCTCCTCTAGGCCACTGGCCACTAACATGGACATTCTGGTCGTCGTGTAGCTCGGTTCAGGTCGAATCGAGAGCCGGCCGGTCTAGGTGTAGTGCTGTGAAACCAACACCACCGTGCAGGCACACACTCTGCGGGCGGCAGATCGTTAGCATGGAGGATGACTGGTGGTCATGGTTGGTACAGAGCTAGCTAGCCGTCGGATCGGGTATCGGATTAATCTGATTGCCAGTTTTGTTTTTTTTTTGGTCGCGTCAAGTAGCTGACATCTTAAGAATGAAGCCTACTGGATTCAGAGGCCTGTTGATGGTAATGGTATGGTGTATGTATATCGTCTAGTCTAGTCTAGCCTAGCTGTACTTAGACTTGGTTCAGGTTGGTGGCAAGCAGAGCGCTGTAATTTTTGTTGAGTGTTTATGCACTATAATTGCAACGTCATGTATTAGAGTCGCTCTCAGCGGTCGCTTTCTCGTGATCGAAAATTTTGCGATGCAAATTATCCTAATAAAGGTGTTGTAAGATGTAATTACGTATGTGCCTCACGCTCTGCTTTAATTTGCTGGCCTTTCTGCCTAATCTGAACGAATGTTCTGGTGCACGGAGTTAACAAAAAAAAGGCGCCTTTCAGAAACCAGAGGATCGGAGTGCTCGTACACGCTAGAAGCTGCAGGTTTGTGTGCGGTGACGGCAGTGTTCTAGAGCACAAGGGTTCAGATTTTTTGTCTTTCGTGACGAAGTGGAAGTGCTGTCACTTTCAGCGTGCTACCTCTTGCAGCACTTTTTTGCCACGGGAATGTCATTTGTGCAAATGCCTTGATGCCTAGCATCACATCCGAGCTCTACAGAGCACTGTTGCATCGCATCACTTGTTCGTCGCTTCCCACTCTGTTCACATAAGACATGCACTAGGGCAGTAGAAAGGATTATTTTTTTCTCTTGTCTTAAATGGTGTTCTCTAACGTCTTCTATAGATACATAAGACATTCCTCCATCCTCTTTATACGTATAGAGATTCTCTCTCATTTCGTCTATTCATTTTTATATTTAAGACAATGGAATAAGTAAAATACCCTTAAGCCACACAATAATAGATATACCAAACTACACATTTGACTATATCAATTCAAAGAACTAATTCGAAGTGCTAATAAGTAAGGCCATATTCGGCGACTTATCCATCTTCGTACCCATATTTAAACTATACTATAGAACAATACATTCTAAAATCTAAAACAGTATTTTGTGTGACCATATGTGTGAACTGCTGAACATGGTCTAATACATATTGTACGGTATACATAGCAATTGATATGTTATCAATTTGTGCCCACAATTTTTTCCATCAAATTACTAAGCACCTATTGAAAGTTTTCTCCTCTTCTAATTCTCTTCAGCGGTACTAAAAGAATTTATTCTCATTGTAGCTTCCTGGACAAATAAACAACGATCTTAGTATCTTACCGTGAGCTGTGATGTGCTATAATAGGCAATAGGCAGCTCGACCATTTGAGCTGGGCCAGCTGACACCGCCATATTTTGAGGTTGTCCGATTAATCATGATTAATTGGTGATTAATGGACTTCTCGGTCCAACATATCCGTTTAGGGGTAGCGACTTGATTAATCCCATTAGTTATCTGATCGTATAATCGTTGCCTAATCGATTAGAACGTGCACGCTCAGGTTGATGTTGTGGGCTTTGTCTACTTTTCTTTTTCCTTTTCTAAAGTAGGCTTAGGACCAGAGCAGCTACAACCCATACCATATTTACTAAACTCTATGTTGAGCACCATATGTGCCACCAGGGAGGGAGAGGCCGGACAGCCCTATGGCCAGACAGTTCGAGCCGCGGACGGTCCGCGATTATGTTAGATCAGGTAGATAAACCGTTTTTTCGTGCGTGTTTATCTATCTAAATTCGTGGATTCTGTTGAGGAACACCTAGAAATAGATCCAGATCTCCTCCCTTATATAATAGAGGGGTACGACCAATTGTAGGCACCAACAATCGAACCATATCAATATATCTTCCATTCCTTTACATTTGCTCTAGGACTAGCCGGTAACCAGCTTTCTTCATCTCAATATTCACCTCACTTCGACTCCACGTCGTCTGAATGCGTCTTGGGTTGTCTGCCGATCTCAAGACAAACTATATGATCTCTTCTCCCTGACGGGGTCCCTCCCAGGGGCGTGATCCAGGTGCTGACGTGTTGTTGGTGAACACCGCTACCCTTGCACACACGTGGACCGACCACTAGGCATGGACCATCCGACTCGACGCAGGGAAACCCACTTTTGCCGCCAGGTCACAAACTATCCATGCCGCCGCAGAGAGCCTGCCAAGGAAAACAACTTCTAGTGATTGGCGCCCAGATCCACACCAACACACTTTTTGACGACTCTACTGGGGAAACTGGGATTGGATTTATCAGATCGGCCCCATATGGTCGGTTCAAAAGATAACTCTGATGTCTCCCCTAGCTATATCATCGAACAGACCACGGACGACTTGTTGGTTGAAGAATATCAAAAGCTAGAAGATGTTACAAAGAAGATACAGGAAGAACTCGATGAGAGATTCTTGGTTGATTTCAAGTCGACCGAAACCAGAAGCTCGTTCAATAGAGGGAATGCAACCCGACAAATCTTCAACCAGCTACACTCGAACCCAATGTAAGTAAATCCGATAATGTCTATGCTCTTAGGGTTTACGTAGATGAACATCGGGAGCAGTTTCACCAAATAGTTGGGGGTACACAAAATTACTTTAAAAAATGACACATATTTGAGAAATTAGTTGCTCCCAACTTTCCATCCCACGACATTAACGCCACACAATAGTCATCGACCGCTGACGGGCACTCATTGTATCACCCCAAAATTCTATTTTAGGATTTAGAAGATTTCTTTAAAAGATGTGAATTAAAATGTCAATCTAATAAGGATTTTCCTAGTTTTGAATTTATTTGTTTTAAATAAATAGATGGCAATAATAAAATTTTGAGGGTTCAAGTTTAGATTTGAATATTGGCACTGGAGTTTGAATTTAAGTAAAGAAAAAGTATTTTCCTTTATGTGAGAGGATGGTGTATTACTATTAGATTACATATAGAGTTAAGCATTGATATACATGACCAAAACAATAAATAAATAAAGTGGAACCATGCATTCATGCTGGCATTTTTGTTTGAGCATTTGAAATCCACACCAAGATTTGAATTTGAATGTTTAAACCAAAAACAAAATGAAAAGAGAGCAATTTACATGCGCTTGGGCTGAATTCCCCCCTAGTCAGCCCATCTCCTGTTTCCCAGCTAGCCCAAACTTCTTAACCATCCCCTCGGCCCACTCCCCTTTCCACGGTCGACCAAGTCTCCACCACGTAGCCTAACTTTGGATTTCGCGCCGACAGGTAGCCTCCGCCTGTCCGCCGGAGCCACGCGGGAGCCACAATTCCTGGAGTCGCTTGCGCGTGGGTCTCGCTCACCAGCTCTTCATACCTACGCCGCATCCCTTTGTCCCTGCCGTGTGGGCCCAGCACGTTGGGCATCGTCTTCTTGGGTCCAACGTCGATGCTAGTATGAGTCCCCTCAGGGTTTTCGTTGAGGCTTGTGGGTGGAGTCTGAGGCTGCACCTGTGAGGAATCATCGCTACGGTCGCTACAATTGCTCACCGGAATAACTGCTCCGTCATGGGCCTCCATTTGATGTACTGAGCATCACCACCGCCCCGATCACCGGTAATATGATTCCTATCAAGTTCACCCTCTTCTCCTCTACTTTGAACCGATTAGCTCTCAGGTTGGGGCATTTGGGGCCAACATGTCGTCTAGCCGGTGGACACACGCCGGGGTGGCTATTCCACCGCCGTGGTTGGGGTTGGTTGTGGGGGGGGGGAGAGGGTTCCCTTACCATTGATGTGAAAGTGAATGGATGGGATTATAACAGAGTGTACCACTTCGGTCTATTGGATCTGGGGGGAAGAGGGTTCCCTTACCATTGATGTGAAAGTGAATGGATGGGATTATAACAGAGTGTACCACTTCGGTCTATTGGATCTGGGGCATTGAAATTGAATCAGGCGGCCAAGAATAGATCAAAGTGTACCCTTTCGATGAGTTAGAACCAAACCGTAGGATCTCAGGTTTGCGGCCAAGAATGGAGGTGGGGCTATTTAGATCGTGACTGTAAGATCACGGATGTGCGATGTGCATTAGACCCCAGAGTAACCCTTCATCCTTTTAATCAGGGCCATCGGGTTTTGATCTGATGGCTAAAACGCAGCGATACCCCTTCAGCCTCGTGAAATTGTTAAAGAGAGCCCCTGGTTTCTATTATTCAACTCGCAGTCCTGCCAGTTCAAAGAAACCTTACGATCAGTCCAGTTTTATTTGGAATAACCCCTACACTCTTCAGAATTAGTAACCACAGTTGTCGGTGTTTCGACCCCTGGGGGTCCCTGGACCGACGAGTAAATTGTCGCTGCGTGTCCCAGCCTAGATGGGTCGGCGCGAGACGGGACACAAAGGGGGGAGAACAGTAAGGGGAAACCACGACCTTCATGTTGTCCTGCGCCCAGGGCGGATGGATGCGCTTGCAGTAGGGGGTTACAAGCGTACGCATGGGAGAGAGAGAGAGAGAGCGAGAGCCTTATGTGTTGGCCCTTTCTCCCGCGTGGCCAACCTTCTCGTACGAGAGCCCTGGGCCTTCCTTTTATAGGCGTAAGGAGAGGGTCGAGGTGTACAATGGGGGGGTGTAGCAGTGTGCTAACGTGTCTAGCAGAGAGGAGCTAGAGCCCTAAGTACATGCCGTCGTGGCAGTCGGAGAGGTTTTGGCACCCTGTTCATGTGATGTCGTGGCCGTCGGAGGAGCGCTAGAGCCCTGCGGTAGTACAGCTGTCGGGGCTGTCGGATCCTTGCTGACGTCTCCTTGCTGATGTAAGGGGCTGGGAGTGACCGTCGTCATGGAGCGTGCGGGGTGTCATCATTACTTGTTTACTGGGGCGAGCCAGATGGGACGCTGGTCTGGTTCCCCGTAGCCTGAGCTAGCTAGGGGCAGGGTAATGATGGCCCCCCTGGCGACGTGGCCGGTCTGGACCCAAGTTTGGGCGAGGTGGCGATTCCTCCGAGGTCGAGGTTGAGTCCAAGCCCTGGGGTCAGGCGAGGCGGAGTCCATCGTCTTCTGGAGCCGAGGCTGAGTCCGAGCCCTTGGGTCGGGCGAGGCGGAGTTCGTCGTCTTCCGGAGCCGAGGCTAAGTCCGAGCCCTGGGGTCGGGCGAGGCGGAGTTTGTCGTCTTCTAAGTCGTGGTTGAGTCCGAGCCCTGGGGTCGGGCGAGGCGGAGCTTCCTATGTCGCCCGAGGCTGGACTTGGTCGTTGTCGACCTCACTCTGGCGAGTGGCACGGCAGTCGGAGCGGGGCAGGCGGCGCTGTTTTCTTGTCAGGTCGGCCAGTGGAGCGGCGAAGTGACTGCGGTCACTTCGGCTCTGTTGACTGAAGAGCGCGCGTCAGGATAAGGTGTCAGGCGATCCTTGCATTAAATGCTCCTGCGAACGGTCGGTTGGCGTGGTGATCTGGCCAAGGTTGCTTCTCTGCGAAGACTGGGCCTCGGGCGAGCCGAAGGTGTGTCCGAGGCCAAGGTTGCTTGAGGGGGTCTACGGGTGAGATGTGAATCCTCCGGGGTCGGCTGCCTTTGCCCGAGGCTGGGCTCGGGCGAGGCGAGATCGTGTCCCTTGAGTGGACTGAGCCTTGACCTTAATCGCACCCATCAGTCCTTTGTAGCTTTGTGCTGATGGGGGTTACCAGCTGAGATTAGGAGTCTTGGGGGTACCCCTAATTATGGTCCCCGACAGTAGCCCTCGAGCCTCGAAGGGAGTGTTGATACTCGCTTGGAGGCTTTTGTCGCACTTTTTTGCAAGGGGACCGGCCTTTCTCGGTTGCGTTTCGTTCTGGTGGGTGCGCGCGAGCGCACCCGCCGGGTGTAGCCCCCGAGGCCTCGGAGGAGTGGTTTGACTCCTTTGAGGTCTTAGCGCGTTTCGTGATGCTTCGGCCAGTCTGGTGGTCCCCTCATGCGAACTAGCCGTAGCCCGGGTGCATAGTCGAGTCCCAAGTTCTCAGGCTAGTATGTTGACGCTGTCAACGGTTTGGCCGGAGCCGGGTTTGCGAGAGCAGCCCCCGAGCCTCCGCACAGAGCGAGAGGATGGTCAAGGACAGACTCGGCTTTTTCCATACGCCCCTACGTCGCCTTTCCGCAAGGAGGAGGGGGGAAGCGCTATGTTGCCCTCGGAGGGCACCGAACATGGTGTCTCCAGTGAGTTGCTAACGGGTAATCCGAGTGGACGTCCGTGCCCCATTCGTTAGGGGTCGGCTAGTGGCCCGGAGGCACGCTCCAAAAGTACCTGCGGGTGATTCGCCGGACCCGGTCCCCTTTTGACGGGGTCCGAGGGCTCGATGCCTCCCTCTGGTGGGATTCCATTACAAAATCGCTCCCGCTGGTCTCGAAAATGTCCTAGGGTACCTCGGGAGCATAGCCCGAGCCTTGGTTGTGTATCGAACGTACCCAGAGTCATCCCTCGCTCTACGTGCTCTAAGGCGGTTGTCGAACCCTTCGGGGGCTAGCCTACGAACCCCTAATCAGTAGTGGGCGCGGAGCCCGAGTGGCCTGAGGCGGCCGTTGAACCCTTCCGAGGGGCCAGCCTTAGAACCTCTGACTAGTAGTGGGCGCGGAGCCCGAGTGCTCTGAGGCGGCTGTTGAACCCTTCCGAGGGGCCAGCCTTCGAACCTCTAATCTGTAGGGGGGCTCGGGGACCGCTTCCTTCACGGAGAAGGATCTCTTTCGGAGTATCCCCTTTCCCGGTCCCTGCGGCAAGAGAGAGAAAGGGGAAGAGGGAAAGGATACGAAATTGAGTGATGTGGCGCACCTTTTTTGACACGGTCATTATGGCGGAGGTGAAGCGTCGCCTGCTTCGCCTGCCAAAGGTGCCGCCTGCCCTGCCGCAGAGTTAATGCGACGGGTCGAGTGGTTGGCGGGGCAGCCGTTGTGCGTGCGCGAGCCGTTCGAGGAATGGAACACGGGCGCGTCGTCTTCACGTCGTGGGAGAGGGCCCTCTCGCTGTCCCTGGAGGGGACGTGAGCAAGCTGATGACTTGACCGCTACTTCTGCAGGCCTGCTGCCGCCATTACTGCCGGCCCATTTCTGGCCGTATCGACCGTCGCGCCTTCTCCCGCAGCTGATTGACCCGTGACCGATGTGCTCGGTTGGCACTGTTGGGTCATGCGCGGGGTTGCCTTGAGCTGCGGCACCGGCCTCGCAGTCGAGAAGGCGCGGTACTGGCGCGAGTGGCGGTGCAGTTTTTCGCACGTAGTAACCGGCGCGCCGGTTACATGACGTGTGGGCCTGGGCCTCCATGCTGGACGCGTCGAAGTCGAAAAGGGTGCGCCCCCTTGGTGCGGTTGCATGCTGCCTGCATGGCGGTCCGCCCTTTCGCCCGCTGGCCCGGGCGATAGTGGAGGGATGCTTGTAACCGCTGGGCTGTTGTGCGCTCCGCGCGTGGCGGTTTGGCTTCTTCTGTCCTGGGCCATCTTGCATGACGCGTGGGACCCAGCCCCCCGTGTCGTAGGGGGAGGACCTTGGAGCATGTTGGAGAAGACTCAGTCCGTGACGGTTGAGGACACAAGTGGGGAGAGTCGCCTTTAAAAGGAGGGTGACCCCCTTGGATGGCAACCATGTCTTCGCACTCTCCTCATGCATCACGCCCTTCCACCTTCCGAGCCCCCGGATGGGGAGCGCTCGCGTTGCTTTCGTCTCGTCGTCATCGGGGGAACACAACTTTGCGGAAGTTGGTACCTTTCAGCCATCATTCGGCTTCAAGGATTTTCATCAGGCAGCCCGGCTGCATCCCCTCACTGGTGGTCACCCAAGACGGTGACCACCAGTTCGATGGTGGGGAGAAGCGAGCCGGGCTGCGGCCTCTGCCCCGCCCTCAGCTTCAAGGATCTTCATCATCCTTGCTGGGGCGGAGAGCGAGGCGAGCCGGGGCCTGCCCCCGCGTGGGCAGCAGCCCGCTCCAGCTTCTAGGGGTGGAAACCATCCCCCAACTCTGCGGAGGAGGCACCCTGCAGCCATGCCGGGGAAGGAGATCTATTGCTGCACAGCTAGGATGCAACATTCTATCCTCTGTCCTCTCTTTCGTGGCGAGGACGGGAGTGAGGACCTGCCGGTGCGCTTTGGGGCGGCCGGCGCTCGCTGGTGCGGTGTTGGTGGGCAGGTGGACACCGCCGTCGGTGCTGAGGTGGTGGCGGCTGGAGAAAGCTTCTCCGCCATTGAGACCTTCAGTGCCACCTGCGGACCGACCTCCGGCTCTTTGGCTTTAATATTTGGTTCTCGTCCCTTGAGTGGGGACGCGAACAAGAGCCTTCCGGTGGCAGCGTCCATCTCGGGACCATCGCTGCTGCTGCAGAGGTCGCTGGCAGGTCGCTTGGAGTTCGTCGTCCCGCAGGCTCTCTGATGTGGAGGTTGTTCATACCCGCGAGAGTGGAACCGGAGTTCCGTTTGTAATGGCACCTTGAGTGCCGGTGTCTTGTTCATTGCGGCTGTCGGGGCCTGAACATCTATGTATTTTGGCGTGAAGCCGTGTTTCTTCCTCATTTCGAGCACTAAGACTCGCCTGTCGGCCAGCTGAACCGCTTAACCAAGTGTGAGTTGCTCTGTGCGGAAGGTGACGAGTGAGGTATCCGTATCCCGGAGGCATAGGAATCCCTCGGCTCGGTCGGCCTTGCCGCCCGAGGCTTCACTTGCTTAGTCAAAGAAACCCTTGGCCGCGTCGTCCACTAGCGGGACCAGCGGTGGAGTCGGGTTGCCGAGGCCATGAGCCGGGCTGATGTCCTCGGGGGACAGCTGGCTGAGGCTTCGGGGCGGCCGACCGAGCCATCTGCTCGGGCCAGGTTCCTGGAGGAGACCCTGGTGGCGATGGCCCGGGCGTGGTGCTGATGTCGTCCTTCGGAGCGGAGATCCTCCCACCGTGTTGCCGTTCGAGGCTCGGTCGGACTTCGCCGATGGTGGAGTTGATGCCGAGGGTGCTGCTGCTCCCCCTCCATCGACGTTTGAGCCTGCAGAATCGGTTCGCCTGTAGTATGCATATGTTTTTTGCGGCCGCCGAGGCCCAAACATATTGTCGTCGCGTTGTAAAGCTGTGTTTCTTTTCCCCTTGTTTTGAGTATCAGGACTTGTTCGTCGGTAACAGAATCGTTTATCTGAGCGTGAGTTACTTATCACGGAAGGTGATGAGTGAGGTATCCATATCCCAGAGGCCTAGGAATCCCTCGGCTCGGTCGACCTTGCCGCTTACATGTACTCTTGCTCGTCCGCGGGATTCTATTATTGACGTAGCCGAGAAAACCCGAAAAACCATTTCGGCAAAAAGTCTCTTGAGCGTTAAGGCTTGTTCGGTCAGCAGGATCGCTCATCCGAACGCAAGTTACTTCTCGCAGAAGGTGACGAGTGAAGTATCCATATCCCGGAGGTGTAGGAGTCCCTCGGCTCGGTCGGCCTTGCCTGCTTACATGTACTCCATCGTTTTCATGATCCCACTACCGAAGTAGTCGAAAAGCACGAAAGATATTCTGGCAGAAAGACTTTTTCCGAGGAAAATTTTGACGCGGAGGGGTTCCCCCCTTCTAGCCCCCGAGGGAGGGTCGGGCTTTGCTGAGGCAAGGCTGACCCTTCCTTGATGGTTAGACTTTGTTGGCGTATGTAAACAAGGTATATGAACGGCTTGAAAACATCTTAAGGGTAGAAGCGACGTAGCTGTCGGATGTTCCAAGCGTTGCTATAGACCTCGCCTTGACTGTTGGCCAGCTTGTATGTTCTGGGCTTCAAAATCTTGGCAATGATAAATGGCCCTTCCCAGGGAGGCATGAGCTTGTGCCACCCTCGGGCATCTTGTCGTAGTTGAAGCACCAAGTCGCCCACCTGGAAGTCTCGGGACCGAACCCCTCGGGCGTGGTAGCGTCGCAGGGACTGCTGATACCGCGCCGAGTGTAGTAGGGCCACGTCCCGAGCCTCTTCCATTTGGTCCAGTGAGTCTTCTTGGTTAGTCTGGTTGCATCGGTCGTCGTAGGCCCTCGGCCTTGGGGAACCGTATTCTAAGTCTGTAGGCAAGATGGCCTCGGCCCCATAGACTAGAAAGAACGGTGTGAAGCCCGTGGCTCGGCTCGGCATTGTCCTCAGGCTCCAGACCACCAAGGGGAGTTCCTTCATCCATCGCCTGCCGAACTTGTGGAGGTCGTTGTAGATCCTCAGCTTGAGTCCTTGCAGAATCATGCTGTTGGCACGTTCTACTTGCCCATTCGTCATGGGGTGTGCCACGGCGGCCCAGTACACCCGGATGTGGTGATCCTCGCAGAAGTCCAAGAACTTTCTGCTGGTGAACTGGGTGCCGTTGTCGGTGATGATGGAGTTCCGGACCCCAAAGCGATGGATGATGTTGGTGAAGAATGCAACCGCCTGTTCGGACCTGATGCTGTTTAGGTGAAAGTGCATTCATCCCTTTTGTGAGTTTTGGTGATTTGGATAACAACACATTTAAAGGTCTAACAAGTTTGCTAAGTGTTGAACAGGAAATTCAGTATGATGAACATACTTGAATAGTGCATAATGATCAGTGAACAAGGTTCAACACAAGGTCAAATAACCAGTGAGACAATGCAAATGGATATAATATGGTCTCTATATTGGTTTGAATATATGGACAAGTCCTGAGAAATCACTATGCATAAATATGATCATAATAGAGGTTGAAGTGATTAAGAGGATTGGTCAAGCCAAAGTGAATAAGATATGAGGAATCATGAATTGGCTTGACCATATTACTATTAGTCCATATATGAATATATGAGAATCAAACTAGAGCTTGATTGATCTTAGCAGTCATATCTAGATGACATTCAAGCAAGGTTCACAATATTTAAGGAATGATTCTCTCAATGGATGCTCAATAGGATGTGACTCAAGAATGGCTTGATAGGGTGAAGATAGTAAGGAAAGGGCTTCGAGGAACTAAGCGAAGGTGAAGGCCAAGCGACGGCTTGTAGACCGAGGTACCATGGCTAAGGTGAAGAAGAGAGTACTTGCACTAAGTCGATGAACTAATCAGCTATAAAGAGTTACAACATGTTGATGCATAAGTAAGGTGACTTGAAGCCATGATTCGAACTCGTATTTGGTGAAAAGGTACAAGTCACAAGGTTTTCTTTGTGTTTACTTCAAAAGGTGAGACAAGGATGTTTGTGATCCTTATGAAGCAACGCCATGGAGAAATCACATGAGACATCATTTACTCAAGGAGTTTACTTAATTATATTTTATCTAACTTGAGTATAGGAACCGTCGTACTATCAAGGGGGGTCCAAAAAGAATATTGGTGTTGGTACTAAAGCTCAGTCAAAATCCTTTGAAATCATCTTTGAGAACATTTTTTCAGATCATGAATGCCCTTTAGAAAAACTAATTTTACTTCCCACAAAGACTCCTTTTGTTCTCTTCAAAATACTCAAAATTTGGTTTCAACCCTGGAAACCGGTTCAACCGGTCCTGAAACCGGTTCAACCGGTTTTGGGACTGTTCCTCTGCCATCCCTGCTCTGATCTGTCTGACAGTCAGAGCTGTCAGAAAAGTCGTTGCAGAACTTTTGGGAAAACCGGTTCAACCGGATTTTTTCCCGGCTCAACCGGTTTTGGATCCGGTCGAGTCTCCGGCTGAGTAGGTTAGTGAACCGAGATCTTCCTGGTGGAAACCGGTTCAACCGGTTTTTGGTCCACTTTTCCCAACGGCTGCATGCTTTTGGGGGATCCTTTATATACACCTCCCACACTCTTCCCCACAGCAGAGCACGCACAAAACTTCATTCCCAACCTGAGAAACACCTCCCACTCTCTCTCACACACCTCTTGCCTCTCCCATTTCAAATCTTTGGAGAGAAATCTTTGAGTGAGTTTGAGAGCTGCGGTTTTTGTGCTTCATCCCCAAATCTCTCTTACTCTTCTTCATTCAAGCTTTGGTACTACATCGAGTTCTTTGTGGATTCATTACTCTTGGAGCTTCTAGCTCCTAGATGACTAGGTGTCGCTTGTGAGTCTCTAAATCTTGTGGAAGACCACAAGAAAGTTTGTATTACCCGCTCGTTTGAGCAAAGATTATTGTGTGGGCTTGACCTTTGTGGTCGGCAAAGGGAGGATTAGGGTTGAAAGAGACCCGGCTCTTGGTGGGTGCCTCAACGAGGAAGTAGGGCACCTTGGTGGTGTGACCGAACCTTGGGATAAATCTTGTGTCTCTTGTGTTCTTGTTCATTGTGCTTATACGAGTTCTTCGTCCTCTCACCATTGCGTGGAAGATTTGTTTATATCTTTTTGCTGTGTTGATTTTGAGAAGTGCCCTTCTCAGATCTACTACTTTGAACCCTGTGGATCATTTAGAACATCTCATTTCCAAAGTTAACTGGGTGAATTTTGAGATCAATTCAGTTTTACCCAGTTTGCTTCTAGTTTTTTGTTGAAAAAGTTTTAACTTGCCTATTCACCCCCCTCTAGGCAACTTTCAATTGGTATTGGAGCCTAATCCTCGTTCTAACGCTTAACCGCGTGAGGAAAAGATCATGTCGGGGGGACTAAGAAACGAAAGTGCTTTTAATCTTGAAAAAGTTGAGGTTGCCTCGACTTCATCTTTTTTTGCAGATGTTGATCCTAGGGCAATAGATCTTGCCATGAGAATCGCCGAAAGGATGTTCCTCAAAATGAAGGAAGATGAGGCGAAGAACAAAATTGAAGAAGAAAATGATCGATGGAGACCAAACGACAAATCCACCTCTTCACAAGGTTCGTCTTTCAAATCCACTTCTCATATGTGCTTTATTGCTAATGGGAGTGACAGTGAAAGCGAAAGTGAGGATGAGGAGCAAGAAAGTGATAGTGAAGATGAGGATGATCTTCAACAATTCTTCGCTCAGCTAAGCAAGAAACATCGGATAAGCTTGCTAAAACTCATGAAAAGAGCGGAAGAACAAAAAGAAATGCTTCATAAGCAATAAGACTTCCTCATCAGAAAAATTGAAGACTTAGAGAAGTTGACCAAAGAGCATGAGAAGCTAAAGTGCTCTCATGATGATTTGGTCCAAAGGTATGAAGACATTTCAATTGAGCAAATTAAAGCTGTTAATCATTCATCATATATTGCTCAATTAGAAAATAAAAATGCTATGTTCAAGAACATGATAGAAAGGCTAAATATTGAAAATCTAGCTTTACAAGAAAAACATGATATGCTTGTGTGCTCTCATAATAAATTGATGGATTCACATATCATGTTAGAAATGGCTCATGAGGTTGTGTTAACTAATTTGAAATCATACCAACCTCACATATGCACATGTACTCAAGTAGAAACTATGTTATTATGTGCTAACAAATGTTGCTCTCAAGAAAGCCAATCTTCCATTGAGCTAGAAATTTCAGGAATTAGTGATATTTCTATCACACAAGAAAATAAAGAGCTCAAGGAAGAAGTTGGAATGCTAAGAAGGAGCTTAACTCGTTTGAAGGGAAAGGGTCATGCTCAACCTTCTCAAGATAACCGTGATAATATGGTGAAAAAGCTTGAGAAGGGAACAACCGTAGCATGCACAAAACCCCTTCAAAAGAATACCAAGCTTTCTAAGAATGGCATGAGCAAAATCCATGGTGAGAAAATTAATGCTCATATGATTTGCTCTAACAATGTACCGATGTGCTTCAACAAAAAAGATCAAAGAGAAGCGATAGGAGGTGCTATGGATGCAAGGAGAAGGGCCATGAAATTGATTCATGCCCCCACATGAAGAATCAAGACCTTGCACGATCAAGAAAGATGACCATCAAAAAGGATGAAAGCAAAAGGCAAATGCATTGCAAGGACAAGCATCTCATTTGCTACAATTGCCGTGAAAAAGGTCATCTATTCAAGGTTTGTCCAAAGGGTAAAACTCCTAAGCCTAACTTGTCAACACATTCAAATATGCTTAGGAGACCCAAATTTGACTCTTGTGCTAGAAAGGTGATGAGTTCACCACATTCTAGGACCAAGGCTATTTGGGTGCCTAAGTCCTTATTGGCTAACCTTGATGGACCTATCATGAGATGGGTACCAAAGTGTACTTATTAAGTTTTGCAGGTACCCAGAGATGATATGAAGCTTTGGGGGTGCTTGAGCGGTTTAACTCAATTCTTATCTCAAGCTATCAATCTTACATTGTCTATCCTTTAAGATTGACCCAAAGATGAATTGAGTTGTTATATCACTAACTTCGTATTCATCTCTAGCAAGAACTTGTGTTGTAGGGAATAAAGATTAACCTTTGTGGGAATCAAGCAAAAGGCCTACAACCAAGTGATATCCAAAGGATGGTAACAATTAATTCTTAAGTGCACATTGCTTTTAATTGGTATATTCCTTTGTGTCTTTTGTAGCCACATAGGAAAAATGAAGCACTTGAGAATGAACTTAAAAGATTTTACCTTGCTTTGGAAAGGATCTAATTATATGGTAGATTGCAAGTTCATATTTTTATATTGTGACAATCTACATGCTTTAAATTGATTGTATGTATCTTGTGGCATATTTCAAGTTAATCATCATATTATTGCCATGACCTAGACATAAAGAGTATTATCCCATGTTCTTAAATGAATTGAGTGCTAAGTAAGAAATTCAAATTCTTATAGCACTTCCCAAATGGGGAATTCTCTATATGACTAGAGTTGTGAGACTAGTGTTTCTATCTAAGTGTTTATGTAGTCTCACATCATGAGAATGTGTTTCCCAAATGGAGTGTGCCATTCAACATTTAAAGAAGATCGAACCAATACTATGTGATGTATTCATTCTTGTTTAAATTGGTTTTGAGTCTTCTCCATTAATCACTCACCATGCTATGAATTAAACTTGCCATGTAAACTTAATTAAATAATCATGCTACTTTCATTTTTTTTCAATTGATGTTATGCATGATGCTTGTAAGGGTAATTTAGTTCATATCATGAGGTTTCCTTGTTTTAGTAACCTTCTTGTCATTCATATACTAGAGGTTGCTAAATAGGAAACTATTGCTTGTGTTACTAATACAATCTCTTTTAAGATATTTAATGGAAATTCATAAGTAGAGATTGTGCTCTTTCAATTGGTAAAATCACAAGCTTTAAAGGTTAATCTTCACCTAAAAGAAAGATTAGGAATGCTCAAGGCAAAGGTATGGAACTAATTGTCTCATTTGGTATGTGATCAATAATAGTTCCTTTCAAGTGACATTCTTTCAATTGGTAATAATCTATTCCATGGAAAGAAATGTCAATATGAAGGTTAAATTCCTTTTGTCTTAAATTTGTAAATTAGTGGATATTGTGAACTCACTGCTCCATGTGCATTAACTTAAAAGGAATTTAATTTATGCCTTTACGCCTCATAAATGATGATTTGTTTGCCATTCATATATAGATATCATCATTCATTAAATACTTCCTTGTACTACTAATACCTCTTTTCAAAGTGTTTTATCGACTAGTTTTAAAAGGAAAAGAGATAACAAAGAAGCAAGTCTCCACAAATGATGAAAAGAAGAATACTAAGGTGACACCACCACCGATAGTAAGATCTTTCAAATTAGTACAACAAATGGTACGGTCTACTTGGTGGTAAGTATTCTTAAGGATAAGTCAATTCATTGCAAATTTTTCATGCCTTGACCATGATATGTAATGTACTCCTCATGAGACTCTTAACTGAATTGAAAGTGCATGTGGCAAGTCATTCAAATACTTGATGCACATATCTAGTGGGAGAACATTATATATCTTGTGTCATAAAGAATAAGTTTCACTTGAGTAAGCTATACTAAGACAATCCAAAATGGTAAATTTGTATCTCATTCATATGGATTGTAATCTTTGTTTTCTAAATAGCTACTCTTGATGCAGTTTAAAATTCTCTTATCGTTAATTCTAAAAGTGCATAAGAATCTTTTTGTTGATATTCATCACATACATATGCACTAACATGGATATGATTTTTAAACTGTAAAAGGTACAATTAGTGATCCATACTCTCTAAATTTTGGAAACCCGTATTTTGATATCTTAGAAATCTACTTCAATCGATATCCATATGCTTCACATTGAATTGGATCACTAAGTTGTAAATTCCATGCATAACTTGTCTTTATGATATGAATGCTTGTGCGACTAACCTTGATAAGCTAGGTGCACCCAAAGTCAAGGTAGGTTCATCATCAAGAAGGCAACACAATGATGTATTAATAAAAGGAGAAAAGGCTCCTATTCTTAACTCTAGTTTTTATCTATGTGATTAAATATTGACTTGGAACCATGTAAGATGGTTGTCAAGTATATGTGGGTGCCTACACAAAGAGAAAGGCCACAATAAGGATTGTGTGGGTACTCAAGGCTCTTACTACTAATCTCAAAGGACCCAATTCAAATTGGGTACCAAGATATGAAGCTTAAACTTGTTTTGCAGGATCACTCCTTCAATGGATCAAGTTGGGTGCTCGATAATGAATGTATAAATCATCTTTGGAGATAGTAGCAAGGGTGGTAACAACTGAATCTCAAGTGCATATTATTTTCAAATCTTATCTCTTTTGTGACTTGTGTAGCCACTAAGGAAGAAGAAGCACTTGAGGATACACATCAGTTGTTGATTATGAAATAAAGGTCCAATTGGAAGATTAATGAATATTATCATATGGTCAACAATCCAAAATTATGTGACGTATTCTCTATCTAGTCAATTTGGATTTGATTCTTCTATATTAGAAATTCACCATAATATGGATTAACTCATCCCTTTAGACTTCATTGAATAACCATGCATATTATCCATGTCATTCAAAATATATTGTGCATGAGAGTTCAAGGAAATTTAGTCCATATTATGAGGTTTCTCTATTTTAGCAACTCGTTTGCCTTTCACATATAAAGGGTTGCTAAATAAGAAACTAGTGCTTGTGCTACTAATGCCATCTCTTGTGTTGAGTTTATCCATAGAAAATCTATGTTAAGAGATGGTGCTTGTTTTAAATTGGATAAATCACAAACTTAAAGGATACTATTCAACTAAAGTAAGATGAAGTTGATAAGAGGCCAAGGTATGAAAACTTCCTCTCCTTCAGTTGTTTTAGTATTCTATCCTTAGTGGGATGTACCATAGTATAGGTTAATTTCCTTGCAATATAAAATGTTCAATAGTGCATATAACTTTGACATCAACTATATGTGTGCACTAATTTAAAGGAATTTAATCTATCCTTTTGGGTTTTAAGAATGATGATTCATTTGCCATCCGCATATAAGGATCATCATTTGTGAAACCCTCCTTCGTGTTTTTAATGGTCTCTTTTCTAAGTGTTTCAACAAGGTCCTTCCAAGTGCTTTCAAGATGGATTCAAAACCTACAGATATAAGAGTCTTGGTTGTTTCAATCATTGAGTTTCAATGGGTCTCATATCAAGTATGATTGAACCAAGCCAAGATGAAGGAAGTTCAATATCGCTTGGTTGGATGAAATCATAAAGAGAAAAGAAATCACAGTGATTCAAGAATGGAGTTACAGTTTTTGTCAACCAAATAATGAAGATGTAGTGACATATTTATATGATATCCTTCTTTATGAGGTTTGAGGTTCTTATTAGCATGCTTTACCCTTCAGAATTTCAATTGATATACTTTCAGTTCTTAAACTTTCAATTGGTTTAATTTTCATCATCTATGTAAAGCATGCTATGTTAAACCAAGATATAGTGCAAACATCTCCTTTAACCTCGTATTGTTGATGTGCATAAGTGTACTTTGTGTACTCTTGCATGCACAAATTGATGGAGAGTTTAGCCTATATCTTGTGAGACTAATGATTTCTTTCAAGTTCATGTTGTGTAGTCTCACACCTTGGAGAACATCAAATGAGGATGAGTGGTTCCAAGTAAATGATCAAATATTTACCACATGTCACCCCATGGATTAGTTCTATTGGGGAACGCTATGTGTTCTCTAGCATAAATTCAATTGTTTCAAATATATTATGCCTTGACCAAGATATATGATGAACTCCTCTAAAAATCTTAATTGAATCAAGTGCATGTTCCAAGTAATTCGAGTACTTGATGCATACATTTAGGGGGAGCTCATTCTATATCTTGTGTCCTTAAAGACTAACATTTTCTTTTAGTGAATTTGTGTAGTTCTTTGAAGAGAATGAGTTTCTCTTGATCGTTTAAAGAGGATAAATTTCTCTTTAAAATGTCAAGCCTATCAAAAGCTAAGATAGAAATTCATGATTATAATGAAGACCATATGGCATGGAACAAAGGTGTGTCACTCCATGAACTATTGTATTACATTTGTGTATCTAGGCTCTTACAAGTTAGTGTATGCATGTATATGCAATATCTTAAGTCACATCATAAGGTTGCACTTGAATCTTGGCTTAAAATATTGCATATCATGTCTATTAGTATACCGTTTGATTATGAGTAATTCCTTAAATTAGTGCAATTTCATATTTTCATAGTTTATTTGTACCAAGGTTCAAATTGTAGAACTTAATCCCCTGGCTTCACAAGTCCAAGTGCATAAGCTGAACAAGTATTCATCACTTGTATGCACACATTTTGGGGGAGAATGGTCTATAATTTGAATCTTTGAGACTAACTTCATTTTCAAGTCTATTATGTGTGTAGTCTCAAATTAGAAAGGAATATTCAAGCAAAGACAATCGCTTCCACTGCAAATTTTGATGGGTATCAAAGATTCTTTGCTCCAATAAATGTATCTTCTATACATTTCATAAGAGAATGAGTTTCTCTTGTATATGCTACTCCAACGTCATCTAAAATTGGTAAATATGTATCACATCCTTTTGGATTGCAAATGTCTGAAGTAGCATAGCTTATAAATTCTCTTGTCTAGAACTTAATTGATTAAATAGTGCACATGTTCCTTATGTTGCATGATTATGTTCAATTGATACTCCTTGTATGTCAATGGTACTTTAAGTTGCAAATAAGTACTCTCAACTGGTATCAATTGAATTCATATATATGTGCGCTCTAAAACTTGAGGAGAACTTAGTGTAATATGGAATTAGTGATCTTCTTATCTAACAAATTGTATCAAGTGGTGTTTTTCAATTGATATTTTTCGTAAATGATCACTAGTTGTATAATTCATACTTGTGCAATTTTCATGCTGCCTCTTGTTATGATAAGAAAATGCTAGGTGACATCTAGACTCCAGGTATCAAGATTTATCTTTCAATCAGTATGACAATATTCATTTGATATCTTGGACCTATGTCAAAATTATGCCAACAAGAGATTGCAAAATGAACTCTTAATACAACACAAGTGTGGAACACCCCTTTGAAAAGGTAAAACGCAAAGGTACATCACTTATGACACTTCTCCATTACCTTTGTGCCATCTAAGGACCCTCTTCATGATAGTGTGTTCACATCATGCTTACTCATAATTTCTACCCTTTATATTCTTTGTATCCTTTTTGGAGATTTATGACAAAGGGGAAGAAATTTTGCATTAAAGCTTACCTTTAGTCTTATGTAACTAAGTGTTAGAAGACCTTTGAAAAGGGGAGAAATAATTAACAAAAAGGGGGAATCATAAGAAAAACATAAGATGAAGGAAATTGATGAGTGCATAATATGTCATGAGCATCACGTTTATTTATGACACAAAGCACCCTATGAATAGTATGATATAAGTTAAGTTGTCTTCACTCTTTGACCCAAATATGTGGTTTTAGCATTTGAGCACAAAATTGGTATTTTCTGAAATGCACATATTTAGGGGGAGGAAACTATATCATAGGATTCAAAATCTTATTTATCCAGTATGATGAACATACTTGAATAGTGTATAATGATCAGTGAACAAGGTTCAACACAAGGTCAAATAACCAGTGAGACAATGCAAATGGATATAATATGGTCTCTATATTGGTTTGAATATATGGACAAGTCCTGAGAAATCACTATGCATAAATATGATCATAATAGAGGTTGAAGTGATTAAGAGGATTGGTCAAGCCAAAGTGAATAAGATATGAGGAATCGTGAATTGGCTTGACCATATTACTATTAGTCAATATATGAATATATGAGATTCAAACTAGAGCTTGATTGATCTTAGCAGTCATATCTAGATGACATTCAAGCAAGGTTCACAATATTGAAGAAATGATTCTCTCGATGGATGCTCAATAGGATGTGACTCAAGAATGGCTTGATAGGGTGAAGATAGCAAGGAAAGGGCTTCGAGGAACTAAGCGAAGGTGAAGGCGAAGTGACGGCTTGTAGACCGAGGTACCATGGCTAAGGTGAAGAAGAGAGTACTTGCACTAAGTCGATGAACTAATCAGCTATAAAGAGTTACAACATGTTGATGCATCAGTAAGGTGACTTGAAGCCATGATTCGAACTCATATTTGGTGAAAAGGTACAAGTCACAAGGTTTTCTTTGTGTTTACTTCAAAAGGTGAGACAAGGATGTTTGTGATCCTTATGAAGCAACGCCATGGAGAAATCACATGAGACATCATTTACTCAAGGAGTTTACTTAATTATATTTTATCTAACTTGAGTATAGGAACCGTCGTACTATCAAGGAGGGTCCAAAAAGAATATTGATGTTGGTACTAAAGCTCAGTCAAAATCCTTTGAAATCATCTTTAAGAACATTTTTTCAGATCATGAATGCCCTTGAGAAAAACCAATTTTACTTCCCACAAAGACTCCTTTTGTTCTCTTCAAAATACTCAAAATTTGGTTTCAGCCCTGGAAACCGGTTCAATCAGTCTTGAAACCGGTTCAACTGGTTTTGGGACTGTTCCTCTGCCATCCCTGCTCTGATCTGTCTGACAGTCAGAGCTGTCAGAAAAGTCGTTGCAGAACTTTTGGGAAAACTGGTTCAACCGGATTTTTTCCCGGCTCAACCGGTTTTGGATCCGGTCGAGTCTCCGGCTGAGTAGGTCAGTGAACCGAGATCTTCCTGGTGGAAACCGGTTCAACCGGTTTTAGAATCGGTTCAACCGGTTTTTGGTCCACTTTTCCCAACGGTTGCCTGCTTTTGGGGGATCCTTTATATACACCTCCCACACTATTCCCCACAGCAGAGCACGCACAAAACTTCATTCCCAACCTGAGAAACACCTCCCACTCTCTCTCACACACCTCTTGCCTCTCCCATTTCAAATCTTTGGAGAGAAATCTTTGAGTGAGTTTGAGAGCTGCGGTTTTTGTGCTTCATCTCCAAATCTCTCTTACTCTTCTTCATTCGAGCTTTGGTACTACATCGAGTTCTTTGTGGATTCATTACTCTTGGAGCTTCTAGCTCCTAGACGACTAGGTGTCGCTTGTGAGTCTCCAAATCTTGTGGAAGACCACAAGAAAGTTTGTATTACCCGCTCGTTTGAGCAAAGATTATTGTGTGGGCTTGACCTTTGTGGTCGGCAAAGGGAGGATTAGGGTTGAAAGAGACCCGGCTCTTGGTGGGCGCCTCAACGAGGAAGTAGGGCACCTTGGTGGTGTGACCGAACCTCGGGATAAATCTTGTGTCTCTTGTGTTCTTGTTCATTGTGCTTATACGGGTTCTTCGTCCTCTCACCATTGCGTGGAAGATTTGTTTATATCTTTTTGCTGTGTTGATTTTGAGAAGTGCCCTTCTCAGATCTACTACTTTGAACCCTGTGGATCATTTAGAACATCTCATTTCCAAAGTTAACTGGGTGAATTTTGAGATCAATTCAGTTTTACCCAGTTTGCTTCTAGTTTTTTGTTGAAAAAGTTTTAACTTGCCTATTCACCCCCCTCTAAGCAACTTTCATTAGGGGTCGGACCTCGATCCACTTGAAGAATTTGTCGATGGCAACCAGTAGGTGCGTGTAGCCCCCAGGCGCCTTCTGCAAGGGACCGATGAGGTCCAGACCCCACACAGCAAACGACCAGATGATGTGTATTGTTTGCAGAGCCTGAGCGGGTAGGTGTGTCTGCCTTGCGTAGAATCAACACCCTTGGCAGGTGCGGACAACTCTAGTGGCATCGGCCACCGCGGTCGGCCAGTAGAAACCTTGTCGGAAAGCGTTTCCAACAAGGGCTCGAGGCGCTGCGTGGTGACCGCAAGCCCCCGAGTGTATTTCTTGTAAGAGCTCCTAGCCTTCGGCGATGGATATGCATCGCTGGAGGATGCCGGAGGGGCTGCGGTGGTAGAGCTCCTTCCTGTCACCCAGCAAGACGAATGACTTGGCACGCCGCGCCAGTCGCCGAGCTTCGGCTCGGTCGAAGGGCAGCCTTCCTTGGTGGAGATATTGCAGGTACGGGGTCTACCAGTCTCGATCAGGCGGGACCCCATTCCGCTCTCCCTCGACGCGCAGTGCCTCACCCTCGGGGGCCGAGGGTGCCTTAGGCTGAGCCGAGGGCGCCTCGGGCTGAGCCGAGGGCGCCTCGGGAAGGGCCGAGACCTTCTCGGGCTCGGGCGTGTCGTCGGTCTTGACTGAGGGTTGATGTAGGTCCCGGGAGAAGACGTTCGGGGGAACCGTTGTTTGCGCCAAAGCTATCTTCACTAGCTCGTCCGCAGTCTCGTTGTACCGCCGGGCGACGTGGTTGACCTCGAGCCCATAGAACTTGTCTTCCAGGCGCCGGACTTCGTCGCAGTAGGCTTCCATCTTTGGGTCGCGGCAATGGGAGTTCTTCATGACTTGGTCGATGACAAGCTGCGAGTCGCCGCGAGTGTCGAGGCGTCGGACCCCTAGATCGATGGCGATGCGCAACCCGTTGACCAGAGCTTCGTACTCAGCCACGTTGTTGGACGCTGGGAAATGGAGGCGCAGTACGTAGCGGAGGTGCTTCCCGAGGGGTGAGATGAAGAGCAGGCCCGCGCCTGCCCCTGTTTTCATCAGCGACCCGTCGAAAAACATGGTCCAGAGTTCTGGTTGGATCGGAGCTGTCGGGAGCTGGGTGTCGACCCATTCAGCCACAAAGTCGCCAAGACTTGGGACTTGATGGCCTTCCGAGGGGCGAACGAGATTGTCTCGCCCATGATTTCCACCGCCCACTTTGCAATCCTACCCGAGGCCTCTCGGCACTGGATGATCTCCCCCAGAGGGAAGGATGACACCACAATCACCAGATGAGACTCGAAGTAGTGTCGCAACTTCCGCCGCGTCAGAATCACCGCATACAACAGCTTCTGAATTTGTGGGTAGCGGATCTTGGTCTTGGACAGTACCTCACTGATGAAGTAGATCGACCTCTAGATGGGCAATGCATGCCCTTCTTCTCACCTTTCGACCACGATCGTGGCGCTGACCACCTGAGTGGTAGCGGCGACGTAGATTAAGAGGGCTTCTCTGGCAGCGGGAGGCACCAGGATGGGTGCGTTCGTAAGGAGCGCCTTCAGGTTCCCGAGGGCTTCCTCGGCCTTGGGGGTCCAAGTGAAGCACTCGATCTTTCTTAAGAGGCGGTACAGAGGTAGGCCTCTTTCGCCGAGGCGTGAGATGAAATTGCTCAGAGCCGCAAGACATCCCATGACCCTCTGTACGCCTTTCAAGTCCTTGATGGGCCCCATGTTGGTGATGGCCGCGATTTTCTCTGGGTTGGCCTCGATGCCCCGCTCGGAGACGATGAACCCCAAGAGCATGCCTCGGTGGACTCCGAAGACGCACTTCTCGGGATTGAGTTTTACGCCTTTCGCCTTGAGACACTTGAATGTCGTTTCAAGGTTGGAGAAGTGGTCGGAGGCTTTCCTTGTCTTGACTATGATGTCATCGACGTAAGCCTCGACGGTCCGACCAATGTGCTCTCCGAACATGTGGTTCATGCACCTTTGATACGTCGCACCCGCATTCCTCAAACCAAATGGCATAGTAACGTAGCAGTACATGCCAAAAGGTGTGATGAAAGAAGTCGCGAGCTGGTCGGACTCTTTCATCCTGATTTGGTGATACACTGAGTAGGCATCGAGGAAAGGCAGGGTTTCGCATCTAGCAGTGGAATCCACGATTTGATCGATGCGAGGCAGAGGGTAGGGAACCTTCGGACATGCTTTGTTTAGATTAGTGTAGTCTACACACATCCGCCATTTCCCTCCTTTATTTCTCACAAGCACAGGGTTGGCAAGCCATCCGGGATGGAATACCTCTTTGATGAACCCTGCGGCCATCAGCTTGTGGATCTCCTCGCCTATGGCTCTGCGCTTTTCTTCGTCGAATCAACGCAGAGGCTGCTTCACGGGTCGGGCTCCAGCTTGGATATCTAGCGAGTGCTCGGTGACATCCCTCGGTATGCTAGGCATGTCCGAGGGACTCCACGCAAAGACTTCGGTGTTTGCGCAGAGAAAGTCGACGAGCACTGCTCCCTATTTGGGGTCGAGCTCGGAGCCGATCCGTATCTGATTGGAGGCGTCGTTGCTGGGGTCGAGAGGGACGGACTTAACCGTCTCTGCTGGCTCGAAGTTGCCGGCGTGGCACTTCGTGTCTGGCGCCTCCTTAGTGAGGCTCTCCAGGTCGGTGATGTGGGCCTCAGATTCGGCGAGGGCCTCGGCGTACTCCATGCACTCCACGTCGCATTCGTACGCGTATCGGTACGTGGGGCCGACGATGATGACCCCGTTGGGGCCCGGCATTTTGAGCTTGAGGTAGGTGTAGTTGGGGACGACCATGAACTTGGCGTTGCATGGCCACCCCAGTACTACGTGGTAGGTTCCTCGGAACCCGACCACCTCAAACGTGAGGGTTTCCCTTCGGAAGTTGGAGGGAGCCCCGAAGCAGACGGGTAGATCGAGTTGTCCGAGGGGTTGGACACGTTTCCTGGGGATGATCCCATGAAAAGGCGGCGCGCCTGTCCAGATCGAGGACAGATTGATCTGCAGGAGCCCGAGGGTCTCGGCATAGATGATGTTGAGGCTGCTGCCTCCGTCCATGAGGACCTTGGTGAGCCTGATGTTGCCGATGACGGGGTCGACAACGAGCGGATATTTCCCCAGGCTCGGCACGCGGTCGGGGTGGTCGCCCTGGTCGAAGGTGATGGGCTTGTCGGACCAGTCTAGGTAGACTGGCGCCGCCACCTTTACCATGCAGACCTCCCGACGCTCTCGCTTGCGGTGCCTAGCCGAGGCGTTCGCCACTTGCCCACCGTAGATCATGAAGCAGTCGTGGACCTCGGGAAACTCCTCTGCCTTGTGATCCTCCTTCTTGTCGTTGTTGTGGGCCCTGCCACCTTCCGCAGGTTGCCCGGCCTTGTGAAAGTGGCGCCGAAGCATGACACACTCCTCAAGGGTGTGCTTGACGGGCCCCTGATGATAGGGGCACGGCTCCTTGAGCATCTTATCGAAGAGATTGACACCTCTAGGAGGTTTCTGAGGGTTCTTGAACTCAGCGGCGGCGACAAGGTCCGCGTCGGTGGCGTCGCGTTTCGCTTGCTTCTTCTTCTTGTTCTTCTTCTTGGTGCCGCGCTGAGCGGACGCCTCGGGGACGTCTTCCGGCTGGCGGCCCTGGGGCTGCTTGTCCTTCCGGAAGATGGCCTCAACCGCCTCCTGGCCAGAGGCGAACTTGGTGGTGATGTCCATCAGCTCGCTCGCCCTGGTGGGGGTCTTGCGACCCAGCTTGCTCACCAGGTCGCAGCAGGTGGTGCTAGCGAGGAACACGCCGATGACGTCCGAGTCGGTGACGTTGGGCAGCTCGGTGTGATGCTTCAAGAATCGCCGGATGTAGTCCCGGAGAGACTCTCTCGGGTGCTGGCGGCAGCTTCGGAGATCCCAGGAGTTCCCAGGGCGCACGTACATGCCCTGAAAGTTGCCGGCGAAGGCTTGGACTAGGTCGTCCCAGTTGGAGATCTGCCCCGGAGGCAGATGCTCCAGCCAGGCTCGAGCGGTGTCAGAGAGGAACAGGGGGAGGTTGCGGATGGTGAGGTTGTCATCGTCCGTTCCACCCAGCTGGCAGGCCAGTCGGTAGTCCGCGAGCCACAGTTCCGGCCTCGTCTCCCCCGAGTACTTTGTGATGGTAGTCGGGGTTCGGAACCGGGTCGGGAACGGCGCCCGTCGTATGGCTTGGCTGAAAGCCTGCGGACCGGGTGGTTCGGGCGAGGGGCTCCGATCCTCCCCGCTGTCGTAGCGTCCCCCACGCCTGGGGTGGTAGCCTCGGCGCACCCTCTCGTCGAGTTGGGCTCGACGGTTGCGGTGGTGGTGCTCGTTGCCGAGGCGACCCGGGGCCGCAGGCGCCGTGTTGCGCGTGCGCCCGGTGTGGACCGAGGCTTCCCACACGAATCAGGAAGTCACGGCGCGATGCTCCGAGGGGTACCCCTGCCTTCGGGAGGCAGAGCTTTCGGCCCGTCGGACCGCGGCATCCTCCAAGAGATTCTTGAGCTCTCCCTGGATACGCCGCCCTTCGGTGGTCGATGGTTCCGGCATCGCGCGGAGTAGTATTGCTGCTGCAGCCAGGTTCTGGCCGACCCCACTGGAAGCCGGTGGCGGCCTTGCCCTGACGTCGTCGGCAATGCGGTGCTGGATGCCCTGGGGTAGATGACGCGCTTCTCCGGCTGGAACTTGGTCTGCCCATTCCTGCCCGATGTTCCGCCGGAACTGCTCAAGTGTTCCTGCTCCCTCGTCGAGCCTGGCCTGCATCTCGCGGATTTGCTCGAGCTGTGCGTCCTGACCCCCCGTAGGGACTAGGACCACAACTAGCTCCCGAAGGATGTCAACGCGAGGTGCAGGCCTAGGGAGATCGCCGTTTTCCGGCATACCAAGATGGTTGCCTTCGCCAGGACCCCCTAGATCGACGTGGAAACATTCACGACTTGGGCCGCAGTCCTCGTCGCCGAAGCTGCGGCTACCATCGGAACAATCGGAGAGGCAGTAGTCGCATGCGGTCATGAAGTCCCGCATGGCACTGGGGTTACCGAGCCCGGAGAAATCCCAACAAAAGTCGGGCTCGTCATCTTCCTCGGAACCCGAGGGTCCATAGGTCGAGACGGCCGTCAGTCTGTCCCAGGGCGACCGCATATGGTACCCTAGAGGGTTGGTACATGCCTCTATGGAGGCTTCCACCGGAGCGAGGTCGCTTGGTGGGTTGAAGCTGAATCCAAAAGGTACGAGATGGGAATCGGTCGGTACCTCTTGGTTGACGGGCGGTGACGAAGTTGCGTCAGGGGCGGACTGCACCGCTGTCTCAGGTACGAGGGCGACATCCAGCAAGTCCTTCGCGAGCGTGCTGGCGTCGTTCGTCTGCTTGGGGTTGGCATGTTGCGGGGAAGCGGAGCTCGTCTTCGTCTCAGACGCAAGGTCGAAGCCCGACGTGTCCCCCGCTAGGGTGCCGGCGTCGTCGACTTGCTCGACAGCCGACGAGGTGCCGCCTCCTGCTTGGCCATGGTTGCCCCGCCTCCTCCTCCGCCGGTGGGGGAGGTGACGGGACAAACCCGGATGTTGTTCTTCCGCCATGCGGGGATGACGTCGTTGATTCCGCCGCCGGCGGGCGGGCTGACGGTCGCCATTGTCGCTGTCGCGTGGCGGAGGAAGGAGTATCATGTTGTAGCTGCCGTCGAGGGACATGAACTCAAGACTCCCGAAACGGAGCATCGTCCCGGGTTGGAAAGGTTGCTGGAGACTACCCATCTGGAGCTTGACGGGAAGCTATTCGTCAACACACAGCAGGCCCCTACCTGGCGCGCCAACTGTCGGCGTTTCGACCCCGGGGGGTCCCTAGACCGACGAGTAAATTGTCGCTGCGTGTCCCAGCCCAGATGGGTCGGCGCGAGACGGGACACAAAGGGGGGAGAACAGTAAGGTGAAACCGCGGCCTTCGTGTTGTCCTGCGCCTAGGGCGGATGGATGCGCTTGCAGTAGGGGGTTACAAGCTTTCGCGTGGGAGAGAGAGAGAGAGAGAGAGCGAGAGCCTTATGTGTCGGCCCGTTCTCCCGCGCGGCCAACCTTCTCGTACGAGAGCCCTGGACCTTCCTTTTATAGTCGTAAGGAGAGGGTCCAGGTGTACAATGGGGGGTGTAGCAGTGTGCTAACGTGTCTAGCAGAGAGGAGCTAGAGCCCTAAGTACATGCCGTCGTGGCAGTCGGAGAGGTTTTGGCACCCTGTTCATGTGATGTCGTGGCCGTCAGAGGAGCGCTGGAGCCCTGCGGTAGTACAGCTGTCGGGGCTGTTGGATCCTTGCTGATGTGTCCTTGCCGACGTAAGGGGCTGGGAGCGGCCATCGTCATGGAGCATGTGGGGTGTCATTATTACTTGTTTACTGGGGCGAGCCAGATGGGACGCCGGTCTAGTTCCCCGTAGCCTAAGCTAACTAGGGGCAGGGTAATGATGGCCCCCCTGGCGACGTGGCCTGTCCGGACCTAAGTTTGGGCGAGGTGGCGATTCCTCCAAGGTCGAGGTTGAGTCCGAGCCCTAGGGTCGGGCGAGGCGGAGTCCATCGTCTTCCAGAGCCAAGGGTGAGTCCGAGCCCTGGGGTCGGGCGAGGCGGAGTTCCTCATCAGTTTCTGATAAAAAATTTAGTAAGGGGTCAGCTCACTTATGGTGGGGGCTCAGCAAATGGGAGGAGTTATGCAAGGTTAACAAGGTAGGCTAAGGTTAAGCGGTAAGCATTTTAGTTAGTCAATATTTTATTAACAATGCCTAACTTACTAAGTATAAGTGTATCCAAAAATCCCAATTAATCATGAGCATAATGATTATATCTCAAAAATATTTAAGTGAAACTACTTAAGCAAACCATTTAAATATTACATATCGTGATTTATTTCTCCATCTTTAAGTTCAATTATCATGTGAGGGTCCAGGCTGCTCTTAACCGTGAGCACGGCTGACATATCAGTTTTACACTCTGCAAAGGTGGTACAACTTTACCCACAAGCCTTGTATCCCCTCTAGCCTAGGTTGTACGGACCCTTAAACACTACTGAGGTGAATGACTAGGGATCCATTATGAGGCTTTCACAAAACATCCTTAGTACAAAGTCACCCGCTAAGGTTTCCACGTCAGTATTGGTGACCCTATGGGCGAGGTAACTTAGCCAAGACTACCACCCCATGTTAACGTGAGCTTCCACCAAACCACTGCCGCCCCCTCTTGCCCATCTTTCAGGTAGGTTTGCTAAGCACTAAGTCTATAAAGCTATTTTCCAAAGCTAGAGCCATGATAGCACTCGTGGTTGCACTGTTTTTCTGGGTGGTCACTTCATGTTCCATTTAATACAACATGATCGTGTTTAACCATCGGGTTATCATCATAATATGAATATCATTTGTGGAACAATAATATCATTAAAGATTGACATCATAATGATCAAGTTGAGCAATAACACAATTACTAAGCATAGTTTTATCCTAGGGTAATCAAGGAATAGGATTGATATTTCTAGGTAATCCTATTTAGGCAAAATCCATCAATTTTTTGCAAATATCCAGAAGTAAATATTATTGTATGCATTATTTGGTACAATCAGAAATGCAGAGGGAGAATCCACTTGCCTTGGTCAAAGGTGTCCTGCGGATCGTCTTCAAACGTATTTTAGTCTTCTACCACGCAATCAGCTTCTAATATAGTTCGCATATCGTACATACAAAAAAGAAAACATACACCAAATAAATAAATATACACCATTACATGAATAAACATATATCGAACAAACCATACCTATAAAAAGAAAATGTCTAGAATAAAACTTAATTCGTAGCCCTATTATAGGTCTATTCATATTGACGTCCATCTCATTCGCTACTTCATAAAATATTAATTCTACTTTGGGTAGTCACTATTAAAATCTATATGGCAATTCGATTATGGAAGTACTTTATGTAACATAACTTGGATGTAGTGATTTAACCAACTCTACGGAAATAGATTAATTATTAACTAATTATCTCTACCATAAATATGGGTCTCATTTTAGTTTTATCTTTTCTTTCTAAAATAAAATGACACCATGTCAACCAGAGGTCAAATAACTTTAGTAATAAATTAAACCACCAATTTAACTATACTATCAAATTATCGTGGTCATGGGTACTACTTATATTATCTTGTTAATGGAGAATCTATTATTTATTTAGTAGATCTAAATTAAGTATATGAACCTATGAGCACAAACTTCTCCACTAAACTCTAAAATTCATTATAAGCAAAGTTAACCGTAAAATTAATCATCGAGTATTTTTGTCACTAATATGTGGTCTACCAAATCCTGTCATTCTTCATTCTAAACATAAATTCTAAAATAATTGTATACAAATTAACATACATAATGTGACAGATAAAAGGACATCATCCATCACATACACTCAATATTGATGGGATTTGCCTAAATAGGATTCCTAGAAATACCAACCCTATTCCTTGATTACCTTGGGATAAATACTATGCTTAGTAATTTGTGCTACCGCTCAACTTGATAATTATGATATCACTCTTTAATGATATTATTGTTCCAGAAATGAAATTTCTATTATGATGTTACCCGATGGTTAAACAAGATCATTTCGTATTAAATGGAACATGGAGTGACCTCCCAGGATAACAGTGCAACCACGAGTCTATCATGGATCTGGCTTTGGTAAATAGCTTTATAGACTTAGTGCTTAGCAACCCTACCTGAAAGATGGGTAAGAGGGGGCGGTAGCGGTTTGGTGGTAGCTCATGTTAACATGGGGTGGTAGTCTTGGTAAGTTAACTCGTCTAGAGGGACATCAATACTGACGTGGAAACCTTAGCGGGTGGCTTTGTACTAAGGATATTTAGTGAAAGCCTCATAATGGATCCCTAGTCATTCACCTCGGCAGTGTTTACGGGTCCATACAACCCAATCTAGATGAGATACATGGCTTATGGGTAAAGTTGTACCACCTCTGCAGAGTGTAAAACTGATATGTCAACCATGCTCACAGTTAAGAGCAACATGGACCCTCACATGATAATTGAACTTAAAGATGGAAAATAAATCGTGATCCGATGATTTATAAATGGTTTGCTTAAGTAGTTTCACTTAAGTGTTTTTGAAATATAATCATGTACTTATGTTTAATTGGAAATTTTAGGATACACTTACAACTAGTAAGGCAGGCGTTGTTAATAAAACATTGACCAACTAAAATGCTTACCGCTTATCCATAGCCTACCTTGTTAAACTTGTATTACTCCTCCCACTTGCTGAGCCCCTACCACAAGTGAGCTCACCCCTTGCTAATATTTTGATCAGAGGGTGATGAAGAAGAATTTCCCGAAGATGTTGACGATTAATGAGTCTAAATATGCGCCAGTCATCTTCTTGTGGAAGATCGCCCATGTTATATCCGTTGTACTTTGATGAAGATACTATTTAAGACAGTTATGTTTGGATGATGTAATAAAGTTATTATACTCTCTTTATGCCTTTATTGCATTGTCTTTTGATATATTACACTTGTGGCGTCAACATATGTGTGGAAAATAGATCATGGCACACATATGCTATGCATTCGATTTTGCCCCCAAAACTGGGTGTGACACATAAACAAATTAAGTGCAAAATAGAAACAATTGGAAAGACTATCCTACGTACTTAACTACGGTTGGACCCTTAACAAAAGTTGTGGATGATTAAGTGAGGAACCAAAGTTACAATAGGTTCAAGCCATGAAAAAGAATGGAAGTTGCTCAAAAGCTTAACCCAAAGTGAAATCCAAAAAGGGGGGTCCAAATTTTCTAAGTTAAAAACATATCCATAGTACTAACCCCTCCTTGTTCACTAACCTCTGATCACCAAATCACATAGCCCCAATAATGAAAAGTGTGTAAAACTATCTGAGGCTGATGAGGATAGCACTCTAATACATACAATACATGACCGATAACACACTCACTGTGCACGATAGCTAAATCTCCAGGTTCGTTCTAACCTAGTCAATTGTGTTTTCTAGCTTACACTTGGGGCCATGGATGTTTTGTTGATTAGGAACCTTGGAGAGGAGCAGCAAGGACTTGAGAAAGGCCAAGGTGTCAAGGAGGATCAGCAAGGGCGTCCACAACAGGAAGGAGATCAAGTCCGACTCAGCTGCAGTTCCATCTCGGGTTTCAGGACCAGTCTGCACTAAAATACGCCCAGGATGCATCTGGACTCCGATTGCAATGGACATGATATGGTTGGAAAGATAAGGAGATTGTCTAACCAACACAGCTGGTCCCACCTTAAAATTCATCTAGAGTCAATAGGGATCATCAAAACAAGTCAGCATACAGATTCTGTTTTGGTGCTGTGACACTGTCTGTTGGGCTGTTGGGTCGTACATCATGTCGAAGCCCATTAGGGGCGAGACCAGGGGGTCATGCACACCCTAAAACTATATTTATTAAGCAATTATCGTCACATTAGGGTCATGTTTTGCTTATATCATATATGTCATTGAACAGTTCGTCGTTCATTGGTTTGTGAGACCCCAACTCATAATCAACACAAGTTTGGTTGTGTTCTTCCTGTTCTTGCTTGTGTTCTTGATTTCGCTTGCAGGGATAAGCCTTCATGGAGAGGTCACTTGTGTGTAACGTGTGATAACCAATGGAACCATGGTGCAGTGATTGCAAGAATTCGCTCGCTCGGAGCCTTGGATCATCAACGTTGAGATTCTGCCCAATCAAGTTATCATATCTCGCAGAAGATCGGGCCTCACCTTCTATCAAGTGGTAGCAAGATTCAGATTGCCCGTGAGGTATAATCCTACCTTTAGATTCAATTTGTTTCATCCCACAGTCCACAAAAAGCCAAAAAAATTAGGATCAGTTTATCCCGACCTAAAACCATCGCCTTAACCTTTGCACAATTTAGTTTTGGAGTCCGCAGTTCTGAGTTTGTATCCTAAATCAAGGTCTTGTTGCTTGTTTAGATTTATTTTGGGTCAGTTGGGTCATTACCATCCATTGTCATCCCACAAACTCAATCTCGATAATTTGATCCCACCTACAAAACAGATCATATCTCCAAAACTGTCCCTATCCACAAAAGTGACCCCCACCCTTCCAACACCTCGCCAGAAACCCTGATTTGGAGTCCAAACTTAAAAGGATCATAACTTTTGCCTCAAAACTCGAATCAGGCCCATTTTTTCAAATCGCACAGAATTAAATTCCGCATCCGATTCTCTTTGGCTTTGCCAGATTCGCGGTTTTTAAAATCCCCAAATTCGGCTTGGAAGTAGGAGTTATCATTTTCTAAACATTTAATCTGATTTTAGGACAAACTTACAGAAATTTTAGAGGACGCGCTTTGCACCAAAAAATCTGAAACTTTGTGTGTTTCCTTATTATGTACTTCTACAAAAGGGAAAATATTAAAAATTGAAAAAAAAAGAAAAATCGCAAAAAAAACAACGACTAGAGCAAAAATCAGGGAAAAAGAGAAAAAAGAGTAGCACATAAGCAGAAATGCCTTTGATCTATGCACCTCTGTTTGTTTTGCTCCTAACTTGTTTCCTTGATGTACCTAGACCCTTCCTACCTCCTTTGGGTGCCTTGGTCCAACTGTTCTAATACATTTTCTAGGCCAACAACTAGGACGAGTACTTGGAACACTTATTCAACGCTACTATTTGTTACTAACTTGTGTGCCACACATATATTTAGTGATCATACCCAATGTTCCACCTTTCTCTTGAGTAGAACAGGTACTCATTTGCAATCACACCCACGCTCTTTGGACAGTCACACTAGCCACCGTTTCCCACCTACGTGTTGGTAAGAACCTTGTAAGAGCGGGGTAAGACGCTTTCATAACTTGTGTTCCACCATCACTCTGAGAGTAGTAGTGTACAATTAGAATAGGGGGTTATAGCCCTGTAGTTACCCCATTGTACAACATATTCTAGGAATGTAGTATGTAACCAGGGGCACGACCGTATTTTACAGTATTGGACCTAGGTTGCCCTATAAATATCCCTGTCCTGTAGCCGGATGGGACACACTTGACAAGACATTTGGGCTCCCAGTCATCCGTTTTGTCGTTCCACCTATCGTCCCTATTCCTGAGTGCTTAGGCCCACAGTTCTCTGTCCCAACACTAGTTCTAGACTGAGAGTGCCCTTAATGGCCATGAATACATACTCGATGTTGACAAACACTCAAACTCCAAATTACCCCCTCCTATTAGTGTATTGTGTCACTGTAATGGGCCATGGCCCATGTACTTGAATATATATTAATATATCCCCCTACCCAATTAGGCTTAGGGTTTTCACTTCCAACACGATATCTAGCCACATATCTTTTCCTCTTCTTCCCTCTCTCCCCCTCCTTTCCTGTTGAGCATTGTTGAGACCTTCCCCATGGCCACAATGGTAGCTAGCCACCCCTTATCGGTGCATGCGGCCCTCTCTCCCCCAACCATGCCTTTGGTCACGCCCAAACATGTGTTGTTGTGTGCTTCCTCCTCCCCTATGGAGTCGTTCTTCTCCTCAGCCTCCACCACGTACCCTTGGGCATCATCGTCCTCCATTGCCATGCCTTCGCCCGCGCCAGCCTACCTCCCCTCACTAGGAACCTTCCCTGCTACTGCGTGGCTCATGTCAGTTCCCCACCCATCGTCGTGCGCCTCCTTCACTACGCTGGGTGCATCCTTTGCTCCCACACCGAGCAACCATTTTGCTCCCGTGTTGGTGCCTCCTCTCCTCCTGCAACACCGACGACGCATGGTCCCCTCTCCTTCCCTGGCTCCATTACACGCCCCTAGGTGCCGCCTCCAGCAGTGCCTACCCTGCAAAACATGGCCTTTGACCTCACCCCACCGCGTGATCTACCCCAGCCACACCCGGACTACTCTCTTCACCCTTGACTGGTTGGTTACTATCCCCAAGGTCTAAGCAGGCATGGGCCCTAATAGGAGCGGCCATGCCCACCTTACCCACATCGAGCAACGACACGTCCACTGCTCTCCACCATCATCGGGGTGCCCTCCATACGATTCATGCTTATCTTTGTGGTGTCGAGTCTGCTCACTCCTCCACTCGACTTCGTCTTCGCGCAGCACCGCCTCGACAAATCCACCGCTCACTCCACCTTGGTGGTTGTCGTCTCCACAACCAAGGCTACTACATGCGATTGTGAACATGATGCAGCCCTTGTCTAGGAGCACGAGCATACGGTGATGGATCTTCTTGCCTCTCACTTAGCTGAGGTCGAGCGTCTACTCCACGGCTCCACCACTGTCGAGTCCTCTTCTGTGGCCCTAGTGCTACCCCTCCCATGGAGTATGAGGTCGTGGTCATTGTAAACCGACACGCTCATGTGGCCAATGTCTAGGACATCTAATGGCTCATCTTCATCGTCCTTGAGCCCATGACCACCCACTATAATCACTGGTGCGACCAGATGTTGCTCACCCTTTAGCACTATGCCCTCGATGACCACATCCTCATTAATGTCGCATCCCAGTTGCTCCTATCCTAGCAGCAGATGAATAGTGTGGTCCTCTCGTGGCTCCTCGGATTGCTCACCCTTTAGCACTATGCCCTCGATGACCACATCCTCATTAATGTCGCATCCCAGTTGCTCCTATCCTAGCAGCAGATGAATAGTGTGGTCCTCTCGTGGCTCCTCGGCACGCTCACCATCGAATTCAGGACATCATTCGCGAGTGGGGGCACTGTCCGCTAGGCCTAGGTTGCCCTTGACGCCTAGTTCTCGGCAACCAGAAGGCCCACGCCCTCCACCTCGATGTCTCCTTTTGGTTGTTCTCCTAGGGGTATCTCTCCACCACTGAGTCTACCGCTAGATGAAGGGCATGGCAGACTCCCTACACGACCTCGGCGATCCCATCTCCAACCTTACGCTCCTCCTCAACTTTCTATGTGCTCTCAGTAGGCACTATGACCACATGAAGTCCTTCATCAAGTTGTTCGTGTTGTTCCCTCCTTCCACGACGTTCGCAACATGCTACTTCTCGAGGAGCTCACCCTAGACATTGAGTGTCCCGCATCCGCCACACCACTCTATGGCGTGTCCTCCGCCATTCTGCCCTCTCACTCTCTGACACAGAGGGGTGCCCCTAAGAGCCCTCCCGCTGCACTCCATTGCCTTTGGAGCTCCTCATTAGGCTCCTAGCTCCAACGGTGGTCGCCAACCCCGCAAGGGTGACCATGAGGTGGTGGCCCTCCTCATGGTGGCCCCACTAGTCGCGGTGGCGATCACGTATGTCCTTCCTTCTATAACCCATATATGGGACCATCTTCATGTGGTCGATCCCCACCATGGGTGCTTCCTTACCGCGTCCACCAAAGCCAGCTCTGCTGACCATGCCCTACTATGGTGCTCCTTCGCCTTCAACGCCCTCGTCTTCCACACATGTCGTCAGCTTTGCCTCACCCGCTCCTAGGATCCTCTGCCTCGGTCACTTAGTCCCTGTGGGGTGGAAGTTGGGACCAGACATCCCTCACTGACTCATTTAACACCATGGTGTTCACACCACCTCCCACCTCGCTAGATTAGGTGGTCAACTCTGACACCTCCTACCATACCACTCATGATGCTGACATGATATATCATTCACATCCTCCTCATCCATCCCTTACATCCTCTATTATTGTGGGAAAAAGTTCCACCCTCTCGGTTACCTTAATAGGTTACTCGGTTCTTCTGGGACTGTTCCACCTCAACAACATTCTTATTACTCCCCGCATTATTCAGAATCTTCTTTTTGTTCGTTTATTCACCAACAAATCCTGTTCCTTTGAGTTTGACCCTTTTGGTTTATTTGTGAAGGATCTAGCTACTAGGACCCTTCTCGTCCGTTGTGACAGCTCGGGCCGCTATACACACTCATGCTACCTACTTCCTCCATCGCCACGCCCTCCTAGCATACCTTGGTTGCCACCACTTTATCCATCACTTGGCATCGTCGCCTCGGGCACCTTGGCCAACATCATGTCCAAGTTGTCTAGCAACTCTATCATATATTGTAGCATGGGCTATTTTGATGGTTTGTGTCATGCTTGTCATCTAGGCCGCTATGCTCCCCTCCCTTTCTCTAGTTCCTCCTCCTAGGCTACTTAGGCCTTTGATCATATATACTGTGATCTGTGGACATCACCTATTTTCAGCCCCTCGAGATATAAATATTACTTAGTTATTCTAGATGATTTTTTGCACTTTCTTTAGGTTTTTCCTTTGTGATTGAAATTTGATACTTTCACTACTATTTTGCACTTCTTTGCTTAGGTCTCTAGTTCGACAATGATCGCGAGTTCAACCACTCTTCCTCTCACTATTTCTTCCTTTCTCACAGGGTTTGGCCACAACTCTGCACCTACAGCTTCCCACAGAATGACTGGGTCAAACACATGATCACACCACCACTAACATGATCTGCTGCCTTCTTGTCTGATCGTCTCTCCCCACTAGCTATTAGGTGGAAGCGCTAAATATTGCAACCCATCTCCTCAACTGCATCCCCTCCAAAGTAGTCAATCATCCCACTCCCTTCTTCATCCTCTTTGGCACCATATCATCCTATACACACCTTCGAGTCTTTGGTTGCATCTAGGGCTAGTAATGGGCTCTAATCTTTGGTTGCATCTAGGGCTAGTAATGGGCTCTAATTTTTATACTATAAAAATTAAGGATCGGATCTGATTAGGATCATGCTCTATTTCTATTCATTTTTCACTAAAATTAATGAAGGGCTCATGCAAATTGTGAAGAAACATTTGGATCGTGATCCATTACCATCCCTAGTTATGCTTGCTATCCCAACACATCTGCCACTCCTTCCCACTTCGGGACTAGTGCCTTGATCTTCTCACCCCGCATTATCATATCTTGTCATGTTGTTTTCGATGAGGATGTTTTCCCTTTGCTAGCTCCTTTCCACCTCTCGATCTCGATTCCCTCCGTGATGTTGATCCCATCGATGTCCCTCCTCTTCACCTACACCCGATCTTAGGCACATCTGGCCATGTGCAGCCCTGTTGCCTTAGCCCATGCCTCGCATAGCTCAATCACCTCCGATTGCATAATGTGTGGCTCCATCGCCTCTGTCTGTGCACAGAGTGTACTTTCGCAAGTCTTACCCATCAAAGGAAAAGACTCTCAAGGATATGCTAGCCTTTGGGAATCAAGGTAAAGCTCAACAAGATTCAAAGACCTTCTTTGCAGAAAAGCTTACTATGAGTGGATCCTTAAATATTCATTTTACTTGTTAGGTTAAGTAGTTACCTGCATCTAGATTCCTTTCTATTTTAGATCAAGCACTTGGCCTATACTAGCCTTCTTTTATCATCCCTTCAGTTCGCTTGATGCTACATGTAAGTCAGTGACCAAGTCTTCATGTTCGAGAAGTAACGGCAATCCGAATCGATTAATACCCAGTTGGGGATCTCCAACCACACGACATATGTAGCACTTAACCCTTGCATATGTCAACTCGCACCCGGGTTTCTCAAGACCAGAATGGGTTCACGCCAACCAAGAGCATAGATACTCCACCGTCCAGCCTCTTGCCACGGAGGGTACACGCTATTCTCGCCATCTCTCCACTCCCATTGCGTGGTAGCCTTTCTGGTATTCGTTCGACCGAGGCAAAGCTTACCCATGACGAGGCATATGGCCAGTTAAAAGGTCCTCGGTTAGCAAGCCTACATCGGCTCGGTCCTTAAGCGACTCAGACGGAGACACTACACCGAGACATCCTTCTCGTGCAAGTCACTCGCCCAGTCTCATCTTTATCATTTAAAATCCAAAGTTTGCTACCTGGTAGAGGTACTTCTTTTTAGATGTTGAACCCATCACGGCCATGATGGATTCACCATCACAAGTCTTTTCTTTGTAAAAATCCCCATCCAGTGTAAAGCATCACCATTTTGTTTAAAACAAAACATTTTGTTTTTCTAAAGCAAGGCAAAGCATCAGAAAACTTGTTTGAATAAATCAGATAACAAGGAATGGTAACCAATTTTCCAAGGAAGGGAATGCATCAATTGTTTAGCACACAGCTCCTAAAACCTAATGCATCAATCAAGATGATAAAGTTTTTAAAACAACAAGGAAAGGGGTAATGCACCGGGGCTTGCCTTGTGTTGCGGGAGGTTCAGGGTCCACACCACAGATGTCGAAGTAAAAGTGGTTCTCCGCTGGAGGATTTTTAGCCTAGGAGACAACCTCTTCTTCTACCACGGTTTCTTCCTCGTGTTCTATACATGATAATACATGTACATGAATGCTTATGCTATGTCATGAATATACAGTTACACAATAGAACCATACTAAGTTGCACCTTGAATACAACTTTCCTTCACGGTACAAACTAATCACTAGGGTTTTCCTAATTTGGTATTCTTTTATGATTAGTATTAAGTAATTTAACCCTAGGAAGCTAGTTATTGGGTTTCTAATCAAACAGTGCCCAAATTATTTCAAACTTCACTTAGGAGCTCTAATCATCATATTAAGCCTACCCAAAAAGTTTCATAATTTTTGGAGTTACTAAACTATTTCTAAAATTCTAAAAGTCTTGGTTTAAGCATCTTTAAATGCTACATAATTCCAGATTTGGGATAAAACCCTTGGAATTATTTTTATTAAATACTATGTGATTTTAGGAGTCTAGCAAAATAGGTCTCATGATTTTACCAATTTTCTACTATTTTCTACAAATCTTCTAAGATGGCGGCAAAAAGAAAACAAGAAACAATGAATAGTGATGGGCCGGAATCAGCCCAACAGGCCCAAATCAACATGGAATCCGGGCACGCCCGCGCATACAGTTTTGCGTGAAGGTTCCTGATGATTTAAATAACTATTAAGGAATCCCTGATACTGTTTCTTTTGTCTCACTGACATTCGCATAAAGGCCCCTCTATTTTTGTTTCTTCACGAACCAAATCCCTGGCCACACATCGCACGAATAACAGACCTGAGTCACGCGTACTCGCCGATAAGGACGTGCTCTGGTGGTGCCGAGCACGCGGACACCCCCATGGATGCAACCCAAACACATTCACGTGCTCAATTTGATCAGAGCGTCGCTAACTCATAGTTGTCCACGGCAATGGCAAAACCGGATCGTTGACATGCCGGTACCGGCTTACCTGAACCGGTCGAGTTCAATCCAAGGACGCGGAAAGGTTGAGTGGCTCACTAGGGTCATGGTGCTTGCGCAAACTCAGACGAAAACTAGATCTTTACTAGCGTCAGAGTATGTAGAAACGCAGACCAGAGGGACGTGAACGGACCTATGGATGGCTGGCCACGGCGAGACGTCACACGGCAGCGCGAATGACCGATTTGGGCGAAAATAGGAATTCATGGGCTATGGTGGATAATCGGAAGTGAGGAATGGTGCGCTGGGTGTGTAACAAGAAGGTAGAGTAGGGAGGGCCTTCAATTTATAGTGACCACTCGAGTGCTTCGCGAATTTGGGATGAGATGATCTCGCGACCGGAAAGAAGATGAGTCACTAGGGTACAACTACCGTGGCGCTCGGTGGGGTAAGGACTATGGCAGTAAATGGGTTATCCACTACGACATCTTGTGATGTGATAATGACCTTAAGTACGTGGCATGGCTACAAGGAGCGGCGAACTCTAGTGATGGCACCTCGGCCAATCGCGCGGCAAGTAGTGCGGTGAATAGTCCGGCGATAAGGCTCAAGCTCCTCTCTACGTTGAGATCTTTTACCTCTAGCCGTTATCCGCGCACCACTGAGCACGCATCACAACATCGGTGTGGATCGCGGTGCAGGTTCACCTGCGGTGGGTGCACTGCACCTAGGATCTTTTCAGATACTGTACCATGGCGATCTTCTTCAGTGCGCCTAACAGAGCAACTTCAGGGCACTTGTTCTTCGATTTTTATGTGATGAACTACTAATCCGACTACATCAAAGTTGTTGCCCATTATACCAGCTTCAACATTGTTATAAGGTTCTTGATCATACATTCACTCGACCGAGCACAATTTGGTTCTCAAGTCGATCCGATGCAACTTGGACTACTATAGTAACTCTACAAATTTGTTGTAGTGACCTATGGCAAAATCTCCACAGATCAGGAGATATTAGGGCTTGAATTCGGCCAGTTAACACTGCATTTCAGGGTTAAGTATAGGGGTACTTTTGCGATCTTTTGCAATTTACTCCAATTTGTTCCACAAAACTTAGAAATCTCGAAATGTAAAAGTTGCTTAATTTTTATTACTCTACCACTTTGATATATGCACTTTGGTCCAAAAGTGCATAGAAATTGGAGTTATCTTATAGAGCACTAATTAGGGTTTCTAGGGTCTCTATTAGGGTTTTAAGTGTTCTAGGGTTTAAGTGGCACTTAAACTCTCTAAGTTTAGTCTTTCTTGAACATCTTTACTAACCCTTGAGATCATACTCTAATTCTCATCTCATACCCTCACATGCTTCTAATCCTTAGGAAAGTATCATATCCTAGTGTCAAAGACCTCTTTAATCAAGTCAAGCCATCACATCACAAGTTTGTTTTGAAATTTTTACCTAGTGGATGCACTCTAGGTGTAACATACATAATGAAATGCCAATGCATATGATGTCATGCCAAAGTTTTAGTTCTTCTAACACCAGGGATGTTACAGCCTACGTGTTCCAGTAGGTGTGCCTTCACATACGCACCCCACGGGAGCCCCACCTCATCACTGCCAAGCGGATTCTTCACTACCACCGTGGCAGCCTCGAGTATGATCTGCTTCTTTGGCCTTCTCCGGCTTCTAAGTTGGTCTTCTACACCGATGTTGATTCGATTGACTGCCCTGACACCCACTGGTTCACCTCTAGCTATGCCTTCTTACTAGGCGTCAACCTCATCTCCTAGTCCTCGAAGCGGCAGTCCGTCATATCGTGCTCTAGTGTCGAGACTGAGTATCGTGTTGTGGCCAACATCGTGGTTGAGGTGTCCTAACTCTGTCAGGTACTCTAGGAGCTCCATAGCCCCCTCACGCGCGCCACCCACATCTACTCTGACAACGTTAGCGTGGTCTACCTCTCCAATCTCGTGCAACACCAGCGCACGAAGCATGTGGAGATCAATGTCCGCTTCGTCCGCGAGTGTGTCACTATCGGTGATGTCTGAGTTCTTTGCGCCTCGACCACTTCACACTTCGTTGACATCTTTACCAAGGGGCTCTCTTCTACTGTGTTTTTAGAATTTTTGTCCAGTCTCAACATATGTACAGGCTAGAGTTGCGACTGAGGGGTATTTGTGTACTGTGTCACTGTAATAAGCCTTGGCCCATGTACTTCGATATATATTAATATATCCCCTACCCAATTAGGGACAGGATTTTCACTCTCCAACACCTCTATTCCAAATTTAGTCAAACTTAAAAGATGCTTCCACTCCAAAATGTTAAGATGACTAATAATTGTAATTCGGGATGGAGTATTACAAAGTTAAGGCTATCTCCAGCGATGTGCGTATCTAGCCGTATCTAGCCTTGTGTGCGTTTTTCGCACTCACATTCAACTCGTCGTACCATACTAGGTATATGCCTGTGCGTTGCTACGAAATCAATATGATAAAATACATTGATATGTAAAAACATTGATTTTTATTCTATACTTTTGTTAGCATCACTAAAAGTGGATGTTTACATACATTAAAAGATATAGTAAAGTGTCTGTGCATTGCTACGACTAACCTCTGTTCATATGCAAACATAATTGTTTCGTAAACTAAATTGTTTAAAAGGAATCGAAGTTATATAATATGCTCATTTAAGAATTTGTATGATTGACAAAGCTAGCATAATCAGATAAAGACATGAACACATAAAGTTTCCCCAGTTATATTTCTCTATCCTCCTATGTCTATGTACATATCTAGGGCTGGATATCGTGAGGTCGGCTCGTCCGAGTTCAAGCTGGCTAAGCTAGCTGGCTCGGCTCAACTCGTTAAACTAACAAATCAGTGAGTCAGCTCAGCTCGACTCATTTACGAGCTGGCTTGTTTAGCTCATGAGGCAGAGTATAAAAAGACAATACATGTATAATATTTAATTTCTAGTTAATTTTAAACTAATTTAATAATAAAAAATAGTAATTATACTTATAGTTTCATAAATCACATCAATGTAAAACCAAATTTACACAACTCATCACTTATCAATTCACAATTTACATACATATTCAATAATTTAACTTATAATTATATTCAGATATACCAATTTAACACGTAGATATAGTTCATCGATCATTACATAAATGATATACATATAGTTCAATTTTACTGAAACATGGTAGCCCGTTTAGCTCATGTGCTAACTCAACAAAGCGAGCTTAGATGTTAGCTCAGCTCGTAAAAATATTCAAACGTGTCGCCTAAACCAACCACGAGCCAACAAGCATTTCGTCCGACATCTACAAGCGTACTCCACTAAAAGGGTCATCTTTTTTGCACGCTCGTATCCAACTTGCGGCCGGCTAGCGCATACACATCCACACGCTGCTAGGGATAACCTAAAATGACTTATAATTGAGATAGAGTACTACAGTGAAACTTTTATATTTTTTATTAACAGTTTATTAAACATTTGATTTATTTTGAAAAAATACCTTCATAACCTCAAACTTATTGAATTAACTACATACATATATTCAATAAGAGTTCTCAAGGGATACATATGAAAACATATTCTGTTCATTTGAATCTCCCTGCACTGGGAAGAAGTGACCTGGTAACAAAGGTACACAAGGGCGCAGCAATATGGGGACAATTTATAGGACCTAATAAAAAACTTATATGACAAACACATACATCACATAAATGAATTACAGTGATGTGTTTATAAATGACATAATGCTACACCTGACAAACCTAAGCTGAGAAAAAAAAATCTTATGGACAATTCCCCTATCCTGCACTAAAATTGTTTCCGGATGATGATCTCAGCAACTGATGGTGGTTAGGAGCAATCGAATTGGGCATGCCAGAGTTGAACATGTTTGATGATTGTGGTGATGGTTGAGTCTGGATGGCTGAGAGTGGTAGGCGAGGGCCGAACGAAAGCATCTGAGGCCGCTGATGTAAGAACGGCATCTGAGGATTCCCATGCCCCTGCAGGTTGTTGGCATATGTGGCTGGCATGCTGGTCTGTGGCATGTAGCCTGGCACACCGACTGGTCTGGGGCTCATGCCTGCTGGATTTGATGGCATGGTGCTACAACTGCCCCCTGGTAGACCGCTTCCGGTGGGACCTAATAGGGCTGACCTCATCCTGACGCGTTCAGCTGAAATCCTGTGTCTAACCCTTTCTACTTGCTCACATTCCTTCAAGAGCAAGGTCTCAACTTCCGCAAACTGCTTCAGCTTCAACTCCAATCTCTTCAACTGCAAATTAAGGTGTTGCAATTATATATATATATATATATATATATATATATATATATATATATATATATATATATATATATATATATATATAAGCCATCCTCAGCAAACAACATACTAGAGTATGTGTGAATAAGGGTCTATCAAAACAACAACCATGCTGGTACCAGAAAATTTAACCCTACTCTGACATGGATCCAGCAATAAGCTATCTCTCGTACTATATACTATCAAGACAAGATAGGCTAGGAAACGAAACTTAGTCCCAGGACCAGACTGCTTTTTCCAATTTAATTAAATAGGCAACTCAGATATCAAGGGACCCAAAATTCTTAGGCCGACTTCTTAAACCTATACCAGTTTTCACCTACGGGGCGTTTGGATCCATTCATTTTGTAGGAATTAAAATTTACTTAATAAAGTAATCTATGGAATTTATCATTCCACCACTTTCCAAAGTTCGGATATAAGCCTATCTCCAATTCATGGGGCGGAGGATGGGAAATGATTTTATGTATCAGTAGAATTTGTTTCTACTCTATAACTTATAGGACGCTATTCGGCTCACTCCTCTATAATAAAAATGTAGCACATAAATATCTCGGACATCTTGCTAATAATAGTATATAAATATATTTTGTATAAAACCGAATTAGCCTAATTGATAGGTACCTAAATTACTATTTTTAGAATGGAATTCAATTCAAAGGATCTAAACGGGGCGCTAACGATAAGTCAGATGTGAAGGACTCAAACAAGCCCAGTGCCAAGCATGCAACAACAAATGGTCCAGTTCAGTAGAAATTTTACCACACCTAAATCAACGGCTTGACTCAGTCACAGCTGTGCGTGCAAATCAGATGGTGAAACACATACTAACCTGATGATTTATTACAGTAGCAGTTAGTCTTTGCACTTCACGTTCTTCTTGATCGGCAAAGAGCTTAGACTTCATTGCTGCTGCTGACAGACCAAGCATGGCAGCATGTTTAACATTTTCTGGAGAAATGGATGGTGAAGCACCTGTTTGAAAAAAATAATGATTCTTTTTAACATTGATGTCAAGAGTGAACTAAACAGGATTTTGCTAGCAACATTGACTTTACGGGTATTAAATACAAAGCAGATACCATTATGGTTCCGAAAATTTCGATTTGCACCATTGCCCAGACCACCAGCATGTGAGCCTTCTGAACTCACCCTTCAATGTGTAGCAAAAGATAAGTCATACTAAAACTCTACCACGATAATGCAAAAAGGAACTAGAAACAAATGAAAGGTTTGGATAGTAGACATGACGGAAAAATCTCTGCCTCACGGATGAGGGGATGCTGAATGTTTGATCTTGTACTAAGGCATTAGTGTTTACTAATGTATCTGAACAAAAGCATTTAGTAACACAAAATAAAACAAAGATGGCTAACCTGGAATCCTCGTCTCTAGTCAAAAAAGATAATGCTGCATGTGCGCATGATGCTGCAACTCTGGGTCCAATTGAAGAGGCCAAAAATGCAACCTATAATATTGATAAATTGTTAGACTGCATACATACAAAAAGAACAGAAACCTGACTTTTCATTGTTACTTCATGAAGCAGTGAAGCACTACATCTAGTCTGCCATTTTCATCTTTAGCCTTAAGATGCTAAGGAAATTCCTGGGGAACTAGTTTAGGGAAAGGATAGTGGCAAGAACAATGAATCATATTCAAACTCAACCTATAGGAAACAAGAACATAAAAAGATCAGGGCATGCTGACATCTGGTCTTACAGGAAACCAAAAATGTAACCTACACTACCTTAAATTCAAAGAGCATCTATTCCAAGTAGCAATTTAGGCTTTTATTTCCAGATTTTTTCCTGTTCATAAAACTATATGTCATGTCAAAATATAATGTCGGGCAACCATTGTTGCTGCTGACTGGCAGAACAGCAGATTATACTTCTATTATGTCACCCAAGTTTGAATGGCAAATCCACTGTCTTGGTTCTATAGATGGTGCATTGGTTCTCCAAACAAGAAAAAAAAGGGGGGGCAGCTACTCACCAGTGACATGACCGGATTAGAAGAATTTATGAACGGAAGCTCATTGCCTTGTTGGATATTTTGAACTGGAGCTCCTAAGAACACACTCATCAATATTAATCCATAACTTACAACAGGCGCAAATTACCAAAAGATGAATTTAGCTGATAGAGAAACTTAGTGATGCAAACCACCTGATGTGCTGCCATTGGAACCTAAACATTGATAACCATTGCTTTGTGGTCGAAATGGAATGGGTGCATTGGGTATCTCAACATTCTCTAGCAAACAATCTTCCACTGGCAACCGAATAAAATGGTAGATACATTGTGCCTTTGATTTTGTTCCAACATGACCTGCAATGTCATCCCAGTTGTCATTGTACTTCTCAATGCCTTCCAACAGCAACAATGTTTCTTCATCAGTCCATTTATCACTATCATTTTCTGATTCATCATTATCCCCATCAACTCTCTGGAAATCTAAGCAAGAATGTCCAGTGATATATCTCGCATCATGGAAGCAATCAGAACATAGAAAAATATCTGCCTGCTCAATCAGTTCAAACACACTTGTTATTGGTAACGTTTGTCACTCAAAATAAAAACAGAGGAATAATAACAATAATATATTCAAATGGGTACAAACCCAATTGAGTTCAAAGAGTAGACTCCGCACCAAAATTTGACACAATAATATTTATAACTAAGGGTCTGTTTGCTTTATAGGGTTCTGAAACCATGCCATAATGTTTGGAAGCACCAACCAAACAGCCCCTAAATTTTCCTTTCCCATGTACAATAGTAAACTAGTAATAAAAACATTAAATTGTTAATACACGTTTACAACATGTGCTGTGTATCCAAGATTTTTAAAAAAACAATGTGAGTAAAGAATAAGTAGGCAAAGAGCAAAAACAAGACATAATTAGGGTTTAATTTCAACAGTAATCTTAGTCTACCACACTCAACCAAAACTTAGGCAATATAACATGCTAAACTATGAAGCAAGACTACCATGGCAGCTTACTGCAATGTGGAATAAAAAATCTTGGAGGAAGGTCATTTTTTAGCAGGAGCAAAATGGAAGTGCAACATCCAAAATACAGCTATGGATTCTCTGCTCAATGCATTTAAGATAACACATGTAAAATGGAAGTTAAGAAACACACCTCCTTTTGCGACCGGTAATGTAAACTTGGCAAAGGCTGTAAGCAATAACTGCAAGAGCTCTCAGACAAACGCTCCCTAATCTTTCCATCCAAGTCTGAAAACGCAGCATCAAAATCCACAGCCTCCGAGTTCGATGAAGTCGCTGCCATCCTAGAAATGTCCTCCGCTGGGAGGCTACATTTTGGCCGGTCAAACAAAATTAGACCATCGATTGATTTCAATGGTGCTGTAAGCAATTGCAGTTCCCCTGTAGGTTCCTCTCTTAGAAGCGAAGTTGCCATCCTCAGACCACGGTGCACAGACCCAGCCGCATGGTAATTGATGATGCCCCAAGTGTCCAAGAACCTAACAATCCTACTCAGATCATACAATTCAGATGTGCTCCCAACAAGCCCCTGGCACTCAGCAAAAGCAAGCCTCTTGCTTGGGTTCTCTAAGTACTTAGCAATAACTTTATTCCTTAACATGACATACTTCTCCGGAGTATGCCCTGGAGACTTCCCTGTAAAGAAGTGTGGCACTACCTGCCTTTCCAGCCTATGAACTGTCCCTGGGGAGAACCAATCTACAAATTACAAACCAAAATACACAGGTTACTAAAATTAGCGCATTTTCCAGCATAGCTCAGCTATCCTTGTTTAGATGAAAAGCAAACCTGAGTGCTTGGGCACCACATGGAGGCGACCCTGGAACTGCTTGGGCACCCCGTGACCCTCCATGAGGGGAGGCGGCGTGCACACATACAAGGACGGCTTGTCGGGGTCTGTCGCAAGGGATGGGTGGTCCGGAAGCACCCCAGACAGCACCTGCAGCTGCCCGTGCGAGATGTTCTCTAGCGCCGGCAGTGCCACGGTAGGGACATCGCCGGAACAAGCAGATCGTTCGGCCTCGAGCAGCGCGAGGATGGACGCATGCGGCCGGTTGACCACGCGGCGCTTGGCGGCAGGGAAGCTAGAGATGGCATCGGCCGAGGGCAGAACCTCCGCCTCGCGGAGGTCGACCGCGGGGTCCTCGGACGCCGCGGCGTCCGCGTCGTTGTCGGTTGCCCCGTCCCCCGTCGCGCCGAGGGCGGAGGGGTCCTCGTCGTCGTTTAAGGCGGCGGAGTCGGAGTCGGAGGAGTGGTCGGCCGCCGCGGTAGAAATGGAGGGCTTCGACGGGGACGCGTCGGGTTTCCGCTTGCGCCATTTGAGGCGCGAATCTGGGAGTTAGGGTTAGCAAGGCGGTTAGATCTGGCGCTAGAGAGTTTAAGAGGTTTCGAGAAGGGCCCGGACGCATGGACCTGAGGTCGACGAGGCCTTACGAGGCATCGTCGGCGGCGGGGACGACGGCGGAGAAGGACGACGGCGCGCGCGAGTGACGAATGGTGAGACGAGACGAGACGAGACTAGACGCGGGCGTTGTCGGAACGAGTCGATGGGGAAGGAGGGGAAGCACGTGCGAGGGAGGCTCCTATGCTCCCAAGTCGCAACTCCCTAGTACGGCTCGACCTGGACGGCTTCGTCGCACGCACCCAGCGTTCCGTTTTTCCGGCCCAGTGGGCTTGATTTCTATTCTCTACTACTACTCCCTCCGTTTTAAAATAATATTCTCTCGGTCCCAAAATAAAACTCGTTTTACTTAATTAGTTAATTCATATAATAATTAATATATTTGTTATATATATATATAGATTTATTTTTATCTATTTGAATCTAGAAAAAGAAGTCAAGAGCTAAAACGACTAATATTTTAAAATAGAGAGAGTAGTCATTTTAGCTCTTAGTTTTTATATCTATATTTAAATGGATGAAGATAATCCTAGACACATATATAAAACACATATATCAAGTATTGTAAAAATCTATTAATTAACTAAAAAAATTAATTTAGGACAGAGGGAGTATTATAAAGTACCACTTTCGTGCGTCAAAACTGTTTCTTGCGTGATCCGCATCCTACCCTGCAGATGGCATTGCCTCCACTCGATCCGTTTTTTCCGCCGCCATCCCTCGGCAATCTTGCAGATGACACTGTTGCTGCCCTGGATCGCTTTTTGCGCCGCCTCCCTCGGCTTACTCATAGATGATGCCACTACCACACACGACACGCTCTATAAGGAAGTTGTCGCGCTCGCAACCTTTGCATCAAGAATAATCATCTCCAGAAGTAAAAGAAAGTCGTCACAGCCAAAAGTCAACGAACTAACATGCAAACCAGGATCCGACAACTAATCATGGTGGAGGAAGAAAAAGCAAAAGCAGTTGAGCACAAATATAGCAGAAATACAGAACGAGGTCCATCTTCGACGGCAGCCACATGACGCAGCTTACATTCAAAATTTTCAAAGGCCACCACCAATGCAAATTGCATTCCAGAATCTCAACTATCTCGACGAGCGAAGTCCTCTCTCCGCACAACTCCAAGCTACAACATGGCCAATCAACTACAGAGCGGGGATCTATCCCAAATACAGCAGTAACACAGATCCCAACCAGTACATCATGAGCTACCAAGTAGTCGTTGCATCTTCAAGAGGAGATGATTGTACAATGGTTAAATCATTTATCATTTCTTTCGAAGGTTTAGCCCTTACATGGTACTCAAGACTTCCACCTTTGTCAATTGACTCATGGAAGACCCTTCGCGACAAGTTCCTACTCAATTTTCAAGGGTATAGACCCAAAACGGATGCCCTAACCGAACTCTCCCTCTACAGACAGCTAGAAAAAGAGAGCCCCTGTGATTACTACAAGAAATTCATATAACTCAAGTAATAGCTGCCTTCGGTCGATGATCAGATCACAATCCACCACGTGATAAGTGGTCTTTGCGTAGGATAACTTTACAGTCACTGCACAAGAGACCCTTCGTCGACTCTCTAGGAATCATACACACTCTTCAAAAAATATGCTGAATCTGAAGAGTTGCAGTACCAAAAGGTACAAATTACAACGCAAATCGAAGGCAGACTCGCAGTCAAGCAAGCCATGGAACCAGGGCCAATAGCATGAATACCACTATCAAGACCACGGTCAACCACAGCCACAGGTCCATAAGATAGCCAATTAGCAACAGTTGGGCAACGTCCTCCCTCGACGTTACCCCTAGTAGCAAAGCCGTTGCGGTGGCGCACCAAGAGGTAGAGGGCGGGGTAGAGGCCCTTAGCAGCCTAAGAAGTTTTACTGTCTTTTCCATGGCAAGGACTCAAACCACCATACCAGGGACTGCCCGGAGACAAAAGAAACCAAAGAGCGCATGTCCAGGGTAGCCCCCACAAATAATCAATGAGCCATCGACCATACTTACCATCCCCCACCAATACCATAATCCTCACTATGGAAGCGAACACCAATACCATCCACAACAACAAAACTACAATCAGAGGGCTCTGCTACACCCACAACTCCATTACCAAGAAATATTGTCACTATCACCCCCACCACCTCCCTAAGCAAATCAGCAAGCCCACTGGCAACCACCCCTACCCCCAAAGCAAGACGACGACTTCACCAATCCTCCCATTAGAGGGGTAATCCACATGATCACCGAGGGGTCCAGCATGGACTTCAAAAACAAACGCCAAAAAAGGATCATTACCGAAGGGTCAACCACATCGCCGTTGTTGGGGGTATGCTTCGTAGCCGAAGATCCTAAAGAGAGAAGAACACCTTCGGCAGATCCTCTCAGAAGTAGCACTGAAGCTATCACCTATAAAGCTTCGGCACAGCGATAGATCTCGAGACAAAGGGGTGAACCTATTTAAAGATGAAATGACCTAAGGACCCATGATGTTTTGTGCCAGTATTGTAGCCGATTGTAAAGGGCATAAATGTAATTTTACATGGGCTGCGTCCTGTGCCTATAAATAGATGAATAGTGCCCATGTACTGTTCACGCTGACTTGGCATTTTTGCTTTTGCGTCACGCTTGTACTCTTACCTCCTCTCAAGCCGAAGGTACATTTGTAATTTGATATCATTTCTACTTTTCCATATTAATAAAATAGAAATGAGTTGATATATAATCATTTACCCTATCTTTTACATTTCATATGATTTCTTCTTCATCATTGTATGTTATGTTGCCGAAGGTATGTCCTTCATAACCTTCGTCCGAAGATCATTATATCCTAAGGGAAATAATGTTTCGAGGGACGAAGGACTTTAACGTTTAACATTTTTTGTGTTGCCTTGTTATTAATTCATAGCACTTGAGAACATGTCCCCAACATTAGCGTCCACCTCCGGTGAACTCACTTCCACTTTTTGAGCTGATGGCTTCGTTCAACAACCAAGCCTGGAGCTGCTTCGGCTTCGAAGCTGGTACTCCCGATAACAAGCGATTCATCCTCAGAGCCGGCCAACAAGAGGCAGAAGAAGGAGGCACAGAGAAGGGTACAACATGTCGGGGTACAGGGACCCTTCATCAAGTCAAGATGGTCCCACATCCCAATTACCTTCTCCCAAGAGGACCTTCAGCTCAAGGATTACCCTCACCATGATGCTATGGTTATCTCTTGTGTTATCAAAGGATTTCTGGTTCACAATGTTCTGGTTGATACAGGCATTGCAGCGGATATTATATTTGTTAAGGCCTTCAGACAGATGCAAGAGCCAGAGGATAAGATTCATGATGCTACACACCCTCTTTGTGGCTTCGGAGGAAGATAGATTGTAGCGCTCGGTAAGATCACGATGCCAGCGACCTTCAGATTTATCAACAATACAAGAACCGAGCAAATTGTATTTGATATTGTCGACATGGAGTACCCCTACAATACAATCATTGGTCATGGGACACTCAATGCTTTTGAAGCAATTCTTCATCCAACATATCTTTGCATGAAGATACCTTCGGATCAAGGGCCTATTGCTATTCATGGAAGCCAGGAAGCTGCCAGAAAGGCTGAAGGAAACTGGACAGATTCAAAAGCAATCCATAATATAGATGAAGCTGAAGCTTATGAGCAATACAAGTACAGAAGAGAGAAGGCTGCATCGGCCGATCAGCCGAAGCCCATGCTCTTATGTGAAGATATAGCAGAGCAGAAGGTGTTGCTGGGATCTCAATCATCTGAGGAACAGGAGAAAAACCTAACAAGGTTTCTATTCAACAACAAAGATATCTTCGCATGGTCCACCAACGATCTCTGTGGTGTCAAAAGGGATGTCATTGAACACTCGCTCAATGTTGATCCATCCTTCAGACCCAGAAAGCAGAGGCTTCGGAAAGTGTCTGACGACAAAGCCGAAGGTGCTCGGAATAAAGTGAAAAGACTTCTTAGTGCTGGAGTCATCAGAGAAGTAAAATACCCAGAATGGCTAGCTAACACTGTTATGGTGAAGAAGGCCAATGGTAAATGGAGAATGTGCATCGATTTTACTGATCTTAATAAGGCATGTCCGAAGGATGAATTTCCATTACCAAGGATAGATTCTCTAGTAGATGCAGGCAGCTTCGTCAGAACTCATGAGTCTACTAGATTATTACTCAGGCTACCATCAAATCTGGATGAAGAAGGAAGATGAGCCAAAAACCTAGCTTCATAACCCCTAGTGGTACATATTGTTATCTTCGGATGCCTGAGGGGCTCAAGAATGCTGGAGGAAGCTTCAGTAGAATGACAACGAAAGTCCTTCATTCTTAGATGGGCAGAAATGTGCTACCTTAATGTAGATGATATCATAGTAAAAAAGCACGAAGCAAGAAAATCACATTGCTGATCTGTAGGAGACATTTGCTAACTTTAGGCAAGCTAGCCTGAAGTTGAATCTAGAAAAGTGTGTCTTCGGAGTAAAGAAGGGGAAATTCCTTGGTTGTTTAGTTTCAACAAAAGGGATCGAAGCTAATCTGAATAAAATTGAAGCTATTCTTCGGATGGAGCCACCAAGCACAAAGAAGGGAGCTCAACGGCTGACAGGAAGATTGGCATCTCTGAATCGATTCATATCTAGATTAGCAGAGAGAAATTTACCATTCTTTGAAGTGCTAAAGTCGGTCGAAGTCTTTCAATGGGGATCAGCTCAGCAGAAAGCCTTCGAAGAGCTGAAGCAGTACCTGATAGACCTAACAACGTTAACTCCACCCACGCCAGGGGCTCCTCTGTTATTATATGTGGCAGCTTCGCATTCTACAGTAAGTGCAGCGCTCATGCAGGAAAAGCTTGAAGGACAAATCAAAAAGCAAGCCCCAGTATCCTTCGTCTCCGAAGTCCTCAGCTTATCGAAGAAAAACTATACAGAATTGGAAAAAGTGCTATATGCTGTCTTAATGGCCTCCAGGAAGCTTCGACATTATTTTCAAGCATTCCATATAATTGTTCCTTCATCACAGCCTTTGAAGGATATTATGAGGAATAGAGAAGCTACTGGAAGGATTCGGAAAGTGGGCCGCGGAACTCAATGAATTCACCATTGATTATGTGCATAGATCTTCAATCCAATCTCAGGCGTTAGCCAACTTCATAGCTGACTGGACGCCAGGGGCTCACGAAGAAGGAACAAGCAAAGATAACGAAGCTTGGACGGTATTCTGCGATGGTTCTTGGGGAACCTTCGGAGCAGGAGCAACTGCAGTTTTAGTCGCACCTTCAAATGTTAAAACATGTTTCGCAGTTAAACTGGATTTCAGTTGCACAAATAATATTGCTGAGTACGAAGCACTTTTATTGGGGCTTCGGAAGCTATGGGCAATGGGAATAAGAAGGGCAATCTTAAAGACTGATTCTCAAGTCATAGCTGGCCATGTCGATAAAAGCAGCAGGGCACGAGATCCGAAGCTTGAAAAATATTTGGATGCAGTCCGAAGGTTGGAAGCTTCCTTCGAAGGATTTTCCGTCAAAAGTATTCCAAGAGGTGAAAATGAGCATGCGGATTTGCTTGCCAAATCAGCGGCTCAGGGGCTCCCCTTACCCTCCGAAGTATTTTTTGAAACAATAAAAGCACCTTCGGTTGAACTCATGGAAAGAGCAGTGCTCACTATTTCTCCAGTGCACAGTGAAGATTGGAGAACTGAAATAATATCTTTTCTTCAAGGGAATTGTCTTTCAAGTGATGAAGCTTATAACAAAAGAATGGAGACAAGAACAAGACCATATGTCTTGATAGAAGGGGAATTGTACAAACATGGAGTCTACTCTCCATTGCTCAAATGTTTATCCAGAGCTGAAGGTATAGAATTGATGAAGGAAATATACGCAGGTCTGTGTGGATCTCACATCGGATCTAGGCCCTTGCTGGGAAAAGTTTTTCGTCAAGGATTTTATTGGCCGAAGGCAGCTTCAGATGCAGCAGAATTAGTCCAAAAGTGTGAAGGTTGTCAAAAATGTGCAAGAGATCAAAAACAACCTTCATCTTTGACTCAGCTAATACAGTCCACTTGGCCGTTGCAAAGGTGGGGCCTTGATTTGTTAGGCCCACTTTCACCAGCACAAGGAAATCTAAAATATGTTGTGGTGGTGGTAGAGTATTTCTCCAAGTGGATTGAGGCGAAGCCTTTAGCCACAATAACTTCGGTCACTGTTTAGAAATTTTTCTGGTAAAATATTGTTTGTCGCTTCGGAGTGCCGAAGGCTATTACTGTGGACAACGGAACACAGTTTGATGCCGAAGCTTTCAAAGAGTTCTGTGAACAAATTGGCACGAAGATCCATTTTGCATCGGTTAGACATCCGGAGTCAAATGGACTTGTCGAAAGAGCTAATGGCATTATAATGACAAGAATAATGAAGTTAATCTTCAATCAGCCCAGAGGAAAGTGGCCAGATGAATTGATCAAAGTGGTGTGGAGCCACAACACAACGGTGTCGAGGTCAACAGGCTTTACACCATTCAAATTATTGTTTGGTGATGAAGCAATAGCCCCGGAAGAAGCTAAAACAGGATCAATAAGAACAGTGGCTTCGACAGAAGACGAAGCTGATTATTCTGTGGCAAAAGATGCTATAGAAGGGATCAGGCTTCAGGCTGTGGAGAACATCAATAAATACCAAGCCAAAACAATAAAATGGCGTGACAGAAAGGTTCGGTTAAAGAATATCAGGCCAGGGCACTTGGTACTTCGGAGAGTTGCAAACCCAGATACAGTAGGTAAGTTACAATTGAAGTGGGAAGGACCTTTTCTGTTAGTATCTTCGTCAAGACCCGGTTCCTACAGATTGAAGGATATGGACGGCAACGACATCCCTAGATCTTGGAATGCGGATGAGCTTCGGCGATATTATGTGTAGCTTAATGTAATCTTTTTATTTTTATTTTTTCTATGGCACCATTTTCCTTTCCAAAGGGGGAGAAAGGTTTTTAATGGGGCCATAGCATGTAAATTCTCTTTTTTATTTCAGCTCTACAAGAGCAATATCCCCCAAAGATGTAAATGTAAAAGCTGAGCACGCACCATCGAGTGCAAAGAGAAAAGAAAAAGCAGGGAGAAGCTCAAAAGATGTCCCTAAGGGGATGCAAAGCACGACAAAGCTACAAAAAGCCGTTCCTAAGGGAGCGCAGTGTAAGTTTTCTGCTCAAAAGTCGTTCCTAAGGGAATGCAGAGCTTACAGCGAAAAGTCAACGCTGATTCCGCCAAAATATAAGGCGAAGCGCGAAAAGTCAACGTGATACCGCCGAAATAGAAGGCGAAGAAGTTCAAAAGACGTTCCTAAGGGGATGCAGAACTTACAGCGAAAAGTCAGCGCTGATACACCGAAAAATAAGCGGTGAAGCCGAAAAATAAACGACAAAGAGACTTTAGTTATTCCTAAGGGAATGAAGGATATGGTTGTGGCTTCGTATGTGTGTGTTTGGACATTCATTTGCACCATACATTACATCATACATTTGTATTCATAAACATTTATTTAGACATACATAGGATCGTCATCATCATAACACAGGCAGTTGCTTCGGCTCTAAAAATAAGGCTTTAGCAAAAATAAAAAGAAGTAGTCTTTATGCTTCGCTGTGTACGAAAAGAAGGGAAGGTGTTTTTCGCCTTCAGCTCAAAAATGCTGATTTCGTTCACACCAAAGCACTTTATATATTGATGGAAAGGTAAGAATATATTACAAGGTATGAACAAAGTTTACAAAGTAAAAATTAATTACATTGTTCTTTACAAAGGTTATTACAAGGGTTTTTAGAGTTTTTTCTACAGTCATCTATTCAAGCTTCATTAATATCCATTAAACTTCGGCTTCGTCTTCTCACTCTTTAGCTTCGACCTCGGCTTCGGCATCCTGTACGTATTTAAGTATTGTAAGCAAAATTCAAGTTCGAAGGAAGAGGTAAGCACAAGGTATGATTTTGTTACCGGCTTAAGATGACTTCGAGCTTCATCACCAGCTTTGCTTCGACCACCCTTTGTCCATACCAGTTTTATAAATCTATTTGCTATGCTTCGAGCAAGGTTGGGAATATCATCCAGGTCTGCTGGTGATAAGCTGAAATTGGGTCTATTGATAATCTTTCCATGTTCGCAGCTGGATTTCAGGAAGGCGACAGTTGTGCCCCGAGAAGCTACCAGGGCACAAAAGTCACCATGTCCAGCTATAACTTCTTCAAGATCATCAATTTCACCTTCGATATGTTCGAAGGCCCCTGGTAGGTCTTCAGACGAAGGGTTAAATTTTTCGCTGCTGGCTCCAACCGAATAGAAGACTTGCTTCAGCCATTGAACACATCGATTACTGAACTCCAGGCATTTGTTTTGAAGGCTTGTCAATGATTTTTTCAAATCTGAACTTTTCTAGACCTCGGCCTCAAATTTTGCATTAAGCTTCTACTTTTCTTGTTCGAAACTTTCTGATTGGGAGGAAAGTTTCAAATTTAATTCTGCTATTTTAGTTTCAGCTTCTGCCAATAAGCCTTCGGTTGTCTGAAGCTCGAAGTCTTTCTTTTCAAGAGCAGTTGATTGGTCTTTTATCTTGCTTTCTAAGTTTTCAATTATAACTTCGTGTTTTTTATCTTCCAAATCTTGCTGCATTTTCAAAGCTTTACTCAGTAGCATACTCTGCATATAAACAACCTTCGTTAGAAAACATCTTCGTTATTGAAATAATAAAAGTTAAAGAAAAGTTTACCTTGAAATTGGAATAGAATAAACTACCGACGATGTGTTGTCAGTCGGTAGCAGCTAATATCTGTTTCGAGCTTCGGGAAACCAATACTCTTTGATAGAGTACCGATAACCTTTGCTCCGGTCTGATCCCAGATGCAGCCCAATTTTTCGTCATCGATGCCACCGAAGAGAAGCGCTCCCGGCTGATATCCGCAAGACATAGCATATTCTTTTAACTCTTCTTTTTCAGCCTTTGTCAGCTCTTGACCAACTAAGTTTCGAAAGTTAAAAATTTCATCTTCCGAAGTGTCTTCGGCTATTTCTTTCTCCTTCCCGGGTTCTGGGGTCATAGTTTCTTCGGTGGCTGCAGCAGCTTCTTCTGCAGCTATTTTTTGTAGTATCTTATCAATATCGGCAATCGTGCACTCCAAATGAGTATCTTCTTGGCAGAGGCAGCTTCGGTAGCTGTGGCTTCTGTAGGTGCAGCTTCGGTGGCTGTCGTGCTCTCAACAGCTTGGTGCCTTCAGAGCTAAAGCTCCTGGTGGTGTCCCTTCGATGTCTTCTGTCACTGTAATGATTCTTTGCTTCTTTGGCCTAGCTGCCTTCTTTGTTTTTGCGGGTTCCTTTTCCTTCTGAAAAAGCTTCGTCAGATGTGGCCCCAGTGGACTTAGCTTGACAGGCAAAGATTCAGTCATTACCTTTAAAATTTCTTCCACGTCGGTGGTAGAGGGTGTTGCAGCAGTTTCTTCTTCTTCGTCAATTTCCTTCTGCTTCGGAGCTGTAGCTTTTCTCTTCCTCGAAGCATCTGTTTTCGGCTCAGGCTTCAGCTTTTTCTCTTTCAATTGTTTTTCATCGTCTTTATTTAGAACGCTAGCCACTCTCTTTCTTTTTTGCCCTTTGGCATCCTTGTCTAGCCACTCGTAGTCGGGATACTCAAAGTTTAGAGCATCCATTACTCGGTTCAACCTTCGCTTCGGGCGGGTGCCGAAGGCTGCAGTCATTAGTTGATCTTCTTTTTTGGAGTAGTTGCCGAGAATTTCATTGCACATTACTTCGATCGTGTCCAGCCACTCTTGGCAGGGCACTTTGAAACAGTTTCTTGAATTTATAATGGTAAGACAACCGAATGAGTTCCCCCTTCTTCTTTTCCCCCTTCAACTTCGGCATATCCCACTCCTTCCAAGTTGGGAACACTCTGAAGGCAAAAAATTCTTGCACTAAGTCTCTAGTGCCGATATGATCTGCAATAACTCGAAATTCAGCCAGGGCAATTTGGCTTGGACTCCCTAGTGTCATGTTGCACTGCGGTCTGGTCTCTCCGAAGATCAATTCTAGCGGACTCTGGACCAGGTCCTCCTTATCTTCGTCAACTTTGACATAGAACCACTCAGACTTCCAGCCAGCTAGCCACTTGCTCGGTAGCTAATCACTGGAAATTTTGTGGTCTTGCGATAGGCAAAATTGTAGCAGCCAAAATTTTCATGTAGCCCATCTCCTCTAGCTTTCGTCTGATAATGAAGTTCGTGCACTCGACAGAAGCCTTCGCCAAATGGCTCCACCCCTTGGCTTCGGAGAGCCCAGATATAAACGCTAAGCGGACAATAGCGTTGGGAGTTAGCTGATGAAGGTAGATCCCAAACTTCTTCAATACAACAACGATCATCTTGTTCAAAGGAAATCTTAAGCCAGCCTTAAAGAAACTTTTGAACACTACCACTTCATCCTTTCTTGGTTTCAGAGTAGTCTCTTCCCCACCAAAACGAACTAGCTCTTTTTTCGCTTCACTAAAATAGCCCAATTTCAACAGCTTAGGCAAGTCATCTTCGGAGATGGTGGATTTCCCGAAATCCAGGTGGCTGGGTTTGCTTGGCACCGCGCTGTAATCATCTTCAGACTCAGTCTCCTCAACATCAGCCTGTTCTGTTTCAACGACATGTGCATCCTCCGATGCTACCAGCCCCGAGCGCTTCATCACTTTAGAGATTGGAGCAGTTTCAGCACCTTCGGCTTCCTCTCCGTCGTGCGTAACCCTAGCTGTGGAACACACTCTAGCCATCTGATGATTGAATTTCTTGTTTTTTGAAGTTGAAAATTTTTCTTTATCTTGCCGAAGCTTTTTCTTGCTACGAATCTTGAGCAAAGTAAATAGCTTCGGTTGAGGATGTAGCAAACAAGCTTCGGTCTTGGTCAATATTTTGGCAGCAAAACAGTGCAATAGCAATGAATGCTGTGGTAACTTCATACCTACCCATCTGTTTATATAGTGCCGCAGGTGGGAAGGTAAATTGTCGAGGCCTTCCGCACCAGACAAACAGCCATCCGCACTCACTAAACGGTGGGCCACAGGGTCCAAGAAGGTGAATCGCCAGGGCGTGCGTAACTGCTGCAAGATGGGGCCACCTCGCGCCTGGATTATTTTAATCGTTTCTCGCCAATGAGCTCAGGGAAGGTGTTTTTTGGATCTTCGGCATCCCGAAGCCTAGAAGATTTTTTCATGGATCAAGCTCGTTACGAAAAACGATCTAGCACCGCGAAGGGCTACTATTGGGGGTATGCTTCGTAGCCGAAGATCCTAAAGAGAGAAGAACACCTTCGGCAGATCCTCTCAGAAGCAGCACTGAAGCTATCACCTATAAAGCTTCGGCACAGCTGACAGATCTCGAGACGAAGGGGTGAACCGATTTAAAGATGAAATGACCTAAGGACCCATGATGTTTTGTGCCAGTATTGTAGTCGATTGTAAAGGGCATAAATGTAATTTTACATGGGTTGCGTCCCGTGCCTATAAATAGATGAACAGTGCCTCTGTACTGTTCACGCTGACTTGGCATTTTTGCTTTTGTGTCACGCTTGTACTCTTACCTCCTCTCAAGCCGAAGGTACATTTGTAATTTGATATCATTTCTACTTTTCCATATTAATAAAATAGAAATGAGTTGATATATAATCATTTACCCTATCTTTTACATTTCATATGATTTCTTCTTCATCATTGTATGTTATGTTGCCGAAGGTATGTCCTTCATAACCTTCGTCCAAAGATCATTATATCCTAAGGGAAATAATGTTTCGAAGGACGAAGGACTTTAACGTTTAACATTTTTTTGTGTTGCCTTGTTCTTAATTCATAGCACTTGAGAACAAGTCCCCAACAGCCGTCATAGGGCTTATCGTTCAGACGAAGTGGTCTCACGTTCCACTTACCTTCGACACAAGAGTTGTCGATCTTCACCCCATGCGGACGCACTTGCCATCAGTTGCAATGTGGTAGGCTAAGAGTTACACAAGGTCCTCATCGACAATGGGAGTCAAGCTGACATCATCTTCCTACATGCCTTCGATCAGATGGGCATCAACCACAGATTACTTCAGCCAGCCGACAACCCACTCTACGGCTTCAGAGGAAAGGGAACATTCCAACTTGGCAAGATAGAACTCCCTCTCTCCCTCGGCACAACCCCTAATGCAAGATCAAAGCAGGTGACCTTCGACATACTTGATATGGTCTATCCATACAATGCCATAATGGGAAGGGGTCCATAAACAAACTTGAAGCAGCAATTCACAGTCTCTAGTTGTGCATGAAAATCCTAGGACCCCTTGGCGCGATAACAATCTACGGGGACCAACAAACCGCTCACAACATTGAGAGAGACTTTGTCCTAGGGTAGTGCAACGTCCATTTCCTTATCTCTGAAGACAAAGGCCCTGCCATTCAGCGCCACAAAAAACAACAGCAATCAAAGCTCAAATTCAAAGCAGCGAAGAGGCCAAAAAGTCCCCTTGGACACTTTGATATTGAATCAGACATTTTTTATCAACGAAGACCTCACCATAGAAGAAGAGTCCAAGATGTTGTCCTGCTTAAACCGCAATAAGGATGTCTTCGCTTAGTCAGCTTTAGACCTCGTTGGTGTCAGTTGCTCAGTCATCGAGCATGGTTTAAGCATAGACCCTTCAATCCTTCCAAAAAAGCAGAAACTCCTCAAAATGTCAGACAAAAAAACCGAAGCAGCAAAAGCCGAGGTCCACAGATTGCTCGAAGCTAATTTCATTGAACCGGTCGACTACCCCACCTAGCTTACCAACGTAGTCATGGTCAAGAAGAAATGCGGCAAATGGCAAATGTGTATAGATTTCACTAGCCTCAACAAAGCATGCCCTAAAGACAACTTTCCCCTCCCTAGAATCGGCAAGATTGTTAATTCAACAGCAGGATGAAAGGTCATGTCAGCCCTCGAGATAAACAAGTGCACCAACAACATAGCAGAGTACGAAGCAGTCATTCTCGGACTCCGCAAACTTAGAGTGCTTGGCATTAAAACATTCATAGTCAAGACCGACTCCAAAGTCATCACTGACTAGAAAGAAAAAGACTGTATAGCTCACGAACCAGTACTCCTCCAATATCTATCGGTCGTGCGAAGTCTAGAAAACAATTCAAGGGTTTTACAATCTAGCAGGTAGACATGAGCAAAAATGAAGAGACAGATGCACTCGTGAAGGCCGCCGCAAGAGGAGACCCCATGCCTTCAGATGTTTTTATTTAGATAATCGAAGCCCCAGTCATAAGGGACCTTGACGGACAGAGAATCATAAGCCTCATAATGACCGAAGACTGGAGGGCCCCCAATAGCCCTTAACCTGCAAGGACATTATCGCCCCACAGACCAAGCCGAAGTAAAGAGACTCAAATACTGAAGTCGTGGGTTCACCCTAATAGAAGGAAGGATGTACAAAAAAGGAATATGCCAACCTCTGCTCAAATGTATCATGGTGATCGAAGGCGTCGACCTCCTACGCAAGGTGCGTAAAGGAACATGCGGCTGTCACTCGGGCCCTAGAGCCCTCACCACCAAAGTCATGCGTCAAGGTTTTTACTAGCCAGATATTGTATGCGCGGCGAACCACGTAGTGCGCTCATGCGAAGCTTGCCAGAAATTTTCACCCCCGATGCAGGACACCTTCCAGCTCATGAAGCTAATCGCCCGCACATGGCCTCTATAGTGCTAGGCCCTCGACATAGTGGGACCACTCCCCACTGCGCATGGCAACCTCAAATTTGCCTTCGTTTTTGTAGAGTACTTCACCAAGTGGATCGAAGCGAGGGCAGTCTCCACCATAACAGCAAAAACAACTAAAAAATTCTAGCAAAACATCGTCTGCCGTTTTGGGGTACCCTCCGAATTAACGGTAGAAAATGGAAAACAATTCGACAACCAAGACTTTTAGGATTTTGCGTCTCCTTAGGGACAAAGGTGGTTTTCGCATCAGTCTACCACCCATAGTCCAACGGAATTGTAGAGCGCGTAAATGGAAAGATCGTTAAAGCAATCAAGAAAAGACTCCTCGAGGGCAAGAAGGGCAAGTGGGTAGACCAGTTACCTGAAGTGCTTAAGGCACTAAACACAACTAAATCCCGGGCAACAGGCTTCACCCCATTCAGATTGATGTATAGAGCCGAAGCCATGACTCCACAAAGAGCTCAAGCATGGTTCACTGAGATTAGACCCAACACTGTCCTAGACATCGATGAGTTAACAACAAAAGATCTACTCGACGGAGATCGAGCTCATGCCCTTGATGCGCTAAACAAATACCAAAAAGCAACAAAAAAGTGACGAGATAAAGTCATCGTCCCTAAGGAATTCCAAGAAGGAGACCTCGTCCTCACTAGAACGACATGGACATAATCAAAGGGCAAGCTTGAACCAAAATGGGAAGGCCTGTTCATAGTCAAGAAGAAGACGTTGCCAAAATCCTACAGGCTCATGAGCCAAGCTGGCGCATACCTCGACCACTCATGGAATGTAGACAACTTACGAAAATACTATCTGTAAGGCGCCTGGTAGGGCCTTCGCGCCCTTGTAACACACACACTCTACATCCAGGCTTGTACTCTTTTCCTCGCAAAGGGGGCAAGGTCTTTAAAGAGGCAGAGACATGTAATAATAAAAATGGAAGTTTCCCCATCAGAAGTCAAAAAAGGCCCACACAATGCCCTTCGACATTCAACACCAAGCAACGTCACAACGACGACATGAGTCAAACCATCGTTGGCGACAATGTACATCCGAGCAAAAGTCACCTAAGGGTGGAGCCGGATACGCATAACAAACGTGCGAAGTTGTGATACCCCAGTGTCACCTAGGGTTTCTTCTCAGTACTAACTCAAGGACCATTATCACATGTGAACCAAATTGAGGAATGAACATCATAAATTGATAACCAAGATTTAAGTAAGTCTTTTTCATCTTAAGAAATTCTCCTTAGTCATGCCATGCACCTCAAGGTAAGAAGAACTCACAAACGCTAATTAATCCTAAGTGGGCCACTTAAGCACATAAAAGGAAATTGGGAAAAGACTTGGGAAAAATAAAATATTTTGATATGAACCAAATAACAAAGTTTTAGTGCACTAAATAACCTACAAAATATAGTAAGAAAGTTTGTCCATTTGAATTTTCCAAAATCCCCAAATCAGCCCATGAACTAATGTCCTATGGGAAAATTCAGAAATTCAGAAAACTGAATTTCAAACCCTTTCCCAAAGTTCAGAAGTGTTCCCTATTTTTCAAGGCTCGAATCCTTAAGGTCTAAATATCAAAGTGGCGCCAAAATACCCTAGGAACACTCTGGAGAAGTTTGAGATCAAACCAAAATCGTTTGACATGACTTGACACAGGTTTTGTCTCGGTTTGGGCAGTGCTGACAGAGCTATCTTCACGCCACCATATCTTCTCACCCAGGTCCATATCTTCACTCAGGACTCACACATGACAGGAAGACCATGGCACTGATGAAGAGACGCTACACAGGATCCTTGGTAAGATATGCACGTTTAGGTTGGCCAACAGGCGATTGAACTCGGGCAGAATCACACTTCCACGTGTTCGATCGCGTGCTCAAGCAGCTCGGCCGCGCACTTGCTACCCTATGTGCGCGTGCCGCGCATGGTCGGCCCTATCCCCCGCGCCTATGCCCAACCATGCCCGAGGGCGCCTATAAGTACCCCGAGTGCGCAATGGTCTGCCCTTCACTCCGCTTCACGCCCCGAGTAAGAACTCCCACTCCAGCGAGCTCTCCTCCGCCCGCCATCACTACCTGAGCCTCGGCCACCGCGGCCAGCTTCCTCCAGCCACGTCTAAGCTGCGCCAGTCACTCGGTTAGCTTCGCTAGTGGCCTGTGAAGCTTTCCAAGTCCTCGGACCCGGCAGAGCCTCACCGGAGACCCAGGATCGCCCTCGCCGGACTTCGGTCGCCCGCAGCCGCGCGTAGACTGAGCAATCCGGTGAGCCATTCTTAAATTCCTTGCACGCACGTCTTCCTTGACCTCTGGTGAAGCTTCCTGACCCGTTCAATTGAACTATGGTGCCGTGAGCAGGCCGGATCCCTCGCCGCCGATGAGCTCCTCCGCCTGCGCACATGGACCAACCTGCTCCAACCACCACCGCCGACGATCCATACCTCGACGTGATCGCCAGAGACCACCGGACCTCACTCGACCTCTCACTGGAGCAACCTCGCCGCCGGTAAGCCCCTCCGCCCCTTTCTTCCGCCACGGTCACTGTTCCATTAAGGGAAGGATCACGGATTCGATTTCGCAAAACCCTAGGGGGTTTTCTGCAAAGTCATAGACTCAGATGAATAGTGAACCGAGGATCTGTCTGTAATACACTTAAAACCTTTCGCCAGGGACCCCAGTGCAAATACCTTTTTCCTTTATCCATTTCTGTTTATTCTTTTTAAATTCAGCAGAGAACTTAGGAAATTTATATCTTGAGAAATATTCAACCAAATTTAGCCAAACCAATTTTACTGGATTCAAAATATTATGAACTATCACATAAAAATATTGAACCCTGTACTTTCTGTTCTAAATTTTAGAGTTTGGAATTAATTAAGAAAACTGACCAAACCTTATTAAAATAAAGAAAATTAGTTATGCTTCTGTGCTGAACTGAAGAAAATTTGTAGAAGTTCAAATCCCACTTAGGCCCCGTTTGGTTACCCCAAACTAAAGTTTAGCCCCTGTCCAATCGAATGTTTGAACCTCCGTTTCGGGTATTAAATGTAGTCGGATTATAAAACAAATTTGTCAGCCGAAGATTAAAAGACGAGACGAATCTAGTCCAGTTGGTTGGGTCTATATTTCATACTCCTATTTGAAAGTCAAACGCTTGATGTGACCCGGGCTAAACTTTAGCAGGGGCAACCAAACACCCCCTTAGACACTATTTAAAAATAGTAAGCACCCCAGTATTGAAGATTTAGACAAGGTTATTTATTAAAAGCCATAATTGCCCAAAACTTAGGAAAATGAGAAAAGTACTAGAAAATAATAGACAGTGGATGCAAGTATTTTTCCTAGTCCACTTAAGTAATCAAGAACCTAGAAAAAAATAAAAGTAACCCTAGTCTAGAACAATTCAAGGTAAAATAATTTATTAGGCACTAATAAAACTAGAAAGGCCATTATTAAAAATATAAGAACAATCTCAAAATTGGTAAGAAAAATTCAGTAGACTTGTAACTACTAGGACACCACTACAAAAATTATAAATACCCCAGCCCATCATCTTAAGTGGGTTGAACAAATAAAACTTGATATTGAGCCATATTCCAATTAAATTATAAGCAAGTCAAAAAGTATGCAACAGTGGGCAAATAAATTTTTACCAGATTATTAATGGACTAGACCACCAGAGAAAAATGCAAAACCCATTCAAAACTACAAAGTAATACCCATTACCCCTACCTCATGAAAAAGGCCATTTAATTCAAGAAATTCCTACCACCCTTTCCCTTAAGCAAAAAGTTGCCAAACTCTAGAATGATTGCTCTTACATAAAGAAGAAGATAGGAAAAATTAGAAATCTGTTGTTTGATATTTTTCAAGTATAGTGGTAGTAGAAAGCACCCCTTTGGCTAGAAACTTTAGAAAATCATAATAAAATAACTATTAAGTATTAATGGCTCAAAATTTGTACAAAGTCATGCTATAATATATGAATACCAGCAAAAATAAGTCTTAGAGAATAACCCCCTGTTAAAAGGAAGTTGTAGTTCAAAATACCCCTTTTCCCAAGCATTTGATAATTTTGTGCAGAATGAACCCCTCACTTTTTAAGCCCCAAATTTTGAGACAGAGAACTGTACACTAGTAAGAAGCCACTGTAAGTTTTGCAGAATTTTTGGAAATTTATTAAGCTATCTTGTAGTTCAAATCCACCTTAAAAGCATAAAAGAAATAGAGAAGAAGAGAGAATTAGAAAGATTAATAAGTATTACCCCAACATGGCAGCTAAGAATATTGTTAAAAATATCCATAAGATATAAAGAAAAAATCAGTAGAACACTAAAAATGGGTTAACCATTCAGTAATCAACTGACCCTAAGTGGCTAAGTGTACCACAAAAATATCCGGTAGTAAGAATAAGCTCTACCTTATTAAAATGATCATTCCCTATCAAATCTTAATTGCTAAATTACATATCATGCCATGCATATATCTTACTTATTGCATTCATTAGATTGCAATCTCGCTGACGGAGAGTACGTGCTCATCCCTGAGCAAGGAGCTGTCCATGAGGAAGACCAGGAGCAAGCTCCCGAGACTGCCATCGAGGATCTCCCCGCAGCCCCAGCATTTGAAGGCAAGCCCCGATTTTATGCATAACCGTTTATATATGCTACTTTACTACACTTAATGTTTGTAGGCTTGGAATGTGCACTTAAGTGTAGGAGTTGCTTGAAACCTTAGTTGCATGAATTCATGATTCTTTTTTGAGATGGATACTAGTATGCTAGGTCGAGTAGCTTCTTTGCTAATTAGGATCTCGATAGAAGTCGAGTGATTTTTCTAGCACTCGCGCGAGGTTAGGAATTGATTGTATTCATCTTAATAACGGGATCTATGATGGTCTATTGACTTGGATCCAGGGAGGATGCCTTGTCCATGAGACGGGAAAAGGAATTAAGGATTAATGTGTGGATACCTAAGTCAAGCGTTTGAACGTACTAAACACATGACCGGAAATATGGTAACTGGTAAACCTAGTACCTAAGTGAAGTCGGGTGCAGACTTTTCTCCTCACTCATCCTAAGACTGGGTCTCCCATGCTAGCTATGGTGGATACAAATGCGGTCACTGCACGGCGGCAGCCGGGGTCAGTGGAGCATTGTATGCCAAGGCGGTGGGCCCTGGCCGCGAACGGGGAATCGATGGGGACGATTGACGTGTGTGGGAACGGAGTGCCCGACATGTCGTGTGTTTAGGTTTACCTTGCAAGGTTAAAACTCGATTCAAATCGTCTGCTTCTCACAGCTAATGAGACTGCTTAACCCCTTGTACTACATCGAGTAAGAAGTGAAATGAGGTTTCATATGAGATAACTTGTTGATTGTACTAAATGATCGTTACCATGTATGCTAGAAAGGGCAAACTTAGCTAAATTAATAATACTAGAATTGGAAAAGCTAAAAATTGATTTTAGACTCAGCTAGTGCTTTTGGCAAACCAAACCCCTCATCAAACAGCTGCATGGTCTAGAGGTAGAGGAGTAGATTCCTCACACCGGGTAAGTCTAGCTGAGTATTAGTATACTCAGCCTTGCTTGCGGCAAAATTTTTGCAGGTGCGCTTCAGGATATGGTTGATGGTGTAACTTGGCCTACCACCCTACCACCGGGATGGACGGTCGAGTGGGATGCTGCTCCGGCAGGAGAGGAGCAGGAGGAGTAGTGGGCTAGGCCTTGCCCTATTCCTCGCTTTTCGACGATATCAATTATCCATTGCAGTTTATCGTATGAACTTATTTTAGTTACTTGAAAAACTCTGATTTATGTAATAACTCTAGTACTCTAAAACTTGCTTAGAAATTAGTGTGAATCGTCAGGACTAGACCGCTAGACCTAGGACGAAAGGCCTTAGGAATAGTGGGAAAAATAGGTGGCTAATTAAGTAGGCCCTGTGGGCCAGTCCTTAGATTTTTTTTAAGGATGCCCAAGGAGCACCCTTTTATTTGGAGAGGAGACGTTATTTTCAGCATGCATGCATTATAAAAACTAAAGGGATTAGAAACTGAAGAAGTAAAAACTTGAGCTAACCCGCTTCCTTTAAAACCACCCAGGCTCTTTTATTTCCTTCCTTCCACCATAATCTTTACATCTAACACCCTTCCGCAGATGACTTCACCTACCCCCGCCAGTGGAGGAGACACTCATTTCAGCTCTGATTTCCTTTCTCATGATGGCTTTCCTTCCATCTTGTGGGAAGTGCTTAACTCTGCCGGTTACCCTACGCCCCCTTTATACATGGTGCAGCTGTACGAGGAGCATCGAGTACCACGTTGCTGAGTCTGGCTAACTCTAGAGGCTCATCCCCTTCAGCTAGGTTGGCGTTCCCTTGACTCCGAGACGATTGGATTCAGGACGGACGACACCACTGAAGCGGCAGCTATGAAGACCCTGACAACTTTCTGTGGCTACCATCCCCTGGAGATGGTGATGCGCCCCTTGAGACTCTTCCCTGCTGAGAAGAAGGATGACCCCATGTGGTGCAACCGTGTGAGCCATGTAAAGGACGTATGGGCGATGTATCCTAACTTGGTTGGGAGGGTCACTGTTCAGTGCATGAGCGCACTGTATCGCCTTCAGGCCCTGTAGAGCGACGCTATGGCACATCTTGCTAACCTCGCTCAAACCACCAAGCTCACCCTCGACAGCCGAGAGAACTTCGTGGTCGACTTGTCCTCCGAGTTGGTGGAGAAGGACCTATAGGTGGAAAGGCTGAGCCAGCGCATTACCACCTTGGAGCAGCAAGTGGAGATCTGAGACAACACCATTGATGTCTTGGAGAACTAGCTCCATGATGTGCAGCAGGAACTTGAAGAAGCTAATGACCACCTAGACATGCACCACCTGGAGATGGAGGCCAATGAGACCGGAAGCGAGGGAGAAGAGGCTCCTGAGGAATTAGGACCAGCCCCTAGTGCCGATGTGACTGCCTCCGCGATGCCCCCTTCACCCGCATCCAGTGTCGCTTCTACTACTCAGGGTTGATGAGTCGTTTTGACCTTTTAGGAGGATAGAAACCTACGCGAGCTTAGTAATGACAGATTTTGGACTAGGCTTACGGGTACTTCTCCTAATTGATGTAATCCTTGAGAACTTTTGAGATCTGTGGGATGTTTGTAACCATGTTATCCTTGTTCGAACTTAATATTATGATTATAACAAATTCCTTCCATATGAGATAATAGCATGATGTTCAAAATTGTGAATTGGGATAACTATGGCGATAATCTCTGTTTTCAGATGGTAGCTAGGCAGCATCGTGGGCATAACGAGTAAGTTCCCCCGCACCTCCTCCAGCTCCCACGATGCAGGAGCTGATGGCTCAGCAAAACGAGATTCTGCGACAGCTTTTGCAGCGCCAGCCCCACCCTCAGCAGTATGGTGGAGGCCAGCCGCAGCGACCTCTGGCCGTGGCAACCTACCAGGAGTTCTTGAGTACGCAGCCGCCCTTGTTCACCAAGGCAGAGGATCCGTTGGACGCTGACGTGTGGCTACGCGTCGTGGAGTCCAAGTTCCCCTCCTCACGGGAGACTGCCCTGATGATACCAAGGCTTGCTTCACCACGCAGCAGCTTCACGGCCCTGCTCGGACTTGGTGGGACCACTTCCGTGCTATGCTACCTGCTGGTCATGAAGTTTCTTGGGAGAAATTCAAGACTGCTTTCAGAGGGCACCACATCCTAGCTAGAATTCTTGATCGCAAGCTGAATGAATTTCTGGCACTCAATCAAGGAACCCGCACGGTATTGCAGTATGCTTAGGCCTTCAACGACCTGTGCCAGTACACGGGGTATCATGCTGACTCTGATGAGAAGAAGAGAGACCGCTTCCGCAGGGGTCTCAACACCAAGTTGCGTGAGCGTCTCAACACTGTCTGGGCTGATAGCTTCAACGAGTTGGTCAACCTGGCCATCTCCCAGGAGGATTGTATTGTAGCTCACCGGGTAGAGAAGAAGAGAAAGGCACCAATGGCAGCACCCTCCGCTCAGACCCAGAGGTTCCGGATTGTTTCCCACAACCAGAGCAGGGGATTTCAGCAACAGGCAAGCAGATGGGTGATCAGACCACCTTAGCAGCAACCAGCACCCACTCATTTTCTAGCTCCCGCTCCAAGGAACAATCAACCTCCGCAGCAGCAGCAGTTCCGCCAGGGAAATGGGAACAAGTGCTTCACTTGTGGCAATGTGGGCCACTATGCCAAAAATTGCCCAAGAAATCAGCAGAGGCAGATGCCAGCACCAAATCAAGACAAGGGAAGAAAGCAGAAGGTGCAAGTCAGACAAGGGAAGCTCAACTTCACTACTCTGGAGGAGTTACGTGAGGGAGCCCCCATCATGACTAGTATCTTTTCAGTTTTTAATCAACCTGCATTAATTTTGTTTGATTCTGGTGCATCTCATAGTTTCATTAGCCAGAAGTTCAGTGCTAAATGTCAACTGCCTTTCTATCATACAAAAGGGTCATTCATGATAGCCACACCTAGGGGTAAAATTGCAACCAACCAATTAAACCAAAATGTGCCTATCTCAATGGGAAGTAGAATCTTCAAAACCACACTCCTGATTTTGGGATTAGAGGGTATGGACATCATTCTCGGAGCCGACTGGATGACTCAACACCGAGTGGTGTTGGATGTAGCTGCCAGAGCTCTAGAGATCCGATCTCCTACATCCGAAGACCTTGTGTTATATCTACCCAGCCAAGATTCTACTCGATCATGTGCTTTTGCTATGATGGAGACACCTTTGAAGAAGATTCCAGTGGTCTGTGAGTATGCAGATGTTTTTCCTTATGAATTACCAGGAATGCCCCCAGAACGGGATATCGAATTCGCCATCGAGTTACAGCCGGGAATGACACCTATTTCTAAGAGGCCTTACCGGATGCCACCCGCTGAGTTGGTAGATTTGAAGGAGCAATTGCAAGAATTGCTGGACAAAGGTTTTATCCGCCCAAGTACTTCGCCTTGGGGATGCCCAGCCTTGTTTGTGAAGAAGAAAGATGAAAGCTTGAGGCTATGCATAGATTACCGCCCACTTAATGCGGTGACTATCAAGAACAAGTATCCTTTGCCTCGTATTGATGTTCTTTTTGATCAGTTAGTCAGAACAAAGTGTTCTCCAAGATAGACCTTTGCTCCGGCTATCATCAGATCAAGATACGAGCAAGTGATATTCCGAAGACTGCCTTCTCAACCAGATATGGGCTGTATGAGTTTTTGGTGATGTCTTTTGGGTTGACTAATGCACCAGCATACTTCATGTATCTGATGAATTCTGTTTTCATGCCTGAACTAGACAAGTTCGTAGTGGTTTTCATTGATGATATCTTGGTGTACTCAAAGAACGAAGAAGAGCATGCCGGTCATTTGCATGTAGTGCTTCAACGTCTGCGAGAGCATCGTCTTTATGCCAAATTGTCAAAATGTGATTTTTGGCTAAAAGAAATCAAATTCTTGGGTCACACTATCTCTCAGGCAGGCATAGCTGTTGATCCTGATAAGGTGCAAGAGGTGATGAACTGGAAGCCACGAACGACTGTCCGTCAGATTCGAAGTTTTCTGGGATTGGCTAGTTATTATCGAAGATTCATTCTGGATTTCTCTCGAATTGCAAAGCCCATAACTGAATTGTTGAAGAAAGAAGCCAAGTTTGTTTGGGGTCAGAAGTGCGAAGATGCCTTCCATACATTGAGGCAACATCTGACCACAAGCACCGGTGTTAGCGCAACCCGACAGTAGCAAGCCATTTGATGTGTATTGTGATGCCTCCGGCACTGGACTGGGTTGTGTCTTGATGCAAGACAACCGAGTCATTGCTTACGCATCAAGAGCACTCAGGCCTCATGAGCAAAATTATCCCACTCATGACTTGGAGTTAGCAGCCGTGGTCCATGCATTGAAAATGTGCGGACACTATTTGATGGGAACCCACTGCAACATCTTCACAGATCATAAGAGCCTTAAGTACATCTTTACTCAGGATGATCTCAACATGAGGCAGAGAAGATGGCTAGAGCTGATCAAGGACTGACCTGGAGGTACATTATCACCCAGGGAAAGCCAATGTGGTAGCAGATGCCTTGAGTCGGAAATTGCAATGCAACTGTGTTATGATGGATTCTCGCGTCAACACCCTATGTGATGAGTTGAGCAAAATGAAGATTGAAGTGATTCCTTCTGGTGCTTTGTCTCACATTTCCGTTGAGCCAACTTTGCAAGACTAGATCATCATGGCCCAACTCAGAGACAAGGGAGTGCAAATCATTAAAGAGAACCTCCATCAGAAGACGGATAAATATAAATGTTTCCGCCAAGATGGAAAGGGTATATTGTGGTTCGAAAGCAGATTGGTGGTTCCTAAAAATAAAGAACTCAAGAAGAAAATCTTGGACGAGGCCCATCTCTCTAAATTCTCCATGCATCCATGAAGCACCAAAATGTACCATGATCTGAAGCCCTTGTATTGGTGGACTAGAATGAAGAGGGAGATAGCCCAATATGTATCAGAATGTGACACATGTCAGAGGATAAAGGCAAGCCACTTGAAATTAGCTAGAGCTTTGCAACCCCTATCTATACCTTCGTGGAAATGGGATGACATTAGCATGGATTTCATTGTGGGTCTGCCCAACACCTCTCTTCATCATGATTCAATTTGGGTCATTGTGGACCGATTGACGAAAGTGGCACATTTTCTTCCAGTGCACACCATTGATAAGGCTCAGAAGTATGCAGAGCTATACATTGACCGAATCGTGTGTATGCACGAATTGCCTTGGATCATTGTCTCTGACCGAGGACCCTAATTTGTTGCCAGATTTTGGGAACAACTGCAAGAGTCTTTGGGAACCAAGCTAATCAGAAGTTCAGCTTACCACCCACAGACTGATGGTCAGACCGAGAGGGTAAATCAAATCCTGGAAGATATGCTGAGAGCTTGTGCGATCGATTGTGGCAAGAACTGGGATAAGCACCTCTCTTTGGTAGAGTTTGCATATAATAACAGTTATCAATCTAGCCTAAAGATGGCACCCTTCGAAGCCCTATATGGAAGAAGGTGTCGGACACCCCTCAATTGGTCTCAGCCTAGAGAAAGAGAAGTTTTTGGACCTAACTTAGTGACTGAAGCCGAAAGGAAGGTCAAACTAATCAGGAAGAATCTAGAAGCTGCTCAGGCTAGGCAGAAGAGTTACCATGATAAGAGAAGGAAACCTCTCCAGTTCGAGGTGGGAGATTTCGTGTATTTGAAGGTATCACCCACCAAGGGAGTGCAGAGGTTTGGGATCAAAGGCAAGTTAGCCCCTCGTTACATTGGACCTTATGAGATCATAAAAGCATGTGGACCCATGGCATACAAATTGAAGTTACCTCCAAAAATGTCTGTCATCCACAATGTATTCCATGTATCCCAACTGAAGAAGTGTGTTCGATTGCCGACTGAGATCATAACAGAACCAGAATTGGAGATAGAGCCAGATCTATCGTACCAAGAGTACCCCTCCAAGGTTCTGGATTGCAAAGAAAGATCAACTCAGGCTAAATCGATCAAGATGTATAAGATCCAATGGAGTATTCACTCAGAAGAAGAGGCTACTTGGGAGACTGAGGAATTTCTGCGTTCCAACTTCCTCGATTGTCTACCTAAGGAAATTGGTACGTAACCATGCCCAACCCTCCCCCTGCCCTTTGAATCAAAACATAAGAAAAATGATCTTAAAATAGCAAGAGTTAATTGTAAGACTAAAGTTAAAAGGACTTCCTTCTGAAGTTGCAAAGAGGATGACATTTGAAGAGCAGTTTGTCATAATAAATAAAGCACCCACTTCAAGCAAGCCTTAACCCTCACTTCACCCCGGGAGGACTCTGACCCGAATCTTGGGACGAGATTCCTTTAAGGGGGGAAGGCTGTGACACCCCAGTATCACCTAGGGTTTCTTCTCAGTACTAACTCAAGGACCATTATCACATGTGAACCAAATAGAGGAATGAACATCATAAATTGATAACCAAGATTTAAGTAAGTCTTTTTCATCTTAAGAAATTCTCCTTAGTCATGCCATGCACCTCAAGGTAAGAAGAACTCACAAACCCTAATTAATCCTAAGTGGGCCACTTAAGCACATAAAAGGAAATTGGGAAAAGACTTGGGAAAAATAAAATATTTTGATATGAACCAAATAAAAAAGTTTTAGTGCACTAAATAACCTACAAAATATAGTAAGAAAGTTTGGCCATTTGAATTTTCCAAAATCCCCAAATCAGCCTATGAACTAATGTCCTATGGGAAAATTCAAAAATTCAGAAAACTAAATTTCAAACCCTTTCCCAAAGTTCAGAAGTGTTCCCTATTTTCCAAGGCTCGAATCCATAAGGTCTAAATATCAAAGTGGCGCCAAAATACCCTAGGAACACTCTGGAGAAGTTTGAGATCAAACCAAAATCGTTTGACACGACTTGACACAGGTTTTGTCTCGGTTTGGGAAGTGCTGACAAAGCTATCTTCATGCCACCATATCTTCTCATCGAGGCCATATCTTCACTCGAGACTCACACACGACAGGAAGACCTTGGCACGGTGAAGAGACGCTACACATGATCCTTAGCAAGATATGCACGTTTAGGTCGGCCAACAGGCGTTTGAACTCGGGCAGAATCACACTTCCACATGTTCGATCGCGTGCTCAAGCGCTCGGCCACGCACTGGCTGCCCTCTGTGCGCCTGTCCCCCACGCCTGCGCCCAGCCATGCCTGAGGGTGCCTATAAGTACCCCAAGTGCGCAATGGTCTGCCCTTCACTTCGCTTCACGCCCCGAGCAAGAACTCCTACTCCGGCGAGCTCTCCTCCGCCCACCATCACTACCCGAGCCTCAACCACCGCGACCAGCTTCCTCTAGCCACGTCCAAGCCGTGCCAGTCACTCAGTTAGCTTCGCCAGTGGCCTGTGAAGCTTTCCAAGTCCTCAGACCCTGGCAGAGCCTCACCGGAGACCCAGGATCGCCCTCGCCGGACTTCGGTCGCCCGCAGCCGCGTGTAGACCGAGCAATCCGGTGAGCCATTCTCAAATTCCTTGCGCGCACGTCTTCCTTAACCTTTGGTGAAGCTCCCTGACCCGTTCAATTGAACTATGGCGACGTGAGCAGGCCGGATGTCTCGCCACCGACGAGCTCCCCCTCCTGCGCACGTGGACCAACCTGCTCCGACCACCACCACCGACGATCCGTACCTCGACGTGATCGCCAGAGACCCCCGGACCTCACTTGACCTCTCACCAGAGCAACCTCGCCGCCGGTAAGCCCCTCCGCCCCTTTCTTCCGCCGCGGTCACTGTTCCATTAGGGGAAGGATCGCGGCTTCGATTTCGCAAAACCCTAGGGGGTTTTCTACAGAGTCATAGACTTAGATGAATAGTGAACCGAGGATCTGTCTGTAGTACACTTAAAACCTTTTGCCAGGGACCCCAGTGCAAACCCCTTTTTCCTTTATCCATTTCTGTTTATTCTTTTTAAATTCATCAGAGAACTTAGGAAATTTATATCTTGAGAAATATTCAACCAAATTTAGCCAAACCAATTTTACTGGATTCAAAATATTATGAACTATCACATAAAAATATTGAACCATGTACTTTTTGTTCTAAATTTTAGAGTTTGGAATTAATTAAGGAAACTGACCAAACCTTATTAAAATAAAGAAAATTAGTTATGCTTCTGTGCTGAACTTAAAAAAATTTGTAGAAGTTCAAACCCCACTTAGACACTGTTTAAAAATAGTAAGCACCCCAGTATTGAAGATTTAGACAAGATTATTTATTAAAAGCCGTAATTGCCCAAAACTTAGGAAAATGAGAAAAGTACTAGAAAATAATAGACTGTGGATGCAAGTATTTTGTCTAGTCCACTTAAGTAATCAAGAACCTAGGAAAAATAAAAGGAACCCTAGTCCAGAACAATTTAAGGTGAAATAATTTATTAGGCACTAATAAAACTAGAAAGGCCATTATTAAAAATATAAGAACAATCTCAAAATTGGTATGAAAAATTCAGTAGACTTGTAACTACTAGGACACCACTACAAAAATGATAAATACCCCAGCCCATCATCTTAAGTGGGTTGAACAAATAAAACTTGATATTGAGCCATATTCTAATTAAATTATAAGCAAGTCAAAAAGTATGCAACAGTGGGCAAATAAATTTTACCAGATTATTAATAGACTAGACCTCCAGAGAAAAATGCAAAACCCATTCAAAACTACAAAGTAATACCCATTATCCCTACCTCATGAAAAAGGCCATTTAATTCAAGAAATTCCTACCACCCTTTCCCTTAAGCAAAAAGTTTCCAAACTCTAGAATGATTGCTCTTACATAATGAAGAAGATAGGAAATATTAGAAATCTGTTGTTTGATATTTTTCAAGTATAGTGGTAGTAGAAAGCACTCCTTTGGCTAGAAACTTTAGGAAATCATAATAAAATAACTAATAAGTCTTAGTGGCTCAAAATTTGTACAAAGTCATGCTATAACATATGAATACCAGAAAAAATAAGTCTTAGAGAATAACCCCCTGTTAAAAGGAAGTTGTAGTTCAAAACACCCCTTTTCCCAAGCATTTGATAATTTTGTGTAGAATGAACCCCTCACTTTTAAGCCCCAAATTTTGAGACAGAGAATTGTACACCAGTAAGAAGCCACTGTAAGTTTTGCAGAATTTTTGGAAATTTATTAAGCTATCTTATAGTTCAAACCCACCATAAAAGCATAAAAGAAATAGAGAAGAAGAGAGAATTAGAAAGATTAATAAGTATTACCCCAACATGGCAGCTAAGAATATTGTTAAAAATATCCATAAGATATAAAGAAAAAAATCAGTAGAACACTAAAAATGGGTTAACCATTCAGTAATCAATTAACCCTAAGTGGCTAAGTGTACCACAAAAATCTTCGGTAGTAAGAATAAGCTCTACCTTATTAACTTGATCATTCCCCATCAAATCTTAATTGCTAAATTACATATCATGCCATGCATATATCTTACTTATTGCATTCATTAGATTGCAATCTCGCTGACGGAGAGTACGTGCTCATCTTTGAGCAAGGAGTTGTCCACGAAGAAGACCAGGAGCAAGCTCCCGAGACTGCCATCGAGGATCTCCCCGCAGCCCCAGCATTTGAAGGCAAACCTCGGTTTTATGCATAACCATTTATATATGCTACTTTACTACACTTAATGTTTATAGGCTTGGAATGTGCACTTAAGTGTAGGAGTTGCTTGAAACCTTAGTTGCATGAATTCAGGATTCCTTTTTGAGATGGATACTAGTTTGCTAGGTCGAGTAGCTGCTTTGCTAATTAGGATCTCGGTATAAGTCGAGTGATTTTTCTAGCACTCGTGCAAGGTCAAGAATTGATTGTATTCATCTTGATAACGGGATCTATGATGGTCTATGGATTTGGATCCAGGGAGGATGCCTTGTCTATGAGACGGGAAAAAGGAATTAAGGATTAATGTGTGGATACCTGAGTCAAGCGTTTGAACGTACTAAATACATGTAAGGAAATACGGTAACCGGTAAACCTAGTACCTGAGTGAAGCCGGACGTGGACTTTTCTCCTCACTCGTCCTGAGACTAGGTCTCCCATGCTAGCTATGGTGGGTACAAGTGTGGTCACTGCACAGCGGCAGCCGGGGTCAGTGGAGCATTGTATGCCAAGGCGGTGAGCTCTGGCCGCGAACGGGGAATCGATGGGGACGATTGACGTGTGTGGGGACGGAGTGCCCTGACATGTCATGTGTTTTGGTTTATCTTGCAAGGTTAAAACTCGATTCGAATCGTCTGCTTCTCGTAGTTAATGAGACTGCTTGACCCCTTGTACTACATCGAGTAAGAAGTGAAATGAGGTTTCATATGAGATAACTTGTTGATTGTACTAAATGATTGTTACCATGTATGCTTAGAAAGAGCAAACTTAGCTAAATTAATAATACTAGGATTGGAAAAGCTAAAAATTGATTTTAGACTTAGCTAGTGCTTTTGGCAAACCAAAACCCTCAGCGAAACAGCTGCATGGTCTAGAGGTAGAGGAGTAGATTCCTCACACTGAGTAAGTCTAGTTGAGTATTAGTATACTCAGCCTTGCTTGTGGCATAATTTTTGCAGGTGCACTTCAGGATATGGTTGATGGTGTAACTTGGCCTACCACCCTGCCACCGGGATGGACGGTCGAGTGGGATGCTGCTCTAGCAGGAGAGGAGCAGGAGGAGTAGTAGGCTAGGCCTTGCCCTATTCCTCGCTTTTCGACGATATCGATTATCCGCTGCAGTTTATCGTATGAACTTATTTTAGTTACTTGAAAAACTCCGATTTATGTAATAACTCTAGTACTTTGGTTTTTCCTGTTTTATTGTATTTCTTCAGTGACTCACCTTCGAGTGAGTTTGTGATATTTGATCCTGGTTAAGTGGCTCTATCAGACTAGATCTGTGGGACTGACGGGTTATTCTGATTTAAGTGTGTTGCGGCCCCTGAGGCATGACTTAGGCACTTATGCTAGAATAATTTGGGCGGTTCTACCACAAAAGTCAGTATACATTTGAGAAAAAGTCACCTAAGGGTGCAGTTGGATACGCACAACAAACATGCGAAGTCAGTATACATCCGAGCAAAAGTTGCCTAAGGGTGCAGCTGGATTAGCACAGAAAGTGAGTGAAGACACCCAAGGATACAAAGTCATCCTAACAGACGCAAATATTCTGAACAAAAGTCACCTAAGGGTGCAGTCGGATTAGCACAAAAAGTGAGCGAAGACACCCAAGGGTGCGAAGACTTCCTAGAAGATGCAAATATTCCGAGCAAAAGTCGCCTAAGAGTGCAGCCAAATTAGCGCCAAAACTACGCGAAGACACCTAAGGGTGTGAAGTCGCCCTATTAGATGCAAACATTCCAAACAAAAAAATAAGAGTCGCTTAAGGGTGCAGCCAGATTAGCATAAAAAGTGTGCGAACACACTCACCAGACACCAAAAGCAATATAGTCGTCGTTGGGCAAAGGGGGCGAGGGCACTGTTTCGCTCTAAAAAATTGCCAAGCAACGACAATACACATATCGTATTCTTTAGGGTTACAAAAGATCCTCCTTTAGAACAAGACCGGCCTCCCAAAAGTTAAACAACATGAGCTCGTGCTCTTTCGCCTTCAAAGAGCGCCCTAAGCTCCTGATCATCAAAACAACAAGGGCCAAGAACCCCTTCAGCTGTCTGCACTGGTAGAATCTGACGAGGTAGTGCGCCACTCACTCAAAAAGTCTACTCCTATTACAATCGTTCATCAGTAGTAGGGCGTGAAGTCCCTGCCGCACTGGGATCGACGTGGTTAGCTACTGCATGGGACGATTGCTCCTTCGCACCCATATCGGCAACACCACCGTCCTGGGTGGCCAAGGAACCCTCCAAGCCAGCAAGGTTCTCAATCTCCTCGTCCCATAATGCCTGCTGCAAGAAAACAAGAAAGCATTAGAGATCTCAAATGTAAACACAATTTTCTACCCTCGACCAGAAAAAAGGCCTTCACATGCTCCAACGCACGACCAGCCCTTTCCCTGACAACAACGCGACCATGCGGCCCCACATCCGATCATACAGCGCCCAAGCAGACCGGTTTAGTATAGCGTCGACCTAGAACACCTCCCGGTTGAGGTCCTCATTGCCTTGGTCAAAAGCTTTGAAGTGCCGACAGCCTTCGTGGGACAAAGCATTTGCATGCCTTCTGTAACGCCCTAAATTTGGGGGTATAAATTTTCTTCTCCAATATTCACCAAATTCAGGCGTTACTCTCTTTTTCTCTTCCTGTTTTGCTCCTTCCTCCTACTTTCAAAGCAATATAGAGACTGCTATCCGTATCGCATGTAACCAAAACCTAAGTTGATATTGTTGTTGCATCATGCCAGAGCATATTTATTTTGTCTGATGTTGTGCCTAGGTGTGCGTTCGTCTAGTTTCGGTTTTTCGATTCATGGATTAATCTCGATTAGGAGCAGGTAAGATCGAGTAGAGGGTAGTTGGCCTAGCTCGGCCCTAGGCGCACTCCCAGGTACCCCACCCTCCCTATGCGCACCCTCCTCCCCCTCATTCTCTCTTTCCCGCACAGTAACCTCTCTCTCCCTCTCTTCCACCTCTCTCCATCTCACTCCTTGCCCTAGGTTGGATCCCGATGAGCGGTTGCTGTTGTCCATCGAGCCTATGGTGGGCTCCCCTCCCCTCTCTCTCCTTCACTAACCGATCCCCTCCCCGTTGATCCCCTCCTCGGCGCGGCCCCCTGCCCGGTGGCCCGGCCAAGGCGCGACCCTCGGGCGCGGCCAGGTGCGGCCTCAGTGTGGCCCTCGGCTCACGGCTGCGGCACGCAGCCAGGGCACGGCCAGCCGCGGCTCGGCGTGGCCTCAGCGTGCGGCCCGCTCCCGACGCGCGTGGCCCTGTCCCGTGCGTGCAGCCCTAGCTCATAGTAACGTTTAAATTCAGTTTAAATTCAGTTTTAAATTCAGTTTAAATTAGATCATGTGTCGTGTCACGCGCTTCGTCGTACGACAATTCATTTTAAATTTAGTTTAGATTGCATGTGGTGTCGCGCGCTTCGTCGCTCGACGATCCGTTTTAATTTCAGTTTTGATCGCGTGTATTGTCGCGCGCTTCGCCACGCGACAATCCATTTTAATTTTAGTTTAAATTACATGTTATGTCGCGTGCTTCGTCACACGACAATCCGTTTTTAATTCTGTTTAAATCATGCGTTGTGTCGCGCACCTCGCCGCGTGACGACCCTTTTAATTTCCGTTCGAATTTCCGTTTAGATCATGTGTTATGTCACGCGCTTCGTCGCGCGATGATCTTTTAAATTTACCTAGGATCGAATATAATAATTAAGGTGCATAGTGTAACAACAACTAATCAAATACCGAACTAATTAAAATCGAGTGCTGATTTTATTTTATGCATTGCATGATTGTTAATTAATATGATTACATTTAGATAAGTATTTTAATCTATAGCTACTTAACGTAATTGCCTCTCGACCGTAGCCTCGACCGTTGTAATTTCTTTCTCGCATAGTCGTTGATGCGAGCTCTGCGCCACACGTCTATTTAGTTGTAATATTTTATTGTGGTGTATTGTTTATTTCTATGTTAAGATTGTGAAATGTATGATTGAACTTGTATAGATAATGGTCCTGTTGGTGGAATCTGAAGGAGCTGTAGGCAAAGACTCTGAGCAGTAGCTGGTTGGTGAAGACAAGTGTCCTCTGACCTATTTATGTCCCACTCATTTTATAATTCACTTCCTGCATTTACACAATTTATACCTAAGGATTGACTAGCATTCTGTTTATCCTGTCCTTGTTGACCTATTTGGGTTGGATCATTTTTGGTTTAGCTCTATGCTAGAGCTTTACTTTAATCAATGAACGTGATGAGATTATTTATGATACGATGTTTACCTTTTTATTATGATGATGGCATTGTGATATTTAAGGGACTCGAGCGGTTTCTCGAGTGCCTCTCCATAAGAACTGGTTCGTTGGATGACCACCCGGGAAAACAGTACAACCATGAGGATGGAATGGTACGCCCTTAGCCAAATAATTAGAGGAACTGAGGTGTAGTTTGCTTCGCCGTCGTGCCGTCAATGGGGCTCGGTGTATGTGGCTCGCTCTGCCGAGGGTGGTTTGCCTCTTGAGGAGGAGTGCGGTATATTTAGGAAACCTAATGGGTGGCTACAATCTCAGGGAATCTTTGTAAACACTACAGGAAACGCCTAAATTTTCATGGGCCAAAAACCCACGAAAATAAGCTTAAACCGACGAAAATAGATTATTTTCGTCGGCATACCGACGAAAATAGCCGCCGAAAATATGTTAGACGAAAATAAGCAACTATTTTCATCGGCACCGACGAAAATAACATATTTTCGTCGGTTTGTCCAAGGCCGACGAAAATACAGCAGCTATTTACGTGGGCCCCTTTGGCCGACGAAAATACAAGCTATTTTCGTGGGCCTCTTTGGCCGACGAAAATACAGCAGCTGTATTTTCGTCGGCCTCTTTGGCCGACGAAAATAGCTGTTTTATTTTCGTCGGCCTCCGAACAGGCCGACGAAAATTAATGATACCCCCCCCCAAAACAGATTTTTCTGCACCTTTTAATTCACAGCAAAATACATATAATCCACAATGACATATACAGATTTCACAAACCATATTCACAAGCAATACCATAATTGTTTCAAACATAGTCCATACATAGTTCATACAGTTCATACAGTTTCAATACCATAATCACATCTATAATAAAGTGTATACATAGTCCATACATAGTCTATAATCAAACTCACTCCTGCGGGCTGTGGGAGTTTTGGCCACTCCCTCCTCCGCCACCAGGAAGGTGGCCACTCCCTCCAGAACCATGGAAGCCTTGGACGTTGGCAGCACCCTCCGATCCCTGAGCATTTGACACTGAACCCTGCAATTCATCAAGCATTCAAATAAGGTTGTGTATTGCTATCCCTAATGTTTGGTCACGATTTGCATAAAATTAAACATGGAACGTCACCTGTGATCCTGCATGCATCCACGGGTACTGTTGTGCTGGCCACCCCAGAGGTGGTGGCACCCACCCCGTCGGTGGCGGTGCCATCCACGCTTGAAATGGCTGAGAGCCCACCGGTGGCTGGAAGACCGGTGGCACCCATCCCCGGACTGGCTGCGATCCTTGGGGTGGTGGAGGCGTCCAAGTGCCTGGAGGTGCCTGCGTCCACCCAACACCGGTCCCGGGTGGCTGCGACGCTGGAGCTTGTCCTGGCCACTGTCCCCATCCTTGTGCCTGCGAGCCATTTTTGATAATAAAAAAGAGTTGCTATGGAATTGAAGTGTTCAGATAGTGTTACCTGGGGAGGGCGAAAAGCGGGCAAGTTCATATCAGGGCCGAGTCTAGTAGTCATTTCCTGCAAATGGATGCAACGTTAGAATCGCAACATTATACTTTGAATTCAATGACGACACGTGATGAGATAGACGAATTACCTGAAAATAAGAAGCCATATATTGCGTCAGCTGCCCAACCTGCTCCTGCGCTGCTCGAGCCTGCTCCTGTGCTGCTCGAGCCTGCTCCTGTGCTGCCCGAGTCTCCTCCTCCAGCTGAGCCTCTCGAGCAGACCTGGAGGAGCGAGAACTCCCTCCCGAAGACGATGCCTTCCCTTGACCTATTGTCCTGTTATAATCCACAACGCCGGTGCCAAAGGCAAACCTGCATGATACACATAGTTGAGCCATTAAGTGGACACATTCTTGTTAATGAAATCGTCGAATCAAACACAAACACCTCACCTGCCATGCTTTCTACCCCCACCACTGTGGTACAACGCCGAGACATCTAAGTCTGAATGCATCCAGTCGAAGTCAGGCCCATGGCGTTGAGTCATTTCCTCCCCATATGCATTCTGCAAAGAAAGTTAGAGTTGGAGTTAGACACAAAATATGCAATTTAATTCGTAAATACAAACTTGTTTACCATTTTCTCCCTTGCCGCCTCGCTGCATAGCACATCAGGGTTAGCCGGATCAGGGCCACGGTGACCACGCACGTAAACCTCCATAAAACTTGGAGCAACTCCACTTTCAGCTTCCTGCATGAAAAAGAAGAGTTAAACCATAGAATTTTCATAGATGTAACATACAAGTTTGATTTATATACTTACCATGCGGCGTGCGGTACCAAGGTGTCCATCGGCGCCGTACCTATGCCCCGGTCCTTCAGTGCCACGGTTGACACGGTGCTTGTTGGACTCTGCAATCCACTCAGGCGACGCCCATCTCTTTGCCAACCACCTCCAGGCTTCCATGTCCTTCGCCAGCCAATCCACAACGCTCTCCAGGTACTGCTCCTCTGTGAGGTAGATCTCATTGGCCCCTAATGCTTTGCTCATTTTCTGCCCCTTTATCTTCTTGTAGTAGTAGTTGACGGCCAGCGATGCGAGCATTGTACATGGCATCCTTGATGACCTTATCAGCGCACTTCCGAAAGTGTCTCTTCACACGTGCCCACTGAGCCTGATCCGCCTCGATGTCATCCGGCAATTGGAACCTCCCCTACATATCAATGGAGAAGTTAAGTTAAAGTAAGATTAGGAGAAGCAATAATGCAGTGAATTGCTTATATACGAAAGTAAACTCACCCAGAACTCGTCCCACACAGCCACCTGACAAGTCCTTGGTTTTTGTTCTGAACTTCCCCCTCCGCTACTGCTTTCCCCTGGCTGGACATAGTCCTTCAGACCCCAGTCGGCCCACTGCATAGCCGCGAACCTCTCGCCATTGAGCTCCACCATGCCAGGGTAGTAGAAGCGACAGAGGCTACCCAACACCGCGTTCACCTTGGGACGTCTGCCTGTACCGTCCCAAGTCAAGTCTTCCCATGACCTACAAACATTAATAAAACAAGTAAACCAGTGCAATCACGTTCATATTAAAAAATTAACACAACAGAAATAAGCCCCACCATTCTCCATGCGGCCGGATGAGCCTCCTCTCAGCAGGCCTCGGACCAAGCGCATTGCTCTTCTTATACCTAAGTATACAAGTAAATTAAATATGATGAAATGATTTAAAACTAATATCAATTAAACTAATATGCATAATAATACCTGAAGGATGTAGAACCATCTGACGCATCGCCCGCGCTGCCTGCCCCCATAGGGTCAACCTCCTCATCCTGCTCACCCTCCTCATCCTGCTCACCCTCCTCACCCTGCACATGAGCATCCTGCTGAGGAGTCTCCTGCTCACCCTCCTCACCCTGCACTTCGTCTAGACAGTCGAGAAGTTGCTGCTGCCTCTGTCGGCTCTGTGAGGTGCCCTGAAAAAGCCCACTGCCCGAGCTGTCCTCGCTGGCCGCGCTGCCCCCACTCCTCCTCGATCTCCTATGCTTGAACATGTTCAACTGTAGATAAATTAATGTCAAACCACAGTATATGAAACAAATAATATGAAAATTAATAATGTGGAAATTGGAATACATAGCTTAATTGATTAACTAAAAGAAACATACTAATCAAAAGTCATCCGCATCCGATGATGCTTCTTCGGCTCGTTGTTTATTCATACGCTCTTGATTTCGTTGGATCCTTACTGATCTTCTAACGACGACAGGTCGTTTGCGCTTTGACCTAGGTTCTTCAATTAAGTCGCTTGAATTGCAACAGAGATTTTCTAGTCCTTCTCCATTGGTCACATGGAATCGGTGAGCTATGTCTTGATTCGACGCCGCTTCTGGTTGAAAAACAGCATCATCGTTGTCCCTGCTCGTACTCACGTAGTCAGCACTCTCTGGAGCGACGACTTGTGGGTTGACTTTGATTGCAACCCACCAAGCCCTAAGGCTTGGGTGAGGATATGGCAGGTAGTACACTTGTTTTGCCTGATTTGCAAGGACAACATCGCTCATACTGCTCGGAATCCTAGAGCTATGCTTCACCTCGACATTACCATACTTGTCGACACGAGTCCCACTATGAGCATCAAACCAGTCGCACTCGAAAAACACGACTTTAAGTTCCTTGGGGCCATCGAAAATCAACTCTACAATGTTTTGAAGAACACCGTAATAGTCCACTACTTTGTCATCGTCAACATATGAACTTGCCAACACACCACTATTGGTGGTGGCTGCCAATGGTCGACTCTTCTCCAATTTCGCGGTTCGGAAGCGATATCCATTTACATCATAGCGAGTATAGTTCCGGACGGACACAGAGGTATGTGCCATTTGCTGCAAGTCCGGGTGCACAGAGTTTTTGGAAACCTATACAAGGAATTAGTATATGCATTATATCTTCGAAGTCCAAAATTCAAAGATTAAGTATGGACAATGAGAGAACGACAATTACTAACATAATTACGAAACCACTGCACGAAGTTTGGTCCACCTTTCAACCCATCACGTCGAAGATTTTCTAATTGGATGGCCGTAGGTTTACTAGTAGATTTCCAACATTCTTCATCAAACATGCTGGACATATTAGAAACATGGAGATTACACACTATAGAAATTATGAGATGAGAAAATGGAAGTAACTATGAGGAAAACTTACTCGAACGCCTCCTGTGTGCTGTCAATATTGCTATACATATATAGCATTAGCGTGTTCAAATCTGATCCTTCAATGTGACGTACACTCCCTTTTCCAACTGCTTTACCCGGATTCGCAAAAATTTGAAGGGTGCTTTGGGGCGATTCATTTTCGACATGAAGTCGCACTGAAGGAGCAAACACATTGTTGGCTCGAGCGAAATACCTGGTTGAGAATTGAGATATCTCCTTAAGGGCAAAAGCCTCCGCAATACGCCCTTCGACTCTAGCCTTGTTGCGAACAGACGCCCTGAGCTTTTTCAACGCCCTTTCTATAGGATACATCCACCTGAATTGCACTGGTCCGCCTACCAAAGCTTCCCAAGGCAAATGCACAATTAGATGTTGCATCACATTGAAGAATCCTGGCGGGAAAACCTTTTCAAATTTACAAATAAGAATTGGAATTTCTTTCTCAAATTTCTGCATCAACCTCTTCGATACCGTCTTTGCGCATACTTCCCTATAGAAGTAACTCAGCTCTGCAAATATGCTCCAAAGCTCATCCTTAAAATAGCCTCGAAACATCATGGGCATCAGCCTCTCCATAATAATATGGTAGTCATGGCTTTTCAAACCGATCAATTTACCGGTCTTCAGATTGACTGCCCGTTTCAGATTTGCCGCATATCGATCTGGAAATTTCAGATTCTTCAACCACTTAAATATTTCTTTCCTTTCATCTGGCTTGAGGCAGTAATCAGCTCGCGGCCTACTCTCATGCCCTTTATCGCTTACTTTCAACTCGAGCATCGGTCTCTTACAAATTTCAGCCATGTCTTTTCTTGCCTTCATATTATCTTTCGTTTTATCAGTCACATCGAAACATGTGCTTATGATGCTTTCAGCAACATTACGCTCTTGGTGCATCAAGTCTATGTTGTGCGGCATGATCAAGGCTTTTGCATACGGAAGATCCCATATTGATGAAATATGGGTCCAGTTGTGGTCCTCCCCGTAGCCTTGAAACCTATCATTTTCTCCTTGCTTCAGACAAGCATGCCATGCCATTATCTGCGGTGCAGTTTGCCTCTTTGGTGGCCCATTTCTGATTTTGGCTCCACTTCTGAATGCAGTAAGCGAATTCCTGAAATCATGCTTGAATGGAGTCCAACGTCGATGAGCATCAAAGAATGACACTTTCCCACCATGCTTCAATCTGAATGCATCCGTATCATTCATACATATGGGACAGCACAACCGACCATGAACACACCATCCAGACCAATCTCCATACGCCAGCAGATCATGCACTGACCACAAATAAGCAGCGCGCATGGTAAACTCCTTTTCAGTATGGCTGTCATAAGCCTTCACACCTCTCCACAATTGTTTCAGCTCTTCAATTAAAGGGCGAACAAACATATTCAGCTTTGGCCCTGGATGCTCGGGGCCTGGGATGACTAGTGCAAGGAACATGAACTCTTCTTTATTGACCAACTCAGGAGGAAGATTATATGGCACAATGAAGACAGGCCAACACGAGTAAGGGCTTGCACTGGTATTGAAAGGTGTGAATCCGTCCGTCGATAGACCAAGCCGTACACTCCTAGGGTCGTTTGCAAATTCGGGATCAAACTCGTCAATTGCCTTCCACGCATCACCGTCCGACGGATGGACCATTATGTCTGGATCAGTGACGAGACGTACACCATTCTTTGGCCATGTCATATGCAGAGCTATTTCCTTGTTGAGGAACAACCTTGAAAGCCGAGGAATGATGGGCAACCGACGAAGTTGCTTAGCTGCGACCTTCGTAACTACCAATTCACCCTCATCATTTGTCACCTCGACATATCTAGAAGCTTCACAATGCTTACAACGGTTCAGCTTGTCATCCTCCTCAAAGAATAGCATGCAACTGTTGGGACACACGTCGATCTTCTCATATGTCATCCCAAGACCAGCCAACATCTTCTTTGCGAAGTACATATTCTTTGGCAACTTATGATTCTCCGGGAGAACCTCGCCCATTAGTTGGACGATGTCGTTGTAAGCACTGTTTGAAATGTTGTGCTTCGACTTTATCGCCATTAGTCTTGTGAGAGTCCCAAGAACTGACATCTGAGTGTGCTCGTGCAGTCTCTCTTCCCCCGCGGCGAGTAGCCGGAAGAATTCCTGAGCATCGCGTGGAAGCTGCCCCGGCTCCTCAGCGTTCATTTCAACCTCCCTACCAAGATCATGCAACATGTCGTCCATCCTATCATGATCATCATCAAGTTCCACCTCTGCGTCAACGTGTCTAATACACTCTCCATGCCAGTACCATACAAGGTAGTTCGGCATAAACCCACTTTTGCAAAGGTGTTTCTCCATTTCTTCCTTCTTCTGAGGCCACTTGTTCTCGCAACGATTGCAAGGACACTTCACTAGACGACCAGTTGCGTCTTTGAAAGCATGCTCAAGAAAAGCCTTTGTTACAACCATCCATTCATTCGAATGTGCCCCATCCTTTCTCCACCCGTCATACATCACCCTCCGATCACCGTCCATTTCAAAGGCTAATTAAACAAAAGACAAATAACATCAACGATCGTCCGTGGCTTAGGTGAACTCCCTATTAGGTAAAGGCCCTAACCACCCAAGAGTGTAGGCCGATGCTTGTGATTTGTGACGTGTAGCCTACGATTGCCGTGAAATTTCGGCAGCATAACCCCGCTGCTCTCCAAGCACACGCCTGAACACGGTGTGTTGGAGAACAACTGGGTTACACAACCGAAATTCCCCGTCAATCGTAAGGCACATGTCACAAATCACAAGCATCGGCCTACACTCTCAGGCTGTCCAAAATACGTGGACAATTCCGGAACGGCAAACCTCACAAGCCAGTGTGACGTTCGCCGTTCCCGAACGGGTGACACATACGGTTCGCTACGGTTAACGATTAAAACTAAACTCTAAACATTAAAAAATAACTCGGAGACAAATATGAATTTGAATTAAAGCAAACAACAGTTAAACTAATCACAACACGACAAGATGACTAATATAAATTAATGACTTTCAACATAAAAAGTGACTTTGGCTTGTTCCCACATAAAAAGTGACTTTAAGTGACTTTGACTTGAAGCCTATATGATGGTGAACAAGTTTCTTTAAGTGACTTTGGCTTGTTCCCACATAAAAAGTGGAGAAAAATGCCCCCAAAGATCAGCTGCTAGGCATTTCTGTAACTGAATTTGGAAGCACTAAGCGTAAAAGTACTCCCAAATACTCCCAAATACCCTACCTAGCTACTACCAGCATAGATTTTTTTCATCACCAAGGTACCAGATCAGTGGCACCACCAATGTAGCAGCAGATCCAGCAATGTAGGCCACATCCTTCATGGTCATAATATGAGTTTACCAAACGGAGAATCATGAGGCAAGGCAATGCGCTGTGCCCACTGACTCTACAACCGAAAAAGGAAGCAGGAAATCAATGGCTGGACCTGGCGTGCTCATATCCTTCGCAACATGCAGCGGCTATGTCCTATCCTATGTGCTAGGATAGGAATGCAAAATCTGCAGCTTTGCAGACGTTTGTTTATGTTTTATACTGGAGTATGAACCCATCTACGCGACGTAACGGCCGGCAAAATGTGAGAAGTTGATGGCAGAATAAAAGAGAAAAACAAAGGATAACACATGCATGCTCTCGAGACTCGAGCTCAACTGGACACATCACACATCGCAGGCTAAACAAAAGCTGCACAGGTCTGGTTGTTTTCTTTTGCTTTTGGTTTAGGGTCATTTCTTGGGCCGTTGCGCAACCAACCTGTGAGAATTTAGAATAGCGGAGACAAGAACTGGGTCAGATCTTAAAGGTACCTGCCCACCGGTTCCCTCGAGCTCGAGGCGGATATCAACTTATTGAGCTTCCTCCACTTCCCAACAGACAGCAAGCACAGCAGCCTTGTTATCTATCTATCTTCCCAAAGCTGAAGAAGGAGGCCCAGAAGTTAACAGTCGGGCCTTGTAATTAACCGGAGAGAAATACGAAAACTAGTAGCGAAAGGAAAACAAAGAAGTGAACTGGATGGACTGAGCTGAAGAATCCATATATATCACATGCATGATATCCACTGCGGAAACAGAGATTTTCGGTTGAGCGCAGGGCAGGGCAGGATTGCGCAGAGAGTAGAATGGACAATGCATCGGACTAGCAAGCGGTGGCTTCCTTACCGGTGTCGGAGTAGGTCGATCCAGATCCGTCCGGTTGGATCTCCGCCGCGCCGTGGCGGGTTCGGAGGCGGCGGCGAGAGGTGGGGCGGCGGCGGAATGGTGATGAGAGACGGACGGAGTGCGGAGGAGGGGGAGAGCCTACACGCGATGAGGCCGAGATGGATCCGGAGATGGATCCTGGACTTGGGGTTGGGAGCAGGCCGGCGGCTGTGGTCGGGTGGTAGGCTAGCTGTGGCTGAGTGCGCCAGACACGAGCGAGAAGGTCGGGCTGAGTGCGGCGCTGCGGGATTGGGACGAACGAGCGAGTGCGGCAGGCCGAGATGGACGATTTAGGGCCACTATTTTCGTCGGCCTCAGTGAGGCCGACGAAAATACGCCACATTTTCGTCGGTCCAGAGGCCCACGAAAATAACTTCCGTATTTTCGTGGGCCTGCCCACGAAAATATACCCCGGCCCACGAAAATACGCCACATTTTCGTCGGTCACGAGGCCGACGAAAATAACAACCGTATTTTCGTGGGCCGGCCGACGAAAATAACACGGCCCACGAAAATTTATGCGTTTCTTGTAGTGAAAGGCTACATAGTGAAACCTTGCCTATTCACCTTGGTAGTGTTTAAGGGTTTGATCGGCTCGAGGCAAAAAGGAGTCATGGCTATAAGTGCAATCAACCCTAACTAAGGGTTTTGGTGATTTGATGACAAAACAAATAAGTGTACTAACAAGTTTGCTCCTAGTATATGCTCATAATGTACAGGAAGTAAAGGAGTCACAACCACAGTTGAGAAGTCAAATAGCAAGTTTCAAGGACAAAAGAAAACACATATGCGGTACCCTTGAAAAGACTCCATGCGACAGATGTATAAAATTTTATGTATATCTTGAGTCACAGGATCTAATTCTTCCTTAGTAGTTTTCACACAGGCAATGGTGTTTGCTTTAGCTCATGCCTCCAAATTCAAAAGCTATTTTTGAAAACCAAAATCTTTTGAACGCTCTATGTCTGACAGTTGTTGGGTTTGAGAAACTGAGAGTGTTCTTGTTGAAAAGCAGTTGAACTTCTTCAGCTGCAGTTGAGCTTTTTCAGCTGAGTTGAGCTTCTTCAACTGTAGGTGAGCTTTTTCAGCTACAGTTGAGCTTTCTCAACTACAGTTGAACTTCAACTTCAACTGTGAACCTCTTTGACCATACACCAGTTGAACTTGCCTCCAGGCTAGTTGAACTGGGGTTTTCTCTCCTGAACTCTCTAGTCAAGACCAGTTGAACTGGTCCCAGGGGCGGTTCAACTGGTCCCTGACCCCTCTGACCACTATCCAGCAGTCTGCCAGTTCAGATTGTAGACAGACCGACAGAGCTGTCAGGGGCGGTTCAACCGGTCTAGGTCACCTTGATCAGACTGTGCGGCAGTCTGCCAGTCAGACTGGCAAACAGACTGCTAGGTCTGCCAGGGGTGGTTCAACCAGTTTGGGGTCGGGAATTCTAGTCAAACGACTAGTTTTGAGCCGTGACTATAAATAGGACCCCACACCCCTCTCTTTAATGCTGCTGGTCACACCCACATTCATTGCGCACCTAACTTGAGACAAAGGCACACTTCTCTCCCTCTCTCACACAAAACTTGCTCTAGATTCAACTCGGTTGAAGGAGCCCTTTGGTGTGAGGTTTGTGCTTGTGCTCACAGATTTGGTTTTCGTCTCCCATCTCATTCTAATCTCTTGAGCTTGTTGCAAACACCTCTTGTGCATTTTTGGTGTTCTTGAAACCCTAGGTTTCAAGACGGTTTGAGGTTACTTAGGAGTCTCCAAATTTGTGGACGAGCCCAAGAAGTTTGTAATCCCCGCTCTTGTGAGCAACGTTTGAGATAAGGGATCCCTTGACCTTGGTGGTCGGGTTGTGGAGGATTAGGGTTGAAAAAGACCCGGCCCTTTGTGGGCTCCTCAATAGGGAGTAGGACACCTTTGTTGTGTGGATGAACTTTGGGATAAATCTTGTGACTTATGTTCTTGCTCGTTCTATGATTGAGATCTTATTTGGCAAGATACACATATAGGTTTACTCGTCGTGTGGATCTTGTGGTGAAATAACTCTCGAATCTTCACAATCCACACTTTGCCTATTAGTTGCATTTTCCTCTATAGATTCACACTATATTTTTCACATAGTTCATAGTCTACATTTACTTTAACAGTTGGACTGGTTCAGAGTAGTTCAACTTGCCCGTGTAGCAGTTGAACTGGCCTACACCAGTTGAACTGTAGATTTAACAATATTTCGAAGTTTATGGTGAATAATTTCAGGTTAGCCTATTCATCCCCTCTACGCTATTTTCAATTGGTATCAAAGCTTCGTGCTTCGTTTTACGCTTAACCACGTGAGGAAATGATCATGTCTACACAAATGGACCATGTGGATCCCCTTAAGGAAATCCCTACCACATCCACTGGTGAGGAAATGGACCCCAAGGTCCTCGACCTCGCCATGAAGATTGCCGAGAAAATGTTCCTCAAGATGAAAGATGAAGATGCAAAGAAAAGGACTGAAGAAGAAGAATCAAGAAGAAAGGCCGAAGAAGACAAAGGAAATGGAAGAATTGAATACAACGATGACTTGGTAGAGCTTTTGGTGTCAAATGTGATGAGCAAGGTAAGTCTCACCACCGAAGGTCATCCACCAAAAGTAAAGGTAATGAATTCAATAAAGTTCAATTTGATTACTCTCATAATTTTATTCCCAGCTTCTCATCGGCGCCACTTGGAAAGTTACCAACTCTTAGTGAGTTGAACTATGATGAGTGGGCCGATAAAATGAAGTCACATCTAATCGGTGTGCATACGAGTTTTTGGGAGATTGTTAACATAGGTATGAACAAGCCTGCCTAAGAAGAAGAGATGACACCGGAAATGATGCAAGAAGTGCATCGCAATGCACAAGCGGTTAGCATCATCAAAGGAAGCTTGTGTCCGGAAGAATATCGAAACGTCCAAGGAAGAGAGGATGCTCGTGATATTTGGACCATTCTCAAAATGTCACATGAAGGAGATCCTAAAGTGAAGAGACATAAGATTGAAGCCTTGGAAAGTGAGCTTGCTAGATATGATTGGATTAAGGGCCAGTCCCCCCAATTTCTCTTTGATCGGTTGATGGTCCTTGTTAATGAGATAAGAGTCTTAGGAAGTCATGATTGGAGTGACTCTAAAGTCACTAGGCTTTTCATGAGAGCCTACAAAGAGAAGGACAAGAGCTTAGCAAGAATGATAAGAGATCGAGATGACTATGAGGAGATGACTCATCATAAATTATTTGCTAAGATCCAACAACATGAATCTGAGGAATCTCCAACCAAGGCAAGGGAGTCTCATGCCTTGGTTGCAAATGAACAAGAATCTTCCAAAAAGAGTTAGATGGGCAAAGATCACAAATCCAAGAAAATTGTTGAAAGTTCTAGTGATGATGAAAGCTCAAGCGATGAAGACAAGTCAATGTTTATCAAGACTTTCAAGAAATTTGTAAGAAATAATGATAAATATCAAAGGAAAGGAAGAAAGAGGGCATGTTATGAATGTGGCCAAACCGGTCATTTCATAGCGGATTATCCAAATAATAAGGAACAAGAAGCTAAGAAGGACCACAAAAAGGACAAGTTCAAGAAGGGAGGCAAGAGCAAGGGATACTTCAAGAAGAAGAAGTATGGCCAAGCTCACATCAGTGAAGAATGGAACTCCGGTGATGAGAGTTCTAGCTCGGAAGAAGAGGAAGAGGTGGCAAACATCGCCATCCAATCCACCTCGACCTCGCGACTCTTCACCAACCTCTCCGATGACTCCTACACTCCTACTTGCCTCATGGCAAAAGGAGATAAGGAACATTTATTTAATGTTGATTTTGCACATGATGATGTTGATGATCAACTTTCTATGAAAAATAAAATGATTAAAGAATTTGGTTTAAATGGATATAATGTAATCACTAAACTAATGGAGAAGCTAGATAAAAGAAAAGCAACCCTTGATGCTCAAGAAGACTTACTCATCCTTGAAAAGGAGAGAAACCTAAAACTTCAAGGGTTGCTATCCAATAAGGATGAAATGCTTGAAGTATTGACTATGGAAATGTCTTTAGTCAAAATAACTATAGAGGATAAAGAGAAAGAAATTGTTGTTGCTAAAACCTCTATAGTTAGTCTTGCAAATGCAAAAGAAGCACTTGAATCGAGCTTATCAAGCTTAACGGTTCAAAATCAAGAACTTCAAGTGCAACTTGAAACATGCAAGAACTTCACCACTTCGTCTTTAGTGTTAGATTCTAAAGCTAGCTCCTCCAACTCTAATACTTGTAAACATTGTTCAAAATATCATGCTTCTTGTTGCTTGACTAACCATGCAAGGAAGAACAGCTCAAAGGTTGAAGTCAAGCAAATATTGAAGAAATGCTCTAGCAATGATGGGTCCAAGAAAGTTGAACCCAAGTACAAACCTTTGAAGCCCAACAATGGAAAAAGGGACTTGGGTACAACAGATACAAGGTGAACCCTAACATAGAGCATAAGGGGTGGAGATCCCCTAAGTTCATAGAAGGAACTACCCTATATGATGCCTTGGGGAGGATGCACTCTTCAAATGACAAGTCAACTCAAGTAAAGGTGAACTTGAGTAACACAAAGGATAAGATGAAGAATATTGCCTCCACAAATGGAGAGAAGTCTAAAGTTCCTATCTCTCACTCCTACCTTTGTGACCATATGTTAACATGGGATTCGGGAAAATTAGTTGTGAAATATGTGGGTGCCTACACTAAGAGAAAGGTTATGAAAAGGAGAGTGTGGGTACCCAAGGCAATAACTAACACTGTAGGACCCAATTCAATTTGGGTACCTAAAAGCATAGCATAAACTTGTTTTGCAGGTCTATTCCTTCGGTGGGTCAAGCTGGGTGCTTGACAGTGGATATAAAAATCACATAACCGGGGAGAAAGACATGTTTCACTCCTTGCAACTAACTCAAGAAGCACAAGAAATCATGTTTGGAGATAGTGGCAAGAGTGAAGTGATTGATATTGGTAACATCTCCATCACTGACCACCAATCGCTTTCAAATGTTTTGTTATTTGATTCATTAAGTTATAACTTGTTGTTCGTTTCACAGCTTTGTGGAATGGGATATGACTGCCTATTTACTAATGTTGATGTGAAAATCCTTAGAAGAGAGGATTCTTCTGTTGCTTTTACGTGTTGCTTGAAGGGCAAACTCTATCTTGTTGATTTCACAACAAGTAAGTTGATGCCTGAGACTTGTTTAGTGGCAAAATCCGACAAGGGTTGGCTTTGGCATCGCCAGCTAGCTCATGTTGGCATGAGGAATTTGGCCAAACTTGAAAAGGATAATCACTTCATTGGACTAACAAATGTTATGTTGAGAAAGATAGGATATGTGGCGCATGTTAGGCAGGAAAGCAACATGGCGTTCCACATCAACCAAGGAATATGGTCACAACTAAGAGGCCTTTGGAGCTTCTCCATATGGACCTCTTCGGACCCGTGGCCTACATAAGTATTGGTGGCAGTAAGTATTGATTAGTTATTGTTGATGATTTTTCTCGCTTCACCTGGGTTTTCTTTTTGAGTGATAAAGGTAAAACCCAAGAAATATTGAAAAAGTTTATGAGAAGAGCTCAAAATGAGTTTGAGCTAAAGATCAAGAAAGTGAGAAGCGACAATGGAACAGAGTTCAAGAATACATGTGTTGAAGAGTTCTTAGGCGAAGAAGGGATCAAACATGAGTTCTCGGTTCCCTACACCCCACAACAAAATGGTGTGGTGGAGAGGAAGAATCGAACACTTATTGAAGCCGCCAGAACTATGTTAGATGAATATAAGACACCTGACAACTTCTGGGCAGAGGCGGTCAACACCGCCTGTCATGCAATCAACTACCTCTACCTCCACAAGATTTATAAGAAGACTGCTTACGAGCTTCTCACTGGTAACAAACCTAAGGTTGATTACTTTAGGGTTTTTGGTTGTAAATGTTGTATTCTTAACAAGAAAGTCAAGAGCTCAAAGTTTGCTCGTAGAGTGGACGAGGGTTTCTTGCTTGGCTATGCATCAAATGCGCATGGATATCGTGTTTTCAACAATACCACTGGTCTTGTTGAAATAGCGATAGACATCATTTGATGAATCTAATGGCTCACAAGGGCATATTTCTAGTGATATTGCAGGAAATGAAAACTTACCTTGTGAGGCCATCAAGAAGCTCGCAATAGGTGAAGTGAGGCCACAAGAAAAGGACAATGATGAAGGGAGAATTTGAATGACAAATGGGGTCATTGATGGGGGTGCAAAGGTGGTTGGTGATAAGTGTTCCACCCAAGCAAACCCATCAACCTCAAGTCATCCAATCCTTGAAGAAGTTCTTCAACTACAAGAGATGCCAACCATTGTGGAAGATGAGCTGGAAGCAGTTGCTAGTGAAGACCCTCTTGAACAAGAGGAAAACTATGATCAAATACAAAGACATCCTCTGGTGCCTCACCCTCGAGTGCACCAGGGCATTCAAAGAGATCATCTCATGGACAACATCCTTGGTAGCATCAGGAGAGGGGTAACAACTCGATCTCATTTAGCAATTTTTTGTGAATTTTACTCGTTTGTTTCCTCTCTTGAACCACTTAGGGTAGAAGAAGCACTAAGTGATCCAGACTGGATTATTGCTATGCAAGAAGAGCTAAACAACTTCACAAGAAATGATGTCTGGTCCTTAGTAGAAATGAAGTCTGGTCCTTAGTAGCAAAACGTCATTGGAACCAAATGGGTCTTTCGCAACAAGCAAGATGAAAATGGCGTGGTAACAAGGAACAAGGCACGTTTGGTTGCTCAAGGTTTCACTCAAGTGGAGGGAATTGACTTTGGGGAAACCTATGCACCAGTAGCAAGGTTAGAGTCAATAAGAATATTAATTGCCTATGCTACTAATCATGATTTCAAGTTGTATCAAATGGACGTCAAGAGTGCATTTCTAAATGAGCAACTACAAAAGTTGGTCTATGTGGAGCAACTGCCGGGCTTTGAAGATCCAAAGAAGCCAAACCATGTCTTCCTTCTCCACAAAACTGCTCTATGGGCTTAAACAAGCCCCTAGAGTTTGGTATGAATGTCTTAAGGATTTCTTGCTTAAAGATGGTTTTGAAATAGGAAAAGTAGACTCTACTTTATTTACTCGCAAAGTTGATAATCAATTATTTGTGTGTCAAATATATGTCGATGTCATTATATTTGGTATTATTGATGAAAAATTTTGTGAGGAATTTAGTAGGGTTATGACTAATTGGTTTGAGATGTCCATGATGGGCGAGCTAAAGTTCTTCCTGAGATTCCAAGTAAAACAACTAAGGGAAGGAACTTTTCTATGCCAAACTAAGTATACACAAGACATGCTCAAGAAGTTTGGCATGGAGAAGGCAAAGCACGCCAAGACCCCAATGGCTTCAAACGGGCATCTCGACCTAAAGGAAGAAGGTAAATCACTAGATCAAAAACTCTATAGATCTATGATAGGATCTCTACTATATTTATGTGCATCTAGACCAGATATTATGCTTAGTGTGTGCATGTGCGCTCGCTTTCAAGCTAACCCGAAAGAGTGCCACTTAGTGGCTATTAAGAGAATCTTGAGATATCTAGTTCGCACCCAAAACCTAGGTCTTTGGTATCCTAAAGCTTCTTTTTCCATTTATTTGGCTACTCTCACTCAGACTATGCCGATTGCAAGGTAGATTGAAAAAGCACCTCAGGGACTTGCCAATTCCTTAGGCGGTCCCTGGTGTCATGGAGCTCAAAGAAACAAAACTGTGTTGCACTTTCCACTACCGAAGCTAAATACATAGCCGCTAGTCCATGTTGTGCTCAGTAGTTATGGATGAAGCAAACCTTGAGGGGTTTTGGCTGTGAGTTTAAAAGAATTCCATTACTGTGTGACAATGAGGGTGCAATTAAACTAGCCAACAATCTCGTGCAACACTCTAGAACCAAGCACATAGATATTAGACACCATTTTCTGAGGGACCACGAAGCAAAAGGAGATATCAAATTATGTCATGTAAACACAGAAAATCAACTAGTCGACATCTTCACAAAACCCTTAGATGAGACTAGGTTTTGCTTTCTTAGGAGTGAACTAAATATTTTGGATTCTCGTAACTTAACTTGAAAGCTGACACACACATTGGTTGAATTTTTGAATTGTGAAATGAATTTTAAAGATTTTCAAAAATTATGCTTTTTATTCTAATATGTGTATTTTGGGTTGATAATGGCAATAAATGAGCCATATAAAAATTCTCAACTCATTCCAAGTTCAACTGGGACAACCAGCTGAACTTTCAAGTTCAACTGGGAAGATCCAGCTGAACTAGTTCCCCCCAGGAACCTCCCTGGTTCATACCGGTTGAACCGGTTTCCTGGCCAATTGAACCAGTCCCTGACCGGTCCGCTATCAGTGGTCAACCTGACCATTCTGATCGTCTGGCGCGTGCATAGACTGTGCTATCAGACTACACTGACAGTCTGCAAGCGTCAGTCTGCACCTGATGCGTCAGACTTGCTTTTTTTCTGGCGCAGATCAACCGCCCCCTCATACCAGTTGAACCGGTCCTGCTGGGCTGACCGGCGGTCAAACGGTCAAACTGACCGTTCTGACTGCGCAGTGCGTCAGAAACTTTACCTTTTGTCAGAACTAGGGCTAGACGAAATGCTCGCTGGCTCACTGGCTCGCTCGGTTCATGGTCAGCTCGGCTCGGCTCGGATCGGACTCGTTTGAATTTTTTCACGAGCTGAGCTGACATCCTAGCTCGATTCGTTAACGAGCTAGCTCGGTTCGTTAACGAGCCAGCTCGCAAGCTAAACGAGCTACCATATTCCAGCAAAACGAAACTATATGCATATCATTTACAGAATAATTGATGAACATGTTATATATGTGAGGTGTCTATGGCCTATGAATTAAACTAATGATTAATGAACTATGTATATGTGTTAATTTGGTCTATGCAAATATAATTATGGGTTAAACTGTTGAACATGTATGTGAATTGTGAATTAATGAGTGATGAATGTGCTAATTTGGTGTTACATTGACGTGGTTTGTGAAACTATGAGTATAATTACTATTTTCTATTGTTAAATTAGTTTAAAATAAACTAAAAATAATTATTATGTACATATTATTTTTTCTGCTCTGCCTCGCGAGCTAAACGAGCCAGCTCGAGCTCGTAAACAAGCCGAGCCAAGCTGACTCTATGGCTCGTTATCTTAACGAGCCGAGCCGAGCTGGCTCGTTAGCTTAACGAGCCAGCTCGAACTCGGACGAGCCGAGCTGAGCTGGCTCGTTATCCACCCCTAGTCAGAACAACTTTTACTTTTGTTAGGATTCCTTTCTCTTTTCTGACACATTCTGTCTTGCGGTCAGACTGTTTTTTTCTGTCGGGTACCGGTTGAATCGGTCCCTATACCGGTTGAACTGGTTTCAACCTGCCTGGTCCAAATTTATATTTAAAGCCCCCTCTCTTGTCTCCTCTCCTCACTTCCAAGCTTTGGGCCACTTCTTCAGCCACTTGAGCCCGAAAGTTTCTTACTCCCACACATTTCAAACCTAGATTTGCTACAATCCAACTGTTAGACTTTGTTCAAATGTTTTAGGAATCCTCCCTCAAAAGTTTCTCCTTCATCCTCCGAAGCTTGGTGCATATCTCTCCGGCAGATCTTTAGTTCAAGATGGTGCGTCGTAGGAACCCATATGTGGTGGAGTTCAGCAGCGATTCTGATGAGATTCAGGAGGAATCTCTGATTTCATCTCCTCCGCCTCGTCATTCCCTCTCCAAGAGGGGCCGAGGCTCTAGTCGGGTTGAGGGGGAGGGATCTACCATGTCCTCTCAACCCTCTCACGGGGGACATCAGAAGGTTGGCTCCTCCCACTCTCGCCACAGGAGCTCCTCGACAGGGTACTTGCCCTTCCAAGAGGAAGATGGAGCCTTTGACGATGAGGTAGACCTCCTCCATCCAATGCTCCTTTCATCACCGGTCTTCGCATGCATCCGGCGACCGTGTCCTAGGGCCCTCATGAACCTCCGATTGACTTCACATCGAAGGGAGTGGACTCCCTTCAGAAAATAAGGTTCACAAACCCCGCTGTTACCCCTAGACACCCTGGTGTCCAGGACCCTCGGTTCTGGAATCTCTTCCATGTTGATTTTTACAACTCCGTCATCATATCCAAAAAGCACCCAGTCATCCGCCATCGGGTCATTGACTGGGAGGGTTGTGAGGGTATGGGGGATGATGACATGACATTAGCCCTCCGTAACTGTGAGAGAAAGGGGTTGAAAAACATAATGACTTTAGAATACCCCTGGAACGACGAAGTTGTGGCCTAATCCTATGCCACTCTCTGGGTGAAGAGAGTAGATGAAGAAGCTATTGGGTATGATTACCCAGTTATGTACTTCTTTATCCAGGGAATTTGGCATAAAGTTAGCTATCGTCATTTTGCCCATATCTTGGGCTTCTCTAATGAGGACATTCAAGGCAGCAACCTAAAAGTCCATGACATTAGGCTGCCGATGCGGGAGGAACAAGAATTTGTTCACATTTCCAAGGAAAGGGTGTTTTGGGTGACCTCAAACATGCATAGGTACTATAGGTACCTTAATTCATTGTCTAGGATGATCGTTCTTCATAAGGGCATGAATCAAATGAACGTCCTTGGGGACAGTCGGATTCTCCTTCTTCTTCTTGCTCCCAACAACCTTATCTGCATCAATGTGTTTGACATGATCTGGGAAGAGATCCTTCGTGCTTCCTGGTCTCCACTCAAGGGGTGTCTCCATGCACCCTTTATCATGAAGATGATCGAAGTAGTCAGCCAGACTTGCTTCGAGAAGCTGATCAAACACTCCCGCTATGTGTCATACTGGGTTGACGCCAACAACCCAGCTACACGTTCCAAGCGGGCTCCCGCAGGGTCTGGAAGCCCTACTTCTTCTGATGAGCCACCTCCTCAGCCTCCTCATCACGAGACCTCCTCTCGTACTGCCGCTGCTTTGCGTCCAATGGACCGCAGTGGGAGAGGTAGAGGTTAGGGCTGGGGACGGGGTCAGGGTCGGGGCCTTTTTGTGTGTCTAGGCCAAGAGCATCACTGGTGTCCTCGCCATGTGCCGCAACCAGGAGATCTAGGAGTCCGTGCATAGGCACCGGATCGAGGTGCTGCATGAGGACTTTCGTCATTACGCCGCCTCCATGGGTCATCCCTTGCCTCCGTGTTCTCCTCCGCCTCCGACCCTGCCTAACCCGAGAACCATAACGAGTGGCACCAACATGAGTATGGTGTGCCATTGGTTACCCCTAAGCATGAGGACGAGGAGTTTGATGACTCCTTCTATACATCGGCTCCTCCTCCTCCCTACCTGGGTCAGGGACCCATTCCCGGTGACCCTAGGCCATCTGGCTCTAGCCACTTTCATCCTCCTCCCTATTCGGGTCCAGGACTCATTCCTGGTGACCCAAGGCCTTCTGGCTCTGGTTACCATCACCATCCTCCTCCTCCATACCAGGGTCCTTCATCCTCATCAGGTTTTCCTTCTAGTGATGAGCCCCCTCGAGAATCATCATTTGGGGAAGATATGATGCGTGCTTTCTTCTCGGAGTACCCTTCCTACCCTCCTTCCTACCCTCCTCCTTTAGGAGGAGTATTGTGCTCTCTCTGTTTTTTGGTACTTGCTACCAAAAAGGGGGAGAAAAATCTGAGGATAGATAGGTCGTTTTCTTTTTTATTTTTTGTTTTGGCCACTGTTGTGGCTTGTATTTTATTTCTTTTGTATCAATGGTTGTAATAAAACATTTGTTATGTTATCCACTATGATATGATGGTCATCCGACGATCATCATTTGCCTCATCTGTTTTTGTGATATTTATGTTGCTATGTGATATAAATGATGAGTGTTTAGAAGTAGTCATATGCATCACAATTCTCTTTATGACACTCTTGCACCCCTCGGATAATTTTATCTAGTATGGACTTGGTCACCATCTCTAAATGTGCTGCTGGCTTGACATATTAAGTCAACACGCTTAGTTCAAAATTTTTGCACACATTTAGGGAGAGCCATCTATATACAATTATTCAAAAGAATTTTACTGCTCCAAATGTTTATCTTTCTGACCTTATATGTTTTGGCATCAATCACCAAAAGGGGGAGATTGTAAGTGCAATCAACCCTAACTAAGGGTTTTGGTGATTTAATGACAAAACAAATAAGTGTACTAACAAGTTTGCTCCTAGTATATGCTTAGAATTTACAGGAAGTAAAGGAGTCACAACCACAGTTGAGAAGTCAAATAGCAAGTTTCAAGGACAAAAGAAAACACATATGCGGTACCCTTGAAAAGACTCCATGCGACAGATGTATAAAATTTTATGTATATCTTGAGTCACAGGATCTAATTCTTCCTTAGTAGTTTTCACACAGGTAATGGTGTTTGCTATAGTCAAGTCTCCAAATTCAAAAGCTATTTTTGAAAAAACAAAATCTCTTGAATGCTCTATGTCTGACAGTTGTTGGGTTTGAGAAACTGAGAGTGTTCTTGTTGAAAAGCAGTTGAACTTCTTCAGCTGCAGTGGAGCTTTTTCAGCCGAGTTAAACTTCAGCTGAGTTGAGCTTCTTCAGTTGCAGTTGAGCTTTTTTAGCTATAGTTGAGATTTCTCCACTATAGTTGAACTTCAACTTCAACTGTGAACCTCTTTGACCATACACCAGTTGAACTTGCCTCTGGGCCAGTTGAACTGGGGTTTTCCCTCCTGAACTCTCTGGTCAAGACCAGTTGAACTGGTCCCAGGGGAGGTTCAACTGGTCCCTGACCCCTCTGACAACTGTCTAGCAGTTTGCCAATCAGACTGGCAGGTAGGCCAACAGAGCTGTCAGGGGCGGTTCAACCGGTCTATGTCAACTTGACCAGACTATGCAGTAGTCTGCTAGTCAGACTGGCAGACAAACTGCTAGGTCTGCCAGGGTGGTTCAATTGCCCCTAGGGTGGTTCAACCGGTTTAGGGTCGAGAATTCTGGTCAACCGGCTAGTTTTGAGCCGTGACTATAAATAGGACCCCGCTCCCCTCTCTTTAATGTTGCTGGTCACACCCATATTCATTGTTCACCTAACTTGATACAAAGGCACACTTCTCTCCCTCTCTCACCCAAAACTTGCTCTAGATTCAACTCGGTTGAAGGAGCCCTTTGGTGTGAGGTTTGTGCTTGTGCTCACGGATTTGGTTTTCCTCTCCCATCTCATTCTAATCTCTTGAGCTTGTTGCAAATACCTCTTGTGAGTTTTTTGTTGTTCGGTTTGAGGTTACTTGGGAGTCTCCAAATTTGTGGACGACCCCAAGAAGTTTGTAATCCCTGCTCTTGTGAGCAACGTTTGAGATAAGGAATCCCTTGACCTTGGTGGTCGGGTTGTGGAGGATTAGGGTTGAAAAAGACCCGACCCTTTGTGGGCTCCTCAACGGGGAGTAGGACACCTTTGTGGTGTGGCAGAACCTCGGGATAAATCTTGTGTCTTGTGTTCTTGCTCGTTATGTGATTGAGATCTTATTTGGCAAGATAGACATATAGGTTTACTCGTCGTGTGGATCTTGTGGTGAAATAACTGTCGAATCTTCACCATCCATACTTTGTCTATTAGTTGCATTTTTCCGCTACAAGACTTTCACACTATATTTTTCGCATAGCTCATAGTCCAGATTTACTTTAACAGTTGGACTGGTTTAGAGTAGTTCAACTTGCCCGTGTAGCAGTTGAATTGGCCTACACCAGTTTAACTATAGATTTAACAATATTTCGAAGTTTGTGGTGAAAAATTTTAGGTTAGCCTATTCACCCCCTCAAGGCTACTTTCACGGGCATCTTGATGTAATCAAATCATTACCTCTCTTATGTTATTATTTGAGCATTGTGTGATGATGTTCGAGTATGTAAATTGCTGTGTACGTGAATTCCTGATCCTATCAAGTACATGGTTCGCATTCGGTTTGCCTTCTAAAATCGGGTGTGACATAAGTGGTGTTAAAGCCGTGCTGACTATAGGACTGCTAACCTAGAGTAGAATGGCCATTCTAAGGATTATAGACCCCTATTCTCACCTTGACCTTGGTGTCACTTCAAAAGTTGGTTATATTGACCAATTCTATGTTCAATTATATATATTATACCTTGCTAAAATTTTGTTTTATTTCCTTATTTTTTATGGTTTACTTGCTGGTCATATTAGTTCTGTTCTTACTCTTATGCTTACGGTGTCTTTTGTAGATGGCTCGTCTTAGACACACAACACGGAAGTCAGTCATCCCTTTCTTCCCCTCTCGTCTCGTGGAGCGTCCGCTTCATCACCCGGTGACTAGTCAGTCTAGCCACTTGAAGAGGTTGCACCACCGCCTGCACGAGGAGCAGGAGCATCGGCGCCAGGAGCTAGAGCAGCGGGGCTCTTCTTCCTCGCCTTAGCAGGAGGTAGAGTCTGTAAGGCGTTGCTCTCCTGTGCCCTCGCTGGAGGTGCCCCCTGCACCACCACTATCACACCCGGTTTTGGAAGGCAAACCGAATGTGAACTATGTATGTGCTAGGATCAGAAATTCATGTACACTGCGATTACATAAATGACTCATCATAGCACAATGCTTCGAATAACAATAAAGAATAAGTATGATATCAAAGACTAGAGCCATTTATATAATATAAATCAAAGCACACAGAATCGAAACATAGCCAACGTAAATTAACCCACCATAGGCAGCTGACTGGGGGAGGTCGCTAGCCTAATCCTCGAACTCGCCGAAGTCCTTGAACTCCTGGAGATCCACCTTGACACCTTGTTCTTTACCTGAGCATAGATTGCACCAATGGCAACCTGGTGTTTTGTGAAAGCAAGGGTGAGTACACATCAACGTACTCAGCAAATGTCCCGTTTGGCTGAGGTGGACTAGCTTTATGTGTGGTTAGGGTCAAAGCAGTTGCTTTTAGTTTGTTAGGTATTTATTATTAGTAGAAGCCAACTTTTAGCAATAACCAACCCGTGAATCATTTCCTCATCGAGGAACATCATTATCATCATCGAACCAAAAACCATTAATAGAACCATTGAATGTCGAATCATCAATATATCTGATCAAAGAGGATCCCAAGGCCGCTCTTAACCATGAGCATGGCTGATATATCAGTTTCATAACACTATGTAGATCCCTAAGCAAGACTATAGGAGTTATAACAGATGCAACCACTGCATAGAGACCATCTGACGTACCAAAACCTATACCTCTGCCCTCAGGAAAAACCGTGGGACGATGCCCGTACCTAGATCCCTGAGCGAGAATATAGGAACCATAACAGATGCCTCCGTCCCTAATGACCAAAACCAGCACCCAACATAAGACTTCCCTAATTACTTGGCTAAGGGCGTCCCATAACACCCTAATGGTTGCACTGTTTTCCCGGGTGGTCTCTCAACGAACAGGTCCTTAGAGAGGTACTCAGGAAACAACCTGAGTCCCCTAAAGTATCACAAGTCATCATCATAATCAAGATAACATCATTGTATCATAAGTACTCTCATCATGTTCATTGATTAAAGTAAAGCAATAGCATGGAGCTAACCATTATAACCCAAATGGTAAACAAGGATAGGGTAAATACAAAGCTAGTCAATCCTTAGGTTTCAATTAAGTCATGCAAGACAGTGAATTATAAGTAAGTAGGACATAATGGGTTAGAGGACACTTGCCTTCACCAAATCGATGCTCAGAGTCTTCAACTTTGTAGGACTCAAAGAACTTGATCTCGGGACCAGTGGTTCACCAAATCTTGATCGTCGATTCCTCGAAGCTCAGAAACAGATCGCAATTGTAACACCCCTGGTGTTACTGTCACTAAAACTTGAGCATAACATCATGTGCATGGGCATATCATTTGTTTGTTACACCTAGAGTGCATTCACTAGGTAAAAAATTCAAATAAGTTGTACTGATATGACTTGATATATGATTAACCCTAGGGTAGAGTGCTTAACCCTAAATTAGGGCTTATGGATATAAGTGAAGCCTAAAAATGTGAAAACCTCAAAAGACATTAGCCATGATCATAAGATATCATCTTTGATGGACTTTAGTGAAACCAAAACCCTAAAGTGCTAAAAACCCTGAAAAGACCCGTGGAAAACCATAAATTGGAACCCTAGGAGGTTAAGTGTAAATTTTGTGCACTTTTGGACCCAAGTGCAAATACTAAAGTAATAGAACACCACAAATTAGATGTTTCTCACATTTGAGGAATTACAAGTCAAATTGTGGGATTTGGGCTTATTTGCAAAAAGGCACCCCATGCATCTCATATGCCTAAGTCCAAAATCAGTTGAATAGGGCTGACTTTAGAGCTCTATATTTCTAAATCTACAGGGAATTTGCCTAGGATCAATACATCAAATTTGTAGAGCTACTAAAGGAGTATAACTTTGTTTAAGACATCAGACATAAGTGTTGTGCAAAAGTTGGAGTTAAATGGACTCAAAGTCTGGCTGTCAGTCGACTTAGAACCTGAACTTTTACTGATAGTGACTTGGGATGAACTTTGGGAGCTCTTTTAAAGATAATCCAGTGAGTATTTGAGTAGGGTTACTATAGCAAGATTGTTTTTGGATTATAGGGCTAGAACTTTGTTATAGGTGGATTAACAAGTTCTCACGTAAAAATTGGAGATCTGGGCGCTACAAACCTCTCTATCAGGTGTTTTGAATGGTGTTGTGATGATATAGTGAACTGAAGAAGATCCCTGGTGTAGTGCACCTTGCCGCCGGCGACCCCTGCGCCTAGATTCGTGTCGCCGTGGTGATTCGTGCTCACTGATGCCCGGATAACGCTTCAGGGTGAAAAGATCTTTGCCGCGGATGAGACTCGGGGCTGGCTGTCGTACCCCCTTGCCTTGCGGCCGGTCCAGATAAGTTCGCCGGAGATGGGCGCCTGCCGATCGAGTGCCACGTGCCTTGAAGCTTCACCACTGTCACAGTAAGCTGCTCTAGATAGCTGGTTCATCGCTGGTAAGCCTGCCACGGTGAAAGCCATGCAGCTCTTGCGCAGTGCTCTCCCCTCTCTCCGGCCGCCAGTGCCATTCCAAATTCAAGAGCCACCGCCCTAAAGCCCTATAAATTGAGCATTCCATCAGCTCCGCTAGGTAATCATACACCCAACGCACCAGCCCATGCCTCAGATTATCCACCAGAGCGCTCCAATTTTAAATTTCCCCCAAATTTGTCAAGAACACCGCGTGTGTGAGCTCGCCGTGGCCAGCTCTCCACAGGTCCGATCATGCCCTCCTCGCTCTTGTTTTAGCATTCCTGTGTCCTCTTGATGCTTCTCGACCCGGCTAATTGAACTATACCACCTTAGATCACCGGGAACGCCTCGGTTCATCCACAGTTCGTGCCATCACCGTGGACAGAGAGATTAGGGGCTAGAACCTTGAAATTGATTGAGGGGTAATGATCATTTGGGGTCGAATTAGGTGTACACCGCACCGGAGCACCGATAGTTAAGTTATCCGGCCGGTACGGGCTTAGCTGGAGCCATTGCTCCACCGTCCACGGTCGGGGATCTCAGGTTGTAAAGAAACAGAAAGGGGAGGGACTTTAGTGCAGATGTCAGTGAGACAGAGAAACAGTGGAGAGGATTCTTTACGGGTTTTTTCAAATGACCAGGGGCCTCTGTGCAAAATGAACGCCGCAGGCGCGCGCGGGCGCGCTTTTGCCTGTATGTGGGCCAACTCGGGCCAGTTGTAGCCCACCACTGTTCACCATTTCTCTTTTTCTTTTTCTGCCAGACTTAGGAAATCTATAGAAAATTATAGAAAAATAATAAAAATATGAGACCAATTTTGTTGGACTCCTAAATTTTTGTAGTATTTACAAAAAATAGTTTCAGGATTTTTAGTCCCAACCAGGAATTATGGAGTATTTAAGAAGGCCAAAATCAAGACCTTTGGAATTTTAGAAATTACTAAATGGCTCCAAAAATCATAAAACTTTTTGGGTGAACTTATTTTGACCATTAGAACCCTTGGGTGAAGTTTGGTATGTTTTGAACATTGTTTGATCCCAAAACCCCAAAACCCTAGCCCCTTAGGGTAAAACTATCTAACCCTATTAGGGTGTTGACCCAGAAGACCCCAGTTTCCCTGGTGTACCGTGAAGGAAAATTGTATTCAAGACACAACTTCACATACCCTTGTTATCATTGCATTTTCATAAGCATCACATGAGCATTCATGATTATATATGATTATGTATAGAGAACGAGGAGGAAGTAGTGGTCGAACAAGAAGAAGCTACACCACCACCTGAGAATCCACCTTCCATGAACTGTTTTTACTTTGATATTTGTGGAATAGAGCCCGACTCCCCTACAAAACAAGGCAAGCCCTGGTGCATTTGCCCCCTCCTTGCTGTTTTAAACTCTTAATCACTTGAATGATGCATTAGGCGATAAGAGTTGGGTGTTAAACCAATTGCTGCATTTCCTTCCTTGGAACTATTTACCATTCCTTGATTACCTGCTTTCTTAAAAGGTTCTCTAATGCTTAGTCCTGCTTTAGAAAAACAAATGTTTTGGGTTTTAAAACAAAAGGTGATGCTTCACAATGGATGGGATGTTTTCAAAAATAAAACTTGATGGTGGATCCATCATGGCCATGATGGGTTCAACATTGGAAAAAGAAGTACCTCTGTCAGGTACCAAACTTTGGGTTCAAAATGATAAAGCTGAGACCAGGCGGTTGACTTGCATGAGAAGAGAGTCTCGGTGTAGTGTCTCCATCTGAGTCGATTAAGGACCTTGTCGATGTAGGCCCGATGATCGAGGACCTTTTAACTGGTCACATGCCTCATCATGGGTAAGCTTTGCCTCGGCAGACTAATACCAGAAAGGCCAACACGCAATGGGAGTGGAGAGATGGTGAGAGTAGCGTGTACCCTCCATGGCAAGAGGCTGGACGGTGGTGTATCTGTGCTCTCGGTTGGCGCGAACCCGGTCTGGTCTTAAGAAACCTGGTGGCGAGTTGACATATGCAAGGGTTAAGTGCTACATATGTCGTGTGATTGGAGATCCCCAGCTGGGTATTAATCGATTCGGATCGCTGTTACTTCTCGGATATGAAGACTTGGTCACCGACTTACACGTAGCAATCCAGTAAACTGATGGGTTGATAAAAAGACGGCTAGTATAGGCCAACTGCTTGAACTAGGGTAGAAAGAACTCTAGTCATAGGTAATAACTTAACTTGCTAATAAAACTGGATTTTAAGGATCCACTATTAGTAAGCATTTCTGCAAACAGAATCATTGATTTTTGAATAGCCTTACCTTGACTCCCTCAAGCCAGCATATCCTTGAGAGTCTTTTCTGTTGACGGTAAGACTTGCGAAAGTACACTCCATACTCAAGGTTTTCGAACCCATGTTGTTGTAGGTGAGGAAACAACAGACTTTTGCTGTTTTTGCTCTAAGGTGGTGCCCAAAGAAGAACCTCAACAGTGACATGGTTGCGGGAGGGATGTTGGCCTCTCTTTTGAAAAACAATATACTTTTATGCGGAAGGGGTTTTTGCCTCGCAAGTTTGTAATAATAATACTTCTGCACTCTTATACCCTAGGTTGTAATAACTATAACACTCTTTCAGTATTTTGAATGTAAATTAAGTTATTGTAATTCGCTTCCGCTAATTCCTCCCTCCGATGTGTTGTAATATCTGCGTGACGGGTGAAACTCTCTTGGGCAAGGAAAAGGATACAGATACCGAACTTGTCGAGTGATTATGTGCATCTACAGGATTGTCCAAGGTCCGTTGGAGAAGGACCACTGTAGGTGGGCCTAATGACTTAGGAGGTTCCGTCACAGCAATCTATTCGCGACGCACAACGAATACAAACAGGCAAAAGCGAACATATACTTGTATAAGAACATTACACCATACAAGATAAAATATTATCAAAACGAGCAATATAAAAATAGAGAGCGCTTCTACGGTTACGTGGGGATAAGAAACGCGACGTTCGAAGCTATGGCCGAAAAGTCATAACGTTTACGCTACGCAAGTAATAGTCAGGACATTTAATTCGACATTATCAAATATAAATTATAACTGCTATTTAGTTTTGATTAAATCTGCTACACTAACGGCTGTCAAGTAAATAAGTAATATAATTAGCACGAGAGATTTTAAGCGAGGCGAGTTTACGAAGCGCAAAACAGCATGACAGCGTGTGAACGACACACGGACACGCGCGATAGGCGAGAAAAACTAAATAGGTGACACGTTTGTACTAAACAAATAATAAATAAATAAAAAGTAGTTAAGTTAATATTTGCCATGTCAATGTTTATTATAAAACCACAAGTTCAACACTACACATTTAATCTAATTGGGATATTAATCTAATAAATATTAGTCGAGCAAATCTTAAGTTAATTATCTAAAATATGTGACCTGACGAATTAATGTTATTAACATGAGTGTTTATAAGCGAAAAAATTTATTATCACGCGTGGACGCTGCGCGACACACGTGATCGACACGCGAGATACGCGCGACACGCGAACCAGACGCGTGGCACGAACGCGAGAAGGAATGACGACAACGCGCAAACAGCGTGCGAATGACACACGAAACAACGTGCATGACAATGCGCAAACCGCGCGACAGCGCGCGAACAATGTGCAATAACATAGTGAAGACAACGTGTGGTGACGCGCGCAAAACAACACGCGCGACAGCACGCGAACGACGCGCGATCCAGCACGCCTTCGCAGCGCGGAACAACATGCGTGACATACGATAAATATTTAAATAGATGACGCGCATACACTAAGCGAGTATTAATTTAAATTATTTGAGTTGGCATTAATCAAATTAACGCGTATTTGTAAAGCGCAAGTTAGAACTATAAATTAGTTTTAATTGGAAAGTCGTTCTTTAACCACTATCGAATGGACAAATAATTAATTACTTAAGACTTGCGACATACCCAAAATAACATTACTAATACGAAATTGATGCTGTTACGAAGTTAATATGACTGGAACAAGTCGTGACAGGTTTACGATGTAAATTATTTTTAATAAATAGTGTTTCTCGAATTTAAACTACGTGGCGCGATTCTATTGGTCGAACCGATGCCACACGAAGGGTCACATGGGACACAACCACATAGGATCTAGAGGGGTGGGATCTCATGTGGCTAGCTTCTTCCCAAATCCCCACTGCACGACCGTTCTTCTTCCTTGGACCATCTCTCTCCATGGAAAAAATAGCAACAAGGGGAGGGGAAAGGAGGGGGCGTGGCTATGGGCTGCTCGCCTGGGGTGGCTTCACCGACTAGCTAGTTGGGGGTAGAATTTGTAACACTTCAAAATCGTATCTCGGTGAGTTAAGAAAATTTCCTAAAGATTTAAAATTTCAAGTGTATCATAACAAAGTTATGAATTGAGACTTTCTTCCCTAAAATTTAATAAATAGTAAATATAAAATGTTGGCTATATAAAAACTATAATAAATAGGATAGTGAGTTATTCTATATAAATTACTCCTATTGGGTTATATAACTATGTGAATGCCATGCTTATTAAATTTTATGCATACAAATACTTATCTGAGAAAAGTAAATAAGCAGTAAATAAATGTAAAATATTTGCATTCATTTTGGTATTTTGGTTGTGCATATAAATATAGTTTTAAAATTTAAAATTAGATTTGAATTGGGATAATTAAATCTAGAAATAAAAAATAGGAAAAAACTAGCAAATAAAAGGCTTATCTATTCGGTCACTTAAGGAACACAACCCACATGAGTTTTTCCTCATATTTTTTATTTCACTTACTGGATCTTGCATCACTGTTACCTATTTTAGATTGGAGTTTGTTAGACTTTCTAATAGATAGGATATGATTATAACAAATAAGTACCAGTTTAGATCTATCATGTAACAGATTTAGGTTCGAGTTTGTTAGAGTTCCTAATATATAGGATATGGTTGTAACATATAAATACCATATTAGATCTATCATATAACCACCCACCTCCCAGCCTATATAAATACATGCCACCATAATACCTCAAGCCATCAATCAAAGATTTATCTCATCCATAACCTCGTGGCAGCACTGCTGCCATCCAAGCTACAGTAGCCCGCCGCCAGCTAAGCTCGCAGCCATAAGCCTCCATGACTAGATCGTCAAAGTTCGACTCCCGCCCAAACTGTAGCGACAACTCTGATGAGTAATTTCTCTCAACCCGTTCATCTTCTAGGGCAAACCAGAACATTGCCGTGAGTTGAACCCAGAACATTGCCGTGACCAGCTCAGTGAGAGCTTCGTCACTAGATCTCCAGTTCATCGTCAAAACACGAGATGACCAGCATCAACACGAGGTTCAAGGGCTTGATTGTAAGGTAAGTTAGTGGTATGTTAGAGGTCTTTCCCACAAGATAGGTTTGACGCTTCCCGCCTAATAGATAACCACCACCATAGGCCTTTTTACATGCAAGACTGTTATACAATATGAATTTAACAATAAGTACAATCATAATAAGTTTGCATCAGTTAGGTCATGTATTTATAAACAAACATTTCACATCTTTAACAAACAGATCTAACAAATTAGATCATGTCATGTCACCTATTTCTGTACAACCACACTAAATAATTAAAAATACGATATCTTCTGGGTCAAATAATTTGTTTTAATTTTTTTCAAATTGCGTTAGTTTTATATTAATTTTGCTTACGTAGTAATAACATAGTTTTATTATGCCACATGTTTTAATTAATTAATTAACTAACTAATTATTAATTAATGTTAATTAGCTAGATAATCTAGTTAATTTAATTTATAGTTCTAACCTATGCATTTTACAAATAATTATTAATGATTAATACCAACTCAAATATTTTAATTTAATATCTGCTTAGTTTAAATGCAATATCTGCTAGATCCCATCTATTAGATTTATTGCGCCTAAAATATCGTTTTATCCATAAATTCTTCGTTTTAGCTTCGATTTTAATGGTTCTTGAACCTACAATCTCATAGCGACGCATAGGATATCCTTACACTATTTTGTTCTTATTCTTTGGTGTAATGTTACCATACCCATTATTTGCTTGATTGTATGTATTGCTACAAGTAGTAGCGAGGTCACGAGAAACCTGAAGACCAAATTAGAGAAGTGCCTGGAGTTGCACCAAAAAGGCAAGTTGTGCCCTTAATCACTTTTCTCTTTACCGAATAATGTTCCTGTTAATCACTGTGATATGCTCAGGTTAATTTGATGGGACCTAGTAGGCTTCCCTAACATTGTTTATCCCACACCTTGCAGATAAAAGAACTATTGGGTAGTTTTGCTATTGCTCTACCTGGTTCTGGGAAATTAATGCTACAATACGATCATGTTCCAATTCTGTTCTTATTTAATTATTGTTCATGATAAGATTATTATGTTAAGTGGAACATGGAGCGACCACCCGGGAAAACATTGCTACCACAAGGGTAGTAAGGGACGCCCTTGGCTGACTAATTAGGAAAGCTAGTGGAGGACTACCTTACCTTAAAGGGGCAAGGGCGGTAGAGGAGCTGCATATAGGGAGGTTCTTGGGTTGATCATGCTGCGATGGCTTTTCGGACGACTGATTCCTATATCGCCCTTCTTAGAAACCGTAGCGGGTTTTCTAAAGCTAGTGGAACTTTGTAAAGGCCTCATAGTGCATCCCTAGCCATTCACCTCGAAAGTGTCTAAGGGCCTTGCAAACCCTGGCTAGACGAGATACACGACTTGTGGATAAAGATGCGCAACCTCTACAGAGTGTAAAAATTGTATATCAACCGTGCTCACGGTCATGAGCAGATTGGACCCTCACATGATTAATCTATGGAACTAATCTTAATTTGTCATATGCATTGCATTGCGGGTGTTGTTATTAATTTGATCTCTTATTTAATTGGGTTGGTATATACTTATACTTAGTAATTGCTAATAAAATTTTGACCAACTCTAAAAGCAATGCTCAACTTTAACCATCTCCTTTAGTAAACCTTACACTTCACATGAGCTCCCACCTTTGGTGAGTTCATGCACATTATTCCCCACAACTTGTTGAGCGATGAATATATGTGAGCTCACCCTTGCTGTACTCACACTCCTAGGTCAAGAACAGGTACCATAGGATGAGGTGCGTGAAGGATGCCGTGATGAGTTCGTGAGAGGTCTAGGCCGTCGTCTCCCAGTCAACTTTGGGTTGCTGGATCGTTGTCTTTGTATGATGTAATTATTTAACTATTTTGTACAGAACTCCGTTATATATTAATGATGTGGCTTTCATTTATGTACCATGAGTCATCCTATGAGTGATACTTGATCCCATCACACTTGGTGAAGTTTGCGCACGGGTTTTGGTCCCCTAAAATCCGGGTGTGACAGATGTGGTATCAGAGGAATGTTGACTATAGGACGTAACCTAGATAGAACGGGACAACCCTTACCTACTTTTGCTACTCTGATTCTTTCTAAAATTTTCTTAATCTTTTCTCATCTATTGCTGCTTTACTCTGATTACACTTACCTTATCACTTCTAAAGACAAAAGTGGATTTTAGACTTTGAATTCTTGTACCTAATGTGACCCTCAAGAATAGGTGACCTAATCTTAGAAACAAAAACAAAACTATTTTTGTAGGTATGTACACACTTGAATGCTTGTCCTTATGATACCTGTCTGATTTGGTTCTTTGATTGAGCATGATGGGTTGCTGAGTAATATCCATAATTGCATCTACATACAGATAGGCATAAAAATATATTCAGAAAAATAGATTATCCCCCATATGAAAAACAAATAGATCTATCTTATAGACCCATCTTACCTTAAAAAGATTCTATCTTACCCTAACCACTTTGCTTATCTCATCCTAGAGTAATAACCATGATCTACTCCAAATTACTTAAATCTTATCAATTCTAATCAAGTCATACCAATCTAATCTAGGTCCCATCCAATCTAATGAAAACTAATGTGATCTAATATGTTCTAATAAGACTTAGTTAAATCTAATCTAATCTAGTTCTCTTATCTAATTCATTCTCTTGCTCCTATCTAAAGGTTAGAATTGATTAACCCAGATCATTAATACTAGTAAGATAGACTGGTTAGCTAATTTGAACTCCACCTAAAAAAACAATTTTCACCTAATTCACTAAATTGTAAATTAGTGCCCTAGACCAACTCGGCCATGCACTCCTAATAGGTTACATAATCCATTGATAAACAAGATTTTGACCTACCCATGTACCCCAGCTATCTTAACTATATGTCCCTAACTCGGATGATCACACCAAGACCGAAGGAAAGAAGAAGGTCAACCTCGACAAGTAAAGACATGAGTAGAACCAGATCTTCAGATGAATCAAGATTAACCATTTGGGATGGAGTCTTTCTTCCTCCTAGTCTTTCTTACCATAACCATCTCTCATCTTGCCAAATAGAGGGCTAGACATAGGAGATACCCATTAAAGAACTTGAAAAAAGGAAATTGATATTGTAATCAATTTGAAGCAAATCCAACTAACTATGTTCCTCTTCTTAGTAATCTCAAGGACAAGATTAATTTTAAGGGGGTAGAATTTGTAACACTCCAAAATCGTATCTTGGTGAGTTAAGAAAATTCCCTAAAGATTTAAAATTTCAAGTGTATTATAACAAAGTTAGAATTGAGACTTTCTTCCCTAAAATTTAATAAATAGTAAATATAAAATGTTGGCTATATAAAACTATAATAAATAGCACAGTGAGTTATTTTATATAAATTACTCCTATTGGGTTATATAACTATGTGAATGACATGCTTATTAAATTTCATACATACAAATACTTATTTGAGCAAAGTAAATAAGAAGTAAATAAATATAAAATATTTGCAGTTATTTTGGTATTTTGGTTGTGCATATAAATATGGTTTTAAAATTTAAAATCAGATTTGAATTGGTATAACTAAATCTAGAAATAAAAAATATAGAAAAAATAATAGCAAATAAAAGGCTTATCTATTCGGTCACTTAAGGAACACAACCCACGTGAGTTTTTCCTCCTATTTTTTTATTCCACTTGCTAGATCTTGCATCACTAGTTACCTATTCTAGATTCAAGTTTGTTAGAGTTTCTAATAGATAGGATAGGATTGTAATTGATAAGTACCAGATTAGATCTATCATGTAACAGATTTGGGTTCGAGTTTGTTAGAGTTCCTAATATGTAGGATATGGTTGTAACAGATAAGTACCAGATTAGATCTATTATTTAACCACCCACCTCCCTCCCTATATAAATACATGCCACCATAACACCTTAAGCCATCAAATAAAGACTCATCTCATCCATAGCCTCGCGGCAGCACTGCTGCCATCCAAGCTACAGTAGCTCACTAGCTAGCTAAGCTCACAACCATAAGCCTCCATGACCAGCTCGTCAAAGTTTGACTCCCGCCCAAACTCTAGCAACAACTCCGATGAGGAATTTCTCTCCACCCGTTCATCTTCTGGGACAAACCAGAACATCGTCGTGAGTTGAACCCAGAACATCGCCGTGACCAGCTCGGTGAGAGCTTCTTCACCAGATCTCCAGTTCATCGCCAAAACACGAAGATGACCAGCATCAACGCGAGGTTCAAGGGTTTGATTGTAAGGTTAGTTAGTGGTATGATAGAGGTGTTTCCCACAAGATAGGCTTGACGCTTCCCGCCTAATAGATAACCACCACCATAGGCCTTTTTATATGCAAGATTGTCATACAACATGAATTTAACAATATGTACAATCATGATAAGTTTGCATCAGTTAGGTCATGTATTTATAAACAAACATTTCACATCTTTAATAAACAGATCTAACCAATTAGATCATGTCATGTCACCTATTTCTGTATAACCCCACTAAATAATTAAAAATACGATATCTTTTGGGTCAAATAATTTATTTTAATTTTTTTTTCAAATTACGTTAGTTTCATATTAATTTTGCGTACGTAGTAATAACATAGTTTTAATTAATTAATTAATGTTAATTAGCTAGATAATCTAGTTAATCTAATTTATAGTTCTAACCTACGCATTTTACAAATAATTGTTAATGATTAATACCAACTCAAATATTTTAATTTAATACCTGCTTAGTTTAAATGCAATATCTGTTAGATCCCATCTATTAGATTTGTTGCGCCCAAAATATCGTTTTATCCATAAATTCTTCGTTTTAGCTTCGCTTTTAATGGTTCTCGAACCTACGATCTCATAGTGACGCATAAGATATGCTTACGCTATTTTGTTTTTATGCTTTGGTGTAATGTTACTGTTGTTCACTTATTCTCAAATGCTGTAGATCAAGAACAGGGCAACACAATTGTTAATTATTACGGACCTTCGTCTTCCGAAGCATTATCTCCACATGGGCATAATATTCATCAAACGAAGGTCAAGAAGGACATACCTTCATCATTTTATATGTGAATAGGAATGCGAAAGAATTAAAGACAGTGGCTGTATCTCATTGATTCATACATATTTGTATTTCATAAAACATGTATGAATATTAACAGTATTAATATTACAATGATACCTTCAGCTTGCTCGAAGGTGAAGACGCGAGAGAATGATTACAATTCTGCGTGAACAGTACGGTGCTACTGTTCATCTATTTATAGGCACGAGACGCAGTTCGGGTAAAAGTACATTTATGCCCTTGACATTTATCTATAACCATAATACGACTCATTAAGGATTGGATAGTCTTTGTCCCTTTTCAGTCCTCATAATACTTGGTCTTTAGTCATCACGTCAAGCCGAAGCTCTCCGGCTGTAGCTCCATCATCGATTCTTATCACCTTCAGGTTATATCTTCACCCTATCACGAGAGAAGACCTTCATCCCGAAGCCGAAGCCCCCCTATAATAATCCATGTCATACTGAAAACATATGGTCAGTACCGTTTTTGAGGACCTCCAGGAGAGGAAGGCCCCCAACAGTTACCATACCCATTATTTTCTTGATTGTATATATTGCTATGGGTAGTAGCGAGGTCACGAGGAACCTGAAGACCAAATTAGAGAAGTACCTGGAGTTGCACTAAAAAGGCAAGTTGTGCCCTTGATCACTTTTCTCTTTACCCAATAATATTCCTGTTAATCACTGTGACATGCTCAGGTTAATTTGATGGGACCTAATAGGCTTCCCTAGCATTGTTTATCCCACACCTTACAGATAAAAGAACTATTGGGTAGTTTTTCTATTGCTCTACCTGGTTCTGGAAAATTAATGCTACATTATGACCATGTTCCAATTCTATTGTTGTTTAATTATTGTTGATGATAAGATCATTATGTTAATTGGAACATGGAGCGACCACCCAGGAAAACAGTGCTACCACAGGATGGTATGGGACGCCATTGGCTGACTAACTAGGAAAGCTAGTGGAGGACTACCTTACCTAAAAGGGGCAAGGGAGGTAGAGGAGCTGCATATAGGGAGGTTCTCGGGTCGATCATGCTGTGATGGCTTTTCGGACGAGTGATTCCTATATCGCCCTTCTTAGAAACCGTAGAGGATTTTCTAAAGCTAGTGTAAATTTGTAAAGGCCTCATAGTGGATTCCTAGCCATTCACCTCGGAAGTGTCTAAGGGCCTTGCAAACCCTGGCTAGATGGGATACACGACTTGTGGGTAAAGATGCGCAACCTCTGCAGAGTGTAAAACTGGTATATCAGCTGTGCTCACGGTCATGAGTAGCTCAGACCCTCACATGATTAATCTATGGAACTAATCTTAATTTGTCATATGCATTTGCATTATGGGTGTTGTTATTAATTTAATCTCTTATTTAATTGGGTTGGTATCTACTTATACTTAGTAACTGCTAATAAAATTTTGACCAACTCTAAAAGCAATGCTCAGCTTTAACCATCTCCTTTAGTAAGCCTTACACTTTACATGAGCTCCCACCTTTGGTGAGTTCATGCACATTATTCCCCACAACTTGTTGAGCGATGAATGTATGTGAGCTCACCCTTGTTGTACTCACACCACCAGGTCAAGAACAGGTAACACAAGATGAGGTGCGTGAAGGATGCCGTGATGAGTTCATGAGAGGTCTAGGCCGTCGTCTCCCAGTCAACTTTGGGTTGCTGGATCGTTGTCTTTGTATGATGTAATTATTTAACTATTTTGTATAGAACTCTGTTATATATTAATGATGTGACATTCATTTCTGTACCATGAGTCATCATATGTGTGATACTTCATCCCAGCACACTTGGTGAAGTTCGCGCCTGGGTTTTGGTCCCCTAAAATCCGGGTGTGACACTCTAACAGTCGGACGTGCGGCGATAAGGCGTGCAACCTCGGGCTTGTGGTGGTGGGGCACGCGGTGGCTGGGCGCGTGTGCTGTGGTGCAGCGTGCGACGACGGGGCATATGACCTTGGGCACATGATGCAGTGTGTTGCATGGTTGGGTATGGACAAAACAGTGGGAAGGGTGGGGCACACCGTGGCAGCATGGACGTGGGCTGCACTACGAATGTGTGGGGTAGGGCACATGATGGTGCAGGATGGGGAGTGGGGTGCATTGCAGTGGCACATGGCAGGGCGCATGGTGGCAGGCTAGGGCACGATGCATAGGTGTGGGTCAGGGCGCGACGCAAGGGGGTGGGCATGGCTAAAAGGGAAATGTGTTAGATAGCCATTTCCACCTATTTTGGTGATTGAATGTCTAGCACAATATCATGGACTAACTTCTTTGCGAAGTGTATGAGTATAGGTTCACTCAGATGCAATTTGAGGAATTCTAAGTCCAAATGAGCTTAAACGAGGCCAAGAAGTGTAACTTTGTGAAAAAGGGTAAAACTATGAGTTTTGAACTTTAAGATATGTTTCATATGCCTATTAAAATGTTTCTAGCACTTTGGTTTTGTCGCTAACTCAGTTTCTGAAGAAAAGTGCGTTTTGGACTTAGTTTGAGCCAAAACTGAAATCCTGGTGAAAAGTTGAGAAAGAGGTGAGTTTCCTTGACTTAGTTCAATTGATTATACTCTAACAGTGTTTGTCTAAGTCGTAGGGAAACTCCCAAGAAAAGCCAAGTCAAAATAAAGAAAACTTAGCCAAAAAGGACTTTTGCTATGTAGTTTGGGAGTCACCAGACCAGTCTGGTGGCGCACTAGACCGCATGCACAATGAGCCTAGACCAAAGACTTAGGAGGTCTGGTGCATCGGCCTAGTTCGGTGGTGCACCGGACCCCCTTCTATATGAACTTTTCAGTCCCAAGAATTTTACTATAAAACTCACTGGGCCTTCACTCTTCACTTTCCGGTGGTGCACCGGACCGCGGGCTCCAACGACTCTTCGACGCGCAACGTCTAGTTCAACGGTCAAGTGACATACGGAGGGCAATGGTGGACCAAACTGGTCTGGTGTCAGCCTGATAAGGAAGGCCCTAGTCAAGATCTCGGAGGAGCCACTATAGTCTCGGTGCCATGGTGCACCATACCGGTCCGGTGAGCCAACCGAGAGCAAATTTTCTGCAGTTATTGGAGGCAAGTCCAATGCCATTCGGGGTCTTGAAACTATAAATAGACCCCCATTTCGACCTCCAATACACACCAAGCATACCAAGAGCAAGTACTTCACTCATACACATTTGAGAGACACACCGAAGCGTTTCGAGCGCCTGTTCTAGAGAGATAGTGCTATTCTACTATTGTGTGTTCATGTTGTGGCTTTATGTGTTGTTCTAATGCTATTGTGTCTGTTCTTATTGTCCCACTTGTTGTTCTAGAGTTGTAACTCTCATCAGACTATGTATGCCGCAAGGGACTCCAAGTTGTGGAGATCCTTATGAAAGGGAAAAGTACAAGGAAGATTCGTGTCACTCAAGTTGATTGTTGGATCAATTGAGAGGGGTAGATTGTAACCCTTGTCCTTTGGGACACCACAATGTAGAGTAGGCAAGCATTTGAGGCTTGACCGCACCATGGTAAAAATTGTCGTGTCTCGTGTGCTTATGTAACGCCCCGAATTTGAGAGTTAAATTTTTCTTTCTCCAGCACTCACCAAATTCGGGCGATACCTTTCCTCTTTCTTTTTCTTCTCGCTAAGCCTTGTTTTTTTTTCAAAGTTCTAGCGAGAATTAGCTCGACATCATGTGTAGGTGAACCCTAGAAATATTTTTCTTTGGTTGTTGCATCATGCTGAGCCACACATCTATTTCCTTTTGTGTGTATTTGCTTGGTTTCCATAAAGTATGCACTTAGTAGAAGGTTAGAGATAAAATAGATAATAGGAAAATAGGAAGAAAATAGAAAAGGGAAATCCCCCCTCTCTCCTTTCAGCCTAGCCGAGCCTCCCGCTCTCTCACGGCCCAGCCGGCCCCGCAGCCCAGCCGCGGCCTGGCGCCCCCTCCCCCCCTCTACGGCCCAGTTGGCGCGCGGCCCACCTGGTGCGGCCTAGCTTGCCCCCCTTGCGGCCCAGCCGCGGCCTGCGCCCCGTGCCCAGCGCGGGCGGTTGCAACCGCCGCCGCCGCGCCCTAGCGGGGCCCACCCGCCAGTCAGCCCCCCCAAAACCGCCTCTTTCTCTCCTCTACCCCCCCCCCCCCCCCCCGCGCACACGTTCTCTCCCTCTCCCCCGTGTGGCTCGTCTCTCCTCCACCTCGCCCGCTGCTTGGAACCGTCGCCCGCCTGCGCCGCCCTTGCCCCCGCGCGGTGAGCCCCATCTCCCTCCTCTCCCTCGCCCCCCTCTTCTTCCCCGGTCCCGATGCCCTCTTGCCATGGCCATGGCGCGGCCGGCCATGGCACGCGCCCTGCCCGCGGTGGCCCCGACGCACCCGCCCTAGCCCTGCTCCTCCCCGTGACCCAGCACGGCGCAGCGGCCCCGGTGCGGCCCAGCCATGGCGCTCGCCCGGCGCGGCACGGTGCGGCGCGCCTGGCTCCTCCCTACACGGCGCACTCGCCTGACCCCCTCCCTCCCCTACTAGTGTGGCCAGGCGGCCAGGGCGCTCGCCCGACGGCCAGGGCGCTCGCCCAGCTCGGCATGGCAGCCCCGGCGTGCCCTAGCGCGCTGCGGCCCCCGGTTCACCCGCCCCTCCTCGCGCGTGGCATGCGCGTCCATGGCGGCGGCGTGGCGCGGCTAGCCCCCGAGATGGCCCCGCTGCTCGCGTGGTCCGGCTCGGCCCTAGCACGGCCCCGCTGCTTGCACGATCCGGCTCGGCCCCGGCGCGGCCCTGCTGCCTGCTCGCGGCGCGCAGCGCGGCGTGCGCGTGGCTCGGCCCGGCGCGGCTCGTTCGCGGCGCGTCAGTGCAGCCTTGCGCGCGCTAGTGCTCACGTGGTGCGCGCGATGTCTTGGCACAGTTCGCCGTGCTCCCGGCGCGACACGTAGCGCTCCACCACGCAAGTGACGTGCCCGTCTACCCCTAGATGCCCCGTCTACCCCCCCGTGTATTCTATGCGCATGGAACGTGTTGTTTATTCTATGTAGTTGACCTCTACTTAAAATTGATCATGTTAATTATCTCACGTAGTTAATAATGACTTTGTTTAATGTCGACCAATTGGAAATAGTTGTAACTCTACTAGTGCATGTGATTAATACCGATTAGTATGGCTAGGTGGAGTTAGACGAAGTAATGATTAATTGCACACCTACACGTAATACGCTTCGACTATAGCTTTAGCCACTGCGAGCCCCTTCTTTTTCTCTTTCTAGCAATTGCGAATGCAAATCGTATGTCATATCTTATGCATATTCAATTTATCTGCTCTCTTGTATGGTGTACTATTTATTTCCTAATTCAAAGAGATGGATGTATGTTTGCACTCGCATAGATAACGGTCTGGTTGAGGAGTCCGAAGAACTCGCAGGAGAAGACCCTGAGCAGCAGCTGGTTGGTGGAGGCAAGTGTCCCTTGACCCACTTATGTCCTATACATTCCTTAATTCACTTTCTGCATTTATACAGTTTATACCTAAGGACTGACTATCTTTTGTTATCCTTGTCCTTGCTTACCTATTTGGGTTGGATTATTTTGGTTTAGCTACATGCTAGTGCTTCACATTAACCAATGAACATGATGAGATTTATCTATGATACGCTGTATCCCTTCTTTATTATGATGATATACTTGTGGCATTTAAGGGGACTCGAGCGGTTTCTCAAGTGCCTCTCCGTATGGACCTGTTCGTTGGATGACCGCCCGGGAAAACAGTGCAACCAAGAGGGTGGAATAGGACACCCTTAGCTGAATAATTAGAGGAACTAGGGTGTAGTTCGCTAAGCCGTCGTGCCGTTAATGGGGCTCGGTGTATGCAGCTCGCTCTGCCAAGGTTGGTTCGCCCCTTGGGGAGGAGTGCGGTGCATTTAGGAAACCTAATGGGCGGCTATAGCCCCGGGGAATCTTTGTAAAGGCTACATAGTGATACCCTGCTGGGTCACCTTGGTATTGATCAATGGAGAGTCATGATCTCCGGGCAGAAAGGGAATCATGACTTGTGGGTAAAGTGCGCAACCTCTACAGAGTGTTATGAAAACTGATATATCAGCCGTGCTCGCGGTTATGAGCGGCCAAGGGAGCTCCATTGATTAGAGATACTTGATTAGAAATGTTTGGATTACAGTGGTGATGAGAATGATGGTTTTGGTATTGACAATGGTAATGATAAGTATTCTTTCCGTTTGGAAAGGGTACTTTTGGGTTAACAACTTGGGTTAATACTAAAATCTGGCTCTCTCTACTAATAATAATAATCTGACCAACTAAAAGCAACTGCCTGACTTATCCCCACATAAAGCTAGTCCACTACAAACAAACATGACATTTGCTGAGTATGTTGATGTGTACTCACCCTTGCTCTACACACCAAACCCCCCTTCCCTAGGTTGTCCACGTTGCAACCACTGCTTAGGAGAAGATGAAGCCGTGGAGGAAGACTTCCAGGAGTTCCAAGATTATGACGAGTTTTAGGTGTGGGTTAGTGGCAACCACCAGTCGGCTGCCTATGAAGGCCGTGTGTATCTACGTTTCGTTTACACACTTTGATTATTGTTAAGGACTATGTGGATGTCTCAGACATATGATGTAATCGACTATCATTACCCTTTTATGTTATTATTTGAGCACTGCGTGATGATATTCAGTTATGTAACTGCTGTGTACGTGAATTGCTGATCCTGGCACGTACATGGTTCGCATATGGTTTGCCTTCTAAAACCGGGTGTGACAGCTTAATCTCTTGCGATTTTTATTTCCTCTCCTTTTCTAGTTCTTGCTTCATTATTCACATGTAATATTGCTCAAGTACAATCTTGTGAGACTAATCAAGTGCAAGAACGTCTCATCTTTCTCACTCTCTTGAATCAAGTTTTTGAGGTAACTCATATATTGATATTCAAGTTTTGTTCTATTTGTGCATTTTAGGCATCACCTATTCACCCCCTCTAGGTGACTACCAATTGGTATCGAAACCTAACACTTCTTTTGATTTTAACTGCTCGAAGTGATGTCGAAAGAAGATCCTAAATGGAAGGGGAAGATGGTGCATGACGACACCGAGAAGGACAAGACGCCTAGCAATGATAAGACGAAGGATGCGAAGCCCATGGACTTAAAGAAGGATTGCAAGGATAAATGACTCAAGAAGATTATCTACTAGGAGACGAATGCTTCTACATCGCCATCTCCTTCAGGAGGCGATGAACACATCCCCGAGCATCATCAAGAAAAAATGGTTAAACCTAAGTTTAATCACACTTCATTCAATTACTCTCATATTTCTCGCAATTCCAATGTCTAATTGCTTGCTATACCTTTTGGTAAACCTCCTCACTTTGATGGAGAGGATTATTCTTGGTGGACCATAAAATGCGTAGTCATCTTAATTCTCTCCACCCTAGAATTTGGAACATTGTAGAAAATGGAATGCAAATACCAGATAGCGATATGAAAATTTTAATGTTGTAGAAGTAGAAGAATTTATTCATAGAAATTCTCAAGCGACTACTATTTTGGTATATAATAATAAGGTGAATGGCTTGGAGAATGCAAAGGAAATTTGGTACACACTGAAGATTGCACATGAAAGCAACATCATGACCAAGATCACTGAAATGGAGCTCATCGAAGGTGAACTTGGGAGGTTCGCCATGAAGAAGGGACAAGGGCCACATGAAATGTACAACCGGCTCATGTCTTGGCGAACCAAGTGTGGAACTACAGAAGTAGGAGATGGACGAATCATGAAGTTGTTTGACTCATGTTAAGGTCATTTATAGTTTTAGATCCTACTCTTGTTTCTTTGATTGATGAGAATACTAGGTGCACCTAAATGATGCATGAAAGGCCCCTTGTGGGTTTTGGTGTTTTAGATGACAACCCAATTAAAGGTCTAATAAGGGTGTTAAGTGTTGAGCAGGTACTTAGTGAAAAGCTTACAACGCTCAACACATGGAGACAAGAGTGATATTCCATATAAGCTAAAGTGACTATGGACTATGGATATCACAAGTCAAAGTGAAGGATGGACAATGCTAAGTGAGACTCAATGTACATGACTTGGACACAACTAGTAGAACCAAAGACAAGGCAAGATGGTCTTCGAGATACTAAAGCAAGGGAGAAGGTCAAGAGTGCTAAGGTACCTAAATCCAAGGTGAAGAGCTGGCTCTTGCAAAGTCAAGGTTGATCAAGTTGAGAAAGGTTTTGGTGCATTGAGGATCACAACATAAGGACATGACTTAAAGTCATCGAGGTAATTCCTATGGTTTTATGGTTCAAGTCATAAGGCTCAGGATCCTAGCTCGAGTAGAGTCATGGTCACAAGAAGTGCATAAGTATCAAAGTCAAAACCTAGAAAAGCCCCAAAAGAGCTAATTATACTTTGACTTGTACGCTAGGTTATTCCTATGTTTGGATATGTTCTTGTTGACCATTGCAGGGTGTTTGAGCTCATAGATGGCTAATAAGATCAAGTTATGTCAACTTGAGGTTTTGAGTCCAACCCCAAGCTCAAACAGGCCGAAAAGAGCAAAACAACAAAAAAGGTTAAGTATGAGAGGTTTGATTACTCAAACATGATGCATACTCTTTTTTACTATCTATTTCGAACTTTGGTTTATACTCTAACTCAGTTTCTAGTGAAAAGTGCATTTTGGTGCAAGTTTAAGCTGAAGGAGGAAATCTGAGGAGAAGAGGTGATAGAGGTGAGTTCCTGAGACTTAGTCAATTGGATTACTCTATAATTATGTTTTTCTAAGTCAAAGGAAGGTTCCCAAGAAAATCCAAATTGATTGGAAGAGGAACCAAAGAAAATGACTTTGGAGCTGTAGTCTATGAGCACCGAACCCCCTACATGAGTCAGTTCAGTGTTCACTAGACCCCAAATAGGGAACTGTACATTCTCAAGAACTTGGCTAAAAATCCCAGAACTGCCTACAATACGTGATCCTGTGGTGCACCGGACCTCAAAGTTCAACGGCTAGTTGGCGCACAACGGTCAACTAACAAATAGCTGGCGTGGCACCTGGTCCGGTGGTGCATCGGATGATCCAGTGCCACCCAGAGAAGGAAGGCGACCAATTAGATCCCGGAGGAGTTGCAATAGTGCTCAGTCCAGTGGTGCACCGAACCGATTCGGTGCACCACCTGAAATCAGGTTTTTGGAGGAAGGTTCCAACGTCTATGGGAGGACTTGGGGTTATAAATAGGTCCTTTATCGACCTCAATCATGACACTAAGGCAACAAGAAAGTGTAGTACTATTGCATAGTCATTTTATATCCCTCTCTTATGTATTTCTCTCTAAATTAAGTGTTAGCGCATGTTCTAGCCAAAGGAGAAGGTGAAATGCTACTGCAAGAAAGAGGTAGTGAGTGTGGTCTTGAGCAAGGCTTTTGTGTTGTGTTCTTCTATCATCGAGCTATCGAGTTGTGATAGTCGCGGTTTTGCTGTACTGCAACACCATCAATATAAGAGAAGTCTTGATTTATCACCCTAGTCATAAACCTGAGCAAATGGAGGAAGGAGTTGAAATAGACTCCAAGCTAGGTTGGTTAACTGCAACATGGATGTAGGCAAGATTTTTAGGCTTTGCCGAACCATGAGAAAAATCATTGCATCCCTTCGTCTCTTTGTCCTATTTTTGTTTGCACTACTTCTATTCTTATATGTGACATAAGTCTTTTGTGAAGTGCAGGTTCTATTGAGACATGGACCCTATTCAGCTGCTACTACTCTACTTGCCTAGATTCCACTACATACAACGCTTCAAGTATAGAGTAAGAAAAGTTTGAGTTTTTGGTTAAAGTTTTTATTCGCCTATTCACCCCCTCTATGCGACATCTAGATCTTATGTACCCCTAAAGGACACTTTCAATGCTGAGGAAGTACTAGGGAAGTTTGTTAGCCATCAAATGATGGTTAAAGATGCTACATAAATCGACGACGTTGCCAATGGGAGCGCTCCCTCCACCGAACCATAGGTCATTGCTTTCAAAGCAACAAATGAAAAGGAGGCGGTCCCTAGTAAGGTGGCACAAATTGAGGCAGCTGGCCTCAACGACGAGAAAATGTCCCTCATCATCAAGCGCTTCAAGACCGCATTGAGAGGGCGCACGAACTACGATAACAAATCCAAAGGGAAGCACGCCTGCTTCAAGCACGATAAGACTGGTCATTTTGTTGCAAACTATCCCGATAATGATGATGACCAGGAGAAGGACAAGAAAGGGAGGAAGATGGAGAAAAATAAAATTTCCAAGTATAAGAAAGGTGAGGCTCACATTTGAAAGGAGTGGGACTCGGACTATAGCTCCTCCAACTCCGACGACGAGGGACTTGCCACCATCCCTTCAACAAGTCATCCCTCTTCCCCAACAAACAACATACATGCTTAATGGCGAAGGAGAGAAAGGTATCCTAGAACTAGGCCAAAATATACTTACTCTAGTGATGAAAACCATAACATCAACATCAGTAATAGATATTATATCCAATAGAATACAATTGACTAACAGAAAGCAGATTATAATCTAATGAATCAACCAAAAATACATTAGAAATTGAATGATCAGTGGTTATTGCAATTTTACCTAACCCCTTTGCCTTTCCTTGATTTGCATCTCCAAATATGATCGTATCTTGGGAATCCTTGTTCTTGGCATAGGATGAGAACATGCGCTTCTCACCTGTCATGTGGTTTGTGCATCCACTATCAATGACCTAGCTTGTACCCCCATATGCATAAACCTACAAAACAACTTTAGTCTAGGGTTTTAGGTACCCAAACAAAGTTGGGTCCTTTAAGGTTACTGACATAAATGTTTGGTACACAAACGCAAGTCTTACCATTCTTGCGTTGAGGCTTAATAGAGAGGCAACAACCTTGCTAGATTTGCAATGAAATACGTAGGATGCATCAACAGTATGATATGAAATAGAAGGACCATTTGATGCATTCTTCTTTTTAGTAACATTAATAAATTTATCATTATGACCATTATCTTTATTCCTACCATGAGACGTTTTGACAAATAAATATTTAGAGGAATTAACAATCATGGCATGGAGAACATAGGCATTATGCACATTATGAATAGTATAAACATTCTTCACATGAGCATTATGAGTAATATGAGCATGATCATCATGAGTAACATAAACACAAGAAGAATGAACATTTTGGATCACAGGAGCCTTTCCCTTTTCCTTAACAAATTTGGGACCCTTATGGCTCGTGTTGGATTTGTCTTTAGCTCCATTTTTGAAGCCAAGACCTTCCTTGATCCGAGGATTCCTACCATTTAAATAGGCTCCCCTAGAAAATTTAATTTTCTAAAGTTCATCATCACAAAATTTAGCTTGAACTTTTAATTTAGCAATTTGTTCATTCAAGTTAGCAATCTTAGCAATATTTGCAATACAAGAATCAAAATCAACATCATTACATCTATTACAAATAGAAACATGCTCAATAGAGGATGAAGATGCATGTCATTCATTCAATTTCACTATCTTAACATTCAATTCATCATTAGCAATTTTAAGGCAGTTAATACAAGAATGACAGTCATTAAGCTCTTTAGACAAAATTTTATTCTTTTTGACTTCAAAAGAGCAAGGACCTTTTCTACACTAAAAAAATTATCATGTTTCTCATAAATGATATCTCTTGTTTTTCCAAAAGTCTATCCTTCTCATTTAGGGAATCAATTAATTCATTAATTTTATCAACTTTTTTCTATCAAGGCCCTTAAACAACATGCTAATATCATCCTCATCATCACTAGAGGAAGTATATTTTGGCGTAGTTCTAGGATATACCTTTCTCTCCTTCACCATTAAGCATGTATGTCGTTCGTTGGGGAAGAGGATGGCTTGTTGAAGGCGATAGTAGTGAGTCCCTCATTGTCGGAGTCGGAGGAGCTGTAGTCCGAGTCCCACTCCTTGCCAATGTGAGCCTCACCTTTCTTCTTGTAAAATTTCTTTTTCTCCACCTTCTTCCCTTTCTTGTCCTTCTATTGGTCATCATCATTATCGTGACAGTTTGTAATAAAATGACCAATCTTACCACACTTGAAGCAGACGCTCTTCTGCCTGGATTTGCTATCGTAGTTCTTGCACCCACTCATTGTGGTCTTGAAGTGCTTAATGACGAGGGCCATTTCCTCATCATTGAGGTCGACCGCCTCAACTTGTGCACCTTGCTGGGGATCACCTCCTTGTGCTCCCATTGGCAACAATCTTTTTAGATGTTGAACCCATCAAGGCCCTGATGGATCCATCATCACAAGTTTTTCTTTATAAAAATTCCCATCCAATCTAAAGCATCACCTTTTGTTGTAAAACAAAACATTTTGTTTTTCTAAAGCAAGGCTAAGCATCATAAAAAATCCTTTTTATAAAAGGGAGTCAAGGAATGGTGATCAATTTTCCAAGGAAGGAAATGCATCAATTGCTTAGCATACAACTCCTATCACCTAATGCATCATATAACATGCTAATGATTTTAAAACACAAGGAAAGGGATAATGCACTGGGGCTTGCCTGGAATAACACTAGGTTAGTGTTTGTTAGACGTTGATCACTTGATGACCATCCTTTGTCTTGGCACTTGATTAGGTCATCCATTTTTAGGTTCGTCCATCAGCATCACCTTGCAGAGTAACCCACCCGTTACATCATCTTGGGGTCGACTTGGGTCGTCTTCCGCATCACGTTCTCATCTAGCGCACCTAATGAGATGCATAATGCACATGAATGGAAACCAGAGGAAAAGCGGGAGATAGATATTTACATCAAAGAGGACAAATACATAGCAAAGCATCACAACTTTTATGAGCACACATTAGATAATTTTGATTTTACGATAATCATAATCTTTGAGATAATCAGACTTAACTCAAATATCAAACAATAATAACTAAACATAAGCCTCAAACTATAGCATAACATCGATACATCATAACACTTAGACTTGCTACCCCTCGACATTCAAACTTGGAATAAGCATAGAAATTGTTTAATTAACTTTTTAAACTAATTCTCTAGGTTAACTTGTTTAGCACAGTAATTAACATGACATCACATCATTCACTTTTGCAAGTAGAACCTCATTAGAAATCAAAGACTACCACCAGACCATAATCTTTCAATCTAAAGACCTAAAGCGTTTCTTTCGCACTGAATTCTAAGATTACAATTGAATTAACCTATTGGTCTTATTTACTTCCAATCCAATTTGGGCAATAACCTATATTCCACTAGGGCATTTTAACCATCGATATAATACAACGTAACGATTACTAAGGCAAGGCTTCGACCTCACTACCCAACACAATCAACATTGACAACTTATCAAATAATCTCTTAAAATACTAAATCTATTTTTCACGCCACTAATTCGCCACACTTCATAAGTAAAAGCAATTTGAACACACTCGACAGACATGTCCGCTCGAGTACTCCTACGTAACCAGCATTTTAAACCTAAGCTTTACCTCACGACACTAGTACGCCACAATCATGTCCTCACATGCAACAAGATATTTTGGCAACCACCTAATATAACTATGACATGTTTATGCATCAATCAAGATAATCATCGTGATTAATACATCTATTCAATCCATCGACCCAATCAATTAATAAAAATAGCGAACTAGAGAATGATTACTGAATCAACTAGAACTCCAAGCAAACATTGTTGATTCTTGTTCATGCCTCCTATCAAGTCCCTGGCAAGCGCCCCGCGGGTTCCAATTCTTCACTCAACCTACCAAGATTACAGCGGTGATCGAAGGCGAGCACATAGAGGCAGAGTCGGAGCGAGCACAACGACAGCAAGATCACCGACCAGCAAGCAGCGTGAAGGCAAATGACGACATCGATGTGTTGGCACGACAATTCTATTCGACGAAAATGATGGCGTGGCGACCCCAGGTTCGGGCATCCAGCAGCCAAGGCATGACTAAGCTCCCGAGTGGCGGTCCTCGCCCACCATAATGGAGTCGAAGCAGGAACAAACGACAAGGAATCTGAGAAGCGGGCGCTGAAGCCAAACAAGACTAGCAAGGAAGAGTAGAGACGCGGTGTGCACACGTTGCTGGGGAATGGCGCATGATGCGACAAGGAGGCGAGGTGTCCGAGCAAGCTCGCAGCGGTAGTTGGCTAGAGAATAATGTCCCGGCGAGCACGACCAGGGAGGTGAGCAAGGGGCAGAGGGCACCGATGTCCTTTGACCAGAGACCAAGAAACATAGCACGACAGGCGAACTTAGTCACTGATGAGGTCAGCCGACGAGGGAAGCAAGGAACACGACGGTCAGTCGGCGAGCTGAAGACTGGGAGCGACGGCCAGTGAGGAGTTTAGCTCCCAAGAGCCACATGAGGGGGAGCTGGGACGGCAGGTCTTGGGCGCAGTTCAGCAAGATGTGGAGGAGGCCAGGATGGTGGTAGACGCTGGAGAGGAGCTCGAGCTGAGGATCGGAGCTGATGACATAGTAGAGTTGACGACGAGCTCGATGGGAAAGGGACTTGGCTGGGGCTAGAATGGAGGCGGGGATGCCATGGAGTCCGGGGCATGGACGAGCTCCAGCGAATGGAGCAGAGGGGCACGGATCGGTGTGACAGCGGCAATGGATGAGCGTAGGAGCGAGATGGGACTAGGGCGAGCGCACGGTGAAGCTCGACTGCTGTTTGCAGGGGAGGGCGCAGCGGCCATGGAGGTGAGCGCGACTAGGGAAGACGGAGCGTGCGCGTCTAGGGAGAGAGAGCTACGCGCGTCCATGGAAAGGGGCTGGAGATGGCGTGGTCCATGGATGACCTGGAGGCCGCGGCCGGGCGAGCCAGGGAGATGGGTGCACGCCGGCAAGCTAGAGCTGGAGGCCGAGCTAGGGCAGGGAGGACCGGTGAGCTCGCGACACCAGGGAACCCGCTGGTGAGGAGCCGAGTTGGAGCGCCGTGAGGGAGAGATGCCGCAGGGAAGGAGCTCGGCAGGGCACGACAGGGAGGGAGATGGGAGCTGTGCGATGACAACCGACGGCGGCCGTGACCGGATAAGGCCCCTGCGCGTGTAGGAGATAAGGAGGATGAGGGAACGGTGGCGGATCGGAGGAGAGAGAGAATGGCGGGAGAGAAGAGATATTTTCATTTCTTTCTTTTTTTTCATTTTCTCTCTCTCACAAAAGCGCCTTCCAAAATACCACCGATCTAAAATTAAGATTTGGAAGGCCAAATTAAATCAGGTTACATTATTTAGACAATATTTGATTTGAGAATAATTCAATTAACAATTCCTACGCCTGGTTTTTCTTGGATTCCGAGTGTGGTCCGACTTAATTTTGCATTAAAACTTTTGTCGTCGAGTTCAAATTAATTTGTCTAGGACAAAAATCACAAGACTGAGTTGAGCCTTCTAGATTTATATTCACTTACGCGCGTGATTCGAACAGTTCAAAATTCGCCAGCAAACAAAGATTCGATAATCCAAAAGTTTCATGAACCCTTTTTAATTGTTTGGATTATGGAAATGAATACAACACCAAACTCGAACTTTTGTGAGATGATTAAATTCCAAGCTAAATGAGACTTCTCGAATAATCTCGGTAATCAGAGATGGGGGCTAATATCGAAATCGTTATTCACCCCAGCATTTCTTGCTTAAGTCCACATTCGTTGTTTAATGGAAGATAAACACCTAGGGTGTTACAGCCCTCCCTCTTAAAAGAATCTCGTCCCGAGATTCAGAGTGAAAGACTTTTAAGAGTAGAGAAGCATGTAACTCCTGTCCATATCAGCGATAATATAAGGCAGTTCTAAGCAAAGGCGAGTGTCTCAGAATGTTGTTTCTCTAGTGGACATAACATGTATTGCCTTAAGCTAATTTAGAGATGTCCACCAATAAAGACGATGTCTGTCAGAAGAACACATAAGGTTCCATGTGTGCAGTTTGCTTTTTCTGATGACACTGTACTATCTAAGTTTGTTGAATGGGCAGTATATATGCGACTTTATCCAAACAGAACTAGATGCAACCTCTTGGGTAAAACACACAGAAAGAGGTTTACCAACAAGTGGTCATTGGAAATTCATAGCACATCAGACGAGGGTGGATGTCGAATAACATCACAGTTAACTCGTGGTTAGCCAAGAAATCCAAGTCCAATGATGATAACGGAGACTCGAGGAAACATCAGTGAAGGTTATCAACAAATGTTGGCTTCACAATGAACCAACCTCATCTTGCACTAGTGTGACTCCGCCTAATCACACATGTTGGATAATCACATGGGAGGCGATCGAGGCATGACTAGAACTATGGTCAGGCTGTTACTAGTTAGCTGAGGATGGCAAAGTACCTCGGCCAACAATGTAGAGTTAAGATACATATGCTCATAATCTAATCCAATATGGCACAAGATCTACGCATATGTTCATATTCCTTCACTTGCTCTTCATAAAGGTTTCTTCTAGATAGGCTGAACTAAAGTGAGTTTAGACAACTCGATAAAATGATCTCTAAACTCAATCTTTGTTCACAATGTAGCTTCAAGTTAGTAAAACCAACTTGTTGAACTAGTTTCAACATTGGGTAGGTCCTTTTAGTATCCATCGGCAAGCCAAAGGTTGAGATTTCACATTTACTAGCAGGAGATCATGCAATGGGTAGAAATCCATTTGGTCAAGTCGTTCATCCGTTTCTTCATGCGAGATGAACTGACTTGGTTCAGGAATACATGGATTAATAAGAGAGCAAATGAACAAACTCCTACATCTCAGCAGCAGGGAAAAACAATCTCCATTTTTGATGAAGACTTCTGAATTGGTAAGAAATTTACTGAAGGTAAACATCAGAGTTATATACTCTTTTGATCCTACAGTGATGGCATAGGTTGCTTGATTGTTTCAGCAAACAACACAAAAATTGTATCAAGGGAGGAGTCCACGGAAGATCACACATCAGTGTAGTTCCACAATGGATCATGACCAAAGACCTCGATACTAGCATGTGCCAAGCAGTAGAACCTTGCATGTACATTCATAAGGGGCTCTTAGTTTCACCGCGGCACCATAAGTCATTAATCGTGACACGATTACCGAACTGGCACCAATAATGAATCTCATGTGTAAGAATAATTCACGTAAAGATAACATATCGATATAATCTCATAATGGATTATGACTACTAATTGTGATACCAGCGTGTGCCAAGTAGCGCAACCATGTGTGTACATTCATAGGAGGCCCTTGGTTTTGTCATGGCACCATCAGTTTTAGTCATAACACCATTACTAGATGTAACCAATAAGAAATCTCACAAGACACAAATGGATTGAGAAAGGGTGACAATATGCAAAGAGACTCTACCTGTCAGAATAATTACAAGTAGAGAGTTAAATAGATCATGGCCTGATGAAATGAACAAGGCAGGGCCATAACCTAAACTTGTTGATAAATGAGTACGATGGGAGACTGTTAATTCAGCCCCAAGCATATTTCTATGCCCATCGTAGAGATCACAAGGTCAAGGATTAGTATCTATTAGATAAGAAGGGAAAACAATCATAAGATTGAATTGGTATGTCATAGATAGATATGAGGAAACGAAAGGCATCAAATTAAAGAAAATGAGCAGGCATGACTTTCCTAGGTTGGGTTGATAAAGCGACAATGCAATCCTCCAAGAGAGGCAAAATAGAATAGAGATATCAACTTGCACCAACCGAACAAGGGAATGGTTTTGGAAGGAGATATAACTCGAGATTCTTGTTTTAAGACCGGGTACACTTTATGTCCAACGAAGAAATTATCTAAGCATTTATTTGCATGAGTTCGGTCATGAAGGAATAACGGAAAATTCAAATTTGGTTCATGGTTCACTAAATAAGAACATGACCTAGTTTTGAGTTTAGGCAAACCGGCCACAAACATTCTATCAGCACATCAAATACAAGAGCAAACACCATTTGCACTAATGGTCAAATTAAGAAAAAACTGGAAGTCATTTAAACACATATTTCTAAGACACCACATTATTTACAATCACCAATCATTGGAATAAAGGTGAGAGAAGCATTTTCGTGCACAAGTGACAAACAAGATGCAACAATCAGGATGCATGCTCGTCCTGTTCGTCCTCACAAGTTTTGCCAACATAATATGGCAATAACGTTCTATATTGGTGGCATACCTACGACTCTCTCGATATTTTGCTAGTCATCAGCTACACATACGTTTTTGAGGTTAGTGTACCTATATAAAAATCCATTACAGCCCAGTTTCCCATGATGCAGTTCACACATGACAGTTTATCATAGTTTATACTCCATATATTTCTATATGGAGGCCAGCTCTTCATTAAGCACCGAGCCACGCATAGGCGCCGCTGCCATGCTTTAACCACAGGGCAGCTCATTATGGTAACTCACCTTCTTACCTAAGCGTAGGTGCGTCGTTACGAGTACATTACACTTCTCAGTATTCCCATGTCTGTATACCCATACACATCCATGGAGTACTGAATTCCCGAAAAATAAATACTCCATATCGCAGCGCTCATATATACATACATACGTAGAACATGCATATAATCAAGCGCTTTTTATACTCTCCCCTAGACCGACGATTGTTCGGTCATGCTCTCACATCTCACCTTACCTGAGCATCGATCCATTCAAAACTGAATGGCCTCAAAAATAACAATGCACTTATATGCAATATCTCCCCATGTTGTGGGTTAATGTTTTAAATAAGCCACCTGATAGTCCATAATTTAGGGCTTAACAGAGGATGTCGCTAGCATTGTAGTTTTCAATTATGTAGTTTTTTCAAATCAAACAATGTGTTTAGTTGAAAATAGGTTTTCAAAAACCAAAACTTTGTTTTGAAAATACGTATGTTATAGTATTATACTTAATCCTTCTCTGATACAAGCTGTGGCAGAACCCGCCAAGTTATTGGGCCCACATGCACCTACGCTTGTCTCAAAGACCTCAGACGGCTATGCATGTGCACCAGATAACTTAATAGGATCCGTCCGAGTGTCCCAAGGACCCCAGATAAACCACATACAACCAGGATCGCAAGATTAAGTAAACACAAATCAGACACCAACACTTTGCAGCAAAATTTCTTTATTACAAAAAGTTACAAGTTACAACAAATTTACATTATATTATCGGAGTGATTACAAAAGTGATTCAGAGAAATAAACTTTGAAATGTTATAAATTATTTATAAGTTTGAAACATATGCTAGCTCAATGACAATCCTCAATAAGAAGCATAGAAGAGCTACTTTAACCTATAAGAAGGTCGTGCCCACCAGCGCTTAACACCATCCATAGCAGCACAAATCTAGTACCTGCAACAACATGGGTTCAAAAACCCTGAGTATGAAGTGTACTTACGCAAGTCTCACCCAACTAAGGAAAAAGACTCTCAAGGATATCCTGGCTTTTGGGAATCAAGGTAAAGCTTGTCAAGATTCAAAGACTCTTTTGCAGAAAAGCTTACTATGAGTGGATCCTTAAGAATTCATTTTACTTGTCAGGTTAAGTAAAGTTACCTGCATCTAGAATTATTTCTATCCTAGTTCAAGCACTTGGCCTACACTAGCCGTCTTTTATCATCCCATCAGTTCACTGGATTGCTACGTGTAAGTCAGTGACCAAGTCTTCATGTCCGAGAAGTAACGGTGATCCGAATCGATTAATACCCAGCTAGGGATCTCCAACCACACGACATATGTAGCACTTAACCCTTGCATATGTCAACTGGCCACCGGGTTTCTCAAGACCAGATTGGGTTCACGCCAACCGAGAGCACAGATACACCACCGTCCAGCCTCTTGCCACGGAGGGTACACGCTACTCTCGCTATCTCTCCACTCCCATTGCATGGTGGCCTTTCTAGTATTGGTCCGACCGAGGCAAAGCTTACCCATGACGAGGCATGTGGCTAGTTAAAGGGTCCTCGGTCAGCAGGCCCACATCGACACGGTCCTTAATCGACTCAGACAGAGAAACTACATCGAGACTCCCTTCTCGTGCAAGTCAACCGCCCAGTCTCGTCTTTATTATTTAAAACCCAAAGTTTGGTACCTGGCAGAGGTACATCTTTTCAGATGTTGAACCCATGAAGGCCCAGATGGATCCATCATCACAAGTTTTTCATTGTAAAAATTCCCATCCAATCTGAAGCATCACATTTTGTTGTAAAACAAAAAATTTTGTTTTTCTAAAGCAAGGCTAAGCATCATAAAAATCCTTTTTATAAGAGGGAGTCAAGGAATGGTGATCAATTTTCCAAGGAAGGAAATGCATCAATTGTTTAGGACACAACTCCTATCACCTAATGCATCATATAAGGTGCTAAAGATTTTAAAACATAAGGAAAGGGATAATGCACCGGGGCTTGCCTGGAATAACACTAGGTTAGTGTTTGTTAGACGTCGATCACTTGACGACCATCCTTTGTCTTGGCACTTGATTAGGTCATCCATTTTTAGGTTCGTCCATCAGCATCACCTTGCGGAGTAACCCACCCATTACATCATCTTGGGGTCGACTTGGGTCGTCTTCCACATCACGTGCTCAACTAGCACACCTAATGAGATGCATAATGCACATGAATGGAAACTAGAGGAAAATCGGGAGATAGATATTTACATCAAAGAGGACAAATACATAGCAAAGCATCACAACTTTTATGAGCACACATTAGATAATTATGATTTTACAATAATCATAATCTTTGAGATAATCAGACTTAACTCAAATATCAAACAATAATAACTAAACACAAGCCTCAAACTATAGCATAACATCGATACATCATAACACTTATACTTGCTACCCCTCGACATTCAAACTTGAAATAAGCATAGAAATTATTCAATTAACTTTTTAAACTAATTCTCTAGGTTAACTTGTTTAGCACAATAATTAACATGACATCACATCATTCACTTTAGCAAGTAGAACCTCATCAGATATCAAAGACTACCACCAGACCATAATCTTTAAATCTAAAGACCTAAAGCTTTTCTTTCGCACTAAATTCTTAGATTACAATTGAATTAACCTATTGGTCTTATTTACTTCCAATCCAATTTGGGCAATAACCTATATTCCACTAGGGCATTTTAACCATCGATATAATACAACATAACGATTACTAAGGCAAGGCTTTGACCCCACTACCCAACACAATCAACATTGACAACTTATCGGATAATCTCTTAAAATACTAAGTCTATTTTTCACGCCACTAATTCGCCACACTTCATAAGTAAAACCAATTTGAACACACTCGACAGACATGTTCGCTCGAGTACTCCTACGTAACCAGCATTTTAAACCTAAGCTTTACCTCACGACACTAGTACACCACAATCATGTCCTTACAAGCAACAAGATATTTTGGCAACCATCTAATATAACTATGACATGTTTATGCTTCAATCAAGATAATCATCGTGATTAGTACATCTATTCAATCCATCGACCCAATCAATTAATAAAATTAGCGAACTAGAGAATGATTACCGAATCAACTAGAACTCCATGCAAACGTGGATGATTCTTTTTCATGCGTCCTATCAAGTCCCTGGCAAGCTGTCACACCCGGGTTTTAGGGGTCCAAAACCCGGGCGTGAAATAAACACCAGGTGTGCTAGGACCAAGTCTCACACATATGATGAATAGTGGTACAGAAATGAATGTCACATCTTTACTATATAATAGGAGTTCTATACAAAATAAAAAATAATTACATCATAAGGAGACAACGATCCAGCAACCCAAAGTTGACTAGGAGACGACGGCCTAGACCTCTCACGAACTTATCACATCATCCTCCATGTGCCTCATCCTGCGGTACCTGTTCTTGACCTATGGGGGGTGTGAGATAGCAAGAGTGAGCTCACATACGTTCATCGCTCAATAAGTTGTGGGGAATATTGTGCATGAACTCGCCAAAGGTGGGAGCTCTTGTGAAGTGTAAGGCTTACCAAAGAGGATGGTTGAAGCTGAGCATTGCTTTTAAAGTTGGTCAAAATTTTATTAGCAGTTACTAAGTATAAGTAAATACCAACCCAATTAAGTAGTAGAACAAAAGTAATAACAACACCCGCAATGCAATGCATATGACAAATTGAATTTAGTTCCATAAATTAATCATGTGAATGTATGAGCTGCTCATGATCGTGAGCACAACTAGTATACCAGTTTTACACTCTGTAGAGGTTGCATATCTTTATGCATAAGTCATGTTACCCATCTGCCAAGAGAAGGCCAATCCCATACACCTCTACCGAGGAGACGAGGCAGGGTAACACTACGAGACCTTTACAAAGTTCCACTAGCTTCAGAAAACCCACTACAGTTTATATGAAGCTCCAATGCATGGACCCCTCGCCTGACCGCCATCGCAACAAAATCAACCCAAGGGCCTCCCTGCACTGACCACTCCCCTACTGCCCTTGCCCCTTTCGGGTAAGGTAGTCCTCCACTAGCTTTCCTAATTAGTCAGCCAAGGGTGTCCCATACCACCCTTGTGGTAGCACTGTTTTTTTGGGTGGTTCTCCATGTTCCAATTAACATAATGATCTTAACATGAAGAATAAATAACAACTGATAATAAAAGTATATTCATGAATAATGTGTATCTCTATACCCAAAACCACATAATGCAATAGCAGGTACCACCCAAAAATTCAGTGGTAAACAAGGTATAAAGATAGTCAAACTAGGGTAACCTATTGGGTCCCATCAAAATTAACCTATGCAGATCATTATGATTAATCAGAACATGACTGGGTAAACAAGAAGTGATCAAGGGCACAACTTGCCTAGGACTTGAGATTCCAGGTACCGACTTGCTCTTCAGATGACATGTGTCCTCACTACTAACGTAGCAATACAGACAAACATGGTATAGGCAAAATTAACATCACACCAAACATAAGAATAACCTGCGTAATAATAATCTACGCGTCGCTATGAGATCGTGGGTTCGAGAATCACTAAAATCGGAGTTACGGTCAACAAGTTATTGTGGCGGAACCGCCCGAATTATTCCAGCTTAAGTGCCCAAGTCGCACCCTTAAGGGCAGCAACACACTTAAACATGAATAACCCGTCAGTCCCTCGGATATGGTCCGATAAAGCCACTTACCAGGATCGAATACCACTTGCTCACACGAAGGTGAGACACAGAGAAATACAATAAAACATAATACCACAATTTAATAAGTATCATTAGTGATTACATTATCGGAGTTTCAGAAATAATAACCATAAATTTTAATGCAACGAAAATAACTAACAGAGAAAAACCGAGTAACATGGTGAAGCCTGGCCACGCTACTCCTCCTGGTCCTCTCCTGCGGAAGCAGTAACCCTCTCGACCATCTATCCCGGTGGCAGGGATGAAGACCAAGTCACACCATCAACCAAATCAAGGAGGTACCTGCAAAAATTATGCCACAAGCAAGGCTAGTATACTAATACTCAGCTAGACTTACCCGATGTGAGGAGTCTACTCCTCTACCTCTAGACATGCAGCTGTTTGGCTGAGGGGTTTGGTTTGCCAAAAGCACTAGCTGAGTCTAAAATCAAGTTTTAGCTTTTCAAGTTTTAGTATGATCCTTTTTAAACTAGATGAGTACCTAGCTATTCATACATGGTATAAAACATTTTATCAATCAACATCTTTTGCCAGTCACCTCATTTCCACTTATTACTCAATGCAGTACAATGGATCAAGCAGTCTCATTAGCTGCGAGAAGCAGACGATTCGAATCGAGTTTTTATCCTTGCAAGGTAAACCTAAACACATGACGTGGCGAGGCACTCCGTCCCCACACACATCAACCGTCCCCATCGATTCCCTGGCAACAGAATGGGGCTCACCGCCTTGGCGTACAATGCCTTACTGACCCCGACTGCCATCGTGCAGTGACCGCACTTGTACCCACCATAACTGGAATCTGAGACCACGTCTTAGGTCGTGTGAGGAGGGCAATCTGCGGGCAGGTTCACTCAGGTACTAGGCTTACCGATTTACCATATTTCTCGGCATGTGCTTAGTACGTTCAAATGCTTGACACAAGTATCCGCACATTAATCCTTATTCCAATTTCTCATCTCGTAGACAACGCATCCCCATGGATCTGTGTCCATAGACCATCATCATTCCGTTATCAAAATGGATACAACCAATTCCTGACCTCGCGCGAGTGCTAGAAAAATCACTCGACTTCTACCGAGATCCCTAATTAGTAAAGCAGCTACTCGACCTAGCATACTAGTATCCATCTTAAAAAGGAATCCTAAGTTCATGCAACTAGGGTTTTCAGACAACTCCTACACTTAAGTGCACAGTACAACCCTACAATCATTAAGTGTAGTAAAATAGCATATATAAACGGTTATGCATAAAACCGGGGCTTGCCTTTAATTTAACACTTAGATAGTGTTTGCTGGGGGAGATACTCGATTGGCGAGCATCCACTAGTTATGTCCATCCTTCCTTGGGTCGTCCACCGACTGCATCTTGTGGGTGGCACCACATCACTTGCACGATCATCCTCTCTTAGTCCTAAATGAGATGCAAGGTGCATATGTATGAATATAATGAAATAGCACAATATACTTTAAGTACATGTTAGCGAATTAAACACTAAGTAGCTAACTACATATCATCGAGCGCACAACGTTAACACCTCTAAATGACGACAAACATTTTGTATATTTATGCAACACAAATACGACCCCATAAGTACGAGCGTTTATTTAATTTGCTACGGCTTTTTATTAGTTATTCTATTTATCACACAAAAGCATCCCAGCACAAGTTTAACAGAGGGCATATGTATCAATGTCTATGGAATTCCTATATCACAATCAACTAAGGAAAGAACATATAAACAAGACATACATGTTATCTCAAGCTTAGCCATTACAAGTCTATGTCCGTTAAGTGCTAACTAAGCATTTTTAGCCAAAAGGGTGAACTCAACAATCAATTAAGCACTTGCAGAATTTTAGGACAGCAGCACAACAGTCACTCGTTTTAACCATAACTCTTCAATTATTAATCCAAAAATAGCAAACTAGAACTTTGTAGAAAGCTTAAAAGTGCTCTACAACTTTGGTATTGTCATTACAACATGATTCAGCACTTAGCAAGGTCAAAACGTGCTAATACAACAGCTCTATCCAGATTTGGATAGATTCAGACTTGCAACTTCAAAAATTCACAACTAAAGATTCAGACATCCAAACAGATTGATCCTAGACTATCTGGAAAGGTAATAAAATTGTCTACATATCATTTATAAACATCTCAAGGTGATTCAATATTTAACTAAGGACAAAAGACACTAGAAGGCTTTGCTGTCCAGAATTGGACAGATTCAGTCTTCACACTTTAAACACTCATAACTCAAGCTTCAGATCACCAAAAAGAGTAATCCAAGACTTTTTGGAAAGCTTAGGAAAAGTACTACACAATTTGTATAATCACCAAGAAGTGATTTCAGGTTTAATCAAATCAAACATTACAGTTTTCGAAATCTGTTCTGATAGAGGACAGAACATAGCAACCAGTTTGTAAAATTCATAGCTCTTAAACTATCAGGCCTATGGTTATGAAATTTTAACACAAGCAAGATCAGAAAAGAATCTACAACATTCTTATAATGACCATGAACAGATTGCAACATTAAAGTGAGCAAACAATGCAGTTTCTGAAATCTGTACAGAATTTGGACAGATTCAGTTACTGAATTTGTAAAAAGCATAACTCCTAAACTGTCAGACCTATGGCTGTCAAATTTTAAGACCAGCAAGATAATAAAGTTATCTACCACTTTTCTATAGCACATATCTACAGTAAACACAATTTAGTTCATCAAACATACAGCACTGAGAAATCACTGCGTGCAGTCCAAAACAGCAATTAATAAATTTCAGCTCCTATACGATTCAAGAATTGCCGCGTTCTAGATACTTGAATTATTCTAACACTTTGAAAATTGTTAGAGTTAACCTAACCAAGGGAGAACTAATAAGTAGACTTACTAAATTTTTATCCGTGTCATTTCGAGCACTAGAATTACCATACTTAATTAACAACGCATTCTCTACGATAATCAATATCGAAACGCTTTTCACCCAATAATTTGCATTTCACTTAGACATCACATGAGCACTAATACTTTTCATCCGTGACCATAACCATACGCATTTAGATGACCACAAGCAATTCATCGTGACTACGAGCTTGACCAAAGCCATCTAACAAGTCGGCTAACTAGAGTAACGACATAGCCCGCAATACAATATACACGTCGGCTGACATATTATTATCGCAGACTGAGACACAACATACACTACATCGTTTTTATAAACATACATATTTATCATGTGAACAGAGCATTTTAATAATCATTCCAAAACAACTTACTCCAGTACACAACTTGTATTACGATCCTACTTGACCACCCGATGTGACTACTAGAATCCGCGAGCACAACCATACACTATATGCGAAACATAATTTAACGAACGCATAATGCGCATCGACACGACTTAACTTGTAAATATAGAGAAAGCGATGACTACTTTGGCATGTCACCACCTCTCTAATTAAGCCAAAACAATTTCTACTTACAATGACCCAACATTCATGTCGAGCACACTTTATTTTACCTGTCTCGCATACAACCATATTGTGGCGTGCACTCGAGACATTACGGTTTAATTTAACGCAATCGCAACTACAACGCATATCGGCATACTCGTTTGACAATACAGTGCTCAGGCAAAACCCACACTTCCAATCTACTTATCACATCCAACCAACACCAGGTGACCACTGCATTCTTATAACAAATTTTAGCACAATTATTTATGACAACACTTATCGACTAGACGAGTGAAACACCAACTGATTATTCGTACATCTCGCCTTTAAATCACTAATCATATGTCACATAATTTATATTTTCAACCCACTCTAAATTACACCACGATGAATACATAAAATGTATTTAACATGGACTAACTCATTAGCAGACTGCGAAAACCACCAAACATGCTTTCCGCTTTATTAGATTTACCACAACTAACACACTGCTTTACGACGAAGTATATTATTTTTTTAACAAACAATTAATACATCCGTGACCAATCCCTACGACGCACAAAAGAACTATAGCAGGCACACATACACTTGTTGGCATTCCAATCGCAAACACATCTACACGTACCACTTTCTCCTCCATGAATTTTAATTCGCATACAACATATTCACATACATATATATACATGACAATGACAAATGTGCAAGTAAGTCAATCACATGGATTCAACCTGAACGAGTCGGGACTTAGCCACATGGACTGTCCACATGGCTCGGCATTTCATCGAACTGCAAGGCGCAGAGCGCGACTTTGACGGTGGCTGCGATAACACACGAGTTTAGGGACTTGGCATATCATCGACACCATGGTCACAAAAACAGTAAGGATAGCGGGATGTCTCACCGAGAGTCAACGACGCCGCGGACGGGGCTGCGCAAAAACAACAAACCACCGGTGAGCGTCGATGGCGTGCTGTCCACTGTGCTTCACGGAACAGCGAGCCAGCAGCGTGCGGAGACATCGAGGCTGCTGCGCATTTTGTCGAGCACCTACGGCGCGTCAATTTGGTGGGGCTGCGGGGAAAACTTGGTTGCGAGGCGCTGCGCTGTGGGGAGAGGGAGATAGGGGCTGGCGGCCATGGACAAGGAGGGAGCTCGCTGGTGGGATATCCTGTGCCATGGAAGGAGCTTCGCCGGCTCTAAAAAATGGAGCTCACGCCATGGAGAGGAGGGTCGAGCTACGACAATCCATGGAAGAAGAAGAAGGGGCGCTGGGGAGGGAATGGAGCAGCAGTGCTGCGCATGGCTGCTGCTGGGCGGCGGCCATGGAGTTCCTGCTCGCCAGCAGGGAGCAGGGAAGGCGCTGTGCAGGGCGTCAGCCTGCACCCAGGAAGCTCCTGCTCCTACAGCAAGGGGCAGAGGGAGGAGGACGCCATGGATAAGAGCTCGTAGGGTCGAGCTGCTGCTGTCCTGTGGAGCAGGGGAGGGGCACTACGCAGTAGAGGGAAGAGCAGGGGGCGTGCAGAGCTGCTGCCCGGCCACACCATTGGAGCCGAGGAGGAAGGGCGCCATGGTGATATGTGGCTGCTACTGCTCCATGGATGGGAGGAGAGGAGGATGGCGTCGGGGAGAAGAAGGCTGCTGGCGGCTGAAAGAAATGGAGGGGTGGGAGTGCAAAAATGCCTCCACTTGCTAGGAGAGGGCTCCTATTTATAGAAGGGGCACTAGGGTTAGGGTTTTTCTCATGGGCCAAATAGGCCAGGCTAGAATGGGCTTGGCCCAAAACATGTAATCGGGCTGCGCTAAATATTTTCCAGAAAAAAGGCTCGTGCGGATTTCGTCGGTACGCAAAACAGAGTGAACGAGAGTTCGGACGAACGGACGATTGAGCGATTAATTCGGCCGAGAGTCTGATTTGATTTTGCTCGAAAATAATTCCCTACACGTGATTCGAAAATAAATTGTCTCGGGATATGACCGGCTTTCGGATTTTTAGTTGGAGAAGGCGAATCGTGACATTTTAAAAAGCACTGTCGATGCGGGTTTTGAGTTCGATTCGGGACATAGAGATATTTGGTTGAGTTGGATAATAAATAATTAGATACCGACACAACAAAGCATTTCGTTTGAGAGTATGGACTTGGATTAATTTTTGGGCATAGATCAAACATCGAGAAATTGGATTCGGACATAGCTCGAGTAGCAAATGTCAAGCGCTTGATTAAATGAGCTTTAGACGAGAGTTAGAAATCGAGATGGATTATCGAGTTCGCATTCGTGCCGAGAATAAAAGTTTTAACAGGCTCCAAAATTGGTTGTTTCTCGCGATCTAATAACTCCGAATTCGGTGAACTTCCATGAGAAAGCCTGATAAACAAAGATAGACATGATCGAGAAATAGAAATTTTCACTGAGCATCCGAGATTTGGATAAATCTCCCGACATAACACGAAATTGACACCTGGGGTGTCACAGCCTTCCCCCCTTAAAAGAATCTCGTCTCAAGATTCGAATGAGGATCTTCAAGGGTGGAGAAGCATGTAACTCCAAGACTGAAGATAGATGCAAGTTCATGAGAGGGTTTCTGACAAGATACTGAAGACAAAATTTGGATAGAATATCACGACATATCGAGACAAAACTGTAGCGATCATTCTGAGAGAGTGTCCACAAAAGATAGCTCATCGATATAGCCTCGTAATGGATCACAACTATTAACCATGATACCAGCCTGTGCCGAGCAGCTCAACCATGTGTGCACCATAGTAGGCTCTCGGTTTCGTCACGGCACCATCAGTCGTTAGTCATGACATCATTACCAAACACAACCAATGAGAAATCTACATAGCACAGATAGATGGAGCCCATGAGAGTATGGCTCAGAAAATAAGAATGTGACCGGAGTTGAAGTAGAGTCTGCTGACAAAAGAGCATCGCATGAGAATTTTCTTCAACTCTGGGAACTATTTCTTGATCATCATGAGGATTATTAGCCAAAGATTGATACGATTTAATATGAGGAGGAACCAACCATGAGATCGAGACTGATAAGCTCTTAGAGACATGAGAGATCCAAAGATTACAGCAACATCCATTGATCCACATGGATATGCCATTTGAAGATAAGGTTAACAAAATGACGTCATGATCCTTAGAGAAAGAGTATGAGAATGATCAGAAATGAGAGATTTAGATAAATCAACATCCGATACTTGAGAACAGGTTATAGCAGATAACCAGATAATAGGGCAGAATCATTAAAGGATCCAGAGATTTGGATGTTAAAGCCACAACATGATTCACGAGGAAAAAGATTACCAGATCCAGGTGAAAAGAGAGGTAGGCAAACAGGATCAGCTAGGATGATCAATAGAAATGCTTGGAAGTTTTTGGGGCAAGGATTTATGGAAAGAACATGGCCCTGATAGGGTTCGTGCAACTAGACACCAAACAATTTTTTTTGACGTAACAAGTGCACAAGGAGACTTAGGTTGGTCTAGCGGTCAAGCTGTGGGGTTCTCTAAGCTGTGCAGGTGTAAATTCAATAGTGCAACACACAAGGGCGAGAAAACGCTAACACAAGCATGGTTTTTTTGGAGGTTTCACTTGCTAAACTCAAGGTTGTTTGGATGGGGGTCTTTTTATTGGCAAAATAGGCAATAATTTTTATTAGCAAAAAGGGTTGAACAATTACAATACCACCTAGATAGCAAGACAAGAGAAACACATAACACGACCTAACAAGAATTACCAATCTGACATGAGGTAAGGCATTTCTTATAGTTCCTAACATAGCAATGTGTCACCATATTCACAAGTTCTTATTATTGGAATAAAGGTGAGAGAAGCATGTTGGTGCACAAGAGACAATTATAATGTGACAATCATGATGCATGCTCATTCTAGTCGTCTTCTTAGACCTAACTAATTTTTTTGGTGCTTCTACAACATCCTAATAGTAGAAATATTAGCCTTTATGGCCTATATAAATATAGCCACCTAGCTACCCATCTATTTTCCTAAGACTTCACGTCCTAGGTCTATCCTGATCGTCCTAACGATCTATCCAACATTGGTTTCTAGCAAGTTTTACTTTTAGAAAAGGTTGGTAATCATGACTTATTGACTTCTCTGTGATGGTATTCGCTCCAATACCAGCTGTGGCGGAACCGTCCGAATTATTCCAGCTTAAGTGCCCAAGTCGCACCCTTAAGGGCAGCAACACACTTAAACAGGAACAACCCGTTAGTCCCTCGGATCTGGTCCGATAAAGCCACTTACCAGGATCGAATACCACTAGCTCACACGAAGGTGAGGCACAGAGAAATACAATAAAACATAATACCACAATTTAATAAGTATCATTAGTGATTACATTATCGGAGTTTCAGAAATAATAACCATAAATTTGAATGCAGCGAAAATAACTAACAGAGAAAAACCGAGTAACATGGCGAAGCCTGGCCACGCTACTCCTCCTGGTCCTCTCCTGCGGAAGCAGTAACCCTCTCGACCATCTATCCCAGTGGCAGGGATGAAGACCAAGTCACAACATCAACCAAATCAAGGAGATACCTGCAAAAATTATGCCACAAGCAAGGCTGAGTATACTAATACTCAGCTAGACTTATACGGTGTGAGGAGTCTACTCTTCTACCTCTAGACATGCAGCTGTTTGGCTGAGGGGTTTGATTTGCTAAAAGCACTAGCTGAGTCTAAAATCAAGTTTAGCTTTTTAAGTTTTAGTATGATCCTTTTTAAACTAGATGATTACCTAGCTATTCATACATGGTATCAAACATTTTATCAATCAACATCTTTTGCCAGTCACCTCATTTCCACTTATTACTCAATGCAGTATAATGGATCAAACAGTCTCATTAGCTGCGAGAAGCAGACGATTCGAATTGAGTCTTTATCCTTGCAAGGTAAACCTAAACACACGACGTGGCGAGGCACTCCATCCCCACACACATCAACCGTCCCCATCGAATCCCTGGCAACAGAAAGGGGCTCACCGCCTTGGCGTATAATGCCTCACTGACCCCGACTGCCGTCGTGCAGTGACCGCACTTGTACCCACCATAACCGGAATGGGAGACCACGTCTCAGGTCGTGTGAGGAGGGCAATCTGCGGGCAGGTTCACTCAGGTACTAGGCTTACCGATTTACCATATTTCTCGGCATATGCTTAGTACGTTCAAACGCTTGACACAGGTATCCGCACGTTAATCCTTATTCCAATTTCTCATCTCGTAGCACTAGTACAAAAGAGCTCAAAGCCTGCGGCACCCATATATTTTTACAGACGGATCCGGTTATCCACCGACTGTGCTATTTCTAGTGGCGGTTCCTTAAGAAAACCGCCAGTAGAAATCCATGATTTGTAGTGGCGGTTTTCTTAAGGAACCGCCAGTAGAAATATGATTTCTAGTGGCGGTTTTCTTAAGGAACCGCCACTACAAATCATTTTTATCCTTAATTTTTCGAGTTTTTCAAACGACCTCGTATGACAAAACCACCAAAATAAAAGTTGTAGATCTCTAAAAGTTATGAAACTTTGTAGTTGACAACTTTTTTATTTGAACTCATTTCGGTTCTCAAAAATTGAATCTAAGTATGTCAAATTTAAAATTCAAATTTTGCAAACTACCTCGGATGAAAAAAGTGTCAAAATAAAAGTTGTAGAACTTCAAAAGTTATTTATCTTTGTAGTTGACAACTTTTTTATTTGAATTCGTTTAGGGTCTCAAATAAGCAATTTATACTCAAATGGTTGTAATATGTGGAGAAAACAACTACAAACTAGACACAAGGCATGTCATAGACGGAGTGGTAGTGGAGGGTACGCGCGAGGGTGAGGTCTACGGTTCGATTACTAACAACCGCGTAGCGCGCGAAAAATGCCGCGACTTGCGACTTCGACGGAGACGGGCGGGTGGGGTGGTCCTAATACAAATAAATGTTTTTAATATTTTTAAAATATGTTTTATGTTTCCTGGAAACGATTTGCACTGGCGGTTTTATTACGTCGACCGCCAGTGAAAATCGATTTTCACTGCCGGTTTTATTACGTCGACCGCCAGTGAAAATCAATTTTCACTGGCGGTCTTCAGTTACCCACCCGCCTGTAAAAATGATGATTTTTACTGGCCCCTAGCACTGACGGTTACGATAAACGCCACTAAAAATAGGTTTACGACCGCCAGTATAGATCTTCTCTGTACTAGTGTAGACAACGCATCCCCATGGATCCGTGTCCACAGACCATCATCACTCCGTTATCAAAATGGATACAACCAATTCCTGACCTCGCGCGAGTGCTAGAAAAATCACTCGACTTCTACCGAGATCCCTAATTAGTAAAGCAGCTACTCGACCTAGCATACTAGTATCCATCTCAAAAAGGAATCTTGAGTTTATGCAACTAGGGTTTTCAGACAACTCCTACACTTAAGTACACAGTACAAGCCTACAATAATTAAGTGTAGTAAAATAGCATATATAAACGGTTATGTATAAAACCAGGGCTTGCCTTTAATTTAACACTTAGATAGTGTTTGCTGGGGGAGATACTCGCTTGGTGAGCATCTACTAGTTATGTCCATCCTTCCTTGGGTCGTCCACCGACTGCATCTTATGGGTGGCACCACATCACTTGCACGATCATCCTCTCTCGGTCCTAAATGAGATGCAAGGTGGATATGTATGAATATATTGAAATAGCACAAGATACTTTAAGTACATGTTAGCGAATTAAACACTAAGTAGCAAGACATCATAAGCAACCACACACACTAGCGTTAGCTAACTACATATCATCGAGCGCACAACGTTAACACCTCTAAAAGACGACAAACATTTTGTATATTTACGCAACACAAATATGACCCCATAAGTATGAGTGTTTATTTAATTTGCTACGGCTTTTCATTAGTTCTTCTATTTATCACACAAAAGCATCCCAGCACAAGTTTAACAGAGGGCATATGTATCAATGTCTATGCAATTCCTATATCACAATCAACTAGGGAAAGAACATATAAACAGGACATACATGTTATCTCAAGCTTAGCCATTATAAGTCTATGTCCGTTAAGTGCTAACTAAGCATGTTTAGCCAAAAGAGTGAACTCAACAATCAATTAAGCACTTGCAGAATTTTAGGACAGCAGCATAGGAGTCACTCGTTTTAACCATAACTCTTCAAATATTAATCCAAAAATAGCAAACTAGAACTTTCTAGAAAGCTTAAAAAGTGCTCTACAACTTTGGTATTGTCATTACAACATGATTCAGCACTTAGCAAGGTCAAAACGTGCTAATACAACAGCTCTGTCCAGATTTGGACAGATTCAGACTTGCAACTTCAAAAATTCACAACTAAAGATTCAGACATCCAAACAGATTGATCCTAGACTTTCTGGAAAGGTAATAAAATTGTCTACATATCATTTATAAACATCTCAAGGTGATTTAATATTTAACTAAGGACAGAAGATACTAGAAGGCTTTGCTGTCCAGAATTGGACAGATACAGTCTTCACACTTTAAACACTCATAACTCAAGCTTCAGATCACCAAAAAGAGTGATCCAAGACTTTTTGAAAAGCTCAGGAAAAGTAATACACAACTTTTATAATCACCAAGAAGTGATTTCAGGTTTAATCAAATCAAACATTACAGTTTTCGAAATCTGTTCTGACAGAGGACAGAACACAGCAACTAGTTTGTAAAATTCATAGCTCTTAAACTATCAGGCCTATGGTTATGAAATTTTAACACAAACAAGATCAGAAAAGAATCTACAACATTCTTATAACGACCATGAACAGATTGCAACATTAAATTGAGCAAACAATGCAGTTTCTGAAATCTGTACAGAATTTGGACAGATTCAGTTACTGAATTTGTAAAAAGCATAACTCCTAAACTATCAGACCTATGGCTGTCAAATTTTAACACCAGCAAGATAATAAAGTTATCTACCACTATTTTATAGCACATATCTATAGGAAACACAATTTAGTTCATCAAACATGCAGCATTGATAAATCACTTTGTGCAGTCTAAAACAGCAATTAATAAATTTTAGCTCCTATACAATTCAAGAATTGCCGCGTTCTAGATACTTGAATTATTCTAACACTTTGACAATTGTTAGAGTTAACCTAACCAAGGGAGAACTAATAAGTAGACTTACTAAATTTTTATCTGTGTCATTTCGAGCACTAGAATTACCATACTTAATTAACAACGCATTCTCTACGATAATTAATATCGAAACACTTTTCACCCAATAATTTGCATTTCACTTAGACATCACATGAGCACTAATACTTTTCATCCGTGACCATAACCATACGCATTTAGATGACCACAAGCAATTCATCATGACTACGAGCTTGACCAAAGCCATCTAACAAGTCGGCTAACTAGAGTAACGACATAGCCCGCAATACAATATACACATCGGCTGGCATATTATTATCGCAAACTGAGACACAACATACACTACATCATTTTTATAAACATACATATTTATCATGTGAACAGAGCATTTTAATAATCATTCCAAAACAACTAACTCCAGTACACAACTTGTATTACGATCCTACTTGACCACCCGATGTGACTACTAGAATCCGCGAGCACAACCATACACTATATGCGAAGCATAATTTAACGAACGCATAATGCGCATCGACACGACTCGACTTGTAAATATAGAGAAAGCGATGACAACTTTGGCATGTCACCACCTCTCTAATTAAGCCAAAACAATTTCTACTTACAATGACCCAACATTCATGTCGAGCACACTTTATTTTACCTGTCTCGCATACAACCATATTGTGGCGTGCACTCGAGACATTATGGTTTAATTTAACGCAATCGCTACTACAACGCATATCGGCATACTTGTTTGACAATAAAGTGCTCAGGCAAAACCCACACTTCCAATCTACTTATCACATCCAACCAACACCAGGTGACCACTGCATTCTTATAACAAATTTTAGCACAATTATTTATGACAACACTTATCGACTAGACGAGTGAAACACCAACTAATTATTCGTACATCTCGCCTTTAAATCACTAATCATATGTCACATAATTTATATTTTCAACCCACTCTAAATTACACCACGATGAATACATAAAATGTATTTAACATGGACTAACTCATTAGCCGACTGCGGAAACCACCAAACATGCTTTCCACTTTATTAGATTTACCACAACTAACACACTGCTTTACGACGAAGTATATTATTTTTTTAACAAACAATTAATACATCCGCGACCAATCCCTACGACGCACAAAAGAACTATCGCAGGCACACATACACTTGTTGGCATTCCAATTGCAAACACATCTACACGTACCACTTTCTCACCCATGAATTTTAATTCGCATACAACATATTCACATACATATATATACATGACAATGGCAAATGTGCAAGTAAGTCAATCACATGGATTCAACCTGAACGAGTCGGGACTTAGCCACATGGACTGTCCACATGGACTGTCCACATGGCTCAGCATTTCGTCGAACTGCAAGGCGTGGAGCGTGACTTTGACGGTGGCTGCGATAACACACGAGTTTAGGGAATTGGCATATCGTCGACACCATGGACACAAAAACAGTAAGGATAGCGGGATGTCTCACCGAGGGTCGATGACGCCGCGGACGGGGCTGCGCAAAAATAGCAAACCACCGGTGAGCGTCGACGGCGTGCTGTCCACTGTGCTTCACGGAACAGTGAGCCGGCAGCGAGCGAAGACGTCGGGGCTGCTGTGCATTTTGTCAAGCACCTACGGTGCGTCGATTTGGTGGGGCTGCGAGGAAAACTTGGTTGCTAGGCGCTGCGCTGCGGGGAGAGGGAGATAGTGGCTAGCGGCCATGGATAGTGAGGGAGCTCGCTGGTGGGATATCCTGTGCCATGGAAGGAGCTTTGGCCGCTCTGAAAAATGGAGCTCGCGCCATGGAGAGGAGGGTCGAGCTGCGGTAATCCATGGAAGAAGAAGAAGGGGCGCTGGGGAGGGAATGGAGCAGCGGCGCTGCGCATGGCTGCTGCTGGGCGCCGGCCATGGAGTTCCTGCTCGCTAGCAGGGAGCAGGGAAGGCGTTGTGCAGGGCGTCAGCCTGCACCCAGGAAGCTCCTGCTCCTACGGCAAGGGGAGGAGGACGCCATGGATAAGAGCTCGCAGGGTCAAGCTGCTACTGTCCGTGGAGCAGGGGAGGGGCGTTGTGCAGTAGAGAGAAGAGCAGGGGGCGTGCAGAGCTGCTGCTCGGCCACACCATTGGAGCCGAGGAGGAAGGGCGCCATGGTGATATGTGGCTGCTGCTGCTCCATGGATGGGAGGAGAGGAGGATGGCGTGGGGGGAGAAGAAGGCTGCTGGCGGCTGAAAGAAATGGAGGGGTGGGAGTGCAAAAATGCCTCCACTTGCTAGGAGAGGGCTCCTATTTATAGAAGGGGCACTAGGGTTAGGGTTTTTCTCATGGGCCAAATGGGCCGGGCTAGAATGGGCTTGGCCCAAAACATGTAATCAGGCTGCGCTAAACATTTTCCGGAAAAAGGCTCGTGCGGATTTCGTCGGTACGCAAAACAGAGTGAGCGAGAGTTCGGACGAACGGACGATTGAGCGATTAATTCAGCTGAGAGTCTGATTTGATTTTGCTCGAAAATAATTCCCTACGCGTGATTCGAAAATAAATTGTCTCGGGATATGACCGGCTTTCGGATTTTTAGTTGGAGAAGGCGAATCGTGACATTTTAAAAAACACTGTCGATGTGGGTTTTGAGTTCGACTCGGACATAGAGATATTTAGCTGAGTCGGATAATAAATAATTAGATACCGACACAACAAAGCATTTCGTTTGAGAGTATGGACTTGGATTAATTTTTGGGCATAGATCGAACATCGAGAAATTGGATTCGGACTAGCTCGACTAGCAAATGTCAAGCGCTTGATTAAATGAGCTTTAGACGAGAGTTAGAAATCGAGATGGATTATCGAGTTACGTATTCGTGCCGAGAATAAAAGTTTTAATAGGCTCCAAAATTGGATGTTTCTTGCGATCGAATAACTCCGAATTCGGTGAACTTCCATGAGAAAGCCTGATAAACAGAGATAGACATGATCGAGAAATAGAAATTTTCGCTGAGCATCCGAGATTTGGATAAATCTCCCGACATAACGCGAAATTGACACCTGGGGTGTCACAGTTATGATGTGATTAAATGATTAAAACTAGGTTTTATGTTTATTTTATAAATAAAAAAAAGATAACCTAAAGTAGTAATTAAATCAACTTTAATCTAAATTATAAATTGACCATAGATCATATTTTAGTAGATTATAATGATATGCATATTAATAGGAGTAACCAACATAAGTTAAATAAAGATCTAATTATAAAAGAATGAGGACATGGTACAATAAATGTTGTTATTGCATAGTAAATATTCATATAAAGCTAACGCGACTTGAACAGACCAAATCAGAATTAGAACGAGAAAGTTATGGATTTCCAAAGTTTTAAGTGTTGGATAAAAGAAACTAAGGTGCATAATTTTAGTTTTTGTTTCATAATAATATATGGTTATTAACTGATAAACAACATTGTTATGAATTTAATGCAACTGGAATGAAATAATTTGGAGTTAAAATGAATTAAATATGATTTATAAAAGTTTCTAGAATTATTTTTGTATTAAAAATCAATTTCTATAATCCTTTTCCTGTTTTATCTATTTCTTGGACTGTATGCATAATAAACAGAGAGCTCGGGGGGTCTACTCACAATGTTTTTCCATGACTCAGGATTGACCCGGGTGTTACAGCGGGTTTATTTCTACAAAGCACGGGGGCTCATACGTAAAATCGCCATGGCGAAAGGGTACAGGTTAATCAGAGCCGTTCGATCTCCTTTCAGAGGCCATGATTAGATCTCAATAAAACAGAACTACTATGCGCTGGCGGCCATCGGATCCAGAATCCACGGCACAAACGCCATCCATCACACCACCCTGCCCTGGCCCTTGGATTTATAATCTGCGGTGCCGATCAAACGCCTGAATCGGTATCCCCATAACCACACGCGACCATTGATCTAAGATCGCACGGCCCATACAGCTTCTTCCTCATGGTGGCTAGGACGGTGGTGCACACGCATCCGCGGCGGCCTCCGAGCAGCGGTGGACCACCGATGAGCACCCCCGAGCCGGATTTCGGTGGCAAACATGAGCATAGGAATGGGCAACACATAGTGGGCAATCGTGCGAACAAGAGGGTGGGCGTCATACCATGAATCACACAGCCCTCAGCTTCGGCCACGACGCATGGTGGCTCCGCAGGGGACCCTTTGTTTAGATGAGCAATTAGCCACAACCCTGGTGGTCAATGTTGTTTGCCGAGCACAGGAACAACTTCACCTTTCACCCATGACGCACCATGGCCTGATCAGGCGCACAGAAATGGCAGCGCAGGTGAGTTTCCTGGGTGGTGGTGTTCATCCCAGCTTTGCCCGCGGCGGGACCCGGGTTGGGCACGACACCATGTGTTCGGAGGACGAGGAGGTTGCGGCGCTTGGGATTTATAGTCCGAGTGGTCGCTAGAGCTGGCGGGTAGTTCGCGGATTACAATTTCCACGACATCCACGCGGTAGGCTTGGTAAGAGTTTGTTACGATACGGCGAAGGGGATGCATCCGACAAGTATGGCCTACATGGCGGCGTTTAGAGAAGTAGAAGGGATGGCGACTGGGCCACGAAGTCAGCGAAGGGAAACAATTCCGCTTATGGTGCCACTGGCTGGCGGGGCCCACATAGCAGAGCAAGCGCAGCCCACAGAAAAGGTTGGTGAGCGGGGTGGGGGAACGCTTGACATGTGGGTCCATCTGGTCGGCACCCTATGGTTGGAGTGGGCTGATGAGGGGGAATGGAGGTGGGCCGAGAGTGGGAAAGTGGGCCGACGCTATGGTGAATTCGGCCTAGGCGCAGACTGACTTCGTTTCTGTTTGTTTTTCTTTTTTTCCAAACTAGATTCAAACCAAATTTCCAATTTAAATCTGGGTTCATGAACCAAATTTATGTGCATAGTCATAATAAAACTTCAGAATGCAAAATATAAAAGTATATTTGTTTATTCATTTCTTTATCTTGTTCATTAAACAAATGCTTTCAATTATGGAAATCCACGTACTCAAAGTTTGTTCGTTAACATAATATGATCTATATATGTAGTTAAATTGAAAGTTTATTCCGAACTGAATATTTATTTGTTTTAATAGAAATTATTTCTTAATATGTAATCTCTTATTAAGGAAATGCATTATTTACAACTATATATATTTTTTAGAGAATATATCCAAATGCATAATTCACCCAAGATTATTTTGATCCATTTGTGTTCGAAATTACTTTTATTCATTATCCTTTGGAAGAATATGCACAAAGAAAAGGAAATCAAATAATTCCCAAAACACTTTTATGTAAATACATGTATTTATTTATTTTATTATTTTTACCTTATACAAAATTTTGGGCTTTACACAAGCGCCCCGCGGGTTCCACTTCTTCACTCGAACTTCCAAGATTGCAGTGGTGATCGAAGGCGAGCACATAGAGGCAGAGTCAGAGCGAGCACGACGATAGCAAGACCGCCGACTAGCGGCAGTGCGGAGGCAACGTGTTGGCACGACAATTCTATTCGATGAAAATGATGGCGTGGCGACCCCAGGTTTTGGCGTCCAGCAGCCAAGGCATGGCTGAGCCCCCGAGTGGCGGTCCTCGCCCACCACAATGGATTCGAAGCAGGAACAAACGACAAGGAATCCAAGAACTGGCGCTGAAGCCAAACAAGACCAGCAAGGAAGACTAGGGACGCAGCGTGCACACGTTGTTGGGGAATTGCGCATGATGCGACGAGGAGGTGGGGTGTCCAGGTGAGCTCGCAGCGGCAGTTGGTTAGAGAATAATGTCCCGGCGAGCACGACTAGGGAGGTGAGCAAGGAGAAGAGGGCACCGATGTCCTTCAAGCAGAGATCGAGACACATAGCTCGGTGGGTGGACTCAGTCGCGGCGAGGTCGACCGACGAGGGAAGCAAGGAACACGACGGTCAGTCGGCAAGCTGAAGACTGGGAGCGACGGTCGGTGAGGAGCTTAGCTCCCGAGAGCCACATGAGGGGGGCTGGGATGGCAGGTCTTGGGCATAGTCCGACGAGATGTGGAGGAGGCCAGGATGGTGGTAGACGCTGGAGAGGAGCTTGAGCTGAGGATCGGAGCCGACGACGCAGTAGACTTGAGGGCGAGCTCGATGGGAAAGGGACTCGGCTGGGGCTAGCATGGAGGCAGGGACGCCATGGAGTCTGGGGCACGGACGAGCTCCAGCGAATGGAGCAGAGGGGCACGGATCGGTGTGATGGCGGTAATGGACGAGCGCAGGAGCGAGATGGGACCAGGGCGAGCGCACAGTGAAGCTCGACCACTGCTTGCAGGGGAGGGCTAAAAGGGAAATGTGCCCTTGGGCCATTTCTAAGTATTTTGGTGATTTAGTGTCCAACACAAGTGCTTAAGTGTTAATCTATGCCAAGTGATGGAATAAGTGCAAATCAAGATCAAAGGTATGTTTCTAAACTTAGTACATTGTTTTAAGAGCTAATGTATTGTGTCTAAGTGCTGGAAATAGGAAAAATCGAATTAGAAAAGAGATGGCTTTGTTCAGCCAAAGTCTGCTCAGTCTGGGTGCATCGGACTGTCCGGTGATGCACCGGACAGTGTCCGGTGGTGCACCGGACAGTGTCCGGTGCGCCAGGCTGGCTCTGATGAACTTGCTGCTCTCGGGACTTCGAAGACGGTGTACGGCTATAAATCACCGGACTGTCCGGTGATGCACCGGACTGTCCGGTGAGCCATTCACAGGCGAACTCGTCGCTCTCGGGAGATGATTAACGGCGTACGGTTATAATTCACCGGACAGTCCGGTGGTGCACCGGACTGTCCGGTGAGCCAACGGCCGGCCGGGCCAACGGTCGGCCGCGCGATCCGCGCGGGACACGTGGCCGAGCCAACGGATAGAAGGGGGCACCGGACTGTCCGGTGTGCACCGGACAGTGTCCGGTGCGCCAACGGCTCTGAATCGCCAACGGTCGGCTTTGCCAAAGAAAGAAAGAAATCCGCACCGGACAGTGTCCGGTGGTGCACCGGATAGTGTCCGGTGGTGCACCGGACAGTGTCCGGTGGTGCACCGGACTATCCGGTGCGCCAGTCGACAGAAGGCAAGAATTGCCTTCCTGGAATGCTCTCAACGGCTCCTAGCTGCCTTGGGGCTATAAAAGGGACCCCTAGGCGCATGGAGGAGCACACCAAGCAACCTTTGAGCATTGTTGATCACTCACACTTCATTCTTGCGCACTTGTTCGACATTCTTAGTGATTTGAGTTCCGTTCTAGTGAGAACCTCGTGATATTCTTTTGAGCTCAAGTCTGGGTCTTGTGTGTGCGTATTTGCTGTGGATTTTGTGTCTTGTGTGCGTTGCTCATCCCTCCCTTACTCCGTGCTTCGTTGTGAACATCAAAGTGTAAGGGCGAGAGACTCTAAGTTGTGGAGATTCCTCGCAAGCGGGATATAGTAAAGCAAAGCAAAACACCATGGTATTCAAGTGGGTCTTTAGGACCGCTTGAGAGGGGTTGATTGCAACCCTCATCCGTTGGGACGCCACAACGTGGAGTAGGCAAGCGTTGGACTTGGCCGAACCACGGGATAAACCAATGTGCCATATCTGTGTTGATTCCTTTGTGGTTATTGTGTTTTGCTAAGACTCCTCTCTAGCCACTTGGCTTTATTGTGCTAACATCTAACCAAGTTTTGTGGCATTAAGTTTCAAGTTTCACAGGATCACCTATTCACCCCCCCCCTCTAGGTGCTCTCAATTGGTATCAGAACCGTTCTCTTCAAGAAAGGGACTAATCGCCCAAAGAGATGGATCCTAAGGGGAAGGGAATTATGATCAATGATAAGGAGAAGGAGTCCTTCGTCAACGAGCCAAAGGATGACAAGCCTACTGACTCGGGCTTGGGCTACAAACTGAAAGGATGGGAAGAAGAAGAAGACAAGGCGCATCAAGGAGATCGTCTACTACGACGACAGTGACGAGTCCTCTTCTTCCCAAAAGGACGACGACAACGACTACGAGAAAAGGAAGATGGTTAATTCAAACTTCTCTTTTGATTATTCCCGTATTCCGCATAGTTCAAATACACATTTGCTTTCCATTCCTCTTGGCAAACCTCCACACTTTGATGGGGAGGACTACGGATTTTGGAGTCACAAAATGCATAGTCACTTGTTCTCTCTCCATCCAAGCATATGGGAGATTGTAGAGAGTGGAATGAAATTTGATAGCTCGGATAGCCCCATGTTTATAAATGAACAAATCCATAGAAATGCACAAGCTACTACTGTCCTCTTAGCATCTTTGTGCAGTGAAGAGTACAATAAGGTGAGCGGCTTGGACAATGCCAAGCAGATCTGGGACACCCTCAGGATCTCACATGAGGGGACGACGTCACCATGCTCACCAAGATGGAGTTGGTAGAGGGCGAGCTTGGAAGATTTGCAATGATCAGGGGCGAGGAGCCAACTCAAACGTACAACCGGCTCAAGACCCTCATCAACAAAATAAGGAGCTATGGAAGCACGCGATGGACGGACCACGACGTTGTCCGCCTAATGCTAAGGTCTTTTACTGTCCTTGATCCACATCTTGTGAACAATATTCGTGAAAATCCTAGGTACACCAAGATGACACCCGAGGAGGTACTTGGAAAGTTCGTAAGCGGGCGGATTATGATCAAGGAGGCTAGATATGTTGATGATGCGTTGAATGGCCCAATCCAAGAGCCTCAAACCATTGCTCTCAAAGCAACGAGGAGCAAGGAGGCGCTACCTAGCAAGGTGGCGCAAGTGGAGGCGGCCGGGCTTAATGATGAAGAAATGGCCCTCATCATCAAGCGTTTCAAGACGGCACTAAAGGGTCGCAAGGAGCATCCCAACAAGACAAAGACGAAGGGGAAGCGATCATGCTTCAAATGTGGTAAGATTGGTCATTTTATCGCTAATTGTCCCGATAATGATAGTGACCAGGAACAAGGGAACAAGAGGGAAAAGAAAAAGGCGTACAAGAAGGCTAAGAGCGAGGCACACCTTGGCAAGGAGTGGGACTCGGATTGTTTGTCGTCCGACTCCGACAACGAAGGACTCACCGCCACCGCCTTCAACAAGTCGTCCCTCTTCCCCAACGAGCACCACACTTGCCTCATGGCAAGGGAAAAGAAGGTAAGCACTCTTAATACTAGTACTTACGCTTCCTCAAGTGATGAAGAGTCTAGCGATGATGAAATAGACTATTCATGTTTATTCAAAGGTTTAGATAGAACTAAGGTTGATAAGATTAATGAATTGATTGATGCTTTGAATGATAAGAATAGATTACTAGAAAAGCAAGAGGATCTTTTATATGAAGAACATGATAAGTTTGTAGAGGCTCAAAAATCCCTTGCTTTAGAAATTAAAAGGAATGAAATGCTTTCTTGTGAATTATCTACATGCCATGACTCTATTTCTAGCTTAAAGAGCATAAATGATGATTTGAATGCTAAGTTAGAAATAGCCAATAAATCAACATCTTGTGTAGAACATGTTGCAATTTGCAATAGATGTAAAGATTTTGATATTGATGCTTATAGTGAACATCTAGTTTCAATTTCTAAATTGAATGATAAGGTGGCTAGTCTTAATGCCCAACTTAAGACTAGCAAGAATGAATTTGATAAAATAAAATTTGCGAGGGATGCCTACACGATTGGTAGACACCCCTCAATTAAGGATGGGCTTGGCTTCAAGAGGGAAGCCAAGAACTTAACAAGCCATAAGGTTTCCATCTCCACCAAGGAGAAAGGGAAGGCCCCTATGGCTCATAGTGCTCAAAAGAATCATGCATTTATTTATAAGAAATTCTCTAGAAATATTCATCATGATAGGAGTTGTAATGCTTATGATTCAAATGCAATGTATGCTTCAAGTTCTTCCTATATGCATGGTAGAGATATGCCTAGAAGAAATATCATTCATCATATGACTAGGAGAAATGTTGCTCATGTTCCTAGGAAGATTAATGAACCTTCTACAATTTATCATGCTTGCAATGCTTCCTTTGCTATTTGTAGAAAGGATAAGAAGGTAATTGCTAGGAAATTAGGGGCAAGATGCAAGGGAGATAAAACTTGCATTTGGGTCCCTAAGACCAGTGTGACTAACCTTGTAGGACCCAACAAGAGTTGGGTACCTAAAACCCAAGCCTAAATTTGCCTTGCAGGTTTATGCATCCGGGGGTTCAAGCTGGATTATTGACATCGGATGCACAAACCACATGACGGGGGAGAAGAAGATGTTCACCTCCTACGTCAAGAACAAGGATCCCCAAGATTCAATAATATTCGGTGATGGGAACCAAGGCAAGGTGAAAGGGTTAGGAAAAATTGCTATTTCATCCGAGCACTCTATTTCTAATGTGTTCTTAGTTGAGTCGCTTGGATATAACTTGTTATCTGTGAGTCAACTCTGTAATATGGGATATAACTGTTTATTCACAAATGTAGATGTGTCTGTCTTTAGAAGATGTGATGGTTCACTAGCTTTTAAGGGTGTACTAGACGACAAACTTTATTTAGTTGATTTTTCAAAAGAGGAGGTCGGTCTAGATGCATGCTTAATTGCTAAGACTTGCATGGGCTGGCTGTGGCATCGCCGTTTAGCACATGTGGGGATGAAGAACCTTCACAAGCTTCTAAAGGGAGAACACGTGATAGGTCTAACTAATGTGCATTTCGAAAAAGATAGACCTTGTGCAGCTTGTCAAGCAAGTAAACAAGTGGGAAGCTCTCATCATCCCAAAAATGTGATGACCACCTCAAGACCTTTGGAGATGCTTCATATGGACCTCTTCGGACCCATCACCTATCTAAGCATAGGAGAAAGTAAGTATGGTCTTGTTATAGTTGATGATTTTTCCCGCTTCACTTGGGTATTCTTTTTGCAGGATAAAACTGAAACCCAAGGGACCCTCAAGCGCTTCCTCAGGAGAGCTCAAAATGAGTTTGAGCTCAAGGTGAAGAAGATAAGGAGCGACAACGGGTCCGAGTTCAAGAACCTTCAAGTGGAGGAGTACCTTGAGGAGGAAGGGATCAAGCACGAGTTCTCCGCTCCCTACACACCACAGCAAAATGGTGTGGTAGAGAGGAAGAACAGGACGCTCATAGACATGGCGGGGACGATGCTTGGAGAGTTCAAGACCCCTGAGCGGTTTTGGTCGGAAGCCGTGAACATGGCTTGCCACACCATCAACCGGGTCTACCTGCACCGCCTCCTCAAGAAGACTTCGTATGAGCTTCTAACCGGTAACAAACCCAATGTGTCTTACTTTCATGTATTTGGGAGCAAATGCTATATTCTAGTGAAGAAAGGTAGAAATTCTAAGTTTGCTCCCAAAGCTGTAGAAGGGTTTTTGTTAGGTTATGAATCAAATACAAAGGCGTATAGAGTCTTCAACAATTCATCGGGTTTGGTTGAAGTCTCTAGCGACGTTGTATTTGATGAGACTAATGGCTCTCCAAGAGAGCAAGTTGTTGATCTTGATGATGTAGATGAAGGAGATGTTCCAGTGGCCGCAATATGCACCATGGCGATTGGCGATGTGCAACCACAGGAACTCGAGGAGCAAGATCAACCTTCTTCCTCAACAATGGTGCATCCTCCAACTCAAGACGATGAACAGGTTCATCAAGAAAAGGCGTGTGATCAAGGGGGAGCACAAGATGACCATGTAATGGAGGAAGAAGCACAACCGGCACCTCCAACCCAAGTTCGAGCGACGATTCAAAGGAATCATCCCGTCGACCAAATTTTGGGTAACATTAGCAAGGGAGTAACTACTCGTTCTAGATTAGTTAATTTTTGTGAGCATTACTCTTTTGTCTCTTCTATTGAGCCTTTCAGGGTAGAAGAGGCCTTGCTAGATCCGGACTGGGTGTTGGCCATGCAGGAAGAGCTCAACAACTTCAAGCGTAATGAAGTTTGGACACTGGTGCCACGTCCCAAGCAAAATGTTGTGGGAACCAAGTGGGTGTTCCGCAACAAACAGGACGAGCACAGGGTGGTGACAAGGAACAAGGCTTGACTTGTGGCAAAAGGTTATGCCCAAGTCGCAGGTTTGGACTTTGAGGAGACTTTTGCTCCTGTGGCTAGGCTAGAGTCCATTCGTATTTTGCTAGCATATGCCGCTCACCATTCTTTCAGGTTGTTCCAAATGGATGTGAAGAGCGCTTTCCTCAACGGGCCAATCAAGGAGGAGGTGTACGTGGAGCAACCCCCTGGCTACGAGGATGAACGGTATCCCGACCACGTGTGTAAGCTCTCTAAGGCGCTCTATGGACTTAAGCAAGCCCCAAGAGCATGGTATGAATGCCTTAGAGACTTTTTAATTGCTAATGCTTTCAAGGTTGGGAAAGCCGATCCAACTTTATTCACTAAGACTTGTGATGGTGATCTTTTTGTGTGCCAAATTTATGTCGATGCCATAATATTTGGTTCTACTAATCAAAAGTCTTGTGAAGAGTTTAGCAGGGTGATGACGCAGAAATTCAAGATGTCGATGATGGGCGAGTTGAACTACTTCCTTGGGTTCCAAGTGAAGCAACTCAAGGATGGCACCTTCATCTCCCAAACAAAGTATACGCAAGACTTGCTAAAGAGGTTTGGGATGAAGGACGCCAAGCCCGCAAAGACTCCAATGGGAACCGACGGACACACCGACCTCAACAAAGGAGGTAAGTCCGTTGATCAAAAGGCATACCGGTCAATGATAGGGTCTTTACTTTATTTATGTGCTAGTAGACCGGATATTATGCTTAGCGTATGCATGTGTGCTAGATTTCAATCTGATCCAAGGGAGTGTCACCTTGTGGCCATGAAGCGAATTCTTAGATATTTAGTCGCTATGCCTTGCTTCGGGATCTGGTATCCAAAGGGGTCTACCTTTGATTTGATTGGATACTCAGATTCCGACTATGCTGGATGTAAGGTCGATAGGAAGAGTACATCGGGGACGTGCCAATTCTTAGGAAGGTCCCTGGTGTCATGGAACTCTAAGAAACAAACTTCCGTTGCCCTATCCACCGCTGAGGCTGAGTACGTTGCCGCAGGACAGTGTTGCGCGCAACTACTTTGGATGAGGCAAACCCTCCGGGACTTTGGCTACAATCTGAGCAAAGTCCCACTCCTATGTGATAATGAGAGTGCTATCCGCATAGCAGAAAATCCTGTTGAGCACAGCCGCACAAAGCACATTGACACCCGGCATCACTTTTTAAGAGGCCACCAGCAAAAGGGAGATATCGAAGTGTTCTATATTAGCACCGAGAACCAGCTAGCCGATATCTTTACCAAGCCTCTAGATGAGAAGACCTTTTGCAGGCTGAGTAGTGAGCTAAATGTCTTAGATTCGCGGAACTTGGATTGATTTTTAGCATACATGTGTTTATGCCTTGATCATGGTCCTTATGCATTTTGTTGTTTAATTATGGTGCTCAAGTTGTACAAGCACTCCCCGGACCTCACAAGTCCATTTGCAAGTGATGCACATGTTTAGGGGGAGACATGCTACAACTTGACCCTTTGAGACTAACCATGTGCTTGAGTTTTCTTAATTTAGTCTCAAAGGAGGTTTGAAAGGGAAAAGGTGGACTTGGACCATGAAAGACTTCCACTGCACTCCGATGAGAGGGTAACTTATTCCAAGTTCATCTCATGTACTCTTAGTGCCTTGGTACTCTTATTTGAAGATTTTGGTGAGGCAATGGGGTTAAAGGGCCAAGATTGATGCCAAAGGGGGAGAAAATAAGGCCAAAGCAAGAAATGGATCAGCTACCACTTGAGAATTTTGAAAACAGTAGAATAGAGCTTTTGTTTTGTCAAAATCCTCTTATTGTATCTCTTTGTCAAAAGTTGGTCTCTTGTGGGGAGAACGGTTGATTATGGGAAAAAGGGGGAGTTTTTGAATCTTTGATCAATTTCTCTTGGAATACTTCTCTTTATGTCTCTACAAGTGAATTTGACTTAGAGATAGGAAATTGAGTTTGATTTGCAAAAACAAACCAAGTGGTGGCAAAGTATGATCCAAATATACCAAAGTTGAATCAAAACAATTTGTGTTCTTATTTGCATTGATATTGCACTTGTTCTAGTTGCTTTGTGTTGTGTTGGCATAAATCACCAAAAAGGGGGAGATTGAAAGGGAAATGTGCCCTTAGGCCATTTCTAAGTATTTTGGTGATTTAGTGTCCAACACAAGTGCTTAAGTGTTAATCTATGCCAAGTGATGGAATAAGTGCAAATCAAGATCAAAGGTATGTTTCTAAACTTAGTACATTATTTTAAGAGCTAATGTATTGTGTCTAAGTGCTGGAAATAGGAAAAATCAAATTGGAAAAGAGATGGCTTTGTTCAGCCAAAGTCTGCTCAGTCTGGGTGCACCAAACTGTCCAGTGGTGCACCGGACAGTGTCCGGTGCGCCAGGCTGGCTCTGGTGAACTTGCTGCTCTCGGGACTTCGACGGCGATGTACGGCTATAAATCACCGGACTGTCCGGTGATGCACCGGACTGTCCGGTGAGCCATTCACAGGCGAACTCATCGCTCTCGGGAGATGATTAACGGCGTACGGACTATAATTCACCGGACTGTCCGGTGGTGCACCGGACTGTCCGGTGAGCCAACGGCCGGCCGAGCCAACGGTCGGCCGCGCGATCCACGCGGGACACGTGGCCGAGCCAACGGCTAGAAGGGGGCACCAGGACTGTCCTGGTGTGCACCGGACAGTGTCCGGTGCGCCAACGGCTCTGAATCGCCAACGGTCGGCTTCGCCAAAGAAGGAAAGAAATCCGCACCGGACAGTGTCCGGTGGTGCACCGGACTGTCCGGTGCGCCAGTTGACAGAAGGCAAGAATTGCCTTCCTGGAATGCTCTCAACGGCTCCTAGCTGCCTTGGGGCTATAAAAGGGACCCCTAGGCGCATGGAGGAGCACACCAAGCAACCTTTGAGCATTGTTGATCACTCACACTTCATTCTTGCGCACTTGTTCGACATTCTTAGTGATTTGAGCTCCGTTCTAGTGAGAACCTCGTGATATTCTTTTGAGCTCAAGTCTGGGTCTTGTGTGTGCGTATTTGCTGTGGATTTTGTGTCTTGTGTGCGTTGCTCATCCCTCCCTTACTCCGTGCTTCTTTGTGAACATCAAAGTGTAAGGGCGAGAGACTCCAAGTTGTGGAGATTCCTCGCAAGCGGGATATAGTAAAGCAATGCGAAACACCATGGTATTCAAGTGGGTCTTTGGACCGCTTGAGAGGGGTTGATTGCAACCCTCGTCCGCTGGGACGCCACAACATGGAGTAGGCAAGCGTTGGACTTGGCCGAACCACGGGATAAACCACTGTGCCATCTCTGTGTTGATTCCTTTGTGGTTATTGTGTTTTGCTAAGACTCCTCTCTAGCCACTTGGCTTTATTGTGCTAACATCTAACCAAGTTTTGTGGCATTAAGTTTCAAGTTTCACAGGATCACCTATTCACCCCCCCTCTAGGTGCTCTCAAGGGCGCGTTGGCCATGGAGGCGAGCGCGGTAAGGAAGATGGAGCGTGCACGTCCAGGGAGAGAGAGCTGCGCGCGTCCATGGGAAGGGGCTAGAGATGGCGCGGCCATGGACGACCTAGAGGCCATGGCCGGGTAAGCCAGGGAGATGGGCGCGTGCCGGTGAGCTGGAGCTGGAGGCCGAGTTGGGGCAGGGAGGACCGGCGAGCTCACGGCACCAGGGAACCCGCCGGTGAGGAGCCGAGCTAGAGTGCCATGAGGGAGAGATGCCACAGGGGAGGAGCTTGGCAGGGCACGGCGGGGACAAAGATTGCAGCTATGCAATGACAACCGACGGTGGCCGCGACCGGATAAGGCCCCTGCGCGTGTAGGAGATAAGGAGGATGAGGGAACGGCGGTGGATCGGAGGAGAGAGAGAACGGCGGGAGAGAAGAGATATTTTCATTTCTTTCTTATTTTTTCATTTTCTCTCTCTCACATAAGCGCTGCCAAAATACCATGGATCTAAAATTAAGATTTGGAAGAGCCAAATTAAATCAGGCTACAGTATTTAAACAATATTTGATTTGAGAACAATTCAATTAACAATTCTATGCCTGGTTTTTCTTGGATTCCGAGTGTGGTCCGATTTAATTTTGCATTAAAACTTTTGTCGTCGAGTTCAAATTAATTTGCCTGGGACAAAAATCATAAGACTGAGTTGAGCCTTCCAGATTCGTATTCACTAATGCGCGTGATCCGAACAGTTCAAAATTCGCCAGCAAACATAGATTCGATAATCCAAAAGTTTCATGAACCCTTTTTAATTGTTTAGATTATGGAAATGAATAAGGTACCAAACTCGAACTTTTGTGAGATGATTAAATTCCAAGCTAAATGAGATTTCTCGAATAATCTCGGTAATCGGAGATGGGGGCTAATATTGAAATTGTTATTCACCCCAGCATTTCTTGCTTAAGTCCACATTCGTTGTTTAATGTGTGATAAACAAATGGGATGTTACAACATCACTTTGAGCGTTAGACTCAAAAGAAGTGCTAGGCTCCGATACCAATTGATAGTCACCTTGTCTTTAGATGGAGTGATGGTTTAGCTACATTTAAAGGTGTATTAAAGGAAAAACTTTATCTAGTAGATTTTTTGAACGATAACGTTGAACTTGATGCAAGTTTAATTGCTAAAACCAACATGAGCTAGTTGTGGCACCACAGACTAGCACATGTTGGGATGAAGAATCTTCATAAGCTTCTAAAGGGCGAACATATGTTAGGACTAACAAATGTCTATTTTGAGAAAGACAGGCCTTGTGTAGCTTGTCAAGCAGGAAAGTAGGTTGGATCCAGTCATCACCTAAAGAATATAATGATGACATCAAGACCACTGGAGTTATTGCAAATGGACTTATTTGGCCCCATTGCTTATCTAAGCATCGGTGGGAGTAAGTATGGTCTTGTAATTGTTGATGACTATACATGGATCACTTGGATAATTTTTTGCGGGATAAAAGTGAAACCCAAGGGACCCAAAAACAATTCTTGAGAAGAGCTCAAAATGATTTCAACTTAAGGATCAAGAAGATTCAAAGTGACAATGGCTCGAAGTTCAAGAACATGCAGATTGAATAATATACTGAGGAGGATGGAATCAAGCATGAGTTCTCCACTCCTTGTACACAACAAAAAATGGTGTGGTTGAAAGGAAGAATAGAATGCTCATAGATATGGTGAGGACCATGCTTAAAGAGTACAAGACATCTGATCGGTTTTGGGTGGAAGTTGTGAACACAACTTGCCATGCCATAAACTGGTTGTATCTTCATCGACTCCTCAAGAAGACTCATGCCATAAACTGGTTGTATCTTCATCGACTCCTCAAGAAGACTCATACGAACTCCTCACTAGTAACAAACATAATGTTTCTTATTTTAGTGTCTTTGGGAGCAAATGTTTTATTTTGGTAAAGAGAGGTAGGAATTCCAAATTTGCTCCTAAAGCTGTTGAAGGGTTGTATTGAAGTTTCTTGTGACATTGTGTTTAATGAAACTAATTGCTCTCAAAGAGAGCAAGTTGATTAGATGATTTAGATGATGAGAAGTCTATAAGCTCGGCATTGAGAAACATGTCTATTGGAGATGTACGCTCACGGGAGCCACCACAAGAGCAAGATCAACCGTCCTCAACACAAGCTCAACCTCATGCTCAAGATGGAAAACATAATGTTCAAGAAGATGGCAATGAGCAAGGGGGAGTTGAAAAATATTAGGACAAGGAGGAGGCATGACATTCAAGAGTTCGCACCACCATTCAATGAGATCATCTAAATGGACATGATCCTTGGGGACATCAACAACGGAGTAACCACTCATTCTCGCATTGCTAATTTTTGTGAACATTACTCTTTTGTGTCATCTGTTGAGCCTTTCAGCAATGAAGATGCTTTGAAGGATTCGGACTGGGTGATGGCCATGCATGAAGAGCTCAACAACTTCATGAGAAATGAAGTATGGAGCCTATTCCACGTCTGAAGCAGAATGTTGTGGGAACCAAGTGGGTGTTCCGCAACAAGCAAGACAAATATTGAGTGGTGACAAGGAATAAGGCTTAACTTGTGGCAAAAGGTTATGCCCAAGTCACAGGTTTGGACTTTGATGAGAATTTTGCTCCTGTAGCTAGGCTAGAGTCAATTCACATTCATTTGGCCTATGCTACTCACTACTCTTTTAGTCTATTTCTAATGGATGTGAAGAGCGTCTTCCTGAATGGCCTAATCAAGGAGGAGGTCTATGTGGAACAACCTCCTAGCTCCGAGGATGATGGGTATCTCGATCATGTGTATAAACTCTCAAAGGCGCTCTATGGGCAAGCAAGCAGCAAGAGCATGGCATGAATGCCTGAGAGATTTCTTAATTACAAACTGATTTAAAGACGGGAAAGCCGATCCTATGTTATTCACAAATACTATTGATGGATATTTATTTGATGACATTATATTTGGTTCTACTAATCAAAAGTCTTATGTGGAGTTTAGCAGGAATATGGTGCAGAAGTTTGAAATGTCAATGATGGGTGAGCTAAACTACTTCCTTGGATTCCAAGTCAAACAACTCAAGGACAACACTTTCATATCCCAAACTAAGTACATGTAGGATATCTTAAGAAGTTTGGGATGAAGGATGCAAAGCCTATCAAGACGCCGATGGGGACGAATGGGTGCCTCAACCTCAACATTGGAGGTAAGTTCGTAGATCAAAAGGTATACTGGTCTATGGTAGGATCCTTGCTTTATTATGTGCATCTAGACTAGATATTATGTTATTTGTTAGCATGTGTGCAAGATTCCAATTTGATCCTAATGAATGTCACCTTAGGGCCATGAAGAGAATCTTGAGGTTTTTAGTTCATACATCTCACTTTGGGCTTTCGCATCCAAAGGGGTCTACATCTAAGCTGGTTGGATATTCCGATGCCGATTATGCCAAATGTAAGGTAGATAGGAATAGTACATCTAGGACTTGCCAAATTTTGGGAAGATACCTGGTGTCCTGGAGTTCAAAGAAACAAAATTTTGTTTCCCTATCCACCAATGAGCCGAGTACATTGCTGCAACACACTTTTAAGCGCAATTACTTTGAATGAAGCAAACTCATTACTACAGATCATGTTATATGAGATGGATAATTTTTAGTTATTAAGACACATATGAAGTGTCCAAATTTGATGGAGTCGCAAAAGATGTCCCACATTTAAGATGATTGTAAATCATCTTAAAAGATATTATATAAGACATTTTTCAAATTTATAACCATCTAAAAAGGCATTTATTTAAGTCATTTTGTCCGAAAAACCATCTTAAATTAAGTTTTGTTTAATACACTTCTTCTAAAGAACCTCGAGAATACAAACTTTATTAGTCACAAAGTATTTATCAAGTTGTTAGAATATCCTATAATAATAGACACTTGCAACAAAAAACTATCTCATTTAGGAGACTGATTGTAACACCCTGAATTTGGGGTATAAAATTTCTTCTCTATTATCTATCAAATTCAGGTGTTACTCCTTTTCTCACCTCTATAGATTTTCCTTTCCCTTTAATAGAATTTTGGGTTACCTATGTGAGAGATGTATTATTTTCTTTAGAATATTAAAACCTAGGGGAGATATGAATGTTTGCATCATGCTGAGCTTAAACTTTGTTTTTTTGTTGATGCACATGTTTGAAATATTTGAATTTGAATTTGTGGTTTGATTTTATTTGAATTCAATAGAGAAAATAAAAATAAAAGGAATTAGAAATTCAAAGGAAAACAGAAAAACCAATTTAGCCTAGCCTCAGCCAGTCGGCCCAGCTCCGCGCGCCTGTGAGTGCCCGCACCCTCCCTCTGACAGTCGATTCAACCCCGCTTCGAGCCCTAACTTTGGTCTGTACCAATCCCCCTCCCTCGTCGGAGCTAGCCCTGGCTTTAGCGCGCCCGATTTCCCCTCCTCATGGCTAGGATTGCTCGCCGCAGTAACCCTGACCCACCCGGAGCGCCCCCTCTGCCGTCCACCCACTCCCAATAACATTCTCACGGCAAAAACCCCACCATCAAGTTCTCCAGGTCCTCCTCGCCAGTCCTGGAAAACTCCGGCGACCTCAAACCCCTTGGAGCCCACACCCGCCCTGTCTCTGGCAACTTCGCCGTGGCGGATAGGAGGTGCGCCACCCAAAGCCGTCAACCCCCTAGCGTTTGATCTCCGCCGCCCATCCCCAATCCAGTGGCCTAGATCGCTGGATACTGTTTCGCGCGCGCACCCTGCCACTGGGTCCTACCCGTCGGTTGCATACGCCCCTAGTGCTAGGCCTGACCGATTAGCCCGCCTTGCCTCCGAACCACTGACCTCCACTGGCCCGCCTATCAGCACTCGCCCGTGCCCACGTGCGCTCGCCCATGGATCTAATCTTGTCCGTTGATCTGTGATCGGATGACTGAGAGCGCTAGTAACCCGTTCACTTGGGAATTTTGTTAAGAAGCCCCTCAGTTTCCTAGAAATAGAACCCGCGGTCCTGTGTTCTTGCGCTCAGGCCCCTGGTTTCTTGCAGAGAAGCCCCTGGTCTTTATTTTAATCACAGAAATATGTTTAATTTAGTGTTTTTGAATTCTAAAACTTGTATATTTCATATCTTTTGCATATGAACTCCAAATGTGTGGTTCAAATTGCAAAATGTTCATAATGTTATTCTCCACCTATTTAAATTATAATTAGTCACTATTTGCATGTCTTAATTTTATGACTAGACTCTAGGTTAATCTAAAGTGATATAATATTTATTAAAGGGAGAATAAAAGTGAAACCCTAATGAATAGTTAAGTGGTAAACTTTGTGAAATTAATCCCATGTAATATATGATCCCATCTCTGGAATAACTTTAATTAAGTAAGTAATTCATTAAGATAGATATAGTTAAGTAATGTAATCTACTGAGGTAAACAGTAATTGGAAAACCACAGACCTCTAGGTATATTAGTCTACCCTAGAACCTAGATTTCACTTTTGTGTTTATACTTTTCTATCGAACTTGTGTTCACTCTGTTGCATATGTTTGGTGTACTGTTCTTTTGTCATTTCCCAAATGTGTTGAATGAATGATTGCTTTGCGTAGATAACGAGTAGTCTGAGGTTTCTGAGTGTGTTGCAGGAAACTTCCCTGAGCAGCAACCTGGTGAAGGCAAGTGTCCTCTGACCCATTATGTCCTATTTACTTTATAATTCACTGCCCTGCAAATCATGATCAACCTAAGGATTGACTAGTATTCTATTTTCCTGTCCTTGTTTACCCTTTGGGAATTGGTTACTATGATTAGTATTATGCTATTGCTTTACTTTAATCAATTAACATGATGAGAACATTTATGATATGATGATGCTATCTTGATTATGATGATGAGCTTGTGTTACTTTAGGGGGCTCGGGTTGTTTCCTGAGTACCTCTCCGTAAGGACCTGTTCGTTGGATGACCACCCGGGAAAATAGTACAACCATGAGGGTGGAATAGGACACCCTTAGCTGATTAATTCGATGAACATGGGGATTGTAGTTGGCTTTGCCGTCGTGCCGTCATTGGGGGCTAGGGCATAGTGCTTCCTCTGCTAAGGGTGGGTGCCGAGGTTCATTGGATTTGGTTTTATTAGTCACCCAACTTAGGGAGGAGTACTATGTTCATACGACTAGCGAAACCTAACGAGCAACTTCACACCAAGGGAATCTTTGTAAATGCTACGTAGTGGTACCCTGCTAGACCACCTAGGTAGTGGTCAATGGGGAGTAGCACTCCTCGGGCAGAAAGGGAATCATGACTCGTGGGTAAAGTGTGCAACCTCTGCTGAGTGTTAGAAACTGGTATATCTGTCACAGCTGGATTTTAGGGGTTCCAAAACCCAGGCATGAAATAATCACCAAGTGTGCTAGGATCAAGTCTCACACATATGATGACTCACGGTACATAAACGAATGTCACCTCATTTATATATAACGGAGTTCTATACATAATAGTTAAATAGTTGCATCATATGAAGACAACGATCCAGCAACCATAGTTGACTGGGAGACGATGGCCTAGACTAGTCACAAACTCATCATAACATACTTCGTGCGCCTCATCCATACTTGTTCTTGACCTAGGGGGATGCGAGTACAGCAAGGGTGAGCTCACAAACGTTCATCGCTCAACAAGTTATGGGGAATAATGTGCATGAACTCACCAAAGGTGGGAGCTCATATGAAGTGTAAGGCTTACCAAAGAGATGGTTAAAGCTGAGCATTGCTTTTAAAGTTGGTCAAAATTTTATTAGCAGTTACTAAGTATAAGTAGATACCAACCCAATAAAATAAGAGATCACAATTGATAATAACACCCATGATGCAATGCAAATGATAGATTAAGTTTAGTTCCAAAAATTAATCATGCGAGAGTCCTGAGTCGCTCTTGACCGTGAGCACGGCTGATATACCAGTTTTAGACTTTGTAGAGGTTGCTCCCTTTACCCGCAAGTCTTGTATCCAGTCAAGCCAGGGTTTGCAAGGCCCGTAGACACTTCCGAGGTGAATGGCTAGGGATCCACTACGAGGCCTTGACAAAGTTCCACTAGCTTCAGAAAACCCGCTACGGTTTCTAAGAAGGGCAATATAGGAATCCCTCATCTGAAAAGCCATTGTAGCATGATCGACCTGAGAACCTCCCTATACAAAGCTCCTCTACCGCCCTTGCCCCTTTCGGGTAAGCTAGTCCTCCACTAGCTTTCCTAATTAGTCAGCCAAGGGCGTCCCATTCCACCCTTGTGGTAGCACGGATATCTCAAGTTAAGCTCCATGTTCCAATTAACACAAAGATCTGGTCATGAACAATAATAAAAACAACAACATAACTCGAACATGAGCATAATATAACATTAATTTCCCAAAACCAGGTAGAGCAATAGCAAAACTACCTAATATTTCTTTTCTCTGTAAGGTGTGGGATAAACAATGCTAGGGAAGCCTATTAGGTCCCATCAAATTAACCTGAGCATGTCATAGTGATTAACAGGAACATTATTTGTTAAAGAGAAGTGGTCAAGGGTACAACTTGCCTAATACTTGCTATAAGCTTGTAGTCCAGATGCTGACTCATAAGTTGGGCATCGGGTTCCTCGTCACCTCACCTCTACTCGTACAATACATACAATCAAGCAAATAATGGATATGGTAAGATTACACCAAAGTATAAGAACAAACTACGTAAGAATATTTTACGCGTCGCTACGAGATCGGAGGTTCAAGAACCATTAAAATCGGGGTTAGAACAAAGAAGTTATGGGTAAAACAATATTTTTAGACACAATAAATCTAATAGATGCTGCATTTAAACTAAGCAGGTATTAAATTGAAATAGTTAAGTTGATATTAATCACTTTAACAATTATTTATAATAAGCGTAGGTACAACTATAAATTAGATTAAATAGATTGCCTAGCTAGTTAGCATTAATTAAATAAATAATTAATTATGTAACTAATTATTTAAAACATGTAGCATAATTAAAACAATATTATTATTAGGTATACAAAATTAATATAAACCTAATGCAATTTAAAAAAATTAAAACAATTTATTTGACCGAGAAGATATCATATTTTTAATAAATTAGTAGTGCTGCACAGAAATAGGTGACATAACACGTTCTGATTGGTTATGTAGGTTTGTTAAAGATAGAAAATGTTTGTTTATAAATACTTGACTTAGCTGATGCAAACCCATCATGATTGTACATACTGTTAAATTTATGCTGCTTGACAGTCTTGCATGTTAAAGGGCCTATAGTGATGGTTATCTATTAGGCGGGAAGCGTCAAGCCTATCATACGGGAAAGACCCCTAATCTATCACTAACTTACCTTACATTTAAGCCCTTCAACCTCGCGTTGATGCTAGCCATCTCGTGTTTTGATGATGAACTAGAGATCAGGTGACGAAGCTCTCACTGAGCTGGTCACGACGATGTTCTGGGTTCAACTCACAACGATGTTCTGGTTTCCCCAGAAGATGAACGGGTGGAGAGAAATTTCTCACTGGAGTTGTCGCTAGAGTTTGGGTGGAAGTCAAACTTTGACGAGCTGGTCATGGATGCTTATGGCTGTGAGTTTAGGTGGCGGCAGGCTACTGTAGCTTGGATGGAGGCGGTGCTGCCGCGAGGCTATAGAGGAGATGAGTTTATGATTGATGGCTTGAGGTGTTATGGTGGTATGTATTTATATAGGCTGGGAGATGGGTGGTTACATGATAGATCTGATACTTATTTGTTACAATTATATCTTATCTATTAGAAACTCTAACAAACTTGAAACCAAATCTGTTACATGACATATCTAATCTGATACTTAACTGTTGCAATCATATCCTATCTGTTAGTAACTCTAACAAACTCAAAATTAAAATCAGTTACATGACAGATATAATCTGATACTTATCTGTTAGTATCCTATCTTATCTGTTAGGAACTCTAACATATCTCTTCTATTACAATAATATTGTTGTTAATTTGTACTAATCATATTAGACCATCAATTTAAATAAATTTTAGAATATATTTTTATTTAAATTTTTAAATTAATTTTTTGGGTGTTACACGCGAGCTAAAAGGGATATTTTCTTAAATATTTATTGTGATATTCTAATTTGTATCGACTTTACCTAAAGGACATCGTATACAAACAAACCAACCAAATATACATCGATCCATTATATTAGCTTATATTTCAAATTTCTGCTTTCTATTTTAAATTTAAAATTCAAGTCTAATTTCAAGCTAAGTTAAATTTTCTATTTTAAGCATAAATTGTAACAAACAAAAACTCAACATGAATGCAGAGCATTTTTATTAATTAATTTATCCATTTAAGCAAATGAAAATTAGTAGGAATAATTCATGTAAGATGTTTTACAATAATTATTATTAAAAAATTTAAAAATATAGCCATATTTTAGAAGTACAATAAATTAAATCTATAATCTTCACATATTTGTTCAAAAGGATATAATTTCTTATGTAAACTCTATATTAAGTGATAGTTTAACTTAATTCTTTTTTTGGAGAATTGATCTCTAACACAAATGATAGTTCACATAATAATCTTTTAGGTAATCTATTATTTGAAAACATATTTATTTAAATCATGAAATGAGTTTCCTAATTTATTTAGAATGTGATTTTGGAGTGTTAAAAATTCTTCCCCCTTAAAAGTAATCTCGTCCTCGAGATTAGTAAGAAATGGTATGCAACAACTTTGGTTTGCGGTTTACCTTTTAGTTTCTTAATTAGTTCAAAAATCCAAGTTTTTTCTTGTTTTAAGTACTAATTATAAGGTGCTTTTAAGAAAGCATGAGTATCTTTTAGGTATAAGATATGGTTAGAGCAAAGGTAGGTTGTGACAAGAAAAAGGACTCCATCCTAAATGGTGAATCTTGATTCCTCCAAAGATCTGGTTCTACTCATATCTTTCCTTGTCGAGGTTGACTTCTTCTTTCCTTCGGTCTTGGTGTGATCATCCGAATTAGGGACATATAGTTAACATAACTGGGGTATATGGGTCGGTCAAAATCTTGTTTATCAATAGGTTAGAATAGCTGGGTTATGTAACCTATTAGGAGTGCATGGCCGAGTTGGTCTAGGGCACTAATTTATGATTTAGTGAATTAGGTGAAAAAGGATTTTTAGGTGTAGAGTTCAAATTAGCTAACCAGTCTATCTTACTAGTATTAATGATCTAGGGTTAATCAATTCTAACCTTTATATAGGTGCAAGAGAATGAATTAGATAAGAGATCTAGATTAGATTAGATTAAACTAGGTATTATTAGAACATATTAGATCACATTAGTTTTCATTAGATTGGATGGGACCTAGATTAGATTGGTATGACTTGATTAGAATAGATAAGATTTAAGTAATTTGGATTAGGTCATGGTTGTTACACTAGATTGAGATAAGCAAAGTGGTTAGGATAAGATAGAATCTTCTTAAGGTAAGATGGGTCTATAAGATAGATCTATTTGTTTTTTTCATATGGGGGATAATCTATCTTTCTGAATATATTTTTATGCCTATATGTATTTATATGCAATTGTGGATATTACTCTACAACCCATCACACTCAATCAAAGAACCAAATCAGACAGTTATCATAAGGATAACCATTCAAGTGTATACATACCTACAAAAATACTTTTGTTTTTCCTAAGATTAGGTCTCCTATTCCTAAAGGTCACATTAGGTACATGATTTCAAAGTTGAAATCCGCTTTTGTCTTTAGAAGTGAAAAGGTAAGAGTAATCAGAGTAAAGCAACAATAGATGAGAAAAGATTTAAGAAAAGTTTAGAAAGAATCATAGTAGCAAAGGTAAGTAGGTCAGGGTTATCCAATTCTATCTAGGTTACGTCCTACAGTCAAAATTCCTCTGACACCACTTCTGTCACACCCGGATTTTAGGGGTCCCAAAACCCGGGTGCGAAATAATCACCAAGTGTGCTAGGATCAAGTCTCACACATATGATGACTCATGGTACAGAAACAAATTTCACCTCATTTATATATAACGGAGTTCTGTACAAATTAGTTAAATAGTTGCATCATACGAAGACAACGATCCAGCAAGCATAGTTGACTGGGAGACGACGGTGTAGACCACTCACGAACTCATCATAGCATCCTTCATACGCCTCATCTAGTGGTACCTGTTCTTGCCCTAGGGGGGAATGTGAGTACAGCAAGGGTGAGCTCACATGCGTTCATCGCTCAACAAGTTGTGGGGAATAATGTGCATGAACTCACCAAAGGTGGGAGCTCATATGAAGTGTAAGGCTTACCAAAAGAGATGGTTAATGCTGAGCATTGCTTTTAAAGTTGGTCAAAATTTTATTAGCAGTTACTAAGTATAAGTAGATACCAACCCAATAAAATAAGAGATCACAATTGATAATAACACCCATGATGCAATGCAAATGACAGATTAAGTTTAGTTCCAAAAATTAATCATGCGAGAGTCCTGAGTCGCTCTTGACCGTGAGCACGGCTGATATACCAGTTTTAGACTCTGTAGAGGTTGCACCCTTTACCCGCAAGTCGTGTATCCCATCTAGCCAGGGTTTGCAAGGCCCGTAGACACTTCCGAGGTAAATGGCTAGGAATCCACTACAAGGCCTTTACAAAGTTCCACTAGCTTCAGAAAACCCGCTACGGTTTCTAAGAAGGGCAATATAGGAATCCCTCATCTAAAAAGCCATCGTAGCATGATCAACCTGATTACCTCCCTATACAAAGCTCCTCTACCGCCCTTGCCCCTTTCGGGTAAGGTAGTCCTCCACTAGCTTTCCTAATTAGTCAGCCAAGGGCGTCCCATTTCACCCTTGTGGTAGCCCGTATATCTCAAGTTAAGCTCCATGTTCCAATTAACACAAAGATCTTGTCATGAACAATAATTAAAACAACAACAAAACTGGAACATGAGCATAATATAACATTAATTTCCCAAAACCAAGTAGAGCAATAACAAAACTATCTAATATTTCTTTTCTCTGCAAGGTGTGAGATAAACAATGCTAGGGAAGCCTATTAGGTCCCATCAAATTAACCTGAGCATGTCATAGTGATTAATAGGAACATTATTTGTTAAAGAGAAGTGATCAAGGGCACAACTTGCCTAATACTTGTTATAAGCTTGTAGTCCAGATGTTGACTCATAAGTTGGGCACCAGGTTCCTCGTCACCTCACCTCTACTCGTAGCAATACAAACAATCAAGCAAATAATGGATATGGTAAGATTACACCAAAGTATAAGAACAAACTACGTAAGAATATTTTACGCTGTCGCTATGAGATCGTAGGTTCAAGAACCATTAAAATTGGGGTTAGAACAAAGAAGTTATGGGTAAAACAATATTTTTAGACACAATAAATCTAATAGATGCTGCATTTAAACTAAGAAAGTATTAAATTGAAATAGTTAAGTTGATATTAATCACTTTAACAATTATTTATACAACTATAAATTAGATTAAATAGATTGCCTAGCTAATTAGCATTAATTAAACAAATAATTAATTATGTAACTAATTATTTAAATCATGTGGCATAATTAAAACAATATTATTATTAGGTACACAAAATTAATATAAACCTAATGCAATTTGAAAAAATTAAAACAATTTATTTGACCGAGAAGATATCATATTTTTAATAAACTAGTAGTGCTGCACAGAAATAGGTGACATGACACGTTCTGATTGGTTATGTAGGTTTGTTAAAGATAGAAAAGGTCTGTTTATAAATACTTGACCTAGCTGATGCAAACCCATCATGATTGTACGTACTGTTAAATTTATCATGCTTGAAGTCTTGCATGTAAAAGGGCCTATGGTGGTGGTCATCTATTAGGCGGGAAGCGTCAAGCCTATGATACGGGAAAGACCTCTAATCTATCACTAACTTACCTTACATTTATGCCCTTCAACCTCACGTTGATGCTAGCCATCTCGTGTTTTGACGATGAACTAGAGATCAGGTGACGAAGCTCTCACTGAGCTGGTTACGATGATGTTCTGGGTTCAACTCACAACGATGTTCTGGTTTCCCCAGAAGATGAACGGGTGGAGAGAAATTTCTCACTGGTGTTGTCGCTAGAGTTTGGGCAGAAGTCAAACTTGGACGAGCTGGTCATGGATGCTTATGGCTGTGAGTTTAGGTGGCGGCAGGCTACTATAGCTTGGATGGAGGCGGTGCTGCCGCGAGGCTATAGAGGAGATGAGTCTATGATTGATGGCTTGAGGTGTTATGGTGGTATGTATTTATATAGGTTGGGAGGTGGGTGGTTACATGATAGATTTAATGTGGTACTTATCTGTTACAATCACATCCTATCTATTAGAAACTCTATCAAACTCGAAACCAAATCTGTTACATGACATATCTAATCTGGTACTTATCTGTTACAATCTTATTCTATCTGTTAGGAACTCTAACAAACTCAAAACTAAATCAGTTACATGACAGATCTAATCTGATACTTATCTGTCACTATCCTATCTATTAGGAACTATAACATATCTCTTTTATTATAATAATATTGTTGTTAATTTGTACTAATCGTATTAGACCTTCAATTTAAATAAATTTTAGAATATATTTTTAAATTAAATTTTTGCGTGTTACACGCGAGCTGAAAGGAGTATATTCTTAAATATTTTATTGCGATGTCCTAATTTGTATCGACTTTACCTAAAGGACTTCGTGTACAAACAAACCAACTAAACATATATCGATCCATTATATTAGCTTATATTTCAAATTTCTGCTTTCTATTTTAAATTTAAAATTCAAGTCTCATTTTGAGCTAAGTTAAATTTTCTATTTCAAGCATAAATTGCAACAAACAAAAACTCAACATGAATGCAAAGCATTTTTATTAATTAATTTATCCATTTAAGCAAATAAAAATTAGAAGAAATAATTCATGTAAGATGTTTTACAATAATGATTATTAAAAATATTCAAACATATAGCCACATTTTAGATGTACAATAGAATAAATCTATAACCTTCACATATTTATTTAAAAGGATATAATTTCTTATGTAAACTCTATATTAAGAGATAATTTAACTTAATTCTTTTTTTTGGAGAATAGATCTTTAACACAAAGGGTAGTTCACATAATAATCTTTTAGGTAATCTATTATTTGAAAACATATTTATTTAAATCACGAAATGAGTTTCCTAATTTATTCAGAATGTGATTTTTGAGTGTTACAATATTAATCGTGTTCGCAGTTATGAGCAGCCTTGGGAGCTCTTTTGATTAGAGTTACTCTAGATACTTTTTATGATGATGCTTAATGATGATGACTATCTTTTTGGTACTTGGTATTCCCTCTTGGAGGGAGTGCCACTTGGGTATAATAGTAATAAATACTTGGTCAACTAAAAGCTACTGCTTTAAGTTTAACTCCACATATAGATAACCAACTTTAGCCAAACAGGACATTTGCTGAGTACGTTGCTTTAAAAACCACCCAACCCAGGTTGTCCCCATTGTAATCAATACTCAAGAGAAGATGAAGGCAACATGGAGGACTTTCAGGAGTTTCAGGACTTCGACGAGTTCTAGTTGTATTTAGTGGTGAACCCCCAGTCAGCTGCCTATGAAGGGCTTATTGTACTACATTTCGTATTTGCACTTTGATTATGATTATGACTAAGTTAATGACTCTGTGGATGTCTTGGACATCTTGATGTAATAAAGTACTATTTCCGCTATTATTTTGAGCAATGCATGATAATGTCCAACTATGTAATCGTTGTGTACGTGAGTTTCTGATCCTGACACGTACATGGTTTGCATTTGGTTTGCCTTCCCAAAACTGGGTGTGACATAACTGGTATCAGAGCCTTTCCTGACTATAGGACTACTAACGTAGACTAGAATGGTCGTTTTAAAGACTATGGACTCTTATTTTCACCTTGACCTTTGGTGTCACTTCAAAAGTTGGTCATCTCGACCATATCTATGTTATATTACTACATATATACTCATCTTACAAATTTTTTAACTATTTGTGCTTATAGTTTACTTGCTGGTCATATAGTTATGTTCTCACTCTCGTGCTTACGACATCTTTTGTAGATGGCCCATCTTAGATGCACTGCACGTATGTTGGTGATCCCTTTCTTGCCCTCTTGCCTTGCAGAGCATCCACTGTGCCTCACGGTGTACAGGACAGTCGAGTCACCTAGAGAGACTGCATCGCCGCCTGCACGTGGAGCAGGAACACTGATGCCAGGGGCGGGAGCAGCAGGACTCTTCCCCCTCGCCTTAGCAGGAGGTGGAGTCTAGGAGGCAGCCCTTCCTTTGTGCCCCAGCTAGAGGTGCCCCTTGCACCACCATAGGGCAACCTAGCTGCCGGAGGAGACCCTGACGGAGATGACGATGACGGTGGCAGTTTGAGCCACAGCACGGATCCTTCGAAGGAGCAGGAGCCAGAAAGATGTGTCGCTCGACCCATCACTCGTGACGCCACTCGTTATTGTCATTTCCACGACGCTCTCAACACCTTGCTACATCACCGACACACTTGGTCTATCATGTACTGCTTGTGTAGACTACCAGCATAGTCACGGGTTATACCCAGACCAGTGGGAGGCAACCTGCCTGGTGCACCATCCAGACAATGATTTTCGGGGTGCAGAGGCCTACTCAGATCATTATTCTATCACTGAGTGGGACACTGCCAAGGCAGCCATGTAGGATGCTGCACGGCATGCACTTTTGCAGTACTGTTCATTGTTTAGTGGGGTGGCTAACGGCCTTGACCTAAAGTATTATCCCTATCGCTCGACTGGCAGTACTGGAAGTGTGATTGTCTCACACGTTGGTGAGGGCAATCCTAGATTGAGCAGCATGGTCAACCTGGTCACTGTACTCAACACCGAGCTAGACCACACCCTTGACGAGTTGGGTAAGGCTCGGGCAGAGATTGCGGAACTGCGTGCTAAGCGAGCGGAGCGCCGCCATCAGGAGGATGGTTCCCCCACCCCTATTGGGACTCAGCACCCTTACCGCTCGCCGCCCCGTGGTCATTATGCTTATGGCACCTCTGACTGCAGGACCTGGATAAACTTAGAGCCCTAGATCGCTAGAGTCGGAGTTGGTGATCAATGTTTAAGTCAGTATCTTAGTCTTAGTTAGTTTTTGTTAATGGAGTAGTTTGCTTATCATGTGTTTCTATGTTTGTCGTGGTGAACTTATGATGGATTTGGCTCTTTGTAATGATTGTCACTAAAGTGTGGGTGTCCCCTGCAATTTGGTGTAGTTATTAATAAAATTAGTCATTTAGTTAGGCAACCTTTTATTTCCACTTTCCGCTTTATCTAAGAAGCTGTGTTGGCTGTGTTGAGAGTTAGTGAAGATGCTCATATTGTTCAGTATTATGAAGACTTCTATATATCTCTTCTTATGCTGAAAGACTGCAAGGTCAGGTCTGATTTGTGAATGCTTTCTACAGATGTTTGACAATAGATGCCAAGGTGGAAGGCGTGCTTAGCAAGAGCAGCTTGCACCATAGGATGAGGCACCCTAGCAGCAGTTGCCACCACCACCCCCAATGACAATAGAGCAGATGTTCCTCATGTAGACTCAAGCAGTTCAAGCAATTAGGCAGATCCTAGCAGCCATGCAGCAAGTGCAGCAACAACCTCATCCTCAACCGCAAGTGCAGATGTCGTAGATGCCAAGAGACAAGCATGCAGAGTTCATGAGAGGTCATCCCCCTGTGTTCTCCCACTCTATAGACCCCATGGACGTTGAAGACTGGCTATGCACAATGGAGCGGGAACAGCATACCGCTCAGTGCAACCACCGAGAGAAGGTTCTGTATGGTCCCCATCTGCTAAGGGGAGCAGCTCAGTCCTAGTGGGAGTCCTACCTCGCCACCCATGCCAACCCTGAAACTATCACATGGGAGGAGTTCAGAGACAACTTCCACCGGTACCACATTCCTGAAGGTTTGATAATAGTGAGGAAGGAAGAATTCCAGGCATTGAAGCAAGGCCCCCTGTCTGTTAGTGAGTACAGGGACAAAGTTCTGCAACTATCTCGCTATCCACCCGAGGATGTCAACACTGATGCCAAGAGGCAGTACAGGTTCCTGAGAGGGTTGGTTGATCCCCTGCACTACCAGTTGATGAACCATACCTTCCCTACCTTTCAGCACCTGATTGATAGAGCTATAATGACTAAGAGGAAGTGCCGGGAGATGGAAGACCGAAAGCGCAAGATTGGTGGACCTCAGGCCGGGAGAAACAACCATCCCCATTTCTCAGGCAACTGTCACACCCGGTTTTGGGGGTAAAATCGAATGCGTAGCATATGTGTGCTAGGATCCATTTTCCACACATATGTTGATGTCACAAGTGTAATATATCAAAATACAATGCAATAAATGCATAAAGAGAGTATAATAACTTTATTACATCATCCAGACATAAATGTCCTAAATAGTTTCAACATCAAAGTACAGCAAATATATTAGGGGCAATCTCCCACACGAAGATGACCAGCGCGTCGCTAGACTCAGTAATCATCCACATCCTTATCAAAATCTTCCTCATCAGCTTTTGATCAAAATATTAGCAAGGGGTGAGCTCACTTATGGTGGGGGCTCAGCAAGTGGGAGGAGTTATGCAAGGTGAACAAGGTAGGCTATGGTTAAGCGGTAATCATTTTAGTTGGTCAATATTTTATTAACAACGACTAACTTACTAATTGTAATAATTGGAGGTCAAAATATTTTGATAATTAAAACCACTGATTAGGCTATAATATTTGAATTATTATGAATCCTTTACCACTTATTACTTTCGTGTTAAGAAAGTTTCTATTATTTATTTAGTGGGCCTAAATGAACCTATGATTATAAAATTCTAGATAAATTCTAAAATTCATCATAAATAAAATAACTATGAAATTACTTATCTAGTGTTTTTTATTACCAACATGTTATTTACCAAATTTTTTTGTACTTCTTTTCAAATCTCAAATTCTAACGTAATCGTAAACCAATATCATGTCTAATAACAATTACTAATTCATCGCATATATACCCAAAATCAATAGTTCCCATACATATGCATTCCAAATCACAATATTCCCAAATTACAACAACAATTACAAAATTCATGAAACAATTCAAAACATGACTTTGAAAATTAATAAAAATCCGGGTTGTCTTCAACCTTGCGATGAACAGACGGCGACGAGGTGGGACGCGGCCAGGACAGGCACGGGCGCGACCGAGACGGCAGGGGCTCGGCGCGGGCGCGGTCGAGGACGGCGGTGATGGCGAGGGCACAGCTGGGATGGCTGGGCACGAGCACGGCACGGGCGCGGCTCCGGCGAGCGAGCGCGTGAGAGAGAGGTGAGGGAAGAAGGAGAGCTCGGCAGGGGAGGGAGAGCGAGGCTCGACCAGCTTTTATAGAGGGGAGGAGGGAGGTGAGAGGGCGCCAGGGGAGAGGAAGGGGTGGTGGCTCCATTGATGGCAGGAGTTTCTCCATTGATGGAGAGGAGTGAGTGGGGAGAGGAAGAAAGAGGGGCGACCGTTACGGGTGCAGGGGAGGCGAGGGGGCACGGCGGGCGGCTCGGCGGGTGCTCTGTCGAGAGCGCGCAGGGCGTGCGGTGGCACGGCTAGAGGAGGAAGATGGGTCAGGTGGGGCCTGCGTGTAAGTGGGAGGGAGAGGGAGAAAGGGGTGGCGGCGGCTAGGCCGGTTGGGCCGCCTAGTGGGCCGGTTCAGCCGGTCCGGCTAGGGTTTTTTTATTTTTCTATTATCCTCATTTCCGATAATAATATAAATAAATATATTTTAAAATATTTCTAAAAATTCATAATAATTATCCAAAAATATTTACCATTAAAGTTTTTATTTTTGGACCAAGGTTTCCAAATTAATTAATTGGGTTTTCATATAAAAGAAATTTTATGAAAACAATCATCAATCAATTATGAGCAAACAAAAATCATCCTAAAGATAAATAAGATCGAACACTTGATCTAAAAATTTCTTTACTATACTCTCTACTATAATTAAAATGCATTATTTTAATTGATAATTTTGTGGTGTTACAAACCTACCCCTAAAAAGAATCTCGTCCTCGAGATTAAGGAACTTCTGAAAATAGCTAGGGAAAATTCTGCTCTGAGTTCATCTTCTCTTTCCCAAGTGGCCTCATCTTCCTAATGATGACTCCATTGAACTTTAGACATATTGATAACTTTACTCTGAGTAATTCTGCGAGATGTTTCCAAAATTGTGATAGGATACTCAGAATATGTCAAGTCCTCATTAACGTTGAGTTCTTCCATGGATAATTGTTCCTCCAGTACTCTTAAGCAATTCTTGAGTTGCGACATGTGGAATACATCATGCACGTTCGATAAACTGTTGGGTAGCTCCAACTGATAAGCTACTTCTCCTTTTCTTTCCAAAATTCTGAATGGACCAATATAATGGGGAGATAATTTGCCTTTAATCTTAAATCTTCTCATTCCTCTCATTGGTGAAACCTTAAGATATACCAAGTCTCCAACTTCAAAGGCCAATTCTCTTCTTCTATTGTCAGCAAAGCTTTTCTGCCTTGACTGTGTTGTTTTCAAATTCTCTCTAACAATCTGCACTTGCTTTTCTGCTTCTTGGAGAATTTCTAGACCAAATACTTGACTTTCTCCAGTTTGATTCCAATATAGTGGTTGTAAGACCTAAAACTAGGTAGAAAAAATATATAAATAAATAAAATAAATAAACAAATATATTTATGATAATGTTTTGAGAATTGTTGAATCCCTTGGAAAAATTCATTTGGATCTTTTCTTCTCATAATCAATTAATGTTACTAAATTAATTAAGCAATAAATAAATAAATAAATAAAGAAAACTGCATATCTCACTGATGACTTTGAGGTACTTTATTGAACACATAAATTTGACCTCAAAGTATATATGAAGATATAGAATAAAAATTGAGAAAGGAAAAATGTTTATGGACCCATTTATTCCCCCATAAATAAATGACAAGGAAACTAATAAATAATAATATTGAAAGTAGTAGAGGTCATATTCACATTAATATTAGCTTTTGCACTGGGAAATTTGAAGTTGAACCAGTTTTGAATTTGAAAATAAAAAGAAAACAAAAAAAGAGGGAATCAAATTAGAAAAGAAAAGGAAAGTCCTATATAAAAAGTGAATAAAAATATATAAATAAATACACCTTTATACACTGGCATTTGTGATTTGTCCATTAGTCTAAGTACAAAATTCACAACAGAATTTAGATTTGAAGTTGAAATTCAAATTTGAACTCTAGAAAACATGGGAGCAAGGATTAAAAAGAATAATGAAAAAATATATATAATAATAATAATAATAGAAAATAATAATATTATAAGCAGTAAAGAGTACTGCTCATATCATAATTTTATTTGTCAGCAAATTCAAAACCCGAAATTGAATTTGGTTTGATTTAGAAATGAACCCTAAATGAAATTAGAAGCAAAAGAAAAAAAGAGATGCCAATGTCGGGCCACAATGGGGGAATTCGGCCCATTCCGCGGCTTGGGCGTGTGATGGCGCGGGTGTGAGTACGACGTGTACGCCCGGACGCCAGTCTCCAACCGCGTCCGTTTGTTCTGATGACCGGTGGTCCTATGCGGCAGACCTTGACCATTGATCCATCGCGCTGACCTGTGGGACCCTCGCGTCAGTAGGCACCTTTCTTCCCCCGTAAGCTTTCTCTGCGTGCGGGTAGTCGTGCCGCCGGAATCGCCGGTGCTGTTACAGTCGGGCGTAACGGCTGGGCGAAATCCCCGTGTTGCATGCCGCCTCGGTGGGATATGAAGGCCTGCTCCTTCCCTCCTCCCTGTGCACCCCCAAGTCCCGGCTGTGAGATCGAGCACCTCGCCATGAACTCCGAGCTTGGGGAAAACGTGAGAGGGAGACCGAGCTGGGAGCAATCAAGGGAGAGAGAGAGTAGTTGTAGCCGCCGGTGTCCGCTCGTGCGCCCGCTGCCCTCGGGGACTGCCAGGTTGCGTGCCGGAGCCGCCATTGTTGGGACTGGAAGCTTGACTGCGCCTTCGATTGGTCTCGATTTTCCCCTTTGCTTGCGGTAAACCATACCCTAATCTGTTCGCTTCCGCCGTCGCTACTATTTCATGCAGCCACCGCCGGGTTTGGGCACTGGATCACCGACGGACCATGCTGGTCACCGCCGCTGGGCACTTCGCGCTGCGTCATTTGGTCTCTGGGAGGAAGAAAGGCTCCTGACCGTGGATCTCGGGAATGGACGAGAGATTAGAGCCAAGGTACTGTTTTTGCCATATTAAATCCAAGCCGTAGGTTCGAGTTTGTGCAGCGCGGGATAGATCTGCATTCTATTATGACATAGACCGTCAATCCGTGCGCATGTGGCTAGGATTAGATGGCAGTTACCCTTTCGATCTATTTTAATCTGTACTGTTGATCGTCGATCGGGCGGTGCTGGGTAACTCACGCTTCAGGCCGTAGATCTAGGATCCAGTGGGTACGTTTGCGTACCGGTTCGGCGTTATGAAGATCTAATCACGACCGCAGAACTCAGATCCAACGGCCCATATTAAATGATACCCCTTCGGCCTAGCATAATCGCTAAAGAGTCCATGTCCTTTTAACAAAATAACCCGCCATCAATTATAGTGATATGATCATCGCGCTTGGGTCCTGGGATTTTCTTGTGACCCCCTGGACTTATGAGAAATAGTATCCTCGGTCCAGCAGCCATGGGAAATTTAGAATTTATTTAGAAAAATAGTTTTTAATATAAAAATAAATAAAAAAACTTGTATAATTCATAGAAAATTCATACTAACTCCTTTTTAGTCCATTCCAGTTTCTATAATTTTGTAATATTATGGTTTATCATTTAGTACCACTGTTTTTACATGAAGGTCATATTAAAATTTATATCCTATTTAATCTTGTGCAAAACACATAAAATCATTAGAAATTCATAACTTAAAATCGATGATTTTGATTTGATCCGTTCAAGTTGCGTTAGTCTCGTACGAATATTTACTATGCAATAACAACATTATTATACCATGTCTCATTATTTTATGATTAGATCTTTACTTAACTCATGTTGGTTAGTCTTGTTAATGTGCTCATCATTATCTACTAAAATATAATTTGTGGTAAATTTATAACTTAGATTAAAGTTGAGATAATTATTTATAGAATAACCTCTCATATGATTTATCCTAACCCATTCATAATATAGTTTAATATTTTAACCACATAGATCTTCCATAGATCATAACTTTTTAACCATAACTCTGATCGTAGTAGTTCGTGATCCCGCGATCTCATAGTGACGCGTAGATTGTTATTATTCAGTTTGTACTTATGTTTGGTGCGATGTTAATTTTGTCTATACCATGTCTGTTTGTATTGCTACGACTAGCAGTGCAGTCACGAGGATCCGAAGAATCACCCTGCTAACTGGAATCTCAAGTGCCAGGCAAGTTGTGCCCTTGATCCACTTTTGTTACCCAATAATGTTCTTTATTATCACTATTTAATGCATAGGTTTAATTTTGTTGGGACCCAATAGGTAACCCTAGTCTGTTTATTCTGTTTACCTTGTTTACCCTGAATTATTGGGTAGTTATGCTATTGCTTTACAAGGTTTTTGGGTTAATATTTCATTATATCCATGTTCCTATTATTCTGTTATGTTATTTATGTTCATGTTAAGATCATTATGTTAATGGGAACATGGAGAACCACCTGGGAAAATAGTGCTACCACAAGGGTTTAATGGGATGCCCTTGGCTGATTAACTAGGAAAGCTAGTGGATGACTACCTTACCCGAAAGGGGCATGGGCAGTAGGGGAGTGGTCAGTGTAGGGAGGTCCTTGGGTTGATTTTGCTGCGATGGCAGTCAAGCAAGGAATTCCTGCACTAGAGCTTCCTATAAACTGTAGCGGGTTTTTTGAAGCTAGTGGAACTTTGTAAAGGCCTCGTAGTGTTACCCTGCCTCGCTTCCTTGGTAGAGGTGTATGGGATTCATGACCCCTTGGCAGATGGGTAACACAGCTTGTGGGTAAAGATGCGCAACCTCTGCAGAGTGTAAAACTGGTATACTAGCGTGCTCACGGTCATGAGCGGCTCGGACACTCACATGATTAATTTATGGAACCTAAACTCAATTTGTCATTTCATTGCATTGGGATTATTTGTTATTACTTTTACTTATTATTTATTATGGTTTGGTATTTACTTACACTTAGTAATTGCTAAAAAAACTTTGACCAACTTATAAAAGCAATGCTTAGCTTCAACCTTTATTTTGTTGATCAGCCTTACACTTCACATGAACTCCCACCTTTGGTGAGTTCATGCCACATTATTCCCCACAGCTTGTTGAGCGATGAACATGTGTGAGCTCACCCTTGCTGTCTCACACCCCCCCCACACAGGTCAAGGACAGGGACCACAGGATGATGCACATGGTGGATGATGCGCTATGTTCATGAGAGGTCTAGGTCGTCGTCTCCGAGTTGACTTTCTGGCGCCAAGAATGGATTTTAGATCCTGTTATATTAATCTTATATTTTGTAAGACTTCCACTATGTAATAAGTACTCTGATTATATTGTGACATTTATCTCTATACACTCTGTTATTATATATGTTGTCTTCTTTGGCGCATGTATGAGATGCACCCGGCTTTGTCCCTAAAAATCTGGTGTGACAGAAGTGATATCAGAGGAAATGTTGACTATAGGACGAAACCTAGATAGAAATGGACAAACTCTTACCTACTTACCTTACTATGATTCTTTCTATACTTATCTTGATCATGTCTCACCTTCTACTGTCCTACTCTGATTAACCTCATCTTTGCTACTCTGGTTCTTTTCTAAACTTATCTTAATCTTGTCTCATCTATTTCCTTTTTACTCTAATTATTCTTACCTTTTCACTTCTAAAGACAAATGTGGATTTCACACTTTGAAATCCTGTGCCTAAAGTGGACCTTTAGGACTAGGAGACCTACTCTTAGGAACAAAAACAAAACTATTTTATCTATACGCTTGAGTGTTTGTTCTTATGATACATGTCTGATTTGGATCTTTGATTGAGTGTGATTGGTTGTGGAGTTGTCCACTAATTACATCTACATATACGTACAGATATAAAATAATAATAATAAAATTCATGAGATAACTAAACAACTTAGATATCCTCCATTAAAATGTATCTATTTAATATAGATCCCTCTTATCTTGAAAGATTCTCTCTTATCTTAAAAGATACTCTCTTACCTTAATAGATTCATCTCATCTCAAAAATATTTTTATCTTACCCTAATAGATCTAACTAATCTCAAAATATTCTATCTTATTCTTAGAGACTCATCTTGTCCTAATGAGCATACTTATCCCAACCACCTTGCTTATTTCATAATGGTGTAACAAACACGATCTATTCCAAAATAAATTAAGTAGATTTTATCCATTCTAATCTGATTACACCAATTTAATTCTGATTCCATCTAATCTGATCAGATCTAACCTAATGGACAAACACGTTAGATGATACTAGTAAAATAAGATTGGATCCTACTCTTATAAATATGTTTTAATCCAAGTTGGACTAAGATTCCAATTTAGACTAGACCACATACAACAACCTAGCCTTATGCAACTACCTTAACCACCCGATAGCTGCAAAATCCCTCTGTTCTAACATAACAAAGATTCTAACTTACCTACGTCATATGATCTGTCATACCTCAAAAGGTTCTAACATGTCCTAATAATATTTATTCTACCCTCGTAGATCTACCTAACTTAAACTGAGTCTAATCCAGTTATATCCAATCTGATCTAGACCCTACCTAATCAAATATGGTCTAATCTTTATTACAAGTATTAACTAAACCATATTCCGATAAATGGGTTTTAAAACTAAAATTGGTGCTTTAAACCAACTCGTTTGTGAACCACGACCTAGCCTATGTTATAGGTTGCTCAACCCAGCTATCCAAGAAAGCAAAACTCTGTTTAATCTACCTATCCCATGTACCTGCAAAGGTTATCCCAACTTGGATAATGGCATCTAACACCATGACCGATGGTCCCTAATGTAGACCCCCAAAGGAAGCTCAATTATGCCATAGTACACTCATTCTATGCCAACACTCACCAAATAGCTAAAACATGATGTACCCTTGTTTCTATACCACACCTGCTAATGGCATAAAAATAATTTTAGGGGTATAAAAAAATATAAAAATATACTGGAATTTCATAAAGATAAGGTCAGCTTGATATGCTTAACTAAGCGGTATTCTTAAATGCGATCATAGAATCTAATGTGATCTAAACTAATATGACCTAATCTAATGTGGTCTAGTTAAACAGATTAGTGATACTGGTTGAAAAGATTAGACCCTACTAACCGGGTGTTACCTTAACTTAGCACATTAGACCAACTCAACCATGAGAAAAAGAGTTAACCCAACCCATAGAGATGATGAATGATATAAACAATCTATCCTCACCTAACAGCAAACAAACTTTTGATCTACATCATGTGATTTACCTCATCCATATCTATCTTAACCATATTTTCCAACCCCGATAATATACACTAACCTCGAATCAATGAGACCAAGACCGGAGGAGAAAAGATCAACATCGACAAGGAAGGGTATAACAGTCAAAGCGAACCTTGAGATGAATCAGGACTTAAACATTTTGGATAAAGTCTTTTTCTTGCCATAATCTTTCTTACCTCGACCTGTTTAGTTTATATCCCACATAAATAGTAGTTGGATACCTATGCTCTCCCAATCTTCCACTTCCTTCACTACCACCAGCAGCTCCACCAAGCCACATAAATATATACATAAATAAATAAATATATATATATATATATAAATATATATATATATACTGCTATTTGTAAGATCTAGGTGTTACCTTAGTTAGTAGCTAGTATTTTACTATATTGAGAATAATAATAAGGTCTAATTAATCGTATGTGTAGCTAATAAAATTATGCATCATGCTGAGATTTTGTCTGTGCATATGTTTGAGATAACATGATTATGCACCCTCTTACAAATCTCGAGGACGAGATTTCAGTTAAGGGGGTAGGATTTGTAAGACCTAAAATTAGGTAGAAAATATATAAATAAATAAATAAAATAAAGTAAACAAATATATATATGATAGTGTTTTGAGAATTGTTGAATCCCTTGGAAAAATTCATTTGGATATTTTCTTCTCGTAATCAATTAATGGTACTAAATTAATTAAGCAATCAATAAATAAATAAAGAAAACTGCATCTCTCACTGATGACTTTGAAGGTACTTTATTGAACACATAAATTTGACCTCAAAGTATAAATGAAGATATAGAATAGAAATTGAGAAAGGAAAAATGTTTATGGACCCATTTATTCCCCCATAAATAAATGACAAGGAAACTAATAAATAATAATATTGAAAATAGTGGAGGTCATATTCACGTTAGTATTAGCTTTTGCACTGGGAAATTTGAAGTTGAACCAGTTTTGAATTTGAAAATAAAAAGAAAACAAAAAAAGAGGCAATCAAATTAGAAAAGAAAAGGAAAGTCCTATATAAAATGTGAATAAAAATGTATAAATAAATACACCTTTATACACTGGCATTTGTGATTTGTCCATTAGTCTAAGTACAAAATTCACAACAAAATTTAGATTCGAAGTTGAAATTCAAATTTGAACTCTGGAAAACATGGGAGCAAGGATTAAAAAGAATAATGAAAAAAATATATATAATAATAATACTAGAAAATAATAATATTATAAGCAGTAAAGGGTACTGCTCATATCATAATTTTATTTGTCAGCAAATTCAAAACCCGGAATTGAATTTGGTTTGATTTAGAAATGAACCCTAAATGAAATTAGAAACAAAAGAAAAAAAAGAGACGCCAATGTTGGGCCACGATGGGGGGAATTCGGCCCATTGCACGGCTTGGGCGTGTGATGGCGCGGGTGTGAGTACGACATGTAGGCCCAGACGCCAGTCTCCAACCGCGCCCGTTTGTTCCGACGACCGGTGGTCCTGTGCGTCAGACCTTGACCATTGATCCATCGCACTGACCTGTGGGACCCTCGCGTCAGCAGGCACCTTTCTTCCCCCGTAAGCCTTCTCTCCATGCGAGTAGTCGTGCCGCCGGAATCGTCGGTGCTGTTACGGGCGGGCGTAACGGCCGGGCGAAAACCCCGTGTTGCATGCCACCTTGGTGGGATATGAAGGCCTGCTCCTTCCCTCCTCCCTGTGAACCCCCCAAGTCCCAGCTGTGAGATCGAGCACCTCGCCATGAACTCCGAGCTTGGGGAAAACGTGAGAGGGAGACCGAGCTGGGAGCAATCGAGGGAGAGAGAGAGAGAGAGAGAGAGTAGTTGTAGCCGCCGGTGTCCGCTCATGCGCTCGCTGCCCTCGAGGACTGCGAGGTTGCGTGCCGGAGCCGCCATTGTTGGGACCAGAAGCTTGACTGCGCCGTCGGTTGGTCTCGATTTTCCCCTCTGCTTGCGGTAAACCATACCCTAATTTGTTCGCTTCCGCTGTCGCTACTATTCCATGCAGCCACCGCCGGGTTTGGGGCACTAGATCACCGGTGGACCAGGCTGGTCGCCGCCGCTGGGCACTTCGCGCCGCGTCGTTTGGTCTCTGGGAGGAAGAAAGGCTCCTGACCTTGGATCTCGGGAATGGACGATTGAGATTAGAGCCAAGGTACTGTTTTTGCCAGATTAAATCCAAGTCGTAGGTCCAGGTTTGTGCATCATGGGAGAGATCTGCATTCTATTATGACATAGACTGTCGATCCATGCGCATGTGGCTAGGATTAGATGTTAGTTACCCTTTCGGTCTATTTTAATATGTATTGTTGATCGTCGATCGGGCGGTGCTGGGTAACTCGCGCTTCAGGCCGTAGATCTAGGATCCAGCGGGTACGTTTGCGTACTGGTTCGGCGTTATGATGATCTAATCATGACCGCGGAACTCAGATCCAACGGACCCATATTAAATCATACCCCTTCGACCTGGCATAATCGCTAAAGAGTCCCTGTTCTTTTAACAAAATAACTCGCCATTCATTATAGTGATATGATCATCGCGCTTGGGTCCTGGGATTTTCTTGTGACCCCCTGGACTTCTGAGAAATAGTATCCCCGGTCCAGCAGCCATGGGAAATTTAGAATTTATTTAGAAAAATGGTTTTTAATATAAAAATAATCAAGAAACTTGTATAATTCATAGAAAATTCATACTAACTCCTTTTTAGTCCATTCCAGTTCCTATAATTTTGTAATATTATGGTTTATCATTTAGTACCACTTTTTTACATGAAGATCATATTAAAATTTATATCCTATTTAATCTTGTGCAAAACACATAAAATCATTAGAAATTCATAACTTAAAATCGATGATTCCGATTTGATCCGTTCAAGTTGCGTTAGTCTCGTACGAATATTTACTATGCAATAACAACATTATTATACTATGTCTCATTATTTTATGATTAGATCTTTACTTAATTCATGTTGGTTAGTCTTGTTAATGTGCTCATCATTATCTACCAAAATATAATTTATGGTAAATTTATAACTTAGATTAAAGTTGATATAATTATTTATAGAATAACCTCTCATATGATTTATCCTAACCAATTCATAATATAGTTTAATATTTTAATCGCATAGATCTTCCATAGATCATAACTTTTTAACCATAACTCTGATCGTAGTAGTTCTCGATCCCGCGATCTCGTAGCGACGCATAGATTGTTATTATTCAGTTTGTACTTATGTTTGGTGTGATGTTAATTTTGTCTATACCATGTCTATTTGTATTGCTACGACTAGCAGTGCGGTCACGAGGATCTGAAGAATCACCTTGGTAACTGGAATCTCAAGTGCCAGGCAAGTTGTGCCCTTGATCCACTTTTGTTACACAATAATGTTCTTTATTATCACTATTCAATGCATAGGTTTAATTTTGTTGGGACCCAATAGGTCACCCTAGTCTATTTATCCTGTTTACCTTGTTTACCCCTGAATCATTAGGTAGTTATGCTATTGCTTTACAAGGTTTTTGGGTTAATATTTCATTATATCCATGTTCCTATTATTCTGTTATGTTATTTATGTTCATGATAAGATCATTATGTTAATGGGAACATGGAGAACACCCGGGAAAATAGTGCTACCACAAGGGTTTAATGGGACGCCCTTGGCTGATTAACTAGGAAAGCTAGTGGATGACTACCTTACCTGAAAGGAGCATGGGCAGTAGGGGAGTGGTCAGTGTAGGGAGGTCCTTGGGTTGATTTTGCTGTGATGGTGGTCAGGCGAGGGATTCCTGCACTAGAGCTTTCTATAAACTGTAGCGGGTTTTCTGAAGCTAGTGGAACTTTGTAAAGGCCTCGTAGTGTTACCCTGCCTCGCTTCCTTGGTAGAGGTGTATGGGATTCGTGACCCCTTGGCAGATGGGTAACACAGCTTGTGGGTAAAGATGTGCAACCTCTGCAAAGTGTAAAACTGGTATACTGGCATGCTCATGGTCATGAGCGGCTCGGACACTCACATGATTAATTTATGGAACCTAAACTCAATTTGTCATTTCATTGCATTGGGATTATTTGTTATTACTTTTACTTATTATTTATTATGGTTTGGTATTTACTTACACTTAGTAACTGCTAATAAAACTTTGACCAACTTATAAAAGCAATGCTCAGCTTCAACCTTTATTTTGTTGATCAGCCTTACACTTCACATGAACTCCCACCTTTGGTGAGTTCATGCCACATTATTCCCCACAACTTGTTGAGCGATGAACATGTGTGAGCTCACCCTTGCTATCTCACACCCCCCACAGGTCAAGGACATGTACCACAGGATGAAGCGCATGGTGGATGATGCGCTGTGTTTGTGAGAGGTCTAGGTCGTCGTCTCCGAGTTGACTTTCTGGCTCCAAGGATGGATTTTAGATCCTGTTATATTAATCTTATATTTTGTAAGACTTCTGCTATGTAATAAGTACTCTGATTATATTGTGACATTTATCTCTATACACTCTGTTATTATATATGTTGTCTTCTTTGGCGCATGTATGAGATGCACCCGACTTTGTCCCTTAAAACCGGGTGTGACAGTGGTGTTCTACATTTTCATCCATGGAGTGCTTCAAATGGTGCCATCTTTAGACTTGCTTGATAACTATTATTGTAAGAGAATTATGTATAGGGCAAACTCTTATCCCAACATTTACCATATTTTAAAGCACAAGCTCTTAACATATCTTCTAACATTTGATTTATTCTTTCTATTTGTCCATCTGTTTGTGGATGATAAGCTGAGATGAAATTTAGCTTAGTATCCATGGACTCATGTAATCGTTTCCAAAAGCGTGAGGTAAATTGGGTTCCTCTATCTGATACGAACTTCTTTGGTACTCCATACAGACAAACAATCCTTCACATGTACAGTTATGCTAACTGAGCTCCTGAGTAAGTTGTCTTCACAGGTTTAAAATGTGCAACTTTAGTTAATCTGTCTACAATAACCCATATGGAATCATAACCAACACGAGTACGGGGTAATCCAACTATGAAATCCGTACCAATTTCTTTCCATTTCCATTCAGGTACTTTAAGAGGTTGTAGCAAACCTGCTGGTCTTTGACGTTCTGCCTTAACTCGTTGACACACGTCACATAGTGCAACATAAGTAGCAACATCTCTTTTTAAACCGTACCACCAATATTTTTCCTTCAGATCATGGTACATCTTAGTACTTCCAGGGTCAATAGAATAAGCCGAATCATGAGCTTCTCTCAAAATAAGTTGGCGTAAATGTTCAATTTCTAGTACATAGATTCTCTTTTTAAACCATATTGTGCCTTGTTCATCTTCTACAAAATCAGAGGTCTTTCCCAAATTAATCTATGTTTTAATTTCCTTGATTTTCTCATCGAATTCCTTTCCTTTACGAATCTTTTGTTCCAAAGTAGATTCCACTTCCATAACTGTGGCTTCCGTATTATTGATCATACCATGATTAAGTCGTTCCATTTCCCAACATAATTCTTGTGGCATCAAATAGGTAGTAACATTGTTCACTTGACCCTTGCGACTCAAAGCATCTGCCACTACATTTACTTTTCCTGGGTGATACTGTATATCCAAATCATAATCTTTGATAACTCAAGCCACCTTTGTTGTCTTAGGTTGAGTTCTTTCTGAGTGAATATGTACTTCTAACTTTTGTGATCAGTGAAGATTTTGCACTTATTTTCAATCATGTAGTGCCTCCAAATCTTCAAAACATGCACTACAACATCTAATTCCAGATTATGCGTAAGATAATTCTTTTCATGTTTTCTCAACTATCTTGAGGCATAGTCTATTACTTTTCCTTCCTGCATTAACACACATCCAAGTCCAAGGTGCGATGCATCACAATACACATCAAATCCTTCTTGAATATCAGGCATTACCAAGACTGGTGTAGTGGTTAGCTTTTCCTTTAATTCTTCAAAACATTTTTGGCAAGCTTCATCCCACTTAAAATCTTTACCTTTCTCTAGCAGTGAAGTAAGAGGTTTCACTATCTTGGAGAAGCCTTCGATGAATCTTTTGTACTATCCTGCTAATCCAAGAAAACTCCTGATCTTAGACATATCTATTGGTTGCTTCCAATTTAATATTTTGCTTATTTTACCGGGGTCTACCTTGATTTGTCCATCTGTGATAATATGTCCTAGGAAAGCGACTTCCTTTAGCCAAAAATCACAATTTGAGAATTTCGCATACAATTGATTATCACGAAGCTTCTGCGGAACTAGTCTCAGATGATCTTCATGTGTTTCTTCATTCTAAGAGTATACTAATGTATCATTGATGAATACAACCACAAACTAGTCAAGGTATTCCATGAATACTTTATTCATCAAGTTCGTAAAGTATGATGGTGCATTAGTTAGTTCAAATGACATGACCAAAAACTCGTATAATCCATATCTTGTAGTGAAGGTTGTCGTAGGTACGTCTTCAGTTTGAATCTTCAACTGATGATACCCTGATCTTAGATCTATTTTCGAGAATATCTTAGCTCCTTTCAATTGATCAAACAAATATATGATCCGAGGCAAGGGATATTTGTTCTTAATTGTTACTTCATTCAAACTCCTATAATCAACACACATTCTTCTTGATCCATCTTTCTTGTTCACAAATAGAACTGGGGCTCCATAAGGAGACGAACTTGGGCAAATAAAACCTTTTTGTAATAATTCTTCTATCTGTTTCTTCAGTTCAACTAAATTCTTGACATCCATTCTATAAGATCTTTTTGAAATACAGTGCAGTTCCGGGTAATAAGTCAATAGAAAACTCGATATCACGATCAGGTGGCATACATGGTAACTCCTCCGAAAATATGTATGGGTATTCACAGACCACTTTGATATTTTCCAGAGATTTTTCCTCTACTTGATTCCATAGCATCTATTTTTGCAGCATGTTGAGACTGACCTCAACTCTATCTCCTTGTGAACTCATTAACGCAACTGCTCTCCTTGCACATGATATCATTCCATCATACTCGACTAGACAATTCATTCCCAATATCACATCAATGCCACAAAATTTCAAGACTATTACGTCAACCATAAAGTCTATTCCCATGATCTTAAGGTTAACATTGGAACATTGATATGTGGCTTCCATTTCACCTCCTGGTGAACTAACAAGTAGTTTCTTTCTCATAGGTTATTTAGGAACGTTATGTTTTTCCACAAATATTTCGGTTATGAAAGAATGTGATGCTCTTGTATCGAACAAAACTGAAGCAGGTATTGAGTTGATAAAGAACGTACCAAGTACAAGTTCTGGTTCCTTCTGAGCTGTCTAAACCGTGATTGGATTGACCTTGGCTCTGCTCTAGCTTTGTTGCCCTTTTCCTTGAGTGTTGTGTGCAGGCATGTTTTGGTCAAACCTTGGATTATTGTTCCTTTGAGGCGTCCATTAGTTGCGCTTTGAGCAGTTGTTAGCATAGTGGCCAGGTTCACCACACTTGAAGCATCCACTTGGTTGGACTAGAGTAATTGTATTGTTATTTTTGGCCGATGTGTTCACGACGCTTCCTTTGCGATTCTGCTGATAACCACTAGACCTTTTACTAGCCTAAGAGTTGTTCCTATGTTGGTTCTAGTATTGGTTGCTTCTCTGTCCTTGTTGTTCAGAGTGTTGCATTTGATAATTGTTATTTCCACTCTGATTTCTAGAGCGAAATTAAGAACCTTGAGAGTTGTTATGCAGATGAGTGTTCCTGCTAGACTGTCCTTGGAATTTCTGCTTATGGTCTAACAATTCCCTTCTTTTGCTTTCTAGGTCAATCGCCTTGTTAAGCAAAGTCTGGAAATTCAGGAAACTGTGGCTTTGTAGCTGATAGTTTAAAGGTCCTACCAGTCCTTCTAAAAATCGCTCTTGGTGCTTCTTGTATGTATCAACTTCCTCCGGTGCATAGCGAGAAAGTTGAGTGAAACGATCTTGGTATTCACTGACGGACATACCTCCTTGAGTGATGGATAAGAATTCCTTCTTCTTAAGTTTCATTATTCTCGAGGGAATATGATTAGCACGGAAGTTCTCCTAAAATTCCTACCAAGTTATAGCGTCTGCATTTGCGTGTGCCACAGTGAAGGCATTCCACCAGTCGGACGCAGCGCCTTCGAGTGTTCCAGAATCATACAAGACCTTCTCTCGGTCATTGCACTGCGTAATGTCCAACTTCTTTCCTATGACCTTAAGCTAGTCATCGGCATCTAACGGATCAACCGAATGAGAAAATTCAGGGGGATGATGACTCATAAAATCTATGTGTAGTCCCGAGCTTGGGTGCATTCTGATGTTGCGAATTCTGTTGGATTTGTTGTACTGAGGCACTGAGGCCTTGGAGAAGTTGCATCTGCGCGGCAATGAACAGCACGTCGATTATGGGTGTTTCTAGGACCTAAGCGATCGTTCACCATCTTGTTGGTTAGAAAGTGCATCCTTTAGATAAGTGAAGAGTAGAGAAACATTCTAGGGGGAATAGCTTTTAACTAAAGTTAAGCTTATTTGTTAATTTTAAATGTTCTTATGGCCATCATTCCATAAGATCATTGCACTCAAGCAAAAATCCAAATCAAACATTATGCATACATCACCATCGCATGGTTGTTATTATAACAATAATATCATAGAGAGTTTTGTCGTCTAATGCAAAATCGAATTTATTACAATATGACTTATATAAATCAAGAGTAGCCTGGTATTAGATCCTAGGGCTCCATAGCGAATCCTCTTGCGGGGTGGGGACACAGCTATGGCAAGGACTTGGGCTTCGGGCGGATTTCTTCCTTCGAGCTGAGCTTCGAGGGCTGCAATCCTGGCATGTGCTTCTTCAAGTTCTCCATGTACCCTTGAGAGATCCAAGGTAGCGCTGTCTAGATTAGTGTTAAGACTTGCCACCACACCTACAAGGGTGTTGAGGCGGTCTTCTCCAGCTTCACCTAGAACAACACTTGTCTGGCTTTCTCCACGAGGACGTAGAGGAAGATGTATGTACTCCATGTTGTGCAGCTGCTGCTGATAAGTGTGGCTGAGGGACCACAGAGCTCTTCGAGCAGCATTGCTAACCAAAGCAGTGTAGGTAGATAGCGGCGTCAGAGACTCATGGGCTGATAGAGTCCTGAAACCTCTGTCTCCTGCATCCATCACTCTGATATGCATGCGAGTGATGTAGTAACAAGCCTGAGGGGCTCAGACACTCATCGTGTGTCATAGAGAGGTCGGATGTAGGTTCCTAGTGCATGTAGTACATTCTACATCAGGTTTGGAAAGTGTCCAGTCTCAAACATTGAGGTGTAATGCTCGGTGACAGGCCAAATTCCAACAAAGTTGTCCTCCTATTCATTGTTGGCTTCTTCATTGTTGTTTTCTTCTTCTTCTACCTCATTGTCTCCACCATCACCAGAATTATCTGAATCGTCGCCTCTAGGAGCAGGGGCTTGAGCTACTGGTACTGGCGGTGCTAAAGATGAAGCTCTAGCTGCAAAGGCATGTGACTGACAACGGGGTGGGTGTCGCCAGAATCTCCTCCGAGCTGTCTTCCAAAATCACTCCATTCTCCATATGTAGGTGGTGTTGCTCCACTGGGACTTCTTCCACCACAACTAGGTAGACTAGGAGCCTGCCTAGATGGAGTGATACTGTTGGTGTTCACGCGGGTGGTTTGGAGAGTACACACCATCTACAAGAGAAAGTGTCAGCTTAGTTGAATTTTAAAAAGGCAAGATTAATAAAATAAATTTTGTAAGAGCAAAATAAGCATATTTTGAATAGACTGGGCTTTCCATTTCTAACTAGTCTAACGACCTAGAGGTAGCATAGTTTTGATACCACTTCTGTCACACCCAGTTTTGGGGCAAAACCGAATGCATAGCATATGTGTGCCAGGATCCATTTTCCACACATATGTTGACGTCACAAGTGTAATATATCAAAAGACAATGCAATAAAGGCGTAAAGAGAGTATAATAACTTTATTACATCATCCAGACATAAATGTCCTAAATAGTTTCATCATCAAAGTACATCAGAAATATCAGGGGCAATCTCCCACATGAAGATGACCAGTGTGTCGCTAGACTCAGTAATCATCTACATCCTCATTAAAATCTTCCTCATCAGCTTCTGATCAAAATATTAGCTAGGGGTGAGCTCACTTATGGTGGGGGCTCAACAAGTGGGAGGAGTTATGCTAGGTTAACAAGGTAGGCTATAGTTAAGCGGTAAGCATTTTAGTTGGTCAATATTTTATTAACAACGCCTAACTTACTAATTGTAAGTGTATCCCAAAATATCCCAATTAATCATAAGCATATGATTATATCTCAAAAACACTTAAGTGAAACCACTTAAGCAAACCATTTATAAATCATTAGATCACGATTTATTTTCGATCTTTGAGTTTAATTATCATGTGAGGGTCCAGGTTGCTCTTAATCGTGAGCACGGCTAACATATCAGTTTTACACTCTATAGAGGTGGTACAACTTTACCCACAAGCCATGTATCCCATATAGCCTGGGTTGTATGGACCCTTGAACACTGTCGAGATGAATGGCTAGGGATCCACTATGAGGCTTTCACAAAACACACTTAATACGAAACAACATGCTAAGGTTTCCAGGTCAGTGTGGAGGCCCTCTGGGAGAGGCAGCTTAGCCAAGTCTACGTCCCCATATTAACATGAGCTGCCACCACTGCCGACCCCCCCTCTTGCCCATATTTCAGGAAAGGTTGCTAAGTACTAAGCGCATTAAGCTAATTACCAAAGCCAGAGCCATGATAGCACTCATGGTCGCACTGTTATCCTGGGTGGTCACTCCATGTTCCATTTAATATGAAATGATCTTGTTTAACCATCGGGTTAACACCATAATACAAACTTCATTTCTGGAACAATAGTATTATTAAAGAATGACACCATAATTACCAAGTTGAGCAGTAGCACAAATTTCTAAGCATAGTATTTATCCCAGGGTAATCAAGGAATAGGGTTGGTATTTCTAGGTAATCCTATTTAGGAAAATCCCATCAAATTATGCAAATATTCAAAAAGTAAACATTATTATATGTATTATTTGGGTACAAACAGAAATGGAGAGGGAGAATCCACTTGCCTTGCTCAAACATGTCATGTGGGTCGTCTTCGAACGTATTCGATTCTTCTACCACACAGTCAGCTTCTAATATAGATTCGCATATCGTACATACAAAAGAAAACATTCACCAAATAAGTATACATATACCATTACATGAATATCATACACCATTACATGAACCATTACATGTATAGACAAATGCCAAACAAACCATACTTATAAAAGTGCCTAGAATAAAACATAATTCATATTCATTTTATTAATCCACTAAAACTCTATTTTGGATTGTCACTAGTGAAAGTTACATGGACATTCGACTACGAAAGTATTTAACATAACATAGCTTAGATGTAATGATTTAACCAATTCTATAGAAATAAATTAATTATCAATTAATTATTCCTATTATGAACAATGATCTTCTTTTAGTTTTATCTTTTCTTTCTAAAATAAAATGTCATTATCATAATCGAAGGTCAAAACATTATAATAATTAAAACCACTAATTAGGCTATAACATTTGAATTATTATGAATCCAATACCACTTATTACTTCCGTGTTAATAAAGTTTCTATTATTTATTTAGTGGGTCTAAATGAACCTATGATTATAAACTTCTAGATAAATTCTAAAATTCACCATAAACAAAATTAACTATGAAATTACTTATCTAGTATTTTATTACCAACACGTGATCTACCAAATTTTGTCATACAAATCTCAAATTCTAATGTAATCGTAAACCAATATCATGTCTAATAACAATTCACTAATTCATCGCATATATACCCAAAATCAATAGTTCACATACACATGCAGTCCAAATCACAATGTTCCCAAATTACAGTAACAATTACAAAATTCATGAAATAATTCAAAACGTGATTTTGAAAATTAATAAAAATTTGGGTTGTCTTCAACCTTGCGATGAATGGACGACGGCGAGGTGGGGCGCGACCGAGACGGTAGGGGTTCGACGAGGGCGTGGACAGTAGGGGCTCGGCACGGGCATGGCCGTGGATGGCGGGGACAACGCGAGCATGGCCAGGACGACTGGGCGTGGCTAGGAATGCTGGGCGTGAGCATGGCGTGGGCGCAGCTCCGGTGAGCGAGCGCATGAGAGAGAGGTGAGGGAAGGAGAGCTCGGCAGGGGAGGGAGAGAGAGGCTTGGTCGGCTTTTATAGAGGGGAGGAGGGAGGTGAGAGGGCGCCAGGGGAGAGGAAGGAGTGGCGGCTCCATTGATGGCGGGAGTTTCTCCATTGATGGAGAGGAGTGAGTGGGGGAGAGGAAGAGAGAGGGGCAGCCGTTACGGGTGCATGGGAGGCGAGGGGGCACGGCGGGCGGCTTAGCCAGGGAGTAGAGCGGCTCGACCGACGCTCTGTCGACCGCACGCGTGCGCACGGCGCGGCGACGACGTGGTTGAAGGAGGAAGATGGGTCGAGTGGGGCCCGAGTGTAAGTGGGAGGGAGAGGGAGAAAGAGGTGGCGGTAGCTGGGCCGGTTTAGCCGGTCCGGCTAGAGTTTTTTTCTTTTATCCTTATTTCCCATAATAATATAAATATATATATATATTTAAAAATTTCTAAAAATTCATAATAATTATCCAAAAATATTTACCATTAAATTTTTATTTTTGGAAGATAGATCTGAGGTCAGGTTATCATCAGCTCAAGATCCAGCCTTCGGACATACCTAAGACAACATTAATCACCAAGTATGGGCTTTATGAGTATACAGCTATGTCCTTCAGTCTGATGAGTGCGCCAGCTTTCTTCATGTACTTGATGAATAGTGTGTTCATGGGCTACCTCGACAAGTTTGTAGTGGTGTTCATCGATGATATTCTCGTGTATTCTCAGAATGAGGAAGAGCATGAAGAGCATTTGAGGATGGTGTTGCAGAGTCTATGAGATTGCTAGTTGTATGCCAAGCTTAGCGAATGTGAATTCTAGATCAACGAAGTCTTGTTCTTAGGTCACATCATAATCCGAGATGGGTTAGCTATGGATCCGAAAAAGGTGGCAGATATTCTAGACTAGAAAGCACCAAGAGATGTCTGTGGGATCAAGAGTTTCATTGGAATGGCCGGATACTATCGGCGTTTCATTGAAGGCTTCTCCAAGATTGCCAGACCAATGACAGCCCTGCTAACAAAGAAAGTTGAGTTCAAGTGGACCCCAGAGTGCCAAGAGTCCTTTGAAACATTGAAGAAGAAGTTGACTACATCATCGGTGTTGATTCTGCTAGATGTTCACAAGCCATTCTCAGTGTATTGTGATACTTTGTACACTGGTCTGGGATGTGTGCTAACGCAAGAAGGGAGAGTAGTGGCGTACTAGTCCCGACAGTTGAAGATTCATGAGAGAAATTACCCCACACATGACTGAGAATTAGTAGTAGTGGTTCATGCACTGAAGACCTGGAGGCACTATTTATATGGGCAGAAGTGTGATGTTTGCACAGTCCATAAGAGTCTTAAGTATATATTCACCTAGTCAGAGCTAAACATGAGGCAGCGAATATGGCTGGAATTGATCAAAGACTATGAGCTAGAGATGCATTATCACCTAGGCAAAGCTAATGTGGATGCAGATGCTTTGAGTAGAAAGAGTCAAGCCAACATGATGGCCGCTCATTCGATGCCATATGAGCTAGCAAAGGAATTCGATAGGCGAAGTCTCGGATTTCTAAACAGCACCCAAGGAGTGACAGTTGAGCTGGAACCCACTCTATAACAAGATATCAAGGATGGGCAGAAAAATGACGAGAAGATCAATGAAATTCGGCAGCTAATCCTGGATGGGAAAGGAAAGGATTTCTGGGAAGATGTTAAAGGAGTAGTATGGTTCAAACATAGGCTATGTGTTCCCAACATTAAATCGATTCGGGAGCTGATCCTCAAAGAAGCTCATGAGACAGCTTGTTCCATACACCCTGGCAACGAGAAAATATACCAAGACCTGAAGAAAAGATTCTGGTGGTACAGTATGAAAAGGGAGATCGCAGAGTATGTGGCCATATGCGACAGTTGTCAGAGAATTAAGGCGGAGCATCAAAGGCCCGTAGGTTTGTGCAGTCGTTGCAGATCCCTCAATGGAAGTGGGATGAGATCAGGATGGACTTTATCGTCGGTTTGCCTCGCACTCAAGCCGGTTATGACTCCATCTGGGTTGTAGTGGACCGCTTAACAAAGGCGGCTCATTTCATACGAGTCAAGACCAGCTATAATAGTGTCGTGTTGGCAGAGTTGTACATGTCCTAGATTGTATGCTTGCATGGTGTACCAAAGAAGATAGTATCGACCAGGGAACCCAGTTTACTCCTCATTTTTGGCAGCAGCTACAAGAAGCTTTGAGCGCACACTTGAAGTTCAGTTCAGTTTATCACCCGCAGACAGATGGTTAGACTGAGAGAACCAAAGAGATCCTTGAAGATATGTTGAGAGCTTGTGCTTTACAGGATAAGTAAGGTTGGGATAAAAGGCTACCTTATGCAGAATTCACCTACAACAATAGCTATCAGGCAAGTTTGAAGATGTCATTGTTCCAATCACTCTATGGGAGAAATTGTTGAACTCCATTGCACTGGGACCAACCCAACAAAAGGCAGGTGTTCAGCCCAGATATTTTGCTTGAAGCCAAGGAGAATATCAGAATAGTTCGAGAGAATCTGAAGACAACACAGTCCATACAGCAAAGTTATGCCGACACCAGAAAAAGAGAGCTGAGTTTTGAAGTGGGATACTATGTTTACCTGAAGGTGTCACCGATCTGAGGAGTCAGAAGGTTTGGAGTCAAGGGCAAGCTAGCACCTCAATACATCAGGCCGTACCAGATCCAGGCAAGACGTGGAGAAGTGACATACCAACTCAGCCTACCAGAATATCTATTAGTTGTGCATGATGTGTTCTATGTGTCTCGGATGAAGAAGTGTTTGCGAGTAGCAGAGGAGCAACTGCTAACCGAGGATCTCGAAGCTCAAGAGTACCTGACATATATCAAGAAGCCAACTCAGATTCTGGAGACAACGGACAGAGTCACTCGAAGAAGCACCATCAGAATGTGCAAATTCAAGTGGGGCCATCATTCAGAGGAAGAAGCAACTTGGGAAAGAGAAGATGATCTGAAAGCCAAATATCCCGACCTTTTTGCAGGGATAGGTTCGTAACACCCTGAATTTGGGGGTATAAAATTTCTTCTCTATTATCTACCAAATTCAAGTGTTACTCCTTTACTCACCTCTATAGATTTTCCTTTCCCTTATTTTTAATAGAACTTTGGGTAACCTATGTGACAGATGTATTATTTTCTTTAGAATATTAAAACCTAGGGGAGATATGAATGTTTACATCATGCTGAGCTTAAACTTTGTTTTTGGTTGATGCACATGTTTGAAATATTTGAATTTGAATTTGTAGTTTGATTTGAAGTGAATTCAATAAAGAAAATAAAAAGAAAAGGAATTAGAAATTCAAAATAAAAAGGAAAAACCAATTCAGCCCAGCCTCGGCCAGTCGGCCTAGCTCAGGCCAGCACCGCGCGCCCGCAAGCACGCCCGCACCCTCCCTCTGACAGGCGGACCCTCACTGTCCGCGCTAGCCAGCACCCGCGCGTCCCCTGTCCCCTCTCTCCCTCTGCCTAGTGGAGCCGATCTGTCGGCGCCAACCTCCCCGGCCTCGCACGCTCTCTCCCTTTGCGCAGCGGGCCCCAACCATCAGCGCCACGAACCGTTCACTCCGCGCCCTCTCTCTTTCGTGCTATGCCATGGGACCCCCCTGTGAGCTCCGCCTTCCCTGCGAACCGCCGCTAACCAACACGCACACACGCCGAGAACCTCGGCCATGTCGCCTGCCCATGCCCCTAGCTCCCTTTTAAGCACCGACCGAACCTGCTCTCTCTCCCGTGTCTCATTTCGCCTACTCCAGTGCTCTACCGCCACCGCGCGAGCTCGCTAGTGACCCCGCGCCCGCTGTGCCGGCCGTCCAGAGCGCCAGGCGTCGCGTTGAGCCCTCCCGAGTGCCGTCTCGAGGTGAGAAACCCGTTCTAGTGCTCCGATTACCTTAACTTTGCCTGGCATTAGCTAGTTGGTGCTTGCCGGAGCTCTACCACGCTGGTTCGCCGCGCTTGCGTGACGGTCGGTTGATTCAGCCCTGCTTTGGTCCGTAGCATTCCCTCTCCCTTGCCGGAACTAGCACTGGCCTTAGCGCGCCCGATTTCCAATCGCCAGAGTAACCATGACCCACCCGGAGCGCCCCCTCCGCCGTCCACCTGCTTCCAGCCCCGTTCTCACGGCCAGAACCCCGCCATCGAGTTCTCTAGGTCCTCCTCGCTGGTCCTTGTCAACTCCGGTGACCACAAACCCCTTGGATCCCGCACCTGCCCTGTCTTCGGTGACTTCGTCGCGGTTGACAGGAGCAGCGCCGCCCGAAGCTGTCAACCCCCTTGACATTTGATCTCCGCCGCCCATCCCCGATCCAGCAGCCCTGATCGCTAGATACTTGTTCACGTGTGCACCCTATCGTTGGGTCCCACCCGTTGGTTGCCTGTAGGCCTACAAATGGGGTGGGTGTAAACGGGTATTTTAGGTGGGTTTAAGATATGGGTTTGTTTTGGTTGGTTGTGATGGGTTTTAATTGTGAACGGGTTGGGTTGGGTGGATTTATTTTGTATTGCAGGTCAAAATGGTTGATACCCATGGGTGTAGATGGGTTTGCATAGACATGGGTTTTCATGGATCTTCACCCAACCGTATTCGACTTCTAAGTATCCCAACAGACTTATAGTCTTACAGACCCAACTCAAGTACTCAACCCTAACTCCCATGCTCCATCCCCGTGCCGCACTTAGTGCTCCTCTCCCACCCTGGCGGTTGTGTGCATCCCGCCCTGGCGGGCGGCGGCTCCTCTCCCGTGCTCCATCTTGCCCTGGCGCATCCCGCTCCTCTCTCCAAGCTCCATCCCCTGTAGACACCATCACGGTCGCTCCTCTCCCGCCTGCTCGCTAGCACCAGCACGGATCGTGCTCCATCCCCTGCAGACGCCGAGCCCCCTGCATGCTGGTTCGACTAGTTATTTTTTCCCTTGCTAGTTGAGTTCCTCTTGCATTTGGCTAGCTCCATGTCCATTCGCTGTGGTCTGTTTCAGATACTAGTATGTTTAGTCATTCATCCTTCTAACAGAACACGTCAACCGAGCAAGATGTGTGTTTCTACTCCGTACATGGTAGTATGTTTAGCTGTTCATCCTTCTAACAGAACTCGTCAACTGAGCAAGATGTGTGTTTTTACTCGGTACATGGAGTACATTCCTGTAAGCATGTCATGTCTAGTTGGATCATGGTCCGTGTGGATAAAAACAGCACTGCATTTCCTAGCATCTTTCACTCCCTGACTGTGTCTGTCTCCCAGGCATTATTGGGGGTACTTCAGTTCTAATTTCTGAACACAGATTGACAACAGATAGCTAGCGACAGGCTTATCCATTCAAGAAACTATATTGAACTTTTATCTGCATTTCTTTAATAATTATAGATGATGAAATTATATGTTCTGTTTGGATCTCTAGATGTATTCTCTTAAATTGGCCTTTTACGATACAAACTTTCAATCATAACTATATGTTCTGTTTGTATCTCTAGATGATGAAACTATATGTTCTGTTTGAACCCGTGGGTTTTCCATGGGTTTCCAACCAGTTATGGATTGGTTTGGGGTTAATAATGTTATTGAGTGGATTGGGTTTAATTGTCTCCTTATATTTTTGGGTGGTTGTGGGATGGATGTCAAATTACTAGATTTGGGTGTGGGTTGGGTTTTTTGTCATTAGCAGGCTTAGTTGCCTGCGCCCCCTGGCACTGGGCCCGACCGGTCCGCCTGCCTTGCCCCCGAGCCGCTGACCTCCCTGGCCCACCTGTCAGCATTCACCCGCGCTCGCGCGCGTGCGCTCGTCCTCGGATCTAATCTTATCCGTTGATTTGTGATTGGACGACCGAGAGCGCTAGATACCCATTCGCTTAGGAATTTTGTTAAGAAGCCCCTCGATTTCCTAGAAATAGAACCCGTTGTCATGTGTTCTTGTGCTCAGGCCCCTGGTTTCTTGTAGAGAAGCCCCTAGTCTTTATTTTAATCACAGAAATAGGTTTAATTTAGTGTTTTTGAATTTTAAAACTTGTATATTTCATATCTTTTGCATATGAACTCCAAATTGGGTGGTTCAAATTTCAAAAATGTTCATAATGTTAATCTCGACTTGTTTAAATTATAATCAATCACTATTTGTCTTAATTTTATGACTAGACTCTAGGTTAATCTAAATTGATAGAATATTTATTAAAGGGAGAATAAAAGTGAAACCCTAATGAATAGTTAAGTGATAAACTTTGTGAAATTAGTCCCATGTAATATATGATCCCATCTCTGGAATAACTTTAATTAAGTAAGTAATTCATTAAGATAGATATAGTTAAGTAATGTAATCTATTGAGGTAGACAATAACCGGAAAACCACAGACCTCTAGGTATATTAGTCTACCCTAGAACCTAGATTTCACTTTTGTGTTTATACTTTTCTATTGAACTTGTGTTCACTCGGTTGCATATGTTTGGTGTACTTTCTTTTGTCATTTCCCAAATGTGTTGAATGAATGATTGCTTTGCGTAGACAACGAGCAGTCCGAGTGTAAGGAAAATGGACCCCGGGCCATTTAGCTAATTGAGTTTTGGTGTTGGATGATTAAAACAATCTGTGAACTAATAAGTTTCCAAGTGTTTGTGTTCATAGGATGCTAGAGTTACTTGGACTAAGGAATTGAGGAAAGCAACACCTCAAAAGAATACATTAAGAAGATCCAAAAAAAGTCCAAGAACGAAGATGTGTGTTGCCTGCGGACTGTCTGTGCGTGGAGCACCAGACTGTCTAGTGGCACACCAAACTGTCTGGTGCCCACACGCCGAACTGTCCGGTGCACCAGGAACCTCAGCCCCCAACGGCTAGTTCCAGGTGGCACTCGGAGGGAAGACCACCGGACCATCCGATGTGAAGTCCGAACTGTCCGGTGTGAAAAGTCTGCGGCGCCAACGGTCAACTGCTCTGACAGACCAATGGCTAGGCGCACCGGACAAGGAACAGTGCGCTGTCCATTGCACCACCGGACTGTCCAGTGCAACCGCAGAAAGCAACAGCTTTCCTCCAATGGCTACAATTGTGTTGGGGGCTATAAATACACCCCCAACCGGCCATTTCCATGTGTGGGAGCCCAAGCAACATACCAAGGCATATTGTAGACATTTCCAAGTGCTCAAACACCCAAGTGCTTAATAGAATCACTCGGTGATTAGCGTAGGTGCTTTGCGAAGTGCTTAGGTTAGTTAGACCGCATTAGCGCTTGCTCTAGGTGAACCCTAGTTAGTTGAGTGAGGTTTGTAAAACCACACAACCCCTCGGCTCTTACGCGAGCCGTTGTAATTGTACCGAGTGGGGCGAGTCTTGCGAGACCGTGACAACCATGTTTGTGTCATGGCTGCCACCATGTACCAGAGGGAACGAGGCCCGCGGCGTGTTGGGTGGAAACTCGATAGTGGACACGGTAGGGAGCATCCGAGAGGAGCCGGAAGCGGAGCACCACTTGCGCGTGGAGAAGGCTCACGGCTCTCTACGGAGTTACTCGACCAAGGTGCTTGGCCCTCGCGTGGGCTTCCCTTTGTGTTGGGGCACCAACGAGGATTAGTCGGGACCTTGCGTGGTTCCGGATACCTCGGTAAAAATACCGGCGTCATCCATGAGAGTTTGCATCTCTACCTTGCTCTTTACCTTCCGCGTTTATATTAAGCATTTAAGTTTCAATCTTGTATTCATACTTATTTAGTGTAGATTGAAATTTATCCATTACGATAGAGATAGCAACACTTAGACAAAACCTAGTTTGCTCATTCTAGTTTGATTATTTGCATAGGTTTTTCTCTAGGGATTTAACTGTGGTCTAGTTTAGTAAAAGTTTTAGAAGTCCTAATTCAACCCCCCCCCTCTTAGGTGTCACCCGTTTCCTACAAGTGATATCAAAGCCTGGTTTGGCTCATTTGAAACGTTTTAGCTTCACCGCTAAAGGAGCCGACACTTTTTAGAGGAAGGGATGGATACCCATAGGCCACCACACTTCAACGGCACTGACTTCCCATATTATAGTGCTAGAATGGCTTGTTACCTAGAGGTCGTAGATCTAGGCGTTTGGAGAGTCACTCGTGATGGGATGAAACCCCCTAAGAATCCCGAGAAACCCACCACGAGTGAGGAAAAAGAAATTCATTTAAATGCTAGAGCCAAAAATTGCTTGTATGAATCTCTTAGCATGGATATTTTTAATCAAGTATTTACCTTAAAAACTGCTAATGAGATTTGGCTAAAATTGCATGAGCTCCATGACGGCACATCCAATGTCCGTCAGCAAAAACATTGCCTAGTCTTAAATGAGTTTAATTCTTTTGCTATGAAAGATGATGAGCTTGTTAGAGACATGTATTCTCGTTTGAATCTAATTATCAATGAGCTCAACTCTATTGGCATTAATAAGCTAGGTGATGCAGACATTGTTGAGGAAGATTATCTCCCTGCTACCACAATAAAGATATGGGAGCATCATCACCATCCTTCACAACATGGAGGACTTGAGTATCATGACCCCGACCATTGTGATTGGGAAAATCGCGGCTTTTGAGATGTTGCAAAAAATGTGTCGGGGAGAGGAGCCAACTTCCTCAAGGCCATATGCTTTTGCATGTGATGAAAGGAAGGGAAAAAAGATCCCACTCCAAGTTCCTCAAGTGAAGAAGAGGAAAAAGAAGAAAGTGATGATGATGAAAATAATCAACCATGCACATCATCCTCCGAGGATGAAGAAACAATCCGACGCGTCGGAAAGGTAATGGGGATGATCCGCAAGATTAATCTAATGGGTGTGCCCCTGCAGGTCGAAGATCTTCTCTTTAACATTAACAGGAAAAAGCAAAGGAAGAGAGGATGCTTCGCATGTGGGGAGAAGGGCCACTTCAGGGACAACTGTCCAAATATGGCCGAACCCAAAAAGGGGAGGAGCAAAGGCAAGACGATAACGTGTTAGAACTTTGGATGATTCTTCAAGTGAAGATGAACCTCCAAGGACACGCAGCCACCGGTCCTCATCACGCTCATCACGGTCATCACACAAATGCCTTATGGCAAGAGCTAAAATAAGCATTCCATCCTCTAGTGATGATAGTAGTAGTGATGATGAAGGTGAGGGAAAGCGCTCTGTAGATGAACTTGCGGAAGCCGTTAAATTTTTCTAGGATGTTTACACTAAGCAAAAAGCTCAACTTAAAACATTGAAAAATAAGTTGATTAGCTCTCAAAATGATAATAAGGGTTTGCTAGAAAAATTTGAGACTTTTGCAAACTTAAGTAGTGAGCTATCAACTAAAATTGAGCTATTAGAGTCTAGTGTTCCATCCACTGCTACCGATGATGGCCTTATTAAAAAGAATGAAAAACTTAAGACTAAGTTAGCTAGCTCCCAAGAAGCTATTGAAAATTTGCTAGAGAAAATGGAAATTCTTAGCATACACAATAATGAGCTAACTACTAAGCTAAAAAACATTGGTAGCACCCCAGCAGCATCTTTAGTTGAAATACCTAAAATTATTAAGAAAGATGCTTCTACTTCTTGCTTTGATTTAATTAATTATTCTAACCCCTGCAACCAAGTTCTTGTTGAGAATATTGTTGTAGAAACATGTTCGGATGAGGTTGCAAAGGAAAATGAATAATTAAAGCAAGAAGTGGCTCGCCTTGGCAAGGCTTTGTATGACAAGAAAGGCAAAGCCAAACAAATCCGACCTCCACAGGATAACAACACTGCGGGAATGAACAAGCCTATGGAGAGAGAAACTGTGATTTGTAGGCTATGCCACATGGAAGGCCATAAATCTTTCCAATGCAAGGCGATGACCGGGGATAAGCAAAGGCATAAACACAAGCAAAAGCCATCAAGCAAAATCTCCAACACCTACATCAGAAAGGTGGACAAAAATGCTGCTACACCATATTTGATCAAGAAGAAAAAGAATGGAAAGGTGATAGCAGTCAAGGCCAACAAGCAAGCCAACAAAGGAAAGGGGACCAAAGGCATCTGGGTGCCAAAGGAAATAATTTCAACCATGAAAAGCACCAAGAAGGTTTTGATCCCGAAAGGGAAGTGAGTAGTCCGAAGGACTTACGGGAAATTTGGAGACTTGGCAAAGTTGGGATGTATATCATGGGATACATCATATTGGATCAAGTTTATTGCCAAGTGGTTTAGTGAAAACTTTGGACCCAAATTTCCCACCCATGACTAAGGTAACTAGATTTATTGTATTTCTTGTTTTTAGATATGTGTACCTATTTACCTTGTATCTAGTTTACCTTTCATGCCTAGTATTACAATTGGTATTTACTTTTGTTTAAATACATGCATACTAGGTAATTCACATGGTAGGATTGCTTGCTTTCAATTCATACACTTAAGCAAACCTACATGGTTTAAAATGTTTATTGGAGCATGTCACATAGCTTCTTTATCACTCCATAATAAATGATACATCAATTGATAATTTTAAAAATGCTACAAGTGGTAAAACGCTTATATTCTACAATTTGTATCATTTAAACTTATATGTGCTAAAGTTCGGATTATAGATGAATCAAAGTGCATGTCTCCTACAAGTATTTAAAACTTGTATGCACACTTTCAGGGGGAGGTTACTCTATAATCTAAGACTTTGAGACTAATATCTTTTTCAAGTCTATTTCATGTGATAGTCTCATTGTAAGGAAAATGATGTCCCTGGAGAAAGACAACAATCTTCTACTGCAAAATCTCCAAACATGTCTTCTCCAATATTTGGTTAGATTATATTTTCATATCTTATACTTCCTTGTTGCTATACATGCATAAGTAATTAAATCATATTCTGTTACCTATGCATAAGGAAGTTAGTCTAATCAAATCATTTCTTGCACCTCTAATTTTCACGTGCTTTTTCCTAAGTAGAAGATCTCTGTCAGGGGAGTATTTCTTCGTCTCTAAAAAGGGGAGAAATTTTATTTCTAGAAGAGAACACTTATTTAGGGGGAGTAATCTTTTGATGGTAACCTACATTTGGTTTAAATTTAGTATCCTACAGTTGGTATCAATTGACAAAATTCTTTATGAGGGTAAGTCTTATTTTCTTCCTTCATGCTATTAATGTCTTCCTTTTCGGTGGTTGATGCCAAAGGGGGAGAAGTTTAGGGACCAAAGCAATGAAAAATGTATCAAACACCAAACACCACCAATTTAAAATTTTAATCTACAAGTGGCTTTTCAAGTGGTTTTGGTTCTTTGGTCCAAAATAGGAAGTAAGTGAATTATAGAGTTAGGGGGAGGCTTAAGTCCATAATATCACATTGTGGGGACAAACATGCATCCTAGCAAGTAGTTTGCTTTCTTTCATTCAAATACTTGTATTATTTGCTTGCTTTGCTTGTGTTGTCATCAATCACCAAAAATGGGGAGATTGTAAGGAAAATGGACCCCGGGCCATTTGACTAATTGAGTTTTGGTGTTTGATGATTAACACAATCTGTGAACTAATAAGTTCCTAGTGTTTGTGTTCACAGGATGCTAGAGTTAGTTGGACTAAGGAATTGAGGAAAGCAACACCTCAAAAGAAGACATTAAGAAGATCCAAGAAAAGTCCAAGAACGAAGATGTGTGTTGTCTGCGGACTGCCTGTGCGTGGAGCACCGGACTATCCGGTGCACTAGGAACCTCAGCCCCAACAGCTAGTTCCAGGTGGCACTCGGAGGGAAGACCACCGAACTGTCCGGTGTGAAGTCCGTACTGTCCGGTGTGAAAATTCTGTGGCGCCAATAGTCACCTGCTCTGACAGACCAACGGCTAGGCGCACCGGACAAGGAACAGTGCGTTGTCCGGTGCACCACCGGACTGTCCGGTGTAACCGCAGAAAGCAGCAGCTTTCCTCCAACGGCTACAATTGTGTTGGGGGCTATAAATACACCCCCAACCGGCCATTTCCATGTGTGGGAGCCCAAGCAACATACCAAGGCATATTGTAGACATTTCCAAGTGCTCAAACACCCAAGTGCTTAATAGAATCACTCGATGATTAGCGTAGGTGCTTTGTGAAGTGCTTAGGTTAGTTAGACCGCATTAGCGCTTGCTCTAGGTGAACCCTAGTTAGTTGAGTGAGGTTTGTAAAACCACATAACCCCTCGGCTCTTGCGCGAGCCATTGTAATTGTACCAAGTGAGGCGAGAGTTTTGCGAGACCGTGACAACCGCGTTTGTGTCACGGCTGCCACCGTGTACCAGAGGGAACGAGGCCCACGGCGTTTCAGCCGGAAGCTCGATAGTGGAGACTGCTGGGAGCATCCGAGAGGAGCCGGAAGTAGAGCACCACTTGCGCGTGGAGAAGGCATGCGGCTCTCTACGGAGTTACTCGACCAAGGTGCTTGGCCCTTGCGTGGGCTTCCCTTTGCGTAGGGGCACCAACGAGGATTAGTCGGGACCTTGCGTGGTTCCAGATACCTCGGTAAAATTACTGGCGTCATCCACGAGAGTTTGCATCTCTACCTTCCTCTTTACCTTCCGCATTTATATTAAGCATTTAAGTTTCAATCTTGTATTCATACTTATTTAGTGTAGATTGAAATTTATCCATTACGGTAGAGATAGCAACACTTAGACAAAACCTAGTTTGCTCATTCTAGTTTGATTATTTGCATAGGTTTTGCTCTAGGGATTTAGCTGTGGCCTAGTTTAGTAAAAGTTTTAGAAGTCCTAATTCACCCCCCCCCCCCCGCCTAGGCGTCACCCTTTTCCTACACCGAGGTTTCTGAGTGTGTTGCAGGAGACTTCCCTGAGCACCTCAGCCCCAACAGCTAGTTCCAAGTGGCACTCGGAGGGAAGACCACCGAACTGTCCGGTGTGAAGTCCGGACTGTCCGGTGTGAAAATTCTGTGGCGCCAATAGTCACCTGCTCTGACAGACCAACGGCTAGGCGCACCGGACAAGGAACAGTGCGTTGTCCGGTGCACCACCGGACTGTCCGGTGTAACCGTAGAAAGCAGCAGCTTTCCTCCAACGGCTACAATTGTGTTGGGGGCTATAAATACACCCCCAACCGGCCATTTCCATGTGTGGGAGCCCAAGCAACATACCAAGGCATATTGTAGACATTTCCAAGTGCTCAAACACCCAAGTGCTTAATAGAATCACTCGATGATTAGCGTAGGTGCTTTGTGAAGTGCTTAGGTTAGTTAGACCGCATTAGCGCTTGCTCTAGGTGAACCCTAGTTAGTTGAGTGAGGTTTGTAAAACCACATAACCCCTCGGCTCTTGCGCGAGCCATTGTAATTGTACCAAGTGAGGCGAGAGTTTTGCGAGACCGTGACAACCGCGTTTGTGTCACGGCTGCCACCGTGTACCAGAGGGAACGAGGCCCACGGCGTTTCAGCCGGAAGCTCGATAGTGGAGACTGCTGGGAGCATCCGAGAGGAGCCGGAAGTAGAGCACCACTTGCGCGTGGAGAAGGCATGCGGCTCTCTACGGAGTTACTCGACCAAGGTGCTTGGCCCTTGCGTGGGCTTCCCTTTGCGTAGGGGCACCAACGAGGATTAGTCGGGACCTTGCGTGGTTCCAGATACCTCGGTAAAATTACTGGCGTCATCCACGAGAGTTTGCATCTCTACCTTCCTCTTTACCTTCCGCATTTATATTAAGCATTTAAGTTTCAATCTTGTATTCATACTTATTTAGTGTAGATTGAAATTTATCCATTACGGTAGAGATAGCAACACTTAGACAAAACCTAGTTTGCTCATTCTAGTTTGATTATTTGCATAGGTTTTGCTCTAGGGATTTAGCTGTGGCCTAGTTTAGTAAAAGTTTTAGAAGTCCTAATTCACCCCCCCCCCCCCGCCTAGGCGTCACCCTTTTCCTACACCGAGGTTTCTGAGTGTGTTGCAGGAGACTTCCCTGAGCACCTCAGCCCCAACAGCTAGTTCCAGGTGGCACTCGGAGGGAAGACCACCGAACTGTCCGGTGTGAAGTCCGGACTGTCCGGTGTGAAAATTCTGTGGCGCCAATAGTCACCTGCTCTGACAGACCAACGGCTAGGCGCACCGGACAAGGAACAGTGCGTTGTCCGGTGCACCACCGGACTGTCCGGTGTAACCGCAGAAAGCAGCAGCTTTCCTCCAACGGCTACAATTGTGTTGGGGGCTATAAATACACCCCCAACCGGCCATTTCCATGTGTGGGAGCCCAAGCAACATACCAAGGCATATTGTAGACATTTCCAAGTGCTCAAACACCCAAGTGCTTAATAGAATCACTCGATGATTAGCGTAGGTGCTTTGTGAAGTGCTTAGGTTAGTTAGACCGCATTAGCGCTTGCTCTAGGTGAACCCTAGTTAGTTGAGTGAGGTTTGTAAAACCACATAACCCCTCGGCTCTTGCGCGAGCCATTGTAATTGTACCAAGTGAGGTGAGAGTTTTGCGAGACCGTGACAACCGCGTTTGTGTCACGGCTGCCACCGTGTACCAGAGGGAACGAGGCCCACGGCGTTTCAGCCGGAAGCTCGATAGTGGAGACTGCTGGGAGCATCCGAGAGGAGCCGGAAGTAGAGCACCACTTGCGCGTGGAGAAGGCATGCGGCTCTCTACGGAGTTACTCGACCAAGGTGCTTGGCCCTTGCGTGGGCTTCCCTTTGCGTAGGGGCACCAACGAGGATTAGTCGGGACCTTGCGTGGTTCCAGATACCTCGGTAAAATTACTGGCGTCATCCACGAGAGTTTGCATCTCTACCTTCCTCTTTACCTTCCGCATTTATATTAAGCATTTAAGTTTCAATCTTGTATTCATACTTATTTAGTGTAGATTGAAATTTATCCATTACGGTAGAGATAGCAACACTTAGACAAAACCTAGTTTGCTCATTCTAGTTTGATTATTTGCATAGGTTTTGCTCTAGGGATTTAGCTGTGGCCTAGTTTAGTAAAAGTTTTAGAAGTCCTAATTCACCCCCCCCCCCCCCCCGCCTAGGCGTCACCCTTTTCCTACACCGAGGTTTCTGAGTGTGTTGCAGGAGACTTCCCTGAGCAGCAACCTTGTGAAGACAAGTGTCCTCTGACCCATTATGTCCTATTTACTTTATAATTCACTGTCTCACATACCATGATCAACCTAAGGATTTACTAGTATTCGGTTTTCCTGTCCTTGTTTACCCTTTGGGAATTGGTTACTACGATTAGTATTATGCTATTGCTTTACTTTAATCAATGAACATGATGAGAACATTTATGATATGATGATGCTATCTTGATTATGATGATGAGCTTGTGTTACTTTAGGGGACTCAGGCTGTTTCTCGAGTACCTCTTCGTAAGGACCTGTTCATTGGATGACCACCCGAGAAAACAGTACAACCATGAGTATGGAATGGGATGCCCTTATCTGATTAATTGGATGAACTTGGGGTTGTAGTTGGCTTTGCCGTTGTGCCGTCAATGGGGGCTAGGGCATAGTGCTTGCTCTGCTAAGGGTGGGTGCCGAGGTTCATTCGATTTCGTTTTGTTAGTCACCCAACTTAGGGAGGAGTACTGTGTTTGTACGACTAGCGAAATCTAATGAGCAACTGCACACCAGGGGAATCTTTGTAAAGGCTACGTAGTGATACCCTACTAGGCCACCTAGGTAGTGGTTAATGGGGAGTAGCGCTCCTCGGACAGAAAGGGAATCACGGCTCATGGGTAAAGTGTGCAACCTCTGCAGAGTGTTAGAACTGTTATATCAGTCGTGCTCGTGGTTATGAGCAGTCTTGGGAGCTCCTTTGATTAGAGTTACTCTGGATACTTTTTATGATGATGCTTAATGATGATGACTATCTTTATAGTACTTGGTATTCCCTCTTGGAGGGAGTGCCACTTGGGTAATAACTTGAGATTATTGATAAAACATGGTTTTCTACAAGTAATAAATACTTGATCAACTAAAAGCTACCGCTTTAAGCTTAACTCCACATACAGCTAGCCCACTTTAGCCAAACGAGACATTTGTTGAGTACGTTGATGTGTACTCACCCTTGCTTTAAAAACCACCCAAGCCCAAGTTGTCCCATTGCAATCAGTGCTCAAGAGAAGATGAAGGCAACATGAAGGACTTTCAGGAGTTTCAGGACTTCGACGAGTTCTAGTTGTGTTTAGTGTCAAACCCCCAGTCAGCTGCCTATGAGGGCCTTATCATACTACGTTTTGTATTCGCACTTTGATTATGATTATGACTAAGTTAATGACTCTATGGATGTTTTGGATATCTTGATGTAATAAAGTACTATTTCCGCTATTGTTTTGAGCAATGTGTGATGATGTCCAACTATGTAATCGCTGTGTACATGAGTTTCTGATCCTGGCACGTACATGGTTCGTATTTGGTTTGCCTTCCCAAAATCAGGTGTGACACTGACATTGGACGTTTTAAAAACTCTCTTATTTAAAAGACTAATATTGGACGTTTTATGAACTGTCTTATTAATATTTAATCGAAATGGCTTACATGACAGTATATTCTTCAATTTGTAATCATTTTTGAGATACCACATTATAATTATTTCAAAGAGAAATATACATACACATATATTTAATAACATTATGTAATGAAGATAAGTAACATTCAATATCTGATAAATAAGCATTGCCAATTAACTCAAACATAAGTGTACTCTAAATCCAAACTAAAATACTAATCGAAAAACTTGGTCATCAACTGTTTGCGCTAACGTTGAGCCTAACTAGGTATATATCAGTTTAAGTTTCCACACTTGTGCAGCCACCAAAATTTGAGTTCCGTTCCATATTTTGGTGTTCCATTCTCTCTTTTCCTATACAACAAATAGAAGACAATAATTTATAGTTAGACACACTTAAACACTTCACATTGAGATATATCACAAAGGTCATATGGATGTGTAAAAAGGATAGAATAATGCTAGATTTTGCATATGTCAAAAGAACTTACCTTATCTGGAACTTTGTTGGAAACAGGCATGCTGACAATTGGTGAGACAATCATTTTTTGCCACATTTAAGCAAAACTTACATTTGGGTCAAATAGATTTGACAGACCAAGAAATAGTATCTGAAGAAGCATTCGATACTCTCCCATCCTAGTTCCTTCGGTCATCAACCAAGAGTTTCACATGATAAGTTAGCATATGCTCTATAAAAGCGAAAAAATTGTCCATAGACAATTGATAAGTAGTTTATCATACCATATCCACAGTTATGTTTCCAAGACGGGTCTTTCCATTCTCTGACTTGGACTTCTTAAAGCAATCCTGTAACAAGATAGACTAACATATGAGAACAACAAGGCCAGATGAAGACAAGTGGTTAGATAAACCAGGTATGAAGTGCTGGTAATCTGGGCCGGGCTTTTCAGGCTAGCACGAGCATGGCCAGAAAATAAGAGCCCAAAGCACGGCCCGGCACAAAATAATATGGGCCGGGCTGGCACGGCCCGAAGGCGGGCCTGGGCCGGGCCTTAAATTCCGACCCGTCGGGCCCCCGGCACGGCCCGCATAGATGGGCCGGGCTTGGGCCGGCACGGCCCAATTAAGCCCAATCTGTTTAATTTCTTTAATTTAGTTAGATATTGACTTTATATTATTGTTATATTTGGAGTTTACGTAGTTAAATGATGCTAGAGTTGTTTAATATCTTTAATTTAGTAAGCTATGAACTTTATATGGTTATAATATTTTGATTTTATGTGGTCAAATATACGGGCCGGGCTTGGGCCGGCACGGCCCAACGAAGGCACGACATGGTTTAGGGCCGGGCTGGGCCACTGTTTTTACACTTCGGGCTGGCACGGCACGGCCCAAAAAATGTTTGGGCTTTCCTGGCCCGAACCCGTTTGGCACGAAGCACGATGGGCTTGGGCCGGGCTGGCCTGGCCCGGCCCAATTCCCAGCACTAGTTGAGATACAGAATGGCTCACCGCTAATCAGGGCGGCCAGCATTCATTATATAGATTAGAATATACAAAAGGATTTACATAAAATCATGAATAGTTATCCGGTGTTGAAGCTAACTGAACGTATCTATCCGGCTAACCATTCCTATCTTTCAGCTAACCATTCCTATCTTCCAGGTTACAGATGTAACAGCTTTGTTAATATCCCCCCTCAATATCAACCTGTCGCCACAAGATTGAGATTGGGTTTGAATCGGTCTAGCATTTGTTTGGTAGCTGGCTTGGTGAAAATGTCTGCAATCTAATCTCCTGACGCAATGGGTCTAACCTCAAGTGCGCGTAAAGCCACCTTCTCTCGAACAAAGTGGAAATCAACCTCGACATGCTTAGTGCGTGCATGGAACACAGGATTTGAGCTCAAATATGTTGCACCGAGGTTGTCACACCATAGGACTGGAGGCCGGTTCTGAATAACATTTAGTTCTTTCAGTAATGACTGAATCCACACTCCTTCCGCAGTTCCATTAGCTATGGCCTTGTATTCAGCTTCAGTTGATGATCGAGACACAGTTGGTTGTTTGCGTGCACTCCATGATATAAGGTTTGGTCCAAAGTAGACAGCGAATCCACGAGTCGATCTTTGATCATCAACACACCCCACCCAATCAGCATCGGTGAAAATGCTTAGCGGGGTAGATGGAGATTTTCTGATTTGCAGTCCTGTATGAGCAGTTCCTTTAACAAATCGAAGAATTTGTTTCACTGCTTCCCAGTGAACATCAGTCGGCTTGGAAAGAAATTGACACGCCTTATTTACTGCAAATGACAAGTCTGGTCGAGTAAGGGTAAGGTACTGTAAGGCCCCTACTGTGCTGCGATAAAGAAAGGTGTCTTGGTCGCCAAGAGGAGTGCCACTGAAGCTTGACAATTTTTCTGATACACAAAGAGGGGTTTGAACAGGCTTACAATCTCCATACGTACTCGTCTGAGAATGTCCATAGCATACTTTTGTTGAGTAAGAACCATCCCCCCGGAATTGGAAACCGCTTCAATACCGAGAAAAAAATTCAGAGGACCAAGATCCTTGACAGGAAAGGATCTAGTGAGCTGAGTCAGGAGCTGCTTGATGGCCGTGGAACACAAACTGACTATGACAATGTCGTCAACATACACCAACATAAACATAGTGAGAGATCCCTCTGAAAAAACAAAGAGTGAAATATCTGTAACTAAGGGATGGAATCCTAGCTGACACAATCGGTCGCTTAGCCGAGAATACCAAGCACGAGGTGATTGTTTGAGGCCATAAATAGCTTTGTGCAGTTTGCAGACATGATGAGGCCGAGAGATGTCCTGAAATCCAGGTGGTTGCTACATGTAGGCAGTGTCTTCAAGGACGCCATGCAAGAAGGCATTGCAGATATCAATCTGACGAGTGTACCAACCCCGCGAGACAGCAAGTGATAGGACCAGTCGGACAGTAGCTGGTTTTACAACTGGGCTAAAAGTCTCTAAATAATCAATTCCATATTGCTGCGTGAAGCCCTGAGCAACCAACCGTGCTTTGAACTTGTCAATAGACCCATCTGGCTTTTCTTTAACTTTGAAAACCCATTTGCAACTGATGATGTTTTGACCTGGAGGTTTAGGGACCAATGTCCATGTGTTGTTTTGCTGAAGAGCACTGAATTCAGACTTCATGGCAGCATACCACTTTTCATCAGTCAAGGCAGTCTTGTAAGAGGTGGGTGCAGCAAAGAAACCCTTACGAGAGTGATGATAAAGAATGGTGCCATCCGTTGGAATCTTGGGTTTGACAATGTTGTTGCGTAGTCGAGTAAGCACCGTAGATGTGGAGGGTATAGCTGCAGACACTTCCTCTGTTCTGGAGGGCATAGCTGCAGACACTTCCTCTATTAGCGGTTGGGTCTCAGAAGCTGATGGCGAGTGTACGTCAGTAACATCAGTTGTCTGAGTATGTAGAGGAAGGCACGGAGCTGGCAGGGGCAATGTTATCAGAGAAACATTAGATGATGTCGATGTTGTTGTTGTTGTGAACGGCTCCTGGGAACAACCTGAAACCTGCACAGGAGAACACTTTGGAGAACTGTCAGATGCTAACAGTTCAAGTCTATATCGCCGCATATGATCATTATATGCTAGTGGCTCATATGAAGTAGGGGCAGAAGTAGATGCAGACAAGGGTGGTTCAGTAGAAGCAAAAGGAAACAGGGATTCGTTGAACACAACATCACGAGATATATAAATTCGCCCTGACGTGCGGTCAAGACATTTGTAACCCTTGTGCATAGAGCTATAACCCAAAAAGACACATTGTACTGAGCGAAAAGAAAGTTTGCGGGAGTTGTAGGGCCGAAGATTTGGGTAGCAGGCACAACCAAAAGCACGACGGAAGATATAATCGGGTTTGGTATGGAAAAGTGATTCCAAAGGAGAGGAGTGATGTAGTGTTTGAGTGGGCATGCGATTGATTAAGTAAAAGGCAGTGAGAAAGGCTTCATCCCAAAAACGCATGGGAAGGGAGGAGTGGGCAAGAAGAGCAATGCCAGTTTCGACGAGGTGCCTATGTTTGCGCTCGGCAATGCCGTTTTGCTGGGATGTGTGAGGACAGGTAATACGATGATGAATACCTTGACTTCTGAGATAGCGAGAAAGGGGGCGATATTCTCCCCCCAAAATCTGACTGGACAGTTTAGATTTTTGTATCAATAAGACGTTCTACATGGGTTTGAAATAAAGAAAAATCATGCTGAACATCGAACTTTTGTTTCAATAGATATAACCATGTGAAACGGCTGAAATCATCAACAAAACTGACATAGTATCGAAATCCTCCTACAGAGGTAACAGCTGGACCCCAAACATCAGTGTGCACAAGCTGAAGAGGAGCATAAGTGACATGAGTAGATTTATTGAATGACAACTGATGAATCTTAGCTCGTTGACATGAGTCACAAACTAGTGACAATGGACTAGGCGTGGAAGCCAATTTATTTGAGCTAATGACAGACTGAACAATACTAGAGGACGGATGCCCAAGCCGATAATGCCATAGATGAACAGAAGCAGCACGAGCAGTGACACTGGACAAGGCAGCATGATCTGGTGGCGAAGAGGAAATTGGCACTGGATAAAGGTCGTTGTGACTCCTACCGCGGAGTAGAGTTTTCCTGGTTGCTTGATCCTTAATAAGAAAGAAATGAGGATGAAACTCAATAAATGCATTATTATCAAGGGCTAATTTTTGAACAGAGAGAAGATTTTTATGAAGATTAGGCACATGTAAAACATTTCGAAGATGTATAGGTTTAGATAAGCCAGGAAGCATAGTATGACCAATATGGGAGATTGACAGACCTGCACCGTTGGCAACCTGCACGGAGTCCTTTCTAGTGTAGCGATCGTGCACAGTCAAGCGATCCAAGTCACTGGTGAGATGATCATTGGCGCCGCTATCGATGTACCAGTTGGTGTCAACGTTGTATGACCCAGTGTTCGCGATATTACCAGTGCGTTCACGCAGGTCTTCAGGTTGGAATGAGTGATTGAAGCGCTGGCGGCAGTGAAGAGCATCATGCCCATACTTGAGACAAACCTGACAAGTTGGCTTGTTTCCACCATGGCCACATCCACCGCTGTGTCCCGCGGCACTGCGGCCACGACTACCGCGACCACCACTACGAGCATCATTGTGGTGACGAGAAGCAGCATTGGTAGATGACTGAATCTCGCCAATCGAAGTGTTGCGCTGAAGACGAACTTCGGCACTCAGAAGGTGAGCAAAAAAACTGTTGAGACTTACAGGATCATCACGGGTGGCAATGGAGGTGACGAGGGGTTCAAAGTCCGAACCGAGGCCGGCAAGCATGTAACCCAGGACCTCTTCATCATATAGGGGATGACCAAGTGAAGCCATCGTGTCGGCGTTGCCTTTCATCTTCTGGAAGTATGCCGCTGCAGTCATGTCAGCCTTCTTGGCGTTGGAGAGTTGATAACAGACTTGCATAAGTTGAGCACGGTTCTGTGATGAGAACATGGCGTGCAATGCAGTCCAGACGGCAGCAGAACTGGTGTGTTGAGTCATCTGACCCAACATATCTTCACTCATGGATGCAACCAGAGAACTAAGAACAAGTTGATCCTGAGTATACCAGGTAAGAAAGGCTGGATTCGCTGTCCGACGCGCCGCAACACCGGTGCCCTCGATGCATTCCATGGGCGGCGCTGGAATGGAGCCATCGACGTAGCCAAAGAGATGATGGGCACGAAGAACAGGTGTAACCTAGGCTTTCCACAGGAAAAAATTATCGCGAGTTAGGCGAACGGTGATGGCATGGCTGATGGAGGGCATGGAGATGGTGGAGGTGTTGTTGGAGGTGACATCACCGGATGAAATGGAGTCGGAAGCCATAGCGAGGGTGGGTGGGAAAAAATGACCTAGGCTCCGATTACCAAGTTGAGATACAGAATGGCTCACCGCTAATCAGGGCGGCCAGCACTCATTATATAGATTAGAATAAACAAAAGGATTTACATAAAACTGTGAATAGTTATCCGATGTTGAAGCTAACTGAACATATCTATCTGGCTAACCATTCCTATCTTTCAGCTAACCATTCCTATCTTCCAGGTTACAGATGTAACAGCTTTGTTAACAGTGGTGGGTTCAACGATGGATGAAGCACGAGACGACGCTGACTGACCTGGTGACGGTGTGGGGGATAGAGGGAGAGGATGGGGTGGGGGAAGTGCGTGGAGGACGAGGGCATCAGACAGTGATGACAGAAAGACACATTGCGGGGGATTTTCACAACAGCCACATGAGCGGGCATTGCTCGCGTGGCTGTCTACGGTGCGAGCAAACTCGTGTGACTTTTGATAAGAAAGACTAGAAAGAATCATTTAGATGATGGTTTTTTAGTCTTGATTTCTGAAGTAGTTATGTTTTTGGAATTCGACAATGTAAATGTAAAAATATTGTACAATGGTACATAAATGATAGAAATTAAAGAAAAATGATGACTTAGGTATGTTGTGTGACACATTAATGATGAGGTCATATGTGGGTCTATTTTACGATCTATATCAAGTTGTAGAAATAAGTTTTATATTTTATATCATATATATCATCAAACTAAGAGGATTTCACTGTTTACTATGTTTTTTACAATATGTTTTATCAGAAATATTATACGAAGATAGTTTTATATTTAGAAGTGTCTAGTACACTCACTAACGTCTAAGACAGTCTTTATAGTCTATACGACTCTAATAATATCTTTATTTGAGATGGTTTCATCTATATAAGTGTTTAATATACTAACCAAAATCTAAGATAATCTTGTAATCTAATGACTCAAAAGATATATTTATTTGAGACGGTTTTCAGTAACAATTTGTCTTAAATTAATATAAGACATTTCATACAATATAACTGTCTCAAAACATTTCTTTATTAAAGACGGGTCTCCAACAAGTCGTCTTACCTTATTCATCATCATATGATAAAAGATGCTTCTATAAAGTAAATTGATATCCATCTTAAAATGTGTGCCTTAAATAAGCTTATCTCTAGTAGTGACTTTTTGGGACTTTGGCTACAATATGAGAAAAGTCCCACTCCTATGTGACAATTAAAGTGCAATCCACATGGCGAAGAATCCTGTAGAGCACAGCCACACTATGCTCATAGACATCCGGCACCACTTCCTAAGAGACCATCAACAAAGGTGAGATATCATCATAAACCATGTGAACACCCATCGTAATTAGCCAATATCTTCACCAAGCCTTTGGTTGAAAGAGATTTTGTGAGTTGAGGAGTGAGCATAATATCTTAGACTCTCGAAATGTGGATTGAAGTATTGCACACTTGCATATTTTTATTATACCTTTGATCATAGTGATTTAATTAGTATTGTGCTTAATTTATTCATATTACGCCTATGTTATGTTCATCGTGTAAAAAATCATCACCGGACCTTAGAAGTCCAAGTGTACTAATGCACGCATTTAGGGAGTGGATAGTCTACATTTTTACCTTTTGAAACCAGCAATGCTTTCAAGTTAATCATGTTTGTAGTCTCAAGGTATTTGAAAGGGAAATGATGAATTTGGACAAAGAAGGGCGCTTCCAGTGCACTTTGGTATCAAAGATTCTTTGTCTATATTCACTTGGTTTTCATTGCTTATATTTCTTCATTATTGTTTTTTAGTGAGGCAATGGGATAGACTACATAGTTTCTCTATTTTGGTGCTTAAAGCTAAATAGGGTGCATTAGAAGCCAAAGCAACTGGACTGACCCCCACTTGAGAGTTTTTAAAAGTGTTTGGAGTTTTAAACATGTCTTTTGATCTAAAACCCTCTTGATAGCAAAGAGGAGCTCACTTATTTTGAAAATTGCTTAAAGTTGAGTTTTTGATAAAAAGAGTTGGTTTTAGTCAAAACTATTTTGATTCACAAAACTCAAACTGTATTTGACTTAAGAAAGTGAAAATATTGAAAATGACTTAGTTTGCAAAACCAAAAACAAGTGGTGGCTAAAAGGACCGAATATGCCAAAACATTGAAAAACTTATTATTTTTCATCTCAACTCAGTTTGAACTTCAAATTACATCTTTCCTCTCATATTGCAGATCAAACTTAGTTGTGTTGGCATAAATCACCAAAAAGGGGAGATTTGAAGGGAAATGGGCAAGTTATCCATTTCTACCTATATTGGTGATTGAATGTCAAACACAACATCATGGACTAACTTGTTTGCTAAGTGTATGAGTATATGTTTATTCGTATGCAATTGAGGAATTCTAAGTCCAAATGAGGTTAAACGAGGCCAAGAAGTGCAACTTTGTGAAAAGGGTAAAACTACAAGGTTTGAACCTTTAGATATGTTGCATATGCCTATTACAATGTTTCTAGCACTTTGGTTTAGTCTCTAACTTAGTTTCTGGAGAAAAGTGCGTTTTGGACTTAGTTTGAGCCAAAACTGAAATCATAGTGAAAAGTTGAGAAAGAGGTGAGTTTCTATCACACCCAGATTTAAGGGGCAAACCCAGGTGCGTCTCATATGTGTGCCAAACAAGATCAACTCATATAATGACTTAGTTTATAGAGACAAATGTCACAAACTTTATTACATAACAAAATGTCTTACAAAATAACTGATAATAAATAGAATGAACTAATATCTTTATTATCCCTTGGCGCCATCAAACTGACTAGGTGACGACACCTAGACCTCATCAAACTCGTCATAATAATCCTCCTCGGGTGGCACCTGCTCTTCACCTGTGGGGGAGTTTTATTGCAATAGTGAGCTCATCAGATGTTCATCGCTCAGCAAGTGTGGGGAATATTGTGTATGAGCTCACTTACGGTGGGGGCTCATGTATAGTGTAAGGCTGATCAACAAATAATGGTTAAGGCAGAGCATTGCTTTTAATAAGTTGGTCAAATTTTATTAGCAGTTACTAAGTATAAGTAAATACCATCCCAATAAAATAAGAGATCAAAATTAATAATAAAACTCACAATGCAATGCAAATGACAGATTAAGTTTAATTCTGTATGTTACTAATGTGAGGGTCCAAGCCGTTCATGATCGTGAGTACGGCTGGTATACCAGTTTTATACTCTATAGAGGTTGCACATCTTTACCCACAAGACATGTTCCCTTTGTTGTCTCAGGTTGATCGAACCCTTAAACCCTTAAACACTACCAAGGTGAGTAGATAAGGGTACACTACGATGCCTTTACAAAGTTCCACTAGAGGAGAGAACCCGCTACGGTTTCTAGGCCGAAAGTGGTATTAGGAATCCCTCGTTTGAAAAGCTAAAAAGACAGTCCAACCCAAGGACATCCCTACACCAGCACTCCTCCACCCCGATTGCCCCTTTCGGGAAAAGGTTAACTCACACTAGCTTTACTAATTAATCAGCCAAGGGCATCCCATTCCACCCTTGTGGTAGCTCTGTTTTCCCGGGTGGTCGCTCCATGTTCCAGTTAACATAATAATCTTACCATGAACATAAAATAATCCATTGACAATAAATAGCATGATCATGAATAATATGTATCTTAACACCCAAAACCACATAGAGCAATAGCAGATACTAGCCAAAAGTTCAGTGGTAAGTCTAGGGTATTCTATTAGGTCCCACCAAAATTAACCTGAGCAAGCCACAATGATTAATCGGAACATTATTGGGTAAAGAAGAGTGATCAAGGGCACAACTTGCCTTCAGTGAGCTCCTGCTCAGTATTTTCCACCTGCTGTGCTCCAGGCTCCTCGGTCACTTGCTCGTCTACTCACAACAATACAAACAAGCAATGTGCATAGTAGAAATTAACATAATACCAAACATGAGAATAAACTGCACAATAATGTTCTACGTGTCCCTACGAGATCATAGGTTTGAGAACAGCTAAAATCGGAGTTAAAATGAATAAGATACGATTTTCAGAAATTCAGGTGTTTAGGAAGGTTATTTTGATAAACATAGATTCAACAAATTATGTGTACCAAGATAAAATAAGGTTACTAAAGTGTGGACAATATTAATATGAGACCAACACAATTGGAACGAGTTAAATCGGGGTTAAAACGATGAAGTTATTGATTTTCTAAAATATTTAGGATTATTTTTATACTAAATAATTGACTTTATATTTTTATTTTATTAATCTCAGGAACCCTAGACGGCTGCCATAACTATTTAAAACCTCAGGGTTAAACACATAAACTTCAAGACCTAGATCTAATTTATTTTGACTAAGGTTGGACGGTGGGTTGATTCCTAAAAACTTTAAGGGATTTCTTGCAAAACTGCTTGGTCAAAGGGGTATCAACATATGTGAGCCACCCGATCAAATCTAGGCCGTTCGGATTAGATCCCCAATCCTCCCGAACCGGTAAGCGCCAGGATTCGTTGCATCCGTGATCAATGGCCGCGAATACGCCATGCCACTAGTCGAATCTGATTCACCCGGATACGATCGGACGGCCAGGATCCGATTGCTCAAAAGGGTACTTTGTCTTCTAATCTCCACCGCACAACGCGAGACCAACGTTCAACATGCTCCCCACTCCTCCCCATCGGTAACGCATGGTGGCACCCAAGCGTAGACGGCGGCGCCATGGCCGACAACCATGAAATCTCCCCTTCGAAGCCCAAACCTCGACGCGGAGGGTACTACACGAAGAGTATGACTAGGTGATCAATGTTAAGGGATCCATGCCGCAATTCGTGCCGTTAAACGCACCAACCACGGCACATGGTGGAGATGCGGGAACGCCCTACTCCGATGAGCAATATTGCTCCACCCGCAACCCAAACCCGAGCTCCAATGGTTAATACACAAAGCTACAACCAAATCGAGTCAACGGGGAAGGGATTTACCTAAGACCATGGAGCAGAGAGTCCTGCCCACGGAGAGATGCGGCCCGGTGGTGAGATTCTCGCTCCGATGAGCAATCTCCCGCACGCTGATGAGTAATCCCACCCGAAGGTACCACAATCACGCGCGGGGAGTGCTGGCGAATCCCTACAACCACCCTTCGATGATGCGCCATGGTCGTAGATTGCGGACATCAACGGCGGCAAAGCCCCGGCCTCTTGTCTCTCTCTCTCTCGTTATGGTTCAACGACAACGACGGCTGAGTCATGAGGGTGAGAAGGGATTCAAAACCTAGGTACATGGCTTTATAGCCCAGGAGGTCGGTCCGAGGCACCAGCAACAAACCCCCTGGTATCTGCGCTAGTGGTTGAGCTCATGGAGCCGAGCGCTCGTGGGGGAAGGGAAGGCACTGGTAACGTGGGGCCACATGACAGAGGTAGCTGGCCTGCGTGCGGCATCAGCAACTTATCGAGCAGTCCCACCCGTTAGTGAGACAAGTGGCATGCGAAGTGTGGGAATGCCTGGCGAACGGGCTCGCGGCATCAGCGACAGAGGCAACAGCGCACGCGTGGGAGACGGATAGGCCGGGCCCGCCTGTCGGCGCTGTTTACCTGATTGGGCCAAGCAGGTTAGTATGGACCCTGGACGCTTTTATCCTCTTTCTTTTCTTTTCTTTGCTTTTTCTCTACTTTTCTTCTTTTCTTATTTTTTCCTTCATTCTTTCCTATTTCAAATTTTTGCAACACAATCTTGTATTATCAATTTAAATATAAATGCAACAGTTAAGAACTTAGCATGGAATGCACATTTTTATTATTTATATAATTGTTAGTTGTCTAACTTGATCCCATTATTTAGATATGCAAAAGGAGAAAAGTAAACAAATAATCGCATAGGGCTCCATAATTTCCAAGACATTAGTATATATAATTTTTTATTCCACCCAAATTTTGGGCATTACAGTTTCCTTGACTTAGTTCAATTGATTATACTCTAACAATGTTTACCTAAGTCATAGGGAAGCTCCTAAGAAGAGCCAAGCAAAAGGAAGAAAAGTTAGCCAAAAAGAACTTCTGTTGTGCAGTTTGGGACTCACCAGACCGGTCTAGTGGCGCAACGGAACACATGCACAGTGAGCCCAGGCCAAAGACTTCGGAGGCTTGGTACACCGGCTTAGTGTCGTGGTGCACCAGACTCCCTTCCATGATAACTCGTCAGTATCGAGACTTTTATTATAAAATTCATCGGATCTTCATTGTTCATGGTCTGGTGGTGCACCGGGCCGTGGGCTCCAACGACTCTCCGGTGCGCCACAACTAGTTCAATGATGGAAAAATTTCATGTATGCCACTAGATTTTATACTCATTCCTTGTGTGCCACTGAGTGGCATATAGGTATTTTTGTGTGTGTATGACATGTGGGGCCAGTGACACACAAGGAATGAGTATATTTTCCGATGGTATACAAGGAATTGTCCCTTCAACGATCGGTTGACACGTGGTGGTCTGGTGGCGAACCGGACCCATCCGGTGTCAGCTGGACAAAGAAGGCCCTAGTAAAGATCCTAGAGGAGACGCTACAGTTTCGATTTGGTGGTGTACCGGACCAGTCCGGTGCGCTAGCCGAGAGCAGATTTTCTGCAGTTTTTGGAGGTAAATCCATTTTGACCTCCACTGCACACCAAGCATACCAAGAGCAAGTACTTCACTCATACTCATTTGAGAGAGACACCAAAGCGACCCGAGCATTCGTTCTAGAGAGATAGTGCTATTCTGTCGTTGCGCTTTCGTGTTGTGGCTTTGTGTGTTGTTCTATTGCTCTTGTGTATGTTATTATTCTCCCTCTTGCTGTTCTAGAGTTGTAACTCATCAAACTATGTACAGCTAATAAGAGATTCCAAGTTGTGGAGATCCTTGCGAAAGGGAAATGTATAAGGAAGATCCGTGGCACACAAGTTGATCATTGGATCACTTGAGGCTTGACCGGACCACAATAAAAATCATTCTGTCTCGCGTGCTTAATCTCTTGTGGTTTTTACTTCCTCTCCCTTTCTAGTTCTTGCTTCATTCTTCACTTGTAATATTGCTCAACTTAATTTCGCAATCTTGTGAGAGCAATCAAGTGCAAGCATTATCATCTTTCTCACTCTCTTGAATTTCAGGCATCACCTATTCACCCCTCTAGGTGACTATTAGTGGCGGACGGCGGTGGCACGGGGCAATGCTGTGGGGTGGGTCACACGATGCCACATGACCCACGATAGCTATGCGGTGCATAAACATGGCGATGGGGCGAGGTGGTGGCACGCCTGGTCCTCGACGATGGCTTAGTGGCGAGCAGGACGCGCATAGAGGTGGAGAGCGAGGCGGATGGTGGCAGCACAGTGGCAGCAAAGAGGAGAGAAGGCGGACACTGCAGAAAATCATGAGAGAAGAGGGAGAGATTAGCACGAGGGTGACAAAGCTAAGGCCAACTAAGTATGTTGGCCAGATTTCCACTGATGCACTTAAACTACATGAGATCATCAAATTTCTGGTGGCTGACGTACTTAAAATTAAGTATGTCAGCTATGCAATGGTTGACATACTTAATCTTAATGTGAACACAAGATTGATATGTGACCTTGTGGTTTGGGTTGTGATGAGTGATTGTCGACAAGTGTAGCGCCTTGGGTTGAGTCGAGTGGACTAACCAGAGTGTGAGTGTCTAGGTTCAACATGTCTCTTGTATTGTGGTGCACATGTGTGGAGTCTGAAGATGGTGGTTGACGATGAAGATGAAGATCATATGAGTTTGTACCGATGGGCTGAGAGCAATGAAGGATGAGAGCCATGTCTGGACCGAGGGACTAGAGAAGTCGGGTGACTAGCCATGGTGGCTGACACCTAGGACATCGATAGCCACATAGACATGGTGGAGTAGATTGTGTCATCAACACAATTGTGGATCGATGGGACACATGTCCAGTACGTGGGTGACGTGTATGAAGTATGCTACTCGTGGAGGGTTCGGTGGTTGAGCCTCAAAACTACCTAGCACAACATTTCATAGATTTTGCTGGGTTTGGTCCTCAACACCTGGTGATGCGGTTTTTGAGAGAATCGAAGGTGACACGTGGCATCATTATGAAGGTGCGTCAAGGCAAAACAACTTCGTGAAGACTGCATGGTCGTCATATCCAAATTCCAAGAGTTGGTCCATTTCTCCCCTGGCTAAGTGGATAGGATCTATGTATCTAGGGGTTGTTTACGAAAGTGGAATAACCCTCTATAAATAGGAGGGGAGGGCTGAACCATTCAACTACCTCTTTTAGCATTTCATTACTATCACTTAACTTGTAATCTTCATTTTCCTCTCAAGTTTTATGAGATACTTAGATGCCTTGAATCTTGATATCTAAATTCATGAAATTTTGAGAAAGTGTGATCATAACCACACTTTACCCTTTGGGTTTTCATTTCACGTCAAATTTGATGGTTTTTGTTTATGAGTTGTCTTTTCTTTTTGTCTATCCCTCTTTTTTGAGTTTTTTTAGTTGATCTCTGCCTTCTCAAGTGCGGGGAGTATTTTGGAGTTAATATTTCGTTTAAAACTATTATGAATTCATTGCAACCTCTGGTATGAGCCGATCCAACCTGTGGACAAGTTTTCTAACATATTTTCTCTTTTGACAAAACCCTAAGTCAAATTTGAGTTTTTGATCTGACTTTGAAGTTTAAACTATTTTGATATCAAATTTTGTGGACACATTAAAAACTCCCTTGTAAAGGTGTGTGCAAAACTTTATCTCAATTGGAGTCCATTTGGATCGATTTTGCACAGTAGAACTTTTATTTGAGATGTAGAAAACAACCTAAGTAAGCAACACAATTTTGAGTCGTTTTGGACTTTTCAGTGTCCATTTTACAATGTGTTTGTTTCGTTGGACTTGTGTATGTCATAGAAACTTTTCCAAAACATGAAATCGCAACTTGGTTGATATAGTTTTGGTTCAAGCATTCTCTTCATTTCCATTGAGTTTAAGTGCTCAATTTTAGATTTTTTGTTGGCTCCCATTCACCCCATATGGTTGCCTGATTCGATCATTCAATTGGTGTCGGAGTGGGTTAATGATCATTTCACCTTAACTGGTTCTTTATTCAAGAAGGCAACAATGGGACATGGTGTTAGCAAACCACCATTCTTCGATGAGACTAAACACCCATACTGGAAGATCCGTATGTCGGCATATCTTCATAGCATTGGCTAACGAGTTCGGGAAATTTGCCTCAATCGCACTTATGAGATCTAGAATGTTCAAATCACTCCTCTTCAAATAGAGATCCGACTCGAAATGTTTTGTTTTCTTGTCTCTCACTCCCTGAATTTGAAAGAGCTGGACATTTGGGTAGTACGACTCATGAGATCTGGACTACCGTGGAGAAATTCCATGAGGGACATGATCATGTGAAAACTAGACTCTTTGAGACCTACCGTCGAGAGTATGAAAACTTTGTGCAATTGATTGGAGAGACCATCGATTATATGTTTTCTCGGTTCTAGCCAAGTGTTAACAAGATGCACGCAAACAAGGTGTAGCTTCCCTATGATGATGATGATGAGAGAACACTCAAGTTACTCCATGCTCTAGATCTGAGGGTTTGGGAGGTGAAGGTCTCATGATCATAGAATCACCCAACTATGAGACCCTCACTATGGATTGACCACCAGACTTAGGCCAAGATTGAGAACCTTGATGCACCCACCATGACCCTTATTTTCTATAGGTGGTTCTTCGTCTAATCCTTCACCTGCTCTATTTGCTTTGTCCTATTTGCTGTCTATTTTAGAGGAGCAAGTTGAGTGCCTTGGGATGAGGAGCCATCACTTGTTGCTAGTTGGTTTGCGTGGTTCCACAAGAATCGCATGAATCAACGGCATGGCAGGCCAAGGATGGCTGCTTCAACTATGGAGACTCTGGCCACTTCAACGACAACTGTCCCAAGATGAAGGGCAAGACAGAGGCCAGTAAGCTTGACCATCACTCCGGTTGGCCAAGGGCAAGCGCGAGTATACCTCCGGCAAGCACAAGTCCAAGCGGAGGTTCAACAAGGAGGTACTTAAGCAGAAGTACCTCCATAAGGACAAGATTAAGGAACACGCCTCCCTCAGTGACCTCGACCACGACTCTGATGACACCTCTGCTTCTTCAAGCGACGACGACTAGCTCAAGAGGTGGGTCTCAAGAACAAGCTCAACGGGCTCTATGTCTTCAGTGACACCGTGGGAGGCTTTTGCACCATGACACTTGGTGAGGACGTGGTGGGCAGTGACGACAATGACATGTACCTCTTCAGTTTCACAAATTCCCATCGAAGCGTAGAGGTAAACTAGAAGTTACTTGCATATATGAATTATATTTATGCCTTGTTAAATGAGCCAAAAAGAGCCCTTAGCTTGCCTCAAGAAGCGGTTGGTATACATGAGGTTTTTTTTGTGTTCACCCCATATGGTTGCATTGCATGCATCCGATGCAAGCTCCTGACATATGTAAAGAGTAAGACATCTTTCGGTGGCAGAAGATTAAAGGAAAACAAGTACCATTCTTAAAAACCTGTACCACTGAACAAGAATGCTAGGGAAATTAATAATCTGCAAACTACAGCGACATATTTGTCATGCGAGATACATTTGGCTCTCTCCGGATCTTAAATATGTATTATTAACCTAGTAACCACACAGGTACTTGACAACACCGGGGATGTGAACCCTGTAGAAATAGTCGTCCCAGTCTACGCACATGGGATCGAAACCCAAGTCATATCCGCTGCTCCTGTTCGCCATCGCCGCCCTCAGCCTCTCGGTGTTGGAGTCATCGAAGCTTTGGACAAAACAACGTTGAGCGCGAAATGCAAGACAAAAGGAGAAAGGAGAAGGGCTTGGATGGATTGGTTTCGCTTACCATCCTTTGAACAAGGCGTATGGCGCGTACAGCTCTGCGATATGCATGACGTATCTGTACTTGCGGCTGAGCTCGTCGTGGCGCCGGGAGAGAGCACCGCACAGGACAATGTTGAGCAGGCGAAGGATCTGACGACGACCAACAAAAGCATTTTCGATTGGCATCAATTAATTCTCGAACAATATGGAAATATAAATGAACAAGCTAAGGACGACGACGACGACCTCAAGGGGAAGCCTGAACTTGATGGCCATGTAGGCGCGGAACCCGGGGAGGGTGCGGAAGAAGCGCATCCTGCTAGGCCGCACGGGCTCGCTGTTCTTGCCCCCGGACCTCAGTGGGTTGTGGAGGAAGTAGCGGCGGCCGCACTCCGCGAGGACGGCGTAGGGCGCCGGGTGCCGCACCGACGACGTCAGGTGGTAGATGCTAGTCTGCTGCCCCCGCTCCTCCGAGTGCGCCGCCATGGCCACCATCATGCCGTTCACCACCATGTCCCCGGGAATCTGTCAAGCCGATCGAGGAGGAGGTCTGCAGGTCAACTAAACTTCTTGATGCTGCGTTGCTGGATGACGACCATCTCGGAAGGAAACTCACACTCACCACGTCCATTATCAGGTCGAGGTCAACTAAGAAGATGGACAGAGCCTGCTTGGCGTAGCCGATGATGAACGAGTCAATCGTCCTGCATATATACATCTATCTGGTGAACAAGCTAGCTAGCCACACGTACTTGTTGTCTTTTATTAATCTGTCCACGCAATTTTAAGTACCTGATCCCTTCCATCCATCCAGGCAATGGCTCCTTGAGGATGCTGGTTATGATACTAGGCCGGACGATGACGACCGGCACGTCTCCCCGGAGGTGGGCGCCCAGCAGCATCTCCCCCATTGCCTTGGTGAACACATAGGTGTTGGGCCACCCGAACTCCCTTGCCCTGCACCATGAGGACAATAGGACATGGACACAGACATGTCATGTGCTTCGATCGTGTTGGTAGGTGTAGTAGCAGTAAATAAAGACACGCATGCATAACAGGACAGAGATCGAGATGATGAAACTCCTGTAGTCCTGTACGTAGCTAGCTAGCTAGTATAAGGAGTTACCTCTTGAGGCCAAGCTCCTTCATGCTTCTCCTCTCAGCCTTTTCTGAACAACGGCTGGCCTTCAGTTCTCTCCTCGTCTCTTTTATCAGGTTTAGTTCGGACTCGATGTCCAGGTGCGTGCCTTCCCTCAGGGTTTCGCCCAAACGGAATGGCTTCTCCAGCACTACCCCTTCCTGTTCACCAGCTACATAAGCTGCATGCATGCTCAAAGAAGATTATCATTCATTACACATGTCCATTTAATTGAAGAAAAATGGGACTGTTGTTGCTTCCCTACTATATATACCTGTTGAAACATGTAGCAGCATCTTGAGTTTGCTGCACCTCTTCGCGAACTCGCATATGTGCTTGGCTCCCATGACATTTGTGTCGAAAGCCACATCGTATCTGCACATGCATATGCATAGAACTGAAACAGATGTTTCCACAACACGCAGGCGGCCATGCGGCATCTCAAATATAATGATATATATGTAACAGCAATAATAATCCCCAGACCTTTCGTAGAAATTCGTAGTTGCAGCTCCGTTTACAACGATGTCTATTTCCTTGCACACTTGTCTCAGTTTGGCAGCGCCTAGGCCCAAGTTCTCGTGCATGACGTCTCCTGGCAGAGGGCAGACTTTTTCTTGGACGAAACCTTCGAACCCGTCACCGTGCTTTTCTTTCAGAACCTGAAAGATCTCCCTTCCTGTCACCTAGCGACAAAACAAAACAGAAACAGAACATTACTAGTCCATCAGGAGACATCCTGTCTCTGCAACCCCTGCAGAGTTGCGCGGCATGCGAGATTACTTCCATATCTGTGTAATGCAATGCAACTACCACCTTCTTCCGACCCGTCAACTGTGTTCTTCTATCCAAGGGATCGATCCCCTTTCTGCTTTGTTGGTCACAGATTAATTTGCACAACTCTAAAACATACTATGAGACGAGGAGTATTTTGCTTTTTCACCTCGGTCTCGACCCTCTGCTTCGCAGACTCGACATCGGCGGCTCGAACGAGGAGGAAGAGCTTCTTCACGTCCGGCTGAACCCTCAGTATCTTCTCCACGAGAACTACGAATTGAATGAAGAGACGAGAAAGGGAATGAAGCAAGAGCAAGCAAACACCCACACACCCACACTGATGAGATAGATGATCAGCCATGCATGCTTGCATGCATTGCGCAGACAGGTACCGTACGTACCTTTCCCCAGGAAACCGGTTGATCCAGTGATCAGGATGCTCTTGCCTCTGAAGTAGCGTACAACGACATCGGAATCCAGTTCATCGCCTATCATCTTCTACTGTGCAAGCAGTGTGGTCCGAGTCGGGCTATCTATGTACTCAGCAGTATGTAGTCGAGTATATAAGCATTGGGATCCTACCATGTATTTATTGGCGAGAAGGGATATGTGTCTCAGTGGGTGGTAGGGGAGGTTGCTGCAGTAAATAGAGTCGGCGGCGCTAATTAAATTATGGGCAAATCAAATCGACCTTGGCTGCTGCGCTCCTCATCGCCATACATACAGTACTTCAAAATATACTGTTGTTTGACGTACTGACGTCAGTTTGAAGTACTATTATATTTTAGGCCTGCGATGATCGGCAAGATGTGATAATTAACAATAATGATCGTACACACACTATTTTATTTCAGAAGGCTAACACTTTTTACTTCAACATTCACTTCACAGTGCAACCTCTATTTTTATTTACTGTCTATAGCAGTTCAGTTTTTTTTTCTCTCTTCTTTCTGCCGTCAGAAAGGCTCTGGTGGAGCCAATCTTTTTTACTCCCACAGTTGTGGCTATAGAACCGGAGTTGGTGGTACATAGTACCTACTAGATCTGGAGCATTGATTTCCATGTGACGAGTACTCAATGAATATATATATATATATATATATATATATATATATATTGGCACCTGGTGATCACTTTCAGAAATTTGGACACTGGTAAATACTTATATTATATGATGCCCATCATGATCCAATATTACATGATAAATTTTAGGTGAGCTACCTATCATGCATGTACCTGTCACCCAATGAGAACCCTTGTTTTAATCTTTTTTTTTGGTTTGGAATTGTACCTCAAGGATCAGATTGTTCTCGAGAAGCTACGTACCTTCTTTAGCTTTCTAAATCGGATATTACATTAATTTAGGGGTTTAGGAGTTCTATTACAGAAGAATAAACAGATTTCAAGTACGCGTGCGTGCCTTTGGTTTTGTGCGCTATTAAAATGTTTGCATACGTGCATTATTTACTGAAGAACCGCTATTGTGATGCGTACCTATAGAACAAATGCAACCATAAAAGTGTTCAATTATTAAGTTGCATGTAACTATCAACTAATTCAGTTTCAGGTTATAATGACATTTGGGCAATTTATAAGTTTGTTTTAGCAACATTTTATTTTCAATACATAATACGAGAATGTAATGCTCCGTAGTAGCTAATTTGAAGTATTGAACCCACTTAAGACTCTGGATTTTGGTACATGCTATACGCATAAATATATTCCCTCAATTTCATGCTATAATTTACTTTGCCTTTGTTCTCTAATTTTGATCGAGCTTTTGAATCAATACACTGGCATCTACGTATATTTCATGGAGAATCTAATAAAGCAGAATTGATGTTATGTGTTATTTTGTTACTTGATGAAAGTTAAAAGTGTACCCCCAAAAAAAATCTAAAAATGGTAACTTACGAGATTATTAACTTCTTTTACAATATAAATTCGAGTTAATGATCAATACTCTCCCTGTCCCAAAATATAATTTATTTTAGACTAAACCTACATTCATTAATCAACTTATGAATGTAGGTTATATATGTGTCTATATTCATTATCACTAATTTAAACATGGACGAAAAAAAGAGGGCTACAAAAAACTATATTTTGGAACGAAGGGAGTATTATCTTATACACACTTTTAACAGAAGTCTACATATGCAAGTTTTATGTTCTAAACTTTTCTACAATTTAACTAATCATTGGTCAAAATTTATAAAGTTTGACTTTTTCTTTGGTCAAATATGTTTAAGGCAAAATTAAAATAAAACTATAGTTTAGAAGTGAGAAAGTAATTCAGATGTACATATTTCAGGTTGTTTGGTTGGGACAATAAAATGATCTTTTTCAATATACAAGCGCCTCAAATGACTTTGATAACATGCATTACGAATTGTGTTCCAAAGTCAATATACAGTAACTGCTCAGTGTAAACTCATATTTCTTCTGTTCTAAATTATATAGTATATATTTTGACTTATATATATATATATAGCAATTTTAAATTATAAGACTTTTTTGTTTTTAGATATAATTGTTTCAATTATATCCTATATATAATTAAAACAATTGTATCTAAAAATAAAAGTGTTATAATTTAAAATTGTGAAATTTATATATATTGCTTACCACTAAATAAATAAGTAGCCATGTGTTGGTACCTTTTTCGGGCACCAATCACTCAACAAGAACCGGCGGCGGTCCTCTCTGCACAGGCGCGGACGATCCGCGGCCAGGGGCCGGACGGTCCGCCACCTGGCGCAGGGCTTAGGGTTCCCTGCCTGACAGCCGGACGGTCCGCGCGTGCGCAGGGGCGGTGGAGTTCACCGACGGCGCCTGCATCTTGTTTCCGGGAGAGATCCCATCGGGGAGGAGAGATCCTAGGTGTTGTCTAGGCTCGGTAGGCCGACCTAGACTCTTATAATCGACGTAGAGTCGAAGAGAAGCGAAGAATTTGGGGATTGAGAGGCTAAACTAGAACTAGGCCAGAACTACTCCTAAATGTAAATGTATAAGAAATAAATGCGAGATAAACTGGTAATTGATTCGATTGATTATTACAAATCAGTCGTATTCCTCTGTATTTATAGAGGAGGGGGCTGGATCCGTTACAAACAAACTCCCCGAGCTAATTCTGTGAATCTAGCCAACAAATACAGCAAGAAACTCAGAACCCTAATCGGTTCTGCGCGCACGGACCGTCCAGCCCTAGGGCCGAACCGTCTGCCGCTCATTTTGGTGTTCAACATATACCCCCTGCCTTTTGGTGGAGCTGAGCGGACCGAAAGCAACTAACTCAATGTGATCACATCAGTTTTCTATAGCATCTTGCCACATGCTAGGATGGTAGGCAAAGGTCTTGGTCTCAATGGTTAACACAATGGACGTGACCCCTTGAACTTTGATCGAACTATCAGTCCCATTGTCGCCGAGCGTCATACTGGTCCTGGCCAATCTGTCATCTTGCTTTCCTAATTTTCTGAGTGTTCTAGCGTAGCTCCACAGTCGACTAGGTCTTCTCCTAGCAGGTCGTATTCCTCCATGGGTGCCGGTACATCATTGAAGGTATCCTGGTATAGTGCGGATGGTTCGGCCTCAGGGGTCGGACAGTCCGTGTCCTGTGCAGATGATCCGGCCTTTATAGCCGGACTGTCTACCATACCTACAGAGAGCTGCACAATTGTTATTTTATTTTCTATCTTTGTGGCCATTTGATTTTCCTCAACGACCTTTGGTCTCTATCTCTTTTGTGGTGGTGGATACTACGGATGCGTGTCGTTGAATATTTTTTCGCCTCCTTTTCCTGGTTCTCCTTTGCTCTTAGGCGCTGCAATTTTCGCTTTTGCGATCGTGTTAATCCCGATGGACACCATCGGGGCATGGAGTATTTTGGATCGGTTGTTTTGTTAACAGTCGTATTCTCTTTTTTGTTTGTACTGGCCGATTCATCAAAAATCATCAGCCCTTCGTCATCTTCCTGTATAATGACATCTGTTGTTCCCATTTTGATGATGTCTCCTTTTGTCGTCCTATTGGAGGCTGTAGCTGTATGCCCCCTGCCAGATTAATCGGCCTTTGTGTCCGAGTGGTCCGACAATCTTGTTGGGCCCGTGCTTGGTGACCGGATTGATGGGCACTTAATCGGTCTTGTATGGGAAGCACCAACCTGTCAAAAAACAGATGATTGGGGTGCCCCCCAAGCGGGGTATTGTGGTATCCCGAATGGATATAGTGGCATACCCCACATCTGATTCGGGATATATGGTGGCGGTGGTATGTATGTATAATGACATGACATGGGTGTATGTGGAGGTGGAGGTGTCCACGTAGGTGCGTTAGGTCTTAATTGAACATTATGACCTCCTATCCGTTCTGATTGGTGAGGTGGTTCAATCGGCTTAACCTGCTATCGCTCCTGGGTGGGTAAGCGAGGTTGCTTTGGTGGCCGGGCGCTGTGGCCGGCCTTCTTTTTCACATATTTAGACAATAATTGATCAAAGGTCGGGCTGGATTTGACCAACCGACCAGCTGCCTTGAACGTGTTAGTTTTCCATGTACCTATTTCTGGTCGTCGTGGTTTGAAGGTACGTGGTCGCCGTGGCTACTTGGCGTTGCCGGACCGTCTACTGAAATGAATCGGACTATTCGGCGAGGTTCTGGACCGTCCGCATCTATGTATCGGACCGTCTTGCGATGCGCAGAATAGGTTCCCGCGTTCGACCACCTGTTTGCGATTGCCCCCCAGCGTTTGTGATGGTAACCTTCAGAGTCTCCCCTCCATCAGGAGTCTTCTCGGCAACCACCTTCCTGTAGGAAATTCTATTATTTTCATCGGCCTTTCATGCGTTGCCGATGAGGACTTCCTTGCCTTTGCCCTTATCGGTCGCGCCGGGCCGAATTAGGACTTTCTTGCCCTCGAAGTCAGTCACATTCATTGGGAAGGGCTCTGTTTCCTCCTGAAATTTCAATGGTCCCTCATTAATGGCCGATTGGATTTGTCGTCGAAACACATTACAACCATTAGTGGCATGTGAAAATGAGTTGTGCCACTTGCAATATGCGTAATGTTTTAGTCCATCAATGGGTGGAACAGTATAATCTATCTTAATGTTGCCATTTTTAGTAACGCGTCGAATATCTTATCTCATTTGCCAACATTAAATGTAAACTTAACCTCCTCTTGTCGTTTCTTTTGAACCGGGTGCAAGGAGGAACAAGCCGAAGATTTGTCTTGCTTGGGCCAAACCATTTCGGCAGCGTAAACTTCCTTTGATTCGTCGTCCGAACTACTTTGATCGCATTCTATTATCTAGACATCGTGACGAACCGTTTTGACTAGTTCTTTACTTCGGCTTTCATAAGCCAAAGCTCTTTGATGTAACTGTGCTAGCGTAAAAAACTGGACGCCTTCTAATCTTTCTTTTAAATAATAGCGCAATCCATCAAAGACTAATCCCGCCAATTGTTTTCTGCTAAATGAATTTGAAAACATCGGTTTCTCGTATCCCGAAATCTCCGGATGTAATCATTAACTGATTCATATTTCCCTTGTCGTAAGGTCACTAGGTCTACTAAATCTAGTTCGTAATCACCAGAGAAGAAATGGTCATGAAAGTTTTGTTCTAAATCTCCCCACGACAAAATGGAATTAGGAGGGAGCGTGGCATACCATGCGAATGCAGTCCCTGTTAAAGATAATGAAAATAAACGCACACAGAATGCTTCGGTGTCGGCCAATTCTCCTAATTGTGCTAAGAACTGGTCTATGTGCTCACGCGTGCTCTTTTCTTGGTCACCCGAAAACTTTGCAAATTCGGGTATTCTGGTCCCCTGTGGGTATGGGAGACGGTCAAATTGGCTATCATAAGGTCTCCGATATGACTGCCTTCCGGGTACTAACTCCAAACTTATCTCGGAACGCCTCAGCTATTTCCTCTCTTACTATATCGATGGCAGCCGGTGGGAGACCACCGGCTCTTTGGTCCAATATGGGTGAGGTTGTTTGGATGTTGGTATGTCGTTTTCCTCCCCATTGGTTTGGGTTTTGCGGCGTGTTAATACATGCCCTATGAGGCTCATAGGACTGGCCATTCCTTTCTGGCCTTCTAGGGGCCGGAAAGTACTCACTCATGGGTTTGGTAGGTTATATTATGATGCTGGTGTGTCATATGGTAAGATAAGGAGTTTAGCTGGGACGGATGTGGAGTTGGATATCCATCCTCCTCAAAAAAACTCTATGTCAGACCATCCGGTTAAATACGCGGACCGTCCGGTTACGTGCGCGGACTGTTCGGCCATGTGGCCGGACCGTCCGGCGTTATATTTGAATAGTCTGGCGCCATACGTGGACGGTCCGAATGGGTTATCTAGGGTTTGCACGGTATGTGGTGGCTTGGGTGCAGGCCTCGGTAATTCGCTTCTAAAAATGTAACCGGCCGCCATTGGCCCAGACGGTCTGCGCTCACGTGCGGACGGTCCGGACATGCATAGATCGGCAATTTTATCGCCGATGTGCGTGGGAGGCTGTTGTTGCCCAAGGTACATATCTATCGGCATCCCATAAAGGGGTTGTGACTGGTCGTGACAACCTGTAGCCGATGAATCACGTGTGTATTCCCTCAGTTCAATCTCCTGTGAAGGAAGATTTGCAATAGTAGGCTTATTAAGCGCATGCACTAGCCTTTTATGATCATCTTGTATATCCCCCACGATACGTTGCATCTGCTCTCGTTGTTCGCCTATGTAAGCTTTAAGACATTGGAGCTCATTGGTGCTACTTACATTTGGGGTATTCATAGTAGGTCAGAGCGAAGCCAGATCTGTCGCCCATTGCCGAACAACATTGTTGTTCCTGTCCACCTTGAAGTCGGCCAGGAATTTTGCCTTTGCTTCCTGGAATAGCTCCTCCTGGCGCTCCTTGAACAGGAGATGTTCTTTAGCCAGCAAAGTTTCCCATGTTGGCTTGATGATGTTGCTGGTATAAACTTCAGAGCTATCCTTTGAACCGGCCATTGAGGGCCAATCCTGATAGGTCTATATGAAATGTTCCCCAGCGGAGTTGCCAAAAAGTGTGTTGGTACCTTTTTCGGGCACCAATCACTCAACAAGAACCCGCGACAGTGCTCTTTGCATAGGCGTGGATAGTCCGCGGCCAGGGGCCGGACGGTCCGCGACCTGGCGCAGGGCTTAGGGTTCCCTGCCTGACGGCCGACCGGTCTGTGCCCTGGGGCTGGATGGTCCGTGCGTGCGCAGGGGCGGTGGAGTTCACCGACGGCGCCTGGATCTCGCTCACGGGAGAGATCCCGTCGAGGAGGAGAGATCCTAGGTGTTGTCTAGGCTCGGCAGGCCGACCTAGACTCTTCTAATCGACGTATAGTCAAAGAGAAGTGAAGAATTTGGGGATTGAGAGGCTAAACTAGAACTAGACTAGAACTACTCCTAAATGTATAAGAAATAAATGCGAGATAAACTGGTAATTGATTCAATTGATTATTACAGATCGGTCGTATTCCTCTGTATTTATAGAGGAGGGGGCTGGACCCATTACAAACAAACTCCCCGAGCTAATTCCGTGAATCTAGCCAACAAACACAGCAAGAAATACAGAAACCTAATCGGTTCTGCGCGCGTGCAGACCGTTCGGACCGCGGACCGTCCGGCCCTATGGCCGGACGCCGCTCATTTTGGTGCTCAACACCGTAAATATGAAAACCTTAAATGTGCTCGAAGTCAGGTAGGTATTGGTTCTGTCTACTACCTGAAGTTAGCTTAGTGGTGTTTCTACAAGCAACGTAATTAATCTGCTCCGGCAGAAATTTCAATTAACTGAACACCAATCAATAGCGTATATATAGAAGGCAAATTTGTGAACTTGACTAACCTCTAGCTAGTACTCTAGTAGGCTGCAGTAGTTGAAGACACCAATCCACCCCATGGTCTTAAAATTATTTTATTCGCATCAGTTACCCAATCCCGAATATCATGGGCGTGTGTACCGTTCACCACTTTTCTATGAGTGGTTCGTTTGAGCCCACATACATGTTGATAAAATAACCACTAAAATACAAACTGAAATCTGTTAGGTGGAACATCGAGATCTCTATAGTTTTTCAAACAGGTTCTGCCATGATTAGGCACGGCAGTTTAACTACATCAAAGATCTTCATCAACTAAAGAAACATAGATATTTCAAATGCAAACTTAAAGTTCACCGAATCATACTCATAATTCATTCATAGAATCACATGCGTACATTCCGTTGGAGACCGTCGGAATACTAAGGGTGCGTTTGGTTGTGGGTCAGCTAGGACAGGGACGTCCCCTGGCGTCCTCTCTCGTCCCTCCAATTTTGAGGGACAACACGGGACAATACTGGGATAGTTCTGTCCCAACCCTTGACCCAGAACCAAACAACCTAATTTAAGGGATCGTCTCATTCCATCACGTCCTGGCATTGTAACCAAACGCAAAAGAATAAGAATAGGAAAACATGGTTAATTAAATTGATAGACCCTTCTCTCATTTCAAGTTTTATCCAAAGGTTATAGAGGGGAGAAGGTGTTGTAAGGATTTTTTATTTCTTCATGTATTAACTGAGTTTTCAGTTCAAATTTTGTTGGTTAATAGTTAATGTCATAACTTAGCCTAGAAAATATATTATCATTTTCCATAATTATTTCAATAGGTTAGTGATCAGATAAACTAAATGTGGAATAATGATAAAAAATCTTAACATATTTTTTAACATAAATTATGATGTCTTTGGTCACCTCAGAAAATATGAATGTGAAATTCAACTTGTTCATAGAGGAAAAAGACAAATCCTATTTAGGAGAAATTTGTTTTTTTTTGTCTCTCCATATACAAGTTGAATTTCAATTTATGTTTGTGAGGTTATTGAGGATATCATAACTTATGTTACAAAATTATGATAATCATTTTCATCATTATTTTATATTTAGTTTATTATTGTCGTGATTTCCATAACTGGGGGACAATAAGATTTGTGTTCGACAAGGGTGTTAGCGCAGATTCATTCCCCTCTGGTCGTCTCACCGATCCTTCAGTAACTAGGTTAATGCCATGCATGAGGATTTTGAAAACTTTGAAAGAAATCAAGGTTGGCTTTTGGTACCACCTCCACAAAATTGCCACCCCAGAGGTACCAAATTGGTTTTTAAAAATAGAGTGATGATGGGTTGGTAGTTCACAACACATCTAGGTTAGTTGCCCAAGGTTTTTGCCAAAAAGAAGGGATAGATTATGAGGAGACCTTTTCTCCTATTGCTCGTTTAGAAGCCATTAGAATCCTTTTAACTTTTATTGCTTCAAAGTGTTTTGAACTTTTTCAAATGGATGTTAATAGTGCTTTTCTAAACAGACACATAGAAGAAGAGGTTTATGTGAGACGACCCCCTGGTTTCGAGAATCCAAACCTAATAATGTTTTTAAACTTTGAAAGATTGTATGGTTTGAAACAAGCCCCTAGAGCTTGGTATGAGCAATTGAAAACCTTTTCTTTCTTGATAAAGGTTTTAAAATGGAATCTATTGACAAAGCTCCTTTCCTCCTCAAGCATGGCATTGACTCTTTGTTGGTTCAGATTTACGTGGATGATATCATCTTGGTGGTTGTTCTTCTCATGCTCTTGTTTTTAAGTTTTTACATACTATGAGTAGGGAACTTTAGATGAGCATGATGGGATAGCTGAACTTCTTTCTTGGGATTCAAATCAAGTAGACCCAAGATGAGACATTTATACATCAAGGCAAGTATACTAAGTATGTCCTAAAGAAGTTTGATATGGGCAAGGCCAAGCCTCTTTCGATGCTCATGTCCACCACGACGGTGTTAGACGCCAATAAGGACGGTGAGCCCATGGTCTAGAAGGAGTATAGGAGCATGATCGGCTCACTCCTATACTTGATGACGATGAGGCTAGACATACACTTCACCGTGTGCCTGTGCGCTTGGTTCTAGGCTTCTCTGCGCATATACCATAAGGAGGCGATCAGACATATCATGAGGTACCTTTATTTCACTCCTAAGTTTGATTTATAATATTCCTCTTCTTTGGTCCTATCTTTGTGTGGGTATTCTGATGCAAGTTAACTTCTAGGATTTATACTACTTTACGGGTTGTCGCTTGGATCGCAAGTTAACATCTAGGATTTATCAGTTTTAGGGCTTTTTTGGTTTCTTGGTCTTCTCACAAACAGTCTAGTATAATATAGTCTATCATAGAGTTTAAGTATGTTGTTGCCGCTATCTATTATTTGTAGTTGTTTTAGATGATGATCACCTCAGAGATTTTGGTTTTGTTCATCATCATGTGCCTTTGCTTTGCGATAGCACCAATGCCATTACTATTAAATGACAAAAGTATCTCTAAATTCAATTTATTTTTCATAAATATTTTTAAATTCAAAGTTGAAATATTGATTTTCAAAATTTAGATTTATATTATTGAGAATTTGTTAAGAATGTACAATACTAAAGTACTTAAATATAGTGGCTTATTCAAAAAGGTAATAAAATAAGAAAAAAATGGAGGTGTTGCATACCGCTAGCGGCAAGGTATTAAGCTCACACCATGACCTGTTTGATTCCATGGGGACGCGTCCGTATATGGCCCAGTGTAAATGGGCCGACTGCATCAAGCCCCTAAATTTTTGAGCCCCCACATACTTGTTTTCAATGGCCCTGGTCGATCAGAATTCCTTCATCTCGCAACGTCGACCCCTGTGACCAGTTCCTGATTCAGCAGTCGCAGTCCTGCTGCACGCCGCCCCGTAGTCCTACCCAGTGGTGGCCCTGAGGGTGGGGCAGAGGGGCGGTCGCCCCGGTGAAAGTTCCCTATGCCCGAGAACAGGATCTGGATGTCGCCTAGAGGGAGGTGAATAGGCGAATACAAAATTATCACTTTAAAACTTTATTCTTACTCTACTCGAAGACCAGGTTACAGTGGAATGAGAGACCCTTCGAGTAGGTTACAGCAGACTAGAAGATTCTGTCTCAAAGTGTCCTGCACTTCAAATATAACTTGTACAACAGATAAGTATTGAAGTGCAGATATTAAGAGTAGATAATGCAAAGAGACAGCACACAATACAGAGCGAAGCACACAGACACAGGGATTTATCCCGAGGTTCGGCCAAACCTGAAATGCTTGCCTAGTCCTTGTTGGAGTTAGCCACACCTGGGCTTGGAGTCTATTTCAACTCCTTCCTCCGTTTGCTCAGATCCGTCAGTATGACAGATAGAGCCTTCCACTATGTTGAGTTGGTTACAACAAAACCGCGGCTGCTTACAATCTTCCTGGCAGCACTCCGGCAGAGTAACGATATGCTCAAGACTATGCTCTAGCTCTTAGCAGCACTTCTCCACTCTCTAGAGGCTTATATCTTTGCCTCTACACAAACTAGAGAGATATACACGAGAGGGAGAGAGAGAGAATTGATCCGAGTGATGTCTACACTTGTTGGCTGCACTTATGTCTTGTTTGAGGCGCCAATAGGTCCCTTTTATAGGCCCAAGGGGCCTAGGAGCTGTTGGAAGCAATCCAGGAAAGCAATTCTTGCCTTCTGTCGGGTGGCGCACTGGACAGTCTGGTGCACCACCGGACATCCACTGTTCACTGTCTGGTGAGGATCTCCTTCCTAAATTAGCGCAGTCGACCGTTGTAGAGTTGGAGCCGTTTGCGCACCGGACAGTCCGGTGCCCCCATCCGACCGTTGGCTCGGCCATGCGTCACGCGCGGATTGCGCGGCTGACCGTTGGCGCAGTCGACCGTTGGCTCACCGGACAGTCCGGTGCACCACCGGACAGTCCGGTGAATTATAGCCGTACGCTGCCAAACTTTCCCGAGAGTGGCGTGTTCACCATAGTTCAGCCTGGAACACCGGACAATGTCCGGTGCACCACCGGATAGTCCGGTGTGCCAGACTGAGCTGAGTCTTGGCTGTGCACAGCCAAGCCTTTTGCATCTCTTTTCTTTTCTTCTTCTTTCTATTTCTAACACTTAGACAAATATATTAGTACACAAAAACCAATGTACTAAGTCTAGAAACATACCTTCTCTTTGATTTTCACTTCTTTAGCATTTGGCATAACTGAGATTGATGTTGGACTCATAAGTCATCAAGTCAGCTTGACTTGATCTAGATTGTCATTTCTGAGCTCCAACATCCTGCAAAGGTCACATAGAATATTTCCAGACATAGGAACAACCCGAACTAAAGGTCAAGGTGCACTTAGCTCTTTTGGGCTGCTTCTGGTTCTGATTTTGACATTTGTTCTCATTCCAGTGACCTTGTTCCCTTTTAAGCTTGATCTTGAGCCTTATGACTTACACCACATAATTGTAGATGTTATCTCATTGGTTGTAAGTCATGTCCTTATGTGGTGTTCCTTGATGCACCATAACTCTTCTTAACTCGATCAACCCTGATTTCGCAAGTCTCCTTCTTCACCCCTGGCTTTGGGTTCCTGGTCTCCTTGACTTTCTCCCGTGCACTCGATACCTCGAAGCTCTTCTTGCTTCCATCCTTGGTTCGATCAGTTGTCTCCAAGTTATGCACATCAAGTCTCACTTAAGCATTGTCCACCTTTCCTATGATGTCCATTATCTATAGATAATTCCGTCTTTGGACCATCACACTTGTTTACTTGTGTTGAACCCTATTAGCTTTGCATTCAGCACATGTTCAACACTTAACACACTTGTTAGTCCTTTAATTGGGTTGTCATCCAAACACCAAAACCCACAAGAGAGCTTTCAATCTCCCCCTTTTTGGTGATTGATGGCAACACAATTAAAGCTTACATAAGAATAAGATTTAAAGCACAAATTTTGAATACTCAGTTTATAGAATGCTCCCCCTAAATATGTGCTTACCTCAAAATCTTAAATTTGGCCTTTTATGCCAAATTGCACATACTTAGGTTAATTCGAAGCATTACTATACCTTAGCACATGTGGGATGCATTGTGTCACTAATTAAACCGTGATGCGTATGACACACAAATGCACAGAATCAGAGTTAAACACCAATTGAATAGATCTACCACAGAAATATCAACCTACCACTATTCACCATTAAGATACCAAATTAAACAATTTTAAAGCACCAGAATCACATGAATATCTATTACATGATAAACACAGTAGATATTAATTGATTCATATCAATGGAAGCACTAATTTTGCATTAACACCATATAATGCAACACCACTAATTTTGCATTAACACCATATAATGCAACACCAAAATCACATGAATATCTATTATACTATAAACACAGTAGATATTAATTTATTCATATCAACGGAAGCACTAATTTAGCATTATCACCATATAATACGGCAACAAGCATATGATAAGAATTATCAATAAAACTAACACAAACTAACACATTCTTCCTTAAGACCAAGAGAACTCAAGGAAACCCCTTTAAGATAAGCTTTCCTCTCAGGTTGAGGTAAGAGGTAAGCTTTAATGCACAAATTCTCCCCTTTTGATATCAAACACCAAAACCATATTCAAGCAAGAACATAGAATGATGTCAAGGGACAACAGGGTATTGAGCAGGTAAAACATACTAACAATACTCCCTCTTACTCATTAAACATATGCACCACAAGCATTGGAGGAAAATTAAGATACATACACGCAGAAGATCAATACTTCCTTTTGTACCTTTACCATGTTGTGGTGTACTTTCCATCTTAAAAGATTAATCTCTATGGAGCTCCTTCACACTTGTGCCTGATCCTTTATCCTAACCTTTTCTTGTTGCTGAGACACCAAGCTTAGAGCAAGTTATAGTATTGTGGCACAAGATGAAGCTTCTATTCTAGTGATTACCAAGAGATATCAATCTAAGCATACTACCAAGGCTATCAATTGAAGGATCATTACTATCATAGTTCCATGATATTTAAAAATGAGCATCTAGTATCACCAAAAATTATAGAGCATGAGCAATCTATAAATATGCAAGTACTCACAACTTAAGATACCAAATACTTGACTTATGGAGATACCCAAGTCCTGATTGCTACATTTCCTGCTCATCTTCCCTTTTCCACCTTGAGACTATACAAGATCACTCAAGAAACAATTAGTCTCAAAAGACACAAGTTATGTGTGCTCCCCCTAAAGTTGTGCATCAAGTATTTGAATGACTTGCACTTTGCACATTGTAGCTTCCTCAGAACTAGAAGGGATCACAACATATCTTGGTTAAGGCATACTTTATACATGATAATCATTGCACAACATATACCAATTGAAAACGTCAAGATAAAGCACAATGTCTAAGTACACCATGATTAAGAAGGTTCCTTAGGTACACCGAAAGAAACAACATTTTAAAGTAAGGAGCACCTAAGCCAAGATACTACCAATTCAAAGGTAAGAACATAGCTGTAATCACAATCAATGAAACTTCAAGATTTTTAATGAAATTGCATAGTTCCATTCCCCATACCTTTGCCTTTTCCTGAATTGCCATGAGAGCACCAGTTGTCACCAATTGAGTGCTCCTTTTTCTCATGCACCTCATAACTTAAGAAGGTGCATTAGTGGCACAACATGGATTTGGTATACACACGGTATCACAATAGGGTAATTATGTAAACATGGATTAAACAAGATGTCATGCTTGCACATAGATTAACCATTAACAACATATATCATGACTTACAAAAGATACAGGTTTATCCATGAACACAAAAAGAGTTAATCTTGGTGAATATATTAAATGAAAAACTACCCATTTAATGATTCAAAAAGAAATAACATATAGACCACACACAATCATGATTAAGCAAGCATTATTATGATTTTGGAAATCATGAACCATTAATTGAAAGGAATTCAACATAGGTAATCTCAAGAGCATAACTACTCCAAGGACAGGAAGCACAACAATCAAACTTAAGAGCAATACTGACTTGCAATAATGTACTTAAGATACACAGGTACCATCCTTTGGCGAGCAAGTTGCATATTTTCATCAAGGTCCTTTGCTTGATTCACCAATAATGATTAAAGACCTCTACAACTTATTTTACTCAAGATGAACATGGGATTAGTATTGCACAATAATTCACCCTTGGGTCAATAAATAGACAATAAAATTGACAACTTAAGCATAGAGTTTGAATTAACAATCTTAAGTTCTCCCAGGGTCTCCAGTCCATCTCGAGGCACCTGCATGATCTAGTTGGCACAGTTTGGTACCCATCTCAGGATGGGTCCATGATGTTCAACTAAAAGTGTCTTTGGTACCCAAATAGCCTTTGTGCTAGTTCTAGGTGATCTCATTATTGATCTAGCACAAGTGTATGATTTTGTTCTCCCAAGCGAATAAGATTGAGACAAATTTATTTGCTCAGGAACCTTACCTTTTTTATATACCTCAGGTGGATGACCATGCTCACCACACATGTAGCAGAAACGTCGCTTAACCTGACATGACACTTGCTGTTTGTCTTCTTTCTTAGTGGGGGTCATCCCGAAGAGTGCACGTGCTTGATTTGTCATTAGCGGAGAAGAAGTGATCGTATGGTTCTTGTCATTGCATCCGAAGCATCTCCTTACCCCTTCATCCTTGTTGTTGTATGGACACGACGCAATGAGGTGTCCTGACTTATTGCACTTAAAGCACCTCATTTTCCCTTTTCTCTTTTTGTTCTTGGATGACATAGAGAAATGGTCAGTGCAAACAGCATGGCTAATTGAATCCTTACCTTTTTCCAAGTTCATGTTGATTTCTTCACTTATTGCTTCAGGAACACCTTTCTTAAGGAGTTTGACCCTTGCTTCGGTTTCTCCTTCCTCAAGCTTCTTCACCACGTGTTCGTAGATATCTTGAGGAAGTCGAGCAAGGCGTCTTCTCCTTAGTTGCCTTTGTTTCTTGTTTCCAAGCAATTTCCTTTTTGACCCTACAACTTGTTGCTCATTCAAACATTCGCTTCCTTTTGAGCGACAGGGGTTAGCACATGGTGATATATTATCCAAATGTGTATTTGTGCAAGAATGAGGTTCACATGAATTTAAGTTAGTAATTACAACCTCATGAGCAACATCAAGCATGATATGTCTATCCAAGAGATTATCATGATAACAGGACAATAAATCATATTTTTCAGTAAGAGCAAGTTTATCATGACTTTGCACTTCTACTTGCCTCTCAAGCATGGCATTTTCCATTTTAAGTTGAGCAACACAAGATAAAGTATCATCATTATTTCTTTACTCAATTAAAACTGAATCATACCGTTGGACTAAATCATCATGAGAGCACTTTACCTCCTCATGTTCTTTGGTCATCTTCTCCAAGCTGTCGTTGGTTTTGATGAGGGTCTCTTCTAGCTTGAGAAGCGTCTCACCTTGTTCCTTGTTCCTTCTGAACAACTTAACCAAGAGCGCTTTGTCTTCTTTGTTGAGATGGGTGTAGAACCGGCGAATCTCCTCTTCTTCCACATCGTAGGTCTCATTTTCCCTGTCATTATTGTCAGTGGAAGCAATACAGGAAAATGTACCTTGTGGTGATGAAGTTTCATCCTCGCTATCATCCTCATACTCCTCCTCATGATTGCTTTCGCCTCCACTATCATTGTTAGCAATAAGACATTTATAACTAGTGGAAGACGAACCTTTCGGTGAGGTAGATTCATCATTTGATTGCCATCGTTTTTGTTCTTCTCCCTTGGACATGTTAGTATCACAAGCAATATAGGGAGTTGAAGCAGTACAATTTGACTCAGAATATTTTATTCTAATTCTATTCCATAGATCATGAGCATCAATAAATAAATCACTATCACTACTCATGATGGCAAAATAGGCACTTCTAGAAAGAGAATCAACTAAGATGTTGCAAGCATGGTGATTGATAGATAGACATCTTAGTTCATCATTAGAAGGATTTTGACTAATATTAGAGGGAAAAATACTTCTATTAAAGATCTATCTCAAATTAGGATCAACATGCATGAAAGCATTATAAATAGAGACAGACCAAGATTTATAATTAGAACCATCGCCTAGTAGAAGTTCTACAGTTACCTCTTGTGACAACATCGTCATCTCCGGACGGCTAAGCCCACACTGGAGAGGCCTAGCTCTGATACCAATTGAAAGTTCCCTATGACCGGGAACAGGATCTGGATGTCGCCTAGAGAGGGGGATGAATAGGCGAATACAAAATTATCACTTTAAAACTTTATTCTTACTCTACTCGAAGACCAGGTAGCAGTGGAATGAGAGACCCTTCGAGTAGGTTGTAGGAGAATAGAAGATTCTGTCTCAAAGTGTCCTGCACTTCAAATATAACTTGTACAACAGATAAGTATTGAAGTGCAAATATTAAGAGTAGATAATGCAAAGAGACAGCACACAATACAGAGCGAAGCACACAAACACAGGGATTTATCCCGAGGTTCGGCCAAGCCTGAAATGCTTGCCTAGTCCTCGTTGGAGTTAGCCACACCTGGGCTTGGAGTCTATTTCAACTCCTTCCTCCGTTTGCTCAGATCTATCAGTATGACAGATAGAGCCTTCCACTATGTTGAGTTGGTTACAACGAAACCGCGGCTGCTTACAATCTTCCTGGAAGCACTCCGGCAGAGTAACGATATGCTCAAGACTATGCTCTAGCTCTTGGCAGCACTTCTCCACTCTCTAGAGGCTTATAGCTTTGCCTCTACACAAACTAGAGAGATATACACGAGAGGGAGAGAGAGAATTGATTCAAGTGATGTCTACACTTGTTGGCTGCACTTATGTCTTGTTTGAGGCGCCTAGAGGTCCCTTTTCTAGGCCCATGGGGGCTAGGAGCCATTGGAAGCAATCCAGGAAAGCAATTCTTGCCTTCTGTCAGGTGGCGCACCAGACAGTCCGGTGCACCACCGGACATCCACTGTTCACTGTCCAGTGAGGATCTCCTTCCTAAATTAGCATAGTCGACCGTTGCAGACTTGGAGCCGTTTGCGCACCGGACACTGTCCGGTGCACACCGAACAGTCCGGTGCCCACATCCGACCGTTGGCTCGGCCACGCGTCACGCGCGGATTGCGCGGCGGACCGTTAGCGCAGTTGACCGTTGGCTCACTGGACAGTCCAGTGCACCACCGGACAGTCCGGTGAATTATAGCCGTACGCCGCCAAACTTTCCCAAGAGTGGCCTGTTCACCAGAGTTCAGCTTGGTGCACCGGACACTGTCCGGTGCACCACCGGACAGTTCGGTGTGCCAGACTGAGCTGAGTCTTGGCTGTGCACAGCCAAGCCTTTTGCATCTCTTTTCTTTTCTTCTTCTTTCTGTTTCTAACACTTAGACAAATATATTAGTACACAAAAACCAATGTACTAAGTCTAGAAACATACCTTCTCTTTGATTTTCACTTCTTTAGCATTTGGCATAACTGAGATTGATGTTGGACTCATAAGTCATCAAGTCAGCTTGACTTGATCTAGATTGACATTTCTGAGCTCCAACATCCTGCAAAGGTCACATAGAATATTTCCAGACATAGGAATAACCCGAACTAAAGGTCAAGGTGCACTTAGCTCTTTTGGGCTGTTTCCGGTTCTGATTTTGACATTTGTTCTCCTTCCAGTGACCTTGTTCCCTTTTGAGCTTGATCTTGAGCCTTATGACTTACACCACATAATTATAGATGTTATCTCATTGGTTGTAAGTTATGTCCTTATGTGTTGTTCCTTGATGCACCATAACTCTTCTTAACTCGATCAACCCTGATTTTGCAAGTCTCCTTCGTCACCCCTGGCTTTGGGTTCCTGGTCTCCTTGACTTTCTCCCATGCACTCGGTACCTCGAAGCTCTTCTTGCTTCTATCCTTGGTTCGATCAGTTGTCTCCAAGTTATGCACATCAAGTCTCACTTAAGCATTGTCCACCTTTTCTATGATGTCCATTATCTATAGATAATTCCGTCTTTGGACCATCACACTTGTTTACTTGTGTTGAACCCTATTAGCTTTGCATTTAGCACCTGTTCAACACTTAACACACTTGTTAGTCCTTTAATTGGGTTGTCATCCAAACACCAAAACCCACAAGAGAGCTTTCACTCGGACCCTTAAATTTATAGGGCCAAATTCTAGTCATGTGATCTAATAGCTCATCAATAAAATAATGAATATCTAAACATGTTAGAAGAAAATTTCAATATGATATTATAATATATATCCTTTTATTTATTTATTATTTGATATAAATATTTTTAGATATATTTTGAGTGTTTAATTAGTAACATTTATATATTAAAGTAATTTGAAAGGACTCTATTTGAAACCTTGTCCTGGGCCCTGAAAATGTTAGGACGCCACTGGTCCTACCGTCCGTTGCCGCTGTCGCATGCCGCCCGCCGCTGTCGCCCACCTCGACGGACTGACGTATGCTGCTGTCATCTCGCCAAGCTCTACCAAGGGATCTGATCTCGCGAATGCTCATTACAATTTACAACAAGCATTCTGACTGGTACGTGGTGACTAACTCCATTGTTTTTATTTGTAAATTGCAATCAATCAGCAAATGATTTACTTATGAAACTAATTCTCCAATGGTCATCAATTGGTGCTTAATTGATTTAATTTTGCTTCTTTCTAGTGCATGAAATAGGGAGACATATTATTTATCATGTCTTGTAGGAGAATTTGAAGATATGAATCTAGTAATGAATAGGTTTCTACTAGCGTTTTTTTAAGATAATCGCCAGTGGAAATATGTTTCCACTGATGATTTCTTAAGCCGGGCTCACCTGATTATTTTCACTACCACGCGATAACTGAAACTACTAGTTAAAAGTTTTGCGTACCAAAGGCTTAGAGCTCTTTTCTACTAGTGAAAAAGCACAAGAATACTAGATGAATGATGCTTTTTAATAGAAGCTAAGAAGATGTGCTAGGAAGATTCACCCTTTACTAGTTTAACATAAATACTTATGGTAGCTATGAAGTCTAAATATACCTTGTTTACTTGCATATTATAAATATGGGTCTCAACTTTATGTTTTGCACTAAAGCCTAAAAAACTCAGATACAGGCTTACACGGGAGTAGGGGATTTAGGGGCATATAATTTCTTGCTAGTTATTTTTAACTAGCAAGGGATTATATGCCTCTCAATCCCATGCAATCCGCATACAACCAAATCTTATGGGCCATCTATAACGGCAATGTGTTTGGTAGTTAGGAGGTATAGGAACTAGTGGTGGTAGTTGACGTATGCAATTAAGGTGGAAATTTAACTTTAAGGGCTAATTTGGGAACCCTATTTTCTACCAGGCCGTTTGGATCCCTTCATTTTAGAGGAATTAGAATTCACTTAATAAAGTAACCTATTTAGCTTGAAATTTAACATTCCACCACTTTCCAAAGTTCTGATATAAGCTTATCTCAAATTCATGGGGTGGAGGATGATAAATGATTTTATGTATTAATAGAATTTGTTTCTACTCTATAACTTATAAGACACTCTTCAACTCACTCCTATATAGTAAAAATATAGCACATAAATATCTTCTACATCTTGCTAGTAATAGCATAAAATCGAATTATCTTAATTGATATATGACTAAATTATTATTATTAGAATGAAATTCAATTCAAGGATCCAAACGGGATGTAAGGGATTTTTATTTTTCAAGGGAAAATAAACTAATTTCCTTGATAAAATGGATATCTCATAGAAAAATGGGGTTTCCAAACTAGCCCTTAGTTTTAATTTTTGGTTTGGTTCATAGAAAAAATAATAGAGGGAGTTAAAGAGAACTCATATCCCCTATTTGGCTATTTGTGTGGATTTTTTTTATTATAGATGTAATCATAAACGGTAAGAATACATTTTATCTTTCGTTAAAACACAATCCCCATCAATTCCGACGCCTCCCAAAGGAATTGTTTAGTGAGAGTTTGCCGTCTAAACTCCCGTTACATTAAACTTTCGACTAAAACTTCCACTTCTACGTAACAAACAAATGATTCCTAAATTCCTATCTCCAAACTCCCGTACGCCATCCTACCGGCCGGCAACCAAATGTGCTCTAATATAAATGCCAATTATAGCTAGTGTACCACATGTCGTATCAACATATGAGTGGTTGTCATATACTCCCTCTATCCTAGATAAGTCAACTAATTCTATATTAAACTTCTTAAGTTTGACTAATCATATAAAAATCTGAGTATCTATTCACCAAATAGTATGAAAATATGTTCCATATTGTATCTAATCATACTATTTTTTATCATAAATTGTTATTTTTCTATCAAATTCAATCATCAATCTTTAAAAGTCTTTTTGACTTAAAATAACACTAGAAGTTGATTTAGTCACATACCTTGAGTACTTTGGTGAATTAAAGCCATCATAGAGATCTAAGAGATTAGAGACTAGAGTACGACACCTGGATGTGTTTCAACGAATATCTCTAAGCCATCAATCAATAGGCTTGTCCTTTTTAAGTACTGCAATACTACTAGATGAGTTTTGTTATTAACCAACAAGAACATAACTGTTGCATAGTACTATCAGCTGTAGTGGATCTGGAGTTATTGTTTGTGTGGGCTAGGCTCTAGTAGGAAGTATGTTTTTTAAGACCACCGGTCGGTGAGACCTAGACAATAATTAGAAAAGACATTCTACGCATACAACATGCTTAAACTATTGAGGAACTATTATCGAATTGTCAAGTTATTATGTTTTAGAAAAGACATGGCAGTACTTAATATATAGTAGTGTCACATGGTTCGTTTGTGAAGGGTAGAGATGGACTTTCCCTAAGGGCATTCTTAGTGGAGACACTAGTAGAAAAGAGCTCAAAGCCTGCGGCACGTTCAACTTTTCACTGGCGGTTTCCGTTATCAAACGTCAGTGAAAGAAACAGGTGGGCCCGACTTTAAAAACCGCCAGTGGAAACCTATTTCCACTGGCGGTTATCTTAACACAACCGCCAGTGGAAATAGGATGTTTCCACTGGCGGTAGTGTAACACCAACCGCCAGTGAAAATTGATTTCCTTTCCACTGGCGGTTATCTTAACTTAACCGCCAGTGGAAACATCCTATTTCCACTGGCGGTTGTGTTAAGATAACCGCCAGTGGAAGTCAATTTTCACTGGCGGTTTTTAAAGCCAACCGCCAGTGAACTGTCTGTTATAAATACCCCTCTTCTTCCCCCGACAGTGAACTGTATGCTCGCAGCCAACTTCCATTGGAGGCGATTTTGGAGGTCCAGAATTCACAAAATACATGGGGAGAGGTTTTGATCTTCATTTTTTGGAAGAAGATTGCTAAGAAAGGTTGGTTTATGTTGCTAATGTCAATTTTTATTCATTTTTGCTCAATTTTAGCCACATTTTGGATCTAGGGTTTCACCATTTGAGAGAGAGTGTATCCTCTCTCAATTTTAGCCACATTTTAGCCACATTTTTGCTCTATTCCCTCAAATAAAGTTGTTTAATATGGTTAGATTTTGTCTATCCTCTCTCCTTTTTCATATTTAGTTCTCAAATCAGTTTATCCATGACATATTAAGTTGTTTAATGAATGGTTCATGTGTTGTGTGGAGAGAGAAGAAGATAGGTTTGGTAATTAAGATTGTTTTTATTAGTTGCTATGAAAGGTTGGTTTAATTATGTTTTAATTGCCAATTATTGTTCATCTTTGCTCAATTTTGGAACTAGGCCTTCACCATGTGTTGGTTTTATGTTCCTCTTGCCAATTTTTGTTCATTTTCCTTAAATTTAGCCACATTTTGGATATAGGGTTTCACCCCTTCATCCTTCCCGACAAGAACTATAGCTCGCAGCCCAACTTCCATTAGAGGGCCAGATTTCACAAAATACAGGGGGGGGTTATCTTTATTTTTTGGAAGAAGGTTGCTAAGAAAGGTTGGTTCTTGTGTGTTTATGTTACTTTTTTACAGGTGGTGATGGAGAGGACATCCTGGATGTATAACTTATCAAGGCTAGATCCATCATACATATCCGAGGTCCATAGGTTTATTGATGTCGCTACGAACCATGCTTGGAGAACAAAGACAAAACACATATATTGTCCATGCATGGACTGCAAAAATGCTGTTGTATTTAATGACACAGAACAAATCATATCTCATCTGGTATGCCGAGGATTTATGAAGGATTACACAATTTGGACAAAGCATGGAGAGGGTAGCTCTTCGCCTTATACGACTGGAAACCCTGAGAACATCGACGACAGATTTCAGTTCGTTCACGAGACACACCAACCTCTTCCACAGAGCGAACATGTAGTGCAAAATGTTACTGATCATGGTTACGCTGGAGGAAATGAACATGATAGACCTCATGTTCTGCCAAGTGTTATGGATGAGGAAGATGCAGAGTTGCTAGAGGCAATGTTGCGTCGTCATACAGATCAATCGATGTTCTTAATGAAAGGTATGGAGTCCCTGAAGAAGGCAGCAGAAGAGCCTTTGTACGACGAGTCTAAGGGTTGTACCAAAGAGTTCACGACGCTCCGGTCTGTGCTAAAGCTGTTGATGTTAAAAGCTAAATATGGTGTGTCTGATGCTGGCTTCGATGCGTTCTTGAGTATTATCGCAGACATGCTTCCAAAGGAGAACAATGTGCCTGCTAACACGTACTATGCAAAGAAACTAATCAGTCCGCTCACTATGGGTGTGGAGAAGATCCACGCGTGTAGAAATCAATGTATCCTTTATCGAGGTGATGATTATAAAGACTTGGAGAGCTGCCCAAAGTGCGGTGCAAGTAGGTACAAGACGAATAAAGACTATCGAGAGGAAGAGTGTGTTGCATCCGTGTCTAAAGGGAAGAAGCGAAAGAAAGCCCAAAAAAAGACTTCAAAATCCACGAGCAAAGAAAAAGAAGTAGACTATTATGCGCTCAAAAAGATTCCTGCTTTGGTGATGTGGTACCTCCCCGTCGTCGATCGATTGAGGTGTTTGTTCGCTAATCCTGAGGATGCCATACTTATGAGCTGGCATGCTTCTGATGAGCACAAAAACGATGGGAAGCTTCGACATCCAGCCGATGGGAAGCAGTGGCAAGATTTCAATGACAACCACCGAGACTTTGCCGATGAACCGAGAAATGTTAGGTTCGCACTGAGTACTGATGGAATGAACCCATTTGCTGAGAGGAGCAGCAAGCATAGCACATGGCCGGTGATCCTCATCATATACAACCTTCCTCCATGGTTGATGCAGAAACGGAAGTACATTTTGCTAACCATCCTTATTTCTGGACCTACACAACCTGGAGTTGACATGGATGTATTTTTGGAGCCCTTAATGGAGGATATGAAAATATTGTGGGAAACGGGTGTTCAAATGTTGGATGAGTATCGTAAAGGTTCATTCACGCTGAGAGCAATTCATTTTGTTACGATCAACGATTACCCTGCTCTCTTCACATTATCAGGCCAGTTTAAGGGAAAGGTTGGTTGCACAGTATGCATTGATGGAACTGCTTACGTATCCCTTGCTGCATCTAGGAAGATAGTTTACATGAGGCACAGACGCTTTTTATTGGAAGGACACAGGTACCGCATGCGAAAGATGGATAAGTACTTCGACAATAATGGTGAACTACATTCTACTGCTCCATCGGGTAACAATAGAGGTCATAGAGTTTTTGAAATAGTCAGGAATATCAAGTTTGTTTTCGGGAAGAAGACAAAAGACGGAAAAACAAGGAAGGATGCCAAACCAGCTTCGGGGGCTATATTCAAGAAGAAGTCTATTTTCTTCGAGTACTTGCCTTACTGGAAAGAGTTAGATGTGCGGCTTGCAATCGATGGTATGCACGTTCAGAAGAACGTGTTTGAAAGCATAATGGGCACCTTGCTAGACATAAAGGGCAAAACAAAAGAAGGGCTCAATTCACGCATGGACTTGGTAGATTTAGGCATAAAAAAGGAACTACATCCCGATCTTCAAGAAAATGGGAAGTACCATCTCCCAGCAGCAAGCTACAATCTCAATGTAGATGAGAAACATGCGATGTGTGTTTGGCTCAAGCATTTGAAAGTCCCATCCGGATTCTGCTCTAGCATACGGAGTATTGTGTCAATGAAAGACCTGACAATCACCAACTACAACTCACATGATTGCCATGTCATGCTGACTACATTCCTACCTATTGCCATCAGGGCTATAAATCCTTTGTTTTTAAAGATGGCAATCACACGGTTGTGCTACTTTTTCAACATGATTTCACAAAAGGTAATTGGCCGTGATGAGTTGGCATCTCTTCAGGAATTCGCAGTGGAGACAATATCACAGTTTGAGATGTGTTTCCCTCCATCGTTCTTTGATATTATGGTGCACCTTGTGGTGCACTTGGTGCCACAAATAGAGGCATTGGGTCCTATGTACTTGCATGAAATGTGGACGTATGAGCGTTTCATGTCAATACTGAATGGCTATGTATCAACCCGTGCTCGTCCCGAGGCATCCATGATAGAGGGGTACTGTACCGAAGAGGCCATTGAGTCCGGAGGTCCATTCTGCAATAGTATCCTAAAAGACCAGGTTGCAATAGGTCTGCCTCCGTCACGACACGAGGGTAGACTGTATGGAAGCGGGAGGATGGGACGGAAATCTTTCATCCCACCGGATTACGATATAGTACTTGAGGCACATCAGAGCATCCTACATCAGCTAACGATAATGGAGCCATTTATCCAACAACACATCAATGAGCTTCGCGAGCAAAATCCTGGGCATACGGATGATTGGGTAATGAAGCAACATAAGCAGCGGTTCAACACATGGCTAATGGTGAAGGACATTCCACGTGGAGAAACAATAGAAGAACAAACCATCAAGGGCTTGGCATCTGGACCATCACGCCAGGTCACAACATGGCAAACCTATGACATTAGTGGATTCACATTTTGTACCAAGTCCAAGGACAAAAAGAGCATGTCACAAAACAGTGGTGTTCGATGCGAGGCCATAGATGATGAAACTGGTGAGATTATTACATATTTTGGCTTTATTGAGGACATATGGGAACTAGACTATGGTACATTTCAGATCTCGGTTTTCCGATGTCAATGGGTTGAAGACAAACATGTCACGGTAGACAACTATGGGGTCAGAGTTCTTGATCTAAGTAAGGTAGGTTACAAAGATGACCCATGGATCCTTGCTAATCGTGCTGCACAGGTCTTCTATGCTGAATAGATCATTTCTAACAATGAGAAGAAAAGCACCGACAAACCGAAGCATGTAGTTTTTCCTGGAAAACAACAAGCTATAGGAGTTGATGGTGTATCTGATTTAGAGGATTTTAACCAGTTCAACGACATGTCTCTTTTCATAGACCATCCAACCAAGATAAGGAACGTTGAGCGAAGCATCCCACGCAATTCGTTGCCCTGGGTACGCCACGATGGACAAGGCAGAACAATAGCTTCCTAGATTATATACTTGTCATGTAATTGATTATTGTTAGGACTTGTCATGTAATTGATTATTGTTAGCGACAAACCGAAGCATGTAATTGTCTTCATTCAATTTTCGTGGCTACCATTTACAATTTTACATGACTTTCTATTGACTTTATAGAGAGAAGTGAGGTAAATGGAGAGAGAGGAGAGAGAGGAGAGAGAGGAGAGGGAGAGGAGAGAGAGGATGGAGAGAGAGGAGAGAGAGAGAGAGGATGGAGAGAGAGGAGAGAGAGAGGGGATGGAGAGAGAGGATGGAGAGGGAGAGGGGAGAGAGAGTGGAGAGGAGAGATAGGATGGAGAGGGAGAGGGGAGAGAGAGTGGAGAGGAGAGAGAGGATGGAGAGGGAGAGGGGAGAGAGAGTGGAGAGGAGAGAGAGGATGGAAAGTGAAGTAAAACAATATATAAAAAACTATATATAAAAGTATACTTAATATAATATATAAAAAGTGAAGTAAAACAATATATAAAAAACTATGTTAAATAATAATAAAAAACAATTTCTACTGGCGGTTGTTATAGAGAACCGCCAGTAGAAATGGCTTCCACAGACTGTAGAAGCCATTTCTACTGGCGGTTCTCGTTGTCAACCGCCAGTAGAAATGGCTTCTACAGTCTGTGGAAGCCATTTCTACTGGCGGTTCTCGTTGTCAACCGCTAGTAGAAATGGCGCCTATATAAAGGGTGGCGCGCGGGAGCCAAAAAATTTACAAGTCCCTGGCGCCAGTTCACTTCAAGACGCCGTCAGGCTGCTGGATTTCGACCCCGAGGGTTTCGCCGGCGATCGTCCCCGCGCACGTCCCCACGCCGCCATTCCCGCCCCGCGCCCCCGCACCGCCGTCAGGTTTCTTTCTCTTTCCCCTCTTCTTCCGTACCGCCGCCGTCTACCGCGCCGGCAGCCGCCGCCGCCACGTTCCTAGGGCACGCGCCGCCGCCGAGAGGGAGGAAGAGAGAGGAAGGAGAGGGAGAGGGAAGAGAGAGAGGAGGGCACGCGCTGCCGCCGCCGAGAGGGAGGAAGAGAGAGGAGGGAGAGGGAGAGAGATAGAGGGAGGGAGAGGAGGGTGAGAGAGAGAGAGGAGGGAGAGGAGAGAGATAGAGAGAGGGAGAGAGATAGAGGGAGAGGAGAGAGATAGAGGGAGGGAGAGGAGGGTGAGAGAGAGAGAGGAGGGAGAGGAGAGAGATAGAGAGAGGGAGAGGGAGAGAGATAGAGAGAGGAGGGAGAGGGAGAGAGAGGAGAGGAGATGAGAGTATTCATACAATACTTATTTTTATTCATATGTGTGTTCATATGTGTTCAAATGTATGTGTTCAATATATATATATGTGTGTTTATATGTGTTCAAATGTATGTGTTCAATATATATATGTGTGTTCATATGTGTTCAAATGTATGTGTTTATATATATATATATATATGTGTGTTCATCTAGTTGAATATATACATAAAAATCAAGAGCTAAACTCGATAAAAATCATCGGGTTGAATATATACATTGTAATTTTATTCGTCACAACTCGATAATATACGTATCCGATCCGATCCGAATTCGATCTGAACTCGATAATTTTTCCGTACGACTCTCCCTCTCTCCCTCTCTATACGTCCTATGCGACTCTCCCTCTCTTCCTCTCCTCGTCCTATACGACTCTCCCTCTCTCCCTCTCTATACGTAACTCGATAATATCCATACGATTCTCCCTCTCTCCCTCTCTATACGTCCTATGCGACTCTCCCTCTGTCCCTCTCTCCCCGTCCTATACGACTCTCCCTCTCTCCCTCTCTATACGTAACTCGATAATATACGTAACTCGATAATATCTGTAACACGATACTATACGACTATACGATACTATATGGTTAGGGTTTAGGGTTAGGGTTAGGGTTAGGGTTAGGGTTATGGTTAAGGGTTAGGGTTAGGGTTAGGGTTAAGGGTTATAGTTAGGGTTAGGGTTAGGGTTAGGGTTAAGGGTTATAGTTAGGGTTAGGGTTAGGGTTATGGTTAAGGGTTAGGGTTAGGGTTAAGGGTTATAGTTAGGGTTAGGGTTAGGGTTAGGGTTAAGGGTTATAGTTAGGGTTAGGGTTAAGGGTTCGGGTTTTGGGTTAGGGTTAGGGTTAAGGGTTTAGGGTATTTGTTAATATGAATTTAATTATTGCTTACGTTAATATGTGTTAATATGTATTTAATTATTGCTTATGTATTTGTATATATAGATCAATGAGTTCTCCGATCGAGGACCAAGGATTAGTGCCCGAGCACATGGACAAGAGTGTTGCTCAAGAACAATCCAGCAGTGAAGGATATGAAACGCCTAGCGACCCTTTTCCTACCACTAGCATAGATAGGGCCGCTCTCCGTGAGTTGCAACGTGACCCTACTTATGATCCACGAGAAGCTGAGGTAAAAGTACCCATCTTTAGCTTCGTATGTGTACCCTACTGATTTCACATGCATGATCTCTTGTGCATTTTATTACATGAATAGGAGGTCGTGTCTGAATTTCGTGCGATACTCGAAGAAGCCGTGGCACGATACGAAGACGTACCGGAGCCGACCCAAGACGCACCGGAACAGACCAAGACAACAACCGAGACGTCAAGGAAAAGGAAGCAGAGCGATCGAAAAAGAGGTGACAGGGGGCTGAACAAGTTTCCCGACAAAACATACAAAATCTCAGACGTGAGCACGAAAGGTCAGCCCCTAGCTCCAGAAGAGGCACTACCTAAGTTCCGGAATGCACTTGGGTTTTTAGTTAGAGATAATCTTGACATAACAATACGACAGTGGAGAGATGTGTCAGATGATGTCAAGAATCAAATATGGAATAAGCTATTAATGAGGTTCGTTCTGCCTCGGGGTTCAGAAGAACTCGTGAAGGAATACACGATGAAGCAGCTTGCAATCAATTTCCGAAACTGGAGGTCTGAGATGAACACAAAGTTTGCAAAGAAAGGTCTGGACCCGACCAAAAAATATAAAATCTCAGCAGGTCAGTGGGCAGTATTTCTAGAGCAGAGGAGCAGCCCTGATTTCATATCTCTAAGTGAGGCAAATTCGGAACTATCAAAGAAGAACAAGTACCGCCACCACCTAGGCACAGGTGGTTACAAGCGTCAGGTTCCTAAATGGACACAAGAAGACGCCGAGAAGAAGGCCGCAGGGTTGCCGACGCTGTCCGAGCAACTTGGTGAAAGGGCGGCAAATTGGCTCCGTGCTAGAAAACCAAGGGAAACCGAGACCGGTGTATCTTTTGATGATCCCATTGTCGAAGAAGCGGCAAAAAACATATATACAATGGCAGCTAAGTAGAGCCAAGGAACTTTTAAGCCACAAAGGGAAAGAGACATCCTAACGGCTGGTCTCGGTAACCCTGAGCATCCTGGTCGTGTACGAGGAATCTCATCTAAGGAAGGATGGAAGGAAGGATTCGGACCACAGTGGGAAGGTCTGTACAAGAAACGTGATCGATACAAGGAAGAGATGGCGGATTATTTTAAGGAGGAGGCCAAGAAAGAGTTCAAAGCCATGATGTCTCAAATGCTATCGAATCCTCCTCCAGAATTGATGCAACAGTTGGTGAGTGCGATGTCTGTTCAACAGATGACCACTCCACAGATACAAATAATTCCAGCAGCTCAACCGCCGGCTTCCACAGATTGTACGACATTACAGATATTCCAGATGATTATTGCAAAGTAGAAGTGACGACGGTCATCCAAGGATCCGAGGACGACATGCTAGACATCCCTGGGCTCGAAGGTATCGAGAAACTTGGACAAGCTATCAAGAATTTTATCCTTTGGCCTCGAAGGGATGTCGAATTGCTTGATTGGTCGAATTCGTCACAGGCGTCGCAGGCCCAACCGTCTCCGCCTTCTCAAATTGTTGTTCCTATTGTACATCCATCATCACCTCCTCAAACTTCACATGCTGCTCCTCATCCTTTTTCTGACCCACCGTCTCCGCCACAAGCATCACCATTCAGGGCTCCACCACCTTCTCCTCCCCATCCTCTTGGTGACCCACTATCTACGCCACCATCAAGGGATCCACCTTCTCCACAGCCATCAAAGGATCCACGGCCATCAAAAAAATCTAAACTTCCTATACCAAAATTGGTGTCCCCGTATCAGAAAAAGAAGAGTAAAGCTAGTACTGCTGGCACAGCTCGGTTTTTGAAAGGGATTGGACAGAGCCTCACGTCACAAACTGTTGATTTGGCCGAGCACGAGGAGTCTGCAAAAAAGGCTGAGGCAATGGCCGCAAAGATAAAGAAGCCAACTAAGGCAGATTACAAAAACGTGCCTAAAAAATATGTGCCGGGCAGACCTCTGCTACCTCTTGAGAAACTAAGAAAGGTCCCGGCTGGTGTTAAAAGGTTGCATGACTGGTACATGCGGGCATCATCGGTTGGCATCGACACCATCAGTGTGCATATACCAGACCATGCTTTTATTGGTTCGGACCAAAAGGCCGTTGTTACATTCGAGGACATGTGGTTAATGATGAACCTTCAGAGACTCGACGTGCAACTTGTAACGATGTTTGCATTGTAAGTGTCGCTCATACTTCCACATATGTGTGTTATTATTAGTGAGCTGTATAAAATTTCAATATCTGACATGCACGTGTGACTTGCAGAATGCAACATGATCAGCAGGAGATCCTTTACGGTACCAAGCCCAATGCTAGTGCCAGTAAAAGGGTTGGGTATCTCAACCCAATACTTATATCCGAGGAAAGCCACACTTTTAGAATCGGGAAAGACAACGATGAAATACGGGGAAAGACGGACGAAGAAGTTGAGAAGCGTATAAAGGATATGAAGAAGGATTTTGAAGCTCGATACGCCACCTACATAGGACATGCAATGCTTCAATTTCAAGACAGGGAAGCCATAATGGCCCCGTACAACTTTAAGTAAGTGTGATTTTGCATAAATAAAATTAATAATTTCAATACACATGCATCACAAATTTGATTCGTACAGGGACCACTGGATATGCTTCCTCATTTATCCTAAGGTTGGAAAGGTGCTGGTGCTCGACTCCTTGAACTTCGACCCTTCGACATATGCAGAATTCCTCAGCATCTTAGAGCTGTAAGCCTTTTCTATGCATGCATACTTTTATCGATTAAAATTTGAGAATAACATGGTGATTCTATTTGAGATCACAGGGCTTATAGATTCTATAAGATGAGAGGTGGAAAGTACGACCTGTCGAAACAACGCGTGCCACTAGACATCCATCATCACTGGCCGGTAAGTATGTGATTTTATGAATACATATCATACACAATGTTGCAACTAAATAACCAATCTCCCGTTATGTAGTGCCACAAGCAACCACAAGGATCGGTCCTATGTGGATTCTATGCGTGCGAGTTCATGAGAGTGAACGGACGATACATCACGAACCCTGACAAGGTATTATTAGTAATAGTCAAGTATGTATTTATGTCATTAAAGATGCAAATGTGTTATTATTGAGTATAAATAGATGATGTTTATAAAATTCCTTTACAGCAATTTCAACGAGGAAACCCGGAGAACTTGACCGAAGCTGCATTGTATGGCATAGTCGAGGACCTCTGCACATTCATATTGAAAGAGGTCATTCCCGCAGAAGGAAAATATCACGATGCTTCTAGAACATTAGCTTTGCCAGAGTTTAGAATACTAACAGAAATTAGTAGATTATCTCTTAGTCGAGATAGTTATTAGAGCTTAGGTGAAAACTTATGATGTATAGAATGCATGAAGCATATATGGTTGTAAACAGAATACTTTGATGTATATAAATGTATGATAGAATTTAATTTCATGTTGCTTTCAATATCAATATAGATCTATATATATATGTTTGTGTGTGTGTAAATAAATATATATATATAATTCAGTATTGTTTGAAATTTTGAAAAAAGGCGGGAAAACTTCCACTGGCGGCTAAATAAAGAAAACCGCCAGTGAAAAGTGCATTTCCACTGGCGGTTTGCTTTATAAAACCGCCAGTGGAAATGCACTTTTCACTGGCGGTTTTCTTTATTCAGCCGCCAGTGGAAATGCACTTTTCACTGGCGGTTTCCTTAAGAAAACCGCCAGTGAAAATGCACTTTTCACTGGCGGTTTTCTTAAGAGAACCGCCAGTGAAAATGCACTTTTCACTGGCGGTTCCAAAATAACCACCAGTGGAAATGCTGATTTCCACTGGCCCCTAGCACTGCCGGTACTGAAAAACGCCAGTGTAAATAGGTTTAGAACCGCCACTATAGAGCTTCTGTGTACTAGTGAGAGCTTCATTCGTTTAAAACATGAAATGCAATAAAACATAGATGTACCACCTCTCCCAATGAACTATTTCAATCTTTTGTTTCATAGACTATAATTCTACGACTCATATCGAGGTAGTAATACTAGTCTTATTGATGAGTTTCATGGTGTTGTTATTAAGATTGTCATGTTAGTTTTTGTGTTGGTCATTATGACAACGGGTTTTATTAGATAAAGCTTTATAAAGTTCGAAACAATCATGAAGTTCATGGGAAGACGATGAATTAGACTTCTCTAAATTTTGTTGCACAAATTAAATTCAAAACACAAATCCAAGATGATGTGACAAAGATTTTTTTCACCCTAAAATTCAATTCTATATGTTGGGGGAATGGCTTTGCTGAAGGTCCTCAAAACTGACTAATCTTGACCATTCTATGGTTTGTTTTAGTAGTAACTGATCTATGCTTGTCGAAGAACATTAATACAAGTTAAAGATGAAGTAGAAGAAGCTTCAGTTTAAGCACTCAAACAAAGCACGTTACTATAACTGATGCAGGTAGCCTGAATACGAAGGAGGAATCCGCCAACGCATGCACCACTGTTTCGGGAAGAAATGATGATGCTAGACCTAGTAGTTTTCGTAGCTATATGTATAGGTTCAGGGCTATGATGTAATTTCATATAGAGTTGTATACTAGGTCATCCCTATAAATAGAAGAACAGTGCCCATGCATGGGGGGCGATTGCTCATGTACTCACACGATCCTAGTCGGCTCGACATCCAAAGTTGTATTATCTCCTACCTTCGAACTGCTTTCCAAGCCTCCGAAGGTATAACTATATTCGTTTGTAACAAGGGAAAGATATTACAGGGAACACGACAGTAAAGATTCTCCTTGATTGAGTTTTATTCATTCTATTTCTTTTAGAATCATAATTATAATAACCCTCTCCCTTCAATTTATCTTTTGATTGGAGATAGATTGAAGGAATGGAGGTCACATGTTTTTAATTATGTTGCCTTGTTTTGATCCCCTAGGAATCAAAGCAAATAACTAACACTATACTAGCATGATAATTCTGAGTGTAAAAACTTGAATTGAATTGCTCAAAGATAACTATGTAAAGTAAGAAAAGGATTAGAAGACTCCTCAATGTTTTGTAGAGGCCTTAGAGAGTCGTCACTCCACTAATTCTCATTTGAGCACCCGCATAAGGGTGTCGCTCCTTGTTGGTCCGCCTTCGATGTTCGAGACGGGTCACTTTCCAAACTTACTGTAGGATGTGCTTAACACGCTGGGAACCTACGTCCGACCTCTCTATGACATAAGGCGGGTTTCTGAGCCCCCACGGGCTTGCTATTATATCTCTCATTTGCATATGAGAGTGTTGGATGCAGGAGATAGAGGGTTTAGAACTCTCTCGTCTCACGAGTCTTTGATACTGATGTCCACCGCTGCCTCGGTCAGCAGTGCTGCTCGAAGAGCATTGTGGTCCCTCAACCATACTTATCAGCTATAGCTGCATGACACGGCATACATGCATCTTCCCTCTACGTTCTTCTAGTGAGAGCCAAATAATCATGGTTCCAAGAGAAGCTAGAGAAGATCGCCTCAACACCCTTGTAGGTGTGGTGGCAGGTCTTAACAATGACCTAGAAAGTGCTATCCTAGATCTCTCAAGGATACATGAGGAGCTTGAGGATGCCCATGCTAGGATTGCAGCACTAGAGGCTCAACTTGGGGGAAGAGATCCACCAGAAGCTCAAGTTCCCATTATAGATGTGTTCCCGCCTCACAAGAGGATTCGCTATGGAGCGCCAGGATCTATTACTAGGTTGCTCTAGGGACATTATGAGTCATATTGTAATAATTCAATCTCGCGTAGACGATGAAACCTTATGGTGATATTATTATTATAATAAACATGTGATGGTGATGTTTGCATAATGTTTGGTTTGGATTTTTGTTTGAGTGCAAGGATCTTATGGAATGAAGGTCATAAGAACATTAAATCTAACAAATAATTCTTCAACTTGTGTTCAAAAGCTAGTCCCCCTAAAATCTTTCTCTATTCTTCACTTATCAAGAAGGATGCACTTCCTAACCAACCAGATGGTGAATACTCACTTAGGTTCCAAACACAATCAAGATCAACGCACTGATCAGCAGTTGCCACCGCCACCACCTAACCCAACAATGGAGCAATTTATTGCTGCACAGATGCAATTACTGCAAGGTCTCACTACTTCGGTACAACAAATTCAACATAACCAACAGAACCAACAAAACCCACATCGGTAGAATGCACCCAAGCTAGAGATAAGCATAGGGATTTCATGAACCATGATCCAACTGCTTTCTCTCACTCGATTGATCCCTTGGACGCTGATGACTGGCTTAAGGTGATAGGCAAGAAGTTGGATATCATTCAATGCACCGATAGAGAAAAAGTCTTGTATGCTTCCGGAAAACTGGAAGGAGCTATGTCTGACTGGTGGGATGCCTACACTAGGGCCCATGCAGATGCTAACACTATCACATGGCAATAATTTCAGGATAACTTCCATGCTCATCACATTCCCTCATTAATAATGAAGCTTAAGAAGAAGGAATTTCTATCTCTTACCCAGGGAAATATGTCTGTTAGTGAGTATTGTGATTGCTTCACTCAGCTTTCTTGCTATGCACTAGAGGAGGTAGACATAGACGAAAACGCCAAAAGCATTTCCTAGAAAGCTTGATTGGACCTTTGAACTATCAGCCGTAGAGCCATAGTTTCCCAAACTTCTAGACTCTGCTTAACAAAACAATTGGTTTACAAAGCAAGAGGAATGAACTAACTGATCATAAGAGGAAATTTCAAGGATAGTCCAGCAGGAACACCCGTCATCACAACAACTTCCAAGGCTCCTAGTATTGCTCAGGGAACCAGAGTGGAAATAATAATTATCAGATACAACGTTCTAGACAACAAGGTCAGAGAAACATCCAATCCCGGAATCAATAAAGGGATAATTCTCAGATAGGTCAAAGATCTGGTGAATCCGCAGAATCGTCAAGGAAGAGTCGTGAACACATCGGCCATAAACAACAATCCAATTACCTCAGTTTAGCCTAATGGATGCTTCAAGTGCGGAAAAATTGGTCATTATGCCAACAACTGCCCAAAGCGCAATCCACAAACGCCCCACAGGATCAACAATCAAAGGTTTGACTAAAATACACCTGCTCATGGTAATATGCAGAATAAAACTCCGTAGAACTAGAGTAAAGGCAGAGTGAACCATGTGACTGTAGAAATAGTTCTAGAGGACGTTGATGTGGTGTATGGTATGTTCCTTAACTCCATACCTTCATCAGTTTTATTTGATTCTAGAGCATCTCATTCTTTTGTAACAAAATCATTTGTGGAAAGGCATAATATATCAAATTATTATTTGAAAAGGAATTATTAATTAGATCACTCGGAGGTGAAATTAGAGCCGCTCACTCATGCCCTCAAACTAAGCTTGAGATTTGAGGAATAAACATTCTAGTAGAGCTGATAATATTGGAATCTACTAGAATTGAGGTGATACTTGGTATAGAATATCTAACCAAGTATGATGGGGTGATATCTTGCGCTAAGAGGATGGTTACGTCAACGAGTCCACAAGGAGAAAGAGTTGAGGTCAATGTTAGCATGCCAGCGGAAGCAGCAATCATGGTAAATCATTTGGAGGAGAAATCTTTGGAAAACATCAGAGTGGTATGTGAATACCCAAATGTGTTCCTAGAGGAATTACCATGTATTCCACCTGATCGTGATGTAGAATTATCTATTGAATTATTACCTAGAACTGCACATATATCAAAAAGTCCTTATAGAATGGATGTCAAGGATTTAGGTGAACTTAAGAAACAAATAAAAGAATTGTTAGAAAAAGGTTTTATCCGTTCGAGCTTGTCCCCTTAGGGAGCTCCAGTTCTATTTGGGGATAAGAAAGATGGTTCAAGAACAATGTCTGTTGATTATAGAAGCTTGAATGAAGTAACTATTAAGAACAAATACCCTTTACCTCGGATTGAAGGTTTGTTTGATCAGATTATTATAAGCGACAATGGAACCCAAGAAACCTTAAAGAAATTCATTTTGCAAGAAAAAACACAAACCCAAGAAACCTTAAAGAAATTCTTGAGACGGGCTCAAAATGAGTTCGGATTAAGAATCAAAAAGATTATAAGCGACAATGGAACAGAGTTCAAGAACTCTCAAATTGAAGGATTTCTTGAGGAGGAGGGCATCAAGCATGAGTTTTCTTCTCCCTACACACCTCAACAAAACGGTGTTGTGGAGAGAAAGAATAGAACTCTTATGGATATGGCAAGGACCATGCTTGAAGAATATAAGACATCATATCGGTTTTGGGCAGAGGCGATTAACACCGCTTGCTACTCCATCAACCAACTCTACCTTCACCGAATCCTCAAGAAAACATCATATGAACTCCTTACCGATAAAAAGCCTAATGTTTCTTATTTTAGAGTTTTTGGGAGCAAGTGCTTTATTCTTGTTAAGAGAGGTAGAAATTCAAAATTTTCTCCTAAAGCGGTAGAAGGCTTTTTACTTGGTTATGCCTCAAACACAAGGGCATATAGAGTCTTCAACAAGTCCACTGGATTAATTGAAGTTTCTTGTGACATTGTGTTTGATGAGACTAATGGCTCTCAAGTAGAGCAAGTTGATCTTGATGAGTTAAATGATGAAGAGGCTCCATGTATCGCGCTAAGGAACATGTCCATTGGAGATGTGCGTCCACAAGAACCCAAAGAACCCTCACAAGCACAAGATCAACCATCATCTTCCATACAATCATCTTCACCAACTCAAGATGAGAAACTAGATCAAGTTCAAGACAATGAGCCACCTCAAGAAGAACACATCGATCAAGGGGGAGATGAAGTAGATCAAGAAAAGGAGGATGAACAAGAGATACAAGATCAAAGACCACCTCATCGAAGAGTCCATCAAGCAATTCAACGAGATCACCCTGTTAACTCCATACTTGGTGACATTCAAAAGGGGGTAACCACTCGCTCTAGAGTTGCTCATTTTTGTGAACATTACTCTTTTGTGTCTTCTATTAAGCCATACAGGATAGAGGATGCACTTAGAGATCTAGACTTAGTGGTGGCAATGCAAGAGGAGCTCAACAACTTCACCAGGAATGAGGTATGGCATTTAGTTCCATGTCCTAACCAAAATGTTGTAGGTACTAAGTGGGTATTCCGCAACAAACAAGATAAGCATGGTGTGGTGATTAGGAACAAAGCCCGACTTGTTGCAAAAGGGTATTCACAAGTCGAAGGTTTGGATTTCGATGAAACCTATGCACCCGTAGCTAGGCTTGAGTCAATTCAAATATTACTTGCATATGCTACTTACCACGGATTTAATTTGTATCAAATGGATGTGAAAAGTGCCTTCCTCAATTGTTCTATCAAGGAAGAGGTGTACGTTGAGCAACCTCCTGGCTTTGAAGATAGTGAGTATCCTACACATGTTTATAAGCTCTCAAAGGCGCTTTATGGGCTCAAACAAGCCCCAAGAGCATGGTATGAATGCCTAAGAGACTTTCTTATCACTAATGGTTTTAAAGTCAAAAAAGCTGATCCTACTCTCTTCACTAAAACAATTGACAAAAACTTATTTATATGCCAAATTTATGTTGATGATATTATTTTTAGGTCTACTAACAAGTCATCTTGTGAAGAGTTCTTTTTGGAAATTCTCTTGTGCGCGGACCGTCTGGGCCCTTGCTGCGAACCGTCCATGACACTAGGGTGAGCCTCGGACAGGAAGACTACAAAAACAGCGTTTACACTGTGGATTGTCCGAAGGAGAAGCGAGCACCATCCGAGACCAAGTGCGGACTATCTGGCCTCAGGCGCAGACCGTCCGACCGTTGAAAAAATAGAAAAAACCTGAAGGTGACGGGTTTAGTAAAATGCATTTTTAGCGTCCTCACGGACCGTCCGAGGTGCACGGTCGGACCATCCGTGACTGCTCAGACTGACATCTGACGACGCATTAAATGCACTTGTAGCTGTTGATACAGCCGTTAATGCTGACCGTTGCGATTTCAAACGTTGATGTATAGGGGCGGACCATCCGGACTAAGAGCGCGGACCGTCCGCGGTCGGTAGAAAAGGAGCAATGGCTAAGAAGTGGTTGGTGGCTATAAATACAACCCCAACCACCTTCATTCAACACATCCAAGCACTCTACTCATACACATTCAATACAAGAGCTAGCAATCCATTCCAAGACATATTCAAAGCTTCCAATCTCTCCAAGTCCCATGATTAAGACAAGTGATCATTAGTGTTTAGTGACTTGAGAGAGTGTGATCTATGTTTCATTTGTTGCTCTTGTTGCTTGGCTTTCAATCGTGCTTTCTTCATCTCCTTCTAAACTCTCTAATGACTTGTAAAGCTAGCAAGAGACACCTAAGTGTGTGGTGATCCTTGAGATTAAGAAGAAGCACTTATCCAGTCTTAGTGATCGTTTGTGAGAGGGAAAGAGTTGAAAAAGACCGAGCCTTCGTGGCCTCCTCAACGGGGAGTAGGTTCATTGGAACCGAACCTCGAGAAACAAATCGTTGTGTTCATTTATGTTGATCTTCACCTTATGATTTTATTCTTTCTCTCCCCTCTCTCTAAGTTCTCTTGCTTACAATCTTTTGAGTTGGCTCCCAAAGTTATCCACATTGATTGAGCAACTCATAGCAAGATGAACTCCCTTCCGCACTCTATATTCATTATTATTTGTTTCTAATCCTAACACCTGGTGAAGTTCGTGTTTAAAGTTTATAATTTACAGGTTTCACCTATTCACCCCCTCTAGGCGACTTTCAATACCCATCAAGACCACCTTACAGTGGGGCCATGTTAGCTAAGTTGTACATGACTCAAATTTAGGGGTGTAATCAAATCGGATATAGACGGATATTAGTCGTTTAATATTTGTTTTCATTTTTCTTTAGGTTCGGATTGGATATGGATATTATCATGTTATGTAGAATAAGATTTGAATGGATATCGACATCTTAAATATCCAACTTTGGGAATACAGATACAGATTAAAATCAGATACAGATCATGTGAGCCTCAAAATGCCACCTTTTCAAGTGCTATATGATAAGGTAAAAGGAAAATGGGTCGTGATCCATTTCTATATTGGTTTTGGTGTTTGATGAACATCACAACTTATTGGACTAACTAGTTTGCTAAGTGTTTGATCACAGGATCAAAAGATTGAATTTAGAGGACCAAATGCAGAAATACAACTCAGACTTAGAGAAAGAGGGCATATTAAGAAGGAAATCGACTTTGGGCCGTTTCAATATTTTAATGAGTTTTTGAAGTCCCTAGCAACATTTTGTAACCTATTGGAACAATTGGAAAGGTCAAATTTAGAATTGAGCCAAAGCCTATGACTTAGAGTGTTCATATTGACTTAAGATATATATGTCTAAGTCATAGAAGTGCCCAATACACTAGCGAAATGAAGATAAGCAAGATATTCCCAAGTTGGATGTAACACCTTAAATCCATCAATTAAAATAATACATTATTAGTCATTAAAACTTAGTAGAGAGTAAAGTAAAATTTGAATCAAGTGCTTGATTTCATTTATTTTTGGGAGATTGATTTTTGTTTGCTAATAATTGGTTGCTGCTTTTATTAATACAATCCCTTTTATTCAAACCAATTTATTAATATATGGACTTTGTTCTAAAAATAAAATATTTTCATTATAAAAATTAATGGTAAATTTATTATGAAATTTTGGAAATATTTAAAAATATATTTATTATATTTTTAATGGATAACCTAAAAAAAGAAAAAAAAATAAAATTCGAAACCCTAACTTGGTCGGTCGAATTCGACCCATTACGACCCAACCGGCCTCCCCCTCATTTCCTCTTCCCTAGCCGCATGGGTGCTCGACTGCACCGCCGCCCCACGCCGAGCCGCCACCGCGTCCGCGCCCTCCCCGGCCCCACGCCTTCCACGTCGTGGCCGCTCGCCTCCAAGGACCGGAAACAACCGCCCTCTCCCCTTCCTCTCCCCCATTTTCTCTCCCATGAAACCGACGCCATTAATGGCTTTTGAAGCCACCGGCTAGCTCTCCCTCTCCCCCGACGTTTCCCCTCCTCCCTTCTCTCTATAAAGCCGACGCCGAGCCCCATGGATCCGGTTCCCGTGCCTCCTCTCTCTCGTTCACACTCATCAACGACCGGAGCCACGCCGCCGTTCGACGCTCACTGGAGCCTCTACTCGCCGTCAGAGTTGCCCGCAGTCGAGGACATCGCGCCCCGACGCCTCACTCACACCGACCGTCTCCCCTACTACCGTAATTGCGCCCCTGCTCCCTGGCCGACCCCCTACTCTTCAATTTTGTCCCTGCGGAAGAACTAGTGGAGCAAGGTTGAAGATGACACAAATTTTGTGTTCTATTTTCAAAACTATGTTTGATTTAGTTTAAGATTTCCTGCAGCGAATTTGTTGTTTAAATTTGTGTATGTTATGAAATCGAAATCATGCGAATGTTGAACGATTGGTATCAAGTGTTTGTGAAGGATTATTGTTTCTTTTATCTGTCACATTGTGTATGTTAATTTGTTTATGTTCGTTAAAATTTTTGGAGTTAGTTGTTTGGAATAAAGAATAAAAAGATATGGTAGACCTCATATTTGTAACAAAACCACTAGATGAGTAATTTCACGGCCTGATGAACTTTAGAGTTTTAGTCGAGATGTATATGCTCATATGTTCATATGCATAATTCATATTTACTAACAAATAACAGAGTTTCTATTAACATTGAAATATATAGGTAGTACCCATGTCCACCATAATCTAAACAGTATAGTTAAAATAGTAGTTTAATTTAGTTCTCTTAATACTAAAGTTATTTGGCCTTTAATTAACATTGTAACGACCATTATCATTTCCTTTCAGAAAGAAAGAATAAAACTAAAATGTGACCCATGTTTTATGATAGAAATAATAAATTAACAATTAATCCAATTCCATAGAGTTTGGTTTAATCTCTACATGTAAGTTATTTTATATGAATTTATAAATGCACTTTAATAGTCAATTTGCCATATAGATTTCACTATCTCAAAACAAAATTAGTATTTTATGTCATAGCAAATGAGATGGATGTAGATATGAGTAGACTTATATTATAGCTATAAATCAAGTTCTATTTTAGACATCTTCCTTTTATAGGTATTATTTGTATGGTGTATGTTTATTTATGTAATGGTGTATGTTTATTTATTGGTGTATGTTTTCTTTTTATATGTACGATGTATGAATCTATATTAGAAGCTGATTTCGTGGTTGAGGACCCAAATACATTTGAGGACGACTCGCATGACACTTTTGATCAAGGCAAGTGGATTCTCCCTCTGATTTCTTATTGTACCCAAATAACCCATTCAATAAGATTTATTTTTGGAATTGTGCATAATTTTGATGGGTTTTTCCTAAATAGGATTACCTAGAAATACCAACCTTATTACTTGATTTACCTGGGATTAATACTATGCTTAGTAGTTATGCTATTGCTTAGCTTTATCAATATGATTTCACTTTTTAAAGATATTATTGTTCCGGAGATGAAATTTATGCTATTGATGTTAATCCGATGATTAAACAAGAACATTTTGTATTAAACAGAACATGGAGTGACCACCAAGGATAACAGTGCAACCACGAGTGCTATCATGACTCTGGCTTTGGTAAATAGCTTTATAGACTTAGTGCTTAGCAACCCCACCTAAAAGATGGGCAAGAGGGGCGGCAGTGGTTTGGTGGCAGCTCATGTTAACATGGGATGGTAGTCTTGGCTAAGGTACCTCACCCAGAGGGTCACCAATACTGACGTGGAAACCTTAGCGGGTAGCTTTGTACTAGGGATATTTTGTGAAAGCCTCATAGTGGATCCCTAGCCATTCACCTCGGAGTGTTTAAGGGTCCATACAGCCTAGGCTAGAGGGGATACACGACTTGTGGGTAAAGTTGTACCACCTTTGCAGAGTGTAAAACTGGTATATCAGTCGTGCTCACAGTTAAGAGCAACCTGGACCCTCACATAATAATTGAACTTAAAGATGGAGACTAAATCATGATCCCGTGGTTTTTAAGTGGTTTGTTTAAGTGATTTCACTTAAGTGTTTTTAGATATACTCATATGCTCATGATTAATTGGAATTTTTGGATAGTAAGATAGGTGTTGTTAATAAAATATTGACCAACTAAAATGCTTACAACTTAACCATAGACTACCTTGTTAACCTTGCATAATTCCTCCCATTTGCTGAGCCCCCACTGTAAGTGAGCTCACCCCTTGCTAAATTTTTGATTAGAAGGTGATGAGGAAGACTTTGATAAAGATGTTGACGAGTACTGAGTCTAGTGACGCTTCGGTCATCTTTCTATGGGAGATTGCCCATGTTTTTTCTGTTGTACTTTGATGATAATACTGTTTAAGCCTCTTAAGTCTGGATGATGAATAAAGTTATTATACTCTCTTTTATGCCTTTATTTCATTGTCTTTTGATATATTACACTTGTGACTTCAACATATATGTGGAAAATATATCCTGGCACACATATGCTATGCATTCGGTTTCGCCCCTAAAACCGGGTGTGACATTGGATAAGCTTAAGCTTCTCTGAGTGCATCAGATAGATGTCTGGTGTGCACCATACATGGCAATCAGGGAGCATGTTTTTGGGACTTTGGATCGAACAATCCTTCGAACTCGGCACATAGAGAGCTTGTAAATTGGACTTCAGCAACTGTACACACCGGACATGTATGGTGTGCCACCGGACAAATAGTGCACCCAATGATCAGAGGCAAAGATCCAATGGTCAGCAGACGTGGCGCTGACATGTCATGTCCTATGAGATTTGAACAAGGTTCGGTGCTACATGATAGCTGACAACTTTTTAGAATGGCTACTAACAGGACAATGCAATAATGTCATGTCTAGTGTGACCAGATTCTAAGAAGAATTGGTAGTGGACTTCAAACAACTATATAGGCTTTGGGAGCCTATAAGTATGACACCAACTAGTTGATACACGATCCATGAGCTAAGTAACAAAGCCTACAGGCTAGAGAAACACCTCCAAGTGATCCAAGTGCTCGAAGTGGCTCAAATGTAGTAGTGAGCTTAGTGATAGCCATGCTTTATGAGAGAAGTGGTTGAGCACTTGTGTTGAGCTAAAGCATGGAGTGTGTTGTGATCATTGTAATTTGGAGTTAAATGTCCATTGAGATTATGAAGCGGCCAAGAGCCTCCAAGTTGTGTACAACCTTGCAGAGACTCCATCTCACCATTGAGCAACGAGAAATGAACTCAACTTTGATCTTAGTGACCACTTGAGTGATGAAACGATTGAAAGTGACTTGGTCCTTAGTGGACTCCACAATAGAGACATATGTTTCTTTGTGAAACTCAACTTCGCTAAAACAAATCATTGTGTGTCTTTGTGATTTCATTCTTTGATTTGCTTTGCCCTTTCCTCTCTAAGTTCTTCTTGCACTAATCTTTGTTTACATCCTACATTGTCACTAAAGTTCATTCCACACTTATATTTGTTAGCAACATATCACAAGTATTGAAATTATACTTACTCGTATCTAATCCCTCTTGTTCTAAAACTAAAAGTTATAATTCTCGGATTATATTTTGTTGTTTGAGTTAAAATTTTAGGTTTCACGTATTCACCCCCTGTAGGAGACTTTCAATTGGTATCAGTGCCTGACACTTTATTTTGGGTCTAACAACCTGAAGTGGTGTCAAGGGAACAATCCGAGAAGAATAAGACGGTCCTGACGGAGGATGACAATGAGAAGGAAGAAGAGTCCGTCTACTCAGGCTCAAAGAAGTCGCACAAGACAAAGGATTCAAGAGAGCCCAAGAAAAAGATTATGATCTCCAATAATGACGACACCTTCACGTTAAGCTCAAGTAGCAAGGAGCCAAGGAGGAAGTCATTTACACCATGTGACAACATAAAAAGAAATTGGTTTAATCTAATATTTCGCATGTCATTCAATTACAATTGCATTCCTTCAAATACTACTACCCTTGTAACCTAAACAATAAAACAAAAACACTAAGCCCCGTTTGTTTCCTTTCATTTTAAGGAATTGGAATCTTACTATTAGAATATGCTATTTTTTAGAATGTGACATTCCACCACTTTCCAAAGTTATCATATAAGCCTATCTCAAATTTATGGGGTGAGAGATAGAAATTGATTCTATAGATTTACATGCTATTTTTCCGATGTACAACTTATAACACACTCTTCTACTTGCTTCGTTATAACATGAATGTAGTATATAACTATCTCTATTATATGATTTAAGATAATATATAAATATATTACATATATAAATATATGAACTTAATTAGTTTTATCTAAATTATAATTATTAAAATGGAATTTAATTCCAACAAAACAAAGGGGGCCTAAGAAAAGATCTATTTTACGAATTATCGAATCCAACTACAAATACCTAATAAATACTACAATATACGATGTCATACGAATTCTATCAGTAAGACAAACTAAGAAATTAAATAATCATTAATAATTAATTTAGAAAAAATTATATCTGAATTATAATAATATCAACTAAAGAAATTGGTAGACTTTAACATAATCAGTTACGACAAGCAAAAAATCGAGCAAAGCTTTGTCGCTTCAGAGCTCCCTAACCCCTAAAGCCCTCGCAAAATTTTCTCTAGATTCTGAAGGTTCCAAATAACACAAATGAGAGAGGGGAGAGTTTATATAAATGGGGGACCTACCGCCAATCCGCCACCCATCGAGTGGCGGGCTCTCTGCCACTCGCCCATGAAGTAGCTAGCTCTCTACCGCTCGGACACTGAGCGACAGATCGTCTGGCGCTATCTTTCCAAGCGACATGAACATGCTTTTGGAAACAAAAATAAATAATTTACAAAAAAAAGGTTCTTGCCTCTCTCCCATGAGACGGCAGATACCGAAAGCCGTAATTTATAGAAGTCGAGATATAGAATTGAAACTTCATTGATTTCAGAATACAAAAATAAAAAAGATACAACAACAGGGTGGTGTGCCTCGACAAGAACTAGGTTGTGGGCCCATTAAATCTCGGGGACCCTAGCTCCTTTAAGGCCTCATTTGTTTCTGTCTGTTCGGGCCGTTCCAGGTAGGGGTGGGTAGAAAATCCGATACCCATCCATTACCCAAATCTGAACTTATACCTGTTGGTCACTTGTTCTTAAATATTATAGATCAAGAACAAGGTAACATAATTGTTAATGATTAAAGGTCTTCGTCTTTCAAATTATTATTTTATTTTAAATATAATGATTTTCAGAAGAAGGTCATGAAAGACATACCTTTATCCTCTTGATATATAAAATATGAATACAAATATAAATAAGAATGTAGAAGAACGTAAAAAATAAAAGATAATGATCTAGTCCTTATAATTTATTTATATCCGTATTCATATACCATAATTAATATTAATGATATTTATAATACAATGGTACCTTCGGTTCGCCAGAAGGTGAGGATGCAAAGATGACGCGATAGAGAGAAATTATAATCCAGCGTGAACAGTACGGGTACTGTTTATCTATTTATAGATGCGGGACGCAGCCCGGACACAATTACATTTATGTCCCCGACATTTACATGCAATCATAATGCGAGTGATCAAGGACTAAATAGTCTTTTTCCCTTAAGTCGGTGACGACCTTTGGCTTCGTCATAATACTAAGCCGAAGCTTCTTCAGTCATAGCTTTGGCTTCCCTCCGTATCATGTCGTGTATGCCTTTGTATTATCTTGTTGAAGGTGTTTTTGCCTTGAGGACCTTCGGCGAGGAGGAAGACCCTAAATAGTAGCCCCTTCGCGGTGCTAGATCATTTTTCGTAACGAGCTCGATCCGCGAAAAACACGAAAGCTTTGAAATGCCGAAGGTCCGAAAAACACCTTCCCTGAGCTCGTTGTCGGGAAACGATTAAAATATTCCAATCGTTGGGCGGTCCACCGTTTAGTCAATGTAAGCGGTATGACACTTCAGCTTCTCCCCCTACAACACTATATAAACAGACGGGTTAGTGAGGAGTTAGCACAGCATTCATTGCTATCGCGCCGTTGTGTTGTTAAAATTTTTAACCATAGCCAAAGCCCCCTGTGCTGTATTTTCAAGCGAGCACTTCGTCACCTAAGATCAGCATCGGCTTAAAGAACCTAAACACACAAATGGCCAGGGTAAGATCCACTGCCAGGGTGTCTCGTAAAGTAGAGGAGACTGAGATCGCCAAAATGGCACCAATTTCAGAAGTAATGAAACGATCAGGTCTGGTTGTATCAGAGGAAGTTACTGCCGAAGGTGCCTCTAATAACGAAGCTGAACAAATTGTAGCGGGAGACAATAGTGACAATGAAAGTGAAGATAACAGTATTCTAAGCCCAACAAAGCCTAGCCACATTGAGTTTGGGAAATCTACTATAACAGAAGATGACATAGTTATGATGAGGAAACTTGGCTATTTTGGGGAGGCTGAGAGCAAGCTTGTCCAGTTTGCTGGGGAGGAAATAGTTCCAGAGCCAAAAGAGGACGAAGTTATCGTTTTCCCTTAAATGACATGATAGGGGAAGTTTTAAAGAACTTTGAGATATACCTTCATCAGTTGACACCCAATGTTATTGTTAGGCTCAGTGTTTTTATATGGGCTCTCTGAAGCCAAGGTATGGACGCTAATGCCGAAGCTTTTTGCCGGGTACATGAACTGCACTATCAGACGAAGGCCAGGGCAGATGGTCTTCATAAGAACTTCGGTTGCTACAACTTTGCATATAGAAAAGATACAAAGGCTCCAGTGATTGGCTATCGCACCAAATGGCCAACCGGGTGGACAAATGAATGGTTTTATGTGAAAGCAGATGAGAGGAGAAGGGAGAAGCTGATGAGTGATGACTATGGTCATGAAGCCCATGAAATTAAGCTTCGGAATGACCAGGCCCTTGTGCCATATGCAACTTGGCTCCCCATGCCAGGTAGCCGAAGTTGAGTTTAGAGTGGTAGCTACCGAAATTAGTGCTAGGGACCTAGTACAATAATATTTGGCAAACAAGACATTTCCAACTTCCAGCGGTTAGGGGATGCCGAAGAAGAAAGAAGGGGGAAAAAGCATGAGCTTGTATGGCTCCCCTACCGTTTTAAATTTGAGAAACAATTCAAGAAACCTTGCAACGAGTGGCTGGTGATGATTGAGACCATGTGCAATAAGATACTTGGTAATTATACCAAAAAAGAAGATCAATTGATGACTGCCGCCTTTCGGCACCTAGCCAAAACGAAGGCTGAACCGTGTTATGGATGCCTTAAACTTCGATTATCCTGACTATGAGAAGCTCGACGAAGGAGCCGAAGGGATCAAAAGAAAAAGAATAGTCAGCATTCTGAGTAGGCAAGCTGCCCGATTAATAAAGGAAGATGAAAAAGCTTTGAAGAAACCAAAAACAGCTCAAGAGCTAAAGATGGCAACTTCTAAGAAGCGAAAGCTTAGCATAGTGCCTTCTTCTGAGCCGAAGGCGGGGGAAGAGGCTCCTTTGACGCCCTCTGCTGCCGAAGTAGCAGAAAGTCTAAAGGTAATGACTGACTCCCCACCCATCAAGCTGCTAAGTCCACTGGGATCAGAACTGACACAATTTTTACAGAAAAAAGGACAACCTTCAGCTGCAGAGGAGAAAGTGAAAGAACCAAAGAAACGACGAATAGTAAATGTGATGCAAGCCATTGAACGCACACCGCCTTCAGCTTCGGCAGCTAAGACCATGACTGCTATGGGTGCCGAAGCTAAAGCTGCTTCTGCTATCGAAGCCAAGGACACCAGTGAAGCCGAAGCTACAATGTTGGATATTGACAGGATTATATCAGATGTAGTTAAAGATGTTATTGCAGAGGAGGACGTGGCCACAGCGCCAGATAAAGAAAGGGGAATTGATTCCGGTCTTTCGGGCGAAGAAGATTTTGACCTTCGGCACCTGGGCGGTCAGGAGCTTTTGGAAGAAGAAAAATTGGAGCTAAAGGAATTTGCCATGTCGTGCGGATACCAACCGGGAGCTTTGATCTTTGGCGGGGTTGATGAGGAGATCTTAGGGTGTATCCGTGACCACGCCGGGGCAAAGATAGCCGACACTTTATCAAAGAGTGTCGGCTTCCTGAAGCTAGAAACTGATATCAGCTGCTAGCGACGGCAACATATTGTCGGTAGCTTATTTTATTCTAACTTCAAGGTGAGGCATGCGACTAAGTTATTATTATTATCTTTGTGGTGAATTAAATGTTCTGACTATAACTTACTGTTGTAGAGCATGCTGCTAAGCAAAGCATTGAAAATGCAGCAGGATAATGAAGATAGAAAAATGAAATTATAATTGAAGGCTTGGAAAATAAGATAAAAGATCTTGAAGCTTCTCTAGAGAAGAAGGATTTCCTGCTGCAAGCGGTCGAAGGCTCCCTCACGGAAGCACAATCTCAAAACACTAAATTAAGCGAGGAACTTGACAGTGCTCGAATAATTTTGAACGAAAAATCAGAGCGCTTCGACCAAGAAATAAAAGAATTGCAATCAAGGGCTGAAGTCGAAGCTGAGAAAAATTCGAAGCTTCGTGAGTCTATGAAAGACCTTCGGAACAAGTTCACGGACTTTGCCACCTGCTGCGTAGACCGACTAAAAGAAATATTCAACTCAGTTGGGACTGCCTCTGAAGAAATTACCCCTTTTGCTGAAGATATCCCCAAGGCCTTCGAGCATATTGAAAATGAAGTTGAAGCTCTCGATGAAGTTATAGCTGGGCACAAGGATTTGTGTGCTCTGTTAGCTTCTCGTGGCACAACTGCTGCGTTTTTGAAGGCCGAATGCACTCATGCAAAAACGGTTAACAAGCCAACCTTCAGCCTTTCAATGTTAGATTTGGTTGATATTCCTGCTGAAGCCCAAAGCATCGGCAATAGGTTCATTACTCAAATTTTGGCAAAGGGCGGGCGCGAGCTAGCTGGAGACGAAGCTTGGAAACTGCTTAATTTAGTATGAAGCTTTTATCTTTTTACCTTGGTTTACCTTTATTGAATTGTTGGTCGCCTTATACTTTTATCTATCTACAGGATGGTGGTGCCGAAGATCGTTAGACTGAAGCATGTGCCGAAGGTCCTGAAACTAGGATTCCCTTCTTGCATTTACCTATAGATAAACTTAGACTTATGTTTGGCAAAAGATTTTAATCGACATTTGAGCAGAATATTGTACATATTTATCCATACCTTGTAATATAATCTTACCTCTTCGTCTATGTATGAATTGCTTTGCTATGGAAGAAACCAATACTTTCAAATTTTGAGCCAAAGGAGAAAAACACCTTCCTTTCTTTTCGTTCACATCAAAGCATTTTTCATTAAAGACGAAGTGCCTCCACACACGATGAACTTTTCTCTGGGACGAAGCATTTTCGTATTCAATGAAGCATTTTGTCACCATAGAGAGGCACCATCTTTTTTTCTTCTATCAACGCCTGGGCTTCGTGTCATGATGATGATGATGATCCTATGAATGTCTAATGAATGCTTATATGAATGCAAAAATGATGTGATGAGATATGCAAATGTATGTCACAAACACACACAACACCACACCCAGACTCTGCATCTCCTTAGGAACGACTTTGGAGTCTCTTCACCTTTTACTTAGGTGGTATTTTAGCTCTGCATCCCCTTAGGAACGACTTTTGAGCTTCTTCATCTCTGATTTAGGTGGTATTTTGGCTCTACATTCCCTTAGAAACGACTTTTGAGCTTCGAAACTTACTCTGCGCTCCCTTAGGAACGACTTTTTGAGCTTCGGAACTTACTCTGCCCTCCTTTAGGAACGACTTTGTAACTCCACCTTTTACTTGGGTGACATTTTAGCTCTGCATCCCATTAGGGATGACTTTTGAGCTTTTCCTTGTCTTTTTGCACTCGATGGTGCGGATTCTGTTGTTACATGTTACATTCTTGAGAGAATTTGGCCCTTTTATTACATAGGGCTGAACAAGAAAAATTGAAAATTACAACCTATGGCCCCATTAAAAACCTTTCCCCCCTCTTGAAAGGAAAAGGGTACCATAGGGAAAAAAGAAAATTACATCAATTAAACATAATATCGCCGAAGCTCATCCGCATTCCAAGACCTGGGTATGTCGTTGCCGTTCATATCCTTCAGCCTATAAGAATCGGGTCTTGATGAAGATACCACCAAGAAAGGGCCTTCCCATTTGAGCTGAAGCTTCCCTACTGTATCGGGGTTAGCCACTCTTCGAAGCACTAAAAGACCTGGCTTGATGTTTTTCAATCTAACTTTTCTGTCATGCCATTTTATTGTTTCAGCTTGGTATTTGTTGATGTGCTCTATTGCTTGAAGCCTGGTCCCTTCTATGGTATCTTTTGTTACTTGGCAGTTACTTTCATCTTCTGTCGAAGCTAGGGTTCTTATTGAACCCGTTCTTGCTTCTTCCGGTGTTATTGCTGCATCGTCGAACAGAAGCTTGAATGGAGTAGACCCTGTTGACCTTGATACAGCAGTGTTGTGGCTCCAAACCACCTTTATTAATTCGTTTGGCCACTTTCCTTTAGGCTAATTGAAAATTGACTTCATTATTCCTATCATTATGATTTTGTTTGCCCTTTCTACCAACCCATTTGACTTAGGATGCCTCACTGATGCAAAGTGTATTTTTGTACCAATTTGGCTACAAAAAGACTTGAAAGTCTCAGCATCGAACTAGGTTCCATTATCAACGGTGATAGCTTTCGGTACGCCGAAGCGACAAATGATGTTTTGCCAGAAGAATTTTTGTACTGTGGCCGATGTTATTGTAGCCAAAGGCTTTGCTTCAATCCACTTAGAAAAATATTACACCGCCACCATAATATATTTCAAGTTGCCTTGTGCTGGGGGAGTGGTCCTAACAGATCCAAACCCCATCTTTGCAGTGGCCAAGTTGGTTGTATTAGTTGAGTCAAAGACAAAGGTTGCTTCTAATCTCTGTCATATCTTTGACAATTTTCACATTTTTGTACCAATTCTACTGCATCCGAAGCTGCCTAAGGCCAGTAGAAACCTTGTCTGAAAACTTTCCCTAGCAGAGGTCTAGACCTAATGTGGGCTCCGCATATTCCTGTATGTATCTCCTTCATTAGTTCTTGTCCTTCGGTTCTGGACAAGCATTTTAGCAATGGAGAGCAAACTCCGTGCTTGTACAATTCCCCTTCTATTATGACATATGGCTTTGTCCTTGCCTCCATCCTTTTGTTGTAAGCTTCGTCATCTAAAAAACTGTTGCCCTGGAGGAAGGATACAATTTCGGTCCTCCAATCTTCACTATGCATAGGTAAAATTGTGAGCACTGCTCTTTCCATGAGCTCGACCGAAGGTGCTTTTATTGTTTCAAAAAATACTTCCGAAGGTAAAGGGAGCCCCTATGCCGCTGATTTAGCTAATAAGTCTACATGCTCGTTTTCTCCCCTTAGCATATTTTTTACAGAAAATCCTTCAAAAGAGGCTTCCAACCTTCGAACTGCATCTAGATACTTTTCAAGTTTTGGGTCTCTTGCCTTACAGCTTTTGTCCACATGATCCGAGATAACTTGTGAATCGGTCTTGAGGATCGCCCTTCTTATTCCCATTGCCTTTAGCTTCCGAAGCCCCAAGAGAAGAGCTTCATACTCGACAATATTATTTGTACAGCTGAAGTCCAATTTTATTGCATAACATGTTCTGACTTTGGAAGGTGCAACTAGGACAGCAGCTGCCCCTGCACCGAAGGTCCCCCAAGACCCATCATAAAATATTGTCCAAGCTTCGGCATCTTTTATTGTTTCTTCATCCTGAGCCCCTGGCGTCCAATCAGCAATGAAGTCTGCTAACGCCTAAGATTGTATTGAAGATCTATGTACATAATCAATGGTGAATTCATTGAGTTCTGCGGCCCATTTTCCGACCCTTCCTGTAGCTTCTCATTTCCTCATTATGTCCTTCAAGGGTTGTGATGAAGGTACTATTACGTGATATGCTTGGAAATAGTGTCGAAGCTTTCTAGAGGCCATCAATACAACATACAGAACCTTCCCTAATTCTGTGTAATTTTTCTTTGATGGGATGAGTACTTCGGAGATGAAGTATATCGGTGCTTGCTTTTTTATTTGTCCATCTTGCTTCTCCTGTACAAGTGCTGCACTAACCACAGCATGGGAGGCAGCCACATATAGAAGTAATGGGGTCCCTGATGAAGGGGGGTTAGAGTTGTTAGATCTATCAAGTATTGCTTCAGCTCCTCGAAGGCCTTTTGCTGAGCAGGACCCCATTGGAAGACTTCGACTGATTTCAATATTTCAAAGAAAGGTAAATTCCTTTCTGCTGATCTTGAAATGAATCTATTTAATGATGCTAGCCTTCCTGCTAACCGTTGAGCCCCCTTTTTTGAATTTGGCAGCTCCATCCGAAGGATGGCTTCGATTTTGCTCGGGTTAGCTTCAATGCCCTTTGTCGATACCAGGCAACCAAGAAACTTCCCTTCTTCACTCTGAAACACATTTTTCTGGATTCAACTTGAGACCAGCTTGTCTGAAATTGGCAAATATTTCTTGCAAATCAACAACATGATTTTCTTGCTTTATGCTTTTTACTATAATATCATCAACATATGTCAGCACATTTCTGCCAATTTGGGAGTGGAGAACTTTGGCAGTCATTCCGCTGAAGCTTCCTCTAGCATTCTTGAGCCCCTAAGGTATCCGAAGGTAGAAATAGGTGCCATTAGGAGTTATGAAGCTTGTCTTCGGCTCATCCTCCTTTTTCATCCAGATTTGGTGATAGCCTGAGTAGCAATCCAATAAGCTCATGAGTTCTGAAGTAGCTTCTGCATCTACAAGGGAGTCTATTCTTGGAAATAGAAATTCATCCTTCAGACATGCCTTGTTGAGATCTGTAAAATCAATACACATCCTCCATTTTCCGTTGGCTTTATTTACCATGACTGTATTGGCTAGCCACTCTGGGTATGTTACCTCTCTAATAACACCGGCAATTAGAAGTCTTTTAACTTCATTTCGTGCACCTTTGGCCTTGTCATCAGACATTTTCCGAAGTCGCTGCTTCCTTGGTCTGAAGGACAAGTCTACATTGAGTGAGTGCTTGATGATGTCCCTATTAACACTACAGAGATCATTGGCTGTCCAAGTAAAAACATCTTTGTTGTTAAACAAGAACCTTAGTAAAGTCTTTTCCTGCTCATCAGATAACTAAGACCCTAGCAGCATTTTTGCTCTGATATGTCTTCACACAAAAGTATAGGCTTTGGCTGATCTGCCGAAGCAGCTTTTTCTCTTTTATGCTTATACTATTGCTACGCTTTGGTTTCATCTATGTTATGAATAGCCTTCGAATATGTCCAACTTCCTTCGGCTCTCCTAGCAGCTTCTTGAGTCCCATGCATAGCAATTGGTCCTTGTTCCGATAGTATCTTCATGCAAAGGTATGCTGGGTGGAGTATAGCTTCGAAGGCATTGAGTGTCCCTCAACCAATGATTACATTGTATGGATACTCCATATCAACAATATCAAAAACAACCTGCTCTGTCCTTGTGTTGTGAACGTAGCCGAAGGTGACCGACATTGTTATCTTGCCAAGTGCCATAATCTGTTTTCCTCCGAAACCACAGAGAGGGTGCGTTGCATCATGTATCTTGTCATCTGGCTCTTACATTTGCCTGAAAGCCTTTGCAAAGATGATATCCGCTGCACTGCCTGTGTCCACCAGGACATTGTGGACCAGAAATCTCTTGACAACATAAGATATGACCATTGCATCGTTGTGAGGATAATCCTTAAGCTGAAGATCTTCCTGAGAGAAAGTGATTGGAATGAGACCATTTGGACTTGATAAAGGGTCCTTGCACCCCAACATGATGTACCCTTCTTTGTGCTTCTTTCTTCTGCCTCTTGTTATCTGGTTCAGAAGTTGAACCACCTGTGATCGGGAGCACTAGCTTTGTAACCGAAGGTTGGTTGCTTTGCAGAGCCATCGTCATAGTTGTGGAAGTGAGTTCACCGGAGGTGGGCGCCAATGTTGGTCACTTGTTCTTAAATGCTATAGATCAAGAACAAGGCAACACAATTGTTAATGATTAAAGGCCTTCGTCTTTCGAAGAATTATTTTCTTTCGGATATAATGATCTTTAGATGAAGGTCATGAAAGACATACCTTCATCGTCTCGGTATATAAAATATGAATACAAATATAAATAAGAATGTAGAAGAACGTAAAAGAATGAAAGATAATGATCTATAGTCCTCATAATTTATTTATATCCGTATTCATATACCATAATTAATAGTAATGATATTTATAATATAATGGTACCTTCGGTTCGCCAGAAAGTGAGGATGCAAAGATGACGCGAGTGAGAGATTATAATCAGTGTGAACAGTACGGAGTTACTGTTCATCTATTTATAGACGCGAGATGCAGCACAGACACAATTACATTTATGTCCCCGACATTTACATGCAATCATCATGCGTAGTCTTTTTTTCCCTTAAATCGGTGACGACCTTCGGCTTCGTCATAATACTAAGCCGAAGCTTCTTCAGTCATAGCTTCGGCTCCTCTCCGTATCATATCGCGTATGCCTTTGTATTATCTTGCTGAAGGTGTTTTTGCCTTGAGAACCTTCGATGAGAAAGAAGACCCCAACAATACCCGATCTACCTAAACCTGATTTACTTGAACAACCCGAAATTATTATATATTATTTGTGCTATTGGTGTTCTGACCTGAAATATATTAGCTGGCTCCTGCATGGTTCGGGAACGCCTTTGTCGCGCAGTCCGGCCATGGGAAGTCGGTGTAAGACTGTCTTCAACGCTTGCCCCTACCTCCTTCCCTTAGTGCATGTATGGGCTACAAGGTGACGCTAAAGCGTTCAACGCTTGCCCCTAGTGCCTCCCCTATATGTGAAAATGCTGGTGTCGGAAATAGTACACCGCTATATCTAGAGGTAGCACAAGCGCCTCCCTTGCCTCGGTTTCTGTGCACAAAAATATTTATTAGTTGGGAAAAAATTGATAATAAATGGTGAATAGGTATGGAAAATGGTATTTTATGATTATAGTGGGGTATAAGGGAAGGATTTAGGGGGAATCGTTGTACAGAGTGAAGATATAGAGGGGAAGAGAATGCTGACGTGACACGTGAGTGAGATATAAGGGGAGAAATTTAGGGATAACCGCTGAACACAGTCTAATGGTACATGGGTAATGGCGTTTGGCGTCTACAGCTTGCTGCAGGCTAGCGGGCGCCCACACGCTGCCCAACACGGTGTCCACCTTGAACACGGTCAGCCGACAACTCAGCTCTAGCAGGTGCTTGCCCCACGATGACCACCCACTTCTTCTCTATGCCAGCTAAGCTAGCTAGTGTGCCCCTATGGCCCTATCCCTTGAATTAACGGCACCCGTTGTAGTGTAGTGATCGAATAAATTCGGATTATCCGAACCACCTGATTTTTATAGGTACCTGGAATTTTAGGTACACGTTTATTTGGTTACACTTCGGATACCGGTTTCTAAAACCTAAAATTTAAAAAATACGATTTACCATACCTGAAATTTTCGAGTAATCCGAATACGCACCTCTAGTTTAAGGCCTCTTTCTTGGTGAAAAAAAATCATCCAATTTGAAATCTGACCATGTCTCCTCTCCCTTAGCTGTTCGTTTCAACCCGAATTAAACACAAAAGCGGTCTGGTTCAAAGTTTTCCATTCCTCCACGGTCAAATAGAAATTCTAGTCCCTTACTATCGGTATCAAATCCTGGGCTAGATTGAGTGGTCCACGTTTCCGGTGCCTTCCCATGCCAAACGGGGCCTAATTCGTTTTTTCCCTGGCCCGTAGTATTCCGTATATGAGTAATTTGTTTTGCTCCCATAAGGCCTCGGAATGGTGATGATCGCGGCCTCAAAATGTGTAACCTGGACAGCTGTATCACCGTGACGCAATCATTGTGTATGATGTATGATCACGTAACTTCAAATCTGCAGTCGGTTTTGGTTGCACGTTATATGTTGTGCTCTAAGCCTTTTCAATTTCTCTCCTGACATCAATCTTCATTGCAGATTAGGGTCGTCGAGTATGTTACCTACGAACTTTTGTATTTTTCTTGGTTGTTTTTTCCTCATTCATTACATTTATCGTAGTTGGAACCGTCGAAGTTGTGTGTGTGTGTTTTTTTTCATTCGGCAAAAGTGTAATTATTGACCGTCTCGCTCCAGTTTTTGGGTACCATCAAAGTTTTTTAAATTTTGAGATTCTTGTCAGACACCAAAAAACTTCATTTTAGAATGTCAAGATTTTTCACCAAATAAAATACATTATATGACGTTTTTATAAATTTATTAAAGCTTGCTTCAGTTAGGGTGTGTTTAGTCCAACTGTAGATTCCTAAAAATCTAATTCTAGCTACGAGTTATGAGAAAGTTGTTGCGAGCTGATGGATGTAAAAAAGTTAAAAGTTTTCTGGTTGAAACAGTATTAACTATAGATTCTGTAAAAGTGTGTTGGTTTGGCAGTTTGGCAGGAGGGACACTATCAAAGCCTCTCAAACGAGCCGATTTGAGAGCATGTCATCACTGGCAAGGGTGCAGTACGCCAATGTCATGAGGGTCCTATACCCGCAGCGCTAGGACCATATGTTGTTTCTATAGTCATGATCAGTCCAACACATAAATGTGTCCTACACAAGTAGTATGTATAGTAGCGATAACGGTTAAAGGGATAGGTGTTGCACTGTCGTCTTCTATTCTATGGGGATGGAGCCCCAAAGTCACCCAACATCAAAGTGGGGGCTGAATAGTTGTTGAAGGGGGCAACATCAGATTTAGGTAACGTGGATGTTAAACGATGAGCATCGTTGAAGGGTCAATGAGAAAGAGAAAGAATGGTTTAGGGATAAGAAAACCATGTTGCCAACCTATGGAGTCGGGTGCAGGGGGCCGTGATAATTCTATTAGCCGCTGGGAGGTGCAATCGGATGAGAATCGGGTGACGAGTCGGCGGAAGCCTGTGAATAGAAAATAAAATAATTTGGTCCTATAAATAGTGGCAATTAGGTACTACTTTAAAAAATCTGGATGATAAAAATATAGAAAACCAAGGTAGAAGGAATCCGTAGAATTTTTTGATGTTAAGTTACTGTAGGGAGGACCTACAATATTTTTATTATTTCTTGGCCAAATATGAGTTGTTTACATGATGGGAACAAAGACACTACGATACAGAGTACTGAATCCAATTGCTAATTTTATCACTTATCTCTAGTTTAACTCGGTGACACACGAGACTTATTTCTCTTTTAAACGTTTCCCGACACGCATCCACAGTGGGCGGGGTCTCGTTGAATATCCAATTATTCCTGCTTTTCCAAATGCACCAGCACATAATGATGATAATTTTCATTCTCCATGGTACTTTCTATCTCATTCTAATCCTCAACAAGGTATTGATTAGATCCACTGTTCTTGGCGGTGTGATGCCTATTAGGAGCCAGCATCTTCTAGCAAAGTTGCATCTGAAAAAAGATGAAGAACCGTCTCTTCGAGTTAGAGGATACAATTGTCACAAGTGTAAGAGTCCAGTGGCATAGATCGATGCCTGAGGATTGAACGAGTATTTAGTCTATCTTTAAGTAGTAACCAAAAAAAGACCTTGTGTTTAGGTTGACATTTTGTTTTCCATAACCAGGAAAAGATGGGGTGAGTCCACTGGTTACCAGACATATAAGTATAGGCCTTCTGCAAAGAAAACAGGCTGGAGGAACCATTGCAGAGCCATTTGTCTCTCTGGTCATGTTGCGAAAGATTTGCCAACAAGTCTTGTAAAACATGAAACTACTCGAATGCTTCAACAGACAGAGGAATGTGAAACATCTCATGTGAGGCTGTCGTTCTTGCTTGGTGAATAGTGATGTCTTTGTTGAAAGCCAAAGACCAAAGTTCTGGGTAACTTGCAGACTTGCACATGCCATCCTAGTTGTCATGCCACAGTAGGGTTGTTTTTCCGTCCCCAATCTCCACCCGGGCTAACTCTTTGTAGGATTCTTGAATTTTAAGAATGTCTCTCCACCAGAATGAGCCTACTAACTTATCTGAAGGAAGCGAGTTGCTATAGTGGTTGGCCCAGATTATGTTGATCCACGGAGTGTCAGCTCTGTTATAAAATTTGTGAAGGTTCTTCATAAGGAGGGCTTTGTTTTGTAATTCTAGATTTATAACTCCAAGCCCCCCCCTAAGCTTTTGGTTTGCAGACTGTTTTCCATGCTACTTGAGGGGTTTTCTTTGCATTTATATCTGCTCCTCTCCATAGACAGTGCCTTCTGAATTTATCAATATGCTTAATCACCGATTTTGGAAGCTTAAGGGTGCACATGTAATATGTTGGTAGAGAGGAAAATACCGCGTTAACCATTTGCAGTCTGCCAGCCTGAGATAGAAAAACAGAAGTTGTCGCAAGTCTTCTCTCTATCTTCTGTATGAGTGGAAGGAAAGCTCCTAGGTTGGGCCTTTTTAATCCTAAGGGGAGCCCTAAGTAGGTGAACGACATTGATCCAATCTTGCAGTGAAATGTATTTGCTAGAATTTCCATTTTCTGGTCTGAGACATTGATGGGGTAAATATTAGATTTATGATAGTTGACATGGAGACCTGTAGATTCAGCAAATGAATTAAGCATCGCCTTTAGAAAGAGAAGCTATTAAGGGCAAGCCTCCATTATCAAAATAGTGTCATCCACATATTGAATAATAGGGAAGTCAACTCCACATGCGTTCGAAAGAGGAAGCCTGAGGATACCACAATCTTTAGCCTTGTTAACAATTGACTGCAGGAGGTCTGCCACAAGAACAAAGAGAAGGGGGGACAGGGGGTCCCCTTGTCTGACTCCACGCTTGCAGTGAAAATGTTGCCCAGGGACACCATTCAGAAGCAAATCTGAAGTACCAGAGTCAAGAATCATTGAGATCCAGTGAAGCCATTTGTCTCCAAACCCCTTGTGTCTCAATATGTTGATAATAGCCGCATGTTCTAGTTTGTCAAAAGCATTTTCAAAATCTAGTTTTATGATGACCATTTCTTTTCTTGACTTATGACAAAGAGAGATATATTCAAAAGCCCAAGCTAGACAATCCTGAATTGACCTTGCTTTTATGAATCCATATTGATTCTGGTGAACTAGCTTGGTAATCACATGCTGCAATTGGTTAGCGAGAAGTTTTGTCAGCACTTTACACTTGTGTTAAGGAGGGAGATTGGCCTATAGTCTCCAACTCAAGCAGGTGAGCTAATTTTGGGGATGAGAGTCACAAAGGAGCCATTGATGCTTTGCATGCAAATTGAACCCTCATAGAACTTGTCACATAGTTCATAGAATTCTGGAGCAATCATTGACCAACATTTCCTAACAAAATCGGTGTTAAATCCATCCGGACTAGGCGATTTATTTGTTGGCAGGTTTTTGATGATCTGATCAATCTCTAGATGTGAAAAAGGTATTTCAAGTTCTGACAGATTATCTGTCGGTTGAATCAAGGATGATAAATTAAAAACCATAGCCATTTGCTGAGATGTGCCCAATCTACCTTGAATGTTCAGAAAAGCACAGACGTTTTTTCCTCATGAGAGATGGCGACATTGCCATTGGCATCCTTTAAAGATGAAATGAGGTTATGGCGATGTTTGACAGTAGCATTTGCATGAAAAAATTTTGTGCCAGCATCACCCAAGGTGGCCCATTTGATTTGGCCTCTTTGTTTCCAGTAGGTTCGCTATTTAGACAGCAAGTCTTGCAAATGTTGAACAAGGATACCTTTAAAGTTCCATTCATGGATCGTTAGATCTCTGCTCTCCTCAATGAAGTCCAGAAGCTGAATGACCAATTTGACTTTGTCGATCACCTTTGCTAGGTTTGGGAGGGATTTTTGCCAATATTGAATCGCTTTCCTTGCCCTTTTGAGCTTAGCCATGAGCCTTTTTGCTGGATCTGGCTGAAATAAGGGCTGAGCCCAAGAGTCGTGGAAGACTGAATGAAAGCCTTCAAGTTGGAGCCAGAAATTTTCAAACCTGAAAATGGGCAGTTTTGGGACATTAATCTGGACATTGATCATCCAAAGGACGTGGTCCGAGGCTCCTCATGCTAGTGAGTGAGCAGAAGTAGCAGGAAATTTGGTAGACCATGCCTGCGAGGCAAAGCACTAATCAAGCTTTTCTAGTAAAGGATTCTGTTGCATATTTGACCAAGTGTAAGCTTGCCCCTTAAGAGGGATTTCTTGAAGGCCCAGCTGACTGATTGCCAAATTAAAGTTCAACATTCTATGAGAGTCTCCTCCTAGTTTGATACGGTTTTCAGGTGATCTAATCATATTGAAGTCATCAAGAAAAATCCAAAGCTTATCATCATCAACCTCAAGGTTAGAGAACCAAGAGAGAAAAGCCTCTCGACCATGAGAGGAACATGGGGCGTAAATGTTGGTGAGCCACCAAACCTGATTTGTTAGTTTTGTGCAGAATAAAATCATATGTCCGAACGAGTTCTGCTCTGAATGCGTAGAATTTCAAAAATATATTTAACTCTTGTACCCCTGTGGATGGTATTCCAGATTTTTTATAGTGAATCTTGCTTAAAAAGTTGAACCAAACATACCCTTAGTTTACTGCTAGTTTAGAGAAGTAAAATATGGTTTACCAAAGTTTTCTAAACTAACTTGTCATTCGTAATGTTATTCATGACACTAACATAAGATGCAAACTCTATCGCTTCAGTAGCATGTTCCTTCCTGGGATAATTCTTATATAATAGAGCGGGGAGCAAAGGAGCAACGCCAGCGTGTCCACATATCTCCAAATGTTGTCCGTCATTCGATTCAAGATATACGACCAGCAGAGCTCTGGCCAAACCAGAAGGGAGGTTACAGGCAGAGATCGCTGGAGACTTCCAGATGCTGGAGACTTCCAGATACGGCGGCCAATAAGGCAGAATGGTGGGGGTATAGTCATAAAGAGGCGTCCTCCTTGCCCCCAATCTCCGTTGAGTGCGCACGCTATTGTGAGGGGGAAGAGAGAGAGAGAGAGTCGTCATCGTCACCGTCTCCCTCAATGAGCGCGCCGTCAGTCGACTACCTCTGCGTCACGCCGATTCACTGAGGTATGAATACATTTCTACCTGTGTCCCTCGCCGTTACGATTTCGTCTAGCCTCTTGCTTCCCCCACCACAATCCCACTCCTGTTCATCGACGTGCACATGCGGGATTCTTCTAAATGTATGTCCTTCGTACTAGGGTAGCAATATATGTAGTTACATGAATATTTGTTTCAATGCCAACCGTTGTGAAACAGACTCCTCCATCTAGAGCACTACATGTTTTTTTTCCTTCATACCCATTTATGCATATAGATACACAGACATCATGTTCAGTGTAAAAAAAGAAAAAGAAACTTCATCTGCTAGCCATTTGTTTCGATGCCAACCTACCAATTTACGGACTGTGCATACCTCTGTAACTGTATGAATCTTTTGGCAGTTCCTTTTAGAGAAGAACAATTCTAATCATTATATTGCTTCGTAATGAAAATAATTCTCCAACGTATCTTCACCATCCATGTTACAAATGCCACCAAGTTAGCTCAGAAAGCATCTAACATTCATAGCACAAGGTATATATTAGGTTGATTTACATTGTGAAATAAGATCCTCCATCCAAAGCAGTTCATGATGTTCATTCATACCCATTTATGTACACAGATACACACACAACATGTTCAGTGCCAAAAATAAAAAAGATTCCTTATCTACAATTGTTCATGTTCCTCCATTATCAATATTTACGTACACACACAACATTATTTTTAAAATTATTGGCAAACCAAAATTCTTCCTTGCTATTTTTGCAGTCACTAACTGCTTCGAATCTTCATGAATCAAATTGCATAGTCTGCAGTTTCTATCTGGAGAAAACAGGTATGCTTTACATGCCATTTATTTTTCGTTATTCACATCCCCCTCAACCTATACGGCACAAACCTGAATTCTTCCTCACTGATTTTCCATTTACCAATAGCTTGAAATCTTCAGAAGTTAAAAATACATAGACTGCTGCTTCTATCAGAAAACCAAGTACGCTTTATTAGTTCTTCATATTCTTCTCTTAATTATACAGTTTCTGATTTTCCCTTTTTTCCAACATTATCCTAAGCTGTAAAAAAGGGGTAATAATCCACCACTCACACCGTGTACATGTCCACTTATGCTTATGCGTAAACAATTTCATATGCACATAGCCATTTGTATAAATGCAACGTATTGCAAACATATACTCGACGTAAACAATACATAAAAAATATATACAGTCGATAAAAATAATATACATTGTTAAATAAATAGATGCATATATAGATACGTACTTGGAGTAAGTATATATATGGCACAAACCTGAATTCTTCCTCACCATTTTGCCATTCAGCTATAGCGGCTTCAAATCTTCAGGAATCAAAATGTGTTTTCTCAGTTCTTCTTCATGTTCTCCACCAAAATATACAGTTTCTGTTTTTTCCTTTTTTATCAAACATGATGCTTAGCTATAAAAAAGGTAACAATCCATCACTAACACCATGTACATGTCCACTTATGCTTATGCGTAAACAATTTCATATGCACATAGCCATTTATCTAAATGCAAAGTATTGCAGACATATACTCCATGGAGACACTGAAGCTGGATCTCTCCCAAACAGTCCCTTACATTTTCTATGCCCCAAGGCTCCACACTTTTATTCGAAATTTTTTCTCACCTATTGCTATTATTTGTGTACACATTATTTTGATGGTAAGTATGTATATCAGTATATGTATCCGGTAACTGTATGAAACTAATAAGACTAAGTTTTTTCAGAGGTAGACATGCTATTAGAGAATGCACCTGCTGACATGCAATGGTAATAAGGCATCACTCAGCAAGGATTTTCAGCATCCGCACGAGTATTTCAGCAATGAACATGTTACTCAAGTAGTCAAGTCCATACAGCGACACATAGATAGAATTAGTACGTCAAGTAGTTATGTCTATTATTATAATGTTTTAATTTTATTATTATTACAATGTTTTGTTTTATTTATCTTTATCTGTTCATCAGCATAGCGAATCAGTAATTCAATATAGACTAATTGCTTTGTGTTTACAGATCATTCATATGATCTCCTGTACAGAAAGCCACTAATGAAGTTGGATCAAGGTGCACCACTTAGTTCACCTTTTTTTTTACCACTTCTCAATGTTTATCTTGTGCATGTTGTTAATTTATAGATTTTTCCCAGAATTTGTTTACAACGATAGGTATGGTCAATTATAGTAACAGCCTTGCTAAATTATCTTTTACCCTATATTTAGACATAAATGGATTCAATATAGCAAGCAATAATGATCGTAATCATGCCACATGGGTATTCTTATCACTTATATTATAAAACGTTTCCTACGCGCGCGAGGCGCGCACAAGTTACTAGTGAGACATTGTGAGGTTACCAATTTGCTCCTTCATCTTCGTCTTCACGACATACAGACCCTTGATCACTTTGGAGTCATGTCACTCGATTTGAAGGCTATGAACATGATTCAACAATAAAAAATAGAAGAAATTGGGACTTTTTAGACAGACTTAGTAACATGCCTTCAAGCTCGGCCAAGTTGGCCTAGAGCTAATGATGCAATTTTTGGACGGCATCAATCAGCTCAGGCTGGTTTTTTCTCCTGCTCTAATTCAGCGCCGGCCCTGGCGGGGTCGGGCAGTGCCCCCGACCAGGGCGCCCAGACTTGTGGGGTCTCACCCCATATACTAAATATCAGTATATATATATATATATGCATATAATATATATTATATAGATTTGTCTGCTAGTTCTATAAAATATTTAAAGGCTTAATTATAAGTCAACAACATGACAACAACAAGCAAAGAGAATTAGGCATAACCTATCAATCTTGTTTTTTATATTCTAATAGTAGTACTTTATAATCTCAGGCCAAGCCGCCTAGGCTCTCAGTGTGCAGCGAGACAACGACGCAGTTTCATCTCTATCTCTCGCACAATTGTAGATAGACAAGCGAATAGCTGATCTGACAACGCATTGCGTCCATTTAATCGTTGTTCGAACTAACCTTTTGAGTCATCTAGACACATATATGTCACATTTTTCTGTGAGATATTAGGCTATATTTTAATTATTTTTATTTAATATGAATAACTTTTTCAGATACATATAAATACTTTATTGACAATATATACACACTATATTTATGTGTAGTAATTATTATTATAAAGGGCCTCCTTTATAAGTCTTGTCCTAGGCCTCTCTAATGTCAGGACCCGCACTGCTCTAATTCATGCCGAGTGGACTCGGCTGCTTGAAGCTTCCTAGGCGTTAGCATGAGCAGAAGGACTTCTCCTTGGATTTGTTCAGAATTTCCTGTGAACGACACTGTTATTAGAAAAGGGATCCTATAAGATGGAATGAAATACAACAAATATACCTGATGATATTTTGAGAATTCGACAACATACTGACGGGCCTTTTCTAGGTGGCACCAGCCCTTTTCTAGTCGGCACCAGTCCTTGAACATCACTGAGATCCCATTGCACTTAGTGTCAGACACGGTGGCCTTAGCCACTCGCAGAACTTCGTCTATGTCCGGATCGACGCAACATTCTACTAGTTAGCAACTCTGAGACCACTGGTTACATGCGGGCACTTCAAATAAATGATGGAAAGAGCTATTTATATTACCTCTTGGTGGCTCGGTAGCTGGTGGAGAACTCGGTGTGACTGAGAGATCAATAGGTGTTGTTGTATGCTCAACAAGTGTTGCTGCATTCTCAGCAGTGGCAGACGTAGGGTTAGCCTTAGGCTTAGGGGTAGTCACTAGTACACAGAGTCTTTATAGTGGCGGCCCTAAAACTATTTTCACTGGCGTTTTTCAGTGCCGCCGGTGCTAGGGGCCAGTGGAAAGTTTCCCGCCTTTTTTTAAATTTTCGTACTGAAATTTATATATTTACACACAAACATATATATATATATATATATATATTGATATTGATAAACATGTAGTATTGATATTAAAAGCAACATGAAATTAAATTCTATCATACATTTATATACATCAAAGTCTTGTTTACAACTATGTAAGCATCACACATTATATACATCAAAGTTTTCACTTAAGCTCTAATAACTATCTCGGCTAAGAGATAGTCTACTAATTTCTGTTAGTATTCTAAACTCTGGCAAAGCTAATGTTCCGGAAGCATCCTGATATTTCCCTTCTGCGGGAATGACCTCTTTCAATATGAATGTGCACAGGTCCTCAACTATGCCATACAATGCACCTTCAGTCAAGTTCTCCGGGCTTCCTTGTTGAAATTGCTGTAAAGGAAGTTTATAAACATCAACTATTTATACTCAATAATAACACATTTGCATCTTTAATGACATAAATACATACGTGACTATTACTAATAATACCTTGTCAGGGTTTGTGATGTATCGTCCGTTCATTCTCATGAACTCGCACACGTAGAACCCACATAGGACCGATCCGGGTGGTTTCTTGTGGCACTACATAACGAGAGATTGGTTATTTAGTTGCAACATTGTCCTATGTACGTACATGTATGATATGTATTCATAAATTCACATACTTACCGGCCAGTTATAATGGATGTCCAGTGGCACGCCTTTTTTGGACGTGTCGTACTTTCCACCTCGTAGCTTATAAAACCTAAATGCCCTGTGATCTCAAATAGAATCACCATGTTATTCTACAATTCTCATCGATATAAGTATGCATGCATAGAAAAGGCTTATAGCTCTAAGATGCTGAGGAATTTTGAATAGGCCGAAGGCTCGGTGTGCAAGGAGTCGAGCACCAGCACCTTTCCAACCTTAGGATAAATGAAGAAGCATATCCAGTGGTCCCTTTACGAATCAAACTTGTGATACATGTGTATTGAAATTATTAATTTTATTTATGCAAAATCACACTTACTTAAAGTTGTACGGGGCCACTATGGATTCCCTGTCTTGAAATTGAAGCATTGCGTGTCCTATGTAGGTGGCGTATCATGCTTCAAAATCCTTCTTCAGATCCTGGATACGCACCTCAATTTCTTCGTCTGTTAGCCCCTGTAATGCTTCGTTGCCTTTTCCGATTCTAAAAGTGTGGTTATCCTCGCATATCTTTATTGGGTTCAGATACCCAACCCTTTTACTGGCACTAGCATTGGGATTGGTACCATAAAGGATCTCCTGCTGATCATGTTGCATTCTGCAACGCACACGTGCATGTCAGATATTGAAAATTTATATAACTCACTAATAATAACACATATATGTGGAGTATGAGTGACACTTACAATGCAAATATGGTTACAAGTTGCACGTCGAGTCTCTGAAGGTTCATCATTAACCACATGTCCTCGAATGCAACAACGGCTTTTTGATTTGAACCAATAAAAGCATGGGCTGGTATATTAACACTGATGGTGTCGATGCCAACTGAAGATGCCCGCATGTACCAATCATGCAACCTTTTAATATTAGCCGGGACCTTCCTTAGTTTCTCAAAAGTGAGTAGTGGTCTGCTCGGCACATATTTTTAGGCACGTTTTTATAATCTGCCTTAGTTGGCTTCTTTATCTTTATGGCCATTGCCTCAGCCTTTTTTGCGGACTCCTTGAGATCGGCCAAATCAACAGTGTCTGACGTGAGGCTCCGTCCAATCCCTTTCAAAACAGCAGTGGATTTACTCTTCTTTTTCTTCTCGAACGGGGACACTAATTTTGGTATAGAAACTTTAGATTTCTTTGATGGTCGTGGAGATGGCTGTGGAGAAGGTGGATCCCTGAAGGGCGATGTATGTGGCGGAGATGGTGGGCCACCATGAGGATGAGGAGAAGGAGGGTCAGAAAGAGGATGAGGAGCAGCATGTGAAGTTTGAGGAGGTGATGATGGATGTACAATAGTGAGAGCACCTAGAGGGGGGGGGGGGGTGAATAGGTGATCCTGTAACACTTCAAAAACTTAAGCCACAAAACTTGGTTACTTGTTAGCACAGTAATTTGCCAAGTGGCTAGAGAGGAGTCAAAACACAATAACCACAATAAATCAATCATAGAGATGGCACGGTGGTTATCCCGTGGTTCGGCCAAGACCAACGCTTGCCTACTCCACGTTGTGGCGTCCCAACGGACGAGGGTTGCAATCAACACCTCTCAAGTGGTCCAAAGACCCACTTGAATACCACGGTGTTTTGCTTGCTTTATCTCAATACCGTTTGCGAGGAATCTCCACAACTTGGAGCCTCTCGCCCTTACACTTGAAATTCACAAAGAACACGGAGCAAGGGAGAGATTAGCAACGCACACAAGACACAAGAATCAAAGCGTCAACACGCACACAAGTCGCAACAAGAGCTCGCAACACAACTCAATGAGTTCACAACTACACTAGAGCTCTATATGCTATCACAATGAAACGAATGCGCGAAATCGATGTCTTGGTGCTTAGAAATGATTAGGAGATGCTTGGTGTGCTCCTCCATGCGCCTAGGGGTCCCTTTTATAGCCCCAAGGCAGCTAGGAGCCGTTGGGAGCAATCTGGGAAGGCAATTCTTGCCTTCTGTCGTCTGGCGCACCGGACAGTCCGGTGCACACCGGACATGTCCGGTGCCCGATTTCTTTCCATAAACAGCGCAGTCGACCGTTGGCAGCCTGGGAGCCGTTGGTGCACTTGACATGTCCGGTGCACACCGGACAGTCCGGTGCCATCTTCTAGCCGTTGGCTCGGCCACGTGTCCCGCGCAGATTGCGCGGCCGACCGTTGGCTCACCGGACAGTCCGGTGCACACCGGACAGTCCGGTGATTTTTAGCCGTACGTCGTGGATGGTTTCCCGAGAGCGACGAGTTCGCCTGTGAGCGGCCCACCGGACAGTCCGGTGCACACCAGACAGTCCGGTGAATTTTAGCCGTACACCGCCGTCGAAGTCCCGAGAGCAGCCACTTTGCCCAAGCCAGCCTGGCGCACTGGATACTGTCCAGTGCACCACCGGACAGTCCGGTGCACCCAGACTGGGCAGACTTTGGCTGCTCGAGCCATCTCTTCTCCAACTCGATTTTTTCTGTTTCCAGCACTTAGACACAATACATTAGTCCATAAAACAATATACTAAGTTTGAGAAACATACCTTTATCCTTGATTTGTACTTTGTCCACCATTTTACAATTAGGCACCTGTGTTGGGCACTAAATCACCAAAACACTTAGAAATGGCCCAAGGGCACATTTCCCTTTCAATCTCCCCCTTTTTGGTGATTTATGCCAACACAACATAAAGCAAGTAGAACAAGTACAAAATCAAATCAAATAAGAAATCAAAATTGTTTTGATTCAATTTTGACATATATGGATCACTCTATGCCACCACTTGGTTTGTTTTTGCAAATCAAACTTAAATTCCTATCTCTAAGTCAAGACCACTTGTAGAGACATAAAGAGAGGTTTTCCAAAGAAATTTGATCAAGGATTTCAAAAACTCTCCCTTTTTCCCATAATCAACACTTCTCCCCACAAGAGGCCAACTTTTGACATAAGAGACAATAAAAGAGTTTTGACAAACCAAAAGCTCTAATCTACTATTTTCAAAATTTCTCAAGTGGTAGCTGATCCATTTATTGCTTTAGCCTTTATTTTCTCCCCCTTTGGCATCAAGCACCAAAACAGGATCAATCTTGGCCCTTTAACCCCATTGCCTCACCAAAATCTTCAAATAAGAACACAAAGGCAATAAGAGTATGAAGATGAACTTGGAGAAGTTACTCTTTTCATCGGAGTGCAGTGGAAGTCTTGCATGGTCCAAGTCCACCTTTTCCCTTTCAATTCTCCTTGGAGACTAAAACAACCAAACTCAAGTACATGGTTAGTCTCAAAGGGTCAAGTTGTAGCACAGCTCCCCCCAAATATGTGCATTACTTGCAAACAGGACTTGTGAGGTCCAGAGAGTGTTTGTACAACTTGAGCACCACAATAAGCAACAAAATGCAGAATGAACATGATCAAAGGCATAAACACATGTATGCTACATTTCAATCCAAGTTCCGCGAATCTAAGATATTGAGCTCACTACGCAGCCTGCAAAAGGTCTTCTCATCTAGAGGCTTGGTAAAGATATCGGCTAGCTGGTTCTCGGTGCTAACATGAAACACTTCGATATCTCCCTTTTGCTGGTGGTCTCTCAAAAAGTGATGCCGGATGTCAATGTGCTTTGTGCGGCTGTGCTCAACAGGATTTTCCGCTATTCGGATAGCACTCTCATTGTCACATAGGAGTGGGACTTTGCTCAGATTGTAGCCAAAGTCCCGGAGGGTTTGCCTCATCCAAAGCAGTTGCGCGCGACACTGTCCTGCGGCAACGTACTCGGCTTCAGCGGTGGATAGGGCAACGGAGGTTTGTTTCTTAGAGTTCCATGACACCAGGGACCTTCCTAAGAATTGGCACGTCCCCGATGTACTCTTCCTATCGACCTTACATCCAGCATAGTCGGAATCCGAGTACCCAATTAAGTCAAAGTTAGACCCCTTTGGATACCAGATCCCGAAGCAAGGCGTAGCGACTAAATATCTAAGAATTCGCTTCACAGCCACTAAGTGACACTCCTTAGGATCGGATTGAAATCTAGCACACATGCATACGCTAAGCATAATATCCGGTCTACTAGCACATAAATAAAGCAAAGAACCTATCATGGACCGGTATGCTTTTTGATCAACGGACTTACCACCTTTGTTGAGGTCGGTGTGTCCGTCAGTTCCCATCGGCGTCTTTGCGGGCTTGGCGTCCTTCATCCCAAACCGCTTTAGCAAGTCTTGCGTGTACTTCGTTTGGGAGATGAAAGTGCCGTCCTTGAGTTGCTTCACTTGAAACCCAAGGAAATAGTTCAACTCGCCCATCATTGACATCTCGAATTTCTGCGTCATCACCCTGCTAAACTCTTCACAAGACTTTTGATTAGTAGAACCAAATATTATGTCATCGACATAAATTTGGCACACAAAAAGATCACCATTGCAAGTCTTAGTAAAAAGAGTTGGATCGGCTTTCCCAACCTTGAAAGCATTAGCAATTAAAAAGTCTCTAAGGCATTCATACCATGCTCTTGGGGCTTGCTTAAGTCCATAGAGCGCCTTAGAGAGCTTACACACGTGGTCGGGGTACCGTTCATCCTCAAAGCCAGGGGGTTGCTCCACGTACACCTCCTCCTTGATCGGCCCGTTGAGGAAAGCGCTCTTCACATCCATTTGGTACAACCTGAAAGAATGATGAGCAGCATATGCTAGCAAGATACGAATTGATTCTAGCCTAGCCACAGGAGCAAAAGTCTCCTCAAAGTCCAAACCTGCAACTTGGGCATAACCTTTTGCCACAAGTCGAGCCTTGTTCCTTGTCACCACCCCGTGCTCGTCCTGTTTGTTGCGGAACACCCACTTGGTTCCCACAACATTTTGCTTGGGGCGAGACACCAGTGTCCAAACTTCATTGCGCTTGAAATTGTTGAGTTCCTCCTGCATGGCCAACACCCAGTCCGGATCTAGCAAGGCCTCTTCTACCCTGAAAGGCTCAATAGAAGAGACAAAAGAGTAATGTTCACAAAAATTAACTAATCTTGAACGAGTAGTTACTCCCTTGCTAATATCACCCAATATCTGGTCGACGGGATGATCCCTTTGAATCGTCGCTCGAACTTGGGTTGGAGGTGCCTGAGGTGCTTCTTCCTCTTCAACTTGATCATCCTGTGCTCCCCCTTGATCATGCGCCTCCACTTGAGGTATCTGTTCGTCATCTTGAGTTGGGGGATGCACCATAGTTGAGGAAGACGGTTGATCTTGCTCCAGTTGTTCCTGAGGCCGTACATCTCCAATCTCCATGGTGCGTATCGCGGCCGTTGGAACATCTTCTTCATCTACATCATCAAGATCAACAACTTGCTCTCTTGGAGAGCCATTAGTCTCATCAAATACAACGTCGCTAGAGACTTCAACCAAACCCGATGATTTATTGAAGACCCTATACGCCTTTGTATTTGAATCATAACCTAACAAAAACCCTTCTATAGCTTTGGGAGCAAATTTAGAAGTTCTACCTTTCTTCACAAGAATATAACATTTGCTCCCAAATACACGAAAATAAGACACATTTGGTTTGTTACCAGTTAGCAGCTCGTATGAGGTCTTCTTGAGGAGGCGGTGAAGGTAGACCCTGTTGATGGCGTGGCAAGCCGTGTTCACGGCTTCCGACCAAAAACACTCGGGGGTCTTGAACTCTCCAAGCATAGTCCTCGCCATATCTATGAGTGTCCTGTTCTTCCTCTCTACCACACCATTTTGCTGAGGTGTGTAGGGAGCGGAGAACTCGTGCTTGATCCCCTCCTCCTCAAGGAACTCTTCTACTTGAAGATTCTTGAATTCAGACCCGTTGTCGCTCCTTATCTTCTTCACCTTGAGCTCAAACTCATTTTGAGCCCTCCTTAGGAAGCGCTTGAGGGTCCCTTGGGTTTCAGACTTATCCTGCAAAAAGAACACCCAAGTGAAGCGGGAAAAGTCATCAACAATAACTAGACCATACTTACTTCCTCCTATGCTCAGATAGGCGACGGGTCCGAAGAGGTCCATATGCAGCAGCTCCAGAGGTCTTGACGTGGTCATCACATTCTTGCTGTGATGTGCTCCTCCCACTTGTTTACCTGCTTGACAAGCTGCACAAGGTCTATCTTTTTCGAAATGAACATTGGTTAGACCTATCACGTGTTCTCCCTTTAGAAGCTTGTGGAGGTTCTTCATCCCCACATGTGCTAAGCGGCGATGCCACAACCAGCCCATGCAAGTCTTAGCCATTAAGCATGCATCTAGACTGGCCTCTTCTTTTGCAAAATCAACTAAGTAAAGTTTGCCGTCTAGTACACCCTTAAAAGCTAGTGAACCATCACATCTTCTAAAGACAGACACATCTACATTTGTAAATAAACAGTTATATCCCATATTGCATAATTGACTAACAGATAGCAAATTATATCCAAGAGACTCTACTAAAAACACATTAGAGATAGAGTGCTCATTTGAGATTGCAATTTTACCTAACCCTTTTACCTTGCCTTGATTCCCATCACCGAATATTATTGAATCTTGGGAATCCTTATTCTTGACGTAGGAGGTGAACATCTTCTTCTCCCCGTCATATGGTTTGTGCATCCGCTGTCGATAATCCAGCTTGAACCCCCGGATGCATAAACCTGCAAGGCAAATTTAGGCTTGGGTCTTAGGTACCCAACTCTTGTTGGGTCCTACAAGGTTAGCACAAATATCCTTAGGGACCCAAATGCAAGTTTTGTCTCCCTTGCATCTTGCCCCTAATTTTCTAGCAACTATCTTCCTATCCTTTCTACAAATAGCAAAAGAAGCATTTAAAGCATGATATATTGTAGAAGGTTCATTAACTTTCCTAGGAACATTAACGACATTTCTCCTAGGCATATTATGAATAACATTTCTCCTACCAACATTTCTATCATGCACATAAGAAAAACTAGAGGCAACCATGGCATGAGAATCAAAGATATTATATACATTACAACTCCTATAAGCATTTCTAGGTTGTCTTCTATCATAGTACATAAAGGCATGGTTCTTTTGCACACTACTAGCCATAGGGGCCTTCCCTTTCTCCTTGGCAGAGATGGGAGCCTTATGGCTTGTCAAGTTCTTGGCTTCCCTCTTGTAGCCAAGTCCATCCTTAATTGAGGGGTGTCTACCAATCGTGTAGGCATCCCTTGCAAATTTTAGCTTGTCAAATTCATTCTTGCTAGTCTTAAGTTGGGCATTAAGACTAGCTAATTCATCATTTAATTTGGAAATTGAAACTAAATGATTACTACAAGCATCAATGTCAAAATCTTTACACCTATTACAAGTTTCAACAATTTCTACACAAGAATTAGATTTAATAGCTACTTCTAGTTTAGTATTTAAATCATCATTAAAACTTTTTAACTTAGCAATAGTTTCATGACAAGATAATTCACTAGAGAGCATTTCATTCCTCTTAATTTCTAGAGCAAGAGATTTCTGTGCTTCTACAAATTTATCATGTTCTTCATACAACAAATCCTCTTGTTTTTCTAAAAGCATATTCTTGTCATTCAAGGCATCAATTAATTCATTAATTTTGTCTACCTTGGTTCTATCTAATCCCTTGAATAAGCATGAGTAATCTATCTCATCATCATCACTAGACTCATCTTCACTCGAAGAAGCATAAGTACTAGTATGAGTGCTTACTTTCTTCTCTCTTGCCATGAGGCAAGTGTGACGCTCGTTGGGGAAGAGGGATGACTTGTTGAAGGCGGTGGCGGCGAGTCCTTCATTGTCAGAGTCGGAGGAGGAACAATCTGAATCCCACTCCTTTCCGATATGTGCCTCGCCCTTGGCCTTCTTGTAATGCTTCTTTTTCTCCCTCTTGTTTCCTTGGTCCTGATCACTATCATTGTCGGGACAGTTAGCAATAAAATGACCAAGCTTACCGCATTTGAAGCATGAGCGCTTCCCCTTGGCTTTGGTCTTGCTTGGCTGCCCCTTGCGACCTTTAAGCGCCGTCTTGAAGCGCTTAATGATGAGGGCCATCTCCTCATCATTGAGTCCGGCCGCCTCAACTTGCGCCACCTTGCTTGGTAGCGCCTCCTTGCTCCTTGTTGCCTTGAGAGCAATGGGTTGAGGCTCATGACTAGGACCGTTCAACGCGTCGTCCACGTATCTTGCCTCCTTGATCATCATTCGCCCGCTTACGAACTTCCCAAGAACTTCTTCGGGCGACATCTTGGTGTACCTGGGATTTTCACGTATATTGTTCACCAAATGAGGATCAAGAATGGTAAATGACCTTAGCATTAGGCGGACGACGTCGTGGTCCGTCCATCGCGTGCTCCCGTAGCTCCTTATTTTGTTGATAAGGGTCTTGAGCCGGTTGTATGTTTGTGTCGGCTCCTCGCCCCTTATCATCGCGAACCGTCCAAGCTCGCCCTCCACCAACTCCATTTTGGTGAGCAAGGTGACGTCATTTCCCTCATGAGAGATCTTGAGGATGTCCCAGATCTGCTTGGCATTGTCCAAGCCGCTCACCTTGTGATACTCGTCCCTGCATAAAGAGGCTAGCAACACAGTAGTAGCTTGTGCATTTTTATGAATCTGTTCATTAATAAACACAGGGCTATCCGAGCTATCAAATTTCATTCCACTTTCCACAATCTCCCAAATGCTTGGATGGAGAGAAAACAGGTGAGTACGCATTTTGTGGCTCCAAAATCCGTAATCCTCTCCATCAAAGTGAGGGGGCTTGCCAAGTGGAATGGGGAGCAATTGAGCATTTGAACTATGCGGGATGCGCGAATAATCGAAAGAAAAGTTTCAGTTAACCGTCTTTCGTCTATCGTAGTCGTCGTCGTCGTCCTTTTGGGAGGAGGAAGATTCGTCGCTGTCGTAGTAGACAATTTCCTTGATGCGCCTTGTCTTCTTCTTCCTCCCGTCTTTTCTTTTGTGGCCCGAGCCTGAGTCGATGGGCCTGTCATCATTGGGCTCGTTGACGAAGGACTCCTTCTCCTTGTCGTTGATCACCATCCCCTTGCCTTTAGGATCCATCTCTTCAGGCGGTTAGTCCCTTTCTTGAAGAGAACAGCTCTGATACCAATTGAGAGCACCTAGAGGGGGGGGTGAATAGGTGATCCTGTAACACTTCAAAAACTTAAGCCACAAAACTTGGTTACTTGTTAGCACAGTAATTTGCCAAGTGGCTAGAGAGGAGTCAAAACACAATAACCACAATAAATCAATCACAGAGATGGCACGGTGGTTATCCCGTGGTTCGGCCAAGACCAACGCTTGCCTACTCCACGTTGTGGCGTCCCAACGGACGAGGGTTGCAATCAACCCCTCTCAAGCGGTCCAAAGACCCACTTGAATACCACGGTGTTTTGCTTGCTTTATCTCAATCCCGTTTGCGAGGAATCTCCACAACTTGGAGCCTCTCGCCCTTACACTTGAAATTCACAAAGAACACGGAGCAAGGGAGGGATTAGCAACGCACACAAGACACAAGAATCAAAACGTCAACACGCACACAAGTCGCAACAAGAGCTCGCAACACAACTCAATGAGTTCACAACTACACTAGAGCTCTATATGCTATCACAATGAAACGAATGCGCGAAATCGATGTCTTGGTGCTTAAAAATGATTAGGAGATGCTTGGTGTGCTCCTCCATGCGCCTAGGGGTCCCTTTTATAGCCCCAAGGCAGCTAGGAGCCGTTGGGAGCAATCTGGGAAGGCAATTCTTGCCTTCTGTCGTCTGGCGCACCGGACAGTCCGGTGCACACCGGACATGTCCGGTGCCCGATTTCTTTCCATAAACAGCGCAGTCGACCGTTGGCAGCCTGGGAGCCGTTGGTGCACTTGACATGTCCGGTGCACACCGGACAGTCCGGTGCCATCTTCTAGCCGTTGGCTCGGCCACGTGTCCCGCGCAGATTGCGCGGCCGACCGTTGGCCCGGCCGACCGTTGGCTCACCGGACAGTCCGGTGCACATCGGACAGTCCGGTGATTTTTAGCCGTACGTCGTGGATGGTTTCCCGAGAGCGACGAGTTCGCCTGTGAGCGGCCCACCGGACAGTCCGTTGCACACCGGACAGTCCGGTGAATTTTAGCCGTACACCGCCGTCGAAGTCCCGAGAGCAGCCACTTTGCCCAAGCCAGCCTGGCGCACCGGACACTGTCCGGTGCACCACCGGACAGTCCGGTGCACCCAGACTGGGCAGACTTTGGCTGCTCGAGCCATCTCTTCTCCAACTCGATTTTTTCTGTTTCCAGCACTTAGACACAATACATTAGTCCATAAAACAATATACTAAGTTTGAGAAACATACCTTTATCCTTGATTTGTACTTTGTCCACCATTTTACAATTAGGCACCTGTGTTGGGCACTAAATCACCAAAACACTTAGAAATGGCCCAAGGGCACATTTCCCTTTCAAATAGGAACAACAATTTGAGAAGGCGGAGACGGTTGGGCCTACGACGAATTCGTCCAATCAACCAATTCGACATCCCTTCGAGGCCAAAGGATAAAATTCTTGATAGCTTGTCCAAGTGTCTCGATACCTTCGGGCCCAGGGATGTCTAGCATGTCGTCCTCGTATCCTTGGACGACTGACGTCACTTCTACCCTGCAATATTCTTCTGGAATGTCGTTTCCATGGAACTTGCGTCCTGGGATCGCAAGGTCTGTGGCTACTTCCTTTGTACGCTGATTGTTAATACCATATCTTATAACTAGTGTGCATGCCACAGGCCTTGTGATGTAATCAACTGGATAGCGGACCTTATTTCCCGTTGATGCGACAGAGCTTGGGATGGTCGTACCCTCGGTGGAAGCCGGCGTTTGAGCTGCTGGAATTATTTGCATCTGTGGAGTGGTCATCTGTTGAACAGACATCACACTCACCATCGCCAATTGCTGCATCAATTCTGGAGGAGGATTCGATAGCATTTTAGACATCAGGCCTTTGAACTCTTTCTTGGCCTCCTCCTTAAAATAATTCGCCATCTCTTCCTTGTATCGATCATGTTTCTTGTACAGACCTTCCCATTGTGGTCCGAATCCTTCCTTCCATCCTTCCTTAGATGAGATTCCTCGTACACGACCAGGATGCTCAGGGTTACCGAGACCAGCCGTTAGAATGTCTCTCTCCCTTTGCGGCTTAAATGTTCCTTGGCTCTGCTTAGCTGCAATTGCATATATGTTTTTGCCGCTTCTTCGACAGTGGGATCATCAAAAGATACACCAGACTCAGTTTCCCTTGGTTTTCTAGCACGGATCCAATTAGCTGTCCTTTCACCAAGTTGCTCGGACAACGTCGGCAACCCTGCAGCCTTCTTCTCGGCGTCTTCTTGTCTCCATTTAGGAACCTGACGCTTGTAACCACCTGTGCCAAGGTGGTGGTGGTATTTGTTCTTCTTGGATAGTTCCGAATTTGCCTCACTTAGCGATATGAAATCAGGGCTGCTCCTCTGCTCTACAAATACTGCCCACTGACCTGCTAAGATTTTATATTTTTTCATCGGGTCTAGGCCTTTCTTTGCAAACTTTGTATTCATCTCAGACCTCCAGTTTCGGAAATTGATTGCAAACTGCTTCATCGTGTATTTTTTGATGAGTTCTTCTGAACCCCCAGGCAAAACGAACCTCGTTATTAGCTTATTCCACATTTGATTCTTGACATCATCTGATACATCTCTCCACTGTCGGATTGTGATGTCAAGATTATCTCTAACTAAGAACCCAAGTGCATTCCGGAACTTAGGTAGTGCCTCTTCTGGAGATAGGGCTGACCATTCGGGCTCACATCTGTGATTTTATATGTCTTGTCAGGAAACTTGTTTAGCCCCCTGTCACCTCTGTTCCGATCGCTCTGCTTCCTTTTCCTTGACCTCTCGGTGGTTGTCTCGGTTGATTCCGGTGCGCCTTGGGTCGGTTCCGGTGCGCCTTGGGTCGGTTCCGGTGTGTCTTGGGTCGGTTCCGGTGCGTCTTGGTATCGTGCCGCAGCTTTTTCGAGCATCACACGAAATTGAGACAAGACCTCCTATTCATGTAATAAAATGCACAAGAAATCATGCATGTGTAATAGACATTGTGAAATCAGCTAATTAATTAGGTACACACATTAAGGATGTGTAATTTACCTCATGGTCTTGTGGATCATAAGTAGGGTCACGTTGCAACTCACGCGCAGCGGCCCTATCTATCCTAGTGGTAGGAAAAGGGTCGCTAGGCGTTTCATATCCTTCAGTGCTGGATTCTTCTTGAGCAACACTCTTGTCCATGTGGTCGGGCCCTAATCCTTGGTCCTTGGTTGGGGAACTCATTGAGCTATATATATACAAATACATATTAACATAAGCAATAATTAAATTCATATTAACAAATACCCTAACCCTTAACCACTAACACTAACCCTAAGCCCTAACCCTAACCCCTAATATTGTGATACGGATATTATCGAGATACGTATAGAGAGGGAGAGTCGTATAGGATGTAGAGAGAGAGAGATGGAGAGTCGTATAGAACGTATAGAGAGGGAGAGAGGGAGAGTCGTATAGAACGTAGAGAGAGATGGAGAGTCGTATAGAACGTATAGAGAGGGAGAGAGGAGGAGTTGTATAGGACGTAGAGAGAGAGATGGAGAGTCGTATAGAACGTATAGAGAGGGAGAGAGGGAGAGAGGAGGAGTCGTATAGGACGTAGAGAGAGAGATGGAGAGTCGTATAGAACGTATAGAGAGGGAGAGAGGGAGAGAGGAGGAGTCGTATAGGACGTAGAGAGAGAGATGGAGAGTCGTATAGAACATATAGAGAGGGAGAGAGGAGGAGGAGTATAGGACGTAGAGAGAGAGAGATGGAGAGTCGTATAGAACGTATTACACATTAAGTTCATCTCTATCGCTAATCCTGTATTCTCGGGACTTTTCGACTCACGTGTAGTGTATAGCTCTACATCAGCCTTATCTGAACCAGCCGCCATTACGTGGGGGCGAGTAAATGCATGATCTACACGCTTTACGTGTGACGCACGACGACAGTGGAACGATGAAAACCAATGTTTTATAGTAGTAGAGAAGAGTTGTAGACAGCGCATGATATCCAAGAGAATGCACTATGCACTCGATTCTGAGATATTGTTTCTCCGTACATGAAATTAAAGCATAAAATATGTAGCGTTTGGATCATAATGCATTTCTAAAATCAGATTCTCAGAGGTAAACCAATTGGAAGCCAAAAAACATGCTTTCCGCTGCTCTCTCTCTCTCCCTCTCCCTCTCTTTCCTCTCTCTTCCCTCCCTCCCTCTCCCTCTCTTTCCTCTCTCTTCCCTTTCCCTCTCTCTCCTCTCTCTCTCTCCCTCCACTCTCTTTCCTATATATACACTCCCTCTCCCTCCTCTCTCTTCTCTCTCTCTCCCTCCCTCCACTCTCTTTCCTATCTCTTCCCTTTCCCTCTCTCCTCTCCTCTCTCTTCCCTCTCCCTCCTCTCTCTTCCCGGCCCTCTCCCTCTCCCCCTCTCTCTCTTACTCTCTGCAGAGACGCGCGCAGGGTTCCTAAACCCTAAACCCTCTCCCTCTCTTCCCTCTCCCTCCTCTCTCTTCCCTCTCACTCTCTCACTCTTCCTAGGCCTAGGGTTTCACGTGCGGCGGCGGCGCGTGCACGACGGCGGCGGCGTGCCTGAGCAATTATAGTCGAAGCAGGGAGAGAGAGAGAGAGGAGAACTTACCTACGGCGCGGGGACGACGGCGTGGACGACGGCGGCGCACGACGGAGAAGATCGCCGGGGCGAAATTTCGGCAGCCTGACGGCGGGAAGTGTAAAAGACAGGGCGCCAAAGACTTAGCGAAATTTCGGCCCCGCGCGCGCTCCTTTATATAGGAGATATTTCTACTGGCGGTTGACAATGACAACCGCCAGTAGAAATCATTTCTACTATTTCTACTGGCGGTTGTCATAGAGAACCGCCAGTAGAAATGCCTTCCACAGACTGTGGAGGCCATTTATACTGGCGGTTTTCATTGTGAACCACCAGTAGAAATGCCTTCCACAGACTGTGGAGGCCATTTATACTGGCGGTTTTCGTTGTGAACGGCCAGTAGTAATATTTTTAGTATATTATTTTTTATTGTATATTCATACATTAAGTATATAAATTTTTATACATATTAAATATATAAATATATATATTTAGTATACATAATATATATATTTATATATTACTTCTCTCTCTCCTCTCCTCTCCTCTCCTCTCTCTCCTCTCCCTAGCTCCTCTCTCTCCCCTCTCTCTCTCTCCTCTCTCTCCTCTCCCTAGCTCCTCTCTCTCCCCTCTCCCTCCTCTCTCTCCCTCCTCTCTCTTCCCTCTCTCTCCCTCCTCTATCTCTCCCTCTCTCTCCTCTCTCTCTCCTCTCTCTCCTTTCTCTCTTCTCTCTTTCTCATATCTCTCTCTCCTCTCTCTCCCTCTCTCTCTCCTCTCTAGAAAGTCACTAGAATGCTCGTTCTTGCAGTGTTTAAATACTACGTCGTCTCCTGGCTTCGCGTCTCTCGTCACCATTGGTATGAAGTTCTTTCACAAGTATCAGATCTGGTAAACATCTTTCCAAGTTCTTTCACAGCATGTTTTTTTGAAGATGCTTGTTTCTTACTGCCTGATATATATATATATATATATATATATATATATATATATATTAGTTGAATAGTCCTCCCTACTTTTATTTTACCTCGCGTTCTAGGACGCGCTGAAGAACGGACATTCTGGATGTGCAAAGTGCTGCATCCGCACGGACGGTAAGTGCTGGACCTGCTCCGAGCGCATTGGCAACAATAGCTCTCTCTCCTCTCTCTCTCTCCTCTCTCTCCTTTCTCTCTTCTCTCTTTCTCCTATCTCTCTCTCCTCTCTCTCCCTCTCTCTCTCTCCTCTCTAGAAAGTCACTAGAATGCCCGTTCTTGCAGTGTTTAAATACTACGCCGTCTCTTGGCTTCGCGTCTCTCGTCACCATTGGTGTGAAGTTCTTTCACAAGTATCAGATCTGGTAAACATCTTTCCAAGTTCTTTCACAGCATGTTTTTTGAAGATGCTTGTTTCTTACTGCCTGATATATATATATATATTAGTTGAATAGTCCTCCCTGCTTTTATTTTACCTCGTGTTCTAGGACGCGCTGAAGAACGGGCATTCTTGATGTGCAAAGTGCTGCATCCGCACGGACGGTAAGTGCTGGACTTGCTCCGAGCGCATTGGCAACAATAGCTCTCTCTCTTCTCTCTCTCTCCTCTCTCTCTCCTCTCTCTCCTTTCTCTCTTCTCTCTTTCTCCTATCTCTCTCTCCTCTCTCTCCCTCTCTCTCTCCTCTCTAGAATGTCACTAGAATGCTCGTTCTTGCAGTGTTTAAATACTACGCCGTCTCCTGGCTTCGGGTCTCTCGTCACCATTGGTGTGAAGTTCTTTCACAAGTATCAGATCTGGTAAACATCTTTCCAAGTTCTTTCACAGCATGTTTTTTGAAGATGCTTGTTTCTTACTGCCTGATATATATATATATATATTAGTTGAATAGTCCTCCCTGCTTTTATTTTACCTCGCGTTCTAGGACGCGCTGAAGAACGGGCATTCTGGATGTGCAAAGTGCTGCATCCGCACGGACGGTAAGTGCTGGACCTGCTCCGAGCGCATTGGCAACAATAGCTCTCTCTCCTCTCTCTCTACTCTCTCTCCTTTCTCTCTTCTCTCTTTCTCCTATCTCTCTCTCCTCTCTCTCCCTCTCTCTCTCCTCTCTAGAAAGTCACTAGAATGCCCGTTCTTGGAGTGTTTAAATACTACGCCGTCTCCTGGCTTCGCGTCTCTCGTCACCATTGGTGTGAAGTTCTTTCACAAGTATCAGATCTGGTAAACATCTTTCCAAGTTCTTTCACAGCATGTTTTTTGAAGATGCTTGTTTCTTACTGCCTGATATATATATATATATTAGTTGAATAGTCCTCCCTGCTTTTATTTTACCTCGCGTTCTAGGACGCGCTGAAGAACGGGCATTCTGGATGTGCAAAGTGCTGCATCCGCACGGACGGTAAGTGCTGGACCTGCTCCGAGCACATTGGCAACAATAGCTCTCTCTCTTCTCTCTCTCTCTTCTCTCTCTCCTCTCTCTCCTTTCTCTCTTCTCTCTTTCTCCTATCTCTCTCTCCTCTCTCTCTCCCTCTCTCTCTCCTCTCTAGAAAGTCACTAGAATGCTCGTTCTTGCAGTGTTTAAATACTACGCGTCTCCTGGCTTCGCGTCTCTCGTCACTATTGGTGTGAAGTTCTTTCACAAGTATCAGATCTGGTAAACATCTTTCCAAGTTTTTCACAGCATGTTTTTTGAAGATGCTTGTTTCTTACTGCCTGATATTTATATATATATATATTAGTTGAATAGTCCTCCCTGCTTTTATTTTACCTCGCGTTCTAGGACGCGCTGAAGAACGGGCATTCTGGATGTGCAAAGTGCTGCATCCGCACGGACGGTAAGTGCTGGACCTGCTCCGAGCGAATTGGCAACAATAGCTCTCTCTCCTCTCTCTCTCCTCTCTCTCCTTTCTCTCTTCTCTCTTTCTCCTATCTCTCTCTCCTCTCTCTCCCTCTCTCTCTCCTCTCTAGAAAGTCACTAGAATGCCTGTTCTTGCAGTGTTTAAATACTACTTCATCTCCTGGCTTCGCGTCTCTCGTCACCATTGGTGTGAAGTTCTTTCACAAGTATCAGATCTGGTAAACATCTTTCCAAGTTCTTTCACAGCATGTTTTTTGAAGATGCTTGTTTCTTACTGCCTGATATATATATGTATATTAGTTGAATAGTCCTCCCTGCTTTTATTTTACCTCGCGTTCTAGGACGCGCTAAAGAACAGGCATTCTGGATGTGCAAAGTGCTGCATCCGCACGGATGGTAAGTGCTGGACCTGCTCTGAGCGCATTGGCAACAATAGCTCTCTCTCCTCTCTCTCCTTTCTCTCTTCTCTCTTTCTCCTATCTCTCTCCTCTCTCTCCCTCTCTCTCTCCTCTCTAGAAAGTCACTAGAATGCCCGTTCTTGCAGTGTTTAAATACTACGTCGTCTCCTGGCTTCGCGTCTCTCATCACCATTGGTGTGAAGTTCTTGCACAAGTATCAGATCTGGTAAACATCTTTCCAAGTTCTTTCACAGCATGTTTTTTGAAGATGCTTGTTTCTTATTGCCTGATATATATATATATATTAGTTTGTCGCTAACAATAATCAATTACATGACATGTCCTAACAATAATCAATTACATGACAACTATATAATCTAGGGAGCTATTGTTCTGCCTTGTCCATCGTGGCATACCTAGGGCATCGAATTGCGTGGGATGCTTCGCTCAACGTTCCTTATCTTGGTTGGATGGTCTATGAAAAGAGACATGTCGTTGAACTGGTTAAAATCCTCTAAATCAGATACACCATCAACTCCTATAGCTTGTTGTTTTCTAGGAAAAACTACATGCTTCGGGTTGTCGGTGCTTTTCTTCTCATTGTTAGAAATGATCTGTTCAGCATAGAAGACCTGTGCAGCACGATTAGCAAGGATCCATGGGTCATCTTTGTAACCTACCTTACTTAGATCAAGAACTCTGACCCCATAGTTGTCTACCGTGACATGTTTGTCTTCAACCCATTGACATCGGAAAACCGAGATCTAAAATGTACCATAGTCTAGTTCCCATATGTCCTCAATAAAGCCAAAATATGTAATAATCTCACCAGTTTCATCATCTATGGTCTCGCATCGAACACCACTATTTTGTGACATGCTCTTTTTGTCCTTGGACTTGGTACAAAATGTGAATCCACTAATTTCATAGGTTTGCCATGTTGTGACCTGGCGTGATGGTCCAGATGCCAACCCCTTGATGGTTTTTTCTTCTATTGTTTCTCCACGTGGAATGTCCTTCACCATTAGCCATGTGTTGAACCGCTGCTTATGTTGCTTCATTACCCAATCAGCCGTATGCCCAGGATTTTGCTCGTGAAGCTCATTGATGTGTTGCTGGATAAATGGCTCTATTATCGCTAGCCGATGTAGGATGTTGTGATGTGCCTCAAGTACTGTATTGTAATCTGGTGGGATGAAAGATTTCCGTCCCATCCTCCCGCTTCCATACAATCTACCCTCGTGTCGTGACGGAGGCAGACCTATTGCAACCTGGTCTTTTAGGATACTATTGCAGAATGGACCTCCGGACTCAATGGCCTCTTCGGTACAGTACCCCTCTATCATGGATGCCTCAGGACGAGCACGGGTTGATACATAGCCATTCAGTATTGCAATGAAACGCTCGCACGTCCACATTTCATGCAAGTACATAGGACCCAATGCATCTATTTGTGGCACCAAGTGCACCACAAGGTGCACCATAATATCAAAGAACGATGGAGGGAAACACATCTCAAACTGTGATATTGTCTCTACTGCGAATTCCAGAAGAGATGCCAACTCATCACGGTCAATTACCTTTTGTGAAATTCTATTGAAAAAGTAGCACAACCGTGTGATTGCCATCTTTAAAAACAAAGGATTTATAGCCCTGATGGCAATAGGTAGGAATGTAGTCAGCATGACATGACAATCATGTGAGTTGTAGTTGGTGACTATCAGGTCTTTCATTGACACAATACTCCGTATGCTAGAGCAGAATCCGGATGGGACTTTCAAATTCTTAAGCCAAACACACACCGCATGTTTCTCATCTACATTGAGATTGTAGCTTGCTGCTGGGAGATGATACTTCCCATTTTCTTGAAGAACAGGATGTAGTTCCTTTTTTATGCCTAAATTTACCAAGTCCATGCGTGAATTGAGCCCTTCTTTTGTTTTGCCCTTTATGTCTAGCAAGGTGCCAATTATGCTTTCAAACACGTTCTTCTGAACATGCATACCATCGATCGCATGCCGCACATCTAACTCTTTCCAGTAAGACAAGTACTCGAAGAAAATAGACTTTTTCTTGAATATAGCCCCTGGAGCTGGTTTGGCATCCTTCCTTGTTTTTCCGTCTTTTGTCTTCTTCCCGAAAACAAACTTGATATTCCTGACTATTTGAAAAACTCTATGACCTTTATTGTTACCCGATGGAGCAGTAGAATGTAGTTCACCATTATTGTCAAAGTACTTATCCATCTTTCGCATGCGGTACCTGTGTCCTTCCAATAAAAAGCGTCTGTGCCTCATGTACACTATCTTCTTAGATGCAGTAAGGGACACGTAAGCAGTTTCATCAATGCATACTGTGCAGCCAACCTTTCCCTTAAACTGGCCTGATAATGTGAAGAGTGCAGGGTAATCGTTGATCGTAACAAAAATAATTGCTCTCAGCATGAATGAATCTTTACGATACTCATCCTACATTTGAACACCCGTTACCCACAATATTTTCATATCCTCCATTAAGGGCTCTAAAAATACATCCATATCAACTCCAGGTTGTGTAGGTCCAGAAATAAGCATGGTTAGCAAAATGTACTACCGTTTCTGCATCAACCATGAAGGAAGGTTGTATATGGTGAGGATCACTGGCCATGTGTTATGCTTGCTGCTCCTTTCAGCAAATGGATTCATTCCATTAGTACTCAGTGCGAACCTAACATTTCTTGGTTCATCGGCAAAGTCTCGGTGGTTCTCATTGAAATCTTGCCACTGCTTCCCATCAGCTGGATGTCGAAGCTTCCCATCATTTTTGTGCTCATCAGAAGCATGCCAGCTCATAAGTTTGGCATCCTCAGGGTTAGCGAACAAACACCTCAATCGATCGACGACAGGGAGGTACCACATCACCAAAGCAGGAATCTTTTTGAGCGCATAATAGTCTACTTCTTCTTTTTCTTTGCTCGTGGATTTTGAAGTCTTCTTTTTGGCTTTCTTTCGCTTCTTCCCTTTAGACACAAATGCAACACACTCTTCCTCTCGATAGTCTTTATTCGTCTTGTACCTACTTGCACCACACTTTGGGCAGCTCTCCAAGTCTTTATAATCATCACCTCGATAAAGGATACAATGATTTCTACACGCGTGGATCTTCTCCACGCCCATAGTGAGTGGACTGATTAGTTTCTTTGCATAGTACGTGTTAGCAGGCACTTTGTTCTCCTTTGGAAGCATGTCTGCGACAATACTCAAGAACGCATCGAAGCCAGCATCAGACAGACCGGAGCGTCATGAACTCTTTGGTACAACCCTTAGACTCGTCGTACAAAGGCTCTTCTGCTGCCTTCTTCAGGGACTCCATACCTTTCATGAAGAACATCGATGGATCTGTATGACGACGCAACATTGCCTCTAACAACTCTGCATCTTTCTTGTCCATAACATTTGGCAGAACATGGGTTCTTTCACGTTCATTTCCTTCGGCGTAACCATGATCAGTAACATTTGGCACTACATGTTCGCTCTGTGGAAGAGGTTGTTGTGTCTCGTGAACGAACTGAAAGTTGTCGTCGATGTTTGAAGGGGAACTGTCCCAACCGAGTGTTCCAGGACAGAACACTCAAGGGCTTCATAGGACTTAGCCCCGGGGCTCCCTTGGTGCAGCTGTGTACTCGACACCAGATATTACGTTGGTCGTTGAGCCCTTCTTGAGTGAGATAGAGCCTGCATTTCCCAGGCAGCTCTATCGATTGTTTGATACATTCAAGATTCATATTTAGAATCATTTTCATCACAAAAATAATGGCTACGCAATAGTTGTACTTTGTAGACATCTTGAAGGTTTTCTTTAGAGGACCAGAGGAACTCCTCTAGGACTCGGTTCTGGAGGCCAAGTCATCATAGCCGTTTTTCTCCGCAACTGAGCCAACATGGGAGTCAGTTGTCATTATCATCGCCATCAGCTCTGAGTCATCTTCTATGGAACAAAGAGGTGTCTAATTCATATGTTGCATTGGGGTGCTTGGAGCGTATAGGACAAGAAGCCTAGTGAGGCGTCCTAATTCATATGATCATCATCTTGTTCATCATTCGAGTCATTAGTTCAAAGCACATCCTTCTTCCTTTCCTTTGGCTACAGAAATGTACTCGACTCCCTGAGGTAGGTGGCCCTTAGAGGCTCTTTGGTGAGCTACTTTGAGAAGTGCCTTGGGCTTGCCTCATCAACGTTCTTGGGCACCCAACAAGGACCATGTGGAGACCAATAAAGTTCAAACATCTAAACTTAAACTAAATAATGCTCAATGTACATTTGACAAGTTTAGAAGAAATGAACAAGTGATAGAGTCATCGAGGATACCTTGAAACTAGGTTCCAATAAGGACTATGCTTTGGCCAAGCATTCCTTGAGCTAGTCAGCAATAGAAGAGAAGATTTGACGAAGTTGAGCCATGGATTCTAGCATACTGATGGCCTGGACCATGGAACATGAAGGGTCAATCTCCCCTCTATACTCCCATGTGTTATTTGCCTTCTCAGATAGGGGGTTGGGGACTCAGCGTTGTATCTAGTTTCTGACCACATGGACAACATTGAGACCAAGGTCTTTTAGTTCTTCAATCTTATTGATAGTGCCCATGATAACTTTGATGTGGGTGAGCACTAGATCACTCATCCTCTAAAGGAGATGAATCAGGCATTGACCTAAGAACTTGGGCAATTTTGGGGTGTGGTTTCTGACATAAAACTAGCGCTTGTGCCAGTTCTTGTGGGATGTTTTTAGAGGAAGTTAAAGTAATGGTAGTGTGCGTGGAGCTAAACCCCCAACACCTCTATCTATGCTCCTTGCTAAGGTGATGGCAGAGGAAGAAAAGATATTGAAAGGGAGAAGGAAAAGAGGTATCCCTAGATACGCCTCATAGAGACAGGCAAAAATTGCAATGAGCAAGATGGTGTTAGGGTTGAGATGAAGAAGTTCAATCTGGTAATAATGGCGTAATTCGCGAAAGAATTGGGTGACTAGAAGGCCAAATCCATGCACCAAGAATTGAAATAAGACTACAATATGATCTACATCTAGCGTCAGGAAAGAATCCATACCATGGATCTTCCACTGGATTATGCTCTTTCCCTAAAGAAGCCTCGCCACCATTAGGGTCATTAGATCCTTTGTCTCGATGATAGAGGCCTTGAATTCATGTGGTTGAGAGGCAACCATGGCTGTGATTTGTGGATCCAGTGGTGACAGAAAAGGCTAGGGCAAGAAGAATGCTCACAAAGACGAGGCATCAGTTATAGGTGTGTGCTGGAAAATAAGGCTTTTGTTGGCGGTTCTTATGCTAATTGGATTTTGCACCGCTAGCACACGAAGTCTGATGTAGCTTTTCACTTGGAGTATTCTAGGCATCATATTTTCCATAGGAAAGCGATAAACTAAAGGTGAATTCAAACTTGAAATGAATTGTAAACTTGATAAGTATACACACTAGCATTTAGATAGGGGTAAGTGCAATCCATAGGTAGGAAAGCTAGGTGTATGAGGAAGAAATAGATAGGGACCGTTGGACCAGTAACTAGGTAAAGATGCTTGGGAGGACAACGAGTAGATAGAGATCAAAACAATAAATCTACTACTATATAAAAGATTATTTGTGATTATCCAATTGATAAACAAATACAACCTAGAAACTTGCTTCAAGCAAAATTCTAAGGTTTCAAAGGTGCCTAGGAGTAGATGACGACACATCGGATGACCATCAACTATCACCTATGGGCCACCGGATGATGGGGTCAGAATACATAGGCCACACTCTCGCTATCACCAACCAACTATAGCTACATGGATAGGATTGCATGATATAATAGTGCTCAAGCAGAGCTTGAACACGAAAGATCCGCCTTAGCTAGAGATTTAGAGCTAGCCAGTCTAGTAACTAGGACTAGGTGGGACTTATAACACCGACAAGTCTAACAAGATTTGAATAACAACAAACAAATACAATCCTAAGCCATGAACTAAAGTGGTCCTAGACTACCACAACAATAATCAAGAAGTAGAAATAAAGTTAAGTAATACTAAAAGTAAGATTAAAGTAATACTTGAAGTAGAACACAAAATGTAACTAGACTTAACTTGATAGCCAAATGATACATAAGAGTTATACCAAAGGACTTCGAAGAAACTCTAGAATCCTTAGCCAAAGCTCAAACTCAATTGTATCTCTCAAGATCTAACCTAAGCTTCTAAGATAAAGAGAGGAAGCTCTCTAGGGTATAGCTACTCTCATCTTTCTTCTCTTCTCAAGTGAGCTCCAAGGGGTTATTTATACACTCCCCAAGCATGGGGTATATATAGTGTCCCTAGGTCAATGCAGAAGGTAAGTCAATTGGGTAGAGGACACGTGGAGGGCCGAGTAGCCATGCCTTGACCAAGCTGTAAAGCCAAGTGGCCAGCAAGCCATTCTCTTTCCTCCACCTTCCATCCAATGTCCACAAGCCTCCATTAAGATTGGTTTGGTGGTTATCTGCATGCATTTCATGCAACCACTGTATTGATCTTGTATATCTTCCTTAGCTATTAGATCAAGGTGTCATGGATTGCTAGCTTCACTAAACTGCAAGCCAGATTGGTGATGTGTTGATCCTATAGTCCTTAGACATGTCATCCACGTGGCTACACCTTTAAGTTATATTGGAGTTCATCATGACAAGAATTCAAGACTGAGGGTGAGTATGTTTAGCTTAGTCAAGTGGAGTTCTTGAAAGGGAAATGTGCCCTTGGGCCATTTCTAAGTATTTTGGTGATCAAGTGCCAACACAAATGGTTTAAGTGTGAAACTATGCCAAATGGTGGAAGAAGTGCAAAGTCAACACAAAGGTATGATTCTAGACTTAGTACATTGGTTTTTGTATACTAACATATTTGTCTAAGTGCTAGAATCAGAGAAAACAAAATTGGAAAAGACTTGGCTCGAGCAGCCAAGACTCTGCTCAGTCTGGGTGCACCGGACTGTCCGGTGGTGCACCGGACAGTGTCCGGTGTGCCAGGCTGGTGCCTGGTCAACTAGCTGCTCTCGGGTCTCGACGGCGGCGTACGCCTATAAATCACCGGATTGTCCGGTGGTGCACCGGACTGTCCGGTGAGTCATCTACGGCGAAGTCGCTGCTCTCGGGAACCAAGTCAACAGCGTACGACTATAATTCACCGGACTGTCCGGTGAGGCACCGGACTGTCCGGTGAGCCAACGGTCAAGCGCGCCAACGGTCAGCCGCGCAATCCGCGCGTGACGCGTGGCCGAGCCAACGGTCGGATGGGAGCACCGGACTGTCCGGTGTGCACCGGACAGTGTCCGGTGCGCCAACGGCTCCAAGTCTTCAACGGTCGGCTGCGCCCGAATAGGAAAGAAATCCGCACCGGACAGTGTCCGGTGGTGCACCGGACTGTCCAGTGCGCCAGTCGACAGAAGGCAAGAATTGCCTTCCTGGATTGCTCTCAACGGCTCCTAGCTACCTTAGGGCTATAAAAGGGACCCCTTGGCGCATGGAGGAGTACACCAAGCATACTTTGAGCATTCTTGATCATTCACACTTCAACTTTGCGCACTCGTTTGACATTCTTAGTGATTTGAGCTCCGTTCTAGTGAGAACCTTGTGATATTCATTTGAGCTCAAGTCTTGGCCGTGTGTGTGCGTATTGCTATGGATTTGTGTGTTTGTTGCTTCCCTCCCTTACTCTAGTACTTTCACTTTGATTCTCATTGTAAGGGCGAGAGACTCCAAGTTGTGGAGATTCCTCGCAAACGGGAAAGAGTAAAGAAAGAAGAACACCGTGGTATTCAAGTCGATCATCGGATCACTTGAGAGGGGTTGAGTGCAACCCTCGTCCGTTGGGACGCCACAACGTGGAGTAGGCAAGTGTTGTACTTGGCCGAACCATGGGATAAATCCTCGTGTCTCTTGTGCTTGCTCTCACTGTGTCTGTTTTGCTTCACAAGAGCTCTCCTTAGCCACTTGATTTTATTGTGCTAACTCCTAACCAAGTTTTGTGGCTTTAAGTTTCAATTTTTTACAGGATCACCTATTCACCCCCCCTCTAGGTGCTCTCAATTGGTATCAGAGCCGTTCTCTTCAAAAAAGGGACTAATCGCCCGAAGGGATGGATCCTAAGGGAAAGGGGATGGTGATCAACGACAAGGAGAAGGAGTCCTTCATCAATGAGCCAAAAGACGACAAGCCCACTGACTCGGGCTCAAGTCATAAGAAGAAGGACGGGAAGAAGAAGAGGCGTATCAAGAAGATCGTCTACTACGATGACAGCGGCGAGTCTTCTTCTTCCCAAAAGCACGACGACAACGACTACGAGAAAAAGAAGACGGTTAACTCTAACTTTTCTTTTGATTACTCTCGTATTCCGCAAAGTTCCAATGCTCATTTTCTTTCCATTCCCCTTGGAAAACCTCCTCACTTTGATGGAGAGGACTACAAATTTTGGAGTCACAAAATGCGTAGCCACTTGTTCTCTCTCCATCCAAGTATATGGGAGATAGTAGAAAATGGAATGCAATTTGATAGTACGGATAGTCCCATGTTCATCAATGAACAAATTCACAAAAATGCACAAGCTACTACTGTTCTTTTAGCGTCATTGTGCAGGGATGAATACCATAAGGTGAGCGGCTTGGATAACGCCAAGCAGATTTGGGACACCCTCAGGATCTCTCATGAGGGAAATGACATCACTATGCTCACCAAGATGGAGTTGGTGGAGGGCGAACTAGGGAGGTTCGCAATGATCAGGGGGGAGGAGCCAACCCAAAAATATAACAGGCTCAAGACCCTAGTCAACAAAATAAGGAGCTATGGAAGCACGAGATGGACGGACCACGACGTCAACCGCCTAATGCTAAGGTCTTTCACTGTCCTTGATCCACATCTTGTAAATTCTATTCGTGAAAATCCTAGGTACACCAAGATGTTGCCCGAGGAAATACTTGGGAAGTTTGTAAGCGGGCGAATGATGATCAAGGAGGCGAGATATGTTGATGAGGCGTTGAATGGCCCAATCCACGAGCCTCAAACCGTTGCTCTCAAAGCAACAAGTAGCAGGGAGGCGCTACCTAGCAAGGTGGCGCAAGTTGAGGCGGCGGGGCTCAACGAGGAAGAAATGGCCCTCATCATCAAGCGCTTCAAGACGGCGCTAAAGGGTCGCAAGGAGCATCCCAAAAAGAACAAGACGAAGGGAAAGCACTCCTGCTTCAAGTGTGGTAAGGTTGGTCACTTTATTGCTAATTGTCCCGATAATGATAGTGACCAGGATCAAGAGAAGAAGAGGGAAAAGAAGAAGACTTACAAGAAGGCTAAAGGCGAGGCACACCTTGGCAAAGAGTGGGACTCGGATTGTTCTTCGTCCGACTCCGACGACGAAGGACTCGCCGCCACCGCCTTCAACAAATCATCCCTCTTCCCCAACGAGCACCACACCTGTCTCATGGCAAGAGAAAAGAAGGTAAGCACTCGTAATACTGTTACTTACGCTTCCTCAAGTGATGATGAATCTAGGATGATGAAGTAGACTATGCTAGTCTATTCAAAGGTTTAGATAGAACCAAAATTGATAAAATCAATGAATTAATTGATGCTTTGAATGAGAAGAATAGATTGTTAGAAAAGCAAGAGGACCTTTTATATGAAGAGCATGATAAATTTGTTAGTGCGCAAAATTCTCTTGCTCTAGAAGTTAAAAGAAATGAAGTGCTTTCATGTGAATTGTCTACATGCCATGAATCTATCTCTAGCTTAAAAAGTATCAATAATGACTTGAGTGCTAAGTTAGAAATAGCTAATAAATCAACCTCTTGTGTAGCACATGTTGTGATTTGCAATAGGTGTAAAGATTTTAATGTTGATGCTTGTAGTGAACACCTAGTTTCCATTTCTAAATTAAATGATGAAGTGGCTAGTCTTAATGCTCAACTTAAGACTAGCAAAAATGAATTTGATAAATTAAAATTTGCAAGGGATGCCTATACTATTGGTAGACATCCCTCAATTAAGGATGGGCTTGGCTTTAAGAGGGAAGCCAAGAACTTAACTAGTCATAAGGCTCCCATCTCCGCCAAGGAGAAAGGGAAGGCTCCTATGGCTAGTAATGCTCAAAAGAACCATGCTTTCATGTATCATGATAGGAGACATTCCAAGAATGTTCATTATGATAGAAGTTATAATGCCTTTGATTCACATACCATGATTGCTTCAAGTTCCTCTATCATGCATGGTAGAAATTTGGCTAGGAAAAATGTTATTCATCATATGCCTAGAAGAAATGTTGTTCATGTACCTAGGAATGTAAGTAATGAACACTCTACAATTTACCATGCTTGCAATGCTTCCTTTGCAATTTGTAGAAAGGATAAGAAAGTGATTGCTAGGAAATTAGGGGCAAAGTGCAAGGAAGATAAGACTTGCATTTGGGTCCCTAAGGCTATTGTAACTAACCTTGTAGGACCCAACAAGAGTTGGGTAACTAAGACCCAAGCCTAATTTGCCTTGCAGGTTTATGCATCCGGGGGATCAAGCTGGATTATCGACAGCGGATGCACAAACCACATGACGGGGGAGAAGAAGATGTTCACCTCCTACGTCAAGAACAAAGATTCCCAAGATTCAATCATATTCGGTGATGGAAATCAAGGCAAGGTTAAAGGCTTAGGCAAGATAGCCATCTCAAATGAGCACTCTATCTCCAATGTATTTTTAGTAGAATCGCTAGGTTATAATCTTCTATCGGTTGGTCAATTATGTAATATGGGATACAATTGCTTATTTACAAACGTAGATGTGTCTGTCTTTAGAAGAAGTGATGGTTCATTAGCTTTTAAGGGTGTACTAGACGACAAACTCTATTTAGTTGATTTTTCGAAGGAGGAGGCCGGTCTAGATGCATGCTTAATCGCTAAGACTAGCATGGGCTGGCTGTGGCATCGCCGTCTAGCACATGTGGGGATGAAGAACCTTCACAAGCTTCTAAAGGGAGAACATGTGTTAGGTCTATCAAATGTAACTTTCAAAAAAGATAGACCTAAACAAGTGTGAAGTGCTCATCACATCAAGAATGTGATGACTACATCAAGACCTCTGGAGCTATTGCATATGGACCTCTTCGGACCCGTCGCCTACCTCAGCATCGGGGGAAGTAAGTATGGTCTTGTTATCGTTGATGATTTTTCCCTCTTCACTTGGGTATTCTTTTTGCAGGATAAATCTGAAACCCAAGGGACCCTCAAGCGCTTCCTAAGGAGAGCTCAAAATGAATTTGAGCTCAAGGTGAAGAAGATAAGGAGCGACAACGGGTCTGAGTTCAAGAACCTGCAGGTAGAGGAGTTTCTTGAGGAGGAAGGGATCAAGCACGAGTTCTCCGCTCCCTACACACCACAGCAAAATGGTGTGGTAGAGAGGAAGAATAGGACGCTTATAGACATGGCGAGGACGATGCTTGGAGAATTCAAGATGCCCGAGCGGTTTTGGTCGGAAGCTGTGAACACGGCTTGCCACGCCATAAACCGAGTCTACCTTCATCGCCTCCTCAAGAAGACGTCATACGAGCTACTAACCGGTAACAAACCCAACGTTTCTTATTTTCGAGTTTTTGGGAGTAAATGCTACATTCTGGTGAAGAAAGGTAGAAATTCAAAATTTGCTCCCAAAGCTGTAGAAGGGTTTTTGTTAGGTTATGATTCAAATACAAAGGCGTATAGAGTCTTCAACAAATCATCGGGTTTGGTTGAAGTCCCTAGCGACGTTGTATTTGATGAGACTAATGGCTCTCCGAGAGAGCAAGTTGATCTTGATGATGTAGATGAGGGTGACGTTCCAACGGACGCAATTCATACCATGGCGATTGGAGACGTGCGACCACAGGAACATGAGGAGCAAGATCAACCTTCTTCCTCACTGACGGTGCATCCCCCAACTCAAGATGACGAACAGGTCCCTCGAGAAGAGGTGTGTGATCAAGGGGGAGCACAAGATGTCCAAGTTGAAGAGGAAGAAGCACCACAGGCCCTCCAACTCAAGTTCGAGCGATGATTCAAAGGAACCATCCCGTCGACCAAATTTTGGGTGACATTAGCAAGGGAGTAACCACTCGCTCTAGATTAGCTAATTTTGTGAGCATTACTATTTTGTCTCTTCTATTGAGCCTTTCAGGGTAGAAGAGGCCTTTCTAGATCCGGACTGGGTGTTGGCCATGCAGGAAGAGCTTAACAACTTCAAGCGTAATGAAGTTTGGACACTGGTGCCGCGTCCCAAGCAAAACGTTGTGGGAACCAAGTGGGTGTTCCACAACAAACAGGATGAGCACGGGGTGGTAACAAGGAATAAGGCTCGACTTGTGGCAAAAGGTTATGCCCAAGTCACAGGTTTGGAATTTGAGGAGACTTTTGCTCCTGTGGCTAGGCTAGAGTCAATTCGTATTTTGTTAGCCTATGCCGCTCACCATTCCTTCAGGTTGTTCCAAATGGACGTGAAGAGCGCTTTTCTCAACCGGCCAATCAAGGAGGAGGTGTACGTGGAGCAACCCCCTGGCTTTGAGGATGAACGGTTCCCCGACCACGTGTGTAAGCTCTCTAATGCGCTCTATGGACTTAAGCAAGCCCCAAGAGCATGGTATGAATGTCTTAGAGACTTTTTAATTGCTAATGCTTTCAAGGTTGGAAAAGCCGATCCAACTCTTTTCACTAAGACTTGTGATGGTGATCTATTTGTGTGCCAAATTTATGTCGATGACATAATATTTGGTTCTACTAACCAAAAGTCTTGTGAAGAGTTTAGCAGGGTGATGACTCAGAAATTTGAGATGTCGATGATGGGCGAGTTGAACTACTTCCTTGGGTTCCAAGTGAAGCAACTCAAGGACGGCACCTTCATCTCTCAAACAAAGTATACGCAGGACTTGCTCAAGCGGTTTGGGATGAAGGATGCCAAGCTCGCAAAGACTCCAATGGGAACCGATGGACATGTCGACCTAAACAAAGGAGGTAAGTCCGTTGATCAAAAGGCATACCGGTCTATGATAGGGTCTTTACTTTATTTATGTGCTAGTAGACCGGATATTATGCTTAGCGTATGTATGTGTGCTAGATTTCAATCTGACCCAAGGGAGTGTCACCTTGTGGCCGTTAAGCGGATTCTTAGATATTTAGTCGCTACGCCTTGCTTCAGGATCTGGTATCCAAAGGGGTCTACCTTTGACTTAATTGGATATTCGGACTCCGATTATGCTGGATGTAAGGTCGATAGGAAGAGTACATCAGGGACGTGCCAATTCCTAGGAAGGTCCCTGGTGTCGTGTAGTTCTAAGAAACAAACTTCCGTTGCCCTATCCACCGCTGAGGCCGAGTACGTTGCCGCAAGACAGTGTTGCGCGCAACTACTTTGGATGAGGCAAACCCTCCGGGACTTTGGCTACAATCTGAGCAAAGTCCCACTCCTATGTGACAATGAGAGTGCAATCCGCATGACAGATAATCCTGTTGAGCACAGCCGCACAAAGCACATAGACATCCGGCATCACTTTTTGAGAGACCACCAGCAAAAGGGAGATATCGAAGTGTTTTATGTTAGCACCGAGAACCAGCTAGCCGATATCTTTACCAAGCCTTTAGATGAGAAGACCTTTTGCAGGCTGCATAGTGAGCTAAATGTCTTAGATTCGCGGAACTTGGATTGATTTATAGCATACATGTGTTTATGCCTTGATCATGTTCCTTATGCTTATTTTGTTTATGGTGCTCAAGTTGTACAAGCACTCCCCGGACCTCACAAGTCCATTTGCGAGTGATGCACATATTTAGGGGGAGATGTGCTACAACTTGACCCTTTGAGACTAACCGTGTGCTTGAGTTTTCTTAATTTAGTCTCAAAGGAGGATTGAAAGGGAAAAGGTGAACTTGGACCATGCAAGACTTCCACTGCACTCCGATGAGAGGGTAACTTACTCCAAGTTCATCTCAATACCCTTATTGCCTTTTTACTCTTATTTGAAGATTTTGGTGAGGCAATGGGGTTTAAGGGCCAAAAATAATCCTGTTTTGGTGCTTGATGCCAAAGGGGGAGAAAATAAGGCCAAAGCGAGAAATGAATCAGCTACCACTTGAGAATTTTAAAAATAATAGAATTAGAGCTTTTGGTTTGTCAAAATACTCTTATTGTCTCTTATTGTCAAAAGTTGGTCTCTTGTGGGGAGAATGTTTGATTATGGGAAAAAGGGGGAGTTTTTGAATTCTTGTTCAATTTCTCTTGGAATACCTCTCTCTATGACTCAACAAGTGTGTTTGACTTAGAGATAGGAAATTGAGTTTGATTTACAAAAACAAACCAAGTGGTGGCAAAGAATGATCCAAATATGTAAAATTTGAATCAAAACAAATTTGTGTTCTCATTTGCATTGATGTTACACTTCTTTTAGTTGCTTTTTGTTGTGTTGGCATAAATCACCAAAAGGGGGAGATTGAAAGGGAAATGTGCCCTTGGGCCATTTCTAAGTATTTTGGTGATCAAGTGCCAACACAAATGGTTTAAGTGTGAAACTATGCCAAATGGTGGAAGAAGTGCAGTCAACACAAAGGTATGATTCTAGACTTAGTACATTGGTTTTTGTGTACTAACATATTTGTCTAAGTGCTAGAATCAGAGAAAACAAATTTGGAAAAGACTTGGCTCGAGCAGCCAAGACTTTGCTCAGTCTAGGTGCACCGGACTGTCCGGTGGTGCACTGGACAGTGTCCGGTGTGCCAGGCTGGCGCCTGGTCAACTAGCCGCTCTTGGGTCTCGACGGCGGCATACGACTATAAATCATCGGACTGTCCGGTGGTGCACCGGACTGTCTGGTGAGTCGTCTGTGGCGAAGTCGCTGCTCTCGAGAACCAAGTCAACAGTGTACGGCTATAATTCACCGGACTGTCCGGTGAGGCACCGGACTGTCCGGTGAGCCAACGGTCAAGCGCGCCAACGGTCGGCCGCGCAATCCACGTGTGATGCGTGGCCAATCCAACGATCGGATGGGAGCACCGGACTATCCGGTGTGCACCAGACAGTGTCCGGTGCGCCAATGGCTCCAAGTCTTCAACAGTCGGCTGCGCCAGAATAGGAAAGAAATCCGCACCGGACAGTGTCCGGTGCGCCAGTCGACAGAAGGCAAGAATTGCCTTCCTAGATTGCTCTCAACGGCTCCTAGCTGCCTTGGGGCTATAAAAGGGACCCCTTGGCGCATGGAGGAGTACACCAAGCATACTTTGAGCATTCTTGATCATTCACACTTCATCTTTGCGCACTCGTTTGACATTCTTAGTGATTTGAGCTCCGTTCTAGTGAGAACCTTGTGATATTCATTTGAGCTCAAGTCTTGGTCGTGTGTGTGCGTATTGCTGTGGATTTGTGTGTGTTGCTTCCCTCCCTTACTCTAGTACTTTCACTTTGATTCTCATTGTAAGGGCGAGAGACTCCAAGTTGTGGAGATTCCTTGCAAACGGGAAAGAGTAAAGAAAGAAGAACACCGTGGTATTCAAGTCAATCATTGGATCACTTGAGAGGGGTTGAGTGCAACCCTCGTCCGTTGGGACGCCACAACGTGGAGTAGGCAAGTGTTGTACTTGGCCGAACCACGGGATAAATCCTCGTGTCTCTTGTGCTTGTTCTCACTGTGTATATTTTGCTTCACAAGAGCTCTTCTTAGCCACTTGATTTTATTGTGCTAACTCTTAACCAAGTTTTGTGGCTTTAAGTTTCAAGTTTTTACAGGATCACCTATTCACCCCCCTCTAGGTGCTCTCAGTTCTAAAGGCCACGGGGCAGATCTTTTTATGACTAGATGCGAAAGCAGAAGTGTCACAAAATAAGGAAGCTAAAGCGATGTATATTATTAGAAATTGAAGCAACAGTCTCGTAAAGTGACCAAGACCTAAACAGTAAAGCTAAGTCTATAGACTTAGGGCTAATATGACAGAGATGGAGACTCAGCCAGAAGGTAGAACAATTCAGACACAATAGAATCGGGATAAACTAGAAAATTCAAGACAAGAGTCTTGTCAGGTACCCTGGAACATGATACCCATGGCGAGGCCCATAAACCTCTTTCTAGCCCGCTCGCCGAGCAAGCTTGCTAGGCGGGGTGTACGACCAATTCCCCCGCTGAGCAAGTCTACGAGGTGGATTGGATGACCAAGTCACATGTCGAGCAAATCTAGGAGGCAGAGTGGGCGACCAAGTCCCCTGCTGACCAAGTCTAAGCATTGAGTCAAAGCTACAAGCATATGTCGACAACGGCAGTGCGTGACACCGGGAGCCCAGGTGATAAGACACAAACACAACTCTCCTATCAGGGGTGACCTCAGCACCGAAGCCCCTATAGTAGCCAGTATAGCAGGAACGACAAGACAGGGCGCCATATCGAATTGATAAATCCACATGCACGGAAGGACAACATGGGGCCGACGATGGTGGAGGGGAACCATGCTGTGTTAGTTGAGTCCCGAGCCTACACCATGGAACCCATCGTGCATCACCACAGGGACGTCGGCCATGAACCCGCCACAGGGACAAGAGTAATAGGCGGTCATATCTAGGGGCGCTATTTCATATGATTAGGAGAAGGGGCCCATCGCAACAGACGAAGGACTTTTTCTCTCTTTATTCCGTCTCACTCTCTCCCTCTCTCTCTCTTTGAAGAGAAAGCAATGTAAGGACCCTCTTCCTCTCAATGGGAGAGGCACACAAGCACACATGTTGTAACACATCTCAAAGCAATACTACAATCAGCACTTCACTAGACTAGGGTGAAAGCATGAACCAGTTAACCATAGTGTCTCAGTTCCTTGCTCAGATCTCTAAGATAAGCCATTCAAAGTGAGTCCGCATTTGCATCCCCACTGAACACAAATCTATTGTCCCCGGGTTTCCAGAACCACGATAGTTGGCATGCCAGGTAGGGGACGTTAGCGTGCCAAGTGACATCTTCCAATCTGATGGCTTGCACTTCAGCGTTCACCGTGTTGGTCACTTGTTCTCAATTTCTATTCACATTTGAAAACATGGGAACACAACGTAAAGTGATATTCAACCTTCGTCTTTAAGCTGTTATCCCTTCGGAATAATACCTTCAAAGACGAAGATTAGGATTATAACCGAGCAAGTTATGACTATGTGTAGATAAATATATAAGAGATGCATAGAAGTTAAACATGATAACTTATCTCAGATATTTTAATATCACCCTTCTCCCCTTTTATATAATGAATTTACAATCGTACCTTCAGTTCTACAAAGTGAGTTAGAACGAAGGTGCTCTGGGGAATGAATTACACAAAGAGATTATTCAGTCCGCCAAAAAGGTACTTTATATAGGGCACTATTCATCTATTTATAGGGAATCGTACAGCTTCATACGAAATTACATTAATACCCACAAGGATTACATATAGGATTTACAAATAATATAAGGGCAACATTGTCTTTTGCTTTTAGCATTTAGGATGACACCTTGTCCTTACATTGTCTCCTTGTGTTGTTATGACGAAGCTAGTTTCGTCGCCCTTCCATCGTCCAGCATCAAAGGTGTTCTAGTGCCGAAGCTCCTAAATACTTGATAACATGTTGATAACCAATGGTTAAACGTGTTTTGAGGACCTTCAAAAGATGAAGGCCCCCAACAATAGCCCCTCGTAGTGTTAGTTTGTTTCTTTGTAACAAACTCAGACTACGAAATGAACGAAGGCTTTTTAAAAGTTGCCTAGAGGGGGGTGAATAGGCGAAACCTGAAATTTATAAGCTTAAGCACACACTACAAGCCGGGGTTAGCGTTAAAATTAAAGTAAAGTTCGAGAGAGAGAGGGGGAAAACAAATCAAATGAGAATCAAGCGAATGAACACGGTGATTTGTTTTACCGAGGTTCGGTTTCAAAGAACCTAGTCCCCATTCAGGAGGTCACAAAGACCAGGTCTATTTCAACCCTTTCCCTCTCTCGAACGGTCTCTTAGACCGAGTGAGCCTTCTTTCTTAATCTCACAGGTCACTTAGACCCCGCAAGGACCACCACACACTAGGTGTCCCTTGCCTTGCTTACAAAGCACTTGAGAATGAGAGTGGGAAAGAAGAAAGGCCAACCAAGCAACAAGAGCAACAAAAGAACACAAGAAATCCTCTCACAAGTCCTAACGCGCGCACTAGAGTTGATTCGGGGACTTTGAGTGGATCGATCGCTTTGATCGTGTCTTGGAGTGAAGTCTTTTGCTCTTGTATTGAATGCAATGTTTGGAATGCTTGTATGGATATGAATGAGGTGGTTGAGGGGTATTTATAGCCCTCAACCACTTCCATAGTCGTTGGGGAGGCTGCTGGCGATGGGCACACTGGACAGTCCGGTGCGCCATCGGACAGGCACTGTTCCTTGTCTAGTGCGCTGCCACGTCACCCAACTGTTAGGGTTTGGAGCTTGGTCGATCGTTGGAGCTTTGTCTTCTTGCGGCACTGGACTGTTCGGTGCCACACCGGACAGTCTGGTGCCACCTCTAACTTCCTGCTCTGACTTCTGCGTGGCACTGTAGCCGCACTGTTCAGTTGGCAGAGTTGACCGTTGCGCACAGATAGTCATTACTCTGCTGGCTCACCGGATAGTCCGGTGGCACATCGGACAGTCTGGTGAATTATAGCGGAGTGTGCCCTGAAATTCCCGAGAGTGGCTAGTTTGATCTTATATGGCCCTGGTGCACCGGACACTGTCCGGTGGCACACCAGACAGTCCGGTGCTCCATTCACAGCACACTCAAGTCCTTTTGCTCCTTTAAAATTGTGTCCCTAACTTGATTCTTTTATTGGTTTGTGTTGAACGTTATGCACCTATAATACATGAATTCTAGACAAACTAGTTAGTCCATGTGTTTGTGTTGATCATCAATCAACAAAATTAATTATAGGAAGCGGTTAACCCGATTCCCCTTTCAATTTTTGCCGAAGGTCCAAAAAACACCTTCCCATCACTAGTATAGTGAAACTTTCTGAGTTGTGGGGCCACTTTGCAGTGGTTTTTTGCATATAAATACGGCGGTCATGGTAAAATATCCGTTATGCTATTTAGCTGCTTTACTGCTTTGAGCCCTTTAAATTACATTTGCTTTTTAGCTTCGATTGTTTCTTTGGTTTAAGTTAAGATGGCCGAAGGTAAGAGGAGTGAGGATGCATCATTGACTGAGTTTTATGAAGCTATGGAAAGGATCAATGTTGAAAAAATAACCAATGAGATTTTAGCTAGGCTATCTGAAGATTCTGGAGACAACGAGGATTTTGATGTTGATAGTGCTAATGATGATGCCAAAGATCGGTTGTGGAGGCCAAGTCACGTGGTCTTTGGGAAATCTACCATGAAGAAAGGGCATGTTGAGTCCATGAAGTGTAGGAATTTTCATGATGTATCTGTAGTGAGAATCGGAGGTGAAAACATTATTCCTCTTCCCGAGAAAGATGAGGTGGTGTTTTTTCGAAGCTTTATGAAAGCTGGATTGTGGTTCCCCTGCACAAGATGCTGGTTGAAGTCTTAAAAAAAGTTTGAAATATTTCTTCATCAACTTACTGCTGAAGCTTTGATTAAAGTCAGAATCTTCATCTAGGCAATAAGGAGCCAAGGACTGGAACCAGATGTTCATTGTTTTTGCAATATTCATGAGTTGTCCTATCAGACAAAGGCCACTAGAAAAGTGCAATATCATAATAACGTTGGATGTTATACCTTGGTGTACCGATCAGATGTTAGGTATCCCGTGTGAACCTTTCGAAAGAAATGGTCGGGCTCATGGATGAAGCAATGGTTTTATGTGAAGAACGACCTGAGCCAGAGAAGTAATGTTAGGGATGTAATCCAGTGGCCCATCCGATCCTGCATCAGAATAAAGAGGCCAGTTGTTGTGAACACAAAAAAATCTCAAGCCTTCCTGGTAGCGTTTAACAATGTGTGTGGCTACATCAGCACTAGAGACGTAGTGCAGGAGCACATAGCCTTCAAGGTATGGCCCCTGGCTACTGACTGGGAAATGCCGAAGGATACTAGGGATGGTTTGAGTCAAAGTGCTTGGAGGAGTAGTTTGATGTATCTGAAGTATACTTACCGTTACAGAAGTCAATTTGCTGAGCCAGACGACGAATGGCTTGATGCCATCGAAGCAACCAACGATTAGTTGTTAGGGGCCTACACCAAGGCTGAGGATGAAGCTTTGAATGCCGCCTTTTGATTGTTGAGGAAGAAGAAGATTAATCAGAGTTTTTGATGCCATTGGGTTTATCTACCCTGATTATTGTTTCCTTGCCCGAAAAAGGGCTAAAGAGAAAAAGTGCACTGAAGGCTTCTTCTGCTGCGCTGAAGCAAAAAAAAGTAAAGATTCTAACTCATCAGCCAAGGTCATATTATGTGCAAAGAGCAACAGAGATGCCTGCCTTACCAGTTACTAAAACAAAGAAGACTGTGAATGTTTTCCTTCAAAGGTAATGATTTTTACTTTTACATTCAACTTTGAACTGTCTTGCTGGCATTCTTATTAAACCTTTTGAATTTTTGGACAGGAGCAAGACGAGATCAAGAAATCATCTGCTGAAACATCTAAGGCTGACACAGAGCCGATGCCAGAACTCCCGAAGGTGCAAATACAACCAGAGGTAACATCTGCCTCGACAGGAACTCCTAAGAAGGGAAAGAGAATGGCCAATGTACGAAAAGCTATTCTGAGACCTTTGAAGATGTCGCCATCTGCAGCACCGAAGGTTTTTGTAATTTCTGAAGATGTAATGGAGGAACCAAAGATGCCCTCTACTCCTGAAACCAGTTCTGGCTCGGAGAGAGTTGTTCCCTCGAGATCCATTTTGGGAAGGCGCAATGCTGATAAGATGCCAGAAAAAGGAAATTTGATGACACCCAAAGCATCGTCACTTGAAGATCTTGAATATATTGTTCGTCATGCTTTGGGGAAGAAGTTAAGTAAAGAACAAATTGTCGAGTTGCAACACTATGCTCGATACCTGAGGTATCCTCGAGGCTCTCTAATTTATGGAGGCAACGACAAAGACGATTATTTGTACTGCCTCTCAGATAATAAAGAGATAGATGTTTGTCATTAAATAATGGACAATATGGGTTATCCAAAGCTTAAGGTTGGATTATCCACCAGGCCAAAGGATCAACTTGTCGACTGCCTGGCGTACAATAACTTGAAGGGTTTTATATTTTACTTTTCTTTTTAGTTTCCCAATTTGTACAATGCTTTTCTCTGTTATTTACTCTTTTTATTTTGTTACTATTAGGGAATTATCCTAAGCAAAGCTTTAAAAGCACAGAAAGATGTCGAGGACGAAAGCACCCGGATAGCCTTTGGAAATCTACGTTCTGAAGTTATAGACCTTCAGCATCAAGCTATTGAAAAATACAAAACCTCTCTTTCTCTAGTTGAAAAGCTTAAGAAGAGCCAAGCTGATTTGGCTAAACGTTTTGAACGGGCTCAAAAATTTCGAAGCTAGAAAAAGAAAAGGAAGCTGATGCGAAGCGCATAGCTGACTTAGAATATGCACTATCTGTGACAATGGAGCTTCACAAGTCTGAAGTGTTAAGATTAGAAAAGAAGCTTGATGAAGTGAGTGAGAATTTTGAAGTTGAAAAGGAAAAACGTGTAATAGCCGAGACTGAGCGGAATAGTGTTCAAAAGAACGTTGATGAGCTTCGGAACTCTAAATAGTAATGTTATTCTATTGCCATCCAATGCTGCAAGAAGCTGAAGAACATGTTTGCTAATGTTGGAGCCTTTTCAAATGATGAAAACTTTATTCATGGTGTTGCCGAAGGGGCTATTAAATGGATAGAGGGTGAAATCGAAGCTTTTGACGAAGTACTCACTGGTCGAAGAGACTTCTGCGCCTGTGTAGGGGCCAAAGGAGTAGTGTCATTGCTTGAAAAGGCTGGATGTGATCATGCAAAGATTACAATTCAATCAGATTTTGCAATTTTTGCTGATGAGGTAAAGGAACCTTCTGCCGAAGCCAACTCTAGGGTGGAAGTTTTATTCTGAAGTTTGGCTTAATGGTGGAAGGGAGATACCAAACGAATCTATCAGACAGAACAAAGAAGATATCATTCTAGAAACTTAACTCTTATTATTCGCATTTGCAACTTACTTATTATGCTTAATTTATTCTTATGACTTTTTTAGACTCATCGAGCTTCGGAAGAAGCTAAGAAAGATGAAGAGGCTGCAGAGATAGAAAGACGTATAGGTACATGTTTTTACCATTAAACTTTGACTTTGTAATTACTTATTTTTGTAATTCGTGTCGGATCGACCCTTTTGTGCAGCGGAACTATGTCCACCACCAGAACAATATGATCCCAAAGCTAATCCATCATTAAAAGGAATCCTTTATGAATTTAGGGTTGTGAACGCGGCGATAGACGAAGCCGTTGACACCTTACTGAACGAAGCTGCTAAAAAGGTTCTGAAGGAAGACGATTGAATTGTTGTAAAGACTTTGCCAAATTTATGTCTAGAAAATATGTAAAACATACTAAAGTTTGTGTGTTGCTCTATGTAAAAACAATCGTGTTCTATATATAATTGCACTATGTACTATATTTCTTTATGTAGCATGAAATTAATGTACGTACCGTTTTTGAGCCGAAGGCAAAAAAACACCTTCCCTCGTTTTCACACTTCGTAAAGAAAAGGCCTTTTCAGCCGAAGGTCTTGTAATGTCATAAAATGTCTGTTACTGGAGTCAAAGCATTGGCCCCTTCTTTGTCCTGTTGATGATGATGACTGTTGGAGATGTAGTATTTTCCCCTTCTTTCCATCCTCCTGCTTTCATTCTATGATTTCTCAAGAGACATGTATTTCGCTTCGTAGCTAAGCTTCATCTATGGATGAAGGAGAAATTTCCCTTCTTTTCTCTTTAAGATAAATGCAAGATGATATGATGCATGATGGTATGATGCATAATGATGTGATGATATGATGCAAAGATGCTTTGATTAATATGATGATAGAAAAAATATTATAATAAGACTTTGCATCCCCTTAGGAACGACTTTGGAGTCTCTTCACCTTTACTAGGTGGTATTTTAGCTCTGCATCCCCTTAGGAACGACTTTGGAGCTTCTTCCCCTTTACTAGGTGGTATTTTGAGCTCTGCATCCCCGTAGGAATGACTTTGGAGCTTTTTTGGCACTTTTGTTACACTCGATGGTGTAACTTCAGATTTATTATAGAGTGTCGAAGGATGTACCTTCTTAAAGTATTTTTGAGGCAAAATGTAAAGCAAAAGAAACAAAAAATTACAATAGGTTCTTTGAAGATAGCTTCGGATTCTTGATCTAGCCCCTCTGGTGTTTTAGTAGATATGTTTGGATTCTAGAACAGTGTTGTTGACTGTTCGAGCTTTGGACTCTTCCCTTGCATCATGCTATTGTTGATCCTGATATTGCCCTTGAGGCTGCTGATTGTAAGACGAAGTTGGGACTGATGTGGGTGGTTGAGGTAAGGCCCACCTAGCTGGAGAGTGACTTGCTGAGGTAACTGAAGTTGTATACTGTTGAAGTGGCTGTTGTTTGCGTACATAATCTGGGATGTATGGAGAGTAGTATGAAGCAGTATGAAGAACTTGCTTCGGCTGATTCTACCTTGCTTCGACTTCAGCTATTTTCTTCTACTTTTGTATTATGACTTGGCAAGTCCTTGTTGTGTGTCCCTTATCCTCTCCACAGAAGAGGTAGAATAGTCTTCTTGGTTGTGAATTGTATCTTCCTCCGAAGCTTCGTCCTCCTCTACCTCTTGGGGCTAGTGGTCTGAAGGAATTCTGGTGTGTCCCTATTGATTGAGAGTGACTCTGCTGCCCTTGATTATGGTTGTTCTTGTCTTCACTTTGGCCTGGGTTGTGGATTGTTCTAACATGTCTTGGATGAAATCTTCCCCAAAGCCCCTTATTGTTTCAGAGTATCTATAAGCTTCCTCTCTTCTTTGCCAAAAAACATTATTGGCCCTAATATACTCATCCATTTTTTGGAGAAGCTTCTCTAGAGTCTGAAGAGGCTTCCTGGCAAAATACTTTGTCATTGGACCTGGTCAAAGCCCCTTGATCATTGCTTCAATGACAATTTCATTTGGCACCGTTGGTGCCTGGGCTCTGAGCCGCAAAAACCTTCGGACGTAAGCCTATAAATACTCCTCATGATCTTGTGTGCATTGGAATAAAGCTTGAGCAGTTATCGGCTTCGTCTAAAACCCCTAGAAACTTGTGATCAACATGTCCTTCAACTTCTACCAAGATGTTATTGTTCTTGGCCTGAGAGAGGAGTACCAAGTTTGGGCAACACTTCTGACCTCCATGACAAAAGACTTGGCCATGCCAGTTGTATTTCCACCATAAGATGATATGGTTGCTTTGTAACTCATAAGAAACTGCTTCGGGTCAGAGTGGCCATCGTACATGGGCAATTGAGGTGGCTTGTACGAAGGTGGCCATGGCACTGCCTACAGTTCTGTAGCCATATGAGAGGCACTATTGAAAGCAATATTGTCATGATTAAGATCTTCATACCACATATCTTCATAGTTGGGACCTTCCTGCCGATGATCTATTTGGTGTTGTCGATGTTATTGGTGCTCATTATCATGCGCGATGTGATTCATCTCCTTAGCTGCTTCGTCGATCTTCTTTTGCAATTCGGATAACCGAAGCATCTTTTCCCTTCTCTTCTCAACCTATTGGTGTATAGCTTCAAGGTTGCTGATCTCTTGATCCAATTCCTCATCTTGTGGGGTTGGGCTAGTAGCCTTCCTTTTCTGGCTTCGGGCTTCGCTTTGGAGGATTTCATCTTGGTTGATATCTAGAGGACCAAGGTCAGCCCCTAGGCCCATTTTCTTCTTCAGAGGCATGATGAAGGTGGTTGTGATCGAAAGTGAGTTCACCCACGGTGGACACCATTGTTGGTCACTTGTTCTCAATTGCTATTCACATTTGAAAACAAGGCAACACAATGTTAAAGAGATATTCAACTTTCGTGTTTAAGCTGTTATCCCTTCAGAATAACACCTTCGAAGATGAAGATTAGGATTATAACCGAGCAAGTTATGACAATGTGTAGATAAATATATAAGAGATGCGTAGAAGTTAAACATGATAACTTATCTCAGATATTTTAATATCACCCTTCTCCCCATTTATATAATGAATTTACAATCGTACCTTCGGTTCTACAAAGTGAGTTAGAACGAAGGTGCTCTAGAGAATGAATTACACAAAGAGATTATCTAGTCTGCCAAAAAGTTACTTTATGCAGGGCACTATTCATCTATTTATAGGGAATCCTACAGCTTCGTACGAAATTATATTTATACCCACAAGGATTATATACATGATTTACAAATAATATAAGGGCAACATTATATTTTGCTTTCAACATTTAGGACGACACCTCCTTACATTGTCTCCTTGTGTTGTTATGACGAAGCTAGTTTCGTTGCCCTACCATCGTCTTGCATCGAAGGTGTTCTGGTGTCGAAGCCCTTGCAAGTCTTGACAACATGTTGATAAATGATAACCAATGGTTAAACGTGTTTTTGAGGATCTTCAAAAGGCGAAGGCCCCCAACACACCGGCGGCGAGAGCTTTGCTCTAGGAAGCCACATCACGTTCATCTCTCTCGACTTCCTCGCCACCACCACCAGAGAACCCCGCCTCATCCACTCTGACGACATCCATGGCACCTTGCCAATATCTAGTGCACTAGGGGATGCAAAGGCAACACCAAAGATCTGCGTGGTCCACCACGATGACCATTAGTCGAGCCCTGTGGTGTACGAGGTTGCCATCGTCGACTGCCAGCCAAGCTCTACCCTCGACACCTACGAGGATGGCCCAAGTCACTGCTTAATCGAAGAAGTCTGAAGCCCGTCGTCGTTCAGGCAGTTGGTGGGGAACCTTCACCATTCATCCAATAGGTAGCTTGAGTGAACCCTTCCCTTGTAATAGGATAACATTTACCTATGATCCACCCAGTGAGGTCTGCCCTCATAAATCCGATCTCTAGCGTCCATCGCCTAACTATTATAAATCTAGTTATGATGGAAGAATTTTCTCTTAGTTCAATCCTTTTTCTTCTTTAATTTACATATATTGTTTGCTCTAACACCCATGTGGTTTCTTTCTTCTATTGTGATCAAGTAACTAGCTTGTCACTTAGTTTGGGCCCCCTTTGGTGCTGAACGAGGATCGAACTGCTCGGGACCTCCAGCTAGGGGAAAGGACCACGTTCTCGAAGGTGGTCTGAAGCTAGGTAATCGCTTAGCCTCGTTCCATACCATAAGCCTACACCCTCCACCACTCTAGAACACCTGTCCTCCTCGGGCTAGGTCCCTAAAGGTTCGGACCTCGACCAAACTTAAGGGTTGGTTCCTAAAACTCTGCTCGGCAAGCTCCAGGTACATGATTCGAAAGGTTGAGCACAACAAAGTGGGAGCCCCAGGGGTACAATATTAAGCGTTGATCTTGAGTTGTGTTTAGGATCGATTTCTGGCTTGATCATGGCTTCGAAAGTGCATCACCGTGGGGGGTACACCAGTAACAAGCAAAGTGGTTAAACACCCCATCATGCCACCTGCACCGAACAACATCATGATGGCCACCTCTTTTACTATGTACCACAGTAACTACCTCATATCGACCAGGTAAAAAACTGAAACTCACCCCAACTTCTCACGGAGATCGAGGGGTGGGCTGAGCAAGCTCCCAACGAGTCACAAGTTGGATAACCGGCCCATAGGTTATTTGCTCGGTCCCATTTCCAAGGCCATACCTCACATTCTCCTGCGGTAACCCAGTAAAGGGGTGGCCATGGGGCCCCCTTCGGTCGGCCAGACTGACTGGAGGGCCGATACGGGATAGAATAAGGAAGAACTAAATGAGATGCCCCTAGTGGGTCGAGCCCCCTAGTGAGACCGCTCGCTGAGACTAGACCCTATAAAAGGGCAGTTGGATCTCACTTGGATAACCTGTTTGTAGCTCGATGGCCCCTTCCCTCGCATCGACTAGGTCGGGGGAGATGGCCCTCTCCTCAAAAGGGCTCGAAAGCCCTTTTTGGGGGAGATGCGTGCATAACAGAGAACCGGCAGGCATCAGCAACCAACATGAAATGCAAGATCAGAAAGGTCAGCATGAGGCAAGTCCCGATCATCGCCAAGGAAAAAGTAAACCCCCAGCAATCCTCATGGATCACTTGGGGGCTACATCACATTGATGCGCTTACGCGCATCCAGTCCACGCTCCGGTGGGCAGCACTGTACGAGTACATCCTCAGAGACCACGTTTTGCTTCAGGAACCGCTGCCTCCGTGCAACTCCATGTGGATCAAAGTTTACGCTCTGCTCCGGTGAAGGGCCAAATCAGAAGCCATGACAGAAATGGGTGTGCATCCGATGCGGCCAGAAGATCAGAAAAGGTTGGCAAAAGGCAGGCCTATGGCTCCTCCAAGAACTAAGCAAACCCTTAAGCAATCCTCATGGGTTACTCATGGGCTCGGGGGCTACATCATACGAATGCACTTGCACGCACCTAGGGCTTTTGATCCCCAGCAAGAAAGCCTTCAACCGACTCTAAGGAGTCACATGAAGGCTCGAGGGCTGCTGTCAGGTACCTAGGAATATGATACCCATGGAGAGACCCATAAACCTCTTTCTAGCCCACTCGCCGAGCAAGCCTTCTAGGTGGGCCGTACGACCAAGTCCCCCACCGAGCAAGTATGCGAGCGGATCGGACAACCAAGTCCCCCCCGAGCAAATCTACGAGGCAGAGTGGGCGACCAAGTCCCCAGTGAGCAAGTCTGCAAGGCGGACCGGACGATCAAGTCCCCCGTCAAGCAAGTCTAAGCCTTGAGTCAGAGCTACAAGCATACGTCGACCACGATAGTGCGTGATGCTAGGAGCCCAAGCAATAAGACATAAACACAACTCTCCTGTCAGGGGCGACCTCAGCACCGAATCCTCTACAATAGACGGTATGGCAGGAACGACAAGACAAGATGCCATATCGAATGGACAAATCCACATGCACGGAAGGAAAACATGGGGCCCACGATGGTGGAGGGGAACCATGCCATGTTAGTCGAGTCCCGAGCCTACACCATGGAATCGCCGTGCATTAACATAGGGACGTCAACCACAAAATCGTCGGAGGGACATGAGTAACAGGCGGCCAAATCCAGGAGCATTATTTCATACGATCAGGAGATGGGGTCCCGCCGCACAGGATGAAGGACTTCTCTCCTTATTCCCTCTCACGATCTCTCTCTCTGAAGAGAAAGAAATGTAGGGTCCGACCCTTAGGATATAAAGGAAAAATTCCCTGTATGCCACCAGATTTTATACTCATTCCTTGTGTGCCACTAAGTGGCATATACGTAATTTTTTTGTGTCTATGACATGTGGGGCCAGTGGCACACAACGAATGAGTATATTTTCTGATGGCATATAAGGAATTGCCCCCGATATAAAAGGGAAGGACCCTCTTCCTCTCAAGGGGAGAGGCACACAAGCACACCTACTGTAACACATCTCAAAGCAATACTAAGATCAAGACTACACTAGAATAGGGCAGAAGCCTGAACCAGTATAACCGCAGTGTCTTAGTTCCTTTCTCGAATCCTAGGGATTCACCATTCAGAGTGAGTCCGCACTAGCATCCCCCACCGAACACAAATCTATTGTCCCCTGGTTTCCAAAACCATGATAAGTCTTATCTTCCTAAGCCATTGGCTTGTCTAAATAAAACTTGGGGTCTACTGGTAAAGATATATACTAGCAATATCCATGAACAACTCAACAAAAAGGTATAATAGGTGGGTCCACGAGATCAGCTGTGAGCCTAGGAACTCGGCTAAACACATGTAACACCCCGTCCATCCCCTGGACCAGCAGTACTTACTCCTGGCAGCTCTCTAGGATCATATATTGTCCCCATAGACCAACTCGAGTCTCTTGTGCGCACTTTGTCCTCACTCATGCACACCCGAGAAACTTGCTGTTCAGTCAACCATCCCAAATTGCTCCAAGCCAAGCACGCTTAACTTGGAGGTTCTTTCAAGATAGGCTTCCAAAAAAGAAGATGCACCTTGTTGGTATGGATACTCTATTAATTCTATTAAGCCTTGGGCCAGGGTATCACAATCCACCCCCTTAGAAGACCGATGTCCTTGTCGATCAACCCCAATCCAGGAACCTCCCCTCTTAGCCACGTATGTGTGTCTAGTGTCGTCATACGCCATGCCATGTGACCACTCTAGGCCCACATGCACCATGCGCCGTATACCCGAACCCCCTAACCCACACACGCCCGTGAAACCGCGAGGGTCGGGTCTGATACCACTTGTAATACCCCGTCCATTCCTTGGACCGGCAGTACTTACTTCTGGCAGCTCTTTAGGATCATATATTGTCCCCACAGACCAACACGAGTCTTTTGTGCGCACTTTTTCTTCACTCATGCGTACCCGAGAAAACTTCCCGGTCAGACACCCATCCCAAATTGCTCCAAGCCAAGCACGCTTAACTTGGAGGTTCTTTCGAGATAGGCTTCTAAAAAAGAAGATGCACCTTGTTGGTATGGATACTCTATTAATTTTATTAAGTCTTGGGCCTGGATATCACCATCCCAGGGGCCAGGATATCACAACACAATAGAGGAAGAACCTATCTGTAGGAAAACTCTAGAAAGATAAAGATGACAACGATCTTATTAGATCAAGGAGATGACATCGACATCCAAGCAGGTATGGTTAAATCCACTAGATAAGGATGAAACCTAATATCGATAGAGTTTAGCTACCCGATAATTGTAGATAGAATCGGTTAGGCACGATTGCTATCCATATCTTGTAACCGACCTAGATGCATTTTTTGTAAACATCATCCCTGCTAAGACTAAAAAGGAGGGTTAGGATGCCCTAAGAGCGCAGACCATTAGATCACATTGCATAGGCAATAAACATTGCCATAAATAGGACGTAGGGTATTATCTCAATCAAAGTCTAAACCTTTATAAATCTTTGTGTCTCCCGTGCCTTTACCTTCCATTCTCGATTGCGTGACCTACCGCATTAATTCACTATCGAAGAATCTTTGATAGGGAGATTGTTGGGTTGATCTCATCTATACTCGGTCAGGGGACCGAGCCAGACCTCTCGCATCCTGATCAGGGCACAACAACTATATTGGTTGTAGTCCCTCTTCACACCATATAAAATTAATAGTCAACAAGGGCAAACATGTGAACTATGTTAGATTTTACTAATATAACCATAAATGGCATAATGACATTATGAGCAATCACCCACAAGATCTCTTAGTCTTTTACAAGATCACATCAATAACATAATCTAATGTAGAATGGGTAGGATAATCTCTTATACCAACACTAGTATTGTCCATGGCACCCCCTTGGTTGGTGTAGTTATAGTAAAGGTGACGGAGTTCACCGATTCAAGAGTGTGGGCTCTTAATCGGTGCTTCAGCGGCTTAGGGCGTAGCTTGGGTGCCACCGATAGTGGCCTACATGTGGAGCAGGGACTTCTAACCCCTCTAGCGTCTCTTAGTGATCGGTTTGAATGGTGGATGAATTGTGTTGTGGTGCTAGATAATGAATCCTCCCCTTAGTATTTATAGGCGCTGTGGAGACAGAGCCATGTCCTAGTTTTCTTATTTTTCTGCCTCATCAAGACAAGTAATTGGACGTGATATGTTGTTTCCTTATGCATCTGAATGTGTTTCCCTTTGTCTTATTTCTATATCTCAGCCTTCCTTTTGTTGGCCAATATCACAAGGAAATTTCCAACAAACTAATGCTTGTCTTACCTTCTTGCCCACATAGTATGAAACAAGACCTGGTTTATCTCCACGTGGCTAGTGAGGGAAAGGCCACTATCGCTATCAATGGTGTCTTCATCGCAAAACTTATTGGAGCCTACCTCACCTTTGGGGACCTCTTCCAATCCTTAAGATACGCATGTGTGTTTCATCTGTTTGGCTAGAGTTACGATTAGGGGTGGTGATGGATCATGATCCTTACGTTTCTTCATGATTCATTTGAGCCTTTAACTAATTTTAGTTAAAAGTGAATGGAAATAGAGCTCTATTCAAATACGATTCGATTCTTAAATTTTATATTGTAAAATTTAGAGTCTATTGTCACCACTATTTGTGGGGTTAAGATGCTAGAAATTTAACAAGTTCATGATGGTGCAGATAGCTATACTAGTTGGTAATTATTTTTTGTGAGGATAGTGGGTAATTAGTTGGTGATAATGATTAGGGTATACCAAAGTAAACATATTTTTAGCCATTGTTGGAATTCTAGGTTTATCATTGATATTCATGACGATTAACATGCAGGTGTTCAATTAGTAATATTAACATTTCGTAAGAAAAAAATTCGGAGATACTTTCACAAGCTGAACACACGCTGTCATCGACATTGATACGACGCAGGACAGGTCGAAAATGTCACACGTAAATCACCCATATTTTAGGAAGTATTAAGGGAGTGCAAAAAAATACAAAATACATATCTTAATGAAGGAATATCTCTAACACGGTTCTCTAAGTCTAAGATATGATTACACACATACAATCCCACATAAATGTGTCGTCTCTTGAGGGGTTGTAGTGAATAAGATATAATAAAAATACAATAAGTTGTATGAACGAGTTTAATTTCTTAGATGTATCTAATGTTTGGACAACCGCACATTGTCACAACGCAACCAAGTTATCGGGCCCACGTACACCAATCCTTGCCCTCAAGGCCTCGGATAGATATGTAAGTGGATCAGATAACTTACTCGAGGTGCTGAGTTTCGATGAACTCGTTCATTTCCGAGGACCATTCACGCAAAGTTGCAAACATTACAATAACCAATCCAGAACATAAACTTTAAAAACAGGAGTTGAGCGAAAGTCTTTACAATAAGATAATATACATTAACAAGCTAATCAGTTTACAAACCACAAAGTATTTATTATTACATGCCCGAGGTAGAGTTAAAGTGCTAACTTATTACATCAACTAGGAAGAAACCATCTTCCTGCAGCACACAGATAAGGCACATAAGTAAAAGTCACCATTATGAGTTTAACAAAACTCATACGTGTTGATAGTTTCTCCTGCAGCAACAATGGGATAAACCCTGAGTATGGAAATACTCAGCAAGACTGACCCGACTAAAGAAAAAGACTCTCAAGGATATGCTAGTTGCTGGGAATCAAGGTAAGGCTTACCAAATTTCAAAGACTCAGTTTTGAAGAAAAGCTTACTAGTAGTGAATCCTTAAGATAAACTTTTACTTCACATATTAAGTACTTTCCCTAAATCTAGATTTGCCTAATCTAGAGCATTCACTTGTCCTACACTAGCTTCAATTTAATAGCTTTAGTTTCACTTTTTATCTACGATGCAGGGCAGTGATCCAGTCTTCATATCCGAGAAGTAACGACGATCTGAATCGATTAATACTCAGCTAAGGATCTCCAACCACACGACATATGTAGCACTTAACCCTTGCATATGTCAACTCGCCACCGGGTTTCTCAAGACCAGAATGGGTCCACGCGACCTGAGAGCATAGTACCCCACCATCCAGCCACTTGCCAGGTGGGCACACGTTACTCTCGCCATCTCTCCACTCCCAGTGCATGCGAGCTGTTCTGGTATTGGTCCGGCCGAGGCTAAGCTTACCCATGATGAGGCATGTGGCCAGTTAAAGGGTCCTTGATCAGCAAGCCTACTTTCGGTACGGTCCTTAATCGACACAGACGGGCGACCTTTCCTGCTCAACGTCTGGTCTCATATTATTATTGCCTTCCCAAAACCATGTACCTGACAGAGGTACCATACTGGAATGATGAATTCATCACTGCAGATGATTCTCTCACCATTACAAGTCCTTTTTCATAAAACAAAACCATACCCAGTGTTACACAGCATTCTTTTAACAAGAATCAAGTTTTAGTTCTCTAGGCAGGGCTAAGCCTCATTAGTTCTTTTTGTAAAACAGGTATCAAGGAGGATAATCAAATTCCAAAGAATGGTAATGCTTCAATTGTTTATTCACACAACCCCTATCACCTAATGTAGCATATAAGTGATAAAAGTTTTTAAAACAGAAGGAGGTGGCAAATGCATCGGGGCTTACCTTGGTGATGAGGAGAGTCGGGTTCTTCTACCAGGATATTAAAGTTAGTAGCAAATCCAAATGGGGCACCTTCCGGATGACCTTCAGTGATAACCTCAGTTGGAGAAGTTTCAGATGGAGGAAAAGGCTCCCCTTCTACTTCAACTTCAAATTCTTCTTCAAGGTGCTCTACAAGTCAATTCGAAGTATATGAATGCTTATGTAATGATATGATATGCAAACTCTCGCTTGGGGAGAGGTAGAAAAGTTTAAATACTTTTAACTAAGCATACAATGATTATACACATGGTTCTAGGTTTCTTAATAGTGGCCCAAAATTATCAAATTAAACTTACTTCAAACAATTAGAGAACTAAATAGATTAAAGTTTACTAAACTAGTTTCTGGTTCTCTAAGTAAATCAAACATAAACATACTCAAATTTCTACCAGGAGCTATTCTAAGGGTATATAACTTTTCTGCAAGTTTTCATAATTTTTGGTGCGCTGGTTTTATTTCTAAAATTCATTTATGCATTCCAGAGGCACTTTTAATTACCCAAAAATTTAATTATTGCTGCAAAAATCCTAAAACTGTTCCTAGCAGAAACTACCCAATTTTGCGGATTCAACAAAATTGGTTTCACAATTTTTACATTTTTCTACATTTTCTGGTGCATTTTACAAGTTATCAGCTAAAAGAAAAAGACAAACTTTAACAATGACTGGTCCGAAACCAACCCGCTCGGCCCACGAACACAGGGGAAACCGGCCCCGTGCCGGTCGCCCATGCCTGCGCGTCACTCATTTAGCACAAAAGCCCTCAACGAAACAAGCTAATGAGCCCAAGCACTAAGCACTATTTGTATAAGTCACTGACAATCACTCATGGGTCCCTGGATTCCTAAGCCTTCACAAAATCCATCCTTGGGTCAAGCAGGTAGCTCCGGCGAGCTGTAAAACAAACGCGGTGTTGTGGATTCGTTCTGGGCAACCTACGACTATAGAATTTACACGAAGGGTCGCTCGAGTTTCACCAATATCAACAGAGTAACAGACATGAAATCAAAGCTAAGAACAACATCAAGTGCCTTGAGTCACGGCAAAAAGGGGATATCGGTGGCGTGCTCACCAGCTTGAGGAGCAAGGATCCTCAAGGCGGCTTCAGACCGAACACCTAGACATGACCAGACGCGATCAAAGGAGTACGAACGAGGAAAGGGGTGACAGCAAAACCTTGAGCAGGACTAAGTAACGAGCACACGCAGGGACCGCCAATTTACTGTCCGGGTGGTCACGGCTGTGAAAGAAAACGGACACTGGATAGGGTCTGTCCTTATCTAAACAACGACGTGTTTCAGCTACGATTGGCATGGGCTGGGCACGCGGCTTCGACTCCTAGGTCCACGTAAGATCAAACTACAGTGAGGCAAAAACCAGCACTTGCTAGTGTTTTGACAGAGGAGCATGCCCCAGCTGAGTCAGTAGCTTCTACCAAATTCTATTGACTGTACCAGACTTCAGTCGTTTGTACGGTAAAACCTCCCCCCATTACTTTTTCGTCCAGCATTAGAAACTGTTGTCCATCTTACGAATTTTCACTTTATTAAAAAAAACAAAGGGGCCGACTGGGTGGGCCGCTACTAGGCTGGAGGCCGAGCAGCCCACCGGCAAGCGCTGGAAAATAACCAGCTAGGGCACCTCCTGCCTGTGCGTCAAAAAGGGACAGAGAGCGGCGGCGATGGCATAACTGGCTTGGCCGGTCTGCACGGCCGCCTCTTGCGTTTCTCTCTGTTCAACGGCCTCCGAATTTGGTGCCCGGTCTGTTCCATAAGTATGGGTGTGTTTCCCCTCTCTCTTGCGTTGGCTGAGCAGTCGGATGTTCTTCTTCCTCCCTCTGTGTGTGCTGCTCCGGTAAGAACTCAAACTACCAGTTCGTTTCCTGGTATTGTGGTGGCGATTCTTGCTGAGAGTGGTTCAAAGTGGGAGGAAGTGGTGCTGTGCTTGCGCAGCGTGAGTTACCTGTGCTCTATTGCCAGAATCGTGCACTTCTCCGGTGCTCTGATTCTTGTCTGATCTCTGTCCACCGTGGCCTGGTGCTTGAGCTCCCTGCTGCGCGGTGTTCATCTTCTCGGGCTGGTGCCGTGGACGTCTCCCTCGGTTCCGGCAGCGGCTCTAGTATCTCCGTCAACCTCCCGCCGTGCAGGCCCGGACGTGGGCGGCGGAATTGGTTTTCTGGGACAGAACTTCGTGTTCGCTGAGCTGATCTTCCCACGTAGACAATCTACGTGCTGTGAGTTATTCGTTGCCTCATTATTTATTTATTGAATAATTTTGTGCTATCTGCTAGTATTATTTACTTGGGTGTGATTGCACAATTTGTGGGCGGATTATGTGCTCGATGATGATAGCGGTGTAGTGAGACGACGTGACAGTCTGGGTTTTAGTGTGTTGTTATTTTCAGCATTGATATTATTTGTGCCTAGTTGTTTCTTACTATTATGCAAGCTGATTATTTAAGTTCATTATTGTTCCTTAATTCTTATGCACACTGTTTTGATCTTAATATTCATGCTTGATTTCTAGGCTTATAATATTTGATCTAAAACCCTGATTTGGTAAGATAGGACTGTCACGTTAGTCGAGGATCTTTGATCACCCTTTAGCGTTGGAGGGCTGTCTATTGCAGCAACCCGCTATTTTGAGAGCAATATTTTAATATAAACAATCATGTTTATTTGTTTAATCTGCCTTCTTCATCTGCCTGCCATGTTTAATTTGCAAATGGATTTGAGTAGCTATATTACATGTTTTCATGTTCTGGAATTGCTACTGTTCATTGCTGTTATAATTACATATGGTATGTATCTGAGTTATATGCTTGTTTTATTCGGAATTAATATATTTAATCTATTTAAATATGTAGAAAGCATGTCACTTATTCCTCTAAATTTACAACAATCCAGAAAACCAATTCGTATTATGGCCTCCAGTTCTGATGTCATTAAGCCTGAAGCGTTCGACGGCGCAAGCTTTAAACGCTGGCAGATTAAGACTCGCATGTGGCTCACTGACCTAAAATTATTTTGGGTAGTGACGTCGGCTGTTCCCCAGGTTGCATCAGATGATTCTGATGATGCAGCGAAGGCCGCCGCACTTGCGGAGAAGGCCAAGTGGGACGAAGCCAATGAGGCATGCTTGTCTCGTCTGCTGAACGTCTTGTCGAACCGCTTATTTGACGTGTACTCTCGTTTCACCTCCGCCAAGGGTCTATGGACTGAACTTGAGAACGAGTTCTCTGAAGTTGACAATGGCAATGAGTCATTCACAACGGAAAACTACCTCAACTATAAAATGGTTGAGGGAAGGTCTGTTATGGAGCAGCTACAGGAGATTCAACTCCTTGTTAGGGACTTGGTCCAATATGGCTGCGTCCTACCAGACAGTTTTCAGGTGAATTCAATACTGGCAAAGCTCCCGCCTTCTTGGCGAGACTTTGTGACTTCACGCCGCCACATGAAGAAGCAAATGACTCTCACTGAGTTGTCAGCTGCGATAAATGTGGAAGAGCGTGCAAGGTCCAGTAACAAGCCATCCCAGCAACTTCAGGCTCACGTTGTTGAGAAGGGTGGAGATAGAAAATTCCAGAAGAAGAAGAACTCTCCACAGAAGAATATGAACCAACCTAAGTCCAAAAAGATGAAGAAGAAAAAGGAGGACTTTATCTGCTACGTTTGTGGTGTCTCCGGGCATACAGCTCGGAGATGCAAACTTAGGAAGGGAAAAGGTCCTCCACCTCAGCGCAAAGAAGGGAACGTGGTGGTTAACTCCACCCCAGGGTATGCACCTCAGGCCTTTATGGCAAGTCCATCAGATGACTGGTGGATGGATTCCGGTGCTACTGTTCATATTTGTGCTGATCGATCCATGTTCTCATCATTCCAGGGATACAGCAGCGCACCAGTCTTGATGGGAAATGGTGTTCCGGCAGCAGTTCGAGGTACTGGACAGGTCTACCTGAAGTTAACTTCAGGAAAGACGCTCGTGCTGAAGGACGTACTCTTTGTGCCATCGATGAGCCGGAACCTCATTTCAGTGTCGCTGCTATGTCGACAGGGTCTCAAATTAGTGTTTGAGTCTAATAAAGTGGTCCTGTCTAAATTTGGTACTTTTGTTGGAAAGTCATATGAGTCAGGCGGTTTGTTCCGTCTTTCTGTTTTGAACAATCATTCTTCTTACCATGTTAATGTGGTCTGTAATAACGACTCCATTAATAATATATGGCATTCCCGTTTGTGTCATGTGAATTTTGAGGCCATTAAGAGATTAAGTGACATGTCTTTAATTCCTGAATATAAACATGTTAAAGGTGTAAAATGTGGTATTTGTGTGCAAGCCAAGCAGCCTAGAAAACCGTTTCATACGGTTGAAGGCAGAAGTACCACTCCTTTAGAACTAATTCACTCAGATATCTGTGAGATGAATGGTATAATCACAAAAGGCGGTAAAAGATACTTTCTTACCTTGATAGATGATGCTACCAGGTTCTGTTATATTTACTTACTCAGAACTAAAGATGAGGCACTAGAACACTTTAAGATCTATAAGACTGAAGTTGAAAACCAGCTAGACAAGAAAATTAAAAGGTTACGGTCTGATAGAGGAGGTGAATACCTTTCCAACCTTTTTGATGAGTACTGCAAAGAGTGTGGAATCATTCATGAAACCACCGCTCCATATTCACCTCAGTCAAATGGGGTAGCTGAAAGGAAGAACCGAACAGTGTGTGACTTAGCTAATGCTTTGTTACAAAGTTCGGGGATGCCTGACATCTGGTGGGGCGAGGCAGTACTCACAGTGTGCTATGTCCTGAACAGGGTGCCGCCTCGCAACCGTGAGGCCACGCCCTATGAAGGATTTAAAGGAAGGAAGCCAGATCTTTCGCATCTTCGAACTTGGGGCTGCCTTGCAAAGGTGAATGTCCCGTTGCCGAAGAAGAGAAAGCTAGGCCCTAAGACCGTAGATTGTGTCTTCTTGGGTTATGCACATAACAGTGCAGCTTATAGATTTCTAGTGGTCCATTCCGAGACAAGCGAAATCGCTGTAAATGTAATAATGGAGTCTCGGGATGTGACATTCTTTGAGAGCATCTTCCCTATGCGGGATAAGGAAGTAGTAGCCCCAGATGGTCCATCTCGGACATATTCTCTGCCCTCGAGTGTCAATGACCAGACTCCAGATTTGGAGTTAAGGAGGAGTAAGAGACAAAGGATTGAAAAGTCTCTGGGTGATGATTATATTATCTATCTAGTGGATGAAGAACCACGCTCCCTCACAGAGGCATATACATCTCCGGATGCAGAGTACTGGAGGGAGGCTGTCCGTAGCGAGATGGATTCAATCATCTCGAACGGAACTTGGGAGATAACTGATCTCCCAGCTGGTTGCAAGCCTGTGGGCTGCAAATGGATCTTTAGGAGGAAGAGGAGACCCGATGGTACTATTGAAAAGTACAAGGCCCGTCTTGTGGCTAAGGGTTTTACTCAAAAGAAAGAGGAGGATTATTTTGATACTTATTCTCCGGTGGCTCGATTGCCCACAATCCGTGTGCTTATAGCGCTGGCAGCTGCGTATAAACTTCTTGTCCATCAAATGGACGTAAAGACAGCATTCCTAAATGGAGAGCTGGAAGAGGAAATTTATATGCAGCAACCAGAAGGATTTGTGGTTAAAGGGCAAGAGAGCAAAGTGTGTCGCTTGATTAAATCCTTATACGGTCTTAAACAAGCTCCCAAACAATGGCATGAGAAGTTTAATAATACTCTGACCACTGCCGGATTTTGTGTAAACGAAGCCGACAAGTGTGTGTATTATCGCTTCTCTGGGGGCAAAGGTGTCATCATGTGTTTATACGTTGATGACATATTGATATTTGGGACCGATTTGGAGGCTATCATGGAGACAAAATTATTCCTCTCCAAGAACTTTGATATGAAGGACTTGGGTGAAGCTGATGTTATACTGAACATCAAGCTGATAAAGGGTGAGGATGGGATTACTTTGTCACAATCCCATTATGTGGAAAAGGTCCTAACTCGCTTTGGACATATGGACTGTAAACCAGTCACCACGCCCTATGATCCATCCTACACGCTCAGTAAATATGAAGGTGAGCCTGTGAACCAGCTACTATATTCGCAGATCATCGGATCTCTCATGTACCTGAGCAGTGCAACTAGACCAGATATCTCATATGCAGTATGCAGACTGGCTCGTTATTCGGCCAGTCCAGGAGATAGACACTGGGTAGCCTTGTACAGAGTGCTTCGGTATTTGAAGGGAGCGATGAATCTTGGTATTAAATATACCGGATTTCCGTCAGTACTTGAAGGATTCAGTGATGCAAACTGGATCTCTGACTCGGATCAAATGAAGTCTACAAGTGGCTATGTGTTCACTTTAGCTGGTGGGGCCGTGTCATGGAGATCGTCTAAACAATCAGTGTCGACATGTTCCACCAAGGAGGCTGAATTAGTTGCACTTGATTCAGCAGCATTGGAGGCTGAATGGTTGAGAGACCTATTGTCAGACCTTCCAATGCTAGCAAAGCCGATACCGGCTGTCCTAGTATACTGTGACAACACTTCTGTGTTGCTGAAAGTGAACAGTAGAAAGGACAACCAAAAATCCTCGAGGCATATCAGAAGACGACTTGATTCATGTCGGCATGCTAGAGAGACGGGTGTAATAACCGTAGATTACATCAAGTCTGAAAGGAACCTTGCTGATCCTTTCACCAAAGGGCTGGCTCAAAAGCCAATCCAAGCAGCGTGTATGGGAATGGGACTCGTACCCTGTTAGCGGTTTCAACTGCGGATAACTGTCCTGTGTGACCGGAGATCCCGAGATCCAGGCTCCAGGAAACGAAGCACTGTGGAACCAAGAGCACAAAAGATAAAGAGTCTCATGAGCTGCTGTGCTCTGACTGTATGGCAGGTTGAGCGATATGCTCTTAATGAAGTCAATGCTATAAGCAGGGAAATTGTCCTACAGAATTTCCTTAACGATTTCACCTATATGAGCTGACTGTGGGGTCGCAGTCCGGGAGAGAATGGGGTTATCTCTCTAGTGAGCTCATGAATAGATATCAAAGGGCATGACCGTAACGCCCTGCCCCGTAAGAGAAGCAGATAATCTGCCTAGTACTATGTGCCTTTTGTGCGAAGATTCTCACACTAGGGTTTGTGGATCAAGGCATAGTCCTCCGCTTACTCGTGCAGGGTTGGAGTACACTGGGATAGGCTTTGGTTCAAACCTAACAAGTACCTCTGCCGAAAAGTAGTATATAAACAGTACGGGAGCTCAATGACATTGATCAGTAATAAGAGTGAAAATGGTGGGGATTGTTGTCCATCTTACGAATTTTCACTTTATTAAAAAAAAAACAAAGGGGCCGACTGGGTGGGCCGCTACTAGGCTGGAGGCCGAGCAGCCCACCGGCAAGCGCTGGAAAATAACCAGCTAGGGCACCTCCTGCCTGTGCGTCAAAAAGGGACAGAGAGCGGCGGCGATGGCATAACTGGCTTGGCCGGTCTGCACGGCCGCCTCTTGCGTTTCTCTCTGTTCAACGGCCTCCGAATTTGGTGCCCGGTCTGTTCCATAAGTATGGGTGTGTTTCCCCTCTCTCTTGCGTTGGCTGAGCAGTCGGATGTTCTTCTTCCTCCCTCTGTGTGTGCTGCTCCGGTAAGAACTCAAACTACCAGTTCGTTTCCTGGTATTGTGGTGGCGATTCTTGCTGAGAGTGGTTCAAAGTGGGAGGAAGTGGTGCTGTGCTTGCGCAGCGTGAGTTACCTGTGCTCTATTGCCGGAATCGTGCACTTCTCCGGTGCTCTGATTCTTGTCTGATCTCTGTCCACCGTGGCCTGGTGCTTGAGCTCCCTGCTGCGCGGTGTTCATCTTCTCGGGCTGGTGCCGTGGACGTCTCCCTCGGTTCCGGCAGCGGCTCTAGTATCTCCGTCAACCTCCCGCCGTGCAGGCCCGGACGTGGGCGGCGGAATTGGTTTTCTGGGACAGAACTTCGTGTTCGCTGAGCTGATCTTCCCACGTAGACAATCTACGTGCTGTGAGTTATTCGTTGCCTCATTATTTATTTATTGAATAATTTTGTGCTATCTGCTAGTATTATTTACTTGGGTGTGATTGCACAATTTGTGGGCGGATTATGTGCTCGATGATGATAGCGGTGTAGTGAGACGACGTGACAGTCTGGGTTTTAGTGTGTTGTTATTTTCAGCATTGATATTATTTGTGCCTAGTTGTTTCTTACTATTATGCAAGCTGATTATTTAAGTTCATTATTGTTCCTTAATTCTTATGCACACTGTTTTGATCTTAATATTCATGCTTGATTTCTAGGCTTATAATATTTGATCTAAAACCCTGATTTGGTAAGATAGGACTGTCACGTTAGTCGAGGATCTTTGATCACCCTTTAGCGTTGGAGGGCTGTCTATTGCAGCAACCCGCTATTTTGAGAGCAATATTTTAATATAAACAATCATGTTTATTTGTTTAATCTGCCTTCTTCATCTGCCTGCCATGTTTAATTTGCAAATGGATTTGAGTAGCTATATTACATGTTTTCATGTTCTGGAATTGCTACTGTTCATTGCTGTTATAATTACATATGGTATGTATCTGAGTTATATGCTTGTTTTATTCGGAATTAATATATTTAATCTATTTAAATATGTAGAAAGCATGTCACTTATTCCTCTAAATTTACAACAGAAACTCCTAGCCCCCTTTCTAATTCACGTCTAGCCGCATCCAACCCCATCTGAAACTGGACAACTCAGTGGAATACAACAGTGTCCTACCAACTAATCAACTCTGAACTTTTCCTTTGTTTTGTTTTGACTGAACCTCCAATGTTCACGTCCAGTCTTTCAGAAATTTCTAACGGTAGCTGACCCATCTAGCCGGCTAAACATGTTTCCCTAACTTAATATTATCATATTACTACCACAAAACCGAAGTCGACTGTCACAGAACAAAACTACAACCGCTCAAAGTAACTCCGACCTCCTCTCTACCAGCTTCCGCTAAACTAAGTCAGAATAAAAATCTGGCCGAAGTAACTTAGGACCAGATTATTTTTCACTTTATACCATACCAACCCACCCCCATCAAGGGAACCTGCTCTGTATTCCCAGGGCTAGCTATTTGCTACAAAAGTCTCAACCCGACTCTTTATGAATTAGCCGCTACAGGTGCCTGAACAGAGCAAAATACTACTAAAATTCAGTACTTAGCCATTGGGTTAAATCTGGAACTGGAACCTGATGATCCACTTTTGGACACCCTTCCCTTCTAATTTCCCATAAGGACAGACCTTGCCCATTACACCAAACTTGTTCACCAAGTATTGGTCTTCCACTTTTCTGTAAACTTATAGCATCAATACTGCACAGATCTCCATTTATGTTACTCCAAAGTGAGGCACATCTCATAGGAGCCATAATTTCAGTTAGCTGAAATAAACTCTAAACGCAAAGACTAACAGGATGACTTTCAGACAGCTTTCCCTTTACTTTTTGTGTTGGATCAAACCCAACCTATTTAAAGGAATTTGTTCATGTATAGATGATCTCCAGTTTTGTTATAAAGATCTCAGCTCAAAACTGCCTAGAAAAGACACCATACAACTCCAAATTGAGCCAAATTACTGAAATTTAGACCAGTACACTATTCCCCATCTGAAGCTGTAGAAGTCTGACAACCTATCTGTAGGCGTCATTTTCTGCGATTTTTGTGTAGAACCAAACTAGCCTCCCTTAAGCAAACTTGTGCCCTGATAGGTAATCTACAATTTCTCTATAGCAAATATGGCCCAATACTCCACTAATCATCCACAAAAGAGCCCAATGTTAGACCAATTATACACATTTCTAAAATCTGAACTGCACTAAGTTTGAAATTTTAGATTTGAGGATAGGACCTTTGGGCTAAGTTTTTCCACCAGTTTTATACAGCATTAGTGGAACGACCCTTAATCAAATCTGCACACAAAAGTATGGGCTTCCACTTTGGTATAGCACTCATAGCCCAGAATTACATGGATCAGCCCTTAAGGAGTATCCCAAATCTGCTTCAGACTGAAAAATCAGCAGGACTGAATTTTTATCTAAGTCTGATTCTCCAAACTAAACACTGCATCTTTAGGCTCCTTTTTCTACCAGTTCCATATAGATTTAGAGCTTCAATACTTAATAAAAGTTGTTCTCCTATAGTTAATCTACAAGTTTAATTACTATAGCAACCTTTTGCCAAAAGCCCCAGATTAAAACATACAGGGGTCTAGAAATAGGTAAAGCAAACTGTTTTTAGTTGAACCAAAACTGTATTAAATCTGAAATCTGCAAATTACTCCAAATTTCTCTTCAAAACTTGAAAATCTCAACACATGAAAATTGTTTGGTTTTGGAAACTCTACAACCTTGGTATTTTAATTTTTGGCAAATTATGTCCAGATCTCATATTTTACCCTTTGGAGCAAAACTGGAGTTTTTAAACTAGTTTTTCCACTCTCTATTCATTACCACATTTCATTTTGAGTTTTTTCCTTGTCCTAGTGAATGCAATCTAAGTGTGTTACAATAAAGATGCCAATGCATATGATGCCATGCAAAGTTTTAATTTTCGGTAACACTAGGGGTGTTACATCCTTTCCCCCTAAAAAGAAATCTCGTCCCGAGATTAAGGCTCGAGGCTAAGTAGTGGAAAAGGAAACATGTCACAATCTTATTTCCTTATTTCTGTTACAAGGCAGGGGGTGTGGGTGCCCCAGTCAGTTTACATTAAGTAGAATTTACAATAGACTTAAGATTTACAAGACTCTAAAAACTTAGGAAACTTATTATTCAAAAACTCCTCAGATTCCCATGTAGCTTCATCTTCGGAATGCTTATTCCATTGCACTTTGTAGAATTTGATAGTCTTTCTGCGGGTAACCCTTTCTTGTTGATCCACAATCTTTATACAATGCTCGGAATAAGTCAAATCCGGTTCCAGATCAACATCAGAAATTTCTACCACTTTGTTAGGCACTTGAAGGCATTTCTTAAGTTGGGATACATGAAATACATTATGTATGGCCGAAAGATGTTTAGGTAGTTTCACCTTATAAGCCACAGATCCGCACCATGCTAATATCTCAAAAGGGCCAGTGTAGCGTGGTGCCAATTTCCCTTTAATGTCAAAACGATTTACCCCTTTCATAGGTGAAACCTTCAAATACACAAAATCACCAACTTGGAAAGATAAGGGTCGTCTTCGCTTGTCTGCATAACGTTGTGACGGTGTTGTGCAACCTTCAAACGGTGTTGAATAAGCTTCACCTTTTCTTCCGCCTCTTTTACTAAATCTGGCCCAAAGAAAAACCGTTCACCGGGCCCCGACCAGTTGAGTGGAGTTCGGCACCGCTGCCCATAAAGAGCTTCAAAAGGTGCCTTCTGGATACTCTCTTGGTAACTATTGTTGTAGGAGAATTCAGCTAATGGCAAACACTCATCCCATTTTTCAGAATAGGTTAACACACACGCCCTCAACATGTCTTCCAAGATTTGATTTACTCTTTTGGTCTGCCCACTGGTTTGTGGATGGTAGGCTGAGCTATGAATTAATTTGGTACCAAGAGACGTATGCAGCCCTTCCTAGAATTTGGCCACAAACTGAGGACCACGATCTGAGATAATCGTCCTTGGCACACCGTGCAAGCTCAGGATGCGTACAATGTACAATTTGGCGTAGGAAACCACTGAATCTCTAGTCTTTACTGGTAGAAAATGTGCAACCTTGGTGAAACGGTCCACGATTACCCAAATAGAATCACAACCCTTGGAAGTCTTGGGTAAACCTACGATGAAATCCATGCTGATATCCTCCCATTTCCCTTCCGAGATAGGCAACGATTGCAACGGCCCATCAGACTTTAGATGTACCGCCTTTACTCGTTAGCAAACATCACATCTCGCAACATAACGAGCAATCTCAATTTTCATCCTAGTCCACCAAAATCGCGATTTCAGGTCTTGATACATCTTACTACTCCTAGGATGGATAGAATGCTGAGAGGTATGAGATTCATCCAGTATCTGTTGCCTCAACTCAGGAACCTTTGGAACTACTAATCGGTTCTTAAACCAAAGAATACCTTTGTTATCCATGTGGAAACACGTAGTAGGATCCATTGCCATGTGTTCCTTGATATGGGTTATCCCAGCATCCGTCTTCTGAGCTTCCATAATTTGATCAATTAAAGTTGACTCTAATTGTAAATTAGCTAGTAAGGCAGGTTGGAACATACTTAGATTTAGTCGCTCCATTTCTTGACAAATTGTGGTCTCCAGAGGACTAGCCGATAGATAACATAAATGCTCCTTGCGACTGAGCGCATCTGCGACCACATTTGCCTTGCCAGGATGATAATGCACTTCTAGATCATAGTCCTTGATTAACTCCAGCCACCTTTGCTGTCTCATATTTAATTCCGCTTGAGTGAAGATGTACTTGAGGCTTTTATGATCTGTATAAATATGGCAAGTATTGCCCAGAAGATAATGACGCCAAATTTTTAAAGCATGCACAACTGCCGCAAGCTCCAGATCATGAGTAGGATAATGTTCTTCATGTCTCTTCAATTGCCATGAAGCATATGCTATTACATGGCCTTCTTGCATTAACACACATCCAATGCCCGTACCGGAAGCATCACAATATACGTTGAAAGACTTATCAATATCAGGTTGTGCTAACACAGGTGCCGTGGTTAGAAATTTCTTTAACCTCTCAAAGGCTTCATTACACTCCAGTGTCCAATTAAACTTCACGTTGTTCTTCAACAGCTCGGTGATAGGCTTAGAAATTTTTGAAAACTCAGTAATGAACCAACGATAATATCCTGCCATGCCCAAGAAGCTTCGAACAAGATGAACCGTGGTAGGTGGCTTCCATTCTAGGATATCCTTCACTTTACTAGGATCCACGGCTACTCCTTCAGCTGACAAAATATGACCAAGAAATGGAACTCGATCTAACCAAAACTCACATTTACTGAATTTAGCATTTAACTTATGTTCCCGAAGTCGAGTCAGCACCACCCGAAGATGAGTAGCATGTTCTTCTTTGCTCTTGGAATAAATCAGGATATCATCAATGAAAACTACCACGAACTTATCCAATTTTGGCATAAATACCGAGTTCATTAAATACGTGAAATGGGCAGGAGCATTAGTAAGTCCAAACGACATAACCAAATACTCATATAACCCATATCTTGTCGTAAAAGCTGTCTTCGGAATATCCTCCGGCCGAACCCGAATTCGATGATAACCGGAACAGAGATCAATCTTGGAAAATACCTTTGCCCCAACAAGCTGATCAAACAAAAGGTCTATTTGAACAGATATCTGTTCTTGATGGTTACCTCATTTAGTGGTCTATAGTCAACACACATCCTTAAAGTATGGTCCTTCTTTTTCACAAAGATGGCAGGGCAACCCCAGGGTGAGGAACTGGGTCAAATGAAACCTTTTTCTAACAGATCTTGTAGTTGTGTCTTCAATTCTGCCAATTCATTTGGGAGCATTCTATACGACCTTCGAGAAACAGGGGCTATACCCGGTTTTAACTCAATAGAGAATTCCACATCACGTTCTGGTGGCAAACCTGGCAACTCTTCTAGAAAAACATCCGGAAATTCGCGCACCACCGGGATATTGGCTAACTCTTTAACTACTGTACTATAGAGTCCTCCTGGGACTTCTTTTAGCGGGGGCAACTGAATTTGCAACTGGCTCTCTCCTAACAAAGTATTTAATCGAATGGTCCGTTCCTTCGTATCAATAGTGACTTCATGTTGGACTAGCCAATTCATGCCTAAAATCACATCTATATCTTGACCTTTCAGCACTATCATATTAGTAGGGTAACTATGCCCAACTAATTCTATTGGCACTTGGAAGGCCATTTCCTTTGTAAACAATCGACCCTCGGGTGATTGTACTGCCACACCCCATCTTGCTTCTTGAATAGAAATATTATGATGCATGGCAAAATCTTTACTGAGAAACGTATGGGATGCACCAGTGTCAAAAACTATTTTGGCAGGATGATGGGCAACAAGGAACGTACCCATAAGCACAGGATTTCCCTCTAGAGTCACATCCACTTGAGTATAGAATACTCGCCCGAATTTTCTGTTGTCCTTCCCTTTTGCATTGTTGCCAGAAGTATTCTTGTTCTGATTTTGAGAACAATTTCCTGCTAGTTTCTAGAAGTTTGAGTTGTTTTGGCTGGGGTAGGGGCAGTCTTTAATGAAATGCCCTGCTTTTCCACAGTTATAGCAGGGATATTTGGTGCTAGTGGGAGCAGGCAAATGGGGAGCTTGGTTATTTGTAGGTAATGATTGGCGTTGCATATTGGTGGGATGAATGTAGATAGGAGTTTTAGCAGGGTAAGTGGTTGAACGGTAAGGATTGTTGGTAGAGCAAGCTATTCTGATGATTACCTTTTGATGCTTGGCTGGATCCTGGGAAGATCTAGTTCCTGATCCCTTCCACATCCTTTTTGCATTTTGGTGCACCCGCCCCTTGTCTTCTACTGCAATCGCCACACTGACTGCTCTATTAAATGTCAAGTCATAACAGGTTGCCATTTTCTTCTGCAGTTTAAAACTTAAACCCCGCATGAAACAATCTCGCTTTTTACCGTCAGTGTTCACATGATCAACAACATACTGGGACAAGTGATTGAACTTCCCAAGATATTGCATCACCGTGTCAGGACCTTGCTTAAGCCTTAAAAATTCCTCCAGTTTCATTTGCAGGACTCCATCTGGAATATAATGTGCTCTAAAAGCTTCCTTAAATTCAGCCCAAGTAATTTGATGTCCTGCTGGTTGTACAGCCACAAAGTTTGCCCACCAAGTACTGGCAGGTCCATGAAGTAACTGAGCTGCGAACTAAGGTTTTTGTACTTCTGTACATTGGATCAACCCAAACTTTTGCTCCACCACCCAAAGCCATTCATCAGCTTCAAGTGGCTCTTCTGCCTTTATAAAAGTGGGAGGCCGAGTCTCCATGAATTCCATGTAAGAAGCATTTCTGGCATTATTTGGAGGTACCCGAGCCCCATGTTGATTTTGGTTCTGAAGCACTTCACGCAAAACACGTGCATTATTAGCCGTCGCATTTACTAACGCGGCAATTGCATCAGCTAGGGTTGGAGGAATTTGGTGGCGGTGGAGGATTAGAGTCATCTTGCACACCACCCTGAGAGGTGCCAGCTATATCAGATAGTCGAACACGCCTAGGCATCTGAAATGAAACAGAACTCATAAATGGGTGTCCACATCTAGGAATATATTACAAAAACAAAATACATGATCCTTAGTGGTTATAATACCAAAATTTCTAGACTACTGCTAGTACTAATATTACAACAGAGGATGCACTCATAGACCTAGTGCCTATTCTAATCCTCTGCATCACTGTCTATCTCTGACACATCACTACCCCCTGGAGAATTTCCACCTGGTGCAAACATAGGCGCTACTTCTTCCTCTGAGTCTGCATCCGGTTCACCCCCATCAGCTAACACAACACCACCCAGCCTCTGCCTCTGCGGCTCCTGGTGCATCATTGGGGTGCAGCTGGTAATACAGCTGATGAACTTCCTCATGCAGTACATTGGAGTAGTCCTCTAGATCATTGTAGGCCATAACTAAATCTTGAAAACGGCCCCTCAAATGATCCTCACGGGCAAACGCTGCCTCCCTAGATCGCATTGTCGCAACCAGTTGCTCCTTCTATTCAGCTAACTACTTCTGAAGCTGCTTCTTTTCAGCTAGTAGCTCTAGAATATGAGCAGCGTCCAGGCCTTGTTTGTTGACTGACACTTTTAAATCTTGCTGTAGTTGTGCCACCAGCGACGGAGGTGCGTGACTGCCACTGTTTGCCTCCACCTGTGACGGAGGTGCGCGACTGCTACTGCCGGTCTCCATAGCACGGGAGGCCAGTCGATGCTTGGGCACGCCTCGCGGTACAACATGCATGCGGGGCGTCTGCTTATGGGGAGCTATTCTGAATTTTTTAAAGAATAAAGATATAAGAAAAGATCAAGGATTAGTAGAGTTAGTCAGAAAATTTTTTAAACCCACACATATTCTCGTAACCATCTTGCGTTAGGGGGAAAACTTTTTAATAAAAGAGTGAATGTTATGATGCATGCTTCAGGTCCTATTCGCCCCTCAACTACTGCTAAAGTATATGGCTATCACGTTCTATGGCGGTGGCAACCCTACTCACTCCAAAATTAACTAGTCGTAATCTGCTAATGTTTTGTTAGTGTACCTGCAGAAGATTCTAGCCTAAGTTGTGGGTTAGTGGTTAGTACCTTCAACTAAGCCACCTATTAGTCCTTAACTTATTATAGTACTAATTGCACTTCTTACTACCAGGCATGTAATCCTAGTTTTAGAATTTTCCAAAAATTCATTTGAACTCAAATTCCTTTAAACATAGGTTCTGACAATTATTCTAATACTTGCAAATGGTGCGAAGGGCTCCGATACCAGCTGTCACAACCCAACCAAGTTATCGGGCCCACGTACACCAATCCTTGCCCTCAAGTCCTCGCATAGATATGTAAGTGGATCAGATAACTTACTCGAGGTGCCGAGTTTTGATGAACTCGTTCATTTCCGAGGACCATTCACGCAAAGTTGCAAATATTACAATAACCAATCCATAACATAAACTTTAAAAACAGGAGTTGAGCGGAAGTCTTTACAATAAGATAATATACATTAACAAGCTAATCAGTTTACAAACCACAAAGTATTTATTATTATATGCCCGAGGTAGAGTTAAAGTGCTAACTTATTACATCAACTAGGAAGAAACCATCTTTCCGCAGCACACACATAAGGCACATAAGTAAAAGTCAACATTATGAGTTTAACAAAACTCATACGTGTTGATAGTTTCTCCTGCAGCAACAATAGGATAAACCCTGAGTATGGAAATACTCAGCAAGACTGACCCGACTAAAGAAAAAGACTCTCAAGGATATGCTAGTTGTTGGGAATCAAGGTAAGTCTTACCAAATTTCAAAGACTCAGTTTTGAAGAAAAGCTTACTAGTAGTGAATCCTTAAGCTAAACTTTTACTTCACATATTAAGTACTTTCCCTAAATCTAGATTTGCCTAATCTAGAGCATTCACTTGTCCTACACTAGCATCAATTTAACAGCTTTAGTTTCACTTGTTATCTACGATGCAGGGAAGTGATCCAGTCTTCATATCCGAGAAGTAATGGCGATCCGAATTGATTAATACTCAGCTGAGGATCTCCAACAACACGACATATGTAGCACTTAACCCTTGCATATGTCAACTCGCCACCGGGTTTCTCAAGACCAAAATGGGTTCACGCGACCAGAGAGCACAGTACCCCACCATCCAGCCACTTGCCAAGTGGGCACACGTTACTCTCGCCATCTCTCCACTCCTAGTGCGTGCAAGCTGTTCTGGTATTGGTCCGGCCAAGGCTAAGCTTACCCATGATAAGGCATGTGGCCAGTTAAAGGGTCCTAGATCAGCAAGCCTACTTTCGGTACGGTCCTTAATCGACAAAGACGGGCGACCTTTCCTGCTCAACGTCTGGTCTCATATTATTATTGCCTTCCCAAAACCATGTACCTGACAGAGGTACCATACTGGAATGATGAATTCATCACTGCAGATGATGCTCTCACCATTACAAGTCCTTTTTCATAAAACAAACCCATACCCAGTGTTACACAGCATTCTTTTAACAAGAATCAAGTTTTAGTTCTCTAGGCAGGGCTAAGCCTCATTAGTTCTTTTTGTAAAACATGTATCAAGGAGGATAATCAAATTCCAAGGAATGGTAATGCTTCAATTGTTTATTCACACAACCCCTATCACCTAATGTAGCAGATAAGTGATAAAAGTTTTTAAAATAGAAGGAGGTGGCAAATGCACCGAGGCTTGCCTTGGTGAGGAGGAGAGTCGGGTTCTTCTACCAGGATATTACAGTTAGCAGCAAATCCAAATGGGGCACCTTCCGGATGACCTTCAGTGATAACCTCAGTTGGAGAAGTTTCAGATGGAGGAACAGGCTCCCCTTCTACTTCAACTTCAAATTTCTCTTCAAGGTGCTCTACAAGTCAATTCGAAGTATATGAATGCTTATGTAATGATATGCTATGCAAACTCTCGCTTGGGGAGAGGTAGAAAAGTTTAAATACTTTTAACTAAGCATACAATGATTATACACATGGTTCTAGGTTTCTTAATAGTGGCCCAAAATTATCAAATTAAACTTACTTCAAACAATTAGAGAACTAAATAGATTAAAGTTTACTATACTAGTTTCTGGTTCTCTAAGTAAATCAAACCTAAACATACTCAAATTTCTACCAGGAGCTATTCTAAGGGTATATAACTTTTCTGCAAGTTTTCATAATTTTTGGTGTGCTGGTTTTATTTCTAAACTTCATTTATGCATTCCAGAGGCACTTTTAATTACCCAAAAATTTAATTATTGCTGCAAAAATCCTAAACAGTTCCTATCAGAAACTACCCAATTTTGTGGATTCAACAAAATTGGTTTCACAATTTTTGCATTTTTCTACATTTTCTGGTGCATTTTACAAATTATCAGCTAAAAGAAAAAGACAAACTTTAACAATGACAGGGCTGAAACCAACCCGCTCAGCCCACGAACACAGGGGAAACTGGCCCCGTGCCGGTCGCCACGCATGCGCGTCACTCATTTAGCACAAAAGCCCTCAACAAAACAAGCTAATGAGCCCAAGCACTAAGCACTATTTGTATAAGTCACTGACAATCACTCATGGGTCCCTGGATTCCTAAGCCTTCACAAAATCCATCCTTGGGTCAAGCAGGTAGCTCCGGCGAGCTGTAAAGCAAACGCGGCGTTGTGGATTCGTTCTAGGAAACCTACGACTGTAGAATTTACACGAAGGGTCGCTCGAGTTTCACCAGTATCAACAGAGTACCAGACATGAAATCAAAGCTAAGAACAACATCAAGTGCCTTGAGTCATGGCAAAAAGGGGATATCGGTGGCGTGCTCACCAGCTTGAGGAGCAAGGATCCTCAAGGCGACTTTAGACCGAACACCTAGACATGACCAGGCGCGATCGAAGGAGTATGAACGAGGAAAGGGGTGACAGCAAAACCTTGAGCAGGACTAAGTAACGAGCACACGCAGGGACCGCCAATTTACTGTCCGGGTGGCCACGGTTGTGAAAGAATACGGACACTGGATAGGCTCTGTCCTTATCTGAACAGCGACGTGTTTCAGCTACGATTGGCATGGGCTGGGCACGCGGCTTTGACTCCTAGGTACACGCAAGATCAAACTACAGTGAGGCAAAAACCAGCACTTGCTAGCGTTTTGACAGAGGAGCATGCCCGAGCTGAGTCACTAGCTTCTACCAAATTCTATTGACTGTACCAGACTTCAGCCATTTGTACGGTGAAACCTCCCCCCATTACTTTTTTGTCCAGCATTAGAAACTCCTCGGCCCCTTTCTAATTCACGTCTAGCCGCATCTAACCCCATCCGAAACTGGACAGCTCAGTGGAATACAGCAGTGTCCTACCAACTAATCAACTCTGAACTTTTCCTTTGTTTTGTTTTGACTGAACCTCCAATGTTCACGTCCAGTATTTCAGAAATTTCTAACAGTAGCTGACCCATCTAGCCGGCAAAACATGTTTCCCTAACTTAATATTATCATATTACTACCACAAAACCGAAGTCGACTGTCACAGAACAAAACTACAACCGCTCAAAGTAACTCCAACCTCCTCTCTACCAGCTTCCGCTAAACTAAGTCAGAATAAAAATCTGACAGAAGTAACTTAGGACCAGATTATTTTTCACTTTATACCATACCAGCCCACCCCCATCAAGGGAACCTGCTCTCTATTCCTAGGGCTAGCTATTTGCTACAAAAGTCTTAACCCGACTCTCCATGAATTAGCCGCTACAGGTGGCTGAACAGAGCAAAATACTACTAAAATTCAGTACTTAGCCATTGGGTTAAATCTGAAACTGGAACCTGATGATCCACTTTTGGACACCCTTCCCTTCTAATTTCCCATAAGGACAGACCTTGCCCATTACACCAAACTTGTTCACCAAGTATTGGTCTTCCATTTTTCTGTAAACTTATAGCATCAATACTGCACAGATCTCCATTTATGCTACTCCAAAGTGAGGCACATCTCATAGGATCCATAATTTCAGTTAGCTGAAATAAACTCTGAACGCAAAGAGTAACAGGATGACTTTCAGACAGCTTTCCCTTTACTTTTTGTGTTGGATCAAACCCAACCTACTTAAAGGAATTTGTTCATGTATAGATGATCTCCAGTTTTGTTATAAAGATCTCAGCTCAAAACTGCTTAGAAAAGTCACCATACAGCTCCAAATTGAGCCAAATTACTGAAATTGAGACTAGTACACTATTCCCCATCTTAAGCTGTAGAAGTCTGACAGCCTATCTGTAGGCGCCATTTTCTGCGATTTTTGTGTAGAACCAAACCAGCCTCCCTTAAGCAAACTTGTGCCCTGATAGGTAATCTACAATTTCTCTATAGCAAATATGGCCCAATACTCCACTAATCATCCACAAAAGAGCCCCAATGTTAGACCAATTATACACATTTCTAAAATCTGAACTGCACTAAGTCTCAAATTTCAGATTTGAGGATAGGACCTTTGGGCTATGTTTTTCCACCAGTTTTATACAGCATTAGTGGCATGACCCTTAATCAAATCTGCACACCAAAGTATGGGCTTCCACATTGGTACAGCACTCATAGCCCAGAATTACATGGATCAGCCCTTAAGGAGTATCCCAAATCTGCTTCAGACTGAAAAATCAGCAGGACTGAATTTTTATCTAAGTATGATTCTCCAAACTGAACACTGCATCTTTAGGCTCCTTTTTCTACCAGTTCCATATAGATTTAGAGCTTCAATACTTAATAAAAGTTGTTCTCCTATAGTTAATCTACAAGTTTACTATTGCAACCTTTTGCCAAATGCCCCAGATTAAAACATACAGGGGTCCAGAAATAGGTAAAGCAAACTGTTTTTAGTTGAACCAAAACTGTATTAAATCTGAAATCTGCAAATTACTCCAAATTTCTCTTCAAAACTTGAAAATCTCAACACATGAAAATTGTTTGGTTTTGGAAACTCTACAACCTTGATATTTTAATTTTTGGCAAATTATGGCCAGATCTCATATTTCACCCTTTGGACCAAAACTGGAGTTTTTAAACTAGTTTTTCCACTCTCTATTCATTACCACATTTCATTTTGATTTTTTTCCTTGGTCCTAGTGAATGCAATCTAAGTGTGTTACAATAAAGATGCCAATGCATATGATGTCATACCAAGTTTTAATTTCCGGTAACACCAGGGGTGAGATTGTACATGCCCTAAAAAGTCTATTTCATATTTCACTAATATTCATGGCATTCAACTAATTTCAAACCTTTTTAATGCAAGTTATCCAAGTTATATCTCTACTTAATTTTATTTCAGTTTTTGTTTATAATGCCAACGAGCAAGACATTTTATATTCACTCCGCCATCAAAAAAAAAAACTTGATGTTTTAATTTTAATTTAAACTAAACTATTTTAAATTTGACGAAAGTTATAGAAAAATCTGCTAAAATGTTTACACCAAATAAATATACTACTACTATAAAAACATATTACATGATGAATCTGATGATTTTTGTTTGGTCATATAAATATTAGTATTCTAGCATGCATATAAAATTGAGTCAAACTTTAGGTAGCTTGGCTTAGTACAAAACAAAAACGTCTAAATATTGTTTTTTACACCATGCAGTGAATGTAATCAGAGATCGACGATCGAGCCGCAGCACATCTGACGTAAGAACATGCCATTCGCATCGCACTACAAGGCCGGACAGCTAGAGGTGTGAACCAATGGCCACCAGGACGTACGTGCCCACTTCGCATCGGTTCGTCTGCTTTGTCAACCGCGACGACGGCGCCGCCCCAGTCCCCGCCTAACTTTAACCTGTCTGAATGTCCGGTACCGGCCGGGACACGAAGTCAATCAGAACATGGAGACCCACGAAGAAATTCAGTTAGCCTGCCACTTAGTGGCGTGGCGCTCGGTGGCAATCTGCCGGCCGCTGCGCCGATCAGTCGCCCGCCCCCAATCTGCACGCCACGCCAGCTGACCACCGCACTAAGAAAGTTCAGATGATAATCCAGCACTATGTCTGATCCGATCCAATTCAATCCACTCCCTCCAATCACTCCTGAATCATAGGTCAGCAGAGCACACTCCATCCACCACCTCTCGGTCTCTCCCTCTATATATATAAGGGAACATACATGTAATAGAGGTTATAGAGCAGGCAAGATCATTGATCCATTACTGATAAAAAAAAATATTCGGATGCGCTAGAGAGGAGGAGAGGCAGGCAAGCAGCAATGGCAGCAGCAATCGACGACTCGTGCAGGAGACCAGGCTCGATCCCGTTCAAGTGGGAGATCTGCCCGGGGACGCCCAAGCACGCCAGGAGCAGCAGCGCCAGCGCGGCTCCGTCGTCGTCGTCGCCGTACTACTCGTCCTCCTCCGCCACCGCCTCCAAGGTGGCGGTGTCGCCGAAGCTGACGCCGCCCCCGGCCATGTCGCCGTCGCCGTACCACTCCCCGCGCGTCTCCTACTACCCGGCGCGCTCGGCGTCCGTGTCGCCGTCCCGGCGCCGCGCGCCGCACCGCCCCACCGCCTTCCTCGACGTCAACCCCCGGGTCGCCCCCACGTACCGCGCCGGCGCTGCTGAGGCTGAGGACGACGAGGTGGCGGTGGTGCCGGCCGGCAGGTGCTTCCCGCTCCCCGTGTTCCGGAGGCGCGACGGCAGGAAAGGTGCCCGAAGGACGTCGTCTGGGACAGGGACGGCGTCTGCGACGAGCTTCAGGTCGGACGGCACGGCGCCGGGCGGGCTGCGGCGGTCGGCGTCGACATCCTCGTCGTTGTGCCTGTCTCTGTCGTCCAGGAGTAGCGGTAAGTTGGCCGAGGCCAGGGAGGTGGAGGCCACCGGTGGCTGGTTCTACTGAGATAGATGGCCGGCGAAGGCAACCAACGATGAGGGTTCGGGAAGATTGCTGTTTGTATTTGTGTACGTTAGCGCGTGATGAATATTACCTATACATCGAAGTATCGAACCCCAGCAAAGATCGGTGGTGGTGCCACCGCTTTTGGCTGGAGACGTACTGCTGTTTGTATGCGCACGTGGAGTTCGTGTACTATGAAACAGTTGCTCCTCGATAATGAGTACGGTGTCAGCTAATGGATTATGCATATTTACATATTATACACAACCTAGGTCAGCACACAAGGACAACAAATAAAGAGCAATCAGCTTTGTAACGCTAAGCGGTACGAATAAATCTTATTTTAAGTACTGGACATGCAAAACACGGCTATGGTATTATAGACCGTGTAGAGTTTAAAATAGATGGCAGGATAGACATTCACTAAATCTTATTTACCTCTCTAAATTTATAGCCTATATGTCTTCATTTGTTTAGCCATATCATCATTTCATTTCATTATTTCATTTCATTTAGTGGGTATTTAGTTTGAAGAGTCAATTTATTTTAGATGAAGCGGTGTATCATGAGTCTATTCCATAATTTCGGTGTAATGAACCCATCTCATATTATCTCTACTACTTATTAAGGCTGCAAGAGTAGTCGGCCATTCCGTGTTCTGCCACCATTCCCTGTTCTGTCAACATTCTCATGTTCTGCCACCATTCTCATTCCCATGTTCTGTCATCATTCTATGTTCTGTCATTCTCATTTTTTGTTCTGCCTTTCTCATTCACCCTCCCTGCAAAACTCATTCTCATTCTTATTTTTCCGTACAGCCCACGTCTAGCTAAAATTAAAAAAACACAAATATCCTCAAGGGGATTTGAACCCGTGACCTCTCAAGCAAAGACCAAGAATAGCTACTGCTACACCACATGTGTGTTTATGTCTGCATCTACGACAGGAAACACATCTACTACATCTCTCACCAAGCCCACTTGCTACCATTACACAATGCGTAGTAGTAGATAAGTATCATCGAGATTATTGAATTATATTTTTGGATGGAGATAATATTATTTAAAGAAGAGCTTTGTATGCAATTTATTTTGTTTGAATAATATTTTATACTTAAATTCCCTTTTTTGCATGCGTGACATTTATTTTTCGTAATAATTTTTCCATGAATTAGACTTGTGAGTCATTTTCATAAACCAACGTCAAGCATGAATCCATGTTTCTTACTTGAAACCTCGAACAAACACCATTAGCAGGAGGCACTCGTGTTGGCTTCGCTCATCGATGACGAGAAGAAGCTTGGCAAACACCATTAGCAGGAGGCACTCGTGTTGGCATCGCTTATCGATGACGAGAAGAAGCTTGGTGACTGCCAGTTCGACCTCTAGAAGCAGTCCTACGTGGTCGCATGCGCCGCTGTGTACGACAAGCTCCCGCGAAGCCGCCGCTTGGACGCGGTCCAGAGCAGCTACGCCGCGCTGTCCATCGTTAAGCGGGGGGGCCTCATGGTTGTCTCCAACGTCGACGACTCTTGGGTTGTTCTGGACACTGCATCCGACGACGACGCCATCACGCCGTCCAGCTCATTGTCCATGAAAGGGAAATGTGCGTTTGGGCAATTTCTATTATGTTTTGGTGTTTAAGTGTCCAACACATTTAATTAAGTTCTTAAGTGCTAAATGAAGAAAGAAGTGCAAATCAAGGAGAAAGTATGTTTCTAGACTTAGTAGTTGGTTTTTGTATACTAATGAAGTTATCTAAGTGCTAGAAACAGAGAAAAGAAAGAAATGAATTGGATTGCAAAAGTCTGGCTGCCTACAGCCGAAGACCAGCTCGGCTGGGCACACCGGACTGTTCGATGGTGCACTGGACAGTGTCCGGTGCGCCAAACTGGACTCCGGTGAATAGGCCGCTCTCAGGAAAGTTTAGCGGCGTACGGCTATAATTCATCGGACTGTCCGATGGTGCACTGGACTGTTCGGTGAGCCAACGGCCACCAGCGCAACGATCGGCTGCGCAATCCGCGGGAGACGCGTGGCCCGCGCCAACGGTCGGTAGGGGGCACCGGAGGGTCCGGTGCGCCAACTGCCACGTCTCTGCAATGATCGACTTCGCCAGAAAAGGAAGGATATCGCGCACCGGACATGAACAATGGTTGTCCGGTGGTGCACCGGACTGTCCGGTGCGCCACCCGACAGAAGGCAAGGATAGCTTTCCTTGTTGGCCTCCAACGGCTTCTAGCTGCCTTGGGGCTATAAAAGGGACCCCTAGGCGCATGGAGGAGTCACCCAAGCACACTCTAAGCATTCCAAGACTTCTAGTCCTCACTTTCACGCAATCGTTCATCGTTCTTGAGATTGGAGCACTTTTCTAGTTGTAAACTCCCCGCGCGTGTTTTGTGTGCTCATCTTCTCACTTGTGTGTGCGTTTTTGAGGTGTGGATTTAATTCTAGTGTGCGTTGCTCTTCCCAACCTTACTCCATGCTTTCATTGTGATCTTTGTTGTAAGGGTGAGAGACTCCAACTTGTGGAGATTCCTTGCAAACGGGAAAAAGAGATAAGCAAAGAAAAGTCGTGGTATTCAAGTTGATCATTGAATCACTTGAAAGGGGTTGAGTGCAACCCTCGTCCTTTGGGACACCACAACGTGGAAGTAGGCAAGTGTTACTTAGCCGAACCACGGGATAAAATCGCGTGTCTCTTGTGTTGAATTCTTTGTGATTGTCTTGGCCACAAGAATTCGCTTCGCAACTACTTAGTCGCACTAACATTTGTATAACCAAGATTTGTGGCTATTAGTTGTTGAATTTTACATGATCACCTATTCACCCCCCCTCTAGGTGCTCTCAATTTGTATCAAAGCCGTTCTCTTCACGTAAGGGACTAATCGCCCGAACAGATGGATCCTAAGGGAAAGGGGATGGTGGTCAACGATAAGGAAAAGGAGTCCTTCCTCAACGAGCCTAAAGACGACAAGCCCGCAGACTCTGGCTCAAGTCACAAGAAGAAGGATGGGAAGAAGAAGAGGCACATCAAGAAGATCGTCTACTACGACAATGATGAATCTTCTTCTTCACCAAGAGACGACGACGATGACGATCCTTCTTCAAAGAAAAAGACGGTTAATCAAAATTACTCTTTTGACTATTCTCGCATGCCATACAATTCGAATGCACATTTACTTTCTATTCCACCAGGAAAACCTCCACACTTTGATGGAGAGGACTACTCATTTTGGAGTCATAAAATGCGTAGTCATCTATTTTCTCTCCATCCTAGCATTTGGGAAATAGTAGAAAATGGGATGCAATTTGATAGTACGGATAGCCCTGTGTTTATTAACGAGCAAATTCATAAAAATGCACAAGCTACTACTATTTTGCTAGCATCTTTGTGTAGGGATGAGTACAACAAGGTGAGCGGCTTGTACAACGCCAAGCAAATCTGGGACACTCTCAAAATATCATATGAGGGAAACGACACCACCATGATCACCAAAATAAAGTTGGTGGAAGGCGAGCTGGGAAGGTTCGCTATGATCAGGGGAGAGGAGGCAACATAGACGTACAACAGGCTTAAGACCCTGGTCAACAAGATTAGGAGCTATGGGAGCACGAGATGGATGGATCACAACATCGTCCGAGCTCAGGTCCTTTACTGTTATTGACCCTCATCTTGTGAACCTCATCCGTGAAAATCCTAGGTACACAAAGATGACGCCCGAGGAGATACTCTGAAAATTTGTGAGCGGGCGCATGATGGTCAAGGAGGCAAGATATGTTGATGATGCATTAAACGGCCCCATGCCCATCTACGAGCCACAGTCCGTTGCGCTCAAGGCAACAAGCAGCAGGGAGGCGCTACCAAGCAAGGTGGCACAAGTTGAGGCTGCCGGGCTAAACGAAGATGAGATGGCTCTAATCATCAAGCGTTTCAAGACCGCGCTAAAAGGACGCAAAGAGTATTCCAACAAGAGCAAAGCAAAGGGAAAGCACTCCTGCTTCAAATGCGGTAAGACTGGTCACTTTATTGCAAAATGTCCCGATAATGATAGTGACTAGGGACAAGAAAAAAGCGAAAAGAGGGAGAAGAAGAAGGCCTACAAGAAGGCAAAGGGCGAGGCGCATCTTTGCAAAGAATGGGATTCGGACTGCTCTTCCTCCGACTCCGACGACGAAGGACTTGCTGCCTTAGCCTTCAACAAGTCCTTTCTCTTCCCCAATGAACGCCATACTTGCCTCATGGCGAAGGAGAAAAAGGTAAGCATTCGAGAAACCCCTAAGTATACTACTTCAAGCGATGATGATTCTAGTGATGATGAAGTAGATTATACCGATTTATTTAAGGGTTTAGATAGAGCAAAAGTAGATAAAATTAATGAGTTAATTGATGCTTTAAATAAAAAGGATAGACTCTTAGAAAAGCAAGAGGACATTTTGTATGAAGAGCATGATAAGTTTGTTAATGTGCAAAAATCTCTTGCTTTAGAGGTTATAAGGAATGAAATGTTATCCTCTGAATTCTCTATGTGCCATGAATCAATATCTAGTTTAAAGATTTTAAATGATGATTTAAATGCTAAACTAGAGAAAGCTAATACTACTAAATCTTGTGTAGAACATGTAGTCATTTGCAATAGATGCAAGGATTTTGATATGAATGCTTGTGATGAACATCTTGCGACTATTACCAAATTAAATGATGAGGTGGAAAGTCTTAATACTCAGCTTAAGACTTGCAAAATTGATTTTGATAAGCTAAAATTTGCTAGGGATGCCTACACCATTGGTAGACACCCCTCAATTAAGGATGGGCTTGGTTTTCGAAAGGAAGCCAAGAACTTAACAAGCCAAAAGGCTCCCATTCTCACCAAAGAGAAAGGAAGGCCCCTATGGCTAGTAGCGTTCAAAAGAATCATGCTTTCATGTATAATAGGAAAATTTCTAGTCATAATAGGAGATATGATCATGATGCTTGTGAGTCACATGTCATGTTTGCTTCAAGTTCTAATTTTAATGGTAGGCCTAGGAGAAATTTTGTGTTCCATGCTCCTAGGAAAATGTGTAATAAACCTACTACTATCTTTCATGCTTGCAACACTACATTTGTACTTTCATGTAAAAATGAAAAAGTGGTTGCTATAAAATTGGGATCCAAATGCAAAGGAGACAAGGCTTGCATTTGGGTACCAAAAGCTATTGTAACTAACCTTGTAGGACCCAACAAGAGTTGGGTACCTAAAACCCAAGCCTAATTTGCCTTGTAGGTTTATGCATCCGGGGGCTCAAGCTGGATTATCGACAGCGGATGCACAAACCACATGACGGGGGAGAAGAAGATGTTCACCTCCTACGTCAAGAACAAGGATTCCCAGGATACAATCATATTTGGAGATGGGAATCAAGGCAAGGTCAAAGGTTTGGGAAAGATAGCCATCACAAGCGAGCACTCTATTTCCAATGTATTTTTAGTAGAGTCGCTAGGCTATAATCTCCTGTGTGTAAGTCAATTGTGCCACATGGGCTACAATTGTTTGTTTACAAATGTTGATGTATCTATCTTTAGAAGGAGTGATGGTTCATTAGCGTTTAAGGGCGTACTAGATGGCAAACTATACTTAGTTGATTTTTCGAAAGAAGAGGCCGATCTAGATGCATGCTTAATCGCTAAGACTAGTATGGGCTGGCTGTGGCATCGCCGTCTAGCACATGTTGGGAAGAAGAACCTTCACAAACTTCTAAAGGGAGAGCATGTGTTAGGACTAACCAATGTATGTTTCGAAAAAGATAGACCTTGTGCAGCTTGTCAGGCAGGAAAACAGGTGGGAAGCACTCATCATAACAAGAATGTGATGACAACATCAAGACCACTGAAGCTACTTCATATGGACCTCTTCGGACCCGTCGCCTACCTTAGCATCGGGGGCAGTAAGTATGGTCTTGTTATTGTTGATGATTTTTCCTGCTTCACTTGGGTGTTCTTTTTGCAGGATAAATCAGAAACCCAAGGGACCCTTAAGCGCTTTCTAAGGCGGGCTCAAAACGAATTTGAGCTCAAGGTGAAAAAGATAAGAAGCGACAACGGGTCTGAGTTCAAGAATCTGCAAGTGGAGGAGTACCTTAAGGAGGAAGGCATCAAACACGAGTTCTCCGCTCCCTACACACCACAGCAAAATGGTGTGGTAGAGAGGAAGAACAGGACGCTTATCGACATGGTGAGGACGATGCTTGGAGAGTTTAAGACGCCTGAGCGGTTTTGGTCGGAAGCTGTGAACACAGCTTGCCATGCCATAAACCGTCTCTACATTCATCGCCTCCTCAAGAAGACCTCGTATGAACTTCTTACCGGTAACAAACCCAACGTCTCATACTTTCGTGTATTTGGGAGCAAATGTTACATTCTAGTGAAGAAAGGTAGAAATTCTAAATTTGCTCCCAAAGCTATATAAGGGTTTTTACTAGGGTATGACTCCAATACAAAGGTGTATAGAGTCTTCAACAAATCATCGGGTTTGGTTGAAGTCTCTAGCGACGTTGTATTTGATGAGACTAATGGCTCTCCAAGAGAGCAAGTTTATCTTGATGATATAGATGAAGATGATGTTCCGACGGACGTAATACGCACCATGGCGATTGGAGATGTGCAACCACAGGAACAACATGAGCAAGATCAACCTTCTTCCTCAATGATGGTGCATCCCCCAACTCAAGATGATGAACAGGTTCATCAAGAAGAGGCGTGTGATCAAGGGGGAGCACAAGAAGAACAAGTTATGGAGGAAGAAGCACCACTGGCCCCTCCAACTCAAGTCCGAGCGACAATTCAAAGGAATCATCCCGTCGATCAAATTCTGGGTGACATAAGCAAGGGAGTAACTACTCGCTCAAGACTAGATAATTTTTGTGAGCATTACTCTTTTCTCTCTTCTATTGAGCCTTTCAGGGTAGAAGAGGACTTGCAAGATTCGGACTGGGTGTTGGCCATGCAAGAAGAGCTCAACAACTTCAAGCGAAATGAAGTTTGGAGCCTGGTGCCTCGTCCAAAGCAAAACGTTTTGGGAACCAAGTGGGTGTTCCACAACAAGCAAGATGAGCATGGGGTGGTGACAAGAAACAAAGCTCGACTTGTGGCAAAAGGTTATGCCCAAGTCGCAGGTTTGGATTTTGAGGAGACTTTTGCTCCTGTGGCTAGGCTAGGGTCTATTCGCATTTTGTTAGCCTATGCCGCTCACCATTCTTTTAGGTTGTTTCAAATGGACGTGAAGAGTGCTTTCCTCAACGGGCCAATCAAGGAGGAGGTGTACGTGGAACAACCCCTGGCTTTGAGGATGACAGGTATCCCGACCACATTTTTAAGCTCTCTAAGGTGCTCTATGGACTTAAGCAAGCCCCAAGAGCATGGTATGAATGCCTTAGAGATTTCTTAATTGCTAATGCTTTCAAGGTTGGGAAAGCCGATCCCACTCTTTTCACTAAGACTTGTGACGGTGACCTTTTTGTGTGCCAAATTTATGTCAATGACATAATATTTGGTTCTACTAATGAAAAGTCTTGTGAGGAGTTTAGCAGGGTGATGACACAGAGATTTGAGATGTCGATGATGGGCGAGTTGACATACTTTCTTGGGTTCCAAGTGAGACAACTTAAGGACAGCACCTTCCTCTCCCAAACGAAGTACACTCAGGATCTTCTCAAGAGGTTTGGGATGAAGGACGCCAAGCCCGCGAAGACGCCGATGGGAACCGACGGGCATGTTGACCTAACCAAAGGAGGTAAGTCCGTTGATCAAAAGGCATACCGGTCTATGATAGGATCCTTGCTTTATTTATGTGCTAGTAGACCGGATATTATGCTTAGCGTATGCATGTGTGCTAGATTTCAATCCGATCCAAGGGAGTGTCACCTTGTGGCCGTTAAGTGAATTCTTAGATATTTAGTTGCTACGCCTTGCTTCGAGATCTGGTATCTAAAGGGATCTACCTTTGACTTGATTGGATACTCAGACTCCGATTATGCTGGATGCAAGGTTGATAGGAAGAGTACATCAGGGACGTGCCCATTTCTAGGAAGGTCCCTGGTGTCGTGGAGCTCAAAGAAACAAACATCCGTTGCCCTATCCACCGCTGAGGCCGAGTATGTTGCTGCAGGACAGTGTTGCGCGCAACTACATTGGATGAGGCAAACCCTCCGGGACTTTGGTTACAATCTGAGCAAAGTCCCACTCCTATGTGACAATGAGAGTGCTATCCGTATGGCGGATAATCCTGTTGAACACAGCCGCACTAAGCACATACACATCCGGCATCACTTTTTGAGAGACCACCAGCAAAAGGGAGATATCGAAGTGTTCTATATTAGCACCAAGAACCAGCTAGCCGATATCTTTACCAAGCCTTTAGATGAGAAAACCTTTTGCAGGATGCGTAGTGAGCTAAATGTCTTAGATTCACGTAACTTGGATTGATCTATAGCATACATGTGTTTTATGCCTTTGATCATGTTACTTTATGCATTTATGAGATTTGTTGTTTATTTATGGTGCTCAAGTTGTGCAAGGGATCCCCGGACCTCACAAGTCCATGTGTGAGTGATGCACATATTTAGGGGGAGAAGTGCTACAACTTGACCCTTTGAGACTAACATTTGTGTTTGAGTTACTTAATGTAGTCTCAAAGGTGCATTGAAAGGGAAAAGGTGAACTTGGACCATGCAAAGACTTCCACTGCACTCCGGTATTAGTGTACTCACCTCCAAGTTCATTCTTATGCTCTTATTGCCTTTTTGCTCTTAATTGACATTTTTGGTGAGGCAATGGGGTTAAAGGGGCAAGAATGATCCTGTTTTGGTGCTTAATGCCAAAGGGGGAGAAATTAAGGCCAAAGCAAATGGATCAGCTACCACTTGAGAATTTTGAAAATAGTAGAGTTAGAATTTTTGATTTGTCCAAAATACTCTTATTATTGCAAAATTTGGTCTCTTGTGGGGAGAATATATGATTATGGAAAAAGGGGGAGTTTTTGGCACTCGATCAATTTTTCAATTGGAATATCTCTCTTTGTGCCTAAACATGTGTGTTTGATTTAGAGATAGGAAAATGAATTTGATTTTCAAAAACAAACCAAGTGGTGACAAAAGACGATCCAAATATGTCAAATCTTATCAAAGACAAATTTGTTCTCAATTGCATTGATGTTACACTTCTTTTGGTTGCTTTTGGATGTGTTGGCATAAATCACCAAAAAGGGGGAGATTGAAAGGGAAATGTGCCTTTGGGCAATTTCTATTATGTTTTGGTGTTTAAGTGTCCAACACATTTAATTGAGTTCTTAAGTGCTAAATGAAGAAAGAAGTGCAAATCAAAGAGAAGGTATGTTTCTAGACATAGTAGTTGGTTTTTGTATACTAATGAAGTTATCTAAGTGCTAGAAACAAAGAAAAGAAAGAAATGAATTGGATTGCAAAAGTATGGCTGCCTACAGCTGAAGACCAGCTCGGCTGGGCACACCGGACTGTCCGGTGGTGCACCGGACAGTGTCTGGTGCGCCAGGCTGGACTCCGGTGAACAGGCCGCTCTTGAGAAAGTTTGGCGGCGTACGACTATAATTCATCGGATTGTCCGATGGTGCACCGGACTGTCCGGTGAGCCAACGGCCACCAGCGCAACGGTCGGCCCCGCAATCAGCGGGTGACGCGTGGCCCGCGCCAACTGTCGGCAGGGGGCACCGGACTGTCCGGTGTGCACCAACTGCCACGTCTCTACAACGGTCGACTTCGCTAGAAAAGGAAGGAGATCGCACACCGGACGTGAACAGTGGCTGTCCGGTGGTGCACCGGACTGTCCGGTGCGCCACCCGATAGAAGGCAAGGATATCCTTCCTTGTTGGCCTCCAACGGCTTCTAGCTGCCTTGGGGCTATAAAAGGGACCCCTAGGCGCATGGAGGAGTCACCCAAGCACACTCTAAGCATTCCAAGATTTCTAGTCCTCACTGTCACGCAATCGTTCATCGTTCTTGAGATTGGAGGACTTTTCTAGTTGTAAACTCCCCGCGCGTGTTTTGTGTGCTCATCTTCTCACTTGTGTGTGCATGTTTGAGGTGTGGATTTAATTCTAGTATGCGTTGCTCTTCCCAACCTTACTCCGTTCTTTCATTGTGATCTTTGTTGTAAGGGTGAGAGACTCCAACTTGTGGAGATTCCTCGCAAACGGGAAAAATAGATAAGCAAAGAAAAGCCGTGGTATTCAAGTTGATCATTGGATCACTTGAAAGTGGTTGAGTGCAACCCTCGTCCATTGGGACGCCATAACGTGGAAGTAGGCAAGTGTTACTTGGCCGAACCACGGGATAAAATCGTGTGTCTCTTGTGTTGATTTCTTTGTGATTGTCTTGGCCACAAGAATTCGCTTTGCAACTACTTAGTCGCACTAACATTTGTATAACCAAAATTTGTGGCTATTAGTTGTTGAATTTTACAGGATCACCTATTCACCCCCCTCTAGGTGCTCTCAGTCCACCTGAAGCCCAACCTGCCACGTAAGTCGCTACTGACCGGACATGAATTCTTTTGCGCTGGGACGATGGCCGTTGCTGACGTTGTGTGAGTATCCTCGAACATGATGTATGTAGTGGAGTAACGCATCCGATGGTGCAACGGCCAGGGGTACTACCTCGCTGATGAGCCTGGGGTGCACTTCGTTTGGCAGCCCAACCAAGAGTCATCGGTATTCATCATATCGCGCGTGTTCGACGACTACTATATTGAGGACTGTGGCGTCATCTTGGCGCCGAAGGTGACGCAGAGGAGGATCGACAACAGTGACCAGTTCGTCATCCTCGTCATCGTCAGGATAGCTTTTGTGTCGGCCTGCAATTAATTTTCTTCGCAAACACACACACTTGCCTTTTTTGTTTAAGCAAGAGCGTATGGTGGTACGTGTCTGATGACTAACGATGTACGAGGAAATTTCTTCCGGCATGTGTGGAACGTGCTCTCTAATGATGAGACCATACAAATCGTGACATATATCGAAGTCTGCATGATACTGATGGTTGCAATGTAGTAATGAAACAACTAGATTAAAATAACAAAATTTATATATGGCTAGGATCACAAATTGATTATGAAACCTTTTCTCATAACAGTATAACACACATTTTGTATATAAGTTATCGTAGTATACTGGTATTATATATTCCTGTTGCAACGCACAGGCACTCAGCTAGTTACTAATTATTAGCTTATAAGAAATAAAATAGTGATAGATAAACTTATTTCATTGTACAAACCAAACAATAAAGTGAGGAGTGAGAAGATTATGGACTACCTCATTACTCAAACCAAACACGCTATTAGTAAATGAGCTCCGAAATAATAATAAAAAAACTAGAATGCGCTACAAGTTTGATATAGATCGTGTCTCCATCACATGTTTAAAGAATTCAAATATTTTAATACATAACCACAAAACTTAAAACGATATTTGGAACCCTCAACAATCTCAAATAAAAACATTTCAGCACAAAAATACAGGTCATATGTCTTTTTAAAAAGTAAAAAATAAAATTTTAAAATATGAGAAATTAAAATAAGTATTCAGGCTTTTAAATGATCTCATGTAAAATATATCAACCGCATAGATGTAGATCATACTTTGAGCTGCAGTTTTATTGTAGACCATGTTGGTGTCCGTAGTTGTTTGAAAAAATCAAAAATGGATTTACAATGTTAGAAATTTAAAACAAAATGTGAGAATCTAAAACATCCCATCTAAAAATACTATTTATAAAGATATATATATATATATAGTCAGTATATTGGGAGCCTATGACTTCCAATAGTTACAGGAAACTCCGGTTGCCCCTTTGTCCATGTTCAACGACTAAGGTGCATGCGGTCGGATGCGTCCTGCTACCATGCATCAGGTCGAACCTCCCCACGTACATCAGTCAAACCTCCCGTCAAAGACTAAACCCCGTGTGAGACGCACACCATAAATTATGTTTCTGTTTTTTGCATAAATAGTTCACAGTGATAGCATAAAAACCCTGTCCAGACACTAGCGTCCACACACGGAGGCGCATGCATGCATATCCTATTTTTATGGTAGATCGGATAATTATGACATATCGTGGTAGTTTTCTTTGCATGTGTGTAAATTTTGGATGACATTTTAGTTTCCACTGCATACGCACAAAAATTGGATGGCTCCATAAATATAGGATCGCTCTAACAGCCATGCAGCTGGGCTCGTTATTATCAGTTTATGATATATACTGATACTAATTATGCTACATGATGTAGATATTTATGCAATGCGGTACACTGCATAAAAATCTATTTCCTGCTGCATGCGCACAAATATAGGAGGATAGTAATGTGTGATGAAAAGAAATGGATTGGTATGCATAGAAACAAAAAATCTTATTTAAATCTTTTCTTTCCTCCATAAATATAGGATCACTACAACAACCATATAGTTAGGCCCATTAAAATAATTTATGATATATTTTGATACTAATTATGCTACATGGTGTAGCTATTTATGCAATGAGGTACATGCCTAAAAATGGGCATTCGGTTCACTAGTGAACGCTTCTCCATATTCGAGCATAAAAACCTTCAGTTTTGAGCGTAAACACATACAATTATGAGCGTAAATACTGATCCAATATGCATGAGGTTCATATTTTTATACAGATACAAAAATTATGGCAAACACTAGGAACATGCATGCGGTTCCTATTTTTATGCAGATCTGAAAATTATGGCAGGTCGTGTGAGTTTCCATTACATGCACAAATTTTGAATGGAATTTTCATTCCCACAACATATACGCAAAAATTGAATGACTGATATCGCGCAAAGCATAAATCGTTATAGAAAGTTGCATAAATACCTATATCGTACATCATAATTAATGAAAAAAATCCTAGTATAGGCTAAACCAACAGCCGCATGCATAAAAACGGATTGGAAGATGTCATCGCTAGAGGATGCCTTCGAGACCACCGGATCGGAGGAGTTGGTCACCGAAGGACACTCGAACTGTCATACGGATCGCCGACCCTTGCAGCCCGCCCCTCGTGCAACCACTGTCGCCATCGAAGACACTCGCACCTCGCGTGGCCACCGCTGTAGGAGACGATGGTGCCTCGCGGGATCGCCAGAGGGGGCCATCACTACCGTGTGCGCGTGCGGAGCCACCGCCGTATGAGCCTCTAGCCGCGACCGGCGCTCGCTCCTCCGAGGCCACCATCATCGCTGCACGCGCCTTCAGGGCCATCATCACATCTCGCGCCTCGGGTAACCACCGTCGACGAGGGAGGGGCGCACGCGTCACTCGCTAGCGCCTCCCCGAGCTACGACCGGCGATCATGCCTCCAGGGCCGCCGTCACCGCTCGTGCCTCGAGTAACCGCTGCCATCACTCGTGCGTTAGGATGGGGGCATAAAAAAAATGAACCCTAGCGGTCTGGAACTCATTTTATAGATGCCGGGACCTGGTTGGGTTGGATCGCGTAACCTAGTGTCTGGTTTGGGCTTCCTCTAGTTATTGGAAGCCCATGGCTTTATATATATATATACATATATCAGATTTAAGTATACAACTTCAGTGTTGGGGGCCTTCCTCTTCCGAAGGTCCTCAAAAATATGACTAAACATTTGCTTCTAGCATAATATTGATTATTACAGGGAGCTTCGATTCATGATGGAAGTCTTCTCCTTTGTCGAAAGTCTTCAAGACAAAGGTATAGCTCGAGAATGATAACAATGAACACCGAAGCTATAGCCGAAGAGTGACAGTTTTGTCTTAAAATGATGACGAAGATCAAGCATGATGCTGAGCTGAAGAGGAAACGACTAGCTAGTCCCTAAAAATTTATGTTACAGTTACGAACGAGTGTTATGGTCATAAATGTATTTTTACCCGGGCTGCGTCCCGTGCCTATAAATATATGAACAGTACCACCGTACTGTTCACACTGGATTGTAATTACTCTCGCGTCAACACCTTCAAACAAGCCGAAGGTATCAATGTAATATAAATTCTGTTAATATTCATGTGTATATCATGAAATAGATACACAAATGAATAAATGGATTACATTTATTATCTCTATGTACTCTTATTCTCATGAGTGACGAAGGTGTGTCCTTCATGCTTTCGTCTGAAGACTATTATATTCAAAAGGAGATAATGCTTTAGAGGACGAAGGTCCTTATTCTTTAACAATTGTGTTGCCTTGTTCTTGATTCACAGTATTTGAAAACAAGTGACCAACTTTTAGTATGGATCACAATCAAGGTCGTTTGAAAAAACAAAAAAAAGAATTTGAAGATATGAGAACTTCAAAAACAAATAGTCATGCCTCTAAATAATCTTATATATAAATCACAGATAAAGATGTTGATCACGTTGAAAGCTAAAGGTTTGGTATATACCATGGCAACATCCTAGGTGGTTTGAAAAAATACTCAAAAAATAATTTGAAAAGCTAAAAACTTAAAATGTTTCTTCATAGGACAAATTAAATAAAAATGTTTGTATCCATTCAACTTCATAAGACATGATTTTTCTTGAATTGTTAAGAGAATTTTCATTTTTGGATGTAACTAATAGTTCAAATAGATTATTTTTAATACTTTCTTTTTTAGTTTGTTGTCAATTCAAATCAAATTGATTAAAATGTGCATATATTTTTACAGGGTAACATGATATGTTTGGTGCGATCTTGCTAATGCATTTATTTTTCTCTAGTGCTTAGAAATAGCTTTCTGAGTGTTTTTTTCTTCAGAAATCGTTTTTCTTTTCTTAAATTATTAGTCAGTGGAAAACCATTTTCTTGGATATAAAATATCACGAGGAAAAAAAATGTTTCGTTCTTGCAGTGAACCTTCTGTCATGCTTCTTTATGCTTCTTTGTCCCTTAGGGCCTAGCACCATATTCTATCAAGAGGATTACACCATCTTAATCTAAGAATTTCATAATTATTTAGTGCTCTTGTGCATCCTGCAAAAATATCACAACAGAAATGTTAGATTATTTATAACTCCCTAGCATAAGCCTTGCTGGCGGTTTAACTTTTTTTTTACTTTAGAGTTACATTGGTATGAGTAACTTACATAAATTTTGCAGGATTTGTTAAGCAGAACAATGATCTAAAAAAATACACAAAATGTTTCATAAAATAAAAATCTGCAGCGGACATTAAAGATATAACATGTGCTCACTTTTGAGATTATACTTCTGATGAAAGAAACCTAGCACATTTTGAATTATGATCTGTAGATTTTGATTTTATATGAGTTCTTACAGTGTCAACCGAGTTGCACATTTTAGAAAAAGCGAAGAAGGTAACAGGCCATAACGGATCTGCAGCGATGCTCATGGGTCAGATTTGCTTTGGTAGGAGCACAAGCTTGGGACGTCATTAAGGAAGACTAGTAGCATTTTCATTTTTATTTATATCCCACAAACCTTTTTTAGTTATGATTACCTACCGTCTAAGGGTGGCAGAGACCTCTTTTTTCACTCACTACACCAAACCAGCACTACAGTAAACTAACAAACATCCAACGGCCACCTTATCTCCGACGGCCTCGTAGGCGGCCGTCGAAGATAAGGTTATGTCCGACAGTCACAACGGGCGCTCGGAAATACTGCTTATCTCCGACGGCTGTGTACGAGGAGGCCGTCGGATATAAGGTTATGTCCGACGGCTGTGTACGAGGCCGTCGGAGATAAGGTTATGTCCGACGGCTGGCAGCGTAGCCGTCGGAGATTACTGATTTTAAGGTAACGGCACCAGGGCCGTTTCGATTTTCATTTCTCTCTCGCGCTCGCTGCTCTCTCTCTCTCCGCGTCGTCGCCTCGCCGCCGTGCCCGTCGCCGCCGCGCCAGCGTGCTCACCGAGCGCCCGCCGCCGCCGCGCCAGCGCGCTCACCGAGCGCCCGCCGCCCCGTGCGCCCGCCGCCGGCCACCGTGCGCCAGCCCCGTCCGGCTCCCCACGCCCGCTGTCCGGTGTCTCCCGCGCTGCTGCTCCTCGCCAACGGCATAGCCACAACTACCGCTAAGTGAGTATTCTTAACATTGTTTCTTAGAATTGTATGTATTCATGTATTTGATTAGAATTGTATGTATTCATGTATTTGATTGTTTAGTTTGTTATGTCCGACGGCCAAAATTTGATTATGTAATTTAATTAGCTTGTTTTAGTTCATTTAGTGGTGCTTTAGATAATTTAAATTTTTAATTTCCGAGGGTAATTATTATGCCCTCGGAACTAAGGTCATTTTATATGATTTGTCATCCATGACAATGTTATTGCGTATGTAATATTGTATTGGTGGTTTATTAGTTTAATTATTTAATAATGCACGATGATTCTAGTTAATCATAGTGTATCGTAGTGTGAACAAACGAAACCTAGGCGTCACCCGTTTCGGCCCAACACACCTTACAAGCGACGCATGTGAGGTATGTTGGGCCGAAATTGTCCCTTTATTGGACATCCTCGGGCTGACCGACAGAGTCCTTGTTTATGACAAAAGCATGTGCTCCTGCTTAGTTTCGGCAGCATAACCCCTCTGTTCTCCAATTGCACCATTTTTAGGCGTGCGATTGGAGAACAGCGGGGTTATGCTGCCGAAATTTCGCACGACCACATGACTTGTCATAAACACGGGCTCGTCGGTCACTCCTGGGTGTGTTTAGGACCTATCCTTTCCTACAGATGTAGGGGCATGATTTCTTCGTAAAAACGGATGGTCCGTGCATTACTTATCTAATTAAGTTAACGTCTCGTATCTAGTATGGAGGAGAATCGTCGATGGATGTATGAAGGTTGGAAGAAAAGAGGTGCTCTATCAAGTGAGTGGGTTGCCAAGACTGATGCTTTTCTTGACCATGCTTTTGCTCGGTCAGAGACTGGAACCGATGTTAGGTGCCCTTGTAGCAAGTGTCAGAACATTAATTTCCTTGACAAGAGGACTATGTCGATACATATTTGCAAGAACGGTTATATGCCAGGCTATGAGGTGTGGGTGCACCACGGTGAGGATCCACCTCCTCGTATTGTATTGGAAGTTCAGTCACATGAAGAGGAGGACTACGATAGGATGGAAGAGATGCTTGACGATGTACGCCATGAGCTTCGAATAGTCGATTGGGAGAACCCCGGTCAACCCACCGAGTTTGAGGATCCAGCTACACCTGAGGTTCAGAAGTTCTTCGAGCTCCTTAAAGCTGCCGAAGAGCCGTTGCATGAGCACACAAAAGTGACCGTCCTTGTATTTGTGACTCAACTTATGGCTATTAAGTCTAAGTTTGCATTCTCAAACAACTGTTACAAGGAGCTTTTGAACTTGATCAGTGATGTACTTGGTAATCTTGTTCGTCTGCACTGGCCTGGTGTTGTGACTTTGCCTACTGGCGAGTCTGTCCCCGCCACCAATTGGGAGCATTATCGCTATGGTGTCTGTAGAACGTTTGGCAACACACAGGCACTAGTTTGGGATGCATTCTGGGTATGAATTATTTATACTATTTTAGTTATTCCATACATGTTTGCTTTTATGATAACACTAATTTTTTTTGTAGAAACAGTACAAGTTGCCGGACGATGGATCATATGATATGAATGCTCGTTACGTGTTTGAGTATAACGCGAACGATGTCGTTGCAGATGCAATGTACTATGCACGAATTCAGGCTATAAAGGCATGGTACAGAGCAAATGCTGATGATCGACCGATGCCAAATACCAAGGCCGAGTGGTCATCAATTTACTTGACGGAGGAGCAATACCTAGAGGTAAACATGTTCTTGCCTCTCATATCGCACGAAGCCATGTATTTGCTTGCTTAATTTAAAAAATTTCATGTAGGTGTCGATGCCGTGGATGGCCACCCGATCAGAGGGTTATCGGGCATTGTGCAGATGGTGGGCTTCCCCTGAGTTTCGTGCCATTTCCGAAAGGAACAGGGGAAACCGTGGGACTGAGTCTTTCCACAACTACGGCGGTGATGGTCATGTGCGCTTGGCTAAGCGAATGGTAAGTCACAGTTTGTTGTAACTTTTGAATTACATAGAAATGTGTCATTGTAACTTTTATGTACAGGAAGTCAAATCCGGCCGTACGCCCACGGATGTGGAGGTGTATATGCAAGGGCATAGGGGTTCTGATACTCAAAATCCTGATGTGTTATGCACTCAGACGGCCACCGACCGTCTAGTGAGTTTTTGATACTCTATTATGTGTTTGATATTGTTTGCAAGGGCATAGGGGTTATGCACTTATATTTGATATTGTTTGCCTCCAGGCTTCGTATGGGCAGGAGATGGTTCAACGCCATGGGCAGGAGTACGATTGGAGGAGCCAGCCAATCGACCCTCAGGCAGCATATGCTAGCGGAGGAGGACAAGCCCACGGACGGTGAGATTATTTGATTTGGATTACAAAATTGTCATCATATGCTTGCAATTCAACTGAGGCATAAGTTACTATACTAAGTGCATGGTTCACTCTTGTAGGTTGGGTATTTTTGATTCTACGATTGATTCCAGAGAGCTGAGGCGCCGTGGACGACAGTCCACATCGTCGTCTTCACAGTCGTCCCGTTCACGATCATCCGCCCATAAGATAGAGCTTGCAGTGTTGCGTCAACAGGCAGAGTACCATCAATCAGTCTTGAGGGAACAATTGGAGTACCAGAGGCAACAATCTGAGTACTAGAGGCAACAAGCCGAGTACCAGAAGAAGAGGGACGAGTATTATGCAAACCTCTAGGCCCAAAATCAAGCTCTTCTCTCGGTAAGCTGAAGTAACATTTTGTAGCTTATTTTGCAAAACACTTGATGTGTATCTTATTTGCTCAACAATGACTTGTATATAATTTGTAGCAACTAGCCCAACAAGCGGGCGTCCCGATGCCGACATATGGGATGCCGCCTCCGGACTTTGCACTGCCAATGCCAATGTTGGCGCCTCCACCTCCGCCTCCGCCTCCGTCACAATTCCTTATGGTATGTACACATATGCGTGTGTGACATGTTCATAGATGTCTTATATGTTTAAATGAACAGCTGAGTGGTTACTATTTCATGTGCTTGTGTTATAGGGATTTTAGACACCACCCGCTTCAGTTGCCGCACCTGGTGATGGGTCTGGTCAAGACGACACAACACATTCGTGGGTGAACAACCTTTTCAACACGCAGAGTCCAGCCGGAGGAGGTGGCTACTCGAACCATCCAGACGATGGATATGATTGATGTGTCGTGATGTTAATTTATGAAACACTTTGCAACACTTGTTTGTGAGACACAATGTCAGTTTGCAACAACCGTCGGACCTATATGTTGATGTTAAATTTGTGAATGTTAATATTTATGTGAGAATATTTGTGATTGTGAATACTTATTTGAATGTGTATATTTGTGATTGTGAATGTGAATGTGTATATGTGCATGAAATCTGTTTTTGTTTTGTAAATGTTAGATTTTTTAAAAACAGAATTTTGTGTAAATTCTGTAATTTATTATGTCCGACGGCCTAGTGATAGCCATCGGACATAAGGCTTGGTTATGTCTGACGGCTTAGTGGTAGCCGTCGGACATAAGGCTTGGTTATGTCGGACGGCCTAGCGCTAGGCCATCGGACATAAGCCTGTGGGCCCTACAGGCTTACCGGTAAAACGGTTGCTGTATGTTATGTCCGACGGGCAGATGCGGCCGTCGGAGATAGCTTATGTCCGATGGCAGCCGTCGGACATTACTCTATTTCCGACGAATTATCTCCGACGGCTTAAAGCCGTCGGAGATAGAGTAATGCCGTCGGACATTAGCTATTTCCGACGGTTTGAACCTTATGTCCGACGGCTTTGGCCATCAGACGTTGTTCCGTTTACTATAGTGCAGTTAACTTCTTATAGCCTAAATTCTAGAAAGTTAGCCCTAAACTCTAATAAGTTAGCTAAACCCTCGGAAGTAAAGCGATCCGTCAGAAGTTAGGCTCTCGAAATTTTTTGTTAGAAGTTAACTTAACTTCCTAAAGCCCTTTAGAAAGTTAGCCAGCGGCCCATATCGGAATTTAGTAGGTTTACGCCGGTAAGGCACGTAGCGCCGTCAGCCAGGCTACAGTAGGCCATAGGAAGTTAACTGGCTCAATTCCTAGAGGCCTAATAAGACTCTAAGAAGTTAATTTAACTAGCATTACAAATTCTGTTTATTTTCATTTTACACCACATTCCACAACATAACAAATATATTAACAGCTGTAACACAACATATTTTCACATAAAACATCTCACACGCAATCACATAACAATAATTAAATCCATAGTCTCATCAATTACATCACAAAAGTACCATCCATAGTCATAAGACACAACATCTCATCCAGTCATAAGAGACAATATCACAACATCTCATATATAGTCATAAGACACAAAAGTCTCAAGTATCACAACACATAAAATGGAAGCTCACTATCGTCGATCACCATCGATGTACAACAACGAGTGATGGTCGATACCTCCACTAGCGAAGAGGGCTTCGACAAAGTCTAACACGTCATCTCGTTCCTGCATTGGCAAGGTAGTTGGAGGGGTCTGATATACATGTACAAATGATATTTGCTGAGTTACACCATAATATAACTAACAACAAGTAAATGATGATGAATTTGCATACCTGATGTTCGGTAGGTGGAGGTGGAGGTGAAGACCAAGGATAATGTACGAGATGTGGTGGTGGGGGGGCACCGGGACGTGTATCCCTTATGCTTATGCTAGTTGCTACAAAATTGTCGAACTCATTCACAACAACGTTTTAAATCAATACATATATTAAAGTGAAAGCTATTATCTTTCGAACTTACTTGTATGAGTGTTTGCTGTTGTTGAATTTGTGTAGCATAGTATTCATGTTGTGCAGCTTGTTGCCTCAAGTAATCCTGATGTCGCATAAGTTCTTTTTGCAGTTGCTCCACTTCTGCTAGATCTTGAGTGGAGCGATGGGAGCTACAAGCAGCAGACCTCGACGAACCTCCACGCTGAACCCTCACCTGGCTCGAGTCGATGACGTTATCAAACATTGTGTACCTACAAACAAGTAACACCATGATAGATTTAAAATACATGTATTTCACTCAACCAATGAAACAATATAAGTTATGTAGAGTCCGCACATTCCACGAGCTTTTCCATCACTTGCATACACAACCTGAGGATCAATAGGTGAGGTCCTCCAGTCATAGTCTGGTCTATGCTGACTAGACATCGCCTCTCCATATGCAGCCTCATACAAAAGAACAATGCAATCTTACATACAAAAATCCATATAAACAGAACCTACCAAACATTTCAAAACACTCACGAGACGATCTGTTGCCTTTTGGCTGCACAACACATCTAGATTTACAGGATCTGGTCCTTTGTGCCCTTAAGGTATATTTGAACATCACTGGGCACTACACCAGTGCTAGCTTCCTGTATGTACATTTGACAAACATTATAACCAGAAATTATAGCAAGTCAACTACAATCAATGAAAACAGATTAAATTGTACTTACCATTCATTTTGCTAAACGAAAGTGATCATCACCTCCATACCTGTGATACGACTTGATTCCACGATTGGAATTGTGTCGCACAAACTTTGCCTTGAATTCAGCTGAAGCCCAATAACGGCATAACGCATGCCAAGCAGCATCATTTACAAGTAACTGTAATATCTACAAGCAACTGTGTCGCCTCATGCAGAAACGCTATCCATGAAATCGAATGCTGCAGAAACACAATTCATTTACAAGTAACTGTAATATCTACAAGCAATGGAAATTTTTCCAACACAAGCAAAAACATCAATTACCTCAAGATATTGTTGCTCAGTCATATCGAGTCGATACTGTGTCGCCTCGTGCTTACTGTCTGGACGTCGTCCTTCACTGTCCAACATAGCTCGACTATTCACCTAGATTCGAGCATAGTACATCATATCCCCAACAACATCTGCCACATTCCTATGGAACATGGAGTGTGCATGCTCGGTATGAGTATCTCCTTCAGTCAACTTATAATGTTTCTAAAAAAGAAACATAGTCAAAATCCATAATGTAAAACAATCATCGAGATGACAACTTGACAAAAAAATTTTAACATACCCAGATGTCGTGCCAAACTGTAGCTTGCACATTCCCATGTTGCACGTTTATTGCAAGGGCATATTGATCCCATCTTGTGACACCGACCTCCTTACGATCCTTAATCACCAATTCAGGCCATCTCATACGACAAATATTGCCCAACACTTTCTTTACTTGCCTTCAACGACTTGTGCCGGTGAAACTACTATCCACCCAAGCCCTAACAGCACAAGCAAAATTGTCAAATTCAAAATGTAATCGTGTAATCTTTACTACTTATTAAGGCCACAAGGGTACCCTTCCATTCCCTATTCTGCCTTTCCCATTCCTCCCTCCCCACACAGCCCACACCCATTCCCATTCCCATTCTCTTTCCCATTTCCCCCTCCTCACAAGCCCACACCCATTCTCATTCCCATTCCCCCATATAGCCCACACATAGCTAAAATTAAAAACACATGGCCGCAAGGGGATTCAAACCCGCGCCCTCTCAAGCCAATGTGAGCAGTAGCTATTGCTACACCACATGTGTGTTTTGACTACATCTACGATAGGAAAAACATCTACTACATCTCTCCCCAAGCCCACCTGCTAACCTTGCATAATGTGCAGTATTAGATAAGTATCTATGAGATTCTTAAGTTATATTATTGGATGGAGGGAGTAGTATTTAAAGAAGAGCCTCACATGCAATTTCTTTTGATTGAATAATGCTTTCAACTTAAATTCCTTTTTTTGCATGCGTGGCATTTATTCTCCGTAATGTTTTTCCATGGATCTAACTTGTGAGTCATTTTCATAAACCAGCGCCAAGGATGAATCCATGTTTCTTAATTGGAAACCTCGAGCAAACACCACTAGCATGAGGCGCTCGCGTTAGCTTCGCTCATCGACGACGAGAAGAAGCTTGGCTACTGCCAGTTCGACCTCTGGAAGCAGTCCTACATGGCCGCATGCGCCGCTGTGGACGATAAGCTCCAGCATAGCCGCCACTTGTACATGGTCCAAAGCGGCCGTACCACGCTGTCCATTGTCAAACAGGGGGACCTCATGGTCGTCGCCAACATCGGTGACTATCGGGTTGATCTAGGCACCGCATCCGGCGACGGCCATTAATTCTTGTGCGTTGGGACGATGACCGTTGCTGACATTGTGTGAATGTCCTCGAACATGATGTATGCAGAGGAGTAGCGTATTCGGTGGTGCAACGACCATGTGTACTACCACACTGATGAGCCCGGGGTGCACTTCGTTTGGCAGCCCATCCAACAGTTCACTAGTAGAAAAGAGCTCATAGCCTGCGGCACCCATAAATTATCACTGGCGGTTTCAGTTATCGCGTGCCAGTAAAAAAAACGAGGTGGGCCTGGCTTTGGAACCGCCAGTGGAAACCCATTTCCACTGGCGGTTATCTTAACACAACCGCCAGTGGAAATAGAGATATTTCCACTAGCGGTTGGTGTAACATAACCGCCAGTGGAAACCAATTTCCACTGGCGGTTGGTGTAACAGAACCGCCAGTGGAAATACCCTATTTCCACTGGCGGTTGTGTTAAGATAACCGCCAGTGGAAATTGGTTTCCACTGGCGGTTTTTCAAGCCAACCGCCAGTGAACTGTCTGTTATAAATAGCCCTCTTCTTCCCCCCGACAGTGAACTGTATGCTCGCAGCCAGCTTTCATTGGAGGTGATTTTGGAGGTCCAGATTTCACAAAAATATAAGGGGGGAGGTTTTGGTCTTCATTTCTTGGAAGAAGGTGGATAAGAAAGGTTGGTTTATGTTTCTTTGTCAATTTTTGTTCATTCTTGCTCAATTTTAGCCACATTTTGGATCTAGGGTTTTACATGTGAGAGAGAAGAGTATAGCTAGGTAATTTTCTCTATTTCCTCAAATGAGGTTGCTTAAGATGGTTAGTTTTTGTCTATTCCCTCTCCTTTTTCATGTTTAGTTCTCAAATAAGTTTATCCATAACACATATTTAGTTGCTTTATGAATGGTGAATGTGTTGTATGGAAGGTTGGTTTAATTATGTTTCAATTGTCAGTTATTGTTTAATTTTGCTCAATTTTAACTACATTTTGAAACTAGGCTTTCACCATGTGTTAGAGATAGGTTTGGGTATTAAATTTTTTTGTTTATTAGTTGTTAGGAAAGTTTGGCTTATGTTTCTTTTGCCAAATTTTGTTCATTTTTCCTCCATTTTAGCCACATTTGGATATAGGGTTTCACCATGTGTTAGAGATAAAGTAGTCTAACTACTTTTATTGGAAGAGATAAAGTAGTCTAACTACAAACCGAAGCATGTAATTTTACATGACTTTCTAGAGAGGAGAGGGAGAGGGAGAGAGAGCTATTGTTGCCAATGCGCTCGGAGCAGGTCCAGCACTTACCGTCCGTGCGGATGCAGCACTTTGCACATCCAGAATGCCCGTTCTTGCACTGATTTTACACAGAGCAGAGCATCATGCTGGAGCCTACCGATCAATATGTATTGTATATATACATGCATGGTAATCTGAATTGCCATGAAAACTTTGGACTGGAAGGGTAGGCAGCAGATGTCGCACTCCAGCGTGTCCTTCTCCATGGATAGTGTCACAGTCGCCTCTTCCTCATCCTCCAACCCCGCCTCTTCCTCATCCTCCACCACCACCTTGGCTTTCTTTGGAGTGCCGCCGTAGAGAAGGGAGAGAGAGGGAAGAGAGAGGAGGGAGAGAGGAGAGAGAGAGAGAGAGAGGAGAGAGAGAGATAGAGGAGAGAGAGGAGAGAGAGAGGAGAGAGAGAGAGAGGATAGAGAGAGAGGAGAGAGAGAGAGGGTTTCACATTTTAGCCACATTTTTGGATATAGGGTTTCACCATGTGTTTTATGTTACTTTTTTTACAGGTGATGATGGAGAGGATATCCTGGATGTATAACTTATCAAGGCTAGATCCATCATACATATGTGAGGTCCATAAGTTTATTGTTGTCGCTAAGAACCATGCTTGGAGAACAAAGACAAGGCACATATATTGTCCATGCATGGACTGCAAAAATGCTGTTGTATTTGATGACACAGAACAAATCATATCTCATCTGGTATGCCGAGGATTTGTGAAGGATTACATAATTTGGACAAAGCATGGAGAGGGTAGCTCTTCGCCTTATACAGCTGGAAACCCTGCGAACATCGACGACAGCTTTCAGTTCGTTCACGAGACACAACAACCTCTTCCACAGAGCGAACATGTAGTGCCAAATGTTACTGATCATGGTTACGCCGGAGGAAATGAACGTGAAAGAACCCATGTTCTGCCAAATGTTATGGACGAGGAAGATGCAGAGTTGTTAGAGGCAATGTTGCGTCGTCATACAGATCCATCGATGTTCTTCATGAAAGGTATGGAGTCCCTGAAGAAGGCAGCAGAAGAGCCTTTGTACGACGAGTCTAAGGGCTGTACCAAAGAGTTCACGACGCTCCGGTCTGTGTTAAAGTTGTTGATGTTAAAAGCTAGATATGGTCTGTCTGATGCTGGCTTCGATGCGTTCTTGAGTATTGTCGCAGACATGCTTCTAAATGAGAACAAAGTGCCTGCTAACACGTACTATGCAAAGAAACTAATCAGTCCACTCACTATGGGCGTGGAGAAGATCCACGCGTGTAGAAATCACTGTATCCTTTATCGAGGTGATGATTATAAAGACTTGGAGAGCTGCCCAAAGTGTGGTGCAAGTAGGTACAAGACGAATAAAGACTATCCAGAGGAAGAGTGTGTTGCATCCGTGTCTAAAGGGAAGAAGCGAAAGAAAGCCAAAAAGAAGACATCAAAATCCACGAGCAAAAGAAGAAGTAGACTATTATGCGCTCAAAAAGATTCCTGCTTTGGCGATGTGGTACCTCCCCGTCGTCGATCGATTGAGGTGTTTGTTCACTAACCCTGAGGATGCCAAACTTATGAGCTGGCATGCTTCTGATGAGCACAAAAACGATGGGAAGCTTCGACATCCAGCCGATGGGAAGCAGTGGCAAGATTTCAATGAGAACCACCAAGACTTTGCCGATGAACCAAGAAATGTTAGGTTCACACTGAGTACTGATGGAATGAATCTATTTGCTGAAAGGAGCAGCAAGCATAGCACATGGCCAGTGATCCTCACCATATACAACCTTCCTTCATGGTTGATGCAGAAACAGAAGTACATTTTGCTAACCATGCTTATTTCTAGACCTACACAACCTGGAGTTGATATGGATGTATTTTTAGAGCCCTTAATGGAGGATATGAAAATATTGTGGGTAACGGGTGTTCAAATGTTGGATGAGTATCGTAAAGATTCATTCACGCTGAGAGTAATTATTTTTGTTACGATCAACGATTACCCTGCACTCTTCACATTATCAGGCCAGTTTAAGGGAAAGGTTGGCTGCACAGTATGCATTGAGGAAACTGCTTACGTGTCCCTTACTGCATCTAAGAAGATAGTGTACATGAGGCACAGACGCTTTTTATTGGAAGGACACAGGTACCGCATGCGAAAGATGGATAAGTACTTTGACAATAATGGTGAACTACATTCTACTGCTCCATCGGGTAACAATAAAGGTCATAGAGTTTTTGAAATAGTCAAGAATATCAAGTTTGTTTTCGGGAAGAAGACAAAAGACGGAAAAACAAGGAAAGATGTCAAACCAGCTCCGGGGCTATATTCAAGAAAAAGTCTATTTTCTTCGAGTACTTGCCTTACTGGAAAGAGTTAGATGTGCGGCATGCGATCGATGGTATGCACGTTCAGAAGAACGTGTTTGAAAGCATAATTGGCACCTTGCTAGACATAAATGGCAAAACAAAAGAAGGGCTCAATTCACGCATGGACTTGGTAAATTTAGGCATAAAAAAGGAACTACATCCTGTTCTTCAAGAAAATGGGAAGTATCATCTCCCAGCAGCAAGCTACAATCTCAATGTAGATGAGAAACATGCGATGTGTGTTTGGCTTAAGAATTTGAAAGTCCCATCCGGATTCTGCTCTAGCATACGAGGTATTGTGTCAATGAAAGACCTGATAGTCACCAACTACAACTCACATGATTGTCATATCATGCTGACTACATTCCTACCTATTGCCATCAGGGCTATAAATCCTTTGTTTTTAAAGATGGCAATCACACGGTTGTGCTACTTTTTCAACAGAATTTCACAAAAGGTAATTGACCATGATGAGTTGGCATCTCTTCAGGAATTCGTAGTGGAGACAATAGCACAGTTTGAGATGTGTTTCCCTCCATCGTTCTTTGATATTATGGTGCACCTTGTGGTGCACTTGGTGCCACAAATAGAGGCATTGGGTCCTATGTACTTACATGAAATGTGGACGTACGAGCGTTTCATGTCAATACTGAATGGCTATGTATCAACCCGTGCTCGTCCCGAGGCATCCATGATAGAGGGGTACTGTACTGAAGAGGCCATTGAGTCCGGAGGTCCATTCTACAATAATATTCTAAAAGATCAGGTTGCAATAGGTCTCCCTCCGTCACGACACGAGGGTAGATTGTATGGAAGCGAGAGGATGGGACGGAAATCTTTCATTCCACCAGATTACAATACAGTACTTGAGGCACATCACAGCATCCTACATCAGCTAGCGATAATAGAGCCATTTATCCAACAACACATCAATGAGCTTCACGAGCAAAATCCTGGGCATACGGCTGATTGGGTAATGAAGCAACATAAGCAGCGGTTCAACACATGGCTAATGGTGAAAGACATTCCACGTGGAGAAACAATAGAAGAAAAAACCATCAAGGGGTTGGCATCTGGACCTTCACGCCAGGTCACAACATGGCAAACCTATGACATTAGTGGATTCACATTTTGTACAAAGTCCAAGGACAAAAAGAGCATGTCACAAAACAGTGGTGTTCGATGCGAGGCCATAGATGATGAAACTGGTGAGATTATTACATATTTTGGCTTTATTGAGGACATATGGGACCTAGACTATGGTACATTTCAGATCTCGGTTTTCCGATGTCAATGGGTTGAAGACAAACATGTCACGGTAGACAACTATGGGGTCAGAGTTCTTGATCTAAGTAAGGTAGGTTACAAAGATGACCCATGGATCCTTGCTAATCGTGCTGCACAGGTCTTCTATGCTGAACAGATCATTTCTAACAATGAGAAGAAAAGCACCGACAAACCGAAGCATGTAGTTTTTCCTGGAAAACAACAAGCTATAGGAGTTGATGGTGTATCTGATTTAGAGGATTTTAACCAGTTCAACAACATGTCTCTTTTCATAGACCATCCAACCAAGATAAGGAACATTGAGCGAAGCATCCATGCAATTCGATGCCCTGGGTACGCCACGATGGACAAGGCAGAACAATAGCTCCCTAGATTATATAGTTGTCATGTAATTGATTATTGTTAGGACATGTCATGTAATTGGTTATTGTTAGCGACAAACCGAAGTATGTAATTTTACACGACTTTCTAGAGAGGAGAGGGAGAGGGAGAGAGAGCTATTGTTGCCAATACGCTCGGAGCAGGTCCAGCACTTACCGTCCGTGCGGATGCAGCACTTTGCACATCCAGAATGCACGTTCTTGCACTGATTTTACACAGAGCAGAGCATCATGCTGGAGCCTACCGATCAATATGTACTGTATATATACATGCATGGTAATCTGACTTGCCATGAAAACTTCGGACTGGATGTCGCACTCCAGCGCGTCCTTCTCCACGGATAGTGTCACAGTCGCCTCTTCCTCATCCTCCAACCCCGCCTCTTCCTCATCCTCCACCACCACCTTGGCTTTCTTTGGAGTGCCGCCGTCAGAGGAAGCCGTGGTCTTTTTCCCGGCCAATGGTGATGAGAGACGCGAAGCCAGGAGACGACGTAGTATTTAAACACTGCAAGAACGGGCATTCTAGTGACAGAGGAGGGAGAGAGAGAGGGAAGAGAGAGGAGGGAGAGAGGAGAGAGAGAGGAGAGAGAGATAGAGGAGAGAGAGAGGAGAGAGAGAGGATAGAGAGAGAGGAGAGAGAGAGGGAGAGGGGAGAGAGAGGAGCTAGGGAGAGGAGAGAGAGAGGAGAGAGAGAGAGGAGAGATAGAGGAGATAGAGAGAGGGAAGAGAGAGGAGGGAGAGAGGAGAGAGAGAGGAGAGAGAGATAGAGGAGAGAGAGAGAAGAGAGAGAGAGGATAGAGAGAGAGGAGAGAGAGAGGGAGAGGGGAGAGAGAGGAGCTAGGGAGAGGAGAGAGAGGAGAGAGAGAGGAGAGAGAGAGGAGAGATAGAGGAGAGAGAGAGGAGAGAGAGAGAGGGGAGAGAGAGAAGTAATATATAAATATATATATTATGTATACTAAATATATATGTTATGTATACTAAATATATATATATATATTATGTATACTAAATGTATGAATATACAATAAAAAATAATATACTAAAAACATTACTAGTGGCGGTTCACAACAAAAACCGCCAGTATAAATGATTTCTACTGGCGGTTGTCGATGAAAACCGCCTGTAGAAATGGCCTCCACAGTTTGTGGACGGCATTTCTACTGGCGGTTCTCTATGACAACCGCCAGTAGAAATGATTTCTACTGGCGGTTGTCATTGTCAACCGCCAGTAGAAATATCTCCTATATAAAGGAGCGCACGCGGGGCCGAAAAAATTCGCTAAGTCTCTAGCGCCCTGTCTTTCCATCTTCCCGCCGTCAGGCTGCCAAAATTTCGCCCGCCGATTTTCTCCGCCGTGCGCCGCCGTCGTTCACGCCGTCGTCCACGCCGTCGTCCCCGCGCCGTAGGTAAGTTCTTCTCTCTCTCTCTCTCTCTCTCCCTTTCTTCGACTATGATCGCTCGGGCTAGCTCGGGCATGCGCGCCGCCGCCGCGACCGTGCAAGCGCCGCCGCCGTGCACGCGCTGCGGCTAAACCCTAAGCCTAGGAAGAGTGAGAGGGAAGAGAGAGGAGGAAGAGGGAAGAGAGGGAGACCCTGCGTGCGTCTCTGCAGAGAGTGAGAGAGAGGGAGAGAAGATAGAGGAGGGAGAGGGAAGAGAGAGGAGAGGACCTCTCCCTCCTCTCTCTTCTCTCTCTCTCCCTCCCTCCACTCTCTTTCCTCTCTCTTCTCTTTCCCTCACTCTCTGCAGACCGTGCAAGCGCCGCCGCCGTCGTATAGAACGTATAGAGAGAGAGGGAGAGAAGAGAGAGGAGGGAGAGGGAGTGTATATATAGGAAAGAGAGTGGAGGGAGAGAGAGAGAGGAGAGAGAGGGAAAGGGAAGAGAGAGGAAAGAGAGTGGAGGGAGGGAGAGAGAGAGAAGAGAGAGGAGGGAGAGGGAGTGTATATATAGGAAAGAGAGTGGAGGGGGAGAGAGAGAGGAGAGAGGGGGAAAGGGAAGAGAGAGGAAAGAGAGGGAGAGGGAGGGAGGGAAGAGAGAGGAAAGGGAGGGAGATTAGAGAGAGAGAGAGGATAGAGCAACAGAAAGCATGTTTTTTTCCATCGTATTCCATTGGAAACAACATATTCTATTGTAAACAACATATTGTAAAATGTAGACTAGATTCACTAGTAAACAACGTATTCCTTCATGGTTTCGATTAAGAGCAACTCATCAGAACCCCACTTGACCAGAGCGAGTTCTCATCACCTCTCTCCCTCTCTATACGTCCTATACGACTCCTCCTCTCTCTCTCTCTCTATACATTCTATACGACTCTCCATCTCCCTCTCTCCCTCTCTATACGTCCTATACGACTCCTCCTCTCTCCCTCTCTCTCTATACGTTCTATACGACTCCTCCTCTCTCCCTCTCTCTCTATACGTTCTATACGACTCTCCATCTCCCTCTCTCCCTCTCTATACGTCCTATACGACTCCTCCTCTCTCCCTCTCTCTCTCTATACGTTCTATACGAATCCTCTCTCCCTCTCTCTCTCTCTATACGTTCTATACGACTCTATACGTCCTATACGACTCCTCCTCTCTCCCTCTCTCTCTTTGTACATTCTATACGACTCTCCATCTCCCTCTCTCCCTCTCTATACGTCCTATACGACTCCTCCTCTCTCCCTCTCTCTCTCTATACGTTCTATACAACTCTCCATCTCCCTCTCTCCCTCTCTCCCTCTCTCTCTCTATACGTTCTATACGACTCTCCATCTCCCTCTCTCCCTCTCTATACGTCCTATACGACTCCTCCTCGATAAGGGTTAGGGTATTTGTTAATACGAATTTAATTATTGCTTATGTTAATATGTAGCTCAATGAGTTCTCCAACCAAGGACCAAGGATTAGGGCCCGACCACATGGAGAAGAGTGTTGCTCAAGAAGAATCCAGCAGTGAAGGATATGAAACGCCTATCGACCCTTTTCCTACCACTAGGATAGATAGGGCCGCTGCGCGTGAGTTGCAACGTGACCCTACTTATGATCCACAAGAACATGAGGTAAATTACACATCCTTAATTTCGTGTGTGTACCTAATTAATTAGCTGATTTCACAATGTCTATTACACATGCATGATTCTCTTGTGCATTTTATTACATGAATAGGAGGTCTTGTCTGAATTTCGTGCGATGCTCGAAAAAGCTGCGGCACAATACCAAGACGCACTGGAACCGATCCAAGGCGCACCAGAACCGACCCAAGGCGCACCGGAATCGACCGAGACAACCACCGACAAGTCAAGGAAAAGGAAGCAGAGCGATCGGAACAGAGGTGACAGGGGGCTAAACAAGTTTCCTGACAAGACATATAAAATCACAGACGTGAGCCCGAATGGTCAGCCCCTAGCTCCAGAAGAGGCACTGCCTAAGTTTCGGAATGCACTTGGGTTCTTAGTTAGAGATAATCTTGACATCACAATCCGACAGTGGAGAGATGTATCAGATGATGTCAAGAATCAAATGTGGAATAAGCTAGTAACGAGGTTCGTTTTGCCTGAAGGTTCAGAAGAACTCGTGAAAAAAATACACGATGAAGCAGTTTGCAATAAATTTCCGAAACTGGAGGTCTGACATGAATACAAAGTTTGCAAAGAAAGGCCTAAACCAGACGAAAAAATATAAAATCTCAGCAGGTCAGTGGGTAGTATTTCTAGAGCAGAGGAGCAGCCCTGATTTCATATCGCTAAGTGAGGCAAATTCAGAACTGTCTAAGAAGAACAAATACCCTCACCACCTTGGCACAGGTGGTTACAAGCGTCAGGTTCCTAAATGGAGACAAGAAGACGCTGAGAAGAAGGCTGCAGGGTTGCCGACGCTGTCCGAGCAACTCGGTGAAAGGACAGCTAATTGGATCCGTGCTAGAAAACCAAGGGAAACTGAGTCTGGTGTATCTTTTGATGATCCCACTATCGAAGAAGCGGCAAAAAACATATATGCAATTGCAGCTAAGCAGAGCGAAGGAACATTTAAGGCGCAAAGGGAGAAAGACATTCTAACGGCTGGTCTCGGTAACCCTGAGCATCCTGGTCGTGTACGAGGAATATCATCTAAGGAAGGATGGAAGGAAGGATTCGGACCACAATGGGAAGGTCTGTACAAGAAACGTGATCGATACAAGGAAGAGATGGCAAAATATTTTAAGGAGGAGGCCAAGAAAGAGTTCAAAGGCCTGATGTCTGAAATGCTATCGAATCCTCCTCCAGAATTGATGTAGCAATTGGCGATGGCGAGTGCGATGTCTGTTCAACAGATGACCACTCCACAGATGCAAATAATTCCAGCAGCTCAAACGCCGGCTGCCACCGAGGGTACGACCATCCCAAGCTCTGTCGCGTCAACGGGAAATAAGGTCCGCTATCCAGTTGATGACATCACAAGGCCTGTGGCATGCACACTAGTTATAAGATATGGTATTAACAATCAGCGTACAAGGAAAGTAGCCACAGGCCTTGCGATCCTAGGACGCAAGTTCCATGGAAACGACATTCCAGAAGAATATTGCAGGGTAGAAGTGACGACAGTCGTCCAAGGATACGAGGACGACATGCTAGACATCCCTGGGCCCGAAGGTATCGAGACACTTGGACAAGCTATCAATAATTTTATCCTTTGGCGTCGAAGGGATGTCGAATTGGTTGATATCGCACGACAGCCGTCGTCGCAGGCCCAACCGTCTCCGCCTTCTCAAATTGCTGTTCCTATTGTACATCCATCATCACCTCCTCAAACTTCACATGCTGCTCCTCATCCTCTTTCTGACCCTCCTTCTCCTCATCCTCATGGTGGCCCACCGTCTTCGCCACATACATCGCCCTTCAGGGATCCACCTTCTCCACAGCCATCTCCACGACCATCAAAGAAATCTAAAGTTTCTATACCAAAAGTAGTGTCCCCGTATGATAAGAAAAAGAAGAGTAAATCCACTGCTGGCACTGTTCGTTTTTTGAAAGGGATTGGACGGAGCCTCACGTCAGACAATGTTGATTTGGCCGATCTCGAGGAGTCCACAAAAAAGGCTGAGGCAATGGCCGCAAAGATAAAGAAGCCAACTAAGGTAGATTATAAAAACGTGCCTAAAAAATATGTGCCGGGCAGACCACTACTCACTTTTGAGAAACTAAGGAAGGTCCCGGCTAATATTAAAAGGTTGCATGATTGGTACATGCGGGCATCTTCAGTTGGCATCGACACCATCAGTGTTAATATACCAGCCCATGCTTTTATTGGTTCAAATCAAAAGGCCGTTGTTACATTCGAGGACATGTGGTTAATGATGAACCTTCAGAGACTCGACGTGCAACTTGTAACCATATTTGCATTGTAAGTGTCACTCATACTCCACATATATGTGTTATTATTAGTGAGTTGTATAAATTTTCAATATCTGACATGCACGTGTGCGTTGCAGAATGCAACATGATCAGCAGGAGATCCTTTATGGTACAAATCCCAATGCTAGTGCCAGTAAAAGGGTTGGGTATCTCAACCCAATAAAGATATGCGAGGATAACCACACTTTTAGAATCGAAAAAGGCAACGAAGCATTACAGGGGCTAATAGACGAAGAAATTGAGGTGCGTATCCAGGATCTAAAGAAGGATTTTGAAGCAAGATACGCCACCTACATAGGACACGCAATGCTTCAATTTGAAGACAGGGAATCCATAGTGGCCCCGTACAACTTTAAGTAAGTGTGATTTTGCATAAATAAAATTAATAATTTCAATACACATGTATCACAAGTTTGATTCGTACAGGGACCACTGGATATGCTTCTTCATTTATCCTAAGGTTGGAAAGGTGCTGGTGCTCGACTCCTTGCACACCGAGCCTTCGGCCTATTCAAAATTCCTCGACATCTTAGAGCTGTAAGCCTTTTCTATGCATGCATACTTATATCAATGAGAATTGTAGAATAACATGGTGATTCTATTTGAGATCACAGGGCATTTAGGTTTTATAAGCTACGAGGTGGAAAGTACGACACGTCCAAAAAAGGCGTGCCACTAGACATCCATTATAACTGGCCGGTAAGTATGTGAATTTATGAATACATATCATACATGTACGTACATAGGACAATGTTGCAACTAAATAACAAATCTCCCGTTATGTAGTGCCATAAGCAACCACCCGGATCGGTCCTATGTGGGTTCTACGTGTGCGAGTTCATGAGAATGAACGGACGATACATCACGAACCCTGATAAGGTATTATTAGTAATAGTCACATATGTATTTATGTCATTTAAGATGCAAATGTGTTATTATTGAGTATAAATAGATAATGTTTATAAACTTCCTTTACAGCAATTTCAAAAAGGAAGCCCGGAGAACTTGACTGAAGGTGCATTGTATGGCATAGTTGAGGACCTGTGCACATTCATATTGAAAGAGGTCATTCCCGCAGAAGGGAAATATCACGATGCTTCCGGAACATTAGCTTTGCCAGAGTTTAGAATACTAACAGAAATTAGTAGACTATCTCTTAGCCGAGATAGTTATTAGAGCTTAAGTGAAAACTTTGATGTATATAATGTGTGATGCATACATGGTTGTAAACAAGACTTTGATGTATATAAATGTATGATAGAATTTAATTCCATGTTGCTTTTAATATCAATACTACATGTTTATCAATATCAATATATATATATATGTTTTGTGTGTGTAAATATATATAAATTTCAGTACTGATTGAAAATTTAAAAAAAGGCGGGAAAACTTTCCACTGGCGGCTAAATAAAACAAACCGCCAGTGGAAATGCTATTTCCACTGTCGGTTTTCTTTATAAAACCGCCAGTGAAAATAGCATTTCCACTGGCGGTTGCTTACGAAAACCGCCAGTGAAAATATCATTTCCACTGGCGGTTCTAGAATAACCGCCAGTGGAAATGACGATTTCCACTGGCCCCTAGCACTGGCGGCACTAAAAAGCGCCAGTGAAAACGTCTCTAGAACCGCCACTATAGAGGATGTGTGTACTAGTGGTTGTTAGGACTCGCCAAGCCGCACACGTTCGACGACTACTATATCAAGGACTGTAGAGTCATCTCGTCGCCGGAGATGATGAAGAGGAGGACCAACAACAATGACTGGTTTGTCATCCTCACCACCGTCGGGGTAGCTTTTGTGCCGGCCTATCTTTAATTCTCTTCGCAAACACATACTCGCCTTTTTGTTTAAGCTAGCGCGTATGGTGATGCATGCCTAATGACTAACGATGTATGAGGGAACTTCTTCCGGAAGGTGTGGGACATGCTCTCCAACGATGAGACCATGCAGATCGTGACATAAATAGAAGTCTGCATGGTACTGATGGTTGCAATGTAGTGGTGAAACAACTAGATTAAAATAACAAAATATATGTATGGCCAGGATCACAAATGGATTATGAAACCTTTTCTCATAACAATATAACACACATTTTATATATAAGTTATCGTGGTATTATATGTTCCCGTTGTAACGCACGGGCACTCACCTAGTAGTGTAAGACATAAGAACAAAGCAAGGATACTCTTACCCATCTCCAGTTGGTATTATCTCAACCCTATCAACTGGTTCTTTAAGAGGGGGACCCAACTAGTTCTCCGCGGCTTCCGGACTTGTGAAGACCCTCCAACTCCCCTGCTTCTAGAACCAGTAGCTTCTCCTTCCTTGACCCACTAGCTCCCCCAACTCCTGACCCTCCATCTCTTGGCTATACACTTGCATCCTTAGGCCATTCACGCCATCCATTATGGCTATCATGTCCCAAACCACCAATATCATGGCATCCCCACCCTGTCTCCGCCTCCTCTGTCTCTACCTCATCTTCAAGATCTCCCACATGTCTCCCCTCCTGTGTCTCTACCTCATCTTCAGACTCATCCTATAGAACAAAATTAATAATTTAGTTATTCGAACTCATACAAACATTACATTGCAAAACACATATTGGGTACCTCATTCCTCTATATGTCGATTGTCTGACCCTGCAATTCTGGAACATGCTCCAACAAAGCTCTACTCCTGCTCGAGCTTGAACTAGTGCCCTGGAACACTATGTCCTCCTTTCTCATAACAAAGGATGCTCTCTTCACAAGTCCCTTAGTGAACTGCTTCACCTTTTTAGACATCCTATTATTAGAACAAAATCAAATTAGTAAATGAACATAATTGTTGGGGGCCTTCCACTTCCGAAGGTCCTCAAAAATGTGTCTAACCATATGTTTTCAGCATGATTATGAATAATTACAGGAAGCTTCGGCTTTGGGATGAAGAACTTCTTCTGACGGGGACTAAGAGTGGGCGATGAAGCTAAAAACCAAGGACCTTTGGCCAAACATATTGATGAAGCTCAAAGCATGATATGAATGCTCGTTACGTGTTTGAGTATAACGCGAACGATGTCGTTGCAGATGCAATGTACTATGCACGAATTCAGGCTATAAAGGCATGGTACAGAGCAAATGCTGATGATCGACCGATGCCAAATACCAAGGCCGAGTGGTCATCAATTTACTTGACGGAGGAGCAATACCTAGAGGTAAACATGTTCTTGCCTCTCATATCGCACGAAGCCATGTATTTGCTTGCTTAATTTAAAAAATTTCATGTAGGTGTCGATGCCGTGGATGGCCACCCGATCAGAGGGTTATCGGGCATTGTGCAGATGGTGGGCTTCCCCTGAGTTTCGTGCCATTTCCGAAAGGAACAGGGGAAACCATGGGACTGAGTCTTTCCACAACTACGGCGGTGATGGTCATGTGCGCTTGGCTAAGCGAATGGTAAGTCACAATTTGTTGTAACTTTTGAATTACATAGAAATGTGTCATTGTAACTTTTATGTACAGGAAGTCAAATCCGGCCGTACGCCCACAGATGTGGAGGTGTATATGCAAGGGCATAGGGGTTCTGATACTCAAAATCCTGATGTGTTATGCACTCAGACGGCCACCGACCGTCTAGTGAGTTTTTGATACTCTATTATGTGTTTGATATTGTTTGCAAGGGCATAGGGGTTATGCACTTATATTTGATATTGTTTGCCTCCAGGCTTCGTATGGGCAGGAGATGGTTCAACGCCATGGGCAGGAGTACGATTGGAGGAGCCAGCCAATCGACCCTCAGGCAGCATATGCTAGCGGAGGAGGACAAGCCCACGGACGGTGAGATTATTTGATTTGGATTACAAAATTGTCATCATATGCTTGCGATTCAACTGAGGCATAAGTTACTATACTAAGTGCATGGTTCACTCTTGTAGGTTGGGTATTTTTGATTCTACGATTGATTCCAGAGAGCTGAGACGCCGTGGACGACAGTCCACATCGTCGTCTTCACAGTCGTCCCGTTCACGATCATCCGCCCATGAGATAGAGCTTGCAGTGTTGCGTCAATAGGCAGAGTACCATCAATCAGTCTTGAGGGAACAATTGGAGTACCAGAGGCAACAATCTGAGTACTAGAGGCAACAAGCCGAGTACCAGAAGAAGAGGGACGAGTATTATGCAAACCTCTAGGCCCAAAATCAAGCTCTTCTCTCGGTAAGCTGAAGTAACATTTTGTAGCTTATTTTGCAAAACACTTGATGTGTATCTTATTTGCTCAACAATGACTTGTATATAATTTGTAGCAACTAGCCCAACAAGCGGGCGTCCCGATGCCGACATATGGGATGCCGCCTCCGGACTTTGCACTGCCAATGCCAATGTTGGCGCCTCCACCTCCGCCTCCGCCTCCGTCACAATTCCTTATGGTATGTACACATATGCGTGTGTGACATGTTCATAGATGTCTTATATGTTTAAATGAACAGCTGAGTGGTTACTATTTCATGTGCTTGTGTTATAGGGATTTCAGACACCACCCGCTTCAGTTGCCGCACCTGGTGATGGGTCTGGTCAAGACGACACAACACATTCGTGGGTGAACAACCTTTTCAACACGCAGAGTCCAGCCGGAGGAGGTGGCTACTCGAACCATCCAGACGATGGATATGATTGATGTGTCGTGATGTTAATTTATGAAACACTTTGCAACACTTGTTTGTGAGACACAATGTCAGTTTGCAACAACCGTCGGACCTATATGTTGATGTTAAATTTGTGAATGTTAATATTTATGTGAGAATATTTGTGATTGTGAATACTTATTTGAATGTGTATATTTGTGATTGTGAATGTGAATGTGTATATGTGCATGAAATCTGTTTTTGTTTTGTAAATGTTAGATTTTTTAAAAACAGAATTTTGTGTAAATTCTGTAATTTATTATGTCCGACGGCCTAGTGATAGCCATCGGACATAAGGCTTGGTTATGTCTGACGGCTTAGTGGTAGCCATCGGACATAAGGCTTGGTTATGTCGGACGGCCTAGCGCTAGGCCATCGGACATAAGCCTGTGGGCCCTACAGGCTTACCGGTAAAACGGTTGCTGTATGTTATGTCCGACGGGCAGATGCGGCCGTCGGAGATAGCTTATGTCCGACGGCAGCCGTCGGACATTACTCTATTTCCGACGAATTATCTCCGACGGCTTAAAGCCGTCGGAGATAGAGTAATGCCGTCAGACATTAGCTATTTCCGACGGTTTGAACCTTATGTCCGACGGCTTTGGCCATCAGACGTTGTTCCGTTTACTATAGTGCAGTTAACTTCTTATAGCCTAAATTCTAGAAAGTTAGCCCTAAACTCTAATAAGTTAGCTAAACCCTCGGAAGTAAAGCGATCCGTCAGAAGTTAGGCTCTCGAAATTTTTTGTTAGAAGTTAACTTAACTTCCTAAAGCCCTTTAGAAAGTTAGCCAGCGGCCCATATCGGAATTTAGTAGGTTTACGCCGGTAAGGCACGTAGCGCCGTCAGCCAGGCTACAGTAGGCCATAGGAAGTTAACTGGCTCAATTCCTAGAGGCCTAATAAGACTCTAAGAAGTTAATTTAACTAGCATTACAAATTCTGTCTATTTTCATTTTACACCACATTCCACAACATAACAAATATATTAACAGCTGTAACACAACATATTTTCACATAAAACATCTCACACGCAATCACATAACAATAATTAAATCCATAGTCTCATCAATTACATCACAAAAGTACCATCCATAGTCATAAGACACAACATCTCATCCAGTCATAAGAGACAATATCACAACATCTCATATATAGTCATAAGACACAAAAGTCTCAAGTATCACAACACATAAAATGGAAGCTCACTATCGTCGATCACCATCGATGTACAACAACGAGTGATGGTCGATACCTCCACTAGCGAAGAGGGCTTCGACAAAGTCTAACACGTCATCTCGTTCCTGCATTGGCAAGGTAGTTGGAGGGGTCTGATATACATGTACAAATGATATTTGCTGAGTTACACCATAATATAACTAACAACAAGTAAATGATGATGAATTTGCATACCTGATGTTCGGTAGGTGGAGGTGGAGGTGAAGACCAAGGATAATGTACGAGATGTGGTGGTGGGGGGGCACCGGGACGTGTATCCCTTATGCTTATGCTAGTTGCTACAAAATTGTCGAACTCATTCACAACAACGTTTTAAATCAATACATATATTAAAGTGAAAGCTATTATCTTTCGAACTTACTTGTATGAGTGTTTGCTGTTGTTGAATTTGTGTAGCATAGTATTCATGTTGTGCAGCTTGTTGCCTCAAGTAATCCTGATGTCGCATAAGTTCTTTTTGCAGTTGCTCCACTTCTGCTAGATCTTGAGTGGAGCGATGGGAGCTACGAGCAGCAGACCTCGACGAACCTCCACGCTGAACCCTCACCTGGCTCGAGTCGATGACGTTATCAAACATTGTGTACCTACAAACAAGTAACACCATGATAGATTTAAAATACATGTATTTCACTCAACCAATGAAACAATATAAGTTATGTAGAGTCCGCACATTCCATGAGCTTTTCCATCACTTGCATACACAACCTGAGGATCAATAGGTGAGGTCCTCCAGTCATAGTCTGGTCTATGCTGACTAGACATCGCCTCTCCATATGCAGCCTCATACAAAAGAACAATGCAATCTTACATACAAAAATCCATATAAACAGAACCTACCAAACATTTCAAAACACTCACGAGACGATCTGTTGCCTTTTGGCTGCACAACACATCTAGATTTACAGGATCTGGTCCTTTGTGCCCCTAAGGTATATTTGAACATCACTGGGCACTACACCAGTGCTAGCTTCCTGTATGTACATTTGACAAACATTATAACCAGAAATTACAGCAAGTCAACTACAATCAATGAAAACAGATTAAATTGTACTTACCATTCATTTTGCTAAACGAAAGTGATCATCACCTCCATACCTGTGATACGACTTGATTCCACGATTGGAATTGTGTCGCACAAACTTTGCCTTGAATTCAGCTGAAGCCCAATAACGGCATAACGCATGCCAAGCAGCATCATTTACAAGTAACTGTAATATCTACAAGCAACTGTGTCGCCTCATGCAGAAACGCTATTCATGAAATCGAATGCTGCAGAAACACAATTCATTTACAAGTAACTGTAATATCTACAAGCAATGGAAATTTTTCCAACACAAGCAAAAACATCAATTACCTCAAGATATTGTTGCTCAGTCATATCGAGTCGATACTGTGTCGCCTCGTGCTTACTGTCTGGACGTCGTCCTTCACTGTCCAACATAGCTCGACTATTCACCTAGATTCGAGCATAGTACATCATATCCCCAACAACATCTGCCACATTCCTATGGAACATGGAGTGTGCATGCTCGGTATGAGTATCTCCTTCAGTCAACTTATAATGTTTCTAAAAAAGAAACATAGTCAAAATCCATAATGTAAAACAATCATCGAGATGACAACTTGACAAAAAAATTTTAACATACCCAGATGTCGTGCCAAACTGTAGCTTTCACATTCCCATGTTGCACGTTTATTGCAAGGGCATATTGATCCCATCTTGTGACACCGACCTCCTTACGATCCTCAATCACCAATTCAGGCCATCTCATACGACAAATATTGCCCAACACTTTCTTTACTTGCCTTCAACGACTTGTGCCGGTGAAACTACTATCCACCCAAGCCCTAACAGCACAAGCAAAATTGTCAAATTCAAAATGTAATCGTGTAATCTTTACTACTTATTAAGGCCACAAGGGTACCCTTCCATTCCCTATTCTGCCTTTCCCATTCCTCCCTCCCCACACAGCCCACACCCATTCCCATTCCCATTCTCTTTCCCATTTCCCCCTCCTCACAAGCCCACACCCATTCTCATTCCCATTCCCCCATATAGCCCACACATAGCTAAAATTAAAAACACATGGCCGCAAGGGGATTCAAACCCGCGCCCTCTCAAGCCAATGTGAGCAGTAGCTATTGCTACACCACATGTGTGTTTTGACTACATCTACGATAGGAAAAACATCTACTACATCTCTCCCCAAGCCCACCTGCTAACCTTGCACAATGTGCAGTATTAGATAAGTATCTATGAGATTCTTAAGTTATATTATTGGATGGAGGGAGTAGTATTTAAAGAAGAGCCTCACATGCAATTTCTTTTGATTGAATAATGCTTTCAACTTAAATTCCTTTTTTTGCATGCGTGGCATTTATTCTCCGTAATGTTTTTCCATGGATCTAACTTGTGAGTCATTTTCATAAACCAGCGCCAAGGATGAATCCATGTTTCTTAATTGGAAACCTCGAGCAAACACCACTAGCATGAGGCGCTCGCGTTAGCTTCGCTCATCGACGACGAGAAGAAGCTTGGCTACTGCCAGTTCGACCTCTGGAAGCAGTCCTACATGGCCGCATGCGCCGCTGTGGACGATAAGCTCCAGCATAGCCGCCACTTGTACGTGGTCCAAAGCGGCCGTACCACGCTGTCCATTGTCAAACAGGGGGACCTCATGGTCGTTGCCAACATCGGTGACTATCGGGTTGATCTAGGCACCGCATCCGGCGACGGCCATTAATTCTTGTGCGTTGGGACGATGACCGTTGCTGACATTGTGTGAATGTCCTCGAACATGATGTATGCAGAGGAGTAGCGTATTCGGTGGTGCAACGACCATGTGTACTACCACACTGATGAGCCCGGGGTGCACTTCGTTTGGCAGCCCATCCAACAGTTCACTAGTAGAAAAGAGCTCATAGCCTGCGGCACCCATAAATTATCACTGGCGGTTTCAGTTATCGCGTGCCAGTAAAAAAAACGAGGTGGGCCTGGCTTTGGAACCGCCAGTGGAAACCCATTTCCACTGGCGGTTATCTTAACACAACCGCCAGTGGAAATAGAGATATTTCCACTAGCGGTTGGTGTAACATAACCGCCAGTGGAAACCAATTTCCACTGGCGGTTGGTGTAACAGAACCGCCAGTGGAAATACCCTATTTCCACTGGTGGTTGTGTTAAGATAACCGCCAGTGGAAATTGGTTTCCACTGGCGGTTTTTCAAGCCAACCGCCAGTGAACTGTCTGTTATAAATAGCCCTCTTCTTCCCCCCGACAGTGAACTGTATGCTCGCAGCCAGCTTCCATTGGAGGTGATTTTGGAGGTCCAGATTTCACAAAAATATAAGGGGGGAGGTTTTGGTCTTCATTTCTTGGAAGAAGGTGGATAAGAAAGGTTGGTTTATGTTTCTTTGTCAATTTTTGTTCATTCTTGCTCAATTTTAGCCACATTTTGGATCTAGGGTTTTACATGTGAGAGAGAAGAGTATAGCTAGGTAATTTTCTCTATTTCCTCAAATGAGGTTGCTTAAGATGGTTAGTTTTTGTCTATTCCCTCTCCTTTTTCATGTTTAGTTCTCAAATAAGTTTATCCATAACACATATTTAGTTGCTTTATGAATGGTGAATGTGTTGTATGGAAGGTTGGTTTAATTATGTTTCAATTGTCAGTTATTGTTTAATTTTGCTCAATTTTAACTACATTTTGAAACTAGGCTTTCACCATGTGTTAGAGATAGGTTTGGGTATTAAATTTTTTTTTTATTAGTTGTTAGGAAAGTTTGGCTTATGTTTCCTTTGCCAAATTTTGTTCATTTTTCCTCCATTTTAGCCACATTTGGATATAGGGTTTCACCATGTGTTAGAGATAAAGTAGTCTAACTACTTTTATTGGAAGAGATAAAGTAGTCTAACTACAAACCGAAGCATGTAATTTTACACGACTTTCTAGAGAGGAGAGGGAGAGGGAGAGAGAGCTATTGTTGCCAATGCGCTCGGAGCAGGTCCAGCACTTACCGTCCGTGCGGATGCAGCACTTTGCACATCCAGAATGCCCGTTCTTGCACTGATTTTACACAGAGCAGAGCATCATGCTGGAGCCTACCGATCAATATGTATTGTATATATACATGCATGGTAATCTGAATTGCCATGAAAACTTTGGACTGGAAGGGTAGGCAGCAGATGTCGCACTCCAGCGTGTCCTTCTCCATGGATAGTGTCACAGTCGCCTCTTCCTCATCGTCCAACCCCGCCTCTTCCTCATCCTCCACCACCACCTTGGCTTTCTTTGGAGTGCCGCCGTAGAGAAGGGAGAGAGAGGGAAGAGAGAGGAGGGAGAGAGGAGAGAGAGAGAGAGGAGAGAGAGAGATAGAGGAGAGAGAGGAGAGAGAGAGGAGAGAGAGAGAGGATAGAGAGAGAGGAGAGAGAGAGAGGGTTTCACATTTTAGCCACATTTTTGGATATAGGGTTTCACCATGTGTTTTATGTTACTTTTTTTACAGGTGATGATGGAGAGGATATCCTGGATGTATAACTTATCAAGGCTAGATCCATCATACATATGTGAGGTCCATAAGTTTATTGTTGTCGCTAAGAACCATGCTTGGAGAACAAAGACAAGGCACATATATTGTCCATGCATGGACTGCAAAAATGCTGTTGTATTTGATGACACAGAACAAATCATATCTCATCTGGTATGCCGAGGATTTGTGAAGGATTACATAATTTGGACAAAGCATGGAGAGGGTAGCTCTTCGCCTTATACAGCTGGAAACCCTGCGAACATCGACGACAGCTTTCAGTTCGTTCACGAGACACAACAACCTCTTCCACAGAGCGAACATGTAGTGCCAAATGTTACTGATCATGGTTACGCCGGAGGAAATGAACGTGAAAGAACCCATGTTCTGCCAAATGTTATGGACGAGGAAGATGCAGAGTTGTTAGAGGCAATGTTGCGTCGTCATACAGATCCATCGATGTTCTTCATGAAAGGTATGGAGTCCCTGAAGAAGGCAGCAGAAGAGCCTTTGTACGACGAGTCTAAGGGCTGTACCAAAGAGTTCACGACGCTCCGGTCTGTGTTAAAGTTGTTGATGTTAAAAGCTAGATATGGTCTGTCTGATGCTGGCTTCGATGCGTTCTTGAGTATTGTCGCAGACATGCTTCTAAATGAGAACAAAGTGCCTGCTAACACGTACTATGCAAAGAAACTAATCAGTCCACTCACTATGGGCGTGGAGAAGATCCACGCGTGTAGAAATCACTGTATCCTTTATCGAGGTGATGATTATAAAGACTTGGAGAGCTGCCCAAAGTGTGGTGCAAGTAGGTCCAAGACGAATAAAGACTATCCAGAGGAAGAGTGTGTTGCATCCGTGTCTAAAGGGAAGAAGCGAAAGAAAGCCAAAAAGAAGACATCAAAATCCACGAGCAAAAGAAGAAGTAGACTATTATGCGCTCAAAAAGATTCCTGCTTTGGCGATGTGGTACCTCCCCGTCGTCGATCGATTGAGGTGTTTGTTCGCTAACCCTGAGGATGCCAAACTTATGAGCTGGCATGCTTCTGATGAGCACAAAAACGATGGGAAGCTTCGACATCCAGCCGATGGGAAGCAGTGGCAAGATTTCAATGAGAACCACCAAGACTTTGCCGATGAACCAAGAAATGTTAGGTTCACACTGAGTACTGATGGAATGAATCTATTTGCTGAAAGGAGCAGCAAGCATAGCACATGGCCAGTGATCCTCACCATATACAACCTTCCTTCATGGTTGATGCAGAAACAGAAGTACATTTTGCTAACCATGCTTATTTCTGGACCTACACAACCTGGAGTTGATATGGATGTATTTTTAGAGCCCTTAATGGAGGATATGAAAATATTGTGGGTAACGGGTGTTCAAATGTTGGATGAGTATCGTAAAGATTCATTCACGCTGAGAGTAATTATTTTTGTTACGATCAACGATTACCCTGCACTCTTCACATTATCAGGCCAGTTTAAGGGAAAGGTTGGCTGCACAGTATGCATTGAGGAAACTGCTTACGTGTCCCTTACTGCATCTAAGAAGATAGTGTACATGAGGCACAGACGCTTTTTATTGGAAGGACACAGGTACCGCATGCGAAAGATGGATAAGTACTTTGACAATAATGGTGAACTACATTCTACTGCTCCATCGGGTAACAATAAAGGTCATAGAGTTTTTGAAATAGTCAAGAATATCAAGTTTGTTTTCGGGAAGAAGACAAAAGACGGAAAAACAAGGAAAGATGTCAAACCAGCTCCGGGGTTATATTCAAGAAAAAGTCTATTTTCTTCGAGTACTTGCCTTACTGGAAAGAGTTAGATGTGCGGCATGCGATCGATGGTATGCACGTTCAGAAGAACGTGTTTGAAAGCATAATTGGCACCTTGCTAGACATAAATGGCAAAACAAAAGAAGGGCTCAATTCACGCATGGACTTGGTAAATTTAGGCATAAAAAAGGAACTACATCCTGTTCTTCAAGAAAATGGGAAGTATCATCTCCCAGCAGCAAGCTACAATCTCAATGTAGATGAGAAACATGCGATGTGTGTTTGGCTTAAGAATTTGAAAGTCCCATCCGGATTCTGCTCTAGCATACGAGGTATTGTGTCAATGAAAGACCTGATAGTCACCAACTACAACTCACATGATTGTCATGTCAGGCTGACTACATTCCTACCTATTGCCATCAGGGCTATAAATCCTTTGTTTTGAAAGATGGCAATCACACGGTTGTGCTACTTTTTCAACAGAATTTCACAAAAGGTAATTGACCGTGATGAGTTGGCATCTCTTCAGGAATTCGTAGTGGAGACAATAGCACAGTTTGAGATGTGTTTCCCTCCATCGTTCTTTGATATTATGGTGCACCTTGTGGTGCACTTGGTGCCACAAATAGAGGCATTGGGTCCTATGTACTTACATGAAATGTGGACGTACGAGCGTTTCATGTCAATACTGAATGGCTATGTATCAACCCGTGCTCGTCCCGAGGCATCCATGATAGAGGGGTACTGTACTGAAGAGGCCATTGAGTCCGGAGGTCCATTCTACAATAATATTCTAAAAGATCAGGTTGCAATAGGTCTCCCTCCGTCACGACACGAGGGTAGATTGTATGGAAGCGAGAGGATGGGACGGAAATCTTTCATTCCACCAGATTACAATACAGTACTTGAGGCACATCACAGCATCCTACATCAGCTAGAGATAATAGAGCCATTTATCCAACAACACATCAATGAGCTTCACGAGCAAAATCCTGGGCATACGGCTGATTGGGTAATGAAGCAACATAAGCAGCGGTTCAACACATGGCTAATGGTGAAAGACATTCCACGTGGAGAAACAATAGAAGAAAAAACCATCAAGGGGTTGGCATCTGGACCTTCACGCCAGGTCACAACATGGCAAACCTATGACATTAGTGGATTCACATTTTGTACAAAGTCCAAGGACAAAAAGAGCATGTCACAAAACAGTGGTGTTCGATGCGAGGCCATAGATGATGAAACTGGTGAGATTATTACATATTTTGGCTTTATTGAGGACATATGGGACCTAGACTATGGTACATTTCAGATCTCGGTTTTCCGATGTCAATGGGTTGAAGACAAACATGTCACGGTAGACAACTATGGGGTCAGAGTTCTTGATCTAAGTAAGGTAGGTTACAAAGATGACCCATGGATCCTTGCTAATCGTGCTGCACAGGTCTTCTATGCTGAACAGATCATTTCTAACAATGAGAAGAAAAGCACCGACAAACCGAAGCATGTAGTTTTTCCTGGAAAACAACAAGCTATAGGAGTTGATGGTGTATCTGATTTAGAGGATTTTAACCAGTTCAACAACATGTCTCTTTTCATAGACCATCCAACCAAGATAAGGAACATTGAGCGAAGCATCCACGCAATTCGATGCCCTGGGTACGCCACGATGGACAAGGCAGAACAATAGCTCCCTAGATTATATAGTTGTCATGTAATTGATTATTGTTAGGACATGTCATGTAATTGGTTATTGTTAGCGACAAACCAAAGTATGTAATTTTACACGACTTTCTAGAGAGGAGAGGGAGAGGGAGAGAGAGCTATTGTTGCCAATACGCTCGGAGCAGGTCCAGCACTTACCGTCCGTGCGGATGCAGCACTTTGCACATCCAGAATGCACGTTCTTGCACTGATTTTACACAGAGCAGAGCATCATGCTCGAGCCTACCGATCAATATGTACTGTATATATACATGCATGGTAATCTGACTTGCCATGACAACTTCGGACTGGATGTCGCACTCCAGCGTGTCCTTCTCCACGGATAGTGTCACAGTCGCCTCTTCCTCATCCTCCAACCCCGCCTCTTCCTCATCCTCCACCACCACCTTGGCTTTCTTTGGAGTGCCGCCGTCAGAGGAAGCCGTGGTCTTTTTCCCGGCCAATGGTGATGAGAGACGCGAAGCCAGGAGACGACGTAGTATTTAAACACTGCAAGAACGGGCATTCTAGTGACAGAGGAGGGAGAGAGAGAGGGAAGAGAGAGGAGGGAGAGAGGAGAGAGAGAGGAGAGAGAGATAGAGGAGAGAGAGAGAGGAGAGAGAGAGGATAGAGAGAGAGAGGAGAGAGAGAGGGAGAGGGGAGAGAGAGGAGCTAGGGAGAGGAGAGAGAGAGGAGAGAGAGAGAGAGGAGAGATAGAGGAGATAGAGAGAGGGAAGAGAGAGGAGGGAGAGAGGAGAGAGAGATAGAGGAGAGAGAGAGGAGAGAGAGAGGATAGAGAGAGAGGAGAGAGAGGGAGAGGGGAGAGAGAGGAGCTAGGGAGAGAAGAGAGAGGAGAGAGAGAGGAGAGAGAGAGAGAGAGGAGAGATAGAGGAGAGAGAGAGAGGGGAGAGAGAGAAGTAATATATAAATATATATATTATGTATACTAAATATATATGTTATGTATACTAAATATATATATTATGTATACTAAATGTATGAATATACAATAAAAAATAATATACTAAAAACATTACTACTGGCGGTTCACAACGAAAACCGCCAGTATAAATGATTTCTACTGGCGGTTGTCGATGAAAACCGCCTGTAGAAATGGCCTCCACAGTTTGTGGACGGCATTTCTACTGGCGGTTCTCTATGACAACCGCCAGTAGAAATGATTTCTACTGGCGGTTGTCATTGTCAACTGCCAGTAGAAATATCTCCTATATAAAGGAGCGCACGCGGGGCCGAAAAAATTCGCTAAGTCTGTGGCGCCCTGTCTTTCCATCTTCCCGCCGTCAGGCTGCCAAAATTTCGCCCGCCGATTTTCTCCGCCGTGCGCCGCCGTCGTTCACGCCGTCGTCCACGCCGTCGTCCCCGCGCCGTAGGTAAGTTCTTCTCTCTCTCTCTCTCTCTCTCTCTCCCTTTCTTCGACTATGATCGCTCGGGCTAGCTCGGGCATGCGCGCCGCCGCCGCGACCGTGCAAGCGCCGCCGCCGTGCACGCGCCGCCGTGCACGCGCTGCGGCTAAACCCTAAGCCTAGGAAGAGTGAGAGGGAAGAGAGAGGAGGAAGAGGGAAGAGAGGGAGACCCTGCGTGCGTCTCTGCAGAGAGTGAGAGAGAGGGAGAGAAGATAGAGGAGGGAGAGGGAAGAGAGAGGAGAGGACCTCTCCCTCCTCTCTCTTCTCTCTCTCTCCCTCCCTCCACTCTCTTTCCTCTCTCTTCTCTTTCCCTCACTCTCTGCAGACCGTGCAAGCGCCGCCGCCATCGTATAGAACGTATAGAGAGAGAGGGAGAGAAGAGAGAGGAGGGAGAGGGAGTGTATATATAGGAAAGAGAGTGGAGGGAGAGAGAGAGAGGAGAGAGAGGGAAAGGGAAGAGAGAGGAAAGAGAGTGGAGGGAGGGAGAGAGAGAGAAGAGAGAGGAGGGAGAGGGAGTGTATATATAGGAAAGAGAGTGGAGGGGGAGAGAGAGAGGAGAGAGGGGGAAAGGGAAGAGAGAGGAAAGAGAGGGAGAGGGAGGGAGGGAAGAGAGAGGAAAGGGAGGGAGATTAGAGAGAGAGAGAGGATAGAGCAACAGAAAGCATGTTTTTTTCCATCGTATTCCATTGGAAACAACATATTCTATTGTAAACAACATATTGTAAAATGTAGACTAGATTCACTAGTAAACAACGTATTCCTTCATGGTTTCGATTAAGAGCAACTCATCAGAACCCCACTTGACCAGAGCGAGTTCTCATCACCTCTCTCCCTCTCTATACGTCCTATACGACTCCTCCTCTCTCTCTCTCTCTCTATACATTCTATACGACTCTCCATCTCCCTCTCTCCCTCTCTATACGTCCTATACGACTCCTCCTCTCTCCCTCTCTCTCTATACGTTCTATACGACTCCTCCTCTCTCCCTCTCTCTCTATACGTTCTATACGACTCTCCATTTCCCTCTCTCCCTCTCTATACGTCCTATACGACTCCTCCTCTCTCCCTCTCTCTCTCTATACGTTCTATACGAATCCTCTCTCCCTCTCTCTCTCTCTCTATACGTTCTATACGACTCTATACGTCCTATACGACTCCTCCTCTCTCCCCCTCTCTCTCTGTACATTCTATACGACTCTCCATCTCCCTCTCTCCCTCTCTATACGTCCTATACGACTCCTCCTCTCTCCCTCTCTCTCTCTATACGTTCTATACAACTCTCCATCTCCCTCTCTCCCTCTCTCCCTCTCTCTCTCTATACGTTCTATACGACTCTCCATCTCCCTCTCTCCCTCTCTATACGTCCTATACGACTCCTCCTCGATAAGGGTTAGGGTATTTGTTAATACGAATTTAATTATTGCTTATGTTAATATGTAGCTCAATGAGTTCTCCAACCAAGGACCAAGGATTAGGGCCCGACCACATGGAGAAGAGTGTTGCTCAAGAAGAATCCAGCAGTGAAGGATATGAAACGCCTATTGACCCTTTTCCTACCACTAGGATAGATAGGGCCGCTGCGCGTGAGTTGCAACGTGACCCTACTTATGATCCACAAGAACATGAGGTAAATTACACATCCTTAATTTCGTGTGTGTACCTAATTAATTAGCTGATTTCACAATGTCTATTACACATGCATGATTCTCTTGTGCATTTTATTACATGAATAGGAGGTCTTGTCTGAATTTCGTGCGATGCTCGAAAAAGCTGCGGCACAATACCAAGACGCACTGGAACCGATCCAAGGCGCACCAGAACCGACCCAAGGCGCACCGGAATCGACCGAGACAACCACCGACAAGTCAAGGAAAAGGAAGCAGAGCGATCGGAACAGAGGTGACAGGGGGCTAAACAAGTTTCCTGACAAGACATATAAAATCACAGACGTGAGCCCGAATGGTCAGCCCCTAGCTCCAGAAGAGGCACTGCCTAAGTTTCGGAATGCACTTGGGTTCTTAGTTAGAGATAATCTTGACATCACAATCCGACAGTGGAGAGATGTATCAGATGATGTCAAGAATCAAATGTGGAATAAGCTAGTAACGAGGTTCGTTTTGCCTGAAGGTTCAGAAGAACTCGTGAAAAAAATACACGATGAAGCAGTTTGCAATAAATTTCCGAAACTGGAGGTCTGAGATGAATACAAAGTTTGCAAAGAAAGGCCTAAACCAGACGAAAAAATATAAAATCTCAGCAGGTCAGTGGGCAGTATTTCTAGAGCAGAGGAGCAGCCCTGATTTCATATCGCTAAGTGAGGCAAATTCAGAACTGTCTAAGAAGAACAAATACCCTCACCACCTTGGCACAGGTGGTTACAAGCGTCAGGTTCCTAAATGGAGACAAGAAGACGCTGAGAAGAAGGCTGCAGGGTTGCCGACGCTGTCCGAGCAACTCGGTGAAAGGACAGCTAATTGGATCCGTGCTAGAAAACCAAGGGAAACTGAGTCTGGTGTATCTTTTGATGATCCCACTATCGAAGAAGCGGCAAAAAACATATATGCAATTGCAGCTAAGCAGAGCGAAGGAACATTTAAGCCGCAAAGGGAGAAAGACATTCTAACGGCTGGTCTCGGTAACCCTGAGCATCCTGGTCGTGTACGAGGAATATCATCTAAGGAAGGATGGAAGGAAGGATTCGGACCACAATGGGAAGGTCTGTACAAGAAACGTGATCGATACAAGGAAGAGATGGAAAAATATTTTAAGGAGGAGGCCAAGAAAGAGTTCAAAGGCCTGATGTCTGAAATGCTATCGAATCCTCCTCCAGAATTGATGTAGCAATTGGCGATGGCGAGTGCGATGTCTGTTCAACAGATGACCACTCCACAGATGCAAATAATTCCAGCAGCTCAAACGCCGGCTGCCACCGAGGGTACGACCATCCCAAGCTCTGTCGCGTCAACGGGAAATAAGGTCCGCTATCCAGTTGATGACATCACAAGGCCTGTGGCATGCACACTAGTTATAAGATATGGTATTAACAATCAGCGTACAAGGAAAGTAGCCACAGGCCTTGCGATCCTAGGACGCAAGTTCCATGGAAACGACATTCCAGAAGAATATTGCAGGGTAGAAGTGACGACAGTCGTCCAAGGATACGAGGACGACATGCTAGACATCCCTGGGCCCGAAGGTATCGAGACACTTGGACAAGCTATCAATAATTTTATCCTTTGGCGTCGAAGGGATGTCGAATTGGTTGATATCGCACGACAGCCGTCGTCGCAGGCCCAACCGTCTCCGCCTTCTCAAATTGCTGTTCCTATTGTACATCCATCATCACCTCCTCAAACTTCACATGCTGCTCCTCATCCTCTTTCTGACCCTCCTTCTCCTCATCCTCATGGTGGCCCACCGTCTTCGCCACATACATCGCCCTTCAGGGATCCACCTTCTCCACAGCCATCTCCACGACCATCAAAGAAATCTAAAGTTTCTATACCAAAAGTAGTGTCCCCGTATGATAAGAAAAAGAAGAGTAAATCCACTGCTGGCACTGTTCGTTTTTTGAAAGGGATTGGACGGAGCCTCACGTCAGACAATGTTGATTTGGCCGATCTCGAGGAGTCCACAAAAAAGGCTGAGGCAATGGCCGCAAAGATAAAGAAGCCAACTAAGGCAGATTATAAAAACGTGCCTAAAAAATATGTGCCGGGCAGACCACTACTCACTTTTGAGAAACTAAGGAAGGTCCCGGCTAATATTAAAAGGTTGCATGATTGGTACATGCGGGCATCTTCAGTTGGCATCGACACCATCAGTGTTAATATACCAGCCCATGCTTTTATTGGTTCAAATCAAAAGGCCGTTGTTACATTCGAGGACATGTGGTTAATGATGAACCTTCAGAGACTCGACGTGCAACTTGTAACCATATTTGCATTGTAAGTGTCACTCATACTCCACATATATGTGTTATTATTAGTGAGTTGTATAAATTTTCAATATCTGACATGCACGTGTGCGTTGCAGAATGCAACATGATCAGCAGGAGATCCTTTATGGTACAAATCCCAATGCTAGTGCCAGTAAAAGGGTTGGGTATCTCAACCCAATAAAGATATGCGAGGATAACCACACTTTTAGAATCGAAAAAGGCAACGAAGCATTACAGGGGCTAATAGACGAAGAAATTGAGGTGCGTATCCAGGATCTAAAGAAGGATTTTGAAGCAAGATACGCCACCTACATAGGACACGCAATGCTTCAATTTGAAGACAGGGAATCCATAGTGGCCCCGTACAACTTTAAGTAAGTGTGATTTTGCATAAATAAAATTAATAATTTCAATACACATGTATCACAAGTTTGATTCGTACAGGGACCACTGGATATGCTTCTTCATTTATCCTAAGGTTGGAAAGGTGCTGGTGCTCGACTCCTTGCACACCGAGCCTTCGGCCTATTCAAAATTCCTCGACATCTTAGAGCTGTAAGCCTTTTCTATGCATGCATACTTATATCAATGAGAATTGTAGAATAACATGGTGATTCTATTTGAGATCACAGGGCATTTAGGTTTTATAAGCTACGAGGTGGAAAGTACGACACGTCCAAAAAAGGCGTGCCACTAGACATCCATTATAACTGGCCGGTAAGTATGTGAATTTATGAATACATATCATACATGTACGTACATAGGACAATGTTGCAACTAAATAACAAATCTCCCGTTATGTAGTGCCATAAGCAACCACCCGGATCGGTCCTATGTGGGTTCTACGTGTGCGAGTTCATGAGAATGAACGGACGATACATCACGAACCCTGATAAGGTATTATTAGTAATAGTCACGTATGTATTTATGTCATTTAAGATGCAAATGTGTTATTATTGAGTATAAATAGATAATGTTTATAAACTTCCTTTACAGCAATTTCAAAAAGGAAGCCCGGAGAACTTGACTGAAGGTGCATTGTATGGCATAGTTGAGGACCTGTGCACATTCATATTGAAAGAGGTCATTCCCGCAGAAGGGAAATATCACGATGCTTCCGGAACATTAGCTTTGCCAGAGTTTAGAATACTAACAGAAATTAGTAGACTATCTCTTAGCCGAGATAGTTATTAGAGCTTAAGTGAAAACTTTGATGTATATAATGTGTGATGCATACATGGTTGTAAACAAGACTTTGATGTATATAAATGTATGATAGAATTTAATTCCATGTTGCTTTTAATATCAATACTACATGTTTATCAATATCAATATATATATATATATATATGTTTTGTGTGTGTAAATATATATAAATTTCAGTACTGATTGAAAATTTAAAAAAAGGCGGGAAAACTTTCCACTGGCGGCTAAATAAAACAAACCGCCAGTGGAAATGCTATTTCCACTGTCGGTTTTCTTTATAAAACCGCCAGTGAAAATAGCATTTCCACTGGCGGTTGCTTACGAAAACCGCCAGTGAAAATATCATTTCCACTGGCGGTTCTAGAATAACCGCCAGTGGAAATGACGATTTCCACTGGCCCCTAGCACTGGCGGCACTAAAAAGCGCCAGTGAAAACGTCTCTAGAACCGCCACTATAGAGGATGTGTGTACTAGTGGTTGTTAGGACTCGCCAAGCCGCACACGTTCGACGACTACTATATCAAGGACTGTAGAGTCATCTCGTCGCTGGAGATGATGAAGAGGACGACCAACAACAATGACTGGTTTGTCATCCTCACCACCGTTGGGGTAGCTTTTGTGCCGGCCTATCTTTAATTCTCTTCGCAAACACATACTCGCCTTTTTGTTTAAGCTAGCGCGTATGGTGATGCATGCCTAATGACTAACGATGTATGAGGGAACTTCTTCCGGAAGGTGTGGGACATGCTCTCCAACGATGAGACCATGCAGATCGTGACATAAATAGAAGTCTGCATGGTACTGATGGTTGCAATGTAGTGGTGAAACAACTAGATTAAAATAACAAAATATATGTATGGCCAGGATCACAAATGGATTATGAAACCTTTTCTCATAACAATATAACACACATTTTATATATAAGTTATCATGGTATTATATGTTCCCGTTGTAACGCACGGGCACTCACCTAGTAGTGTAAGACATAAGAACAAAGCAAGGATACTCTTACCCATTGTTGGAGCGAAGGCAGAAACGCCACCCTTCGCCCGAAGTCTCCACCGCTTAGCCCCTGCCCTGACAGACAAAGCAGGCAGGGACACCCTTCGCTTTATCGGCACCAGAGACAACATGGAGACCCTTCGCTCGATTCGGCACCAGACGAAGGCCTGCGGCAACGCCTCCCCACGGCGCGGCCTCGGTCAGCTCCGAGGCCCACATGAGATCAGGCCCATTGTAACGGGCCCTGCGTGGCCGCGTTTGTGTTACGGGCCTAATTTGTAAAGGTGTACTTGTAATTACAGCTTGTAACCCCGCTTTATGGGAATATTCTGGGGATAAACTAGGTACCTGAGGGCACATGCGTCCTTAACGCAAGGCGCCGTGCACTCGGATACCTATAAATACCCCCGCACAGTGCCCGTGAGAGGCCAGATCAACAGAGCTTTTGCCATCACGCGCGAGTGCCCTGTTGCCATCACCATTCACCCGTGTTGGATCTCCTCGCTGTCGAGAGACAGTCCCAACATTTGGCGCCCACCGTTCGTGCTACGAGACAACCACCCGCGATGGCACCCAAGAGAGCTAACCCGAAGGCTGACGAGGCTGCGAAGGCAGCACTGCTCGCCGCAAGAAAGGGCAAGGCCCTCGCCCTCACCCAATCCACCCACCAAGAGGCCACTGAAGACGACACCCTCCGCACCTGCGACCCTGAGGGACAACCCTCAGGCTTCGCACCTCCCTCAGGCTTCGCACCTCCCCCAGGCTTCGCACCTCCCTCAGGCTTCGCACCACCGGAGGGCGCGGACCCCGCCGAGGACGGTGAGGTCCTCGGCATCTCCGCAGAAGAACAGCTACAGCTGCGCGCTCTGCGCCTCAAGAACCGCAACCTCCAGAGGCAGAAGGAGATACTGGAGGCCAAGCGCCAGCGTGTGTCCGAACTCGCCAAAGTGCGGCAGATGATACGCGACGAAGAGCACAAGGCCCAGGAACTCGAGCGGGAGATCGCGCTGATGCAGCGCGAAGGCCACCTCGGCCCGCAGCACGAGTCATCCCTCCAGCAGCGCGCACAAAACGAAGACACGCGCGAAGGCCACCCCGGCCTGCAGCATGAGCCACCCCTGCAACACCGCGCGCAACCGGAGGACCCGCGTTTACCCCAGCGCGACTTCACTTTCCCGCACGCCGCGCCATTCCAAGGGGTCAATTATCTCGATGAGCGAAGTCCCCTGGCGCCTCACCTGCAAGTGACGCCGTGGCCAGCTAACTTCCGGGCTGGGACCTACCCCAAGTACAACGGCAGCACCGACCCGGCTCAATACATAATGAGTTACCAGGTCGCCGTCGCATCGTCCGGGGGGGACGACGCCACAATGGCGAAGTCCTTCATCATCGCCCTCGAGGGCCCCGCGCTCACCTGGTTCACCAGGTTGCCTCCGCTGTCCATCGATTCCTGGAGAAGTCTCCGGGACAAGTTCCTCCTCAACTTCCAAGGGTACCGCCCGGACACCGACGCCCTGGCCGAGCTCTCGCTCTGCAAGCAGCTAGAGAGGGAGACCCTGAGGGAATATTACCGCAAATTCCTCACACTCAAGTCACAGCTACCCTCAGTCGATGACCAGATTGCCATCCACTATGCTATCAGTGGTCTTCGCGCTGGCGTCCTTTACAGCCACTGCATCAGAGACCCGCCGAAGAACCTCCAAGAGTTGTACCAGCTGTTTGAAAAGTATGCCAGATCCGAGGAGCTCCACCAGCGCAAGATTGAGTCCCAGCGGAAGCCAAAAGACGCTCCACAGTCCAGCCGCACGTGGACAAGAACTCCGCAACCAGACTCCGGTCGAGATGGCCGCGGTCAGCCGCAAGTGCACAACATTGCCAACCAGCAGCCGGCCGCTGACCCCCTTCGCCACCAGGAATATCCCCCCCAGGGCCGCGGAAGTGGAACTCGCGGCAGGGGCCGAGGGCGTGCGCAGCCACCCCCTCCACCGCGCCGATTTTACTGCCTTTTCCATGGCGAAGACTGCGCCCACCCAACCAAAGACTGCCCCGAAGTGAAGGCCACCAGAGACAGAATGGCGAGGGCGCAGCCAGCCAACAACCCCAGAATTGTCGTGCATAACTACCAGCCACCCCCTCCACCATATATCCACGCTCCCGCCCCGCATCCACCGCACCACGCTTACCAACATCATCAGGAAGTACAAATCGTACATCCTCCGCCTCCACCACCACACCAGCAACAACAAAACATCCCCAACGCCCCAAAGCAGGAGGACTTCGCCGATCAACCTTATCGCGGAGTCATTCATATGATAACTGGGGGGTCCAGCACCGACTTCGACACCAAGCGGCAGAAGCGGGACCACTACCGCAGCATAAACCATGTAGCCGTCACGGGCCCAGTTGTACAGACAAAGTGGTCCCACGTACCGCTCACCTTCGACGCACGGGACGTCGATTTGCGCAGCGCCCCCCACTGCGATGCCATGGTCATCAATTGCAGCGTGGCAGGCTGGGACCTACACAAGGTCCTCGTTGACAACGGCAGCCAGGCAGACATCATCTTCCTCCACGCCTTCGATCGCATGGGCATTAGCCACAGCCTGCTTAAGCCTTCGGACAACCCGTTGTATGGCTTCGGCGGCAAAGGCACCTTCCCCGTCGGCAAAATAGAGTTGCCCCTCTCCTTCGGTGTAGCACCCAATGCCCGAAGTGAGCAAGTGACTTTTGACATTGTGGATATGGTATATCCATACAACACCATCATGGGACGGGGCTCCATCAATAAGTTTGAAGCTGCCATCCACGGACTGTATTTGTGCATGAAGATACCAGGCCCGCTAGGCGTAATTACAGTCCGCGGTGACCAGCAAACAGCGCGCAACATAGAGCGGGACTTCGTGCCCGGGCAGAGGAACGTGCACTGTCTCACGACACAGTGCGAGGTCCCTGCGCCCGCCAGCCCAACTGACAAGCAGCACGACAGGGCTCAGTTGCAGAGTCAGGATGGGACCAAGATTGTCCCCCTCGATCAGGCCACGCCCAAGCAGACAGTCACTATCAGCGAAGACCTTACTTCGCGTGAAGAAGAGAAGCTCCTCTGCTGCCTGGCCAAGAATAAAGATGTCTTCGCCTGGTCCGCCCTCGACCTGGTCGGAGTCAGCCGATCCATAATCGAGCACAGCTTGGGAATCGACCCCTCGGTGCAGCCAAGAAAGCAAAAGCTTCGCAAAATGTCCGATGAAAAGACAGAGGCCGCCAAGGCGGAGGTGCACCGCCTCCTAGAGGCTAAATTCATTGAGCCAGTGGCTTACCCCACATGGCTCTCCAATGTTGTAATGGTGCAGAAAAAAAGCGGGAAATGGCGGATGTGCATAGACTTCACCTGTCTCAATAAGGCCTGCCCAAAAGACAATTTCCCGTTGCCACGGATCGACAAAATAGTCGATAGCGCGGCCGGATGCGAGGTCCTGTCTCTCCTCGACTGCTTCTCCGGCTATCACCAGATATACATGAAGGAGGAAGACAAGGCCAGCACCAGCTTTATAACACCCTTCGGCACTTATTGCTTCGTCAGAATGCCGGAGGGTCTCAAGAATGCCGGGTCCACCTTCTCCAGACTCACCAAAACAGTACTCGAGGGGCAGGTCGGCAGAAATATATTTACATATGTGGACGACATCGTCGTCGCTAGCAAAAATAAGGAGGACCATCTCGCCGACCTAGCCGAGACATTCGCAAACATGCGAGACGCACGACTCCGCTTAAACCCGGAAAAGTGCGTTTTCGGCGTTCGCCAGGGCAAGATATTGGGCTACCTGGTGTCGCACCGCGGCATCGAGGCCAACCCAACCAAGATCCAGGCCATCATCGACATGTCGCCTCCGCAGTCCACCAGGGATGTCCAGCGTCTGACAGGCAGATTGGCCGCTCTCAACAGATTCATTTCCAGGTCGGCCGAGCGAAGTCTTCCTTTCCTCAAAACTCTCCGCGGCACAAAAGACTTCGCTTGGGGGCCGGAGCAAGCAGCGGCCTTCGCCTCATTAAAACAGTACTTAACGGAGCTGGCCACCCTCACGAGCCCCGACTCCTCGCTCCCCTTATTGCTCTATGTCGCGGCTTCGCCGCACGCGGTCAGCGCGGCACTAGTGCAGGAGCAGACAGTCGAAGGCGCTGTCAGACAGTGCCCTGTTTATTACGTCTCCGAGGTCCTGACACCGTCCAAATGCAACATGACAGAGCTGGAGAAGATCGCCTACGCAGTCGTTATGTCCTCGCGCAAGCTGCGCCATTATTTTGAAGCATTCAAGGTCCGCGTCACCTCAGACAGGGGGCTCGGCGAACTGTTTAGAAACCCGGAGGCATCGGTGAGGATCGTCAAGTGGGCAGCCGAACTCTCCGGCTACCACATCAGCTTCGAGCCCAGGACAGCCATCAAATCACAAGTCCTGGCAGACTTCGTCGTCGACTGGACCGGGCCAGTAACACAGCCGGACCCGACCACAGAGAAGGTCTGGACGATCCACTGCGACGGCGCATGGTGCCATGCGGGGGCAGGCGTCGCCGCAATCATAACCTCACCAGTCGGGGTCAAGCACAGATATGCAGCACGACTCAGCTTCAATCTGGACTCCGACAGATGCACAAATAATATAGCAGAGTACGAAGCAGTCATCCTCGGCCTCCGCAAGCTAAGGGCCCTCGGAGTCAGCACTTGCATCATCAAAACAGACTCCAAGGTAGTTGCCGGCCAGGTCGAAAAAGACTATGCAGCCAAGGACCCCGCACTCATGCAATACCTCGCGGCCATCCGAAGTCTCGAGAGGCAGTTCAAGGGGTTCACCGTGCAGCATGTGGACCGGGCCAAGAACGAGGAGGCCGACGCATTGGCCAAGGCCGCGGCCAGGGGCGACACTCTGCCCTCCGACGTGTTCTTCCACGTCATCGGCACACCAGCAGTCCGGAGCCCCGAAGGGCTCCAAATAACCAATGACAGCGAGGGCCACCGTACAGTCAACCTCATCATGACCGAAGACTGGCGCGCACCCATAACCCTGTTCCTGCAGGGGTATTATCACCCAGCCGACATCAGTGAGGCCAAGCGCCTCAGACATCGAAGCCGAGACTTCGCTCTGATTGAAGGCCAACTCTATAAAAAAGGGGTCAGTCAACCAATGCTTAAGTGCGTCACCGAGGCCGAAGGCATGCAGATTCTACGCGAAGTCCATAGTGGCACGTGCGGCTCGCACGCGGGGCCGAGGGCCCTAGCTGCTAAGGTGATCCGCCAGGGTTTTTACTGGCCCGCAATGATTTGCGCTGCGAATCGCGTCACTCGGTCCTGCGAAGCCTGCCAGAAGTTCTCTCCTCGGTCAGGTGGCCCTTCGCAGTATACAAAGCTGATCGCCCACACATGGCCTCTCCAGCGCTGGGGTCTCGACATTGTTGGACCCTTGCCCACCGCTCAGGGGAACCTTAAGTTCGCCTTCGTCGCGGTCGAGTACTTCACCAAATGGATCGAGGCACGGGCTGTCTCCACAATAACATCAAAGACTGCCCAAAAATTCTTCTGGCAGAACATCGTTTGCCGCTTCGGAGTACCGTCCGAATTAACAGTCGACAACGGCAAGCAGTTTGATAACCAAGGCTTCAAGGATTTTTGTTTCTCCATTGGCACCAAGCTTGCCTTCGCCTCAGTCTATCATCCGCAGTCCAACGGGGTCGTGGAGCGCGCCAACGGAAAAATCTTCACAGCTATCAAAAAAATGCTCCTCGATGAAAAAAAGGGCAGATGGAGCGATTTTTTACCCGAGGCAGTCTGGGCACTAAACACGACTGAGTGCAGGGCGACCGGATTCACTCCCTTCCGTCTTTTATACGAATCGGAGGCCATGACCCCGCAAGAAATAAAGCACGGGTCCCCGCGAACAGTCCCGTCGGTCGTCCCAGATGTGGACGAACCAACTTCAAAGGATCTCATCGACGGAGACCGTGTCTTCGCCCTACAGGCCCTGAACAAGTATCAAGCCCAGACCAAAGCATGGCGCGACCATTCAGTCACCCCGAGGGAGTTCAGCGAGGGGGACCTCGTACTCATTCGGACAGCTCGAACGGAGTCCAAGGGCAAGCTGGAGCCCAGGTGGGAGGGCCCTTTCATCGTCAAGACAAAAGCTTCCCCCAGCGCTTACAGGCTCACAACGCCAACCGGCGAGGACCTGGAGCACTCCTGGAACATTGACAACCTCCGCAAATTCTTTGTTTGATTCCTCAGGGCTGTCTTCGCCCTTGTAATTCGCAAAAACAATCTTGCACCGGCCCGCACTCTTTTCCTCCCGGGGGGTGAGGTTTTTAACGAGGCGGAGCCATGTAACATATGCGTAAAAAATCCCCCGCAAAAAGACATGCGTTGAAAAAGACCGCGATGACGGTCTTCGACATTCGACCACCACGAGGTCACCGCGAGGCTAAGCGCTAGCTACCCTCGCGTGCGACAAATCCGCGCAAAAGTCGCCTAAGGGTGCAGCCGGATTAGCACAACAAGTGCGAAAAAAAAAATCTAAGTCTATCGCGAAGACTATCCGCGCAAAAGTCGCCTAAGGGTGCAGCCGGATTAGCACAACAAGTGCGAAAAAAAAGAAAATCTAAGTCTATCGCGAAGACTATCCGCGCAAAAGTCGCCTAAGGGTGCAGCCGGATTAGCACAACAAGTGCGAAAAAAAAATCTAAGTCTATCGCGAAGACTATCCGCGCAAAAGTCGCCTAAGGGTGCAGCCGGATTAGCACAACAAGTGCGAAAAAAAAATCTAAGTCTATCGCGAAGACTATCCGCGCAAAAGTCGCCTAAGGGTGCAGCCGGATTAGCACAACAAGTGCGAAAAAAAAAAATCTAAGTCTATCGCGAAGACTATCCGCGCAAAAGTCGCCTAAGGGTGCAGCCGGATTAGCACAACAAGTGCGAAAAAAAATCTAAGTCTATCGCGAAGACTATCCGCGCAAAATTCGCCTAAGGGTGCAGCCGGATTAGCACAACAAGTGCGAAAAAAAATCTAAGTCTATCGCGAAGACTATCCGCGCAAAAGTCGCCTAAGGGTGCAGCCGGATTAGCACAACAAGTGCGAAAAAAAAATCTAAGTCTATCGCGAAGACTATCCGCGCAAAAGTCGCCTAAGGGTGCAGCCGGATTAGCACAACAAGTGCGGAAAAAAAATCTAAGTCTATCGCGAAGACTATCCGCGCAAAAGTCGCCTAAGGGTGCAGCCGGATTAGCACAACAAGCGCGAAAAAAAAAAATCTAAGTCTATCGCGAAGACTATCCGCGCAAAAGTCGCCTAAGGGTGCAGCCGGATTAGCACAACAAGTGCGAAAAAAAATCTAAGTCTATCGCGAAGACTATCCGCGCAAAAGTCGCCTAAGGGTGCAGCCGGATTAGCACAACAAGTGCGGAAAAAATCTGAGTCTATCGCGAAGGCTATCCGTGCAGAAGTCGCTTAAAAGCGCAGCCGGATCAGCACAACAAGTGCGAAAAAACCGAAGACTATCTATGCAGAAGACACCTAAGGGTACACCTGGACTAGCACAACAACGGCCAAAGCGACAACATCAAACCATCCACACCAAGACCAACTATAATCAAGCCAACACAGCGCAGCAAAACAAATCAGTAAGTACAAAACGCCTTCGCACACACACATGCACGCGAGGGCACACAATTCCACCATACAAGCCTCGACGTACACAAGCGAGGGCACCACACTCTACATCGGCTCAACCTTAGGAATAATTCCCATCTCCCTATAATTAAATAGCATTATCCTGAGCTCCTCACCCGCAAAAAGCCTTCGCAGTTCCCCTTCACCTACACCCTCGGCGGTCGGCAGGGACAACAGTTCCTGCCGACCAGCCCCACTCACACGAAGCAGAGCCCGCTCCTCCGCGCTAACCCTACGTTTTGCAACCGCCCTTCGTCGACGGCGCCCAGTGCTAGGGCCTGGCACGTCCGACGCGTCCGCGGCGTGTGGCGAAGCCTCCGCCGCAGCCACTTCCAAAGCCGCAAAATAATCCAAATTCTCCTCCGACGACTCCTCAGTCCACTCAACCGAGCTCCCGGAGTCGGCAAAATCCAAAAACTCAGATGCAGACTCACTATATTCATTACCACCTTCCGCGGTCGAAGCCGCCAAAAACTCAGTAGCAGCGGTTGCGTGCGCAGGCCCAAAATCTTGAACCTGCGCAGCAACCAAAATTCAGTACAACATCCAAAAATCCTCAACCCTAAACAACCACTATGCCACCTGCGAGGGCCCTGACGCTGCGGGGGCCTCCGCCGTTGGCTCCGCTGCCACCTCCGCCATTGTTTCCGCCGCCTCCGCCGCCGGATCTTCGACGGTCGGCGCAGCTGCTGCGAGGGCATCGGGAGCGCCTTCGGCCACCTTCAGGGGCAGGTCTTCCACTGTCGCAGCAGATGTGGGGGCGCCTGGTGCGTCCTCCATGGTCTCCGGGGTCGGCTCCGAGTCAGGCAGGGCGTCGTTCAGTGCTCCGAAGTCGTCCACCCGCTCGCCTCGCTCCGCCTAAAACAAAACATACAAAAAGTCAGCAAACACACGCACAGACCACATTCAGCAAACGCAGAACAAACGACAACGTTACCTGAGCCCTCGCAGCCTCGGCCCGCTCCCTGACCACTTCACCACCATACAGACCCCACATCCGGTCATAGAGGGCGCCGACGGACTCCTTCACCACGGGGTCTTCGACCTTATAGATGTCTCGCCCAAAATCTTCATCTGCCTGGTCGGAGGCCTCATAGTGCCGGCACCCTTCGCGAGAGAGTGCGTTCATCGCCCCCTCGCAGGTGACCAGGGAGGCGAACGACGTTAATCCCCCAGGACGGTGGGGAGCTCCTGCAGCTCCTCTCGCACCCATTCCAAACAGCGAAGCCCGGCCTCTCGCTCCGGCACCACGAAGTCACCGGTCCGCGCACCCAGCTCGCGATATGTGGCCATAAGCTGTGTGCGCGTCCGTTCGGCCTCCGTTCGCACCGCGGCTTCGGCCCCCTTCGCGCGGCTCTCCAGAGCGGTGAGCCGCCCCCGCAGGTCTTCGGCGAGATCCTTGGCAAGATTGGCTTCCGCCCGTGCCAGCCTAGCCTCTGCCTGCGCGGCCTGCTCCTTGGCGATGGCCTCGTTGGTCTCCCTCCTCTCCCCCGCCAGCTGGCGCCGGAGGTCAGCCTTTTCTCCTCCAGGACGGCCACCTTGTCCGCCAGTTTACGACACTTGCTGTCGGAGGCAGACTTCTCACGGACAGCGTCAGCATGTTGCGTCCGAAGTCTCTCGACTTCGGCAGATAAGGCTGCCGTAAGTGCCCCCGACGCAGTACGGCTGGTGAAGTCAGCCACCTGCAGAGCACACGTAAGGCCTTGGCCGTAAAAAAAAAGAAAAGAAAAAAGCTCCGCGGACCTGACTCAGCGCCTCCGTCGCCTGACTCAGCGCCTCCGCCACTGCTCTGGCCGGCGGCACACCGAAGGGCCCCTTCGTCTGCATCCTCTTCTGCCACTTCAAAAGGCGGATACGCAGAGTAATAGTGAGAGCACATCTCAGACACGGGGAGTCCTTCATGGCCTTCGACAGTAGCCTCAGCAACGTAAAACCAAAATTCATTCCAATTGCCCCACTTGTTGCGGGCGCACGGAACCAACTCCACTACTGGCATTGTGGTCTTGCCGGTCTTCGGCATGAATGTACACGACCCAAACTGGGCAACTCCGTCCTCAATCACCCTCTTCTGCCAATGCAAGCAGACTTCGCCAACAAACCGGTGCGCAGGCAAGCGGAGACCGGCGACGAAGAACGCCTCGAAAACAACCAACTCACCCTCCGGCTCGGGGACTTCCTCCGTCCCCGGAGCACGAGCGACTCCGCCGCCAAAGTAGCCCAAGCGCTGCATCTCTTCGACGCAGGCCGACGTCATCCGTGACACACCAAAATCAACAGAGTCGCCGGCGCGCAGCTCCTCCACCATCAACGGTCACATCAAAAACCCCCGCGGAACCACTTCGAGCGAGGGCAGCGTCTCCGCCATCTAGCGACGTCTTCGGCACCAGGTGACTTTGTCGAACTGGTCCCTCGGAGGGCAAATGTTGGAGCGAAGGCAGAAACGCCACCCTTCGCCCGAAGTCTCCACCGCTTAGCCCCTGCCCTGACAGACAAAGCAGGCAGGGACACCCTTCGCTTTATCGGCACCAGAGACAACATGGAGACCCTTCGCTCGATTCGGCACCAGACGAAGGCCTGCGGCAACGCCTCCCCACGGCGCGGCCTCGGTCAGCTCCGAGGCCCACATGAGATCAGGCCCATTGTAACGGGCCCTGCGTGGCCGCGTTTGTGTTACGGGCCTAATTTGTAAAGGTGTACTTGTAATTACAGCTTGTAACCCCGCTTTATGGGAATATTCTGGGGATAAACTAGGTACCTGAGGGCACATGCGTCCTTAACGCAAGGCGCCGTGCACTCGGATACCTATAAATACCCCCGCACAGTGCCCGTGAGAGGCCAGATCAACAGAGCTTTTGCCATCACGCGCGAGTGCCCTGTTGCCATCACCATTCACCCGTGTTGGATCTCCTCGCTGTCGAGAGACAGTCCCAACACCCATCTCCAGTTGGTATTATCTCAACCCTATCAACTGGTTCTTTAAGAGGGGGACCCAACTAGTTCTCCACGGCTTCCGGACTTGTGAAGACCCTCCAACTCCCCTGCTTCTAGAACCAGCAGCTTCTCCTTCCTTGACCCACTAGCTCCCCCAACTCCTGACCCTCCATCTCTTGGCTATACACTTGCATCCTTAGGCCATTCACGCCATCCATTATGGCTATCATGTCCCAAACCACCAATATCATGGCATCCCCACCCTGTCTCCGCCTCCTCTGTCTCTACCTCATCTTCAAGATCTCCCACATGTCTCCCCTCCTGTGTCTCTACCTCATCTTCAGACTCATCCTATAGAACAAAATTAATAATTTAGTTATTCGAACTCATACAAACATTACATTGCAAAACACATATTGGGTACCTCATTCCTCTATATGTCGATTGTCTGACCCTGCAATTCTGGAACATGCTCCAACAAAGCTCTACTCCTGCTCGAGCTTGAACTAGTGCCCTGGAACACTATGTCCTCCTTTCTCATAACAAAGGATGCTCTCTTCACAAGTCCCTTAGTGAACTGCTTCACCTTTTTAGACATCCTATTATTAGAACAAATCAAATTAGTAAATGAACATAATTGTTGGGGGCCTTCCACTTCCGAAGGTCCTCAAAAATGTGTCTAACCATATGTTTTCAGCATGATTATGAATAATTACAGGAAGCTTCGGCTTTGGGATGAAGAACTTCTTCTGACGGGGACTAAGAGTGGGTGATGAAGCTAAAAACCAAGGACCTTTGGCCAAACATATTGATGAAGCTCAAAGCATGATGATGTCTGAAAGAGGCTAAAAGACCTTACAGTCCTCAATAATCCATGTTAGAGTCATAAGCAGTCACCAGGGATACAAATGTACTTTTATCCGGGCTACGTCCCGTGCCTATAAATAGATGAACGGTAACACCGTATTGTTCACGCTGAATTGTAATCACTCTCGAGCCATTCTCGCTCTCTCACCTTCCATCAAGCCGAAGGTACTATTGTAATATGAATATTGTTTATGCTTATTCATGTTTAATGAGGATAAATGAATTACAAATATATAACATATACTATTGTCATTCTTTTGTATCCCACCATTTTTTTATGTTCATGTTTATATTATAAAATGATGAAGGTGCGACCTTCATGACCTTCGTCTGAAGATCATTATATCCGAATGGGAATAATGCTTCGAAGGACGAAGATCTTTAAACATTAACAATTGTGTTGCCTTGTTCTTGATCAATAGCATTTGAGAACAAGTGACCAACATTGGCGCCCACCTCCGGTGAACTCACTTCCACAACCTTCGGAAGAGCATCCACCTTCGACATGCCGCCGAAGAAGGCAACGATGCCAGGGGCTACTCTGCAACCACTAGACACAAATCAAGATGCCCTCTCTCTGCGAGAGGCCAGGAAACAAAAGAGGAAGGCCACCAACCTAACTCTTCAGGAAGAGCAAATTGATCCAAAAATCAGGGACCTAGAGGCCATCCATCAACAAGTGCAAAGGAAAAAGGAGAAGATGGCCCGGCTGACCGGCTTCAGAGGAAGATTGATGAAGCCGCTGAAGAAATGTGTCATCTTACTCAAGATGACCAAGACCGAAGGCCCCAACACAGAGAGCTTCGTCAGGAGAGCTCATTCAACGAAGAAGAATGGTACGATGGCTTTCATCATAGTAACTTTACTTTTGATGATGCTTCTCCCCTTGCAGCAGAACTGCAGGGCATGCCATGGCCACAATCCTACAATCCACCCCAGTTGCCCATGTATGATGGGCACTCGGACCCAAAGCAATTCTTGATGAGCTACGAGGCGACAATATCCTCATATGGAGTCAACACCGCTGTCATGGCAAAGTCCTTCGTCATGGCAGTCCAAAGTGTGGCCCAGACATGGTACTCCTCTCTTCGACCAGGAACAATTACATCATGGCAGAAGCTCAAGGATATGCTGGTCACTAGTTTCCAAGGTTTTCAGACAAAGCCAGTTATTGCTCAAGCATTGTTTCAATGCACACAAGACCAGGAGGAATACCTTCAAGCGTATGTTCGAAGGTTCTTGCGTCTAAGAGCACAAGCACCCATAGTGCCTAATGAAATCGTCATTAAGGCCATGATCAAGGGACTTAGGCCAGGACCTACAGCTCAATATTTTGCTAGGAAACCTCCACAAACCCTGGAGAAGCTTCTTGAGAGCACCTAGAGGGGGGGGTGAATAGGTGATCCTGTAAAATTCAACACTAAATTCCAACAACCTTGATTATAAAGATATTAGTGCGGGTTAATCAAGTCAATGAGACGAGCTCTTGCGAACACGGACAATCAAAGAGAGAGCAATCACAAGAGACACGCGATTTTATCCCGTGGTTCGGCCAAGTAACACTTGCCTACTTCCACGTTGTGGCGTCCCAATGGACGAGGGTTGCACTCAACCCCTTTCAAGTGATCCAATGATCAACTTGAATACCATGGCTTTTCTTCCTTATATCTTTTCCCATTTGCGAGGAATCTCCACAAGTTGGAGCCTCTCGCCATTGCATGATTGATCACAAAGAATGCACAAGAGTAAGGTTGGGAAGAGCAATGCACATAAGACTCAAAATACAGCACACCAACGCACACAAGTGAAGACTTGAGCTCAAATGACACACATGGAGTTCTCGACTCGAATGGAGCTCAAATCTCTAACATAACAAAGCGAATGTGCAGGAGTAGAGTCTGGATGCCTTAGAATTCTTAGTGAATGCTTGGGTAGCTCCTCCATGCGCCTAGGGGTCCCTTCTATAGCTCCAAGGCAGCTAGGAGCCGTTGGAGACCAATCAGGGAAGGCCAAACTTGCCTTTTGTCGGGTGGTGCACCTGACAGTCCGGTGCACCACCGGACAGTCACTATAGCTGTCTAGTGCGCGATCTCCTTCCTATTCTGGCGCAGATGACTATTACAGCTCCGGGCCCGTTAGCGCATCGGACACTGTTTGGTGCACACCGGACAGTCCGGTGCCCCCTGCCGACCGTTGGTGCGGGCCATGCGTCGCCCGCGGATTGTGCGGCCGGCTGTTGCGCTGGTGACCGTTGGCTCACCGGACAGTTCGGTGCACCACTGGACAGTTTGGTGAATTATAGCCGTACGCCGCCAATTTTTCCTGAGAGCGGCCTTTTCACCGGAGTCCAGCCTGGCGCACCGGACACTGTCCGGTGCATCACCAGACAGTCCGGTGTGCCAGACCGAGCTGGACTTTGGCTGCACACAGCCAAGTCTTTTGCAATTCTTTCTTTTCCTGTTTCTAGCACTTAGACAAAATATGTTAGTACTCAAAACAATGTACTAAGTCTAGAAACGTACCTTGTTACATGATTTGCACTTCTTGCTTGTTTGGCACCTAATTAACTCACTCACTATGTGTTGGACACTTAATCACCAAAACATTATAGAAATGGCCCAAGGGCACATTTCTCTTTCAATCTCCCCTTTTTTGGTGATATATGCCAACACATCAAAAAGCAGTACAAAACATGCAACATCGATTCAAATTGAAGACCAAATTGTTTTAGCTATAATTTGGTATATTTGGATCATTCATTGCCGCTACTTGGTTTGTTTTTGCAAATCAAATTCATTTTCCTATCTTTAATCCAAACTCACTTGTTTGGGCATAAAGAGAGATATTCCAAGAGAAAAATTTGATCAAGAGCCAAAAACACCCCATTTTTCTCATAGTCATAAATTCTCCCCCACAAGAGACTAAATTTTGCAATAAGAGCATTTTGGACAAATCAAAAGTTCTAACTCTATTGTTTTCAAAATTCACAAGTGGTACTGATCCATTTGCTTTGGCCTTAATTTCTCCCCCTTTGGCATTAAGCACCAAAACGGGATCATTATTGGCCCTTTAACCCCATTGCCTCACCAAAAATGTCAATTAAGAGCAAAAAGACAATAAGAGCATAAGAATAAACTTGGAAGTGAGTACACTAATACCGGAGTGCAGTGGAAGTCTTTGCATGGTCCAAGTTCACCTTTCCCATTCAATGCACCTTTGAGACTACATCAAGTATACTTAAACACAAAGGTTAGTCTCAAAGGGTCAAGTTGTAGCACATCTCCCCCTAAATATGTGCATCATTCACACATGGACTTGCGAGGTCCGGGGATCCCTTGCACAACTTGAGCACCATAAATAAACAACAAATCACATAAATGCAAGAAGTAACATGATCAAAGGCATAGAACACATGTATGCTATAGATCAATCCAAGTTACATGAATCTAAGACATTTAGTTCACTACACAACCGGCAAAAGGTTTTCTCATCCAACGGCTTGGTAAAGATATCGGCTAGTTGGTTCTCGATGCTAATATGGAACACCTCGATATCTCCCTTTTGCTGGTGGTCTCTCAGAAAGTGATGTCGGATGTCTATGTGCTTAGTGCTGCTGTGTTCAATAGGATTATCCGCTATGCGGATTGCACTCTCATTGTCACATAGGAGTGGGACTTTGCTCAAATTGTAGCCAATGTCCCGGAGGGTTTGCCTCATCCAAAGTAGTTGTGCGCAACACTGTCCTGCGACAACATACTCGACCTCAGCGGTGGATAGGGCAACGGATGTTTGTTTCTTTGAACTCCAAGACACCAGGGACCTTCCTAGGAATTGGCACGTCCCTGATGTACTCTTCCTATCAACCTTGCATCCAGCATAATCGAAGTCTGAATATCCAATCAAGTCAAAGGTAGACCCCTTGGGATAACAGATCCCGAAGCAAGGCGTAGCAACTAAATACCTAAGAATTCGCTTAACGGCCACAAGGTGACATTCCTTGGGGTCGGATTGAAATCTAGCACACATGCATACACTTAGCATAATGTCCGGTCTACTAGCACATAAATAAAGCAAGGAACCTATCATAGACCGGTATGCCTTTTGATCAACGGACTTACTCCTTTGTTGAGGTCGACATGTCCGTCGGTTCCCATAGGTGTCTTCGTGGGCTTGGCGTCCTTCATCCCAAACCTTTTGAGAAGATCTTGAGTGTACTTTGTTTGAGAGAGGATGGTGCCGTCCTTGAGTTGCTTCACTTGGAACCCAAGGAAGTAGGTCAACTTGCCCATCATCGACATCTCAAACTTTTGAGTCATCACCCTGCTAAACTCCTCACAAGACTTTTGGTTAGTAGAAGCAAATATTATGTCATCGACATAAATTTGGCACACAAAAAGATCAGCGTCACAAGTCTTAGTGAAAAGAGTGGGATCAGCTTTCCCAACCTTGAAAGAATTAGCAATTAAAAAATCTCTAAGGCATTCATACCATGCTCTTGGGGCTTGCTTAAGTCCATAGAGCACCTTAGAGAGCTTAAACACATGGTCGTGATACCTGTCATCCTCAAAGCCAGGGGGTTGTTCCACATACACTTCCTACTTGATTGGCCCATTGAGGAAAGCACTCTTCATATCCATTTGAAACAGCCTGAAAGAATGGTGAGCGGCATAGGCTAATTATATTCTAATAGATTCTAGCCTGGCCACAGGAGCAAAAGTCTCCTCGAAATCCAAACCTGCGACTTGGGCATAACCTTTTGCAACAAGTCGAGCCTTGTTTCTTGTCACCACCCCGTGCTCGTCTTGCTTGTTGTGGAACACCCACTTGGTTCCCACAACATTTTGCTTTGGACCTGGCACCAGGCTCCAAACTTCGTTCCTCTTGAAGTTGTTGAGCTCTTCCTGCATGGCCAACACCCAGTCCGGATCTTGCAAGGCCTCTTCTACCCTGAAAGGCTCAATAGAAGAGACAAACGAGTAATGCTCACAAACATTAGCTAAACGTGAGCGAGTTGTTACTCCCTTGCTTATGTCACCCAAAATCTGATCGACGGGGTGATTTCTTTGAATCATTGCTTGGACTTGAGTTGGAGGGTCCCGTGGTGCTTCTTCCTCCATAACTTGTTCTTATTGTGCTCCCCCTTGATCACGCGCCTCTTCTTGATGAACCTGTCCATCATCTTGAGTTGGAGGATGCACCATTGTAGAGGAAGATGGTTGATCTTGCTCCTGTTGTTCCTGTGGTCGCACCTCTCCTATCACCATCATGCACATTGCGGCCGTCGGAACATCATCTTCATCTATGTCATCAAGATCAACTTGCTCTCTTAGAGAGCCATTAGTCTCATCAAATACAACATCGCTAGAGACTTCAACCAAAACCGATGATTTGTTGAAGACCCTATACGCCTTTGTATTTGAGTCATACCCTAGTAAAAACCCTTCTACAGCTTTGGGAGCAAATTTGGAATGTCTACCTTTCTTCACCAAAATGTAGCATTTGCTCCCAAATACACGAAAGTAAGAAACATTGGGTTTGTAACCGGTATGGAGTTCGTAGGAGGTCTTCTTGAGGAGGCGATGCAGATACAGCCGGTTTATGGCGTGGCAAGCTGTGTTCACAGCTTCCGACCAAAACCGCTCGGGTGTCTTGAACTCTCCAAGCATCGTCCTTGCCATGTCGATAAGCGTCATGTTCTTCCTCTCTACCACACCGTTTTGCTGTGGTGTGTAGGGAGCAGAGAACTCATGCTTGACACCTTCCTCCTCCAGATACTCCTCAACTTGTAGGTTCTTGAACTCGGACCATTGTCGCTTCTTATCTTTTTCACCTTGAGCTCAAATTCGTTTTGAGCCCTCCTTAGAAAGCGCTTGAGGGTCCCTTGGGTTTCTGATTTATCTTGCAAAAAGAATACCCAAGTGAAGAGGGAAAAGTCATCAACAATTACAAGACCATACTTACTTCCCCCGATGTTGAGTTAGGCGACGGGTCCAAAAAGATCCATGTGAAGAAGCTCCAGCGGTCTTGATGTTGTCATCACATTCTTGTTGTGATGAGTGCTTCCCACCTATTTCCCTGCCTGACAAGCTGCACAAGGTCTATCTTTTTCGAAACATACATTGGTTAGTCCTAACACATGTTCTCCCTTTAGAAGTTTATGAAGGTTCTTCATCCCAACATGTGCTAGACGGCGATGCCACAGCCAGCCCATACTAGTCTTAGCTATTAAGCATGCATCTAGATCGGCCTCCTCTTTCAAAAAATCAACTAAGTAGAGTTTGTCGTCTAATACACCCTTAAACGCTAATGAACCATCACTTCTTCTAAAGACAGAAACATCAACATATGTAAACAAACAATTGTAGCCCATGTGGCACAATTGACTTACAGACAGGAGGTTGTATCCTAATGACTCTACTAAAAATACATTTGAAATAGAGTGCTCGCTTGTGATAGCTATCTTTCCCAAACCTTTGACCTTGCCTTGGTTCCCATCTCCAAAAATAATCGTATCATGGGAATCCTTGTTCTTGACGTAGGAGGTGAACATCTTCTTCTCCCCCGTCATGTTGTTTGTGCATCCGCTGTCGATTATCCAGCTAGATCCCCCATATGCATAAACATGCAAGGCAATTTAAGCTTGGGTTTTAGGTACCTAACTCTTGTTGGGTCCTACAAGGTTAGTCACAATAGCCTTTGGAACCCAAATACAAGTCTTGTCCCCCTTGCATTTGGATCCCAACTTTCTAGCAACTACTTTTTCATTCTTACATACAAGTGCAAATGAAGTATTGCACACATGGTAAATAGTGGAAGGTTCATTGCACATTCTCCTAGGCACATGAGACACAACATTACTTTTTCTAGGCCTACTTCTACCATGCACAAAAGTAGAGCTAGAAGCAAACATAACATGTGAATTAAAAGCATCATAACTCCTATTATATTGAGCATTCCTAGAAAATTTTCTATCATAAATGTAAGCATGACTTTTTTGAGAACTACTAGCCATAGGAGCCTTCCCTTTCTCCTTATTGAGAATGGGAGCCTTTTGGCTTGTTAAGTTCTTGGTTTCCTTTCGAAAACCAAGTCCATCCTTAATAGAGGGGTGTCTACCAATTGTGTAGGCATCCCTAGCAAATTTTAACTTATCAAAATTAGTTTTGCAAGTCTTAAGTTGAGCATTAAGACTTGCCACTTCATCATTCAATTTTGTAATAGCAATAAGATGTTCATTACATGCATCGACATCAAAGTCCTTACATCTATTACAAATACTAACATGCTCTACATATGAACTAGATTTATTAGCTTCCTCTAGCTTAGCATTTAAATCATCATTTAAACTCTTTAAACTAGATATAGTTTCATGGCAAGCAAGTAACTCAGAAGAAAGCATTTCATTCCTTTTAATCTCTAAAGCAAGAGATTTTTGCACACTAACAAATTTATCATGCTCCTCATATAAAATATCCTCTTGTTTTTCTAACAATCTATCCTTTTCATTTAGAGCATCAATTAATTCATTGATCTTTTCTACCTTAGCTCTATCTAAACCTTTGAATAAGCTAGAGTAATCTACTTCATCATCGAAAGAATCATCATCGCTAGAAGTAGTGTACTTAGGGGAATCTCGAACACTAACCTTCTTCTCATTGGCCATGAGGCAAGTGTAGCGTTCGTTGGGGAAGAGCGAAGATTTGTTGAAGGCCGAGGCTGCCAGTCCTTCATCGTTCGAGTTGGATGAAGAGCAGTCTGAATCCCATTCTTTGCCAAGGTGCGCCTCGCCCTTCGCCTTCTTGTAAACCTTCTTCTTCTCCCTCTTCCCATGCTTTTCTTGTTCCTGGTCATTATCATTATTGGGGCATTGTGCTATGAAATGACCAGTCTTATCACATTTGAAATAGGAGCGCTTTCCCTTTGCTTTGTTCTTGTTGGGGTACTCCCTGCGTCCTTTTAGTGCTGTCTTAAAGCGCTTGATGATTAGGGCCATTTCATCTTCGTTTAGTCCGGCAGCCTCAACTTGTGCCACCTTGCTTGGTAGCGCCTCCCTGCAGCTTGTTACTTTGAGAGCAATGGGTTGAGGCTCATAGACGGGTAGAGGGCCATTAAGAGCATCATCCATGTATAGCGCTTCCTTTACCATCATACGCCCGCTTACGAATTTTTCGAGTATCTCCTCGGGCGTCATTTTGTTGTACCTGGGATTTTCACGAATAAGGTTAACAAGATGGGGGTCAATTACCGTGAATGACCTTAGCATAAGTCAGATGATGTCGTGGTCCATCCATCTTGTGCTTTCATAGCTTCTAATCTTGTTGATGAGGGTCTTGAGCCTGTTGTAGGTCTGCGTTGGCTCCTCTCCCCTGATCATCGTGAATCTCCTCAGCTCGCCTTCCACCAACTCCATTTTGGTGATCATGGTGGCGTTGTTTCCCTCATGAGATATCTTGAGGGTGTCCTTGATTTGCTTGGCGTTGTCCAAGCCGCTCACCTTGTTGTATTCATCCCTGCACAAAGATGCTAGCAAAATAGTGGTAGCTTGTGCATTCTTATGAATTTGCTCATTAATAAACATAGGGTTATCCATACTATCGAAATGCATTCCATTTTCAACTATCTCCCAAATACTAGGATGGAGAGAAAATAAGTGACTACGCATTTTGTGACTCCAAAGAGAGTAGTCTTCTCCATCAAAGTGTGGAGGTTTACCAAGTGGAATTGATAGCAAATGAGCATTAGAATTGAATGGAATACGAGAATAATCAAATGAATAGTTTTGATTAACCGGTTTCTTTTTAGACGAGTCATCATCGTCGTCGTCTCTTGGGGAAGAAGAGGAGGCGTCGCTGTCGTAGTAAATAATCTTCTTGATGCGCCTCTTCTTCTTCCCGTCCCTCTTCTTGTGACTCGATCCTGAGTTAGTGGGCTTGTCATCCCTTGGCTCTTTGAAGAGGGACTCTTTCTCCTTGTCGTTGACCACCATCCCCTTTCCCTTAGGATCCATCTCTTCGGGCGATTAGTCCCTTAGATGAAGAGAAGTTGCCTCTGATACCAATTGAGAGGGGGGTGAATAGGTGATCCTGTAAAATTCAACACTAAATTCCAACAACCTTGATTATAAAGATATTAGTGCAGGTTAATCAAGTCAATGAGACGAGCTCTTGTGAACACGTACAATCAAAGAGAGAGCAATCACAAGAGACACGTGATTTTATCCCGTGGTTCGTCCAAGTAACACTTGCCTACTTCCACGTTGTGGCGTCCCAATGGACGAGGGTTGCACTCAACCCCTTTCAAGTGATCTAATGATCAACTTGAATACCACGTCTTTTCTTCCTTATATCTTTTTCCCGTTTGCGAGGAATCTTCACAAGTTGGAGCCTCTTGCCCTTACAAGATTTATCACAAAGAACCCATAAGAGTAAGGTTGGGAAGAGCAACGCACACAAGACTCAAAAATGCAGCACACCAACGCACACAAGTGAAGAATTGAGCTCAAATGACACATAGGGAGTTCTCGACTCGAATGGAGCTCAAATCTCTAACACAACAAAGTGAATGCGTGGGAGCAGAGTCTGGATGCCTTAGAATGCTTAGTTAATGCTTGGGTAGCTCCTCCATGCGCATAGGGGTCCCTTTTATAGCCCCAAGGCAGCTAGGAGCCATTGGAGACCAATCAGAGAAGGCCAAACTTGCCTTCTGTCGGGTGGTGCACCAGATAGTCTGGTGCACCACCGGACAGTCACTATAGCTGTCCGATGCGCGATCTCCTTCCTATTCTGGTGTAGATGACCGTTGCAGCTCTGGGCCCGTTGGCGCACCAAACACTGTCCGGTGCACACCGGACAGTCCGGTGCCCCCTGCTGACCGTTGGTGCGGGCCACGCATTGCCCGCGGATTGCACGGTCGACCGTTGCGCTGGTGACTGTTGGCTCACCGGACAGTCCGGTGCACCACCGGACAGTCTGGTGAATTATAGCCATACGCCGCCGATTTTTCCCGAGAGCGGCCTTTTCACCGGAGTCCAGCCCGGCGAACCGGACACTGTCCGGTCCACCACCAGACAGTCCGGTGTGCCAGGCTGAGCTGGACTTTGGCTGCACATAGCCAAGTCTGTTGCAATTCTTTCTTTTCCTGTTTCTAGCACTTAGACAAAATATGTTAGTACTCAAAACAATGTACTAAGTCTAGAAACATACCATGTTACATGATTTGCACTTCTTGCTTGTTTGACACCTAATTAACTCACTCACTATGTCTTGGACACTTAATCACCAAAACATTATAGAAATGGCCCAAGGGCACATTTCTCTTTCACTTCTTCAGAAGATGGATGAGTACATTCAGGTCGATAATGATTTTCGCCAAAGAAGGGAGGAAGCCTACAGGTTTTTTGAGATGACCAGGGGATTAGGAGGGGACTTCATCCTAGGCATGTCTGATAAATTCACAGCTCTAATGCCAATGATGAAAGGGCCAGCAATGTTCAACATAGCCATCACAGTTCTTAGTCTTCAAGAAGGCAATAGACTTCTTTCAGACCACCGGCTCCGAGGGGCAAGGGAGGAAGAAGTTTCGGTGGAGGACAATTTGGCAATCAACCTAGAAAGTTGTACTGTCTTTTTTGTGGTGATGGCAAGGGCCATACAACAAGAACATGCCAGGTTACAATTCAGAAGCAGAAGGAAATTGTCGAAGATGAGGCACGACAGAGTCAGCCTGAAGGAAGTCCTCCACACTGCTTCGTGTTATTCCCCATACATCCCAGAATACATAGGCAATCAACAACCTACGACTTCTGTTGGTTCGGCAAGCCATTTCCCAGCCTCCTGGCCCCAGTTGCCACCACCACCACCACTAATCCACAATCAACAACTAGAAGGGTGCCATCAAATTCAGCAACAGTGCGACCTTCAGGAGGAGTTCGAAGCTCGCACAGTTAACAGCACTGTGCCTGAGTCGAAGCATATTTACTAAAAAGAATACAGTGCTCCAACCAAGGAATACGATGATTTGATGCATATTTTCAAGTTGATGTAATAATATCGTTGTTATACCTTCGGCAGTCATAACCCTACACAACAGGGCAATCTTCGGCAGCAACGCTATTATACAACAACCGTTGTAAAGTATGAATTATTCAAACAATAGAGGTGGCAAGTTTTCTTTGCGAAGCAAGAAAAGAAGGGAAGGTGTTTTTTCGCCGAAGGCTAAAAAATGGTACGTACACAAATTTCATGCATCACAAAGAAACAAGATTACATTAATATATATACAAATATTTTATGTTTGACCTATACACAAATATTACATTTCCTATTATACAAGAATCTAGTCTTCCTTCAGGATTCTTTCAGCGACTTCATGTAAAAGTTTGTCGACGACTTTGTCAACAACTTCGTTAGCAATTTGCATAACATCTAAAGCTTCTTTCATAACTGGACTAGCTTCGGGGTTGTATGTCTCCGGTGGGGGAGAGAGACCGGCTGTAATAAATATATGATGGTGAATTTCGAAGGTAAAAATGAACAATAAGACAAAAAGTTTCAAATAAAAAGTACCTATAATCATAGCGCGTTCGGCAGTTTCCTCAGCTTGCTTAGCTTCCTCGCGGGCGTCGTGAGATTCTTTCTCATTCTTTTTAATGGCTTCGTCAGCCATCTCACGACCACCCTTCATCCACACATCGGAGTAGAATTTACCGCCCAATGTAGAAGCCTCAACCGAAGGGCCTTTAGTATTGTCGGCTGAAAGAATAGATTCTGGTTGGGCTTCGGCCTTAACATGTTCACACCCAGCTTTTTCTAGAATTGCCACAACCCCTCGGGCACCGAAAAAAGCACAAAAATCCCCGCGATCGCTAAGGATCTCACTGAAAGCTTCGGCTTCTTCACTAATCCATTGGATAACTCCTCCGGGGTCGCCACGAATAAATTTTGGTTCTAAGGAATGCGCCCCTACCTTCGCAAAGCTATCTTTTAGCTTCTTCGTGCAATCCAAGGATTTTTTATAGCACCTCTCCCTGGAATGACGAAGCTCTTCAACATTCTTTTGTAGCCTTGAACTTGTCCACTCACTTATTTCTTGCTTTGCCTTCGCAACTTCAAAATTTTCATTCATGTCAACAAGTTTTTTCTTTAAATCATCAACTTTGGCTTTGTGAGTTTCGGCTTGGGCATTAAGCCTGGCTTCACTGGTTTTCAGCCTATCCACTAAGGAGAGCAGAACCTTAACTTTTTCAAGGGCTTCATTCCTCAGTGTGATGACCTCTGACCGAAGATTTCTAAGTGCCATCTGACAGCTTTTGTCATCGGCTTCTTTTTGAGCCCTCAAAGCTTTACTAAGAATCAAGCCCTAATAACAAAAATATATGTGTGAGAACATAAAAACAGTAAGAAAACCAACAAACATAACTTATTTTACGAGCAAAAGTATGTATACCTTCAAACTATTATAAGCAAGGCTATCTACAAGTTCATCCTTCGATATAGCAGATAAGCCAAGCTCTAGCTTCGGAAATCCCATATTCTTTGCCATTTCTCGACAAGCAGATATCTCCTTGTTGTCCGGTAGGCAATATAGAAAGTCATCTTCGTCGGTGCCATTGTATACCAAGGATCCTGAGGGATACATCAGATCCTTGGCATATTGCCTAGCTTCGGCAATTTCCTCTTTTGATAATTTTTTCCCAGAAGCATGACGCACTATAAATTCCAATTCTTCAGTAGATGCTTCAGGGGCAGGGGACTCGAACTCTTCGGTAGCCCTCTCTTTTTCTAACAGTAACGAAGCTTTCGTGGCATCCGAAGGTCTTGTTTTAGCCCCTTTTCAACAACCTCTGAAGGTTTTACTTCGGTGGGAGCCGAGGGCCCAGTCTCAGCTACAACCTGTGACATGCCAGCTTCGGCAGATTCCTTCGTATTTCTGCCTTCCATGCTAGGTGTTCGGCGGAGGAAGGAGTTAACGCCTTTGTGGATTCTATAACAGCATCCAATACACTGGCCATTCTCGTTCTCTTTGGAGTTATTGACATAATATTTTGAACCTTGGGAAGTTCTGCTTCTTGCAATGAACTCAAAGTTTTTGGCTGCTCCGCTGCTATCTTTGGGTTTGGCTCTTCGGCCGATTAGACATCGCCGAAGCAGCGACTCTTCTTTTCTTCCCTTTCTTTCGCGAAGGGTAGCAGTAGTCTGGGTATACAAAACCAATAACATCAAAAACCCTATTTAGCCTTTTCTTGCCTCGGCCTCCGAAGGCTGAGGCCATAGCATCATCTTCGGCTCTTGAATAGGCACCAAGTAATTCATCACTGGTGGCTTCGATGGTGTCTAGCCAGTCGTCGTTTGGCTCATCAAATTGGCTTCTATATTTGAATGTGTACTTCAAATAAACTAGGCCACCTTTGCTAGAACCAACAGCAGCCTCCTTCGGTGTAACACCCTGAATTTGGGGTATAAAATTTCTTTTCTAATATCTACCAAATTCAGGTGTTACCCTCTCATTTCTTGTTTTTCTTCTCTTCTTCATAAATAATGGAGAGTTATTTTGTTATATATAGGCGTAAGCTTAGTGAAGTGAAACTCTAGAGAAGCTTTGACTGTCGCATTCATGTCATTGCATAGTGTTTCTGTGTGCAAAAGGTGTTTGAAACATGTTAATATATCTTGTAGAAGCTTTTGGATTTTTTTCATATTATCCGAGTGTTTTCCTATTTTCCGAAAATCAAAATCTAGTTATTTGAGACGCTTAAAAATATTTTATAACCTCCAAATGTTTTATTTAAGTTCATTAGGTTCCAAAACATGTCTAGGAGTTTTTCTAAATTTTTGGACTCTTTAAAATATTTTTATCCATTAAAGTAATTTTGGTATCTAATATGATTATTTAATCTTTAAAATAGAGTACCATGATCCTGCGAGAAGAAATCCACCGTAACCTCTCCACCCATACATAATCTCTCCCTTCGCATATTCCTGAGCAGTTACTCAATTATCCTCTCTTTCCCTCTCTCATTCGCAAATGTCAGTTCCCAGACGAAGAATTTTTCCTAGACGCTGCAGCAACCAGAGGAGAGGAGGAGCATCGTCGTATGCAGGTGATGAATTTCTCCTTGCTTTACTCTTCCTCGTGCGCCGCCATAGCCAGCCTTGGCCGAGCTCTCTCCCCTCACCATTGCAGCCCCATCCCCAGCTTCCTACAGGCCCGTGTTAGTCCTGGATTGCCACATCGCCTTCACCGGCATCCAGCTGCCATGGTCGGCCGTGAGCCCACCCTCGCCGAGCTCCTCCCTCGTGTGTTCGGGGCTCCGTGCGCAGTCGTCGTCGCCAAGCCGACCGCCAGCGTGCTCGCCTGGCCGCCCCTTCCCCACCCCTATGCCGCTCTCCTCCATGGTTGCTAGTTGAAGGTAGAAGAAAACAAGGAACCGCTGCCACCTGCGTACGTGCAGCCTCTGGAATCTGGACGGAGAAGCAGGCCCTATGGGCACATGGGATCCTATTTCGTGGATTCTTTGCTCCCGCGCTCCATGTGGTCCTCATTGTGGCCATTTTCCTGCCAATATATTGCGACACGCCGTCTAAATCCGCAGAATGCTAATTATTTGATATATTTTGCATCATAAATCCATTTTGATCTGTTTCAGTCATGTTAGTTTTATAATAATACTTACTACGTGTTAAAACATTATTTTATCACAACACATGTTTTAATTGATTCATTAATTATTTGTTTATCTGATAGATATTAAAATAGTAATCCGATTAAAACTAATTTTTAATTTTAATTTACGCTTTTATAAATATATGAGTATGTGATTATGCTAACCCGAATGTTTTCTTCGAATTATTACTTGTTTAGTATAAACGCGATATTTGTTATTGATTCTCGCGTGTGGCGCTCGCCGTTGTCGTGCTGTTCGCGCGCGTCGTCGCGCTATCTGCATGTCGCACGTGCTATTCGCAAGTTGTCGCGTTGTTTCGCACGCATTGCCGCACGTCGTCCTCGTGCCATGTCACGTGTCCGCGCGTCGTTCACATATTGTCGTGCTGCTCGCGCGCATAATCGCGTTGACTCATATGTGACGAGCACTGTCGTGCGCGTTGTTTCACGTGTGTCGCGCGTGCCATTCGCACGCGTTGTCACATGTCGTGTGCGTGCGTCGCGTGTGTCTTTTGCACGTGTCGCTTGCCTCGCCGCGCGTCGTTAGCGCGTATCTCGCGTGTCGATCACGTGGGTCGCGCAACGTCTGCTCGTGATGATAAATTGTTTTCGCTTATAATCACTCATGTTAATATGTTAATTCGTCAGGTTATATATGTTAGATAATTAACTTAGGGTTCGCTCGACTAATATTTATTAGATAAATATTTCAATTAGATTAAATGTATAGTGTCCAACTTGCGTTTTATAATAAATATTAACATGGCTAGTATTAACTTAATTACTTTTTAATTATTTAATATTTGTTTAGTATAAACATATCACCTATTTAGTTTTCTCACCAGTCACGCGTGCTGTTCCGCACATGGTGGCGTTCCCGTTCGCACTGGTCGCGCGCGCTGTTTTGTGTGTCGTCAGCGTGTTATGTCGCGCGTGTCCGCGCGTCGTTTGCACGTTGTCGGGTTGGGTTCGCCGTCGTCACATTATATGTGCTTGTCGCGCGTGGTGCGCGTGCTAGGTCACGTGCAGTCGTGCTGTTTCACACGTTACGTATTTCGTCTCGCTCCGCTAATTCGTCTCGCTTAGAGTCGCTGGTGTTATTTAAATTACTTATTTAACTAAGAATTGTAAGTGTGGTCAGCTAATTAAAACTGTGTGATAGCTCTAGTTTCATTTTAAATAAATATTGATTAATATAATTAGATCAAACTAAATGTTATGATTAATACTCGTTTAGTGTAGACGCAATAACTTCTAGACCGTAGCCTCGACCATCGCTTTTCTTTTTCCTCGCGTGACCGTAGTAACGCACTCTATTTCGTTTTGCATGTTTTATTATGTTTGTATTTGTATGGTGTAATGTTCTTATGCATATATATGTTTGTTTGTTTGTGCTTGTTTGTATTCACTGTGCGTCGCGAATAGATTGCGATCTGTTTCCGAGCTTCGAGAAATCAACGATCAAGCGTCGGCGACCAAGTGATCAGGCTCTTCGAGTTCCACAAAGTTGAAGACCCTGAGCATCTGTTTGGTGAAGGCAAGTGCCCTCTGACCTATTATGTCCCTTTTACTTTATAATTCATCAACCCGCATACCATGATCAACCTAAGGATTGACTAGTATTCTGTTTTCCTGTCCTTGTTTACCCTTTGGGAATTGGTTACTATGACTAGTATTATGCTACTGCTTTACTTTAATTAACGAACATGATGAGAACATTTATGATACGTTGATGATATCTTGATTATGATGTTGGACTGGTGATACTTTAGGAGGCTCGGGCGGTTTATCGAGTGCCTCTTCGTAAGGACCTGTTCGTTGGATGACCACTCGGAAAAATAGTGCAACCATGAGGGTGGTATGTGACGCCCTTAGCTAATTAATTAGAGGAACTGAGGTATAGTTCGCTTTGTCGTCGTGCCGTCAATGGGGCTCAGTGTATGCGGCTTGCTCTGCCGAGGGTGGATTGCCCCTTGGGGAGGATTGCGGTACATTTAGGAAACCTAACAAGCGACTACAGCCTCAGGGAATCTTTGTAAAGGCTTCATAGTGAATCCTTGGCCATTCACCTCGAGAGTGAATAAGGGTCCTGCAAGCCCGGGCTAGAGAGGGAATCACGGCTCGTGGGTAAAGTGTGTAACCTCTACAGAGTGTTATGAAACTGATATATCAGCCATGCTCACGGTTATGAGCGGCCAAGGGAGCTCCATTGATTAGAGACACATTGATCAGAGATGTTTCGGTTACAAATGATGATGAGGATAATGTTGGTTTCTATTATGATTATAATTATGGTTATGGCTTCTGGTATTCTTTCCGTTTGGAAAGAGTACTTTTGGGTTAACAACTTGGGTTAATGTTAAAACCTGGCTCTCTACTAGTAATAATTATCTGACCAACTAAAAGCAACAGCTTGACCTCAACCCCACATAAAGCTAGTCCACTACAGCCAAACGAGACATTTGCTGAGTACGTTGATATGTACTCACCCTTGCTTTCACAAAACACCAGGTTGTCTTTGGTGCAATCTATGCTTAGGTAAAGAAGAAGGCGTCGAGGTGGATCTCCAGGAGTTCTAGGACTTCAACGAGTCCGAGGATTAGTCTAGCGACCTCCCCCAGTCAGCTACCTGTGGTGGGTTTATTTACATTGGCTACGTTTCGATTCTGTGTATTTTGATTTATATTATGTAAATGATTCTAGTCTTTAATATCATTACTTACTCTTTATTGTAATTCGAAGCATTGTGCTATGATGAGTCATTTATGTAATCGTTGTGTACGTGAATTTCTTATCCTGGCACGTACATGGTTCGCATTCGGTTTACCTTCCAAAACCGGGTGTGACATAAGTGGTATCAAGGCCTTGCTGACTGTAGGACCGCTATCCTAGAGTAGCACTGGTTGTTTTAAGGACTTATTGATTATTACTTCACCTCATCCTTGATTCTGCTTCAAAATATTAGTCACCTCGACTAATTATATGTTGTGCTCCTATATGCCCCCTTGCCAAAAGTATTTTATTCTAGCATGGTCTGTACTTATCTCAATCTATTAGATCTGATCTCAGTCTTGTGCTTGCGACATCTTTGAAGATGCCCCCTGACCATAGCCTTTAGTCTTTTGGGATTCTTCCCTCTCTCATTATTAAATTGCTACCATTTGACCACCTCTATTCACTGGGTATTCACATGCTCGTGCTCCTAGACTCTTCAATACTCTTGTTTCAAAAACTTACATCTGAATTTCTACTGCCAACTTAAACATTTCATTTTATGTGTCTTCTGAGACCCCTTCCTATTCCGTTGTGAAGTCATTATCTTTTGGATTTTCCTATTTTCTTGGTCTTGGTACGCTCGTATCATTGGAATCTTGCATACTCTTATTTTTATATATGCTTACCTTTATATCCCAATGTCTGTTTAAGACATTTCGGTTAACATGCTTTTGACCACCCTTTTTTCTTGATGATCCATGACCATGAGTGACCATTCTATTTCGCACATCCTTGATGATCTCATCGTTTCCTTATAACTTCCCTCGGTAATAATTTCTATTACTTCAACCATTCTATTGGAACCCTACCTATCTTACCCTTGATTGTTTTCTCCACCTTGCCATTTCGTGAGTCTTACCTTAATTATATCCTTTGTCATACTTTTTACTGATATCATGTGACGGAACCTCCCAAGTCATTAGGTCCACCTACAGTTGTCCTTGTCCAAAAGACATCAGACAACCCTGCAAATGCCCCTGAATCACTTGACAAGTTCGATATCTACATTTCTTACCTTTCCCAAGAGTGTTTCACCTGTCACGCAGACATTACAGATCATCGGAGATGCGGAAGCGTTTACAAAAATTTACATTTATTTGAAAGTAAGACAAAGTTATATATTACAGACCAGAATATAACTATTAGTGCAGAGTAATATTATTACACACCAAGGGAGGCAAAAACCCCTCCCGATAAGTCTTTAAACAAAAGTTCTTATGGAGGAACTCTTCCTCCCGCAGTTTTACTCTTGCTTTTCTTCTTTTGGAACCACCTTGGAACAGAAACAACAAAAGTTTGTTGCTTCCTCACCTAAAAACAATAGGGAATAAAACCCTGAGTATGGAATTACTCAGCAAGACTTACTCGACTAAAGAAAAGACTCTCAAGGGTATGTGGGTTATAAGGGAGTCAAGGTAAGGTTTCTCAATGATCAAAAACTCTGTTTTGCAGAAATGCTTACTAAAAGTGGATCCTTAAAAATCCAGTTTTATTGTTAGGTTAGGTAAGATTACCTGCATCTAGAGTTCTTTCTAGCCTAGTTCAAACACTTGACCTGCACTAGCCAATTTTTTTAACAAGCCCTTTTATCTTTACTGGAATTCTACGTATAGGGCATAATCGAAGGTACGGCGATCCGAATCGATTATACTCAGTTGAGGATCTCCGATCACACAACATATGTAGCACTTAACCCTTGCATATGTCAACCCGCCACCGGGGTTCTTAAGACCAGATCAGGTTCACGTCAACCGAGAGCACAGATACACCACCGTCCAGCCTCTTGCCACGGAGGGTACACACTACTCTCGCCATCGCTCCACGCCCATTGCGTGTTATCTTATTCTGGCCTTAGTCTGCCCGAGGCAAGGCTTACCCATGACGAGGCATGTGACCAGTTAAAGGGTCCTCGGTCAGCAAGCCTACATCGACACGGTCCTTAATCGACTCAGACGGAGACACTACACCGAGACTCTCTTCTCGTGCAAGTCACCCGCCCGGTCTCAGCTTAATCATTTCAAACCCAAAGCTTGGTACCTGGCAGAGGTACATCTTTTCCAATGATGAACCCATCACGGCCATGATGGATCCACCATCAAGTTTTGTTTTCAAAAACATCCCAACCACTTTTGCCATATCAGCTTTGATAAAAAACAAACATTTTATTTTTCTAAAGCAAGGCTAAGCATCAAAAATCTTTTTAAAACACAGGGATTTAGAGGAAGGTAATCAAATTCAAGGAAGGTAATGCAAGAATTGTTTTAGCAATCAACTCCTATCACCTAATGCTTCAAGCAAGTGAAAAAGGTTTTCAAAACACAAGGCGGTGGCAAATGCACCGGGGCTTGCCTTCGTTTATAGGTGAGTCAGGCTTGGATCCGTAGATGTCTAAGTAAAAACAATTCCCTGCCTGAGGTTCCGTAGGTGGTGGTGGTGAAGTCTTCTCCTCTTCTATCTCAATCTCTTCTTCGTTTTCTAGAGATAGCCATATATATGTATATAAGAATGAATGCCATGTAATGCTCATGAGAGTGCAAAGATATTAAGAATTTATTATCTAAAGTTCTTGAATACAATTTTCCTTCACGGTTTTCCGGGAAACTAGGGTTTCCGGAGTCAGTAAAGGAATTCAAAGGGCAGGGGGTGGGGGTTTGGGTTCTAATTATCAAACAAGGTTCAAATCAAACTGAATTCTACCCAAGGCTTCTAAATAATGTGTAAAGTTCATATAAAAAGTTTGGGGATTTTTGGAATGATTATTGATTTTCTAAAAATCTAGAAGCAATGATTTAAGCTATTTTAAATGCTCCAAAATTTCTTATTTGATCTAAAAATCCTAAAACTATTTTTATTAAATACTATGGAAAATAAGGAATCTAAGAAAATTGGTTTGACATTTTTAGGATTTTTCTATCATTTTTTAGAATTTATTTGGCTCTGGAAGAAAAAGAAAAGGGAAATCTGTGAGTAGTATTGGGCCTGATTCAGTCCAGGATGGCCCAACCACAGCAGAAGTGCGCTCGCACGCGCGCCCGTGTGGCAATCTTGCAGGAGGGCCCTCGGTGTTCTGGTTAACTCGAAGCAGGTTCTTTCACTGTTTTCCTAAGTCGCTGACAGTTTGCAGAAAAGCCCTTGAGGTTCTATTCCTTTACCGCGCCCGGTCCACGACGGCGAGGGGCATGGCAGAGCTCCGGCGAGCGCGTAGACCGGCCGAACAGGGCAGAGACTAGCGCTATACTTTGGCCGAAACCAAATTCACGCCCCAACTAACATTTCCCCTAAGTTAATTGTATGAATGGCTACCCAAATGTCCTTGGCCATGGTGACCACGCGAATGATTCAAAGAACAACGCGTTCATGGCGAACGATGGCAGTCTAATTCAATTGGGTGGGTTGGTGAGCATCATAGACGCATGAGGATGCTAGAACAAGACTAAAGACAACATGATCGGACCTGATTTGCGCTGACCACGGCAAAGTGTGTTTCACGGCGGCGGAAACCGAATTGGGGGAAACCTAAAATTTAGGCACACTGGTGATTGACTGGGGATGATTCTTGGTGGCTGGGTTCATGATGATTCAATTTATAGGACGCGACAGCGGTGGCCGGGGATTTTAGCGGTGATGCGCGGCGGTCGGAGGAGGGAGAGGTCACTGGTGCAATGGCTTGGTGTCCAACGTCGTGGCAATCGCTCCAGTGATCAACAGAGAGCGAGAGCAGGTTATGGTGGTGCAGTGGAAAGGGTTAGACACGCAGTGGACAACGGTGATGGCTTAACGGCGGTGAGAATCCTTGTCCGAGGGGTGGTGAGCAAGGGGAGAGGTATTGCGGCTAGCCGTAGTGGCGTCCAGCTCACCGGCGGCGAAGATTTTCTTACCCCGCGATGTTATCCATCTGCCACGAGCACGAATCCAGACGCCGGTGGCACGAATCGTGGCAGAGGATCGGTCGTCGGCGGTGAGGTTTACTGAACCCGATCAGGCTACTGTACCATTGCACCGTTTCATCAGTCGGTCTGACAGAGAAGGTTTAGTGTTGATTTACCCCAGATTTGGTGTAGTGACCGAACTAGCTCTCTGTACCAAAGTTATAGTTTAATAAACCAGATTTAACTTTGTTACATGGTGCATCCTCAAAAGATCACAGGATCATACCCAAAATCGAACACTAAGTTCATTCAATCTCACTGTCATTGGAAAATTCAGACTTAAAATGACCTGACAGCCCAACTTTAGGTCTGATTTTCTCCAATTTCTTCATAACAATGATGCTTACACTCTTAAACAAAGTTGTTCTCCTTTCATAGAGCTACAAAATTGTTATGGTGATCTAGGGCAAAAACCTTAGAATTTAAAAGTTACAAAGCCCCAAAGTTGAGCCCATATCACATATTTCAGACTTAGTCATTTGAGAAAAGGTGTGGCTTTTTGCATATAAGCCCAAAACTTGGGGTTTAAATTGCAAATCCACATATTTGTGATCCATTTGACTTAAGATGCCCTATTTAACATGGTTTTTAAACTTTAGTCCAAAAGTAGACTAATTTTGCATTTAATCCCCTAGGGTTTGGTTTTAGGGTTTTCCAGGGTTTCATTTAGGGTTTCTGGTATCTCAGGGGTGTAAATGCAATGTAGGTCCATCCTTGATAACTTTTTATGATTATTTTACTTAATATTTATGGTTTTCTCTTATTGGGTCCTATTTTACCCCTCGGTTCCCTATTTAGGGTTAAGTACCCTATACTAGGGTCTTATTTGCAAAATGCCATATCAATACAACTTGTTTGAAATTTTTGCCTAGTAAATGCACTCTAGGCGTGTCAAACATATGCAAATGCCAATGCTCATGATGTTATGCTCAAGTTTTAGTAACAGTAACACTAGGGGTGTTACATCCTTCCCCTCATAAAAGAATCTCGTCCCGAGATTAAAAGTCCTAGGGTAAGTAATGGAAAAGGAAATGCTTCACATTTTTATTTCCTGAGTTTTGGTACAAGGCAGGGGTGGTTTGGGGCTCACTCCTTTATTACAGCAACTATATATACTTTACAAATTACAGGAGGCTAAAAAGCCTGGGAAATTCTTATCTAAGAAGTCTTGAGTTTCCCAAGTAGCCTCATCTTCGGAATGTTGGTTCCACTCTATCTTATAAAACTTGAGAGTTTTTCTCTGGGTAATCCTGTCCTTTTGATCCAAGACTCGAATGGGATGTTTGGAATATGTCAAGTCTGGTTCAAGGACAACATCTGTCACTTTAATGGTTTGATCTGGAACCCAAAGACATTTCTTCAACTGAGACACGTGGAACACATTATGTACAGCAGACAAGGTTTTGGGTAGTTGGAGTCGGTATGCCACTGGTCCACATTGCTCCAGTATAGGGAAGGACCAATGTATTGGGGTGCAAGCTTCCCTTTAATCCCGAAACGTGATACGCCCTTCATTGGTGAAACTTTCAGGTAGACATAATCTCCCACCAGAAAATATAAGGGCATCCGCCGTTTGTCTGCGTAACTTTTCTGACGAGCTTGAGCTTTCTTCAAATTATGAATTATTCTTTGGACTTTTCTTCGGTCTCTTTCACCATATCAGGCCTGAAAGAAGTACCTTTCACCAGGTTTAGACCAATTTAGCAGAGTACGACATCATCGTCCATATAAAGCTTCAAAGGGTGCCATCTTGATACTTTCTTGATAGCTGTTATTATATGAGAACTCCGCAAATGGTAAACATTCATCCCATTTTTGTGAGAAGTCCAACACACATGCCCGCAGCACATCTTCCAGTATCTGATTTCCCCTCTTAGTCTGCCCACTGGTTTGAGGGTGATAGGCTGAACTGTGGAGCAATTTAGTACCCAAGGATTTATGAAGTTCTTCCCAGAATTTGGATACGAATTAAGGTCCACGATCTGTGGCGGAACCGCCCGAATTATTCCAACTTAAGTGCCTAAGTCCCGCCTGAGAGGCTAGACCACACTTAGATAGGAATAACACGTCAGTCCCTCGGATCTAGTCCGACGAGGCCACTAACAGGATCAAGTACCACGTACTCACTCGATGGTGAGGCACAGAGCAAATACAATAAAGCATAAAACCATACATTGAGGAGTATTAAATTTATTACATCATCATCGGAGTTTAGCAAAAGTAGTCATCATTGTTCGGAATGAAGCGGAATAAAACTAGCGATAACTAAACAGAGAGATGGGGAAGCCTGTAACATCACTCCTCATACTCCTCCTCTGCCGAGGCAGGGTCCCACTCGACTGTCCAACCCGGTGGCAAGGTAGACGGCCAAGTCACTCCAGCAACCATGTCCTCCAGGGAACCTGTAAAAATTTTTGCCACAAGCAAGGCTGAGTATACTAATACTCAGCTAGACTTACCCGGTGTGAGGAGTCTACTCCTCTACCTCTAGACATGCAGCTGTTTGGCTGAGGGGTTTGGTTGCCAAAAGCACTAGCTGAGTCTATAAATCAGGTTTTAGCTTTTTCAAGTTCTAGTGTGACTCTCTTAAGACTAAATGTATACCTATCTAATCATACATGGTATCAAACATTTTAGCAATCAACAACTTTTGCCAAGTCATCACATTTCCACTTGTTACTCAATGTAGCAGCATGGATCAAGCAGTCTCATTAGCTGCGAGAAGCAGACGATTCGAATCGAGTTTTTAAACCTTGCAAGGTAAACCTAAACACATGATGTGGCGAGGCACTCCATCCCCACACACACCAACCGTCCCCATCGATTCCCCGTCAGCAGAGGGGCTCACCGCCTTGGCGTACAATGCCTCACTGACCCCGACTGCCGTCGTGCAGTGACCGCACTTGTACCCACCATAACCTGAATGGGAGACCATGTCTCAGGTCGCGTGAGGAGGGCAATCTGCTGCCAGGTTTACTCAGGTACTAGGCTTACTGATTTACCATATTTCTCGGCATATGTTTAGTACGTTCAAACGCTTGACTCACGGTACCACACCTTAATCCTTATTCCAATTTCCATCCTATAGACAACCAATCCCCATGGATTGTTGCCCACAGTCCAACATCATTATGATAAGAAAGTGGATACAACCAATTCCTGACCTCGCGCGAGTGCTAGAAAAATCACTTGACTTCTACCGAGATCCCTAATTAGTAAAGCAGCTACTCGACCTAGCATACTAGTATCCATCACAAAAGGATTCCTGAGATCATGCAACTAGGGTTTCAAACAACTCCTACACTTAAGTGCACATTCAATCCTACAAGCATTAAGTGTAGTAAAATAGCATAATAAATAGGTTATGCATAAAACCGGGGCTTGCCTTCCAAAGCTAGGGCAGGCAGATCCTCTGCGGCAGGCTCTGGTGCTAGATCCGGGGCTACCTTCTGAGCAACTCCTTGCTCCGGCACGAGGATGTACTCTCCTTCAGCTAGGTTGCAATCTATCGAATGCAATGAGTAACAACATGTATGCTATGATTATGCAGAATTTAGAAATCATCATGTTAAGTGAAGAAAATTAAGTTAATGGATAACTTAGGGTTTCCTTGTTATAAGAGGCTCTTAGGGTTTAAGGCTTATCAATTTAGGTTTGAGGTTCTTGCCTAAGCATAATGGATCAAGACCTCGAATGCCCCTTAAATGCTTTAGTAGATAGTCAAGGGGCTTTGCTGGTTTGGTTAGTGTAACATTAGTCTCCACAATTAATTCCTCTTTCCATTTTCCACTTATGAAGTTTTGTGTGGATTTGAACTACAACAGTGTTTTAACTTTGCCCAAAAATTCTGTAAAAATTACAGTGGGTTACTATTTGTTATGTAGTTTGTCCTATAAATTTGAGGTGGATACTAATTCAGATACTACTTGTGCAAATTAACAAAAACAAGTCTTAAAAGGGCATTTTACACTATAGCTATGAATTAAGTGAGGTTTCTGTACTAAATTTTATTTTTGCCCAGATTCATAGGTGATATTAGGCCTCTGTGTTAATAATCACAAAAAAGGCCTACTGGATATTTAGTTGTGAATTCTTAAAGTTTCATGCCAAAAAGGTACTTATAACTAACTTGTTATTTGAAAAATATCAAACAACAGATTTCATATTTTTCCTATGTTCATAATAACAAAACATTAGTTATCCCAAGGTTTGGGGTGTTTTCTCTTCAGGGTTATTATTCTAGGGGTTTTCTAAGTTTTCCTTGTTTTCTTAAAATAAAAGGTATTTCATTTCTTCTGTACTAAACAAGGGTATAATAAAATTTTCTAGTGAACTATACTGATTATGAAAGCTAACAAAAATGTGGGTGCTCCCTGGTTATTTATTTAAACTACCTTTTTTATTTTCTTTAACTTTAAGCAAAAAAGGATTTCAATGGCAAACTCTACCTTAATGGGGTGTACAGAGGGGTTTATTATTTTTAAACAGGTTAGGAAGTGATTAAGTACTTCTCTAAATTTTCTTAACCCCAGTCTTATAGTGTAGCTATTTTTTCTTATTTCTTTTAGCTTTTGACCAGTTAATTAATTAAATCAAAACTTTGAAATTTTCTGCAACACTTAGGGGTTTTATATTTTTCCTCAGAAGCTTACATTATTTAGGATATGGCAAAATTGGTTTGGCTCGATTTGGGTAAACAAAAGTGATGTTATGAATTTTTCAACTTCTGTTTGTATTTAAATCAGAAATAACAAAAGGTTTTCTGGAAATCCACTTTGCACCGAATACCCTGGGTTCTTTCTAAACTAATACCTTCAGTTATACCCCTGCGCCACTATTCCTTTGAGTCACTGACAGCGCACAAAACCCCCTGCCCTTTTCTTCTTCTTCCCCGCGGTCCCTCCCCTTATGTAAACAGTAACCGCGGAAAGGAAAAGGACGGCGCGGCTTACCGGCGGCGGGAGAGGTCCGGCGAGGGGCGGGGTTGGCTTCGGGAGGTTCTAGCGGTCACAGCGAGGTACAGCTCGACGGCGGGGGTGGTCGGGATCGGCCGGTCCACGTATGCAGGCGGGTGAACTTGTCGGCGGCGAGTGCTCTGGCCTAACCATGGCGACATAGGTCAATCCAAGGGCATAGGAAGCTTCATGGGGTGTTGATTAGTCGACACGTGCAAGGAATTGAAGAACAACTCACCGTGAAGCTCAGTCTACGTTCACTGGCGGTCGAGTGAAGTCCGGTGACCATGGACTGGCTTCTCCGGCGAGGCAAAGTTCGATTCCTTGCTCGAGGAGCTTCATAGAGGCATGCACGGTCTATTCCGAGGGTCGGACGTGGCTGGGAGAGGCTCTGCTGGCCGGTCTATGGTGGCGGGGGATCGGGTGGCTGCGGGCACGCCGTGCGCGGGGCAATGCTGGTGATCTAGTGCTCCGGTGAGGTCGAGCGTGCGTGGAGGAGTACGGTCGAAGTCCCTGGGGGTTTTATAGGCGCGGGCGCGGGCAGCGGCGCCGGCTCGGCTTTGGCGTGACGCGGGGCACGCGGGGGCACGCGTCGGGCGTGCTCTGACGAGCTCAGAGCGCGTCGAACACGTGTGTGTTTGCTTCTGCCATGGTTCAACGGCTGATTGGAGCACCTTAGCATGAAGATCTTGGCAAAACCATTGTGTACGATCTCTTCCCTGCACCGTATCCTACTTTTTTGATGTGTGCCCCAAGCCAAGATACAGTCGGGGTAGGGAGAGATAGGGGAGGGAAGTTGCCTCTATCCTAGCTGTCCAAACCGAGACAAAACTGGTGCCAAGTTGTGTCAAACGACCTAGGGTTGGGTTCAAGCTTTTCCAGGGTATTCTAGAGGTATTTTGGCGCCACTTTGTCAATTGGGTCAAATGGTTTTGAAGTTTGAATGAGGGTGAACATGTTTGATCTTTGAAAAAGGGTTGGTTTTGGACTTAGAAAAATTCTGATTTTTCTTTTGTGCTCAACCCTTTTGTGAACCTTTTGGGGTTTTTCTGAAATCTTTTTGGGGTCACTTTCTGACTATTATTTGTAGGGTATTAAGTGTACTACAACTTTTATAATTGACCCTAGTCATGATCATGGGGTTTTCATAGCCTTTTGATCATACTTACCTCTAGTGCTCCACTTGCTCAAAGGGGTTTGAATTAGGGTTTGGGCAATTCTCCCCCTTATATGTGCATGACAAACCAAGGTATGACTTCTAACATGGGTTGCACTTACTTAGGATCTTGAGCTCCAAATTTGGTGTGCTTCTCCCAACTTAAGTCACATGTGATGATGGGCTTACTTGTGTAGTCTTTAGTGAAAATCCTAAGTAACACCTTAGGTGTTACAGACCTCCCCCCTTAAAGGAATCTTGTCTCGAGATTTAGGTAGAGTCCCTTGGAGGGGTTCCATGAAGGTGTGCTGGTGTGTTGCTCCTTCCACTATTCGAGTTTCTCTAGTTAACTGCTCTTCGAATGTCATTCTCTTTGCACCTTCAGAAGGAAGTCCTTTTGGAGTCATTTTCAGAGCTTACACTACCTTTAACATCTAAGTTTTTCTTATATTTAGATTCAAATGGCAGGTGGGGGTGGGGGTTTGGATTACGTACCGACTCCTTTGGGCAGAAAGTTGGGGAAGCGAGAACGTAGAAAATCCTCAGTCTCCCATGTAGCCTCTTCTACTGAATGGTGACTCCACTGAACCTTATACATTCTGATCGACTTTGCCCGCGTTGATCTCTCCTTTTGATCTAATACCTTGACGGGGTGCTCTTGATAAGACAAGTCTGGTTCTATCTCAATTTCTGGTTCAGGTAGTACTTCAGTGGGTAAGCGGACACATTTCCGTAGGGATACATGGAACACATCATGAACTGCTGACATGTGGGGTGGCAACTTCAGCTGATATGCTACGGGTCCACAAGTTTCCTTGATCTCATAAGGTCCAATGTAGCGAGGAGCTAACTTGCCCTTGATTCCAAATCTCTGAACACCTTTGGTGGGTGACACCTTAAGATAAACATGGTCTCCCACTCCAAACTGTAGAGGCTTTCTTCTCTTGTCATGATAGCTCTTTTGTCTGGCCTGAGAAGCTTCTAAGTTCTTCTTAATAACTTTGACCTTTTCCTCTGCTTCAAGTACCAAGTCTGGTCCAAATATTTCCCTCTCTCCTGCTTGAGACCAATTTAGTGGGGTCCTACACCTTCTCCCATACAAGGCTTCGAAAGGTGCCATCTTCAAACTGGCCTGGTAGTTGTTATTATAAGAGAACTCTGCCAATGAAAGACACTTGTCCCAATCCTTTCCATAGTGTAGCACACATGCCCTCAACATGTCTTCCAAAATCTGATTTACCCTTTCTGTCTGACCATCTGTTTGGGGATGGTATGCTGAGCTTCTTATTACGTGGGTCCCAAGGGATTCCTGTAATTGCTCCCAAAATCGTGCCACGAATGGTGCTCCTCTATCAGATACTATAGTCCTCGGTATTCCATGCAAGCAAACTATCTGGTCAATGTAGATTTCTGCATACTTCTCCGTCCTATGGGTGGTATGTACTGGTAAGAAATGAGCTGTCTTGGTCAACCTGTCCATAATGACCCAAATGGAATCATGGTGCCAGGAGGTATTAGGCAATCCCACGATAAAATCCATGCAAATGTCCTCCCATTTCCAAGATGGTATGGGAAGAGGTTGCAAAGGGCCTACTACCTTCAAATGACTGGCCTTGATTCTCTGTCAGGTGTCACATTCTAATACATACTTCGCAATTTCCCTCTTCATTCTGGTCCACCAGTATAAGGATTTGAGATCAAGGTACATCTTGTTACTACCGGGGTGCATGGAGAATTTTGAAAGGTGAGCTTCATCCAATATCTTCTTTCTGAGCTCAGGGTTCTTGGGAACAACCAATCGGTCTCCAAACCATAGGATTCCTTTGATGTCGTGACGGAAGCATTTGTATTTTCCTGCTTTCTGTTCGATCATTTCTTTGATAACCCGAACACCCTTGTCACCAATCTGTGCCATGACTATTTGTTCCTGTAAAGTGGGCTCCACTGAGATATAACTCAAGGCACGGGAGGAAACGACTTCTATTTCCAACTTGCACAACTCATCACATAGAGTGGTGATTCTTGCATCCATTTTCATACAATTACACTGGGCCTTCCTGCTTAAGGCATCTGCCACAACATTGGCTTTGCCAGGATGGTAATGCACCTCCAAATCATAGTCCTTGATTAGCTCTAACCATCTTCTCTGCCTCATAGTAAGATCAGCCTGGGTGAAGATGTATTTGAGACTCTTATGATCAGTGTAAATATTATAGTGAGCTCCCATCAAGTAATGTCTCCATATCTTGAGAGCATGAACTACAGCTGCTAACTCCAGATCATGTGTGGGGTAGTTCTGCTCATGGGGTCTGAGTGCTCGGGAGGCATAAGCAATGACTCTGTTGTCCTGCATTAAGACACATCCCAATCTAGTACCGGAAGCATCACAATAAACTTCAAAGGGCTTGGTGTTGTCAGGTTGAGCTAGCACTGGGGCTGTCGTCAAGTGTTGCCTCAGTGTATGAAAGGCATCCTCACACTTCTGGCTCCATTCATACAAGACTCCCTTCTTCAACAGTTCAGTCATTGGCTTGGCAATTCTGGAGAAATTCGGAATAAATCGTCGATAATACCATGCCAACCCCAGAAAGCTCCGAATCTGCCGTACTGTAGTAGGAGGTTTCCAATTCATTACTTCTTGTACCTTCTCAGGATCAACTGATATCCCATCCTGAGAAATTGTGTGGCCCAGAAATTTTATCTCCTTCAGCTAGAAATCACATTTGGACAATTTAGCATAAAGACGATGATCACGCAGTCGCTGAAGCACGATGTGTAGATGCTCAGTATGCTCGTCTTCATCTTGGAATAGACCAGAATATCATCAATGAAAACCACCACAAATTTGTCCAGCTCTGGCATGAATACTGAGTTCATCAGGTACATGAAATAAGCCGGGGCATTGGTCAGCCCAAAAGACATCACCAAAAACTCATAGAGCCCATATCTGGTGGAGAAAGTCGTCTTTGGAATATCACTAGCACAGATCTTGATTTGATGGTAGCCCGAGCGAAGGTCTATCTTGGAGAACACTTTGGCTCCCACCAACTGATCAAACAAAACATCAATGCGGGGCAGTGGGTATTTGTTCTTGATGGTCACCGCATTGAGAGGGCGGTAATCGACACACATTCTCAGACTTTCATCCTTCTTTACAAACATGGTTGGGCATCCCCAAGGTGAAGTACTTGGGCGAATGAACCCCTTGTCCAACAACTCTTGTAGCTGCTTTTTCAACTCCGCTAATTCCACGGGAGGCATCCTATATGGTCTCTTGGATATAGGTGCAGTTCCGGGTTGTAATTCAATTGTGAACTCTATGTCTCTATCGGGTGGCATCCCCGGCAATTCGTCAGGAAAGACATCTAGGTAGTCACAGACCACAGGGATTCTTTCAATCGGTGACTCTATCATGGTGAATGCACAAGAACGGGTACAACCCTGATCAGGCAAATATAAAGTAGTCTCGCTATAAGTAGGGGAGTGAATCTCAATGGCCCTTGCTGCAATATCCAATACTGCCTGATGCCTGGATAACCAATCAATTCCCAATATAATGTCCATGCTATCCAAACCTAAGATGAGAAGGGTGGTCCTAATCACAAGACTACCAAGTTTTATAGGCACCTGCCTGTTGATTTGATAGGTGGCCACCCTGCCTCCTGGTGTTGAAATCGTAATACCCCCATTGCTGTGGTGAAAAGTTAATTGGCACTTGGCACTAAATTTGGCACTAATAAAACTGTGCGATGCACCAGAATCAAAAAGAATAATTGCAGGGTAATTCAAAACTGAAAAGATACCAGTCATGACGGGTGCTCCCTCTAGAATGTCAGCCATGGTGGTGAATTTCAGTTTGCCTTGTCTTACTTGCACCTTCTGTCTCTTGCCTTGATTCTGGTTGGCATTCTGTCCCTGCTTCTGCGGGTTTCTGGGGCAATTCTTGGCATAATGTCCGGTGTTACCACAAGTGAAACACCTGTTATCATTGGCCTGACGGTACTGCTGTTGTGGCTGATTGTTCCTCTGAACTAGAAACTGAGTGTGGTTGGGTGCCTGCTGCTGCGGCTGTGGTCGGATCACCCAACATCCTTGCTGCTGCTGAGGTCCCCTATGTTGAGTGTCAGACACGATCCTGAAGCGCTGTGGCTGAGCTGAAGGTCCTGCCACAGGGGTCTTCCTCTTCTTCTCTGCCTGACGAGCTGTGATACAGTCCTCCTGAGAAATGGCCAGGTTGACTAACTCATTATAGCTGTTGGCCCTGACCGTGTTGAGACGGTCACGGAGCTTAGTGCTGAGCCCCCTCCTGAATCTGTCCCTCTTCTTCTCATCAGTATCTGCATAATATCCGGCATACTGGCACAGGTCATTGAAGGCCTGAGCAAACTGTAACATTGTTCTGTTCCCTTGAGTGAGTGCCAGAAACTCATTTAGCTTACGGTCCATAATGCCTGCTGGAATATGGTGTCCCCTGAAAGCTGCCTTGAACTCTCTCCAATCCCCTTCATGGTCAACTGGTTGGATAGCAAGGTAGTGGTCCCACCATGTCCGCGTGGGTCCGCGAAGCTGCTGGGTAGCGAACCTGACCTTAGTCACCTCTGAACAAACTCCATTGAGTAGTGGGAATTTGGATTCCACTACCCTAAGCCATACATCAGCATCAAATGGATCATCTACCCTGGTGAATAACGGTGGCTGGGTACTGAGTAACTCCTCATAAGTGGCTGCCGCGGGGTATCGCTGATGATCACCACCACCATAATGCTGAGGTGGCGGCTGGCGCCGAGCTAACTGTCACAAGATCTCATTCTGCTGGACCATCAGCTCCTGCAAAGTAGGAGGCGGTGGCGGTGGTGGAGGAATGCGCTCATTCTATCCACGACGCGCTCTTCCTACCATCTAAAAAATCATGGATATTCTCAATATTATGTTTCCGAGGTTCAATGTTAAATTATGGTGAAGGAGTCAAAGGGGTAAAACCAATAAATTCTTTCATGGTTATAAAAGATTCCACATGGCATAAACTCGCTTCTTAAATTAAAGCTGACATCATTCATCACCCACATTTCCAAAAGAGTTTGTCATGATTACATCAATAACTCAAAAGACTCAACTCTAACTAGCCTAGTACCCCAAGGGTGCAAAAGCTAAGCTAGTCTCGAGGAGTTCTACCGTCATAGACGTCTAACTCTATCTCTGCGACCTAGTGAGCAAACGAGGCAACGCTCGACTCGGGAGAAGGTGGTCTCCCTGAGCCAGCAGTGTCCAAGCCGGATGCAGGCTCCTCTCCTCCCTCGATGTCGACATCCTCGTTGGCCTCCATGTCCTGGATCTCCTGGTGGTGCATATCTAGATGATGGTTAGCCTCCGCAAGCTGCTGCTGGGTGTTGATAAGCTGATCCTCGAGAACCTCGATGGTGTTCTCCCTGGTTCCCACTAGCTCCTCAAGCTTGTGGATGTCATCTGACAACTGCTCCACTTGTAGGTCTTTTTCCACCATCTCAGTGGACAAGTCAACCACAAGTTCCTCTCTGTTATCCAAAGTGACCTTGGTCGCCTCCAACAATGCCATCAGATGAGACATTGCTTCTCCACGCATCACTTGCAGACGATACAGGGCATTCATGCACCGCACCGTCAAGTGAGCAGTCTGACCTGTGTAGATAGCCCAAATATCCTTGGCATGCTCCACTCGATCCTTCCACATTGGGTCGTCCTCCTTTTCCGCAGGGAACAAACCAATGGGGTGAGTGGACAGCTCCAAGGGGTGGAATCCGCAGAATGTGGTCAGTCCGTGGAGAGCAATCACCTCGATAGTATCCTTAGCCCTGTATCCAAAAGACTCGGAGTCCAGTGAACGCCATCCTGGCTACAGGGGATGAGGCTCCAGGGTCATCCTTACCCTACAGCGGGGCACTCGGTGCTTCTCAAACAGCCGCACCGCGTACTAGGGAGGCGTCGCGTAACTAGCTCCCTAAAGTACCTCCCACAAGATACGGGGGAAACCCTCTCGTGCAAGCCCGTCAGTGTGGGACTGTGCATTCCCTTCATCCAAGGATCCGTGAGAAGGCATCTGTGTATGGTTAAGCATAAGTAAAAAAAGAAAAAGAACTATAAAAATAAAAAGGGATCACACTTAGCCTCTCAATAACAATGGTACTGGGTGTACTTAATTTGTCATCTTCGTGTATTAAAGTTCTTACCCAATTATTAAATAATTTAATTAAGGATGCATGCATGCTCGTCCTAAACAACCTCACACCAACTTAAGGGGAATAGGAAGGAACTCCCATCCTTTATAGTAGCCTGTAGGGCTTACTTAATTAGCCACCTAGCTACCCCTCTATTATCCTAAGGCTTCACGTCCTAGGTCTATCCTGATCGTCCTACGATCTATCCAACATTTGTTTCTACCAAGTTTTACTTTGGAAAAGGATGATATTTATAGTTTATTGATTCCTTTGTGGTGGTACGAGCTCCGATACTAGCTGTGGCGGAACCGCCCGAATTATTCCAACTTAAGTGCCTAAGTCCCGCCTTAGAGGCTAGACCACACTTAGATAGGAATAACACGTCAGTCCCTCGGATCTAGTCCAACGAGGCCACTAACAGGATCAAGTACCACGTACTCACTCGATGGTGAGGCACAGAGCAAATATAATAAAGCATAAAACCATACATTGAGGAGTATTAAATTTATTACATCATCATCGGAGTTTAGCAAAAGTAGTCATCATTGTTCAGAATGCAGCGGAATGAAACTAGCGATAACTAAATAGAGGGATGGGGAAGCCTATCCCATCACTCCTCATGCTCCTCCTTTGCCGAGGCAGGGTCCCACTCGACTGTCCAACCCAGTGGCAAGGTAGACGGCCAAGTCACTCCAGCAACCATGTCCTCCAGGGAACCTGTAAAAAATTTTGCCACAAGCAAGGCTGAGTATACTAATACTCAGCTAGACTTACCCGGTGTGAGGAGTCTACTCCTCTACCTCTAGACATGCAGCTGTTTGGCTGAGGGGTTTGGTTGCCAAAAGCACTAGCTGAGTCTATAAATCAGGTTTTAGCTTTTTCAAGTTCTAGTGTGACTCTCTTAAGACTAAATGTATACCTATCTAATCATACATGGTATCAAACATTTTAGCAATCAACAACTTTTTCCAAGTCATCACATTTCCACTTGTTACTCAATGTAGCAGCATGGATCAAGCAGTGTCATTAGCTGCGAGAAGCAGACGATTCGAATCGAGTTTTTAAACCTTGCAAGGTAAACGTAAACACACGATGTGGCGGGGCACTCCTTCCCCACACACACCAACCATCCCCATCGATTCCTCGTCAGCAGAGAGGGGCTCACCGCCTTGGCGTACAATGCCTCACTGACCCCGACTGCCGTCGTGCAGTGACCGCACTTGTACCCACCATAACCGGAATGGGAGACCACGTCTCAGGTCACGTGAGGAGGGCAATCTGCTGCTAGGTTCACTCAGGTACTAGGCTTACCGATTTACCATATTTCTCGGCATATGTTTAGTACGTTCAAACGCTTGACTCACGGTACCACACCTTAATCCTTATTCCAATTTCCATCCCATAGACAACCAATCCCCACAGATTGTTGCCCACAGACCAACATCATTATGATAAGAAAGTGGATACAACCAATTCCAGACCTCGCGCGAGTGCTAGAAAAATCACTCGACTTCTACCGAGATCCCTAATTAGTAAAGCAGCTACTCGACCTAGCATACTAGTATCCATCACAAAAGGATTCCTGAGATCATGCAACTAGGGTTTCAAACAACTCCTACACTTAAGTGCACATTCAATCCTACAAGCATTAAGTGTAGTAAAATAGCATAATAAATAGGTTATGCATAAAACCGGGGCTTGCCTTCCAAAGCTGGGGCAGGCAGATCCTCTAGGGCAGGCTCTGATGCTGGATCCGGGGCTACCTCCTGAGCAACTCCTTGCTCCGGCACGAGGATGTACTCTCCGTTAGGTAGGTTGCAATCTATCGAATGCAATGAGTAAGAACATGTATGCTATGATTATGCAGAATTTAGAAATCATCATGTTAAGTGAAGAAAATTAAGTTAATGGATAACTTAGGGTTTCCTTGTTATAAGAGGCTCTTAGGGTTTAAGGCTTATCAATTTAGGTTTGAGGTTCTTGCCTAAGCATAATGGATCAAGACCTGGAATGCCCCTTAAATGCTTTAGTAGATAGTCAAGGGGCTTAGCTGGTTTGGTTAGTGTAACATTAGTCTCCACTATTAATTCCTCTTTCCATTTTCCACTTATGAATTTTTGTGTGGGTTTGAACTACAATAGTGTTTTAACTTTGCCCAAAAATTCTGTAAAAATTACAGTGGGTTACTATTTGTTACGTAGTTTGTCCTATAAATTTGAGGTGGATACTAATTCAGATACTACTTGTGCAAATTAACAAAAACAAGTCTTAAAAGGGCATTTTACACTATAGCTGTGAATTAAGTGAGGTTTCTGTACCAAATTTTATTTTTGCCCAGATTCGTAGGTAATATTAGGCCTCTGTGTTAATAATCACAGAAAAAGGCCAACTGGATATTTAGTTGTGAATTCTTAAAGTTTCATGCCAAAAAGGTACTTATAACTAACTTGTTATTTGAAAAATATCAAACAACAGATTTCATATTTTTCCTATGTTCATACTAACAAAACATTAGTTATCCCAAGGTTTGGGGTGTTTTCTTCTCAGGGTTATTTTTCTAGGGGTTTTCTAAGTTTTCCTTGTTTTCTTAAAATAAAAGGTATTTCATTTCTTCTATACTAAACAAGGGTATAATAAAATTTTCTAGTGAACTATACTGATTATGAAAGCTAACAAAAATGTGGGTGCTCCCTGGTTCTTTATTTGAACTACTTTTTTTATTTTCTTTACTTTAAGCAAAAAGGGATTTAAATGGCAAACTCTACCTTAATGGGGTGTACAGAGGGGTTTATTATTTTTAAACAGGTTAGGAAGTGATTAAGTACTTCTCTAAATTTTCTTAACCCCAGTCTAATAGTGTAGCTATTTTTCCTTATTTCTTTTAGCTTTTGACCAGTTAATTAATTAAATCAAAACTTTGAAATTTTCTCGCAGCACTTGGGGGTTTTACATTTTTCCTCAATAGCTTACATTATTTAGGATCTGGCAAAATTAGTTTGGCTCAATTTGGGTAAACAAAAGTGAAGTTATGAATTTTTCAAGTTCTGTTTGTAGTTAAATCAGAAATAACAAAAGGTTTTCTGGAAATCCACTTCGCACCGAAGACCCTGGGTTCTTTCTAAACTAATCCCTTCAGTTATACCCGTGCGTCACTATTCCTTTGAGTCACTGACAGCGCACAAAACCCCCTGCCCTTTTCTTCTTCTTCCCCGCGGTCCCTCCCCTTATGTAAACAGTAACCGCAGAAAGGAAAAGGACGACGCGGCTTACCGGTGGCGGGAGAGGTCCGGCGAGGGGCGGGGTTGCCTTCGGGAGGTTCTCGCGGTCACAGCGAGGTATGGCTCGACGGCGGGGGTGGTTGGGATCGGCCGGTCCACGTGCGCAGGCGAGTGAACTTGTCGGCGGTGAGTGCTCCGGCCTAACCACGGCGACATAGGTCAATCCAAGGGCACAGCAAGCTTCACGGGGTGTTGATGAGTCGACACGTGCAAGGAATTGAAGAACAACTCACCGTGGAGATCGGTCTACGTTCACCGGCGGTTGGGTGAAGTCCGGCGACTGTGGACTGGCTTCTCCGGCGAGGCAAAGTTTGATTCCTTGCTCGGGGAGCTTCATCGAGGCATGCACGGTCTATTCTGAGGGTCGGACGCGGCTGGGAGAGGCTCTGCTGGCCGGTCTACGGTGGCGGGGGATCGGGTGGCCGCGGGCACACCGTGCGCGGGGAAATGCTGGTGACCTGGTGCTCCGGTGAGGTCGAGCGTGCACGGAGGAGTACGGTCGAAGTCCATGGGGGTTTTATAGGCGCGGGCGTGGGCAGCGGTGCCGGCTTGGCTTTAGCGCGACGTGGGGCACGCGGGGGCACGCGTCGGGCGTGCTCTGACGAGCTCAGAGCGCGTCGAACACGTGTGTGTTTGCTTCTGCCATGGTTCAACGGCCGATTGGAGCACCTTAGCGTGAAGATCTTGGCAACACCACTGTGTACGATCTCTTCCCTGCACCGTATCCTACTTTTTTGATGTGTGCCCCAAGCCAAGATACGATCGGGGTAGGGAGAGATAGGGTGGGAAGTTGCCTCTGTCCTAGCTGTCCAAACCGAGACAAAACTGGTGCCAAGTCGTGTCAAACGACCTAGGGTTGGGTTCAAACTTTTCCAGGGTATTCTAGAGGTATTTTGGCGCCACTTTGTCAATTGGGTCAAATGGTTTTGAAGTTTGAATGAGGGTGAACATGTTTGATCTTTGAAAAAGGGTTGGTTTTGGACTTAGAAAAATTCTGATTTTTCTTTTGTGCTCAACCCTTTTTTGAACCTTTTGGGGTTTTTCTGAAATCTTTTTGGGGTCACTTTCTTACTATTATTTGTAGGGTATTAAGTGTACTACAACTTTTATAATTGACCCTAGTCATGATCATGGGGTTTTCATAGCCTTTTGATCATACTTACCTCTAGTGCTCCACTTGCTCAAAGGGGTTTGAATTAGGGTTTGGGCAATTCTCCCCCTTATATGTGCTTGACAAACCAAGGTATGACTTCTAAGATGGGTTGCACTTACTTAGGATCTTGAGCTCCAAATTTGGTGTGCTTCTCCCAACTTAAGTCACATGTGATGATGGGCTTACTTGTGTAGTCTTTAGTGAAAATCCTAAGTAACACCTGGGGTGTTACACGATCCGACACTATAGTCCTTGGAACACCGTGCAAACTGAGAATACGAGCAATGTATAATGCTGCATAGGTGGCCACTGTGTATTTTGCCCTGACGGGTAGGAAGTGGGCAACTTTTGTGAGTCGATCAATGATAACCCAGATAGAATCATACCCTTTGGCAGTCCTGGGCAGTCCCACAATAAAGTCCATACAAATATCTTCCCATTTCCATGTTGGTATTGGTAAAGATTGTAATGGACCAGCAGCTTTCAGGTGTATGGCCTTGAAGCGTCTACAAGTGTCGCATCTAGCCACATAGCGTGCAATTTCAATTTTCATCTTTGTCCACCAATAATGCTGCTTCAGATCTTGATACATCTTAGTGCTTCCAGGATGAATAGAATAGCGACTAAGATGTGCTTCGTCTAAAATTTGCTGGCGGACTCCTTCATTTTTTGGCACTACTATGCGGTTATTGAACCATACAACACCTTGATCATCTTCTCAGAAGCAATTGGCTTTCCTAGCCCTTATCTTCTCACGTATATGTTTCATACCCTCATCATTTTTCTGTGCGTCAATTATCCTTTATAAGATGACTGACTCCAGCTTCAAGTGATTTGAAGTCCCATGCTGAATCATTCCCAGGTTCAGGTTTTTCATCTCCTGACACAATGTAATGTCAGAAGTCCTCATAGTTAGACAATGGCAGGAAGCCTTGCGACTGAGTGCATCTGCCACTAAATTTGCTTTGCCTGGGTGATAGTGGATCTCCAGCTCATAATCTTTAATAAGATCGAGCCATCTCCTTTGTCTCATATTGAGCTCAGACTGGGTAAAGATGTATTTCAAACTTTTGTGGTCTGTATAAATATGACAGACATTTCCCAGTAGATAATGACGCCAGATCTTCAGGGCATGAACCACTGTAGCTAGCTCCAGATCATGAGTAGGATAATGCTCCTCATGCCGGCGCAACTGCCTTGAAGCATATGCTATTACTCGGCCTTCTTGCATTAATACACAGCCGAGACCACTGCCGGATGCGTCACAATATACAGCAAAGGGCTTATTAATATCCGGTTGAGCCAATACCGGAGCAGTGGTTAATAATATCTTCAATTGCTCAAAAGCTTCATTACACTTTGAAGACCAATTGAATTTAGTATCATTTTTCAATAGACTTGTGACTGGCTTCACAAGTTTAGAAAAATTCGGTATAAATCAGCGGTAATAGCCAGCTAGTCCAAGGAAGCTTCAGACTTGATGAACAGTGGTTGGGGGTTTCCACTCCAAAATATCCTTGACCTTGCTGGGATCTACCGCAATCAGCTTGGCTGATAACACATGTCCCAGAAATTGAATTTCTTCCAGCCAAAACGCGCACTTACTGAACTTGGCATATAATTTGTGTTCTCTTAAGCGCGTCAACACGATCCGTAAGTGTTGGGCATGCTCCTCTTCATTCTTGGAATATATTAAAATATCATCTATGAAGACCACCACAAACTTGTCCAACTCGGGCATAAATATCGAGTTCATCAAATAAGTGAAGTGGGTAGGAGCATTTGTCAGTCCGAAAGACATTACCAGATACTCAAATAACCCATACCGCTTAGTGAATGCGGTCTTTGGTATATCCTCGGGCCGAATACGGATCTGATGATAGCCCGATCTGAGATCAATCTTGGAGAATACCCTTGCCCCAGTCAGTTGATCAAATAAAATGTTAATACATGGAAGAGGGTACTTGTTCTTAATAGTGACCTCATTCAGGGGTCGATAATCCACACACATCTGTAAAGTTTGATCCTTCTTCTTGACGAATATGGCTGGACAACCCCATGGCGACGAGCTTGGCCGGATGAATCCTTTCTCTAGTAGATCTTGTAATTGAATCTTCAATTCTGCCAGCTCATTTGGAGGCATTCGGTACGATCTTCTAGAAATGGGAGTCGTACCGGGCTTTAACTCAATTACAAACTCTACATCCCTTTTAGGTGGCAGTCCAGGCAAATCCTCTGGAAAGACATCTGGGAACTCACATACTACCGGAATATCCTTGATCTATGGTATAATGGCTTCATAAACTCTGCCAGTAGTTTTGGTTGGAATGGGGATAGACAAAAGAATTTCCTCTTGGTTATGACTCAACCTGATGGTTCTCTGATCAGTGTTGAGGGTTGCTTTATGTCGGGCCAACCAATTCATGCCCAAAATCACATCTATGTCTTGGCCTTTCAGAACAATCATATTAGTAGGAAAGTCCCGTCCGGCCAATGTTATGGGCACTTGGAAAGCCACTTCCCTAGTAAAAATTTGTCCCCCAGGTGAATGAATTTTAAGCCCTTCTTTTGATTCATGGTATGAAATGCAATGTTGCTCCATAAATTTCTTGCTGATGAATGTATGTGAAGCACCAGAATCAAAGAGAATAATTGCGGGATGATTGGCCACAAGGAACGTACCCATCATTACCGGTTCACCGTCCGGTGTGGTGGCCACTTGAGTGTATTAAATTCGTCCCGTCTTCTTTGTATTCTTGCCCGCATTTCCCTTAGCTTGAAAAGAATTCCCAGTACTTTGTTTATTGTTTGTGCGATTCTGCTTCGGATAAGGGCAATTCTTAATAAAATGCCCTGATTTTCCGCAATTGAAACAACCTGTTGATGAACTGGGAAGGGCCGGGAAACGAGTACCAGGGGCACCCAGCTGACTTGTTGCATTAGGGGTAGCATTAGGACGGATGAACACTGGTTGTTTAAATGGGAAGGAGGGTGGACGTGCTGAAGAACGACCCTGATTAAAAGGCCTGTCGGCGTTCCGGGACCGGGGGGTCCCCGAGCCGACGAGTGAGTGTGCCGCGTGCCCTAGCCCAGATGGGTCGAGCGCGTGGGCGAGCGCGAAGGGGGGAGAGAGCGAGAGCGAGGTGGCCGGAGCCGGGTCGTGAGGGAGTCGGAGATCCCGCGGCCTTCGTGTTCGTCCCGCGCCCAGGTCGGGTGCGCTTGCAGTAGGGGGTTACAAGCGTCCGCGCGGGTGAGGGGAGCGAGCGGCCCCGAGAGAGCGCCTGCCCCTGCCCCTCGTTCCCGCGAGGCCAACCTTCTCTAAGAAGGCCCTGGTCCTTCCTTTTATAGGCGTAAGGAGAGGATCCAGGTGTACAGATGGGGGTGTAGCAAGGTGCTACGTGTCTAGCGGGGGAGAGCTAGTGCCCTAAGTACATGCCAAGGTGGCAGCCGGAGAGATCTTGGCACCCGGTTAGTGTGGCGTCGTGGCTGTCGGAGAAGCAATGGAGCTTGGCGGAGGGACAGCTGTCGGAGTGGTTGGGCCCTTGCTGACGTCCCCCTACTTTCGTAAGAGAGCTGAGAGCCGCCGTCGTCATGGGTCCAGCGGGGTGCCATCATTGCCTATCTGGCGGAGCTAGCCAGATGGGACGTCGGTCCTGTTCCCTGCGGCCCGAGTCGGCTCGGGGTAGGGTGATGATGGCGCTTCCTGTTGACGTGGCGGACTCGTGCCCTAGGTCGGGCGACGTGGAGGCTCCTCCGAAGCCGAGGTCGAGTCTGTCCTGCATGGCCGAGGCCGAGCCCGAGCTCCTGGGTCGGGCGAGGCGGAGGTCGTTCGGCAGAGGCCAGGGCGGAGTCCGAGCCCTGGGTCGGGCGAGGCGGAGTTCGTCGTCTTTCGGGGCCTTAGCCCGAGTCCGAGCCCTGGGTCGGGCGGAGCGGAGTTCGCCGTCTTCCGGGGCCTTAGCCCGAGTCCGAGCCCTGGGTCGGGCGGAGCGGAGTTCGCCGTCTTCCGGGGCCTTAGCCCGAGTCCGAGCCCTGGGTCGGGCGGAGCGGAGTTCGCCGTCTTCCGGGGCCTCAGCCCGAGTCCGAGCCCTGGGTCGGGCGGAGCGGAGTTCGCCGTCTTCCGAGGCCTCAGCCCGAGTCCGAGCCCTGGGTCGGGCGGAGCGGAGTTCGCCGTCTTCCGGGGCCTCAGCCCGAGTCCGAGCCCTGGGTCGGGCGGAGCTTCCTATGGCGCTTTTGGCCAAGCCTGGCCGCCCGGCAGTCCCACTCTTTGCGTTAAATGCCCCAGTGACTTGGTCGGTCGGCGCGGTGATTTAGTCAGGGTTGCTTCTCAACGAAGGCAAGGCCTCGGGCGAGCCGGAGATGCGTCTGCCGTAAAAAGGGGGCCTCGGGCGAGACGGAAACACCTCAGGGTCGGCTGCCCTTGCCCGAGGCTAGGCTCGAGCGTGGCGTGATCGAGTCGCTCGTATGGACTGATCCCTGACTTAATCAAACCCATCAGGCCTCTGCAGCTTTATGCTGATGGGGGTTACCAGCTGAGAATTAGGCGTCTTGAGGGTACCCCTAATTATGGTCCCCGACAGTAGCCCCCGAGCCTCGAAGGGAGTGTTAACACTCGCTTGGAGGCTTTCGTCGCACTTTTTTGCAAGGGGACCAGCCTTTCTCGGTTGCTCTTTGTTCCGGTGGGTGCGCGCGAGCGCACCCGCCGGGTGTAGCCCCCGAGGCCTCGGAGGAGTGGTTTCACTCCTTCGAGGTCTTAATGCCTTGCGTAATGCTTCGGCCGGTCTGGCGGTTCCCTCATGCGAACAGGCCGTAGCCCGGGTGCACTGTCGGGGCCCAAGTTCTCGGGCTGGTATGTTGACGCTGTCAACGGTTCAGCCGGAGCCGGGTTTGCGAGAGCAGCCCCCGAGCCTCCGCACGGAGCGAGAGGACGATCAGGGACAGACTCGGCTTTTTTACATACGCCCCTACGTCGCCTTTCCGCAAGGAGGAGGGGGGGAGAGCGCCATGTTACCCTCGATGGGCACCGAACATGGTGTCTCCGGTGAGCTGCAATCGGGTAATCTGAGTGGACGTCCGTGCCCCGTTCGTTGGGGGTCGGCTAGGGGCCCGGAGGCACGCCCAAAAGTACCTGCGGGTGATCTGCCGGACCCGGTCCCCTGGCGACGGGGTCCGGGGGCTCGTTGCCTCCCTCCGATGGGATTCCGTTACAGAGTCGTTCCCGCTGGTCTCGGAAATGTCCTAGGGTACCTCGGGAGCGCAGCCCGAGCCTTGGTTATGTATCGAACGTACCCCTGGTCATCCCTCGCTCGGTGTCTGAGGCGACTGTGAACCCTTCGGGGGGCCAGCCTTCGAACCCCTGATCAGTAAGGGGCGCGGAGCCCGAGTAGCCTGAGGCGGTCGTGGGACCTTTCGGGGGCCGACCTTCGAACCCCTGACCAGTAGTGGGTGTCGGGCCCACGCGATCTGAGGCGGCTGTTGAACCCCTCGGGGGGCCAGCCTTCGAACCCCTGATCAGTAAGGAGGCTCGGAGCCTAGTTCCTTCACGGGGAAGGATCCCTTTGGGGGTATCCCCTTTCCCGGTCCCTGTTGCAAGAGATAGAGAAAGAAGGAAAAGGGAAAAAAGGATACGAAATTGAACGACGTGGCGTACCTTTTTTGGTGTGGCCGTTTTGGCGAAGGCTAAACGTCGCTAGCTGCTTCCGCCAGAAGCGTTGCCCGTCGAGTCGCGGAGTTAATGCGCCGGGGCGAGCGGTCGGCGAGGCTGCCGTTGCGTGTGCGAGCCGTTCGAGGAACGGGTCACGGGCGTGCCGTCTTCACACCGTGAGAGAGGGGGTTCTCTTGCTGCCTCCGGATGGGACGTGAGTTTGGCTGATGGCGTGACCGCTGCTCTTGCGCGCCTGCCACTGTCATTACTGCCGGCCCACTTTTGACTGCGTTTGACCGCTGCGCCCGGCTGGCACTGCTGGGCCGCGCGCTGGGCCGCCTCGGGTCGCGGTATTGGTTCCGCAACCGAGGAGGTGCGGTGGTGGTGCAAGTGGCATAGTGGCTTACATGCAGCATCCGGCGCGCCGGTTGCGCGACGCGTGGGCTTGAGCCTCCGTGCTGGCCTGTCAGGAGTCGGAGAGGCGCGTCCACTTGGCGCGGTCGCATGCCGCCCGCATGGCTGCCCACCCCTTTCGCCCGTTGGTCTGGGCAAAAGTGGAGAGTCACTTGTAACCGCTGGGTGGTTGCGCGCGCCGCGCGCGGCGGTTCGGCTTCCTCTGCTCGGAGCCGGTCTGCATGACAGGCGGGTCCCAGCCCCCGCGCCGCAGGGGAGGACTTTGGAGGCGTGTTGGAGAAGACTTAGCCCGTGACGGTTGGGGGCGCAAGCAGGGAGAGTTGCCTTTAAAAGGAGGGCGACCCCTTTCGTAAGGCGACCATGTCTTCTTCTTCCCTTATGCATCGTGTCTTTCCGCCTTTCAAGCCCCCGGATGGGGGAAACCGCCGTCTCCGTGCCTCATCGTCGGAGGACACTACTCCGTGGGAGTGGGTACCTTTCAGCCATCGTTCGGCTTCAAGGATTTTCATCATGCAGCCCGGCTGCACCCCTCCACCGGCGGTCACCCAAGAGGGTGACCTTCGGCTTGATGGTGGGGTAAAGCGAGCCGGGCTGCGGCCTCTGCCCCTCCCTTAGCCTCAAGGATTTTCATCACCAGGGCTGAGGAGGGGAGTGTGCCGAGTTGGGGTCGGCCCCTGCGCGGGCGGTGGCCCGCTCCTTCCCTCAGTGATCGGGGGGAAGGGCGGGAGTCGTCCGTGGCGCCAACAGCTGCACCGTGCCCGGCTCTCTAAGCCGAGCAGTCTCGGAACCGCTCCCGGTGCCGCCTCCCGCCACGACAGCTGGAAGAGGTTCTTCCGCCGGCGCGGCAGCCAAGGTTGGCCATGGACCGACCTCCAACTCTACGGCCTTCTGCCCGTCCTTGCCTCTCGAGTTTGGGCAAGGGCGGGTGCCTCCTAGCAGCAGCGTCCGCCCTGAGGCCATCATTGCTGCTGTTCGGCCCCCCGGGGCAGGAGTCTTTATCGTCACCGCTGTCGGGGCGGTCGGTGACATGCCGTTCGTCGGTCTTCTGTTGCCCCGCAGGCCCACCCCTATCGAGTGGGGTTGTTCGTACCTGCGGAGGGGGAACCAGAGTTCCGTTTGTAGTGGCACTTCGAGTGCCGGGTTTTTTGTTCATTTTGGCTTTCGGGGCCTGAACATGTATGTAATTACGGCTCGGAGCCGTGTTTTTTCCTCATTTCCGAGCACTAAGACTCATCTGCTGATTGTCTGAACCGCTTCACCAAGCATGAGTCGCCCCGTGTCAAGGTGACGAGTGAGGTATCCGTATCCCGGAGGCGTAGGAGTCCCTCGGCTCGGTCGGCCCTGTTGTCCGAGGCTCCTCTAGCTTAGTTAAAGAGACCCCTCGGCCGCTCTTCGACGAGCCGAGGCCAGGGGTAGCGATATCAGTATGAGAAGAGGCGAAGTTGGTTCGGAAATGAAACCTGGTTGGCTGGAGCCTAGCCGAGTTGTCCGTTGGCAGGATCGACGCCGGAGTCGGTCAGCCGAGGCTTTGGACCGGGCTCGTGCCCTCGGAAGGTGGTTGGCCGAGGCCCCAGAGGTGGCTGGCCGAGCCGCCTGCTCGGGCCGGATTCCCGGAGAAGTCCCTGACAACGATCGCCCGGGCGCGGTGATGACGCCGTCCTTCGGAGCGGAGGCCCTCGGACCATGTCGCCGTCCGAGGCTAGGTCGGGCCTTGCCGAAGGTGCCGTTGATGCCGAGGGTGTCGCTGCCCCCTTCCCGAGTCGGGACCCAAGCCTGCAGGATCAGCTTGTCTTGTAGTGTGTGCTTTGTGCGGCCGTCGAGGCCAGAACACACACCCTTGCTGTGTTGTAAAGCTGCGTCTCTTTTCCTCTTGTTTCGAGCATCTGGACTTTTTGTCAGTAACAGGGATGTTAGTGCGAGCGAAAGTTGCTTCTCGCGGAAGGTGAGGAGTGAGGTATCCGTATCCTGGAGGCGTAGGAGTCCCTCGGCTCGGTCGGCCTTGCCGCTTACGCGCACTTTTACTCGTCCATGGGGCCCTATCACCGACTTGGTCGAGGAAACTCGAAGAATCGCTTCGACAGAAGGGCTTCCGAACGTAGAGACTTGTTCGATCCGCGGAGTCACCTTATCCGAACGCGAGTTACTTATCGCAGAAGGTGATGAGTGAGGTATCCGTATCCCGGAGGCATAGGAGTCCCTCGGCTCGGTCAGCCTTGACTGCTTACGTGTACCCCGTCGTTTCCAGGACCCACTTTTCGAAGTAGTTAAAAAGCACGGAAGATATTCTGGTAAAAGAGATTTTCTGTTTGAGGGAAATTTTGACACAGAGGGGGTTTCCCCCCTTTTAGCCCCCGAGGGAGGGTCGGGCTTTGCCGAGGCGAGGCCGACCCTTCCTTGTTGACTAAACTTTGTGTGGGTGTGAGGTATATGAACAACTTGGAAACATCTTAAGGGTAGAAGCGACGTAGCTGTTGGATGTTCCAAGCGTTGCCGTAGACCTCGCCCTGACTGTTGGCCAGCTTGTACGTTCCGGGCTTCAGAACTTTGGCGATGACGAACGGCCCCTCCCAGGGGGGCGTGAGCTTGTGCCTCCCTCGGGCGTCTTGCCGCAGCCGAAGCACCAGGTCGCCCACCTGAAGGTCTCGGGGTCGGACCCCTCGGGCGCGGTAGCGTCGCAGGGACTGCTGGTACCGCGCCGAGTGTAGTAAGGCCCTGTCCCGAGCCTCGTCCAGCTGGTCCAGCGAGTCTTCTCGGCTAGCTTGGTTGCTTTCTTCGTTGTAGGCCCTCGTCCTCGGGGAGCCGTATTCCAGGTTAGTGGGCAAAACGGCCTCTGCCCCGTAGACCAGGAAGAACGGCGTGAAACCCGTGGCTCGGCTCGGCGTCGTCCTCAGGCTCCAGACCACCGAGGGGAGTTCCTTCATCCATCGCTTGCCGAACTTGCTGAGATCATTGTAAATCCGAGGCTTGAGCCCTTGTAGAATCATGCCATTGGCACGTTCTACTTGCCCGTTCGACATGGGATGAGCTACGGCGGCCCAGTCTACCCGGATGTTGTGATCCTCGCAAAAATCCAAGAATTTTTTGCCGGTGAACTGGGTGCCGTTGTCGGTGATGATGGAGTTCGGGACCCCGAAGCGATGGATGATGTTGGTGAAGAACGTCACCGCCTGCTCGGATCTGATGCTGTTCAGGGGTCGGACCTCGATCCACTTGGAGAATTTGTCGACGGCGACCAGCAGGTGCGTGTAGCCCCCGGGCGCCTTCTGCAGAGGGCCGACGAGGTCCAGACCCCACACAGCGAAGGGCCAGGTGATGGGTATCGTTTGCAGAGCCCAAGCGGGCAGGTGGGTCTGCTTCGCATAGAATTGGCACCCTTCGCAGGCGCGGACAATTCTAGTGGCGTCAGCCACCGCCGTCGGCCAATAGAAGCCTTGGCGGAAGGCGTTCCCGACGAGGGTTCGAGGTGCTGCATGATGGCCGCAAGCCCCCGAGTGTATTTCCTGTAGGAGTTCGTGACCCTCGGCGATGGAGATGCATCGCTGGAGGATGCCCGAGGGGCTACGGTGGTAGAGCTCCTTCTCATCGCCCAGCAAGACGAACGACTTGGCGCGTCGCGCTACCCGCCGAGCCTCGGCTCGGTCGAGGGGCAGTTCTCCTTGGCGGAGATATTGCAGGTACGGGGTCTGCCAATCTTGCTCTGGCATGACCCCGCTCTGCTCCTCCTCGATGCGTAGTGCTTCGCCCTCGGGGGCCGAGGGTTCCTCGGGCTGAACCGAGGATGGCTCGGGCTGGGCCGAGGCTGCCTCGGACGGGGCCGAGGGCACCTCGGGCTCGGGCGTGTCGCCGATCTTGACGGAGGGTTGGTGCAGATCCCGGGAGAAGACGTCCGGGGGAACCGTCGTTCGCCCCGAGGCTATCTTCGCCAGCTCGTCCGCAGTCTCGTTGTAGTGCCGGGCGATGTGGTTAAGCTCGAGCCCGTAGAACTTGTCTTCCAGGCGTCGAACCTCATCACAGTAGGCCTCCATCTTCGGGTCGCGGCAGTGGGAGTTCTTCATGACTTGGTCGATGACGAGCTGCGAGTCGCCGCGTGCATCGAGGCGTCGGACCCCTAGCTCGATGGCGATTCGCAATCCGTTGATCAGAGCCTCGTACTCAGCCACATTGTTGGACGCCGGGAAATGGAGGCGGAGCACGTAGCGTAGGTGTTTCCCGAGGGGCGAGACGAAGAGCAGGCCCGCGCCGGCTCCCGTCTTCATCAGCGACCCGTCGAAAAACATGGTCCAGAGCTCCGGTTGGATCGGAGCCGTCGGCAACTGGGTGTCGACCCATTCAGCTACGAAGTCCGCCAGTACCTGGGACTTGATGGCCTTCCGAGGGGCGAACGAGATTGTCTCGCCCATGATTTCCACCGCCCACTTTGCGATCCGTCCCGAGGCTTCTCGACACTGGATGATCTCCCCCAGGGGGAAGGATGACACCACAGTCACCGGATGAGACTCGAAGTAATGTCGTAGCTTTCGCCTCGTCAGGATCACTGCATACAGCAGCTTCTGGACTTGTGGGTAGCGGATCTTGGTCTCGGACAGCACCTCGCTGACGAAGTAAACTGGCCTCTGAATGGGCAAGGCATGCCCCTCTTCCCGCCTTTCGACCACGATCGCAGCGCTGACCACCTGAGTGGTAGCGGCGACGTAGACCAGGAGGGCTTCTCCATCAGCTGGGGGTACCAAGACGGGCGCCTGGGTGAGGAGCGCCTTCAGGTTCCCGAGAGCTTCCTCGGCCTCGGGAGTCCAGGTGAAGCACTCGGCCTTCCTTAAGAGACGGTACAGGGGCAGGCCTCTTTCGCCGAGGCGCGAGATGAAACGGCTCAAGGCCGCGAGACATCCCATGACCCTCTGTACGCCTTTTAAGTCCTTGATGGGCCCCATGTTTGTGATGGCTGCGATCTTCTCCGGGTTGGCTTCGATGCCCCGCTCGGAGACGATGAATCCCAAAAGCATGCCTCGGGGCACCCCGAAGACGCACTTCTCGGGATTGAGCTTGACGCCCTTCGCCTTGAGACACCGGAATGTCAGTTCGAGGTCGGAGAGAAGGTCGGAGGCTTTCCTCGTCTTGACTACGATGTCATCGACGTAGGCCTCGACCGTGCGACCGATGTGTTCGCCGAACACATGGTTCATGCATCGCTGGTACGTCGCACCCGCGTTCCTCAAACCGAACGGCATGGTGACATAACAGTACATGCCGAAGGGCGTGATGAAAGAAGTCGCGAGCTGGTCGGACTCTTTCATCTTGATTTGATGATACCCTGAGTAGGCATCGAGGAAAGACAGGGTTTCGCACCCTGCAGTGGAGTCCACGATTTGATCGATGCGAGGTAGAGGGTAGGGGACCTTCGGACATGCTTTGTTGAGACCAGTGTAGTCTACACACATCCGCCATTTCCCCCCTTTCTTCCTCACAAGTACAGGGTTGGCAAGCCATTCGGGATGGAATACCTCTTTGATGAACCCTGCTGCCATCAGCTTGTGGATCTCCTCGCCTATCACCCTGCGCCTTTCCTCGTCGAATCGGCGCAGAGGCTGTTTGACCGGTCGGGCCCCGGCCCGAATATCCAGCGAGTGCTCGGCGACATCCCTCGGTATGCCGGGCATGTCCGAGGGACTCCACGCAAAGACATCGGCGTTTGCGCGGAGAAAGTCGACGAGCACTGCTTCCTATTTGGGGTCGAGCCCGGAACCGATCCGGATCTGCTTGGAGGTGTCTCCACTGGGGTCGAGAGGGACGGCCTTAACCGTCTCCGTTGGCTCGAAGTTGCCGGCATGTCGCTTCACGTCTGGCACCTCCCGGGAGAGGTTTTCCAGGTCGGCGATGAGGGCCTCGGCGTACTCCACGCACTCCACATCGCATTCGAACGCGTGTTTGTACGTGGGGCCGACGGTGATGACCCCGTTGGGGCCCGGCATCTTGAGCTTCAGGTAGGTGTAGTTGGGGATGGCCATGAACTTCGCGTAGCATGGCCTTCCCAACACTGCGTGGTAGGTTCCTCGGAACCCGACCACCTCGAACGTCAAAGTCTCCCTTCGGAAGTTGGAGGGTGTTCCAAAGCAGACAGGAAGGTCGAGCTGTCCGAGGGGCTGGACGCGCTTCCCAGGGATGATCCCGTGGAAGGGCGCAGCGCCTGCTCGGACGGACGACAGATCGACGCGCAGGAGCCTGAGGGTCTCGGCGTAGATGATATTGAGGCAGCTGCCCCCATCCATCAGGACCTTGGTGAGCCTGACGTCGCCGATGATGGGATCGACGACGAGCGGGTACTTCCCCGGGCTCGGCACGTGGTCGGGGTGGTCATCCTGGTCGAAAGTGATGGGCTTGTCGGACCAGTCTAGGTAGACTGGCGCCGCCACCTTCACCGAGCAGACCTCCCGGCGCTCTTGCTTACGATGCCGAGCCGAGGCATTCGCCGCATGCCCTCCATAGATCATGAAGCAGTCGCGGACCTCGGGGAACTCTCCTGCTTGGTGATCTTCCTTTTTGTCGTCGTCGCGGGCCGTGCCACCCTCTGTGGGTGGCCCGGCCCGGTGGAAGTGGCGCCGAAGCATGACGCACTCCTCGAGGGTGTGCTTGACGGGCCCCTGATGGTAGGGGCACGTCTCCTTGAGTGCCTTGTCGAAGAGGTTGGCGCCTCCGGGGGGCTTCCGAGGGTTCTTGTATTCGGCAGCGGCGACAAGGTCGGTGCTGGCGGCATCGCGTTTCGCTTGCGACTTCCTCCTGCCTCTCTTCTTGGCACCGAGCGGAGTAGACGCCTCGGGAGCATCTTCCGACGGGCGGCCCTGGGGCTGCTTGTCCTTTCGGAAGATGGCCTCGACCGCCTCCTGACCAGAGGCGAACTTGGTGGCGATGTCCATCAGCTCGCTCGCCCTGGTGGGGGTCTTGCGACCCAACTTGCTCACTAGGTCACGGCAGGTGGTGCCGGCGAGGAATGCGACGATGACATCGGAGTCGGTGATGTTAGGCAGCTCGGTGCGCTGCTTCGAGAATCGCCGGATGTAGTCCCGAAGGGACTCTCCCGGCTGTTGCCGGCAGCTTCGGAGGTCCCAGGAATTCCCGGGGCGCACGTACGTGCCCTGGAAGTTGCCGGCGAAGGCTTGGACCAGATCCTCCCAGTTAGAAATCTGCCCCGGAGGCAGGTGCTCCAACCAAGCGCGAGCAGTGTCGGAGAGGAACAGGGGGAGGTTGCGGATGATGAGGTTGTCGTCGTCTGTCCCACCTAGTTGACAGGCCAGGCGGTAGTCCGCGAGCCACAATTCCGGTCTCGTTTCCCCCGAGTACTTGGTAATGGTAGTCGGGGGTCGAAATCGGGGCGGAAACGGCGCCCGCCGAATGGCCCGGCTGAAGACCTGCGGACCGGGTGGTTCGGGCGAGGGACTCCGATCCTCCCCGCTGTCGTAGCGTCCCCCACGCCTGGGGTGATAACCTCAGCGCACCCTTTCGTCGAGGCGGGCCCGACGGTCGCGATGAGGGTGCTCGTCGCCGAGGTGGCCTGGGGCCGCTGGCGCGGTGTTGCGCGTACGCCCGGTATAGACCGAGGCTTCCCGCACGAGTCGGGAAGTCGCGGCGCGAGGTTCCGAGGGGTACCCCTGCCTTCGGGAGGCAGAGCTCTCGGCCCGCCGGGCCGCGGCGCCTTCCAGGAGATGCTTGAGCTCTCCCTGGATTCGCCGACCCTCGGTGGTTGATGACTCCGGCATCACGCGGAGGAGCATCACTGCGGCGGCCAGGTCCTGACCGGTCCCGCCGGATGCGGGTGGCGGTCTGTCCCTGGCATCGTTAGCGATGCGGTGCTGGAGACCTTGGGGCAGGTGACGTATTTCTCCGGCCGGGGGCTGGCCCGCCCATACCTGCCCGACGTCCCGGCGGATTGCCTCGAGCGCTCCTGCTCCCTCATCGAGCCCGGCCCGCGCCCCGCGGACTTGCTCGAGCTGTGGGTCGTGACCCCCCGCCGGAACGGGGACCACAGCTAGCTCCCGCGGGATGTCGGCGCGAGGCGCTGGCCTAGGGGGATCACCATCCTCCGGCATGCCGAGACAGCTGCCTCCGGAGGGATCCCCTAGCTCGACGTGGAAACATTCGCGGCTCGGGCCGCAGTCCTTGTCGTCAAGGCTGCGGCTGCCGTCGGAACAGTCGGAGAGGCAGTAGTTGCATGCGGTCATGAAATCCCGCATGGCACTGGGGTTGCCAGATCCAGAGAAATCCCAGCAGATGCTGGGATCGTCATCTTCCTCGGACCCAGAGGGCCCGTAGGTCGAGACGTCCGTCAATCGGTCCCAAGGCGACCGCACACGAAACCCCAGAGAGGTTGCACTCGCCTCAATGTGAGCGCCCGCCAAAGCGAGGCCGCTAGGCGGGTTGAGGCTGAGTCGAAATGACAAAGGATGGGAATCAGCCGGTACCTTTTGGTCGACGAGGATCGACGAAGTCGCATCGGGGCTGATCGTGCTGTCGTCCTGGGTGCGAGGGCGACGTCCTGCAGGCCCTCCGTGAGCGCGCTGGCGTCGTCCACTTGCTCGGGGTCGGCGTGTCGCGGGGGGACGGCGCTCGCCTTCACCTCAGGCGCGTGGGTGATGCCCGACGCGTCCTCCGTTGGGGCGCTAGGGATGTCGATTTGCTCGACAGCCGACTGAGCGCGACCTCCCGCTTGGCCCCGGTTGCCCCGCCTCCTCCTTCGATGGCGAGGGAGAGGATGGGGCGAGCTCGAAAGTTGTCCTTCCCCCACGCGGGAAAGACGTCGTTGATTCCGCCGCCGGCGGGCGGGCTGTCCGCCAGCACTGTCGCTGTCGCGCGGCGGTGGAAGGAGTATCATGTCGTAGCTGCCGTCGAAAGACATGAACTCGAGGCTCCCGAAACGGAGCACCATCCCGGGTTGAAGGGGTCGTTGGAGACTGCCCATCTGGAGCTTGACGGGAAACTACTCGTCAACACGCAGCAGGCCCCTACCTGGCGCGCCAACTGTCGGCGTTCCAGGACCGGGGGGTCCCCGAGCCGACGAGTGAGTGTGCCGCGTGCCCCAGCCCAGATGGGTCGAGCGCGTGGGCGAGCGCGAAGGGGGGAGAGAGCGAGAGCGAGGTGGCCGGAGCCGGGTCGTGAGGGAGTCGGAGATCCCGCGGCCTTCGTGTTCGTCCCGCGCCCAGGTCGGGTGCGCTTGCAGTAGGGGGTTACAAGCGTCCGCGCGGGTGAGGGGAGCGAGCGGCCCCGAGAGAGCGCCTGCCCCTGCCCCTCGTTCCCGCGAGGCCAACCTTCTCTAAGAAGGCCCTGGTCCTTCCTTTTATAGGCGTAAGGAGAGGATCCAGGTGTACAGATGGGGGTGTAGCAAGGTGCTACGTGTCTAGCGGGGGAGAGCTAGTGCCCTAAGTACATGCCAAGGTGGCAGTCGGAGAGATCTTGGCACCCGGTTAGTGTGGCGTCGTGGCTGTCAGAGAAGCAATGGAGCTTGGCGGAGGGACAGCTGTCGGAGTGGTTGGGCCCTTGCTGACGTCCCCCTGCTTTCGTAAGAGAGCTGAGAGCCGCCGTCGTCATGGGTCCAGCGGGGTGCCATCATTGCCTATCTGGCGGAGCTAGCCAGATGGGACGTCGGTCCTGTTCTCTGCGGCCCGAGTCGGCTCGGGGTAGGGTGATGATGGCGCTTCCTGTTGACGTGGCGGACTCGTGCCCTAGGTCGGGCGACGTGGAGGCTCCTCCGAAGCCGAGGTCGAGTCTATCCTGCATGGCCGAGGCCGAGCCCGAGCTCCTGGGTCGGGCGAGGCGGAGGTCGTTCGGCAGAGGCCAGGGCGGAGTCCGAGCCCTGGGTCGGGCGAGGCGGAGTTCGTCGTCTTTCGGGGCCTTAGCCCGAGTCTGAGCCCTGGGTCGGGCGGAGCGGAGTTCGCCGTCTTCCGGGGCCTTAGCCCGAGTCCGAGCCCTGGGTCGGGCGGAGCGGAGTTCGCCGTCTTCCGGGGCCTTAGCCCGAGTCCGAGCCCTGGGTCGGGCGGAGCGGAGTTCGCCGTCTTCCGGGGCCTTAGCCCGAGTCCGAGCCCTGGGTCGGGCGGAGCGAAGTTCGCCGTCTTCCGGGGCCTCAGCCCGAGTCCGAGCCCTGGGTCGGGCGGAGCGGAGTTCGCCGTCTTCCGGGGCCTCAGCCCGAGTCCGAGCCCTGGGTCGGGCGGAGCGGAGTTCGCCGTCTTCCGGGGCCTCAGCCCGAGTCCGAGCCCTGGGTCGGGCGGAGCTTCCTATGGCGCTTTTGGCCAAGCCTGGCCGCCCGGCAGTCCCACTCTTTGCGTTAAATGCCCCAGTGACTTGGTCGGTCGGCGCGGTGATTTAGTCAGGGTTGCTTCTCAACGAAGGCAAGGCCTCGGGCGAGCCGGAGATGCGTCTGCCGTAAAAAGGGGGCCTCGGGCGAGACGGAAACACCTTAGGGTCGGCTGCCCTTGCCCGAGGCTAGGCTCGGGCGTGGCGTGATCGAGTCGCTCGTATGGACTGATCCCTGACTTAATCAAACCCATCAGGCCTCTGCAGCTTTATGCTGATGGGGGTTACCAGCTGAGAATTAGGCGTCTTGAGGGTACCCCTAATTATGGTCCCCGACAAGGCCGGATAACTAACCATTGCCTTTTCTCGGGGCCCTGATTAGGCCTGTTACCTCCACTCCCCTTGATCTTTCCAGAACTTGTATATTTAGATTCAACTGCCAGCGCTATGCGGACAGCCCTTCCGTATGTGAGGTCGATGCAGGTAGCCATTTTCCTTTGCATCCAATCATTTAAACCCCTCATGAAACAGTTCTTCTTCCTTGTGTCGGTGTTGACTTGATCAATCGCATACTGCGATAAGTGATTAAACTTATTGAGATACTGGTGACCGTATCTCCGCCTTGCTTTAACTTCATGAATTCTTCCTGTTTCATGTGGAGTACTCCTTCAGGTATGTAATTCTCTCTGAAGGCTAGCTTAAATTCATCCCACGTAATCTGATGATTGGCCGGCTGAACGGCCACAAAGTTTCCCCACCAGGTGCTGGCAGGGCCACGCAATTGTTGAGCTGTGAACAGGGGCTTCTGAGTTTCAGAACACCGAAGAAGTCCAAATTTCTGCTCAATGACGTGGATCCATTTGTCCGCTTCTAAAGGGTCTTCTGCCTTGACGAACAACGGTGGGCGCGTTTTAGAGAAGTCCAAGTAAGATGTCTCACGGGGCCCTTGCGGATAGCCCCGCCTGCCTTGTTGTTGAAGCTGCTGACCTGCCATCTCTCGCAGGAAGCGGGTATTATCTGCTGTAGCATTCACCAAGGCGGCGATAGCCTCGGCAAGTGTGGGAGGGACTGGAGGTGGGTTTGGTGTTGCCTCCTTCCCATGAGAGGTATTAGCCCCATCCTGAGCACGAGTCCGGGAAGGCATCTATGGCAACAAACATTTGAAAACAATATGATATGCCAAAGAAAACCATCCATTTTACATTACTAAAAAGAGTAATGTTACAGACTCGAATTTTTACAACAGGATTACAGTACCCATTATACAATAACACTACTATTTCTACAACTATACTATTCCTACTTCCTATCACTCTTAGTAGCCTCACTGTTGGGCGTAGGAGACCACTCATCGACCAACTTCATGGAGGGAGGGGGCCTGAAAAGGTCCAATTCACCACCAAAAGCTTCTCCTGCTACATGAGAAGGTCCGGCTTCTATCCCGACAGAATCCACAGGTGCATTGGGGTGAAATTGTGAATACAGTACATGAACTTCTTCATGTAGAGTATTGCAATAAGCCTGCAGGTTATCAATAGCTGAGCTCAGTTCTTCGACTCGAGCTCGAGCTTTTGCCTCCTTAGCCCAGGTAATCGAACGAGACTGAACCGCCCAGTCGAGTGCTAAATCTCGATCTGTGAGCTGATCCTGCAGGCGGCGGATGTCGCTTCTTAATTCATTGATTCAGTCGCCATCCGCAACCCAAATGTCAGTCCTGTGTCGGAGTTCTGTTTGAAGCTGATTCACTTGCGCTTCAAGATCCTCGATCGGATCATTACTCCCACTACTGCTATCCTCGTGTCTTGGGGCAAGTTGATGATGTGGCACACCAATTGGGCCAGTATGCTTGCGCGCGGTTTTCCTCGTGCGCGGTGGCATTTTTCTAAGGGGGAAATTTAACATAGTTCTTAGCATGATGCATGTATAATTATAGAACCAACCTTAGTTGATTCAACCTTCTATACATTGCACTCCTCCTACCTGGTCTTTCATATAACTCTTCAAAAATAGTAGATAAGAAGGGAAGAAATTTTCTAGATGAGTCTTTAGAAAATTCTTTTGAAGATGTCTCATAATATCTGCAAAGAAGGGCTTCGCTCCGATACCAGCTGTGAGGGAACCTCCCAAGTCATTAGGTCCACCTACAGTTGTCCTTGTCCAACAGACATCAGACAGCCCTGCAGATGCCTCTGAATCACTTGACAAGTTCGGTATCTACTTTTCTTACCTTTCCCAAGAGCGTTTCACCCGTCACGCAGACATTACAGATCATCGGAGATGCAGAAGCGTTTACAAAAATTTACATTTATTTGAAAGTAAGACAAAGTTATATATTACAGACCAGAATATAACTATGAGTGCAGAGTAATATTATTACACACCAAGGCAGGCAAAAACCCCTCCCGATAAGTCTTTAAACAAAAGTTCTTATGGAGGAACTCTTCCTCCCGCAGCTTTACTCTTGCTTTTCTTCTTTTGGAACCACCTTGGAACAGAAACAACAAAAGTTTGTTGCTTCCTCACCTAAAAACAATAGGGAATAAAACCCTGAGTACGGAATTACTTAGCAAGACTTACCCGACTAAAGAAAAGACTCTCAAGCGTATGTGGGTTATAAGGGAGTCAAGGTAAGGTTTCTCAATGATCAAAAACTCTGCTTTGCAGAAATGCTTAGTAAAAGTGGATCCTTAAAAATCCAGTTTTATTGTTAGGTAAGGTTACCTGCATCTAGAGTTCTTTCTACCCTAGTTCAAACACTTGACCTGCACTAGCCAATTTTTTTAACAAGCCCTTTTATCTTTACTGGAATTCTACGTATAGGCCAGTGACCAAGTCTTCATAACCGCGAAGGTACGGCGATCCAAATCGATTATACTCAGCTGAGGATCTCCGATCACACGACATATGTAGCACTTAACCCTTGCATATGTCAACCCGCCACCTGGGTTCTTAAGACCAGATCAGGTTCACGTCAACCGAGAGCACAGATACACCACCGTCCAGCCTCTTGCCACGGAGGGTACACGCTACTCTCGCCACCGCTCCACGCCCATTGTGTGTTATCTTATTCTGGCCTTAGTCTCCCCGAGGCAAGGCTTACCCATGACAAGGCATGTGACCAGTTAAAGGGTTCTCGGTCAACAAGCCTACATCGACATGGTCCTTAATCGACTAAGACGGAGACACTACACCGAGACTCTCTTCTCGTGCAAGTCACCCGCCCGGTCTTAGCTTAATCATTTCAAACCCAAAGCTTGGTACCTGGCAGAGGTACATCTTTTCCGATGTTGAACCCATCACGACCATGATGGATCCACCATCAAGTTTTGTTTTCAAAAACATCCCAACCACTTTTGCCATATCATCTTTGGTAAAAACAAAACATTTTATTTTTCTAAAGCAAGGATAAGCATCAAAAATCTTTTTGAAACATAGGGATTTCAAGGAAGGTAATCAAATTCAAGGAAGGTAATGCAGGAATTGTTTTAGTAATCAACTCCTATCACCTAATGCTTCAAGCAAGTGAAAAAGGTTTTCAAAACACAAGGCGGTGGCAAATGCACCGGGGCTTGCCTTCGTTTATAGGTGAGTCAGGCTCGGATCCACAGATGTCTAAGTAAAAACAATTCCCTGCCTGAGGTTCCGCAGGTGGTGGTGGTGAAGTCTTCTCCTCTTCTATCTCAATCTCTTCTTCATTTTCTAGAGATAGCCATATATATGTATATAAGAATGAATGCCATGTAATGCTCATGAGAGTGCAAAGATAATAAGAATTTATTATCTAAAGTTCTTGAATACAATTTTCCTTCACGGTTTTCCGGGAAACTATGGTTTCCGGAGTCAGTAAAGGAATTCAAAGGGCAGGGGGTGGGGGGTTTGGGTTCTAATTATCAAACAAGGTCCAAATCAAACCGAATTCTACCCAAGGCTTCTAAATAATGTGTAAAGTTCATATAAAAAGTTTGGGGACTTTTGGAATGATTATTGATTTTCTAAAAATCTAGAAGCAATGCTATAAGCTATTTTAAATGCTCCAAAATTTCTTATTTGATCTAAAAATCCTAAAACTATTTTTATTAAATACTATGGACAATAAGGAATCTAGGAAAATTGGTTTGACATTTTTAGGATTTTTCTATCATTTTTTAAAATTTATTTGGCTCTAGAAGAAAAAGAAAAGGGAAATCTGTGAATAGTATTGGGCCTGATTCAGTCCAGGACGGCCCAACCACAGCAGAAGTGCGCTCGCGCGCGCGCCCGCGTGGCAATCTTGCAAAAGGGCCCTCGGTGTTCTGGTTAACTCGAAGCAGGTTCTTTCACTGTTTTCCTAAGTCGCTGACAGTTTGCAGAAAAGCCCTTGAGGTTCTATTCCTTTATCGCGCCCGGTCCACGACGGCGAGAGGCACGGCAAAGCTCCGACGAGCGCATAGACAAGCCGAACGAGGCAGAGACTAGCGCTCTACTTTGGCCGAAATCGAATTCACGCCCTAACTAACGTTTCCCCTAAGTTAATTGTATGAATAGCTACCCAAATGTCCTTGGCCACGGTGACCGCGCGAATGATTCAAAGAACAACGCGTTCATGGCGAACAGTGGCAGTCTAATTCAATTGGGTGGGTTGGTGAGCATCACAGACGCATGAGGATGCTAGAACAAGACTAAATACAACATGATCAGACCTGATTTGCGCTGACCATGGCGAAGTGTGTTTCACGGTGGCGGAAACCGAATGGGGGGACCAAAATTCAGGCACACTGGTGATCGACTAGGGATGATTCTTGGTGGCTGGGTTCGTGATGATTCAATAGAGCTTACGGTCGCTTCAATTTATAGGACGCGACAGTGGTGGCCGGGGATTTTAGCGGTGACGCGCGGCGGTCGGAGGAGGGAGAGGTCACTGGTGCAATGGCTTGGTGTCCAACGCCGTGGCAATCGCTCTGGTGATCAACGGAGAGCGAGAGCAGGTTATGGCAGTGCGGTGGAAAGGGTTAGACATGCGGCGGACAACGGTGATGGCTTAACGGCGGTGAGAATCCTTGTCCGAGGGGTGGTGAGCAAGGGGAGAGGTACCGCGGCTAGCCGGAGTGGCGTCTAGCTCACCGGCGGCGAAGATTTTCTTACCCCGCGATGTTATCCATCTGCCACGAGCACGAATCCAGATGCCGGTGTCACGAATCGCGGTGGAGGATCGGTCGTCGGCGGTGAGGTTTACTGAACCCGATCAGGCTACTGTACCATTGCACCGCTTCATCAGTTGGTCTAACAGAGCAGGTTTAGCATTGATTTACTCCCGATTTGGTGTAGTGACCGAACTAGCTCTCTGTACCAAAGTTATAGTTTAATAAACTAGCTTTAACTTTGTTACATGGTGCATCCTCAAAAGATCACAGGATCATACCCAAAATCGAACACTAAGTTCATTCAATCTCACTGTCATTGGAAAATTCAGACTTAAAATGACCTGACAGCCCAACTTTAGGTCTGATTTTCTCCAATTTCTTCATAACAACGATGCTTACACTCTTAAACAAAGTTGTTCTCCTTTCATAGAGCTACAAAATTGTTGTGGTGATCTAGGGCAAAAACCTTGGAATTTAAAAGTTACAAAGCTCCAAAGTTGAGCCCATATCACAGATTTCAGACTTAGTCATTTGAGAAAAGGTGTGGCTTTTTGCATATAAGCCCAAAACTTAGGGTTTAAATTGCAAATCCACATATTTGTGATCCATTTGACTTAAGATGCCTTATTTAACTTGGTTTTTACACTTTAGTCCAAAAGTGGACTAATTTTGCATTTAACCCCCTTGGGTTTGGTTTTAGGGTTTTCAAGGGTTTCATTTAGGGTTTCTGGTATCTTTGGGGTGTAAATGCAATGTAGGTCCATCCTTGATAACGTTTTATGATTATTTTACTTAATCTTTGTGGTTTTCTCTTATTGGGTCCTATTTTACCCCTTAGTTCCCTATTTAGGGTTAAGTACCCTATACTAGGGTCTTATTTGCAAAATGCCATATCAATACAACTTGTTTGAATTTTTTGCCTAGTAAATGCACTCTAGCTGTGTCAAACATATGCAAATGCCAATGCTCATTATGTTATGCTCAAGTTTTAGTAACAGTAACACCAGGGGTGTTACATCATCTTTAGCTTTGTCATCTCTACATATCACCTTGTTGCTTATTGTATACCTGCCCTATAAAATTTTCCCTTTTCCATCTCAAATTCAGAGTTGTATTTATCCATTTTCCCTTAGATGTATCCTATTCCTTGCCGCTTGAACTTCCAACTCCATCGTTTAATGTGTTTTGTTTGACATCGCCTTTACCCTTGTGACCCTACCTTGCTGCTTGTCGTATGTATGCCACTTAAAACCTCCCTTCTCCCCTCTCAATTCGGGAGTGGTGTTTTACTTACCTACGCTTGGTCATAACCTCATCTCTTCCACATGCAAATCTTGCTTTAACGCCATTCTTTGTTGTACTCATACCCTTGGTTCTTCTATACCTTTACCTATTCTCTTACACCCTTTTCCGTTACCGCCTTCAACCCTTGTAATACCTATATTTTTACCACGACGCTTACTTTGAACCTAGCCTTTGGAGCCTTCTCCTTTCCCTCCTAGTTCAAGAGCGGTGTTTTACTTACCTCACCCTCGGCTATATTCTCTTCTTTACCATGTGTAATCTTGTGCGCAACTCCATTCTTTGTTGTACTCATACCACTGGCTCTACTATGCCTTCATCTTTTCTCTTATACCCTTGTCAGTTATCACTTCTGACCCTTGAGATATTGATGTCTTCTACCTAAATGCTTACCTCGAGCTTATCCTTTAAAAGCCTCCCCTTTTCTTCAACCTAGTTTGAGGATGTGAGTTACCTATTTCTTCCTTGATTTCTTTTCACTTCTTGCCGCCTTACAAGTTTTGTGTTAATTCCATCCCTTGCTGTGTTTTTATTTGCTATCACCCTCACCTTATCGTCCATTGATCTGACCTTGACAATTATCTCTATTCTTGCTCTTTAAAAATCTCCTCTCTTCAGCCTTAATTTGAGAGTGCCAATTTACCTATCTGGCCCTTGGACGTGCCCTCTCCTTTTCCATTTGCAGGTCCTGCCTTAACCTCATCATTTATGGTACTTATATCATTTGTCTTATGCCTAATTACCTCCTCTCCTACATCATTGTCCGTTATTACCTTTAAAACCCTCGTGATATCTATGCCCTTACCTTCATGCTTACCTTGAACCTACCCTTTAAAGCCTCCTCTTTTCCATCCTTGTTCGGGGATAATGCCTCATCTATTTCATCATTGACCGCTCCCCCTTCTTTGACACCTTGCAAGTTTTGTCTCAAATACATCCTTGGTTGTGTATTTGACTGTTATCACCTTAACCCTTGTCATCCATTGATCTTTACCTTGATGCTTATCATGTACACATATTTTAAAGCTGCCCTCTCCCATTTCATTTCAAGAGTGATGTCTTACCCATCCCGCTCTTGTTCGTTTCCTTTTCCTCTGTCGCGTTGCAAGTCTTAGCTTTTGCTCGATATCACCCTTAGCTTTCCAATATCTAGATCTTTCCATGATGCTTATCCTATGCCTACCTTTTGAAATATCATCTTTCCCATCTCGAATTAAGAATGGTGTCTTACCTATCCTGACCTTGGCTGCATTCTCTCCCTATCGGTTCCAATCCTTGCTTTAGCTCCATCCTTTATTATGCTCATGCCCCTATCCTGCATGTCTTATTATTCCCTTTGCCTTTTGATGGCCTTGGAGTAGTTTCCCCTTTGTAAGGAAAGACCACCATCTAGTTAACATTAGCGTATAGCAATGAGATGCTTGTTGTTGTGTGCTCATGTTGTTTGTCTTTGTGTTATGACTGATTTGCTTCTTTGTGATGAGTGTTGATGTGTTGTGGCCCTTGGTTCGCAATGTCATCAATTTACTAGGTTGAGTTAGTGAAAGGGAAATGTGCCCTTGGGCCATTTCTATAATGTTTTGGTGATTAAGTGTCCAACACATAGTGAGTGAGAAATTATGGGCCAAACAAGCAAAAGGTGCAAATCATGTAACAAGGTACATTTCTAGACTTAGTACATTGTTTTGAATACTAACATATTTTGTCTAAGTGCTAGAAACAGAGAAAAGAAAAGAAGCAAAGGATTGCAAGTGACTTGGCTGTGTACAGCCGAAGTCCACCTCAGTCTGGCACACCGGACTATCTGGTAGTGCACCGGACAGTGTCCGGTGCGCCAGGCTGGCTTTCGGTGAACAGGACACTCTCGGAAAAAATTGATGACGTATGGCTATAATTCACTAGACTGTCTGATGGTGCACCAGACTGTCTGGTGGTGCATCGGACTGTCCGGTGAGTCAACGGTCGCCAGCGGAATGATCGGCCGCGCAATCCGCGGGTGACGCGTGGCCCGCGCCAAAGGACTGTCCGGTGTGCACCGGATAGTGTTCGGTGCGCCAACTGCCACAGATCTGCAACGGTCTTCTACGCTAGAATAGGAAGGATATTGGCACCAGACCGTCTACAATGACTGTCCGGTGGCGCACCGGACTGTCCGGTGCGCCACCCGACAGAAGGCAAGGATTGCCTTCCTTGTTGGCCACCAACAGCTCCTAGCTGCCTTAGGGCTATAAAAGGGACCCCTAGGTGCATGGAGGAGTCACCCAAGCATTCAAGAAACATTCTAAGCCTCCAAGACTCCAACTTCGCGCATTTGATTCTTTGAGATAGTGACTTGAGCTCCATTTGAGTTGTGAACTCCGTGGGTTGTGTTTTGAGCTCAAGTTGTGACTTGTGTGCGTGATTGTGCTATGATTTGAGTCTTGTGTGTGTTTCTCTCCCCTCCCTTACTTCCGTACATCTTTTGTGATCATCATTGTAAGGGCGAGAGGCTCCAAGTTGTGGAGATTCCTCGCAAACGGAGAAAGACAAAGAAAGGAAAAACCGTGGTATTCAAGTTGATCATTGGATCACTTGAAAGGGGTTGAGTGCAACCCTCGTCCCTTGGGACGCCACAACGTGGAAGTAGGTAAGTATTACTTGGCCAAACCATGAGATAAAAATCGCGTGTCTCTTGTGTGCTTTACCTTTGATTATCTGTGTTCACAAGAACTCACTTCAAGCTACTTAGCCATTCTAACTTACATAACAAAGTTTTGTGGCTATTAGTGTTGAATTTTATAGGATCACCTATTCACCCCCCCTCTAGGTGCTCTCAATTGGTATAAGAGTTGTTCTCTTCATCTAAGGGACTAATCGCTCAAAGAGATGGATCCTAAGGGAAAGGGGATGGTGGTCAATGACAAGGAGAAGGAGTCCATCTTCAACAAGCCAAGAGACGACAAGCCCACTGACTCTGGCTCGAGTCATAAGAAGAGGACAGGAAGAAGAAGAGGCGCATCAAGAAGATCGTCTACTACGATAGCGATGAATCCTCTTCTTCACCAAGAGACGATGACGATTCTTTGTCAAAGAAAAAGACGGTTAATCAAAACTATTCCTTTGATTATTCCCGCATTCCGTACAATTCAAATGCCCATTTACTTTCTATTCCTCTTGGAAAACCCCCACACTTTGATGGAGAGGATTACTCATTTTGGAGTCATAAAATGCGTAGTCATCTATTTTCTCTCCATCCTAGCATTTGGGAAATCGTGGAGAATGGAATGCATTTTGATAGTACGGATAATCCTGTGATAATTAATGAACAAATTCATAAGAATGCACAAGCTACCACTGTTTTGTTAGCAACTTTGTGTAGGGATGAATATAACAAGGTTAGCGGCTTAGACAATGCCAAGCAAATCTGGGATACCCTCAAGATCTCATATGAGGGAAATTATGCCACTATGATCACCAAGATGGAACTAGTGGAAGGCAAGCTGGGTAGGTTTTCCATGATCAGGGGAGAGGAGCCAACTCAAACATACAACAGGCTCAAGACCCTGGTCAACAAGATTAGGAGCTGTGGAAGCACAAGATGGATGGACCACGACGTCGTCCGACTAATGCTAAGGTCATTTACCGTAATTGACCCCCCATCTTATCAACCTTATTCGTGAGAATCCCAGGTACACCAAGATGATGCCCAAGGAGATTCTTGGGAAGCTTGTGAGCGGACGCATGATAGTGAAGGAGGCTTGATATGTGGACGATGCACTAAACGGTCCACTACCCATCTACGAGCCTCAACCTGTGGCTCTTAAGGCTACTAGCAGCAGGGAGACGCTTCCAAGCAGGGTGGCATAAGTGGAGGCTGCTGGCCTCAACGAGGATGAGATGGCGCTTATCATCAAGCGCTTCAAGACCGCACTTAAATGACATAAGGAGTACCCCAACAAGAACAAAACAAGGGGAAAGCGCTCCTGCTTCAAATGCGGTAAGACTGGTCACTTTATTGCTTAATGTCCCGATAATGAGAATGACTAGGCACAAGAAAGACACGACAAAAGAAAAGAAAAAGAACTACAAGAAGGCGAAGGGCGAGGCGCACCTTGGAAAGGAGTGGGACTCTGACTGCTCTTCATCCGACTCCGACGATGAGGGACTGGCCGCCTCAGCCTTCGACAAGTCTTCACTCTTCCCCAACGAACGCCATACGTGTCTCATGACCAAGGAGAAAAAGGTAAATGTTCGAAATACCTCTAAATATTCTACTAGCGATGATGATTCTAGTGATGATGAAGTAGATTATATTGATTTATTTAAGGGCTTAGATAGAGCTAAAGTAGATAAAATCAATGAGTTGATTGATGCTCTAAATGAAGAGGATAGATTGTTAGAAAAGCAAGAGGATATATTATATGAGGAGCATGATAAGTTTGTTAGTGTGCAAAAATCTCTTGCTTTAGAGATTAAAAGGAATGAAATGCTATCTTGTGAATTATCTGCTTGCCATGAAACTGTGTCTAGTTTAAAGAGTGTAAATGATGATTTAAATGCTAAGCTAGAGGAAGCAAATAAATCTAGTTCATGTGTAGAGCATGTTAGTATTTGTAATAGATGTAAGGATTTTGATGTTGATGTTTGTGATGAACACCTTATGTCTATTACCAAATTAAATGATGAGGTGGCAAGTCTTAATGCTCAACTTAAGACTTGCAAAATTAATTTTGATCAATTAAAATTTGCTAGGGATGCCTACACCGTGGGTAGACACCCCTCTATTAAGGATGGACTTGGTTTTCGAAAGGAAACCAAGAACTTAACAAGCCAAAAGGCTCCCGTTCTCAACAAGGAGAAAGGGAAGGCTCCTACGGCTAGTAGTTCTCAAAAATGTCATGCTTACATTTATGATAGAGAACTTTCTAGAAATGCTCATTATAATAGGAGTTATGATGCGTTTAATTCACATGCTATGTTTGCTTCTAGCTCTACTTTTGTGCATGGTAGAAGTAGGCCTAGAAAAAGTAATGTTGTGCCTCATGTGCCTAGGAGAACATATAATGAACCTTCTACCATTTACCATGCTTGCAACACTTCATTTGCGCTTTTATGTAAAAATGAAAAAGTAGTTGCTAGAAAGTTGGGATCCAAATGCAAGGGAGACAAGACTTGTATTTGGGTTCCAAAGACTATTGTGACTAACCTTGCAGGACCCAACAAGAGTTGGGTACCTAAAACCCAAGTGTAAATTACCTTGCAGGTTTATGCATCTGGGGGCTCAAGCTGGATTATCGACAGCGGATGCACAAACCACATGATAGGGGAGAAGAAGATGTTCACCTCCTACGTCAAGAACAAGGATTCCTAGGATTCGATCATCTTTGGAGATGGGAACCAAGTCAAGTTTAAAGGATTGGGGAAGATAGCCATTACATCCGAGCATTCTATCTCAAATGTGTTCTTAGTTGAATCGCTCGGGTACAACTTATTGTCTGTAAGTCAATTATGTAACATGGGGTATAATTGTCTATTTACCAATATAAATGTATCTGTCTTTAGAAGGAGTGATGGATCATTAGCATTTAAGGGTGTATTAGACAGCAAACTCTACTTAGTTGATTTTTCGAAAGAGGAGGTCGATCTAGATGCATGCTTAATAGCTAAGACTAGCATGGGCTGGCTATGGCATCACCGTCTAGCACATGTTGGGATGAAGAACCTTCATAAACTTCTAAAGGGAGAACATGTGTTAGGACTAACCAATGTCTGCTTCAAGAAAGACAGACCTTGTGCAGCTTGTCAGGCAGGAAAACAGCAAGAATGTGATGACAACATCAAGACCTCTGGAGCTTCTTCACATGGACCTCTTCGGACCCGTTGCCTACCTTAGCATCGTGGGAAGTAAGTATGGTCTTGTAATTGTAGATGAATTTTCCCGCTTCACTTGGGTGTTCTTTTTGCAGGATAAATCAGAAACCCAAGGGACCCTAAAGCGCTTTCTAAGGAGGGCTCAAAACAAATTTGAGCTCAAAGTGAAAAAGATAAGGAGCGACAACGGGTCCGAGTTCAAGAACTTACAAGTTGAGGAGTATCTTGAGGAGGAAGGTGTCAAGCATGAGTTCTCTGCTCCCTACACACCACAGCAAAACGGTGTGGTAGAGAGGAAGAACATGACGCTTATTGACATGGCGAGGATGATGCTTGGAGAGTTCAAGATGCCCGAGCGGTTTTGGTCGAAAGCTAAGAACATAGCTTGCCACGCCATAAACCAGCTCTATCTACATCGTCTCCTCAAGAAGACCTCCTACAAACTCCTTACCGGTAACAAACCCAATTTCGTCTCTTACTTTCGTGTATTTGGGAGCAAATGCTATATTTTGGTGAAGAAAGGTAGGCATTCCAAATTTGCTCCCAAAGTAGTAGAAGGGTTTTTACTAGGGTATGACTCAAATACAAAGGCGTATAGGGTCTTCAACAAATCATCGGGTTTGGTTGAAGTCTCTAGTGATGTTGTATTTGATGAGACTAATGGCTCTCCAAGAGAGCAAGTTGATCTTGATGACATAGATGAAGATGATGTTCCAACGACCGTAATACGCACCATGGCGATTGGAGATGTGCGACCACAGGAACAACAAGAGCAAGATCAACCTTCTTCCTCAACAATGGTGCATCCCCCAACTCAAGATGATGAACAGGTCCCTCAAGAAGAGGCGCGTGATCAAGGGGGAGCACAAGAAGAACAAGTTATGGAGGAAGAAGCACCACTGGCCCCTCCAACTCAAGTCCGAGCGACGATTCAAAAGAATCACCCCGTTGACCAGATTCTGGGTGACATAAGCAAGGGAGTAACTACTCGCTCAAGATTAGCTAACTTTTGTGAGCATTACTCGTTTGTCTCCTCTATTGAGCCTTTTAGGGTACAAGAGGCCTTGCAAGATCCAGACTAGGTGTTGGCCATGCTGGAAGAGCTCAACAACTTCAAGAGGAATGAAGTTTGGAGCTTGGTGCCACGTCCAAAGCAAAATGTTGTGGGAACCAAGTGGGTGTTCTACAACAAAGAAGACGAGCACGGGGTGGTGACAAGGAACAAGGCTCGACTTGTGGCAAAAGGTTATGCCCAAGTCGTAGGTTTGGATTTCGAGGAGACTTTTGCTCCTGTGGCTAGGCTAGAGTCTATTAGAATATTATTAGCCTATGCCGCTCAACACTCTTTCAGGTTGTTTCAAATGGATGTGAAGAGCGCTTTCCTCAACGGGCCAATAAAAGAGGAGGTGTATGTGGAACAACCCCCTGGCTTTGAGGATGACAAGTATCCCGACCATGTGTGTAAGCTCTCTAAGGCGCTCTATGGACTTAAGCAAGCCCCAAGAGCATGGTATGAATGCCTTAGAGATTTCTTAATTGCTAATTCTTTCAAGGTTGGAAAATCCGATCCCACTCTTTTCACTAAGACTTGTGACAGTGATCTTTTTGTTTGCCAAATTTATGTCGATGACATAATATTTGGTTCCACTAACCAAAAGTCTTGTGAGGAGTTTAGCAGGGTGATGACTCAAAAGTTTGAGATGTCAATGATGGGCGAGTTGAACTACTTCCTTGGGTTCCAAGTGAAGCAACTCAAGGATGGCTCTTTCATCTCCCAAACGAAGTACACTCAAGATCTTCTCAAAAGGTTTGGGATGAAGGACGCCAAGCCCACGAAGACACCTATGGGAACCGACGGACATGTCGACCTCAACAAAGGAGGTAAGTCCGTTGATCAAAAGGCATACCGGTCTATGATAGGGTCATTACTTTATTTATGTGCTAGTAGACCGGATATTATGCTTAGCGTATGCATGTGTGCTAGATTTCAATCTGACCCAAGGGAATGTCACCTTGTGGCCGTTAAGCGGATTCTTAGATATTTAGTTTCTACGCCATGCTTCAGGATCTGGTATCCAAAGGGGTCTACCTTTGGCTTAATTGGATATTCAGACTCTGATTATGCTGGATGTAAGGTTGATAGGAAGAGTACATCAGGGACGTGACAATTCCTAGGAAGGTCCCTGGTGTCTTGGAGTTCAAAGAAACAAACCATGGTTGCCCTATCCACCGCTGAGGCCGAGTATGTTGCCGCAGGACAGTGTTGCGTGCAACTACTTTGGAAGAGGCAAACCCTCCGGGACATTGGCTACAATCTGACTAAAGTCCCACTCCTATGTGACAATGAGAGTGCAATCCGCATGGCGGATAATCCTGTTGAACACAGCCGCACTAAGCACATAGACATTCGGCATCACTTTCTGAGAGACCACCAGCAAAAGGGAGATATCGAGGTGTTCCATATTAGCACCGAGAACCAGCTAGCAAATATCTTTACCAAGCCATTAGATGAGAAAACCTTTTGTAGGCTGCGTAGTGAGCTAAATGTCTTATATTCGCGTAACTTGGATTGATCTATAGCATACATGTGTTTTATGCCTTTGATCATGTTACTTATACAATTTGTTGCTTATTTATGATGCTCAAGTTGTGCATGGGATCCCCGGACCTCACAAGTCCATGTGTGAATGATGCACATATTTAGGGGGAGATGTGCTACAACTTGACCCTTTGAGACTAACCTTTGTGTTTAAGTGTACTTGATGTAGTCTCAAAGGTGAATTGAAAGGGAAAGGTGAACTTGGACCATGCAAAGACTTCCACTGCACTCCGGTATTAGTGTACTCACCTCCAAGTTCATTCTTATGCTCTAGTTGCCTTTTTGCTCTTAATTGACATTTTTGGTGAGGCAATGGGGTTCTAGGGCCAAAAATGATCCTGTTTTGGTGCTTAATGCCAAAGGGGAGAAATTAAGGCCAAAGCAAATGGATCAGCTAACACTTGAGAATTTTGAAAATAGTAGAGTTAGGTTTTTTGATTTGTCCAAAGTACTCTTATTGCAAAATTTGGCCTCTTGTGGGGGAGAATTTTTTATTATGGCAAAAAGAGGGAGTTTTTAGTACTTGATCAAATTTTCCATTGGAATATCTCTCTTTGTGTCTAAACAAGTGAGTTTGACTTAGAGATAGGAAAATTAATTTGATTTGCAAAAACAAACCAAGTGGTGGCAAAAATGATCCAAATTTGCCAAATTAAAGTCAAAAACAATTTGGTCTTCAATTTGAATCGATGTTGCATGTTTTGCATTGATTTTTGATGTGTTGGCATAAATCACCAAAAAGGTGGAGATTGAAAGGAAAATGTGCCCTTGGGCCATTTCTATAATGTTTTGGTGATTAAGTGTCCAACACATAGTGAGTGAGATATTATGGGCCAAACAAGCAAAAGGTGCAAATCATGTAACAAGGTACGTTTCTAGACTTAGTACATTGTTTTGAGTACTAACATATTTTGTCTAAGTGCTAGAAACAGAGAAAAGAAAAGAAGAAAAGGATTGCAAGTGACTTGGCTGTGTACAGCCGAAGTCCAGCGTAGTCTGGCACACCGGACTGTCCGGTGGTGCACCAGACAGTGTCTGGTGCGCCAGGCTGGCTTCCGGTGAACAGGCCACTCTCGGGAAAAATCGGCGGCGTATGGCAATAATTCACCGGACTGTCCGGTGGTGTACCGGACGGTCCGGTGAGCCAACGGTCGCCAGCGCAATGGTCGGCCGCACAATCCACGGGCGACGCGAGGCCCGCGCCAATGGTCGACAGGGGGCACCGGATTGTCCGGTGTGCACCGGACAGTGTCCGGTGCGCCAACTGCCACGGATCTGCAACGGTCGTCTGCGCCAGAATAGGAAGGAGATCGGCACCGGACCATCTACAGTGACTGTCCGGTGGCGCACCGGACTGTCCGGTGCGCCATCCGACAGAAGGCAAGGATAACCTTCCTTGTTGGTCTCCAACGGCTCCTAGCTGCCTTGGGGCTATAAAAGGGACCCCTAGGCGCATGGAGGAATCACCCAAGCATTCAAGAAACATTCTAAGCCTCCAAGACTCCAACTTCGCGCATTTGATTCTGTGAGATAGTGACTTGAGCTCCATTTGAGTTGTGAACTCCGTGGGTTGTGTTTTGAGCTCAAGTTGTGACTTGTGTGCGTGATTGTGCTGTGATTTGAGTCTTGTGTCTGTTGCTCTCCCCTCCCTTACTTCCATACATCTTTTGTGGTCATCATTGTAAGGGCGAGAGGCTCCAAGTTGTGGAGATTACTCGCAAACGGGAGAAAGACAGAGAAAGGAAAAACCGTGGTATTCAAGTTGATCATTGGATCACTTGAAAGGGGTTGAGTGCAACCCTCGTCCATTGGGACGCCACAACGTGGAAGTAGGCAAGTATTACTTGGCCGAACCACGGGATAAAAATCACATGTCTCTTGTGTGCTTTACCTTTGATTATATGTGTTCACAAGAACTCGCTTCAAGCTACTTAGCCGTTCTAACTTACATAACAAAGTTTTGTGACTATTAGTGTTGAATTTTACAGGATCACCTATTCACTCCCCTCTAGGTGCTCTCTGTTAGGTAGTTGGGTTCTCTTCACTTATCTCCTTAATCCATCTATGCTTACCTTTTCTATCTATACACTTCCCCTTGCACCTGTCTGGTTGGCATTCTCCAACTTCTCTTAATCAACCAAGATCAGAGTCAACATCGTCTTCACCAAGTGGGTATCAACGCTCCTGTTAAGGGGGTTAGCCGCAAACTCCAATGAAGACAATGCGATCAACATCAATCAACAATATCAAAGTGGCGCAGCAAAAGCGTGTGTGGGTCCTAACCCACACGTCTAAGAGACCCTCAAGAATTGCATCAGTTGGTCTCGAGTATCTGAAGGTCAAAGCAACTATTTCACAAGTTAAGCTTGCAGATTCAAAGTCAACTCAAGAAAGCCATGAACATCCTATGAACCAACATTGTTTCCTTGCTAGCTTCTTCTTGAATCTCGAGGGCGAGATTCCTGTTAAGGGGGTTAGATTTGTAACACCCTGAATTTGGGGTATAAAATTTCTTTTCTAATATCTACCAAATTCAGGTGCTACCCTCTCATTTCCTTGCTTTTCTTCTCTTCTTTATAAATAATGGAGAGTTATTTTGTATATATAGGCGTAAGCTTAGTGAAGTGAAAGTCTAGAGAAGCTTTGATTGTCGCATTCATGTCGTTGCATAGTGTTTCTGTGTGCAAAATGTGTTTGAAACATGTTAATATATCTTGTAGAAGCTTTTGGATTTTTTTCATATTTTCTGAGTGTTTTCCTATTTTCCGAAAATCAAAATCTAGTTATTTGAGACGCTTAAAATATTTTATAACCTCCAAATATTTTATTTAAGTTCATTAGGTTCCAAAACGTGTCTAGGAATTTTTCTAAATTTTTGAACTCTTTAAAATATTTTTATCCATTAAAGTAATTTTGGTATCTAACATGATTATTTAATCTTTAAAATAGATTACCATGATCCTACGAGAAGCTGCCCTGTTTGTTTCGGCTTCTGGTAGCTTCTGGCCACCAAAAGCTGCCGCGGACTGCCAAACGCTCAGCTTTTTAGCCAGCTTCTATAAAATTCGTTGGGGCAAAAAACCATCCAAAATCAACATAAACACATAATCGGTTGAGTTGTTGTAATAGTAGGAATCCGTCACTTTCTAGATCCTGAGCCCTATAAACAACTTTATCTTCCTTCACACGTAATCGTAATGATACTCAGATTCTCCCCACAGCTAGATTCTTTCCACAGCCAGATTTTCAGAAAAGCTGGTCAGAAAAAGCTGAACCAAACAGGCCCTCTCCGCATATTCCCGAGCAGTTACACAATTGTCCTATCTTTCCCTCTCTCCTTCGCAAATGTCAGTTCCCAGACGAAGAATTTATCCCAGACGTTGCAGCAATTGGAGGAGAGGAGGAGCATCATCGTACGCAGGTGATGAATTTCTCCTCGCTTTACTCTTCCTCTTGCGCCGCCATAGCTAGCCTTGGCCGAGCTCTCTCTCCTCACCATTGCAGCCCCATCCCCAGCTTCCTACAGGCCCGTGTTGGTCCTGGATTGGCCGCATCGTCTTGGCCGGCATCCAACTGCCACGGTCGGCCGTGAGCCCACCCTCGCCGAGCTCCTCCCTCGTGTGTTCGGGGCTCCGTGCGTAGCCGCCGCCGCCCAGCCGACCGCCGGCGCGCTCGCCTAGTCGCCCCTTCCCCACCCCTATGCCGCTCTCCTCCATGGTTGCTAGTTGAAGGTGGAAGAAAACAAGAGAAGGAACTGCTACCCCCTGCGTACGTGCAGCCTCTGGAATCTGGACGAAGAAGCAGGCCCTATGGGCACATGGGATCCTATTTCGTGGATTCTTTTCTCCTGCGCTCCATGTGGTCCTCATTGTGGCCATTTTCCTGCCAATATATTGCGACACGTTGTCTAAATTCCCAAAATGCTAATTATTTGATATATTTTGCAACGTAAATCCATTTTGATCTGTTTCAGTCATGTTAGTTTTATAATAATACTTACTACGTGTTAAAACATTATTTTATCACGACACATCATAATTATTTTATCCATTCGCACGCGTTGTCACATGTCGTGTGCGTGCGTCGTGTGTGTCATTTGCACGTGTCGCTTGCCTCGCCGCGCGTATCTCGCGTGTCGATCACGCGGGTCGCGCGGCAACTGCTCATGATAAAAATTGTTTTTGCTTATAATCACTCATGTTAATAAGTTAATTCGTCAAGTTATATATGTTAGATAATTAACTTAGGGTTCGCTCGACTAATATTTATTAGATTAGTATTTCAATTAGATTAAATGTGTAGTGTCCAACTTGCGCTTTTATAATAAATATAAACATGGCTAGTATTAACTTAATTACTTTTTAATTATTTAATATTTGTTTAGTATAAACGTGTCACCTATTTAGTTTTTTCACCTGTCGCGCGTGTTGTTCCGCACGTGGTGGCGTTCCCGTTCGCGCTGGTCGCGCGTGCTGTTTTATGTGTCGTCAGCGTGCTATGTCGCACGTGTCCGCGAGTCGTTTGCACGCTGTCGGGTTGGTTCGTCGTCGTCACGATATCTGCGCTTGCCGCGTGTGGTGTGCGCTAGGTCGCGTGCAGTCGTGTTGTTTCACACGTTACGTATTTCGTCTCGCTCCGCTAATTTGTCCCGCTTAGAATAGCTGATGTTATTTAATTACTTATTTAACTAAGAATTTTTAGTGTGGTCAGCTAATTAAAACTGTGCGATAGCTCTAGTTTCATTTTAAATAAATATTGATTAATATAATTAGATCAAACTAAATGGTATGATTAATACTCGTTTATTGTAGACGCAATAACTTCTCGACCGTAGCCTCGACCGTCGCGTTACTTTTTCCTCGCGTAACCATAGTAACGCGCTCTATTTTGTTTTGTATGTTTTATTATGTTTGTATTTGAATGGTGTAATGTTCTTATGCATATATATATGTTTGTTTATTTGTGCCTGTTTGTATTCGCTGTGCGTCGCGAATAGATTGCGATCTGTTTCCGAGCTTCGAGGAATCAACGATCAAGCGTCGGCGACCAAGTGATCAGGCTCTTCGAGTTCCACAAAGTTGAAGACTCTGAGCATCTGTTTGGCGAAGCCAAGTGCCCTCTGACCTATTATATCCCATTTACTTTATAATTCATCAACCCGCATACCATGATCAACCTAAGGATTGACTAGTATTCTGTTTTCCTGTTCTTGTTTACCCTTTGGGAATTGGTTATTATGACTAGTATTATGCTACTGCTTTACTTTAATCAACGAACATGATGAGAACATTTATGATACATTGATGATATCTTGATTATGATGTTGGACCGGTGATACTTTAGGGGGCTCGGGCGGTTTCTTGAGTGCCTCTCCGTAAGGACCTGTTCGTTGGATGACCACCCAGGAAAACAGTGCAACCATGAGGGTGGTATGAGACGCCCTTAGCTAATTAATTAGAGGAACTGAGGTGTAGTTCGCTTTGCCGTCATGCCGTTAATGGGGCTCGGTGTATGCGGCTCGCTCTGCCGAGGGTAGATTGCCCCTTAGGGAGGAGTGCGGTACATTTAGGAAACCTAATGGGCGACTACATCCTCAGGGAATCTTTGTAAAGGCTTCGTAGTGAATCCTTGGCCATTAACCTTGGGAGTGAATAAGGGTCATGCAAGCCTGGGCTAGAGAGAGAATCACGGCTCGTGGGTAAAGTGCGCAACCTCTGTAGAGTGTTATGAAACTGATATATCAGTTGTGCTCGCGGTTATGAGTGTCCAAGGGAGCTCCATTGATTAGAGCACATTGATCAGAGATGTTTCGGTAACAGATGATGATGAGGATAATGTTGGTTTCTATTATGATTATGATTATGGTTATGGTTTCTGGTATTCTTTCCGTTTGGAAAGAGTACTTTTGGGTTAACAACTTTGGTTAATGTTAAAACCTGGCTCTCTACTAGTAATAATTATCTGACCAACTAAAAGCAACTGCTTGAGCTCAATCCCACATAAAGCTAGTCCACTACAGCCAAATGGGACATTTGCTGAGTACGTTGATGTGTACTCACCCTTGCTTTCACAAAACACCAGGTTGTCTTTAGTGCAATCTATGCTCAGGTAAAGAAGAAGGTGTCGATACGGATCTCTAGGAGTTCCAGGACTTCGATGAGTCCGAGGATTAGGCTAGCGACCTCCCCCAGTCAGCTGCCTGTGGTGGGTTTATTTACGTTGGCTATGTTTCGATTCTGTGTACTTTGATTTATATTATGTAAATGACTCTAGTCTTTAATATCATTACTTACTCTTTATTGTAATTCGAAGCATTGTGCTATGATGAGTCATTTATGTAATCGCTGTGTATGTGAATTTCTAATCCTGGCACGTACATGGTTCGCATTCGGTTTACCTTCCAAAACCGGGTGTGACATTCGGCATCTCCCACCCACTCCCGAGCGGCCACACTTTGTAGGCAATATGCTCCTAGACTAAGTCCCTGGTACCTATGTAGGTGCATACCATGTTAAAAGCAGCTTGGCATGCTTGTATGTCGTTTCCAAGGGCAAGAGATGGTCTCCTAATGCCGAAGTGAGAATCATATGGGGCGCTGGATAATCCCCTTGATGTCTTCCCTTTCAACCAAATCATTCTTCACATAAAACCATTCTTGCATCCAGGCCCCTAGCCATCTCTTGTGAAACGTTGGCACTAGATTGCTTACTTCAGAACGAGTTACGAAGCCATAGCAACCAAAGTTATTATGATATTGCTCTTTCCCGGTGGCCTTCGTCTCATAGAACAATTCATGCATGTTGTAGAAGCATTTCACACTTGGTTCTATTCCTTGGCTCCTCATGGCCCAAATATAAAACCCTATGCTAATGAAGAGTTTTTTGCTATTTTGGTATTCAAAACTAAACGCTTCTCCCTAATGGTACTCTTAATATTAGATTATTTATAATAGTACTTTTAAGTGAAGTGTTTTGCTAAAATGGTATTTAGGGTACTTTTAACTCTTTTTATATTTGTTTTCAGTTTTTTGCTTCCAGAATTGACCATTCTATCCCTGCTTAATCTACTAGAGAAACACTTTTATTGGGTTCGTGCTTCTCTGAACGCTTGATTCACACAAACGAACCAGGGTAAAGAACTTGCAATACACCGGTTGATGCTTGATGTTTTGCCCTTTGTACCCCTGCTTCAGAACATTTGTGCAATACCTAGGATGTTCAGTTCAGTAGGCTGATATGTGTACTAAGAACATCAACTGAATTATATGCACGCTCTTTAGTTGATGTTCAGTTGATGAAAAATTCAGTATGCTAGTGCTTCTACTTTACATCAACTAAAGAGTAAATTCAGACTAGTGCACGCTCTGCTTTACATCAACTAAAGAGCAAATTCAGATTGCACGCAACACCAACATCAATAAATTTTACAGATCATATCACCTCAGACAAAGAACATATGTGTGTGTATATATATATGTATGATTCAACTGAATGTTCCTAACAAATTGATCAACTGAATGTTGCTAGCAAATTGAGTTCATCAAACTAATTCACTTCTGAGAAGCACAAAATAATTTCTCACACAAAAAAATTAACACTGAGTAAAGACTACATCTCATTAAGAGGGGGTGACGTGCAGGGTTTTTAAAACACTTGGTGCACCGCACCTGAACAGGTAGCAAAAACTGGAAGATTAAGCAGGGACAACGCGCAGGAACCCATTAAACAGGGTAGAATGGTCAATTGCGGAAGCAAAAAACTGAAAATAAAAATAAAAAGAATTAAAAGCACCCTAAATACTATTTTAGCTAAACACTCCACTTGAAAGTACTATTATAAATAATCTAATATTAAGAGTACCATTAGGGAGAAGCGTTTAGTTTTGAATACCAAAATAGCAAAAAACTCGCTAATGAAGGCTTGGGGGTAAGTTGATGAAGGTAGTCTTCGAATGTTTTCAGCACTTCGACCAGCACACTATTCAAAGGAAACCTAAGCCCCGCTTTCATGAAGCTTCTATAAACAACCACCCCGTCAGCTTCAGGCAGAGGGACATTACTCTCCCCCCAGCCCACCCAATAGAAATGTCACGAAAATACCTTCCCCTCATGGGATCAATCTGTCCAAGTTCAATTGTTGACTTTTCGAAAACAACATGACTTGGCCTCCAAGGCCGATCTTTGGCACCCTCATTTTCAATTTTTGTGTCAAAGTCTTCACTATCACTGGAACCCTCAGATATCCCAGCTAATGTCTCATGCGCAATCTTTTCTGCACTGGTCCTCTCCATAGCTTCGTAAAATTCAGACAGAGCCGGATCTACAATCTTCTTCTCACCAGCCATCAAATCAAAACTTGTTGAAATGCCGAAGCTCAAATTCACGACAAAACAAGAGAGTTTGAAATGGCAAGCACAATGCAAACAACTAAAATAGCACAAGAAACGCTTTCAATATGAGCTCATATTTATATGCATAGCGCCCCACGGCTTGGTGGGTCCAGCATGTCGATGTCGTTCGCTATTCTAGCGAAGGGAAGGTGTTTTTTCGGACCTTTGGCTAAAGGCCTTCATCCACGTCGCAGTCTAAAATTGTTACAAGGAAACAAATTAATACTGCGATGGGCTACTGTTGGGGCCTTCTGTAACACCACAAAAGCCATCAACTAAAAATAATAAATTTAGTAAATTCAGTAATAATTTTTTTAAGTGTTTAATTGTTTATTTGCATTTTGATCATTTTCTTTGTATGCGCTTGATTGTTTATCGGATGTTTATTATCAATTCCTTTTTAAAGAAAAACCTAGTAAATAATATAATAATTAAATAATATAATAGTTATTAGTCTAAAAATAAGTATTTTATTTATAAATATTTTTGGTGAATTTTTATGATTTTTCGAGCTCTTTAAATAATCATCTCGGAATTAGAAAAAAAAACCTAAATCCTACACCAGCCGGCCCACTTGGGGCCCAATCCCCAAACCCTAGCACTAAGCACCGCGCGCGCGCTCCCTGGCTGCTCAAGCGAGCCGCCGCCGCCTCCCAGACTCCCTCCCTCCCTCTATTCTCTCTCCATCTCTCCTCTATTCTCTCTCTCCACTAATCTCTCTCTCCCTTGCCGCTCCTCTCTCCTTCTCTCCTATTCCCTCTCTCTCTTCAACGCGCTGCCGCCCAGCCGCGCCGAACACCCCGACCGCGAGCAGCCCCGGGCCCCACCGCGCGTCGCCTGACCTCCCCGCGTGACGCCTGCCCGGCACCCTGCACCTGCGCCCGCGCGAGCTGCGCGCCCAGCCGCGCACGCAGAGCCGCGCCTTGCCCTGCTCCCCACCGCAGCACGCCGGCGCCCTGCAGCACGCAAGCCGCACCCCGCGCGAGCGCCCACGGCACCACGCGCCCGACGCCGCGCCTACGCTAAACCCGCCCGTGCCATGAAGCTGTGCGTCCGTTCTTTTATGCGCGCGGTTACTTCATCGTGTTATGGAGCTTTTAATCCCTCCGTTTCTCCTCCCCCATTCCTCAAACCATTGATGCCGAGAAGAAACTGCAATGCCATTGATGGCCATGAAGGACAGCCAGCGCCCATTGAAGCTCTCTGGGCAGTGACCTCTCATCTCCCCTCCCTCTCTCTATAAAAGGCAGCAGAGACCCTCTCCATACTCTCCTACCCAAGCTCGCCTCTCTCTCTAGCACTCCTCGCTCATCGCTAGTGCCGCTCGTCGTTCGTTGTCGTTCGTCGCCGGAGCCCGTGGAGTTCGCCGGAGTGTGCCGTTCGTCGCCGGAGTTCACCGGAGCCACGCATTCGCCATCCGTAGTCGAGCCTTGCTCTCCACCTGGCCGAAACCCGTCGATCCATTCCCATCACATGCACGAACCCGAGGTTGATGACGACCCAAATTTATTTTGTATATTTTATAAAATACTTTTGATTCGATCCATGAGTTGCATATTTTGTTTGTTGTATGAACACATGTGATTCGCGACATTATGTATATGTGTATGAGCGTTATGGAATTGTTTGGTAGTTTCAAGCGATTATTCGTACACCGTGTTATTTCATGTTAATCGATGCGTTGAATTTTGGTTTAGAGAAATATGATGTAGATTTAATAGTCACACGTTGGTGATAAAATACTAGATAAGAATTTATAATCAAATTTGGTCATGATAGATTTTAGAAACTATTTGGAGAATTATAGGTGCATTGTAAATGGATTTGGAAAATGGCATAGATGTCATATGAATAATATAGGATTTTTAGATGATTTATCTAATTATTTTATTAGCATTTTCTTTTTTTTATAAAGAAAGGAGAAAATATCATTAGTAGAATGAAAAATAGATTTTTGCTAGTCAAATAGACATGTTCGCAAATTGAGCACTTGGATTTTTGAAAGCAAGCAAAATATTAGTTTATGTCATAATAACCTCACTTGTGTTATAAAAAGTTCAATTAGTATTTATAGGGATTTCTAGAATGTTAAATTCATTTTTGCTACTAAATAATTTGAGTTAGAAAAGATATTAATTTATTTATTAGTATTAAAAGACAATAAACATTATTTATTTTTATTGATGATGTTAAAATATATTAATACTAGTTAAATGGTATTTATTGCACCCACTCATAAATTCACCATTAGGATCACATTAATAACTACAATTGAATTAATAAGTATTTACGCGATTAGTACGTAATTAAGATATGATTAGTGCGATATGTTAATGTGCGCTTAATGACGTATTGGTGTGTGTTTATGAAATGGTGCATGTTTATTTATTTATGTATGTTTTATTTTTGTATGTGCGCTATGCGACTCTATTAGAAGCCAATTGTGTGGTAGGCGAATCAATTTCGTTCGAGGACGACCCGCAAGACGCTTTTGAGCAAGGCAAGTGGATTCTCCCTCTGCATATTCTGTTTGTACCTATTCATTGCATATAATAATGTTTACCTTTTTGATATATTGCATAATTTGATGGGATAGCCTACTTAAGGATTTCCTAGATTTACTACCCGTATTCCTTGTTTAACCTGGGGAATTAATTAAGCTGTGCAAGATTTATGCTACCGCTCAACTTAATGATTCCTAATGTCACTCATTAATTAGTTTTAATGTTCCAAAAATGTTAAGTGGCAATTATGACATTAACCCGATGGTTAAGATAAGATTATTACAAATTAATTGGAACATGGAGTGACCACCCAGGATAACAGTGCAACCACGAGTGCTATCATGGCTCTGGCTTTGGTAATTAGCTTTATATGCTTAGTGCCTAGCAACCTTACCTGAAAGATGGGCAAGAGGGGGAGCGGTAGGTGCTGGCAGCCCACGTTAACATGGGGACGTATTCTTGGCTAAGGTACCTCACCCAGGGGGCCACCACCATCGTCTTAGAAACCTTAGCGGGTTGCTTCGTATTAAGTGTATTTTGTGAAAGCCTCATAATGGATCCCTAGCCATTCACCTCGGCAGTGTTTAAGGGTCCGATCAACCCGGGCTAGATGGGATACATGGCTTGTGGGTAAAGTTATACCACCTCTGCAGAGTGTAAAACTGATATATCAGCCGTGCTCCCGGTTAAGAGCGACCTGGACTCCTCACATGATAATTGAACTTGAAGATGGAATTAAATTGAGATCCGATGATCTGCCAATAATTTGCTTAAGTGATTTCACTTAAGTGTTTTGTTATATTCATATTCCTTTGTTTAAATGGGATATTTGGGATTCACATTTATTAGTAAGACAGGTGTTGTTAATAAAATATTGTCCAACTAAAATGCTTACTGCTCAACCTTAGCCTCACCTTGTTATACCTGCATTAATTTTTCCCCCACTTGCTGAGCCCCAACCATAAGTGAGCTCACCCTTGCTTATTTTGATCAGAGCGTGATGCTGGAGACTTTGATGGAGTTTTTGACGACGAGGAATTCTAAGTCTAACGATACGCCGGTCAACTTCCTGTGGAAGATTGCCCAGTTGTTTATTTCCGCTTTACTTTGATGTGATACTTGTTAAAGATACAATGTTTCAGATGATGTAATAAAGTATTATACTCTCTTTACGCCTTTATTGCATTGTCTTTTGATATATTACACTTGTGACGTCAACATATGTGTGGAAATGGATCCTGGCACACATATGGTATGCGCTCGGTTCTACCCCCTGGAACCGGGTGTGACACCTTCCTCTTCCGAAGGTCCTCAAAAATGTGTCTAACCATATGTTTTCAGCATGATTATGAATAATTACAGGAAGCTTCAGCTTTAGGATGAAGAACTTCTTTTGACGGGGGACTAAGAGTGGGCGATGAAGCTAAAAACCAAGGACCTTCGGCCTAACATATTGACGAAGCTCAAAGCATGATGATGTCTAAAAGAGGCTAAAAGACCTTACAGTCCTCAATAATCCATGTTAAGTCATAAGTAGTTACCAGGGATATAAATGTACTTTTATCGGGGCTGCGTCCCATGCCTATAAATAGATGAACAGTAATACCATACTGTTCACGCTGAATTGTAATCGGTCTCGAGCTATTCTCGCTCTCTCACCTTCCATCAAGCCGAAGGTACTATTGTAATATGAATATTGTTTATGCTTATTCATGTTTAATGAGGATAAATGAATTACAAATATATAACATATACTATTGTCATTCCTCTGTATCCCATCATTTTATTATGTTCATGTTTATATTATATAATGATGAAGGTGCGTCCTTCATGACCTTTGTCTGAAAATCATTATATCCGAAAGGGAATAATGCTTCGAAGGACGAAGGTCTTTAACCATTAACAATCCTGTTGCCTTGTTCTTGATCAATAGCATTTGAGAACAAGTGACCAACAATAATGTAAATGAACATAAAGTAAATGAACATAATGTATTGAAAAGAACAATAAATACATAATTACTTTTCAGTCGTATTCAAATCAGGATCAAATTGTTTCCTTCGATTCAATATTTTCTTCTTTGACTTATGTTTCCTTTTTTAGGACTTACTACATCTTCAGAATCTCCCACTAATGATTTTGGCAAAATCTCAGTATCTATATTAAAATTGGTCGGAAGTTCATCTTGGTAAATTTCTTCAACTTCCGCCTCGAACCGTTCACCCTTGTTGTGTTACAGTTCACGAAGATTAACTTTGTACACTACCCACGTGGCTTCCAGCTTTGTACATGGATACGGTATGTAGTACACCTGGTCAACTTGGTAAGCAAGAACAAATTTGCTACATGCATCTGTTTTGAGCTCATGTTTGACTTCTACCATGCCAAATTGGTTTTCTACAGTCCCTTGATTGGGATTAAACCAATCACATTTGAAAAACACCACCTTAAGATTTTTGCTCCTAGCGAAGTCGTACTCGAGTATGTCATTAATAACTACATAATAATTCAACTCTCTTCCACGATCATCGATTGCCCTGCGTACAACTCCAGTATTTTTTGTCGCCGCAATTGGTCTAGTAGACTCAAATTCCATTGAACGAAAATGAGACCCTTTAATATCGTAATGACCGTAGCTTCTAACTTTTACGATTGTGTAAGACATCTGAAGCAAGTCCTCGTCTAAATTTAGAATTTTATCACACTGCCAATTAAATTAGATTTCTTAAACACAATATATAAAGTAGACCAAGAGTGTTAATTTATTTACATGAGCTCGGAACCAATTAATGAAATTGGGCTTCCCATGTCTTCCACGAAGCGCGTTTTCATATTACCTCAAGGACAATTTCTCATTAAGTCGCGATTGGAATTTTCTGTTACAACAAGTAAAAAATTCTCATTAAGTCACGATTACTACATAGATACACAAATGACAAATTAAATTTCATCTTATTTGAAATATGGAGTCATCTCATCCATATTTTCATACATATAGAGCAAAGCGTCCAACTTTTCTTCGCGCTCGGGATGATATTCAGTGGATGCTCCGACAGTCTTGCCCTCAATCTCAAAAATTTGGAGATTGTTGTGAGTCCCTACTTTGTCATCATGATACCCCAATGTAGAGGCATTGATATTGTGCTCGTCTGCAAAGTATGCACTCGTGAACGTTGCTACCTCTTTATATTTGAATAGGTAAGTGCCCGTGCGTTGCGACAGAAGTAAAAAATTTGTACGAAACATATAAACAGAACGACAAATATCACTATGATATGCAAAATTCGTGTGGTAAATATTATTAATGTCACACATTATTTCTAAAGAGTTAATTTAGAATTTTGTAATGACAAACAAATATGTCAACAACCATACACTAATCTAATCCTTTTTAGCGATATCGATAAGTTGATGTTGTATGTTTGCATATCGGCATAAATTGTCCTCATAACTTAACAGATCAATCACAAAGTTCATTCGAAGAATCTTTGTATCCTACACACAAAGACAGCACAGAACAAAACGTCAAATTTGTATTATGTAACTGGAATGTATGTTTGAATATGAAACGAACGTACTACACTCACCCTAATAAATTGCATTCGTCTATCATTCCCCCACATGGTCATAGCTTGTATAACGAGGTAGCTGGTATTAAGCCTATAGAAGAATGTTGGGCCAACTATGTTATATACAATGATTATCATAGAAAAAATTTAAACTGCTGAGAAGGTGGTACGAAGAAAATACCCACTTAAGTCAATTGGAACACCATTCCGAATTGCATGTTCCCACTTAAAATATTCTTTGCCCATCGAGAACATTTCTTGCTGTAGGCAATCATATATTTCTTTGAGGCCATGATAATCGCTTCTGCGAACCTCTTGTATGGCATGTGCGTATGCCAATCTTGGGTCGGTGTAAAGTCGATAAAAGTCACTTGTTTTTTAACATGATCTATTATGAAAAGGGTGTAACATCCGTAGAATTTCCATGGCATAAGAACCTGCAAAATATCAGCCATTAGAAATGTATAGTCCCCTTTATAAATACATTCGAAATGAACACATATTTACATATCTACATCCCGTGATATAATAATTAATTGATGGCCAATAATCGAGTGTTTTGGCTAACTCTTCTGCTGTAGGGTCCTGATGGTACTTTGGAAGTTTACCAAAATCAACCATTCTTTGGATAAGTATATATACATTTTCACATAGTTGAGTGTGACATGTCATCCTACAAATAATATATAGCAGCCATTTTCCGTAATATAGTAGCCATTTTTTCCTAAAGTGTGACATGTCATCCTATAGATAATAAGAAACAATTATTTTAGCATTATATAGTGTACACAAACTAACTGTAGATGAAATTACGGAGGTAAATAAGGCACTCGCACTACAACCATAAGGCAAGAAATAACGTGTACAGTGAAACTCGTCTACACAGGCGTGATTGGTGGCTTTCTTTCCAGCCTGGCCGCTCAGGTGGCGTGATTTGTTGCAGCCTGGCCGCTCGTGTCAGCTAGGTGAGAATTTTCACCAGTTAAGGTTGTGCATATAATCTTATTTCTCGGTTCATTTTTCCCCACACCAGTAAAACCGAATTTCACTACCAAAGCATCAAAATTACAGAGTTTAACAGTTTAACAATGACGTGAAGCATTTTTCCCCACACCAGTAAAACCGAATTTCACTACCAAAGCATCAAAATTACAGAGTTTAACAGTTTAACAATGACGTGAAGCAAACAACACATTGATGTTGTTCACCAAGGGAACAAATGCATGAACTGACTACCGCCACTCCTAGAAACAAAGTTTAGAACGACTAACCAAAAATCTCTGAAAGCACAGCTAAGCGTTCCTTACAGTTACAGGGCACCTGCCCGAACAGTGCGTAGGCTGCACCTAGCTGATACACACAGACTGCACATCTTGCTTGTGAAAGAAAAGAGGGCCTTAGACTTCACTACTCCGCTCCCTGGATAACTGGCTGCTTCAAGTTCTCCATTAGTAGACCTGCCCAATATGCAAGAAAAAGGGACATATCAAGCAAGCAAAATTTTGCTTTTTCATTGTCGAAGCACACTGCATTCTTGGTACGCCAAATGGCCTAGCAAACAGCAGCTAGCCCCACTGTTGCACTAATTACCCTGAGGAAAAATATTGCCACCCCAAACCCATACTGATCAAGGCTTCCTAATCAACAATCCCTCGCCTGTTATCTGCTCATCATGTCTACAGAGCACAAAAGCTCCCTAACTCGTCTATTAAAATCAGCATTAATAACACTTCTTGAGCTTGGTGGGAAGGTTGTGCGGGAGTAATGCAGTGAGCTCGAAAGGGAAAATAATAGCAGGTATAATCCATAAGCCACACCACTACAAAACAGAGCCGGATAGCCAGGAAAATCCTTCAAAAATGTAAAACAGGGTGGAAAATAGAATTTGTGCTTGAAATGTAACGTTGAAAAGGATATGCACACTCAAATGGATTGAACAATAGACGACTTTGAAAAGGTGAATAGAAGTAGGTAGCAAAAGAAACTACATTTTCTCTAGAAGCAAAACTTCTCCTTCACTTATTCAGAGTAGCTATACACATGGCGGACTGTGAAGCTGGAGTAATTTATTCATTCGTTGGAAATTATGTATATGTGACCAAAAGCTTTTATGTCAAGGTCAAGACAATCTGTTTGAATGTAAGATGGACAAGGACTTAATCATGTTTCAAACTTTGGACCATTTATACCAGTTCTTGCTTTCGTTTTTTGACCTTGATTAATCAAGATCTGAATAACTATTTATTGACCAAGAACAACAACAAAAGTGTCATGTTTGCACTTAATATAATGAGGTTAGACTATTTGTTTGACCCTAGAAACTTATCCTTCCAATTTCATATCTTCTTTCTTAAGAAACATAAGTAAGCTTGAGCATGTTCTCAGTGGCTTCAGAAGAAGCTTTATGATGTTCATATTTGGACGTCAACTCCTTCCGTTCAAATAAAATAAGCCCGAGATGGTGCTGATAATCATAAATCTACATAAAAAAATTTATGCTGAATTGAAAAATCGAACAACTAATCGTAAAATAGATACTGTCTATCTTTCGAGAGATTAAAGCATGCGAAGTTTAAAGACGCCTAACAAGATAAGCAGAAGCAACCAGTTGAACAATATCGTGCATAATCCATTAATCGGTACACCCAAAGCATAAGCACGTGAAGTGAGCTAAATATATTGATAAGGACAAACTAACAACATCGTGCACTAATGTCACCAAAAGAAAGCTTCGAGCAACATGATGCTGTCAAATGCCAAATTTAAGTTTATGCATACCCTTATAAACATATGGGAAAACACTGAGTTGGATGATTCCATGTTAGCCATATTTCTTCTACTTATACATATGGGATAATAGATAAAACCACAAAAATTCAAGTAAGTTTGCATAGGAAACATATGGAAGGGGAACAAAGCTCCAGTACCTATGACTGAATGTAAGGTGCGTCCAAGAAAGAGGCAAATTGATATTTCTCTAAAAAATCTGACGGATCTAATATACACAAGCTTATGCTCCATGACAATATTGATCAGTGTCGTGCTGCTCCTCTTGCTCGCACTAATCCTAGAGCAGGCCGATAAAACCACAAAAATTCAAGTAAGTTTGCAGAGGAAACATATGGAAGGAGAACAAAGCTCCAGTATCTATGACTGAATGAAATGTGTGTTGACGCCTTTTCGGAGCGCCAAACACTCAACAAGAACCGTGGCGGTGCCTTCTGCACAGGGGCGGACGGTCCGCGCGCAGGGGCCGGACGGTCCGCGGCCTGGTGCGAGGTGCGGGGGTGCTCTCTGCGCAAGGGCGGACTGTCCGTGGCCTGGGGCCGGACGGTCCGCGGCCTGATGCGCGGCTAGGGCTCCTGCCTGACGGCCGGACGGTCCGCGCCCTGGGGCCGGACGGTCCGCGCGTACGCAGGGACGGCGGAAGATCGCCGACAGCGCCTGGATCTCGCTCCCGGGAGGGACCCCGTCGGGGAGTAGAGATCCTAGGTGGTGTCTAGGCTCGGGTAGACCGACCTAGACTCCTCTAATCGACGTAGAGTCGAGGAGAGGCGGAGAATTTGGGGATTGGAAGACTAAACCTAAACTAGACTAGAACTACTCCTAAGATAAAATGCGAAATAGAAGTTGTATTGATTCGATTGTTGATTATTACAAATCGGCCGTATACCTCTCTATTTATAGAGGAGGGGGGCTGGACCCTTTACAAACTAATTTCCGAGCTTATCCCATGATTTTAGCTAACAACCGTAGCACAAAACTCGGAACCCTAATCTGTTCTGCGCATGCGCGGACCGTCCGGCCCACAGGCGCGGACCGTCCGGACCGCGGACCGTCCGGCCTCAGGGCCGGACAGTCCGCCGGCTCAATTTTGGTTCGAACATATGCCCCCCTGCCTTTTGGTGGAGCTGGGCGAACCAAAAGCAACTAACTCGATGTTATCACATCGGTTTTCTTAGGCATCTTGCCACTTACTAGGATGGTACGCAGTGGCCTTGGTCTCGATGGTTGACTCAACGGACGTGATCCCTTTAGATTTGATCGAACTGTCAGTCCCAACATCGCCGAGCGTCATACTGGTCCTGACCAATTCGTCACATTGCCTTCCTAATTCTCTAAGTGTTCTGGTGTAGCTCCGTAGTCGACCAGGTCTTCTCCTTGCAGGTCGTCTTCCTCCATGGGCGTCGGTACGTCGTCGGAGGTGTCATGGTTTATTGCAGATGAGTCGGCCTCAGGGATCGGACGGTCCGTGCCCTGTACGGTTGGTCCGGTCTTTATAGTCGGACTGTCTGCTATACCTGCAAAGAGCTGCACAGTTGCTGTTTTATTTTCTGTCTTTATGGCCGTTTGATTTTCCTCAACGGCCTTTGGTCTCCATCTCTTTTATGGTGGCGGATATTGCGGATGTGTGTCATTGAATATTTTTTCCGCCTCCTTCTCCTGATTCTCCTTTGCCCTAAGGCGCTGTAATTTTCGCTTTTGCGATCATGTCAATCCCGATGGGCACCATCGGGGCATGGAGTATTTTGGATCGGCTATTTTATTGACAGTCGTACTTTCTTTTTTGTTTGTGTTGGCCGATTCACCAAAAATCATCGGCCCTTCGTTATTTTGTTGTACGACGACATCTGTCGTTCCTATTTTAATGACATCTTCCTTTTTCGTACTGTTGGAGGTTGTAGCTGTATGCCCCCTTGCCGGATTAGTCAGCCTTTGGGGCCGAGTTGTTCGGCAATCTTGCTGGGCATGTGCTCGTGGACCGGATTGAGGGGCTCTCAATCGGTCTTGTACTGGAGGTGTCAACCTATTGAATACAGATGTTTGGGGTGCCCCCCAAGCGGGGTACTGTGGCATCCCAAATGAGTATGGTGGCATGCCCCACATTTGATTTGGGACATATGGTGGAGGTATGTATGTGTATGGATATGGCATAGGTGGATATGGTGGTGGAGGTGTCCATGCAGGTACGTTAGGTCTTAATTGAACATTATGACCTCCCGTCTTTTCCGATTGGTGTGGTGGTCCAATCGGCCTAACCTGCCATCGCACCTGGGTGGGTAAGCGAGGTTCCTTTGGTGGCCGGTCGCTGGGGCCAGCCTTCTTTTTCACATATTTAGACAATAATTGATCAAAGGTCGGGCTAGATTTTACCAACCGACCAGTTGCCTTGAACGTGTTAGTTTTCCACGTACCTATTTCTGGTCGTCGTGGTTTGAAGGTACGTGGTCGCCGCGGCTCTTCGACGTTGCCGGACCGTCCGTCGGAACGCTTCGGACCGTCCGGTGATGTTACGGACCGTCCGCGCCTAGACACCGGACCGTCCGCGATGCGTAGTATGGGTTCTCGCGCATATCCCTTTGTCTGTGCTTGCCCCCCAGCGCTGGAGTTTGTGATGGTTACCTTCAGTGTCTCCCCTCCATCAGGAGTCTTCTCGGCCATCACTTTCCTGCAAGAAATTTTGTTGTTTCCATCGGCCTCCCGTGCGTTGCCGATGATGACTTCTTTGTCTTTGCCCTTATCGGCTGTGTTGGGCCGAATTAGGACCTTTTTGCCATTAAAGTCGATCACATTCATTGGGAAGGGCTCCGTGTCCTCCTGAAATTTCAATCGTCCCTCATTAATGGCCGATTGAATTTGTCGTCGGAACACATTACAATCATTAGTGGCATGGGAAAATGAGTTGTGCCACTTGCAGTATGCGCGACGCTTTAGTTCGTCGGCAGGTGGAACGATATAATCAATTTTAATGTTACCATTTTTTAGTAATTCATCGAATATCTTATCACATTTGCCGACATTAAATGTAAACTTAACCTCCTCCTATCGTTCCTTTTGAATTGACTGCAAGGAGTAGCAAGCCGAAGATTTGGCCTGCTCGGGCCAGACTATTTCGGCAGTGTAAACTTTCTTTGGTTCATCGTCCGAACTACTTTGATTGTGTTCTACTATAGGGACATTATGATGAACCGTTCTGACTAGTTCTTTGCTTCGGCTTTCACAAGCCGAAGCTCTCTGATGTAATTGTGCTAGAGTAAAGAACTGGATGCCTTCTAATCTCTCTTTTAAATAATAGCGCAATCCATCAAAGGCTATTCCCGCCAGTTGTTTATCTGTTAAATGAATTTGAAAGCATCGGTTTCTCGTATCCTGGAATCTCCGGATATAATCACTAACCGATTCATCCCTTTCTTGTCGTAGGGTCACTAAGTCTACTAAATCTAGCTCATAATCACCAGAGAAGAAATGTTCATGAAATTTTTGCTCTAAGTCTCCCCATGACAAAATGGAATTAGGAGGGAGCGTGGCATACCATGTGAATGCAGTCCCTGTTAAGGATAATGAAAATAAACGCACACGGAATGCTTCGGTGTCGGCCAATTCTCCTAATTGTGCTAGGAACTGGCCTATGTGCTCACGCGTGCTCTTCCCTTGGTCACCCGAGAACTTTGCAAACTCGGGTATCCTGGTTCCCTGTGGGTATGGGTGGCGATCAAATCAGCTATCATAAGGCTTCCGATATGATTGCCCCCCAGGGATCATGCTTACTCCGAGCTTATCTCGGAACGCCCCGGCTATTTCTTCCCTCACTATACCAATTGCAGCCGGTGCAAGACCACCGGCTCTCTGGTCAAACATAGGTGGGGTTGGTTGCATGTTAGTATGTTGTCGTTCCCCCCATTGGTTTGAGCTACGTGGTGCATTTCCATTTGCCCTATATGGCTCATATGTTTGATCGTTTCTTTCCGGCCTTCTAGGTGGGGCCAGAAAGCTTTCCTGGGCTCTAGATCCTGAATTAATGGGCTGGTGCATTGCATAGCGCGATGGGGCGTGTCGCTGGGACGGGTGAGGATTCAGGTAACAATCCTCCTCAAAAAGGTCATGCGCGGACTGTCCGGACATTGGCCCGGACCGTCCGTGATTATATGCGGACCGTCCGTCGTTGTATGCGGACGGTCCGACTTGGTAGTTTAGATTTTGTGCCGTATGTGGTGGCTCGGGCGCATATCTAGGTAACTCATTAAAAATAGGCCCGACTGTTGCTGGCCCGGACGGTCCGCGCTCACGTGCGGACGGTCCGGGCATGTGCAGATCGGCTGATTTGCTGCCGATTTGCGTCTGCTCAGGGTACGTGTCCATCGGCATCCCATAAGGGGGTTGTGACTGGTCGTGACTGGTCGTGACAACCTTTAACCGATGTATTACGTGTATTATCTCCTAATTCAACCTCGGGTGAAGGAAAATTTGCTATACTAGATTTATTAAATGCACGTACTAGTCTCCTACAATCGTTTTGCATAACCCCTATGATATTTTGCATCTGTTCGCGCTGTTCATCTACATAATTCTTAAGAGATTGCAGCTCGTTCGTATTACTTACATTGGGGATGTCTGGCGTGGGTTGGAGCGAAGCCGGATCCGTCGCCCGATGTCGAACGACTTTGTTGTTCCTGTCCACTTTGAAGTCGGCCAGGAACCTCGCCTTTGCTTCTTGGATCAGCCGCTCCTGGCGCTCCTCGAACAGGAGCTGTTCTTCAGCCGGCAAATTTTCCCATATCGGTGTGATGATATTGCTGGTGGAAACTTCGGAGCTATCCTTTGAACCGGCCATTGAGGGCCGATTTGATGAGCTTAGATGTGTTATCCCCAGTGGAGTCGCCAAAAAGTATGTTGACGCCTTTTCGGAGCGCCAAACACTCAACAAGAACCGTGGCGGTGCCTTCTGCACAGGGGCGGACGGTCCGCGCGCAGGGGCCGGACGGTCCGCGGCCTGGTGCGAGGCGCGGGGGTGCTCTCTGCGCAAGGGCGGACTGTCCGTGGCCTGGGGCCGGACGGTCCGCGGCCTGATGCGCGGCTAGGGCTCCTGCCTGACGGCCGGACGGTCCGCGCCCTGGGGCCGGACGGTCCGCGCGTACGCAGGGACGGCGGAAGATCGCCGACAGCGCCTGGATCTCGCTCCCGGGAGGGACCCCGTCGGGGAGTAGAGATCCTAGGTGGTGTCTAGGCTCGGGTAGACCGACCTAGACTCCTCTAATCGACGTAGAGTCGAGGAGAGGCGGAGAATTTGGGGATTGGAAGACTAAACCTAAACTAGACTAGAACTACTCCTAAGATAAAATGCGAAATAGAAGTTGTATTGATTCGATTGTTGATTATTACAAATCGGCCGTATACCTCTCTATTTATAGAGGAGGGGGGCTGGACCCTTTACAAACTAATTTCCGAGCTTATCCCATGATTTTAGCTAACAACCGTAGCACAAAACTCGGAACCCTAATCTGTTCTGCGCATGCGCGGACCGTCCGGCCCACAGGCGCGGACCGTCCGGACCGTGGACCGTCCGGCCTCAGGGCCGGACAGTCCGCCGGCTCAATTTTGGTTCGAACAATGTGCATCCAATAAAGAGGCAAATAGATATTTCTCCAAAAAATCTGACGGATCTAATATACACAAGCTTATGCTCCATGACAATATTGATCAGTGTTGTGTTGCTCCTCTTGCTCGCACTAATCCCAGAGCGTTTGTCCTCCAGCTTGGCGCCCATGTCGTTGTAGCTGCACACGGCAGAATGCGGTTCGGAGCTCCGCCCCGAAGCAAAAGATCCGATGCGAGCACGAAGCGGGCATTCCATTTCCAGCGACGCTGAGCGCGACTCGCAAGTGGTGCCCGGCCACCAGGCCGCACGGCACCACCGACAACTTGTCCTCCGGCCGGACACGCTGCTGCGCGGGGCCCACCGTGGCTCCTTGCCTCGGCGCCGCCCCAGCTGCACGCAACTCCAGCAGCGCATAAACTCGGCCGCCCCCGCACGCGTCGCCACCCTCCCTCCATTCCATCGTCTTCGCTTCCACTCCCCACGTTCCTCGCCTGCTTCCTCTAGGCCCCGGCCAGATCCACGCGCCCACGGGGAAGAGGGCCTCCTCTCCTCCTCCTCCCTTGGCTCACGCTCTAGTCGAGGAGGCGGAGGTCAGTGCCGGCAGGCGGGGAGGTAGGTAGCAGCTTGCGGTTGTGAGAGGGAAGCTGCGCGCGCTAGGCTGCCATGGTGGTGGAGAAGGCGCTGCCCGGCGTGAGTGCGGGGAGGACCGTGCTGGTCACGGGCGGGGCAGGCTACATCGGTAGCCATGCCGTGCTACAGCTCGTCCTCGTGGGCTTCCGTGCCGTTGTCGTCGACAACCTCAACAACTCTTCCGAGCTGACCATCCGCCGCGTCGCCGCGCTCGCGGGGGATCACTCCCGCAACCTCTCTTTCCACAAGGTGACGAGGCTGCCACGGTGGGGGGGCGAGGGGACATTACAGGGAGGGCGCGCCACGATGCGAGATTGTCGAGGGGGAGCGATGCGAGATTGCCGCGCGGGGGAGGGCGAGGGCGTGATGTCGCGTGGAGGCATGGTGAAGCCCTGGTGGATACCCTCTCTAAGAACATTGTTGGACACCAAAATGAGCGGACGGTCCGGCCCTTAGGCCCGGACGGTCCGCGTGTCCCGAGATAAGATTAACTCGGATATTTATCCTTATCTTGTGTGTGGTTATCCATCTAATCACGTGGGAGTTTGTTGCTATCTCTTAGGAAAAGGTCCAGACCTCCTCCCCTATAAATATAAAGGGGTACGGCCGATTGAGAACCCCCGAACACATTCCAATCGAACCAATTACCTTATTTACCTTTTCTGCCCTAGGAGTAGATGTAGCATAGTTCTAGTCGTAGCCTTCCGCATATCCACCTTCACCCCTATTCGACTCTACGTCGTCTAGATCCGTCTTGGGTGGCCTGCCGATCCCAAGACGACCCTAGGATCTCACCCCTCCCGGGGGGCAAGATCTAGTTGTCCATCCAAGACCTCTTCCTCGAATTGATCTCTTAATTCCTAGGCGACTCCACGTCGTCTGGGGACGCCCCGGGTGACCTGTCGACCCGGAGCACCATTAAGTTCTCTTCCCCCAGGGGACGAGATCTAGATTCCAGCAAGGAAGAGGAAGACGACCCTGTCGCCAGGTCACGGACCGTCCGGCCCTAGGGCGCGGACCGTCCGGCCGTCAGGCAGGGAACCCGAGCTCCTGCGCCCAGGTCGCGGACCGTCCGGCCCAAGGCCGCGGACCGTCCGCGCCTGACCAGAGAGCACCGCCGCCTCGCGCCAGGTCGCGGACCGTCCGGCCCTGCGCCGCGGACCGTCCGCGTCTGACCAGAGAGCACCGCCGCTGGTTCTTGTTGAGTGATTGGCGCCTCCAAAAAGGCGTCAACATACTTTTTGGCGACTCCGCTGGGGAACGAGGTTGCAGATCTACAAAATCAGGCTTACATGGCCGATTCTAAGGATCTCAACAGTGCTTCTCCAAACAGCGACACAAGGCTGACTAATTTATCGGCCGCAGAGCATGAAAACTTAAAAGATGACATGAAGAAGATGGATGAGGAGATCCAACGACAACAAGATCAGATGCTCAAGGTGGCGAAAAAGTGGTACCTCTCGCACTTCAAGGTAGATCGCCACCAGAAGGTCATAAAGGAGAGGGAAATAGACGCCGATTACATGTCATCCGTGCTGCAACAGCTCCCCACGATAGGTGATGCCAGGTCAGTCGATGATATTCCATCTATTAAAATTTCCTTTGATAATCGGATTAAAAGTATCACAGAGGATATAGAAAGGATGGCGCATGCATTAGGAAAAACTCACATGCCTAGTTTTTTATCACATAAATTAGGCGCCAAAACAATTGCGCCAAACACATCGGCAACAAATGGGTTTCCCCAGCCACATTCTGGTATGCCGATGGACTCATATCCAGGACGACCGTCACCACCATCTTCGCTAAATGGTGAGTCAACTCTGAGCACGGCCGGACCGTCCGCACACAATCGCGGACCGTCCGGCCCTCCGTCAGACCGTCCGGCACCCTACGCCGGACAGTCCGGAGTTACACAGAGCCCACCACAAGGGTCACAGGTGTTGCCTGACGTGACCGGACAGTCCGAGGATAGTACCGGACCGTCCAATCCACCCGCAGACCGTCCGACTGTGCAGGTCGAACCGTCCGGAGCACCAGAAGTCACCTGTGATCTGCCTAGTACGGAAGGCCGACATAAATATAACCGGCCACCCAAGCCCCAAGAACCAAAAAGGTCACATGAGTTTGTTTGGCCCACTAAGGCCAAACCTTCTGTTCGCTCTCACCCGCACTCGACACAAAAGGAAAAGGTTAAGTTCACATTTAATATTACTAAGTGTGATAAAATATTTGATGAGTTGCTTAAACATGGTAATATTAAATTATCACATATAATTCCTCCGGTTGAAGAATTAAAAGGACGTATATATTGTAAATGGCATGGCTCCTTTCTTCATAGCACCAATGATTGTGCTGTCTTTCGTCGGCAAATACAATCGGCTATAAACGAAGGCCGGTTGAGGTTTCAAAAGGAGGTAAGGATTGACAGGCCACCTGTCCCTACCACCACATTAGAGCCGACAAGCAAAAAAGTCATAGTTCGGCCCTGTGCGGCCGATAAAAGCAAAGATAAAAATATCGTCATTAGTGATCCCCGCACACCAAATATGTCATGCAGAATGGTTACTCGGAAGACTCCGGACAAAAGAAAGACCGGAGGCACCGGGGGGCAAGCACGATCGGACACCCGATCACGGTCACCTGTCCTACGTACGCCGGACGATCCGGGTACTAAGGCTGAACAGTCCGAGACAGGAGCGGATGGTCCGGCTATAATGGTCGGACGGTCCGCAGACAGTCAGAAGCAGCAACCTCAGACCACCGGACCACAAGGTTCCAAAACAAGTGTTAGGAAACAAAATACTACTAAGACGTCTAGACGACTCAGTAGAGTCGGCCCTACTTTTGGTCAGTTGCTTGCCAAATATACGAAGAAGGCCGTTCCACACAACCGGCCAATAAAGCAGACTAAGTCAAAAGGGCGATCTGTGCGAAAGCAAAAGCCAACTAAACGGACCCAAAAGGTAGCACAACCAAGATCGCCTTGTCATCCTCCTCCGGGGATAGCATGGTGCGTCCCGTTCTATCCATCGCCGATGTGTTGTCCTGCTCATGTGTGGGGTGGTACGGCGATGAATTCATATTACTGGCCCAATCCGTTTGCTTATTTGGGCTGGGGGGCACCACAAGTTTTTGCCTATTGACAGGTTGATCAGGTAGACATGGCCGAAGAGGATGCGATCCGAAACGGCCTCTGTGCATTAAAGTTCCATCAAATATTTATATTATCTGATCGCAAGAGCCGATGACTTGCATCGAGCTGAGTCCTTACTTCGGGAACAAAAGCTCATGAGGTCAATTGTTTCCGAAGTTTTCACTGATGCTTTTGGTTCGCCAAGCTCCACCAAAAGGCAGGAGGGCATATGTTGGACACCAAAATGAGCGGACGGTCCGGCCCTTAGGCCCGGACGGTCCGCGTGTCCCAAGATAAGATTAACTCGGATATTTATCCTTATCTTGTGCGTGGTTATCCATCTAATCACGTGGGAGTTTGTTGCTATCTCTTAGGAAAAGGTCCAGACCTCCTCCCCTATAAATATAAAGGGGTACGGCCGATTGAGAACCCCCGAACACATTCCAATCGAACCAATTACCTTATTTACCTTTTCTGCCCTAGGAGTAGATGTAGCATAGTTCTAGTCGTAGCCTTCCGCATATCCACCTTCACCCCTATTCGACTCTACGTCGTCTAGATCCGTCTTGGGTGGCCTGCCGATCCCAAGACGACCCTAGGATCTCACCCCTCCCGGGGGGCAAGATCTAGTTGTCCATCCAAGACCTCTTCCTCGAATTGATCTCTTAATTCCTAGGCGACTCCACGTCGTCTGGGGACGCCCCGGGTGACCTGTCGACCCGGAGCACCATTAAGATCTCTTCCCCCAGGGGACGAGATCTAGATTCCAGCAAGGAAGAGGAAGACGACCCTGTCGCCAGGTCACGGACCGTCCGGCCCTAGGGCGCGGACCGTCCGGCCGTCAGGCAGGGAACCCGAGCTCCTGCGCCCAGGTCGCGGACCGTCCGGCCCAAGGCCGCGGACCGTCCGCGCCTGACCAGAGAGCACCGCCGCCTCGCGCCAGGTCGCGGACCGTCCGGCCCTGCGCCGCGGACCGTCCGCGTCTGACCAGAGAGCACCGCCGCTGGTTTTTGTTGAGTGATTGGCGCCTCCAAAAAGGCGTCAACAAACATATAGAGTAGTAGAGATATAGCCAAACAGCGAAGAGGCAACACGCGAACGTGAACCACGAAGCTGAAGGAACACACCAGCGCACGCAGAAGCAGCGTCCGGTGGGCACCACCACCTCCTGTCCTCCTCCCTCCTCCTGCCCCGATCCGCCCTCCCCACCGCTCGCCGCACTCGATGTCGGTAGTCGACCCCTCCACGGCTCCGGCCGTGGCCGCCGACCCGGATGGCCCTGACTCTGTGCGGCTCACCGTGAATACCTGGCCACGGTCAAAGGTCGAGGCTAGCCGTTGCGTCGTGCCGCTCGCCACCACCATCTCGCCCACTCGTGTCCCAGATCCCTCCGTGGCATCCTCGCCGATACTATGTATACTATACGTACAATACTATGTACTGCTGAGGGGGAGGCGATCGCATCTCTGAACTGACGGAGGCAGCAGCTGGCGTGGTGGCTCGGCCTGGTTTGTGTTGTGCTGACGACAGCGCGGGGGGCAAGAAAATCATTTTGACGTGGATGCTTCATGCTCATGGAAACATCTGCATCAGTTGTCGGTACTATGTTTAGTCCGTCACCTGCCACTCTGCCAGCGAGTTAACAACACCTTAGCTAGCTAGCTAGCCCTTTGCTACTTCGATGACGGGTCGCGGGGGCCGTATAAACAACTGTGACCGTCTCGAAAGGAAAAAAATGCAAGATGCTTGGTTGATTATGCTTATGTTTAGTAGTATACAATACGATGGTGGAGTGTAGTACAGAACTATACAAAGACACTACATATATTTGTGGTGGATTTTTTAGTGTTTTTTCCACAGGTGGCAGTGTTGTGAAAGCCCTGTGAACATCACTTTCCACAATGCAAGGCCTAGTGAAGCGTGGCCAGCAAACGCATGCCTATCCCAGTGGACTCCATAAGGCCCAAAATACATGCCGAATCCGCTTCCAGTTTTCTCCCCCACTAGATACAACATATGAGGCCCGAGCAAAACCCACCCAGCTTCCTTCTGTCTCCAGCGCAACCGACGAGCGGCGAGCCGCGCAACCCAACTCACCGCCGACGAGTCCTAGATCCATCCACGGCATCCTCGCTGCCGCTCCCTTACCCTCCGCTCTGCTGCAAGCCTCCCTGTTCCATGCTCCTCAACCCCTTTGTGCGCATAGACTTTGCTGCCGGAGCACACACTCGTGGGCCTCGTCACCTTCGGCACACAGGTGCACCTGCACGAGCTCGGATTCTTCGATCTCAGCAAGATCTATGTCTTCCGAGAAACCAAGGAGATATCTAAGGACCATATTTTGGATCATCTTGGCCTGGCGGGTGCTGGGCGGCCGGGCTTCCCCAAGATACCATAGCAACCGGGCGGGCCGCAGGTGAATGGGATGCATCCGCCGTCCACGACCGGGGTCAACAGCTGGCCTGGACGATGTCGACGAGCGCCCAAGCGTCGAGGTGGAGCAGCTATCGTGCCTTGCCTCCCATGGTGGCGTGCGCGTATGGCGGGGCTCGTGCCCACGCGGGGTAGTCAGACGCGGGGGCGCGTGCGAGTCGGGCGGAGAGAGGAAGGGATGGGAGTGGAAGAAAAAGGGCTCAGCGGCTGCATCTTGGACGCGGGCGGCACATTTGTCAAGGTGAGTGGACGCTGGTTTCGGAAGGGATGGGATTGCCAATCGCAGGGGATTGACAGGACACGAAGTTACCGGCGATGATTACGAATGACGGGGCAGGCTTCACCACCAGATGTGGACGCCCTCCTTAGGTTATTAAGAAGTAGTATAGATTCTTCAGCTATGCACCTTTCAACTCTTCCTTTGTCACCAACCATTGAACTAAGCTTCTTTAATGCCCTTTCAATATGGTACATCCACCTATATTTCATAGGACCGCCAACCTTAGCTTCATATGGAAGGTGGACAAGTAGATGTTGCATTGGATTGAAGAATCCTAGGGGATATTTTTTCCAACTTGCATATAAGGAGAGGAATTTCTGTCTCCAGCTTCTCCATCACCTCTTTCTTTATTTCTTTAGCACAAAGTTATCTATAAAAGTAGCTTAATTTAGCTAACGCGTTCAAGATACTAACTTTGATGTACCCATGGAACATTATAGGGAGGAGCCTTTCCATCATTATGTGATAATCATGGCTCTTCAATCTAGTTATTTTATTTGTCTTCAAGTTCACAGCTCTCCTAAACCCAGCCGCATAACCATCTGGGAATTTCAAAATTTTCAACCATTTCATTACTTCTTTCTTCTGTTTAGGTTTTAGACAAAATCGAGCACGTGGCTTTTTTCCATTTTTGTCGAGTTCCTGGGTTGGTCGGTTACAAAGTTTTGCTAAGTCTTTTCTGGCCTTTATATTGTCTTTTGTTTGGTTGCCCAGATTCATGCAAGTACTTAGAATTCTTTCACCAACATTACGTTCCTGATGCATGACATCAATGTTATGCATGAGAATCAATGTCTTGACAGATGAGAGTTCCCATAAACCACATTTATGGGTCCAATTATGCTCGGTTCCAAAAGCTATGTATCCATCACCACTTTTTTTCTCTTTCAAATTATTAAGCTTAGCCTTAATCTCAAGTCCACTTAGACACCTGGGCGGTCCCTTTGTCATGATAGTGCCCTTCTTAAAGGTGTTGACCTCAAACCTATACGGATGAGTTTGGGGTAAGAAGCATCTGTGGCAATTAAAGTAACAAATCTTCCTCCCAAACTCAAGGCGGAAACAATTTGTATCCTTGCCACATATTGGACATGTTAGAATTCCATGGCAGCTCCATCCAACAAATAAGCTGTATGCCATGAAATCACGAATGGACCACAAATACACAACTCGGAGTGTGAATCTCCCCTTTTTGTAGCAATCATATGCTTCGACTCCTTCCCATAACTTTTTGAGATCATCGATCAAGGGTTGCATCATTACATTCAGTCATTTCCCAGGATGGTCTGGACTAGGAATAATTAAGGAAAGAAACATGTAATCATATTTCATGCACATATGAGGTGGAAGGTTTATGGAATAACAGATACAGGCCAACAAGAATATGATGTCACATTTGTATTGAAAGGTGTAAACCCATCTGTGGCCAACCCAATTCGAATATTTCTCGCTTCACTAGCAAATTCTGGATCAAAGTCATCCAGAGCCTTCCACTGTAACACCCTGAATTTGGGGGTATAAAATTTCTTCTCTAATGCCTACCAAATTCAGGTGTTACCTCTTGTTTTTCTCTCTACTTTTCTTCTCTCTTCTTTTTATTAGAATTATGTCTACTATGTGGGAGATTTATTATTTTCTTTACTATATCAAAACCTATGGGAGTCATGAAATGTTGCATCATGTTGAGACTAAATTATTCTTTTGTTTGATGCACATGTTTGAATTATTTGAATATGGATTTGGAGCATGTTTGAATTTGAATCCAAAAGAGAAAAACAAAAGAAAAAGGAATTACGAATTTTAGAATAAAAGAAAAAGGAAAGAAGCTCGGAACCCCTCCCCCTCGGCCTTTTCGGCCCATCAGGCCCTTCTAGCGCGCGCTGTTTCCCCCCTTCCCGCTCTCTCTACTAGGTGGGCTTGCCCTATCGGTGCAGCCACGCGCCTGCGTGCGCCCCTCTTCTCCCTCTATCCGTGGGCCCGCCCTGCCAGCCGCAGCCACGCGCCCACACCCATCCATCGCGCTCGCGGTCAATGGGAAGTGGGCCCCGCTCGTCAGCTTCTCCCACTACCCTGTAACTGCCCCCTCTCTCACGCAACGTGGACGCGCCCACGGCGCGCGTTCTCCGGCAACTACCTGCGCGCCTGGCCCCTATTCCTCCCCTGCTCGGCCACCTCATTTGCAGACCATGCCCAGCTCACCCCCTCTCACCTGCGCCGAGCCGAAGCTCCACCGCCACCGTGCTCTGATGATCACCGTGACTGCGCCGCACCAGTGGCCCGTTTTCGCCTCGTCTGGTGTCGCCGTTGCGTCCACGCCCGAAACCCGCCGACGCCGCCCGAGGTAAGGATCGTTGGCCGCTGTAATACCCCTGATGTTACGAGAACTAAAACTTTGGCATGTCATCATATACATCAGCATCATCTTGCTTGATACACCTAGAATGCATTTTACTAAGTTAAAAATTTCGAAGCAAATGCGGTGTGATGAGTTGTTGTGAGCCAGAGAAGTTCAAAAACCATGTTTGTAATCAAGTATAAGCAACCAACTTCTAAACTAGTGGCACTTTGGAAATGATCTCTATATACCAAAGTTGGATCCTAGATTAAGGAGTAGCTTTGCTTTTAAGTGGTGGATCAACGTTGAGAGATTGTTTGGAGAATAGTGAGCACAATTGAAACCCTAAACTAGCCCCAAAAGTGTAATTCAAAATCTAGTGAGAACTTGCTAAAGTCCATATACCAAAGTTGTAGATTATGGAAAACTAAGCAACTTTTATATTTGGAGATTTGCAAGTTGTATAGCAAAATTTGGAGTAATTTGCAAAAGTTCATATTGGGGTTAACTTTTGGAATTCTGAAATTGCAATGAGCTGATTTAGGAACTCTATATCTTGGAACCCATGAGCTTTTAATGAAAGATCACTATAGCAAACTTGTAGAGCTATAATAGGAGTGTATGTCCTATTAAATGTTATGCCCTTGAAACTGTTAGGAATTGGGTGAAAATGGTGTCCAAAGCTAGGATGTTAGGTTTTGGGTTTCAGACTTGGGTTAATTGTCCAAGTCTGAATTTCAGTGTGTTTGGCTCAACTTTGGAGCTTTGTGGTGCCTAATCCATGTGGTTTTGGACTAAGGTTGCTGTAGTAAGTTTGAAGACCATATATTGGTGTGAAAGTTTGGTTAAAGGTCATACCACTAAAGCTACTTGGAACTTGGAGAAAAGGTGGTCCAAAGTGGAGTTGACAGATTTGGATTTCAGACTTACTGCAGCTTACTAAATGTGAACTTTTGTGTTTTTGGTGCAACTTTAGAGCTTCTTTGTGCCTGATCCATGTAGTTCTGGGGTATGTATCTACAACAAAGTAGAAGACCATATAATGGTGAGAAAATATCCTTAATAATTTTTTGGTTGGTACTGCACAAAAATGGAGTAAACTGTGCCCAAACATTCTCTGTCAGCCATGTGTGTTCAGTTTTTGATTCAGTTAGATGCAGCCAAATTTTAGAGTTTTCACCCCACTTTGGAGCACTATAACTTTTGATCCATGACGTTATAGCCTATACTCTTTATAGAAAAGTGTTAGAGGGTAGTGTGGGGAGTAATTTTTATTGAGGTGGATCCCCCTGCCCTTGCTTAAAACTGAGAGAAAAAGGTGCCTAAAAACCTACTGTCAAACTTGAGTTCTCTGCCCATAGTTTCAGCTAACTGGAAATCAGGTTCAGTGTTGCTTGGTCAACTTTGCAATGCTCTTAGTTGAAATTCATTGAGAATTTATTAGTGCTTCTTTGGAAAATTTGAAGATCATCTAATACTGAACAACTTTCCTTAAGCAAGTTTGACTTGGTGCTCACCTGAATTGGAGTAAGCTGTGTCCAAACTCTTCCTGTCAGGCGTGTTGAGTACAGTTGCCGGTCTCTTGTAGCTGAAAGTCGTGTTTCAGTTATATTTAGCCAAATTTGACGCTTTCACGTGCTTGATCCATGGGGTTTTTCACTGTAGTCATTATACCAAAGTGATAGTGCGTTGATCAGAGCACAAATTTAGTCAAGGCTGGTTGCAAGCTGCTTCGCATACGAGGGAGTAAATATCGTTCGAACCTGGGCTATCAGTCGGGCTACTGAACTTTAGTTTCAGTTCACTGAAACTTTGGATAAGGACACCGCCATCGCTTTGATTGATGTCGTTGTGCTGTCTCTCGCGTGCTGGCGTGTCCCCCACGACGTGGCCCAATCAAGCAGGTGCTGGCAGTCTCTCCAAGTTCGGCTTTGAGCAGGTGAAACTTGGATCACAACAACTGCTCTCAGGGGCTCATCAGGACATCTTCAATCCTATCCTAGGCCAACTCCCTCACGTCACCTCTCCTTATCTGCATGTTGTTTTTGTTTCTCCTATCTAGAATACGTGTAAGTCTCTAGAAATGTTCTATCATCCTGTGTCTCTCAAGCCATCGATGCCAAGGCCCTCTCCACGCTTCTAGCACATGCCAGCTCCTAGAAGTCTCCCTACGTCCTCGCGTGGTGGCCTCTGGCTGTTGAACGCCAGCGTCATTTACGTCTAGCTCGTGCTCACCTCTGCGTGCTCCACTGCACAGCGCCCTGTGTCCATCGAGTCCCGCAGCATCCTCTCCGTGCCTACGTTCAAAAGCTTCATCGTCTCGTCAAGGTATAACTCGCCGGTTTGTCATCGACTTCTTTTCAATTGGAAAATGTTAGCTAAGTGTCTAATTTATTTAGTGTCGTCTTCTCCTGCAGCTTCTTATGTCCAGCAGGTTGTTGTGCTCGGCGTGCTTTTTCCGTGTGGCCTTATGTGTTCCTCTCGCTTCATCGGCTTGTCGCGTGTTAGAGTAGGCATGGTTCAGATATATGTGTAAATGTAGAAGAAAGTTCGAAAGAATTGGTTCTTGTGTGTTGTGGTCGGCTATAGGTAGCGTCATCGTCCTTATCCCGTGTTTGTGCGTGGTGGATTGGAGAAGAAAGGATTTAGATTGTGTTTTGCGCGATACTTCGGGCGTTGCTCACTAGTTGTCCGGTGTTTTGGCTGAACTAGAGATCGCCGCAGTTTCATGGTCTCTGAGTCTAAATTAGTCGTGGTTAGCTAATTCGCTACTCCCGCTAGCTAGCATGTTGTATGGATGTGTTAGATTAATATGTTGGTCACCACAAATAATTTTGGGTGCTAGAAGTGTTTAAAAATAGAGCACTAAAAATTGTTGGAAAATTTGTGTAAGCTTATCTTGGGCATATTAGCTCTTGGGTAAAGTTTGAAGTTGTTTAGGCAAGGTTTGCTTAGCATACTAATTGTTTCTCAAAATAGAAAAAGGATTTCATCCTTGGGTAATTAGGGAATAAAGTTGCTTAAATTTTTTTGAGTTTTTGATTAAGTCTAATATGGATTAGTTCTCTGGATATTTATAAGTGAAGATGTGAAGAAGTCTTGTAGTGCCCTTGGTAATCCTATAGTGTTTTGGCTAGTTTTGTGCACCTTGTAGAAAAGTATACTCAGGTTGGGTTGTTTGTTGCCTTCTTTATGAAATGCATTTCCATACCATAGCAAACATTCATCTACATGTAATTGACTTGTAGAACACCAAGAAGAAGTGGTGTTTGAAGAAGGAATTCACTTCAGTGCCTGCTGATCTAGTGGTGGAGTTTCATCTAACTGGTTACCAGAGTAGAAGGGTTTTAGATCTTCTCCTGCAAGAAGGCAAGCCCCGGTGCATTTGCCAACTTCCTTTATTACAAAAGTTTATCACTTATATGCTGCATTAGGTGATAGGAGTTGATTGATTAAACACTTGCTGCATTACCATTCTTGAAAGATTGATTATCATACCTTGTTACCTGTTTTATAAAAGCTAGTGATGCTTAGTCATGCTTATATATTAAGAAAAATGTTTTTGATCTATGACTCATCATTTTTAACAAGAAAAAAGGGCTTGGAATGATGGAGGCATCCTCCGTGGGGATGACTTCATCATTCAAGCAGGGTACCTCTGCCGGGTACAAAATTTTAAGAATTGCTTAAAATGAGACCAGACGTTGAGCTGGAGAGCTCGCCCGTCTGTGTCGATTAAGGACCGTACCAATTGTAGGCCTGTTGATTTAGAACCTTTTAGCTGGCCACATACCTCGTCATGGGTAAGCATGAACCCGGCTACTTCATATGTGAAAAGACAATCGCGCACTGGGAGTGGAGAGATGGCGGGAGTGGCGTGTACCCACCTGGCACGTGGCTGGATGGTGGAGTACCGTACTCTCGGGTGGAGCAGACCGGTTCACGCAGTGGAGGACCCATGGGAATGGTGGACATATGCAAGGGTTAAGTGCTACATATGTCGTGTGGTTGGAATCCCCAGTTGGGTATTAATCGATTCGAATCGCCGTTACTTCTCGGTCATGGAGACTGGATCACTGCTCTGCATCGTACATAACAAGTATAACAAAGTTTTAGTTAAAAGCAATCTAGTGTAGGCCAAGTGAATGATCTAGATTAGGAAAATCTAGAGATAGGTTAGTAGATTTAGGTAATAACCTAACTTGTGAAATAAAACTTGGCTTAAGGATCCATTATTAGTAAGCTTTTATGCAAAAAGAAGTCCTTGATAAATGATGAGCCTTTCCCTTGATCCCCAAAAGCTAGCATGCCCTTGAGAGTCTTTTCCTTAGTCGGGTAAGTCTTTTGATGAGTAATTGCCTACTCAGGGTTTTATTCCCTATGTCGTTGCAGGAAAGAATTTGATGACTTGGGCTTTAGTAGTTGCTTCTTGTGGAGGTCTTGAAGCTTAGGTTACTTATGTGTATCTTTTATGGAAAGGATTCACCCTTCCAAGTATTGTAGTTAAGTTATGCACTCTAAAGATTATTAGGTCTTGTAATAATTTCAATCCCTTTTATGTTCTAAGACTTAAGTTCTGGAATGTAAAGTGTATTTTGTAAAAGTCTTCTGCTCTATCTCCAATGTGTATATCAAATGCAATTACTGTAATATGCCTGTTATGTGGGAGATCCTTGGGATGATGAGTTCAAGTTGATGAACTCGATAGCCTTGTTAAGTTACCTGGTACACATGCATAGCAATCTTAGGCCATTAAGGCAAGGATTGGTGCATGTGGGCCTGATAATTTGGGAGGGCTGTAACAGCCACCTCCCTTTTTCTCTATCCCCATTTCTTCTCTGTCTTTGCACGTTCGCCGGTGAGGGTCGACGGCGGTGTTTCACCGCCATGCCATGACTCTACGGCCAACCACCAACGTCCGCGCGCGCCCCTCCCTTCCCGCACCGCTGTTGGCCATGGCTAACAGGCGACACTCTATTTCACAGCTGGGGAAGACGAGGACCCCAACATCTAGGGCCCACTAGCAGTCTCCCGCGCCAACTCCATCCCTTTTCCCCCTCTGTGCCACTGACTGGATGGCCTCGTCCGTCAGCGTGTGTCCACAGGTCTACGCCTGTGCCTTCCCCGCGTCGCTGACCGGCGGGCCCGACCTTGCCCGTCAGGCGCTAGTGCCCTAGCGTCCCCGTCGCTCCCCCCTCCCGTCGTCCAAGCCGCTGGCCCGTGGGCCCCACCCATGCTCGCGTCCCACACCAAGGATGCCCGGGCCGCTGACGCGTGGAACCCGCTGGTCAGCCCTCGTGTCTGATCTCACGCGCCCGCTTCTAGTCTCGGTCGTCCGTTTCCGATCGGATGGCCGAGAAGCCCATATACTCTTTCGCTGCGGACAGTTTGCTTAAAACCCCCTCGGTTTCCTGAGAATGGAACCCATAGTCCTTAGATCTCTCAGGAATTAGGTGGTTCAAATTGCAAAATGTTCATAAAAATTATTCTCTACCTATTTAAATTATTATCCTTCACTATCTGCATGTATTAATTTCATGTCTAGGTGTCACACCCGGTTTTAAGGGCAAAACCGAATGCATAGCATATGTGTGCCATGATCTATTTCCACACATATGTTGACTTCACAAGTGTAATGTATCCAAAGAACAATGCATAAAAGCATAAATAAAGATTATATTAACATATTACACTTCGAATAGACATAATGTCTTAACCTTTATTCATCGAAGTACAGTGAAACATGGACATCCTTCCACAGGAAGATGACCGGGGGTATAACTAGACTAGCATCCATCGAGTTCACCATCAAAATCTTCATCTACAAACTTATGATCAAAATTAAGCAAGGGTGAGCTCACTTATGGTGGGGGCTCAACAAGTGGGGTGAAAATGCAAGGTTAACAAGGTAAGGCTAAAGTTTACTAAGTATAAGTATATACCAAACCCAATTATGCATAAGCAATATTCATCAGCATATATATATATATCATCAGCAAAAAGCTCAGAAACACTTGAACCAAAATGTCATCAACATGAATCTCAACCACTTGAGCACAATAGAACACGATTTATTTTCATCTTCAAGTTCAATTATCATGTGAGGGTCTAGGCTGCTCATAACCGTGAGCACGGCTGATATATCAGTTTTACACTCTGCAGAGGTGGTACAACTTTACCCACAAGCCGTGTATCCCCTATAGCCTAGGTTTGCAAGTCCCATATTCACTTCCGAGGTGAATGGCTAGGGATCCACTATGAGGCTTTCACAAAATACATTTAATACAGAACAACCCACTAAGGTTTTGAGTCGGGATGGTGACAACCCCGGGCGCACCCGAAAATAGAAACACCAAAAACCGCCCCCCCCCCCTCTTGCCCATATTTCAGGTAAGGTTGCTAAGCACTAAACACATTAAGCTAATTACCAAAGCCAGAGCCATGATAGCACTCATGGTTGCACTATTTTCCTGGGTGGTCACTCCATGTTCCAATTAATACAATATGATCTTGCTTAATCATCGGATTAACAACAATAATGTAAACTTACCATTTGGAACATTAATATCATCAGCAGGAGTAGCAGCATAAAGTTAAAGTTGTAGCAATAGCATAGCTACTAAATTAAAGTGCAATACCTAGGTTTGATCAAGGAATAAGGTTGGAAAGATTAGGTGTATTTGAATAGGTAACCCATCAAATTATGCATATCATGAATGTAAACTTATTAAATGTATTGTATGGGATCAGACAGAAAATGCAGGGGAGAAGTCCACTTGCCTTGCTTATAGAAAACTTGAGATTCTTCCACGGAATAGATCCTGATTCTCAACTACATGATCAATCACTGAACATCACATAAACAAACAAGAAGAAACAAACACCACTCAATAACATACAACATTCACCATAGACCAGACTGAAAGAAAGCATAACGAGAAGAACATTCGCTTTTTAAAAAAACATCACAAGCAAAGGTTAACAAAAGACGCTCTTTTGCAAAAAAGTTTGATTCATAGTTTATAAAACAAGACCTAAGCTTAAAAATATTTTAATTATAAATATACAAATATTGGGTTTATCATGTTAATCTTTTATATAAAAACCATATGTGGTATATCTAACATTAAGGGTTCATAAGATGATAAAACACATTATTAATTTATGAAACATTATGGAACATATAATACATTTATTGATGAAGAGTTAATATATAAGCCTCATTGGTTTATGGTAAAAGATCAGAATCATATTATTAAACGTCTATTTTTAAAAGCTAGGATATAGGTCTTAAGTGCATTTTCACGTAAAAGAAAGAAACCATTAATTATCTTACTTTGATTAGAAAAACGCATGGTCTATTATTAAGAAACTATATTCAAGGTCAACATTATAAAAACAACATGAATGTTAATTACATTATTTTATTATTTAGGAAAACTAATGGTGTAAATAATATGGACTCGATTTGAAGGACAAATTTATGATGCCTAGAAAGCTAACTAAGTCATTTTAATTTAGAAACAAATTATCTAATTCATTAGAAAGAAAACTATGTTTAACTATCATTTTCTTTATTATGAAAGTGTGAGCACCTAAATTAAGTCATTATTATAAATTTCTATTCTTTTCTTACTGTGAATATCTATTTTGCATAGAAATATATAAAACTTTGATTAATGTCTAAATCACATTTGATGTAAAGATAATCAGGTAATTATTTATCTACATGTTTTTGTTACTAAAATGTGATCTATTCTTTTCTCTTACTAATTTAGAAAACTCACACGTGAATTGATTATAAACATATTTAATTTGCAGGTACACACTAATGGTTGTAAAAAGATATTTATATATTCTTAGTACATGATTATGAAGTTAATAATACATATATATTGTTGTGGGCTTTCGACACATTTTCATGGGGAACTACTCGCCGTCATACACCCAGACTTCATAGTTAGGCATGTAGCCATATTTGCAAAGGTGCCCTGACAGAGTTCTATTGTCTTGGCATCTTCAAACCCAACACATACTACATGGACACCGCACATCCGCGCTGGTTCTTGACAGAGCAAAAGCATGATCAATAAAATCATCTGTCTTTCTTATCCACTCCATCGAGGGATGATTCATACGCCAAACTTCATACATCCATCGATAGTCCTCACCCACCATATTTGATGCTAAAATAAAATAACACGTGATTCATAAATTTCACGATACTAAAACGCATATCGATCGTGTCACTACAACTATAGGAGAAGATAGGTCCTAAAATGATAATGGAAATTCAAGGCGATATTCGGCTTCAATCTAACTAAATTATTAATCCAACATAAGCTTAATATTAGCACATAACATACAAGAGTCTAACAAAGTTAAACTATATGCACCAGTTAGCCGATCAAGTTAATTAACCTAATTAACCAAACTTCCTATGACTTAATTTGAGTTAACTCTCAGAAGTTAGCACATTCAATAAAAAATATAAAACAACTATAAAGAAGGTACTTGACAGAATCACAATCTGATTCGGGAGCGACACTTGGGACAGGAGACGGGTGGTACGACAACGTTGGAGCCGGAGATGTGTTGCATCGGGGTCGGCCCGTTCGCTGTCGAGCTGGGGCACTGGCATCGTGGCTGCCGGGGCGAAGAAGGTCGAGCGGGCGGGGCGGGGTAGATAGGGCACGCGACGGGCGGGTGGGCGCGGCCGGCGGGGCGGGGCGAGGCCGACATGGCGGGGCACGGCCGGTGGGGCGCGACGGCTTGGACGGCGGCGGGCTCATGGGTCTGAAGGTAAGAAAGACCGGGATGAAGGTAGACACGGGGCTGACGGCATAAGGTAAAAATATAACTTTATAAAGGTGGTCGTAGGAAGTTAATTAGCAGGGTCGGCTAACTTCCTAGAGGAGGCCGTAGAAAGTTAGCAGGAGCGGCAAACTTACTAGAGGAGGCCGTAGAAAGTTAGCAGGGTGACTAACTTCCTAGAGTAGGCCGTAGAAAGTTTGCCGCCCGTTTGACCGCGCTAGCTGGTCAAATAGCTGAAATCTAACTTACTACAGCTTTTATAGCAAACCGTAGGAAGTTATGGTTATTTCTCGGAGCTACTAGTATCCTCTTGGAAGTTGGTAATTTCCTACGGTTTGTTATAAAAGATGTAGAAAGTTATGAAGCCGTAAAAAATTTATATTTTTGGTGCTGTGACTGTAGTCCCTGTCCTCAAGGGGCGACAGGATCCTTGTGTCGCCCGGGGGGGACTGTTGCTGGGTAGGGACGGTAGATGATAGTGGTGTTTGCCTTTGTCGACAGCGAAAACATGGTGAGCTGATATTGGTTTCTTCAAAGTGAAATCCAACATCATCATCGGACACCCTAATGTGTGTGGAGGGCTTGTAGTAGCAATTCAAGAGCTTCAGCCTAGAATTGGTAAGTCGTCTCCAATATGGTATGATGTTAGAAATAGGTGGTGCATAAGACATATGGGTGCCAACTTCTACGACCGATTCAAGAACAAGGACCTTATAAACTTATTCAAGAGTCTTTGCATGGATAACCAACAGAGAAAATTCAATTCTATTTGGAAGACCCTTGATGAGATGACCACTAAAAATGAAAGGGCAACAGTCTCAACCTCAAACAACGGGCACACAAAAGGTGTTTCTTCTAGGAAACCTTTCTCTGATTGGATTCAAGATGTGCCAAAGATACCCTAAATTAAAGTTTAGCTTTTGTCATATCGAATATTTAAATGATAATTATGGTATTAAATATAGTCTGATTATAAAACTAATTACTTAGATAAAGACTAAAAGGTAAGACAAATTTATTAAACTTAATTAAGTCTATATTTCTTACTCCTAATTGATATTCAAACGTTTGATGTGACACAAACGAAACTTTAGTCAGGGGAACCAAACATAATTCCTTTTTGTATGATACAGATGGGAGTCATTATGGAATCCAGATAACCATTCATGCAATGTGCTACAATATGGTCATGCGTAAATGTGTTAGTGTTCTACGCTCGTGTCACAACTTATATTGGAGAGGGGATTGAAAAAGCTTGTTTGCATAGTGTCGAGACAATGGGAACAAGTGAGCTATGATATGTTATTATATGCAAAGATAGAGAGCTATTATATGTTATTACCTACAAATGGCATGAATTATGTTGTTCGCTATAGTATGTGTTGACGCTGATCTGGTGGTGATCATGCGAGATGAACTGACGGTGGCGCTCTCTGCAGCGGCGCGGACGGTTCGCGCCCTAGGGCTGGAGGTGCACGAGACAACGGTCGCGAGTGACAACCTCCGATACGGCGCAGTTCGAGCACCACAAGTGACGACCTCCCTCCGATCTTATGTTCTCGACAGCGTCCTTCGGCGACTACCTCCTGCAATCCGTGTTATGCCTTCGATTATTATGGTCCTATAAAGGAAGGCCTGTTCTGTTTCATCAAAATTCTTATGGATTGATGGGGGATCCGGTGTGTTTCAATAAATAGCAAGTCAAAATCATTTATATTTTTTTTCCAATCGCCTCTAATCCATGAGGCATAGGAATAACCGAACAAGGCCTTATGTGGGTCTTTTCCTCTCCAAGTACCATTGTGAAACATATAACACTACCGGAATCTAGCTCTTTGCCGAGTGCCAAATGATTTGTCGAGTGTTTTTTTGGCACTCGGCAAAGAAGTTCTTTATCGAGTGCCAATCAAAAAACACTCGGTAAAAAACACTCGGCAAAAAGTTTCTTTGACGAGTGTTTTATTTTTGATACTGGCAAAGAGTTTCTTTGCCGAGTGTTTTATTTTTGACACTCAGCAAAGAGCTTATTTGTCGAATGTTTTTTTGACACCCGGCAAAGTGCTTCTTTTGCCGAGTGTTTTTTTCAATACTAAGCAAAGACAATTTAATAATCGCATTTTGAAGCAGTAAATTAATTCAAATGAAAACGTTTTCAACTACAAAATTGTATAACTCATCGAGATGTACAACTTATATTTTGGTCATTTATTCATATGACAAAATAAAAGTAAATTTGTTCATAAAAACTATATCTCTCGTAGTTTATAAAACTACAAGAGAGATGTATAAGATTTGTGAATAATGTTAGAACCAACTTGTGGGATGAATAAATGACCAAACAACCAAAATAAACATTGTAGATCTTAAGAAATTATAGAATTTTGTAGTTGGAATTTTTTTGATTTTAAGTCATCTTGTCAATGAAAACTACATCTGTATTTTAAAATTTTAAAATTCGAATTTTTAAAAGACCTCAAATGGAAAAACCACCAAAATGAAAGTTATAGGTCTTAAAATGTTATGAAACTTTGTAGTTCACAACATTTTGGTTTGAAATCGTCTTGTCATACAAAACTTTGTTTGAATTTTAAAATTCGAATTTTTCAAATGACCTCGGATGGAACATGAAGGAAACGGTGATGCCTAAGAGGGGGGTGAATTAGGACTTCTAAAAAGTTCTTTATAAACTAGGCCACAATGAATCCCTAAAACAAAACCTATGCAAATAAACAATCTAGAATGTGCAAACTAGGTTTTGTCTAAGTGTTGCTATCTCTACCGCAAAGCCTAAGTTTCAATCCTAAATATTCTAACTAGAAAGGAGAGATTGAAACTTAAGTACTTAATGTAAATGCGGAAGGTAAAGAGCAAGGGTAGAGATGCAAACTCTCATGGATGACGCTTACCGAGGTATCCGAAACCACGCGAGGTCCTGACTAATCCTCATTGATGCCCCTACGCAAAGGGTAGCTCACGCGAGGGCCAAGCACCACGGTCGAGTAACTCCAAAGAGAGTCACGGGCCTTCTCCACGCGCAAGCGGTGCTCCGCTTCTGGCTCCTCTTGGATGCTCCCCGTCGTCTCCACTATTGAGCTTTTGGCCGAAACGCTGCAGGCCTCATTCCCTCAAGTACACGGTGGTGCCCATGACACAAACTCGATTGTCACAGTCTCACAAAACTCTCACCCCACTCGGTACAATTACAACGGATCACACAAGAGCTGAGGGGTTGTGTGGTTTTTCTAGACTCACTCAACTAACTAGGATTCACCTGGAGCAAGCGCATAAGTGGTCTAACTAACCTAAGCACTCTGCAAAGCACCTATGCTAATCACCGAGTGATTCTATTAAGCACTTGGGTGTTTGAGCAATTGGAAATATCTATAACATGTATTGGTATGTTGCTTGGGCTCCCACACCTTCAAATGGCCGATTGGAGGGGTATAAATAGCCTCCTTCTCAATTATAGCCATTGGACAGAAAGCTAACTTTTCTATCTTCAGGCGCGCTGGCAGTCCGGTGCACACCAGACATGTCCGGTGCCCCGTCCACGTCAGTCGATCGTTGAGGTCTGTAGCAGTCGACCGTTGGCTAGGCTGTCTGGTGCACACCGGACAATCCGGTGCTACATCGCCCAAGAGTCCTTGGTTGCGGGCCTCTCTGCTCACAGTGTCCGATACACACCGGACATGAACTGTTCATTGTCCGGTACGCCACTAGAGCACTGGTTGACTGCCCTCTTCTTGGATTTCTTCACTATTTCCTTGGGCTTCTTTTGATCTTGAGTTTTGGACTTCTATGGATCTTTTATGTCTTCTTTTGAGGTGTTGCATCCTGTGAGTCTCAGTCCAATCCTCTTCGCATCCTGTGAACTATAAACATAGACACTAGCAAACACATTAGTCCACAGGTTATGATGAAAATATGCAATCTATTTGCTAGGATACATGAATGTCCCCACAATGTGAGGTTATGGACTTAAGCCTCCCCCTAACTCCATAATACACATACTTACTATTTTAGACCAAAAACACTTGTAGAACCAAAACCACTTGTAAGTTCAAGATTTTAAAATTTTAAATTGGGTGGTGTTTGGTGTTTGATATATTTTGAATTGCTTTGGTCCCTAAAACTTCTCCCCCTTTGGAACCAAACACAGAAAAGAAAGACATTAAAAACATATAGGAAGCAAATTAGACTTGCCCTCTAAAAGATTACTCCCCCTAAAAGAGTGATCTCCCCTTTTGAAAGAATATTATCTCGCTATCCCGCTTTGTCATAGACGAAGATATACTCCCCATGTCGGAGATCCTCTACTTAGGAAAAGCAAATGAAAACAAGAGGAAACAAGACAATATTTGAGTAGACTAACTCCCCCTATGCATAGGTAAAAGATATATTTTAACAACATATGCATTTATAGCAACATGGGAAGCATAAGATATGAAATATAGTCTAATCAAAATTTCGAGAAGACATGTAAATGATACCGATAGTGGAATGAAACCACTTGCAGAACATGAAAAAACTTGTAGATTTGCAGTGGAAGCTTATTGTCTTTCTCCGGGGACTCCATTTTCCTTCAATGAGACTACTACATATAATTGACTTGAAAACAAGTATTAGTCTCAAAGACTTAGATTATAGAGTAACCTCCCCTTGAAAGTGTGCATACAAGTTTTGAATACTTGTAGGGGACATGCACTTTGATTTTGATATCAAGAGGGGCAAATTATCTATAATCCGAGTTTTGGTACATATAAGCTAAATGATACCAATTGTAGAATATACCATATGAAGTATATAAACTATATGTTAAGAAGTATGGGTATCATTTACTTAGGAATGTTAAATAAGCTATGTGTCGTGCTTAACTAAACATTTTAAACCATATAGGTTTGCTCAAGAATATTAATTGAAAATGAGCATCCCAACCATATGATTGACCTAGTATGCATACAATTATAATCATGGGTAAATACCACATGTAAAACTAGGCATGTAAGATAAAAACTAGATATAAGAAAATAGATACGCATATCTAAAAACAAGGAAATGTAATAAATCTAGTTACCTTAGTCATGGGTGGGGAATTTGGGTCCAAAGTATTCACTAACCCACTTGGCAATAGACTTGATTCAATATGATGCATCCCACGATATACATTGCAATTTTGCCAAGTCTCCAAATTCCCCGAAGTCCTTCGCACTTCTCACTTTCCTCTTGGGATCCAAACCTTCTTGGTGCTCTTTATGGTTGAAATAATCTCCTTTGGCACCGAGATGCGTTTGGCCCCTTCCTTTGTTGGCTTGCTTGTTGGCCTTGATTTCTATCACTTTTTCATTCTTTTTTTCTTGATCAAATATGTTGTAGCGGCCTTTTTGTTCACCTTGTTGATGTAGGTGTTGGAGATTTTGCTTGAGCTTTTGCTTTTGCTTATCCCCGGTTTTTGCCTTGCGTTGGTAAGACTTGTGGCCTTCCTTGTGGCATAGCCTACAAACCACAGTTTCTTCCTCTCTAGGCTTGTTCACTCCCGCAGTGGTGTTATCCTGTGGAGGTTGGGTTTGTTTGGCTTTGCCTTTCTTATCATACAAAGCCTTGCCTAGACGAGTCACTTCTTGCCTTAATTGCTCATTCTCCATTGCAATCTCATCTGAACATGTTTCTATAACAATATTCTTAATAAGAACTTGATTGTAGGGATTAGAATCATCAATTAAATCAAAGCAAGAAGTAGAAGCATCTTTCTTAATAATTTTAGGAACTTCAACTAAAGATGCTGCTGGGGTGCTACCGATGCTCTCTAGCTTACTAGTTAGCTCATTATTGTGTATGCTAAGAATTTCCATTTTCTCTAGTAAGTTTTCAATGGCTTCTTGAGAGCTAGCTAACTTAGCCTTAAGTTTCATTCTTTTTTACAAGGCTACCAACGGTAGCTAAGGATGAAGCATTAGACTCTAATTGCTCAATTTTAGTTGTTAACTCACAATTCAAATTTGAAAATGTTGCAAATTTTTCTAGAAAACATTTATAATCATTTTGAGAGCTGAGCAACTTATTTTTCAAGGTTTTAAGTTGAGCCTTTTGTATAGTGCATACATCCTCAAAAAACTTAATGGCTTCCACAAGTTCATCTAAGGAGGGCTCTCCCTCACCTTCATCATCATCACTACTACTATCATCACTAGAGGATGGGATACTTGTTTTACCTCTTGCCATAAGACACTTGTGTGATGACCGTGATGAGCGTGATGAGGATCAATGGCTGCCTGTCCTTGGAGGTTCATCTTCGCTTGAAGAGTCATCCTAAGTCTTGACACTTGTAAGCGCCTTGCCTTTGCTCCTCCTCTTTATGGGTTTGGCCATATTTAGACAGTTGTCCCTGAAGTGGCCCTTCTCCCCGCATGTGAAGCATCATCTCTTTCTTTGCTTTTTCCTGACAATGTTAAAGAGAAGATCCTCGACCTGCAGAGACACACCCATTAGATTAATCTTGCGAATCAGCCCCATTACCTTTCTGACGTGTTAGACTGTTTCTTCGTCCTCGGAGGATGATGTTGAGGGTTGATCATCTTGATCATCATCATCTTAGTCTTCTTCTTCCTCCTCTTCTTCACTTGAGTTGGAGCCTTCTTCTTGCCTTTCATCTTTTGGTGTTCATCACATGCAAAAGCATATGGATTTGAAGAAGTTGGATCCTCTTGTTGACCCATTTTTCACGACATTTCAAATGCCGCAATTTTTCCAACCACAATCATCGGGGTAATTTGGCTCAAGTCTTTGAGGTTGTGAAGGATGGTGATGATGCTCCCATTTCTTTGTTGTGGTAGTAGGGAGATGATCTTCCTCACACTGTCCGCATCACCTAGCTTATTGATTCCAATATAGTTGAGCTCATTAAACATAAGATTTAAGCAGGAATACATATCTCTAACAAGCTCGTTTCTTTCATAGCAAAAGAATTATACTCATTTAAAACTAGGCAATGTTTTTGCTCACGGACATTGGATGTGTCGTCATGGAGCTCATGCAATTTCAACCAAATCTCATTAGCAGTTTTCAAGGTAAATACTTGATTGAAAATTTCCATGCTAAGAGATTCATACAAGCAATTTTTGGCTCTAGCATTCAAATGAATTTCCTTTTTGCCACTCATGGTGAGCTTCTCGGGATTCTTAGGTGGTTTCAGCCCATCACGAGTGACTCTCCAAACACTTAGATCAATGACTTCTAGGTAATAAGCCATTCTAGCACTATAATATGTGAAATTAGTGCTGTCAAAGTGTGGTGGCCTATGGGTATCCATCCCCTTCCTCTAAAAAGTGTCGGCTCGATTAGCGGTGAAGCTAAAACATTTCAAATGAGCCAAACCGGCTTTGATACGAATTGAAGGAAACGGTGACTCCTAAGAGGGGGTGAATTAGGACTTCTAAAAACTTCTTTCTAAACTAGGCCATAATAAAATTCCTAGAACAAAACATATGCAAATAAACAATCAAGAATGTGCAAACGAAGTTTTGTCTAAGTGTTGCTATCTCTACCGCAAAGCCTAAGTTTCAATCCTAAATATTCTAACTAGAAAGGAGAGATTGAAACTTACGTACTTAATGTAAATGCGGAAGGTAAAGAGCAAGGGTAGAGATGCGAACTCTCGTGAATGACACTGGTATTTTTACCGAGGTATCCAGAACCACGCAAGGTCCCAACTAATCCTCGTTGGTGTCCCTACGCAAAGGGTAGCCCACACGAGGGCCAAGCACCACAGTCGAGTAACTCCGTAGAGAGTCGCATGCCTTCTCCACGAGCAAGTGGTGCTCCGCTTTCGGCTCCTCTCGAATGCTCCCCGTCGTCTCCACTATCGAGCTTTTGACCGAAACGTCACGGGCCTCGTTCCCTCCGGTACACGGTGGCGGCTGTGACACAAACTCGGTTGTCACGGTCTCGCAAGAGTCTCGCCCCCACTCGGTACAATTACAACGACTCGCACAAGAGCCGAGGGGTTGTGTGTTTTTTCTAAACTCACTCAACTAACTAGGATTCACCTAGAGCAAGCGCATACGCGGTCTAACTAATCTAAGCATTTCGCATCACTAAATGATTTTATTAAGTGCTTGGATGTTTGAGCACTTGAAAATGTCTATAAAATGTGTTGGTATGTTGCTTGGGCTCCCACACCATCAAATGGTTGGTTGGAGGGGTATAAATAGCCTCCCTCTCAATTATAGTTGTTGGACAGAAAGCTGACTACTCTGTCGTCGGGCGCACCGGACAGTCTGGTGCACATCGGACATGTGTGGTGCCCTGGCCACGTCAGGCGACCGTTGAGGTCTGTAGCAGTCGACCGTTGGATCCGATCATTGGCCAGACTGTTAAAATGTTATGAAACTTTATAATTGATAGTTTCCTTATAGAAAAACTACCAAAATAAATTTGTAGGTGTTAAAATGTTATGAAACTTTATAATTGACATTTTTTTATTTGAAATCATCTTGTCATAGAAAAATATGTTTGAAGTTTTCAAATTTAAAATTCAAATTTTGTAAACGAAATTGGATAAAGAAACTATCAATATGAAAGTTGTAGATAAGTTATGCAACTTTATAGTTGACAACATTTTCAATGGAATTAATTTAGTGCCTCAAATAATTAATTTACTCTCGATTTGTTATAATACATAGAGAAGGAAAACATAATATAGACACAAGTGATATAGTGGTGTAGTGGTAGAGGAGGTTGCGCGAGAGAGGTTGTGAGTTGGAATGCCGCCGATCACAAGTGAATCCAGTTCAAAAAATGGTGAAAATGGTAGGACGATAGGTAGAGGGCAATGTTGATGGTTGGGGGTGGTTGTTCCCCTAACTAAAAAATGTTTTTCTTTGTGATTCTTAATTTGCCGAATGTTTTTCTTTGTCGAGTGTTTTTGACACTCGGCAAAGTTTGACGAGTGCCCAAAAAACTGCTCGGCAAAAAAAAATATTTGCTGAGTGTAACACTCGACAAAGAATTTGCCGAGTGCAAAAAGTCTTTTGCCAAATGTTTAGGACACTCGGCAAAGAAGGCCCGTCCAATAGTGTAATAGCTGTTAATGTCGTCACAAGTGATGATCTTCCTGACAATTCAAGAAGCATGGAAACAAATAAACAACCAAGGCTGCTCTTAATGCTAAAACTATCAAACGTTTATGATTTTGGCGCTTTCCGAAGAATAAAAATTATCCAACACTGGTACTCTCATATCATATGATTGCAGGCACATCTTGTTTCCATATGATCGTATAATTTTGGTCTTCTATATTGCAACACCCGGGGCCACCGGCTAATCACCGTCGACGTGAGCACACGAGTGATCTCAGATTTGGGTGAACGACGGAGAGGACTGCCTCAGGCCTCAGCCGCACCGTGGTTTCTTGATAGATTGTCTGAATACCCCTTGTCTTACCAGTCTCGGGCACTTAGGTGCTATTACAGTCACTGGTCATTCGGGCCCAGAGGACAGGTACAAAAAGTAGAAAACGCAGCAACATATATTACACTACTTGTCTTGGAAAACGTCTTTCGTAACCGTGGTTTCCTCTTCTTCGCTTGCCTGTGTCGTCTGTGACATATCAGCATAGGTCTTGACAAGTTCTTCGCTGAACGACCATAGCCTCTTCGCCAGCTCCGAGTCTCTCGCGACAGCAGTCGGTGTTGCTTCATTGCAATCAGCGAAGTATTTACCAGATACACCTTTGACATTAGGGTGCAATGCCAAGTAACAAGTAGTTGCAGCCCCCTACAAACAGTGTCCATCAGATGATATTCTTATGATCATGACACTGACTATGCTTTAGAGGGTTACTAGCTGGGTGCTCGGATTCACTAACCCGGGGCACGCTCTTCAGAACAAGATTTGCTACAGGGGAGAGAGCCGAAATCAGCGCACCTGCCAAGCATACATTTATATTAGTTAACTGAATACGGGATCCAGCAATATCATTTTTGTTTTTGGATCTTCTTGCTTCCGTAAAGATCAAATTTTCTTTGAAAGATCTGAGCTTGCGACGTCATTACTGTTTCCAGCAACATAGCGAATGATATTGGTGATGATCACTCCAGGATGCAGGGAATTCGCTGTCAGGTTGCATCCTTCTTCCTGAAATGGCACCAGACATGTTTTTATCTTGTGATGATGTGAATATGCAGCCAGCGGCAGATTGCATACCTGAAAACGCCTGGACAACTCATTTGTGTGGAGAATATTGGCTAACTTCGAATGCGCGTATGCAATGAACGGTTGGTACCTGTAAAATAGGAGTTGGAGGGGGGTGGAAATTCGGCTACTTATACCACGCTCATGCTTGTAACCAAAATCAATAAGCATAAATAGCATTTTGCTAACCTAGCCTTATCGTTTAGCTTGTTCAGCTCAAAGCATGTACCATCACTTCTTTTATGCGCGACCGATGATACGTTTATGATCCTTCCCTGCACACCTGTCTCTGCAGCAGTTGATTTCATCTTGTCTAGCAGGAGACTTGTCAGCAAGAAATGGCCTGCTCATAAGGTCAAATTCAGTAGATGCTTTTGTCTAATTAATCATGCATTATTTGCTTCTAAAGGTATCAGGGGGGATCTTCTGAACAACGTACTGACAGCAAATCAGCACATATCAACAGAGTGCGGATCAATTCCATCCTACATTCCTACTCACAGGGATTTATTGACATGAATGACCGGCATCCTACTCACCAACATGATTCGTTGCGAATTGCAGCTCAATTCCATCCTTGGACAGCTGGTAAGGGCAGGCCATGATCCCTGCATTGTTTCTTCAGAGGAACATGTGATTCAGATTACCATGCGAGCGAGTCCAGGCAGCAGTGCACTACACCCGCCGAGAGAGGTTCAGCGACGGCGATAGGTACGTACATGAGGAGGTTCAGATGCTTGTGGGATGAATTGAAGGACCGTGCGAAGTCGCGGACGGAGCTGAGACAGCTCAGGTCCATCTCCATGACGTGTAGCTTGGAGCTTGGGACCTCATCTGCGAGGCTCTCCTTCAACTTGAGGCCACTCTCCAGTGTCCTAGCTGGTATGATTACCTTAGCTCCCCTCAGTGCTAGAACTCTGGCTGTCTCCTTTCCAATGCCATTCGTCGCTCCTGCATTTTGCCAAAGGAAGCCATAGGATAATAAAATTGTGACAGACAGATCATGCATATATAGATATTGTAGTTGCAAGATTCGTGAGGTTGCTATGCTAAACAAGATGGAAATATATGTGTAAGGTTGTCTCTAGCAACTTATCCTTTCTCCTATCCCATCATTTTTTTTTGAAATGAACCGGGTAGGAGAGCTGCCGATTATATTGATAAAGAGGAAGGCCGAAAATAGGCGAACAACAATCTCCCAAAGAGAACTACAACAAAAAACAACTGCTATAGCAAAAACTACGCCAACGCCACCACCACCAACAACGCTTTAGCAGCAGGAACACACAACATCTCTAACAACATGAGCACACAACAAAAAGCCACCCGGTACAACAAAGACAAAATCTAATGAATAGACAAATAAACCTCTGCCACAAAGTTCCAAAAGGCATGACCTTTTAAACTCAAAAGCTTCTTGAGGAGGTCCGGTGGCAACAACTCCTTTAGATGGTTTGCGCATGCTTGAATTGAACTCTCGTTGGACTTCCCGTCAATCCCAACAATGTTCGGATCTTTAAACACACCACGTTATGCAAGACGGGCACTTCGATGAAGCGATGAGCTATTATAGGACTTACGCCGACGCTTAAGTGTCATAGTCGATGGTGAGGGTGGTGCTAAAGGAGGGCATGCAAGGTCCTCATCCTTTCCATCTCTGGTGGACGAAGAAGACCCTATCTCTATAAGAGAATCCTCTACCCGTCAAGGTTCTGTATTGTCCTCAACCATAGAAAGAGGACCATGCACAACCAAGGTAACTTCGTCATCAATTGTTATGTCCTCCACCAAAACAGGTTCGGAATTGTCCTCAACCATTTAATGGGAAGGACTGTCTTCGATGGTGGTAAGAAAGATGGGGTCCTCAAAAGTAGTTTCCGCGACCAAGGTAACTTCCTCATCATTTGATGCATCCTCCACCACAACAACGACATCCTCAATAGAGGTGACAGCCTGAAGCAACGTGGAGGTCTCTGAAAGTACCTCAATGGTCTGCTCGGTGGACCTCATTTGGCGAGAATCTGCTTTAAATGCCCCTACAACCACCTCATTAGCGGCAAGGTCCGTCTCTCTAAGAATCTTCAAACTAGATACCCTAGAGGGCATCTGGCCAAGGATGGAGACTGCGGTGTTTGCACTAGTGTCCTCACACACTAAGGAGTCGCATCTGTGCAGGCCATCGCGAGAGAAGCAAGGATCGACGAAGGTGAATCATGCTTCACTAGAGAACATGGGCCAAAGAACTCGAGCAAGTCGGAGACAGAAGCATGCTACCCATGCGCCTCTGCATGCTCCAAATGGTTGGCCACACGTGCTAGCCACAACTTGATGATAGATGCCTCCTCCTTGAGAGGTTGTAACACTTCCTCCAAACGAACTGAAAACATATGTTGAAACTCTGCTCGCAACAACTCAGCCATAGGGGTGATCAAGGACTAAAGGTTCAGATGTGTCGAGGCAAGGGAGGCAGAACAACAGCTACGACAAATAGGATCGTCGTCTTTATCACGCAAACCGATGGGTTGAGAAGCCGATGGAGGATTGTGATGTCCTTGCAATGGAGACTTGGCGATGGCGTCAGCTGACAATGTACTTGGCGGAGGCTTGGTCACTACCTCAGCCCAAGTCCTCGACTCTATGAAGTATGAACGGTATAGTCTACTATACAAAACAACGTTTTGCACGATCATATCTACGATCTGCCGGAAACAGTCTAATCCGAAGAACAAAGTAGACATATATATTAGAATTTGTCCTTGCGAATGACGATCAATGAGCACTGACGAAAGTAAATTCCAGCACAAACATGTTCAGCAAGCATGTGTCGTAAAACTGAAAACTATTATGATATTCAGGAAAAAACACTGAACTATTCAAGACGGATACAACTAGTCAACTGCTAGTACTACGAATGAGTTGAAATTAACTAGACTGTGAGGCTGTTGGTTTGCTCTCACGACGAAACTATGTGAGTTTTTTACTGCCCCAAAAGGAAGATATATCTAAGAATAAGGCCCCAAAACTGAAAACTAAAGGCCTATTTGGCACAGCTCCCGATAATCTAAAAATAACTCCAGGTTTGGCTTATTTTCAAGAGTAGCTTTTCTATAGGAGTTAGTATTTTTAACAAACCATTTGGCTTTTGCTCCTCTTGATACGAGAAAAGGGCAAGATAGAGAGTAGGGGAGGAGCCGCTAAGAGTCATTTTTTTTTCCTTTGACTCCCCAGTACTCTTTGTTAAGAGATCTTTTTTAGACCGTTTGAAAGGACACATGCAGGAACCGGAACTGGTTTGGGAGCCCTCCTAAATAGGGCCTAAGGCTATCCACACTCATACAACTCTAAATTTTTACTCTAAAAAGAATATTCTATCCTGTTCAGCGAGATTCTTTACTCTATACCACAATTCTCCGCACTCATATTTACTCTATATCTAACCCTATCCCTGGAAACACACTACACGTCCTCCACGTGGTCCAACCAGGCGGGCGTGGCATCGGCTGCCGTCCTCGTGCACAGTGGATAGAGCAGCACCGTACGAGCGCTAGGAGTGGCGTACCGCCGCGGTCCATGCAGTTTCCAGTGCCGTTTTCAGTTCCCGCTGCAGCGTATTGCCTTGCGCTAAAACTTTAGCGTGCCCTTCCCAGTGCATGGCTGCGGGCAGCCTAACTTCTATTTGACATGCTGTTTTCTAGTCTTTCGTCGCCCTTCCCGGCCCCCAACAGTTTTGTTGAAGTCTAGTGTTTTTTTATGAAGTCAACAGTTTTTATGACACTATTCAGGAACGGATACAACTAGCCAACAGTTTTTATGAAGTCTTGTGTCGTAAAATCAATATAGTGTTACAACTCTTTGCAGGCTTGAAGACGACTGGCCGACTGGGGGAATGAAAGTTAGGCTAGAGAGAAACCATTCATGGCTGTTGTGTGCTTCAGTCAAAGAAAAGAGGGAAAAAAAAAAGAAGCCATGGACGGGCGACCTGTGACGATGGCAGTGATGTTGCTTGCGTCGACGCCGGCGGTGACCTCCTCGGCGGTGGACGCGGAGCCGAAGCCCGACGGCCCACGCCGCCCCCACGGCCAACCCCAGAGCCCCATCCCTGACGACACTACTTCCCTCGCATGCCAGCAGAAATCTGCCACCGCCTGCTCAAACATCGCATATGTCCATCGCCGCGTGACCTGCGTGCAGCGCCTCCCCTCTTGCTGGTTGGACTTGGATACTCGTAGGGATAGGGATGGATAGGAGGGGCTTTTTTTTTTTTTGGAAAAGAGCTAGTGGTGACTGGTGAGCCGTGAGCCTCCTGTCGCCTGTCGGCGACGTCGACGGATGTTCTGCCGCATCTGAGCCTGGCTTGTCCCCACGGGTTAAGCCTACCCTACGACCCATACCACACACGCTGGGTTAGGTTGACGCTGAGGGTCTCGTTGGGAGTGAAGTATTTTTACAATTTCTATGATTTTAGTTAATACAACAATACTTTATGATACAGGGTGTTTGGTTGTATTTCTGAAAATTATTTTTTTAAATCAATAATATTCTAGATACTATAGTATTTTTAGAGTATTGAAACTCTATTCCAACCTAAAGTTTTCATGGCATGCCTAGTTTTGTCTTTGGTTGTATTTCTGAAAATTATTTTTTTAAATCAATAATATTCTAGATACTATAGTATTTTTAGAGTATTGAAACTCTATTCCAACCTAAAGTTTTCATGGCATGCCTAGTTTTGTCTAGTATCATGGTTTACAATATTGTATCCAAATATTTTTTTCTCAAAACCATAGTATTTTTGGAGTTGTTAAAACTACGGTATTATCATGATAATTGCAAAGTCTAGTATTGTAAAATCATGGTTCTGAGAAACATCGTTGCCAAACAGTCCCCCCTCGGTCTGCATTTCATTTTGACACGTTGCTGGTGTTGGCCTACATGGCCTACGACGCGGAGGTGTCCGGATGGAATCATCGGACGCAGATAGATGATCAGACTGACTGCAACCCCTAAGATTGTCTCAACGATTTCGTACTTTTGTGCCACATCCGCAATATCTTTCCCACTATATTACCTCTCTCCACAACAGTTTTCTCTATATTTTTTCCTATACCCCAATCGATGTGGCACACGCATCTCATCAAACACCTTGGAGGCGAGGAAGAAGACCTCCAGCACATCGCGAAGGTGCTTGGTCATGGAGCGGGTGACCTCGATGATAGACGTCTCTTGGAACATGTCTGTGCCAATGAAGCGCGGGGGCTCCCTGCTCTGCTTGCCCGGGGTCTGTCACGCCTAGGTGTGTCCAGGAGAGAGTTGGGGAGCCGTATACACACATAGACTTATAAACTCGTGTTGTAATAAGTGTGGGACCTCTATGTCAGTGTGTGTGAGCCGAGCATATATCTAGCCGGATACTGTGGCTGTAAGAGACAGGAAATATATGAAAGAAATCGTGAAGGCCTGGAAAGGGTTCTTCCCCTCGCACAAGAAAACCCGCTCTCCTCTCACGTCGTAGTGTGCGCTGCGGCAACGGGTGGTGACATCTGGTATCAAAGACGGCGATCTTCGGCACCTGCTCTTCTCCGGCTCGACAATCGACGACTTCGATCTGCGACGGATTCTCTCAGGCGAGTGGTCTTTGGTTCCCTCACCTCGATTCACTCTGGTTGCCGGATTTTTGTTTTTCTCTCGGCGTTGGCGGCGGGGTTCCGGTTGGCGGTGTTGGCGGCGGTAGAAGGTGGTGCTGGTGGCGGTGATTGGATTTCGGCGAAGTTTGGCGGCGGTAGACGGAGCGCTCACGACCTGTTCGACGAAAGGTTTGAGTGCGTTCTTCTCTTGGATTACTTCAAACCAGCAGACACGGCGCCTCCAAAGCCTTCCGTGCAAACCCGATTTGTATTGGATGCTATGGCAGCGGGATTTGAGAAAGAGGAAAACAATTGGCAGCGGGTGTTGGATAATATTGACATGATGTTTGCGAACCAGCAACGCATGATGGCCCAGTTAGATCTCAATTCTGGTGTGATTGGTCAGCTTACTAAGGACCAACAAGTCATGGCTAAGCAATTGGATGAAACAAGTCGAGTGGTGGCATGTGTATAAGCTGCAGTTTCCAGGTGCTGATTGGCCTCGCTTTAGTCGAGCAGTGGAACAAAAGTTTGGTGCTGAGGACTATCGCAAAGCTTTGCAAGCCTTACTCGATCTGAAGCAGTTTTCATCTGTGGATAGTTATGCCCAAGATTTTGAGGATAAACGTTATCAGGTGTGCATGCATCATATGGGTTATGACGAATTATTTTTTGTTTCACAATTCATCAAAGGCTTGAAGGTGGAGCTCCAAGGTCCAGTGTTGGCTCAAGTGCCTGCTGATTTGGAGCGTGCAGTGCTGCTGGCGCGGATTCAAGAGAAGGTGCAGGAGCAGCATCGGGCCCGTTTCACTCGCCTGTCAGGAGGGCGACAGTCCCTTGTACCTCCAGCTGGCGAATCCAAGCAAGCACCAGCAACTTCCAGTCTATGGCGAGAACGACAACTGCGTGACTATCGTAAGGCCAATGGATTGTGTTTCTTTTGTGGAGATAAGTATGATGCCACTCATCCCGAGCATTGCCCTAAGCGGGTCAAACCTCAACTTAATGCTATTGTCATTAATAGCTTGGATCAACCAATCTTGACGGAGGACATTTTAAATCAGTTGGCGGTGGAAGATACATTAACAGAAGAGTTTCACCAACTGTCGTTGAATGCTCTGGCTGGGACTGAACATGAGGGGTGTCTACGCCTCCGTGCTATGGTCAAGGACCAGTTGTTTTTAATATTGGTCGACTCCGGCAGCTCCACTAGCTTCATCAATTCTACCTTCTTGCCTCGAGTGGGCATTGTGCCTCAACCTTGTTCCCCAAGACAGGTTCGAGTGGCCAATGGCGAGTTACTGCGCTGCGACCAGTGGGTACCACAGTTGAATTGGTGGAGTCAGGGACATTCTTTTGTTACAGATATGAGAGTACTGGACTTGGGAGCATATGATGCGGTGTTAGGCTATGACTGGTTGAAACCACGAAGTCCGATGGAATGTCATTGGGAGGATCGCACTCTATCATTCCAACATGAGGGTCACCAAATTACACTTCAAGGAGTCACTGTTCTGCCATTACAGGCTACTGAGGTCCTTGCAGATACTGTGTTGAAGTGGGGGAAAGGAAATGAAATCTGGGCGCTTGCGGTCTTAGACGCCATAGTCTCGGATACTTTCCAACAAGTTCCATCGCCAGTTCAGATTCTGTTAACTGAATTTCAGGATGTGTTTGGAGAGCCAGTCCAGTTGCCTCCTGTTCGAGCATATGATCATGCTATACCAATCATTCCGGGGTCCATTCCGGTGAATTCCAGACCTTACAAGTATTCCCCATATCATAAAGACGAAATCGAGCGTCAAGTTCGGGAGTTGCTTCAAGCTGGTCTGATCATACCAAGTCATAGTCCATTCGCCTCTCCGGTATTGCTGGTGCAAAAGAAAGATGGCTCCTGGCGCTTTTGCGTGGACTATCGCAAACTCAATGCGCAAACGATTAAGAATCGTTTTCCCATGCCAGTAATTGATGAAATTCTTGATGAATTAGCCGGTACACAGTGGTTCACCAAACTGGATTTGCGGGCAGGTTACCATCAAATTCGGATGCTGCCTGAGGATGAATATAAGACAGCATTCAAGACGCACCAAGGGCACTACCAGTTTCGTGTTATGCCCTTTGGCCTTACAAATGCACCAGCCACCTTTCAGTGCATCATGAACTCAATTTTGGGCCCGTTCCTTCGCAAGAGTGTAATGGTCTTCTTGGATGACATTCTCATTTATAGTCCCACTATGGACAGTCATCTCATCCACATTCGTCAGGTGCTGACCACGTTACGTGCTCATCATTTCTACATCAAGTACTCCAAGTGTTCCTTTGCACAACAATCTTTGGAATATCTTGGCCACATTATATCTTCTAAGGGAGTGGCCACCGACCCTTCCAAGACATCGGCAATGCTTTCTTGGCCAATACCAACCACTGTGACTGAATTACGAGCCTTTCTCGGCTTGACGGGGTATTATCGAAAGTTTGTGCGTTTTTATGGACTGATCGCAAAGCCTTTGACTTCTTTGTTGAAGAAGAAAGCCTTTCACTGGTCTCCTAAGGCCGACCAAGCGTTCCAACAACTGAAAGTGGCTATGTCGTCTACGCCGGTGCTTGCGCTCCCAGATTTCAACAAGCAGTTTGTGGTGGAGACAGACGCTTGCGACTATGGCATTGGTGCGGTTCTCATGCAGCAGGGGCAGCCCATTGCTTTCCTCAGCAAAGCATTAGCCGACAAACACCGTCACTTATCCATTTATGAAAAGGAATTTTTGGCTGTTATCATGGCAGTTGATCGGTGGCGTCCTTATCTCCAGCGCCAAGAATTTTGCATTAAAACAGACCATCGTAGTCTGTGTTTCTTGGATGATCAGACTCTTCACTCAGACCTACAAAAGAAAGCGATGACACGCCTTATGGGACTGCACTTTCGCATTGTGTACAAAAAGGGACTAGACAATACAGTGGCTGACGCCTTGTCGCGAGTGCCCTCTGAAAATACTCTGAATGCGCTCACAACTGTGCAGCCAGCTTGGTTCCAAGAAGTTCTCAATTCATACGTGACTGATCCCAACGCACAACAGCTTCTTCAGCACCTTGCAGTCCACAGCCCGGATGAAAAGGGGTTTTCCCTACAGCATGGGGTGATCAGGCAGGGTACTCGTATTTGGGTGGGCCAGAATTCAGCATTACGTACAAAGTTGATTGCTGCTTTTCATTCCAGTGCCCTGGGAGGTCACTCGGGGAGTCAGGTCACCTATCATCGTGTCAAAAAGTTGTTCGTGTGGACTGGTCTGAAACGCGACGTTACTCAGTTTGTGCAACAATGTGAGACATGTCAGAAAGCTAAAACTGAACGTACTCGACCTGGGGGGTTGCTCCAGCCGTTGCCCATTCCACAAGGGGCGTGGCAGGATGTCACCATGGATTTCATTGAAGCCTTGCCTAAATCCGAAGGGTTTGACACTATTTTGGTAGTAGTGGATCGATTCACCAAGTACTCTCATTTCATTCCCCTCAAACATCCCTTCACAGCCCCACATGTTGCTCGAGCTATTTTGGATAATGTGGTTGTTCACCATGGATTGCCCAAGTCAATTGTCTCGGACCGTGACAAGATTTTTACCTCACTCTTTTGGAAGGAATTGTTTCGCTTATGGGATACCAAACTGTGTCTGAGCACCAGTTATCATCCACAAACAGATGGGCAGAGTGAACGTGTCAACCAATGTTTGGAGATGTATCTTCGCTGTTCAGTGCATCATTCCCCTAAACAGTGGCGTAAGTGGCTGCCTCTCGCGCAGTTTTGGTACAATTCTTCTCTTCACTCGGGCCTCGGCTGTTCCCCATTCAAAGCATTATATGGTTATGATCCACCACTCACTGCTCTACCAACCACTGCATGCCCATCTCATCCTTCCGTTGATCAGTGGATTCAGGAGCAGCAAGCCCACACCACTTTGCTCAAGCAGATGTTGGCCGTCGCACAGAACCGCATGAAGTTGCAGGCTGATCGCAAACGTTCAGATCGTCAGTTCGCAGTGGGTGAGCAAGTGCTATTAAAGCTTCAGCCGTACATGCAAACTTCACTGGTGGATCGTCCATGTCCCAAATTGGCGTTTCGATTTTATGGTCCTTATACGGTGATGGCCCGGATTGGTGCAGCAGCGTACAAGCTTGAGCTACCAGCATCATCTTCTATTCACCCGATGTTTCATGTCTCACAGCTTAAGCCATTCACTCCGGACTTCACTCCTGTCTACAAGGATCTGCCTACCCTCGCCGACTTGGATCAAGAACCGGTGGTGCCCGAAGCAATTCTTCAACGTCGGCTTGTGCGCAAAGGCAACACCGCTGTCCCACAAGTATTGATCAAGTGGACTTCGCTCCCAGAGGATGCCGCAACATGGGAGGACTACTATGTTGTCACCAAGCAGTTTCCCGATGCGGTTGCTTGGGGACAAGCAACTTCTCCCGGTGCGGGGTGATGTCACGCCTAGGTGTGTCCAGGAGAGAGTTGGGGAGCCGTATACACACATAGACTTATAAACTCGTGTTGTAATAAGTGTGGGACCTCTATGTCAGTGTGTGAGAGCCGAGCATATATCTAGCCGGATACTGTGGCTGTAAGAGACAGGAAATATATGAAAGAAATCGTGAAGGCCTGGAAAGGGTTCTTCCCCTCGCACAAGAAAACCCGCTCTCCTCTCACGTCGTAGTGTGCGCTGCGGCAACGGGTGGTGACAGGGTCGGTCGCCCTGCCTAGGTCACCCAGATTCGGACACCGGAGCCTCTCCAGCGAAGGCCGACAAGCTGGATGGCGAGGGCACGTACCAGCGAGTTCCTTCGTAGCAGCGTCATGCGTACCACCGGCTCGTAGCTCTGCTCGTCGCGCTCCCAGCGCTATCCGCACGGGCGCTCGTCGCCGACAATCTGAGATCCTTCTATGCCACCAGCTCTTGCGCAACGTCGGATGGTTGCCGTGATGCCAAGCAGAAGAGTGCTATTCTCTGTCTATGTCCTTGCCGTTGTCATCGTCTATATCGGTGAGCTCGTTCGTCAGTACCGGCGCACCTAGAGGAAGACGAAGCTGGTCAGATATAGCGTACTTCCATGTCTAGAGGGAGAGAGAAGATTACCATGAGGTAGAGTGAGGGGAAGGGTGATAGAGGGCAAGCCCTAATCTTCCGTGAGGTATAATAACTTGATTGGGTGAAGATCTGAACGTTGATGATTCACTCATGACACACGAGTGACCTCACCACGAAGGCTTGTCCCTGCAAACGCAATCAAGAACATAAGCAAGAACATAAAGAACACAATCAAAACTACATTGATCACGAGGTGGGGTCTCACAAATCGATGAATGGTGATACTATTCGATGACAGATATGATCTAAGCAAAACCCAAACTCTGATGTGGCAGCGGCTACTGTTAAAATAGACGTTAGAGGCATGCACAACCTCTGGAGGTACCCCTAATGTGCTCCAACACAATACACGGCCCACGACCCAACAGACGGTGTCGCAACACCAAAATAGAATCTGAGCGCTGACTTGTTTTGACGATTGCCGTTGACTCTAGATGAATTTTAAGGTGGACCAGTTGGATTGGTTATATACTATTCTTATCTTTCCAACCATATCAAGTCCATCGCAATCGGAGTTCGGATACATCCTGGGCATCCATTTTAGTGCAGACTAGTCCTAGAACCCGAGATGGAATCACAACTCAGTCGGACATGATCTCCTTCCTGTTGTGGACGCCCTTGCTGCTCCTCCTCGACACCTTGGCTTTTCCCAAGTCCTTTATGGTCCTCTCCAAAGTTCCTAATCATTAAAACATCTATGACACCAAGTGTAAGCTCTAAAACATAATTGACTAGGTTAGAACGAACCTAGAGATTTAGCTTTTGTGCACATGCTCGTGTTGTCGGTCCATGTATGGTTTGTATGGGAGTTATGTCCTCATCATTCTCCCCCCACTTAAACTGGAGTCGTCCTCAACTCAGGCGGTGGCCAAGGGGGTGGCCGAGCAACCCTAAGGTGTACAAGGCCTTTAGGCCCAAAAACCGGTGTCACTGATTTCTGGCAGATTCTAGACATCATCTTGCTATGACGATTCTGATCAGCTCCAATTGTATATTGACGTGGGACCAGTTGGGTTGGAAAGCTTATCTCCTTAGCTTTCCAACGATATTTAGAACGTCGAAAATGGAGTCCGTATATAGCCTGGGCATTCGTTTTTGTGAGACCCACTTCTGAAGTCTGAACCAAATTCGTAAATAAACTGGACTTTAACTCCCCTTGAGCTATGATTGATTGAGCCTTGACCATATAGGTAACATCCATGTACTCATCGTTCTCCCCTTCTTGGTTTTGAGTCATCCTCAACTCAAAGTCGTTGGTGCCTGCAAAAGGTGTTGATGTAGTGCTTGATGTCATCCAACCTTGCTCCCCTTTTTGAAGTTGACGCTGTTGTTGTAAAACATACAAAGAAGGACAAGTGGAACTGGGCGTGATATGGTTAGCTTTAACACCACCCTCTAATTGATCATATTGTTTCATGACAAAAGGAGATTTCATATTTGAACAAATATATACTCGATGTACCATATATTCTCCATTCCAATTATATCTTCCAATAACATGATATGTATGTTTAGATAACCATGGAAAATCAACACTAAAAGAAAGTTTCTCCTATAAATTATTTATATTACATAGAACATCAAAATCAATATAGGCCAAAGTAATTAAAGAATATAACAATTTCAGCTCATCATGCACACTAGCTATATGATTGAATGTTCTAATTTTGACACAATTAATAGGATCAGAAGCAACAACATCAAGTTTGTTCTCTAGTTGTGGTATAGAAATAATTGTATTATCATCACATAAATCTTCTTTGTCACAAGGAACAATAAGACAATCCTCTTGTAACAAAGACAACTCAGATTTATCTGAAGGCATGATATCAGTATAATTACTCAATAGAATCATCCATAGAAACAAATTGTTGTCTCATTAGTGCTTTCACGTCTGTCCAAGTTTATGGTTTCTCATAGTCATGCAAATTCCACCAAACTAATGCATCATTCGTTAAAGTACTAGCCACAATTTTAATTTTTCACCTATCACGTATACGACATCGTGCAAAAATCTTATCTGTTGATACTTCCCATTCATTATACTCATTTGAAATATTTTCATCAAAAGAAGAGAAGGATGGATATATTGAACCTGAGGGAGACGAATCAGCATCAATGGCGTTGCTCTCAAAGTCTTTAGTCAAAGCGTGCATCATCTCTTTCAATTCCAGATAGGAGACACACTCACCATCAGTAGTCTTAGGACCCTTATCCTTGTCCGTTTGGGTCTTTGGTCATGTCATTATTAGTACAAAACAGAGACAAAAGGCAACAAACAAACAGTGTGAACCCTACAACTACTCTCAGGGTGATGGTGGAACACAAGTTATGAAAGTATCTTACCCCGCTCTTACAAGTTTCTTACCAGCACTACAGGTGGCAAACGGTGGCCGATGTGACTGCCCAAAGAGCATGGGTGTGATTGCAAAGGAGTATATGTTCTCCTCGAGAGAAAGGTGGAGCTTTGAGAAGACTCACTAAATAAATATTTGCGGAACATAAGTCAGTAACATATAGCAATGCTGAATAAGTGTTCCATGTACTCGTCCTAGTTGTTGGCCAAGAGAATGTATTAGAACAGTTGGACCAAGGCACAAAGGAGGTGGCAAGGATCTAGGAATAGCAAGGGAACAAGTTGGAATGAAAAACAATCACAAAGGTGCACAGATCAACGGTGTTCCTGCTTATGCGCACTCTTTTTCTCTTTTTTTCTCTGATTTTTTTCTTATTTTTTTCTTTGTTTTGTGGATTTTTTGCACATTCCTTTTTATATTATTTTTCCCACAAGAGTGCCACAAAAACAAGATATAACACAAGAGTATCAAAAAAATCTCGTCTGTCTGTCACAGATTTTCTAATCTAACTTCAACAGACTGTTTGACAATTTTAGAGACCTCAAATGCAAAAAAATCACAACATGAAAGTTGTAGGTGACCTTTTGCTCTTTCTATTTGATATATGGATCACCTATTTAGGATAAAGTAAGTGGGAGATATTGACTCCGAAATACAAACTGGTCCAAAATTTCAGGATCACAAACAGATTTACTTCCAAAGTAGACAACTCTTTAATAATGACGTTTTCTAGAAACCTCGTAAATATAAAAGTTGTAGAGAGTTTCTAAGCTTTCCAGAAAGTACAATAACACTAAATTCCAAATTCATATGCGAGATTTATGCTCAAAATACCAAACTGGGCAGAAACTAACCTAATAAGGATGAGATGATGAGATAAAAATGATGGGTGAAAGAGTTCAATTTATGGATGGGGTTGGTTTTGTGGATGTGATTGATTTATTGATTTTGAGTTTGTTGGATGGCAACGAATGGTAATGACTAAGCTGACCCAAAACAAATATAAACCAACAACCTAATTAGGGTTGTTGGAGAGGCAAATGAATGGTGAATGAGTTGGGTTTATGGATAGGGTTAGTTTTGTGGATGAGATCGGTTTATCGAGATTGAGTTTGTTGGATGGCGGCAGGTGGTAATGACCAAATTGACCCAGAACAAATCTAAACCAGCAACAAGACCTTGACCTAGGACACGAACTCAGAACTATGGACTCCAACACTGAATTGTGCAAAGGCTAAGGCAAAGTTTGTAGGTTAGGATACACTAATGATTTTTAAAGATATGACCTAATGTTAGGACTCTTTTCACATTAGCTTTTTTGTGGAATATAAGACGAACAAAACAAATCTAATGGTAGGATTATACCTCACGGGCAACCTAAGTTCTGATACCCCTTGATAGAGGGCGAGGCTCGATCTTCCGTGAGGTATGATAACTTGATTAGGTGGAGATCGAGATGTTGATGATCCAAGGCTCCGAGCGAAGGGATCCTCGCAATCACTACACCACTACTCCGTTGGTTATCACCCGTGACACACGAGTGACCTCGCCATGAAGGCTTATCCCTGCAAGCGCAATCAAGAACACAAGCAAGAACAGGAAGAACGCAATCAAAACTGCATCGATCACGGGGCGAGGTCTCACAAGCCGATGAATGGCGACACTGTTCGATGACAGATATGATCTGAATAAAACCCAAACCCTAATGTGTTAGAAGTTTCTATTAAAATAGAGGTTAGGGGCATGTAAAACCCCTGGAGGTACCCCTAATGGGCTCTAACACGATACACGGCCTAACGACCCAACGGACAGTGTCACAACACCAAAACAAAATCTGAGCGCTGAATTGTTTCGACGATTCGTGTTTACTCCGAACGAATTTTAAGGTGAGACCAGTTGGGTTGGTTAGATAATCTGCTTATTTTTCCAACCATATCAAGTTCGTAGCAATCGGAGTCTGATGCATCCTAGACATCCATTTTAGTGCAAACTGGTCCTGGAACCCGAGGTAGGATCATAGTCGAGTTGGACTTGATCTCCTTCCTGTTGTGGACGCCCTTGTTGCTCCTCCTTGACACCTTGACCTTTCCCAAGTCCTTTATGGTCCTCTCCAAGGTTCCTAATCATTAAAACGTCCATGGCACCAAGTATAAGCTCTAAAACACAATTGACTAGGTTACAACAAACCTAGAGATTCAGCTTTCGTGCACGTGCTTGTGTTGTCGGTCCATGCATTGTTTGTATGGGAGTGATGTCCTAATCAAAAGGTCACCGATGTGTGGTAAGGGGTGGTTCTGCAGCCACCACAGCAAGGGGAAGGGGGTGGCTTCAAGAACCGTTGAACCAAGTCTAAATTTTTCCACTTATATCACATCCGCAAGATTCCACCCTCCATATATCCCACCATCCACTTAAAATATACATTTCTTTTCAACCACCTTCAACTACCATTTTTTATTTTGATTTCATCATTTTATATAAACCACGCGTACGCATGGTATATGAACTATTTGTACTTAAACAATTAATTAATAAGTAATATTTAATTTATATGTGCTCATTAATAATTGTAAAAAATATTCGTATGATAAGTTAATATCAATTTAATTACTGAAATAACTCTACCATTGATAATAGTTTTTAAACTAATGCAACACTCTTATTTGTACTTACTTCCGTCGCAGGCCAAATTTAGATTGCCTTCTACTACAAGGTGTAAGAGGCTTTCGTCGCAAGCCATAGTCTTTTCTGAGACGCCACCATCCCCTCTTCTATATATATATGTCCTATGGGGTTTCAATTCCTCACAATGCTCTACTCATGGCCTAGGAATCACACATACTCCATTAAACATGCCTCTTGTGTCCCACCAACATGATTCGGACTCGAGCGACAGCAATAACGACACACTATCGCTGGCCACACTACTCCACCTATCATTGCAAGGTATGGGTCATGGGCGTAGGTCGTCGACGATCCCTTGCCGTGTCATCCACATGGGATCATGGTGCCGAAGACAACCTTATCAGGCATCACTACTTTAGCCCAAACCCAGTCTACCCTACAAATGTTTTTAGGGAAGGTAAAATACAAAATAAGAATGTTCCAGTATATTGTACAAATTTTGGTGGTGTGTTACATACAGTGCTTGCTTGTACAAGTTTCGCATGAGTTGCCCCTTGTTCCTATGCATTATGCAAGGAGTTCAGTAGCAAGATGCTTTCTTCACTCAACAAGTTGACACAACAGGACTCACCAACCTCAGACCACTTTAGGAAGTTTGTGTTGCATTGTGCATCCTCGTATATTGGTTATCGACAAATGTCGTAGACCAATACATCCAGATACACGAGTCCACGACTAGGCAATGTCATGTATCATTTCTGTCGTGCTATCATCCACTAGTTTGTACCTCTGAACTCCTAATTAGGACGACATAGCACGCATAAAGCACCATAGCAAGTCAAGGGGATTTCTTGGTATGCTCGGGTCCATTGACTGCATGCATTGAGAGTGGAGGAACTATCCAACTGCTTGGAGGTGTCAGTTCTGCAGTAGGAATTCATGTCCAAGCATGATCCTCGAGACAGTTGCATCATATGACCTTTGGATCAAGTATGCATTCTTCGGCATGCCCGGTACGAACAATGGTATCAATGTCCTCCATAGATTCCCTGTTTTTGACCCATTGATGAGCGATAGAATGCCACCAGTATAATACACAGTTAATGGAAATTCATACAATTTCGAGTACTATCTCGTTGACGACATCTACCCTAATCAGCCAACATTCATAAAATCCATTAGACACACATGGGAGGAGAAGAAGATCTATTTCACACAGATGTAAGAAAGTTATCGTAAAGATATCGAGCGTGCATTTGGTGTGCTTCAAGCACGCTGGATAGTACTGCGTGGTCCTGCATATGAATGGGATCGTAACCGCCTTGTCGAAATAATGACTTTGTGCATAATAGTGTGCAATATGATTGTGGAAGACGAAGGTGAATACACTGCTACCATTGACTTTAGGGACAATAGTATCACCCCACATACCAACACGCCGATACAAGAGGGCCGATCTAAATGGGTCATCGAGCACCTTGATCTCATGCGACACGAAACTTTTTGCTACCTTCAGCATGACCTCATTGAACATTTTTGTGCACGTCAAGGCGCAATGGGATGATGAGAACATCGAAGGCATCATGTTATAATGTCACACAATGCTATGTAGTTCCTTCGCTTGTGTCAACCAGTGTTAGCTATAAATTTACTTTTGTCGTGCGCTTATCATGCCTATGAGTGTCTAAGGAATAAAGTGTGGTTTATGTTATCCAATTCTAATTTCAACCCATTTTAGGTTCAAATCCATCTTGATCGCATGCATACTATATTTATTAAAAACAACACAAGTAACAAATAAGCAAAGTTTCAATCCATCGATAACAACATCTCAGATTGTGATAGTACAACATTGTTTTGACCTCAACATGAATGTAAATTTCGGCAAAGACAAACTAAACTCCAATACGAACAAGTTCAAATTACAAGAAACAAAGTGAATGGTCACAAACTTGGTACCAAGTCACTAATCCAGACTGAAAAGGTACTCCATCAAATGTTTCCTGTTCTGTGTCAGGAGATGCCTCACATCTTCATCAACGTCCTCTAATCTAGTTGCAAGAAGCTTGTCCAATTCTTGTTGAGCTAGTCTTTTTTCTTCTAGATTTAATTCTCTTTCTCGAATGGATAGTTTTTCGGCTTCCAAATCTAATTTCTTTAATTTGATGGTCCTGTCTTTTTCATGTTGCACTTTCCTCTTCTCTTCCTTTTCTTTGATATGCCTCAGTTTCTCTGCTATTAGCTCATGGAGCCCGCTCAAGTATTCATTAGCTTCGGATGTGGCACATGCATGCCTCTTCCTTTCTGATTTGGAGGAGTCCTTTCCAGGTGGCATTTTTCCACTCAGTACTGGTGAAGCATTGTCCATTTCTTCAATAATGAAAGATGGTCCTAAGCTAGCATCTTGTCCACCTGCATATAGGCCTCTAAAAGAATTACCTTGAACAATTGACTCCCACTTAGGCTCATTTTTAGAATATCCAAACAATGCATTAACTAGAATGGTTTGTTTCCTTCATGTGCATAAACTATTGTAGCTTTGATAGTCTAAAATAAGAGCATGCAAATTGTTAGCCCAAAATAATGGCATAGTTGTCACAATACTAAACAATTCTAAAGCGATAATACAATATGTACCTTATTACGGTTAGTAAGTCCACTTTGGTTCTCTCTTAGTACTCTTGTGTAATAGCCTAAAAACCTTCCACACTATGCCCTTATTGTGTCCCACCTACTACTTAGGGCTCTATTAACTCTGCATGGATAACCCCCCTTTGCTCATTGTACCTCTTCTCTACTCGGACCCAAATTCCCTCCTGCTTTGACCTATGTGCACAATGAGGTCACTATTGATCTGTAGCCAAGTTTTGCAAGGCAAATTGTCCTCCCCTGTTATAAAATTTTGTTCCTTGGAGTTTATTCATTTGCCAACAGGGGTAGGGTTTTGGAGGGGATATTGATCTCTTGGACACTATGCTCAACTTTAGACTCCAAATTGATAGGTAGCTCAACATGGCTGTTGGAACCCTAAAGGGGTGTATTTGTGCTCGAAGGTTGTGGACCTAACAAACATGGTTGCAGGAGGACAACCATAAGGATTATTCACCATGCCTATGTATGGATTCCAATACATGAAGGATTAGGTTGGAGTACCCTCTAAGTGCACAGGCGCCCACATTGTGTTTGGTAGGTGGTGGTTTGGAAAAAGGAATGTTACCCACAAAGCTTAAGTCTACTAGTTGTTGTTGCATATATTGCGGAGGCTAAAGTGGTGTTGCATTGCTTGGGGTCTAGTAGTTAGTGGGAGTTCCTCTGGTTGAGCATTGGTATGGCGGTTAGATGGTTCCATGCTTGAGCACGTGCAAACCATTGAACACACAAGCCAATCACAAGGTTAACCACAGGAATGATAACATGGTGGTGATGACAAGTTTGAAAACTTGGAGTAGTTATACAGACTGAACATCACAACAACTGGAGTAGCATGACTATTGAAACAGAGTCAACATTACAATGCAAAGAAGTACTACATTATATTAAAAGAGTGCATATACTTTGCACAAGAAACACAAAAGGTCATTGCTTAGGTTATGCGTGAAGTACTACTTCTAATGCCAAATGTTGTATCTGGTCTCCCTATCCGAGTCGTAGTACCAATCCTCGTTGTCCGAGTCATAGTACCAATCCTCGTCAATAGGCTCATTTGTCTCAGGTGTTGTTGTGTAGTTGCATGGCTTGGTATCATTAGGGTCTAGCGGTCTAGCCCTTAAATTTCTTCCTTTAGCCTTTCCCTCTTAGGGTAAGCCTTCTCTTTTGAGACCAGAGTAGGTTGCTCCATCTCATCCAGCTCGTCTTGGATGGCTAGTAGAGTCCTAATCACGGTTTGCTTGTCTCCCAAATTATGAAGTGTGTGATAAAAAACCCTCGTATTTTTGATATACCATCATCTGTTGAGCTACATAGGTTTAGCAAGAGGCCTTGTAGCAGCTTGACATGATTGTTAGCTATCTATACTATAGTGGTAAGGAGGAATGTGATAGTGATTGGGATCAATACTATGGTTATATGTCTATGTATGAGGCAAACAAACAAAAAAAGGTGAAACTATAAATACCTATACATGTTCCTAGGAAGTTATCAAGTGTGTCATTAGTTACATGCATTCTTGTGGAATAAATAGAGTTTGATGACACAATATTCATAGATTACTATACACAATCAAAGAGATTGAAGAAGAATGAAATGTTGCACCATAATTCAGGTGAATGCTTAATAGAACACAATGATGAAACATCTCTTTGGGTAAACTTATATGCTAATGGCTTGAGTTATGTGTCATGAACATAGTTAAACACACTAAAGGATGGGTGCAAAACCATTACTTATACATAAGTACAACATGAATGCTTTGAATTAATTCATAGTTGAAACAAAGAATTTGTAACCTTAAGTTTAGGATGGCCAAGGGGAATTAGCTAGTGATTTTTGTTATTGCACAAATGAATGGGATAGTTAGTTTTGTAATTTATGTTGTACACATTGAAAGCTCCCTTATGGGTTATGGTGGTTTGGATGACAACCCAATTAAAGGACTAACAAGAGTGTTAAGTGTTGGATAGGTACTTAGAGCAAAGCTTGTAGAGTTCAACACAAAAGATCAAGTGTGATGGTCCAAAAGCTGATATGAGTATGGACAATGGACATCACAAGCTAAGTAAAGGTGAATTTTGCTTATGTGAGACTCAATGTGCATAACTTGGAGAAAATTGGTCAAGCCAAGGATGTAAGCAAGAAGAGCTTCGAGGTACCGATTGCACGGTAGAAGGTAAATGTGGCCGAGGTACACAAAGCTAGGGGTGAAGAAGAAGACTTGCAATGTCAAGGTTGATCAAGTTGAAAAGAGCTATGGTGCATCAAGGATCACTACTTAAGGACGTGACTTACAACCAATGAGGTAATACCTATGGTTTTGTGGTGTAAGTCATAAGGCTCAAGATCAAGCTCAAGGAGTGAATAAGGTCACTAGAAGGAGTAGTAGTGTCGAAACCAGAACCTGGAAGCAAACCAAAAGAGTTAAGTTCACTTTGACCTTTAGTTTGGATTGTTCCTATGTTTGGATATGTTCTATATGACCATTGCAGAGTGTTGGAGCTCATAGATGACTATCTAAATCAAGTCAAGTCAACTTGATGGTTTGGAGTCCAACATCGACCTCAAACATGCCAAAATGGGTAAAATGATGAAAAAGGTTAGGTATGCAAGGTTTGAGTGTTTAACAATGTTGCATACACCTTTTAATATGTGTTTGGTACTTTGGTTTGCTCTCTAACTTAGTTTGTAGAGAAAGTGCCATTCCGGGCTCAGTTTGAGGAGAAACAGAAAAGCAGGAGAAGAATGGGAAATAGGTAACTTTCTTGGACTTAGTCAATTGAATTATACTCTAAATGTGTGTGTGTCTAAGTCATAGGAAAGTTCTCTCGAGAGTTGAGATCGAATAGAGAAAGAATGGAGGAAAAACACTTAGAGTGCTGTTGGCTGGTGCACCGGACCATGAACAGTGTCAATCCGGTGTGCATCCGACCGTCTGTTACTGCGTGGTCTCAGGAATTTCAGCTAAAATTCACCGGACATTGTACAGTGCCTGGTCCGGTGCACCAGACCACCTCTCCAATGGCTCTCTCCAGAAGGGCTTTGGTGACCAACGGCTAGCTGACGTCACTGGACGGTCCGTTGGTTCACTGGACCGGTCTGGTGTCGCTCAACTATGGAAGGTGGCAAATTAGATCTCGAGCATGGGGCTACAGGACCCGGTTTGGTGTGCACTGGACTGGTCCAATGCCCCAGTGATTAGTGTAGTTTTTCAGGCTTTTCTACAGGGAAGGGGCAACTGCTAGGGGCTCATTTAGAGCTATAAAAGGACCCCCTAGGTGCCCATATTCAGGTGTCAAAGCCACTCAAGTGCAACATATAAGTGTAGACATATTGCAAATCATTTCTACCTCCCTCTCGTGTCTACTTCTCTCTAGTTTGTGTGTTGACACAGTTATAAGCCAAGAGAGAGTAAAGGAGTGCTGCTGCAAGTTAGAGCAAGATCTTGAGCATACTGGTACTCTGTCGGAGAGCTAATGACGTTTGTGACAGACTCAGCTCTATGTAACTCGACATCGACATAGTAGAAGTCTTTGTCTATCACCTTGCAGATCTGAGCAACCGGAGGATGGAGTGAGATACTCCAAGCTAAGGTTTGGCTAACTCCAACGTGGATATAGGCAAGCATTTCAAGCTTGGCCGAACCATAGGATAAATCATTGTGTCTATTGTGTGCTCGGTGATGTGTTGTTCTCTGTCTCTCTACTTTGATTGCTTTACTATTTGCACTTCACTACTTCTCTGTGGTTTAAATTGTTCTTGAAGTGCAGGTTACTTTGAGACAAGGACCTCGATTCCACTGCGACCTACTCGACGTGGTCTTCTTTCCGTAGCGATCAGTGTTCGAGTAGAATAAGAGTTCTAAATTTTGGATGATACTTTTTATTCGTCTATTCACCCCCTCTAGGCGACATCCAAGTCCTGTTATCCTGGTCAAATGGAACTTTCACACGCATGACCCATAAATTTACGATTGAGTTCGTATCAAACCTAGAAACTAAAAGGGACACTAATAATAGGTCGACCAATACAATAGCTTCTTTTGAAGAAATTGATTTATAGGGACACGTCATGAATATTGCACATTATGATTGAGCACATCCATCATTCCCTGACCAGATCTACCACGAACTATGAACTCTCGTGCCCAAATCCTCACTGCATGATTCCATTCCATCCATACAAACTAAGGAAAACGAACCTAGGAATCTGGATGGCAATTTTTACCAGATTGAGTGAAGAACGATGGTCAGAGAAGGGGTGTCGGTTGAGGCTATACCAGATCTAACACTAGGATGTAGTAGCCGATTTGCGGAAGATGACAGACCTAGTGAAGAACAATGACAGCAACAACACTTCTAGTGTTCCTTGCTCACAATCAAACAATGACACCGCTTCATTACCAAAGTCGGCTCCTTCTTCTGCTCCTACTCACTGGAAGGCTCCACCGCTCAGGATTCGCCTTCTTCCGGTGCAGACAGCACTGGGTTGTCTTTGCTCAGTCTGAGTCCGTGTTCGACTTGAACGCAATGGGCGCGGAGTGGGAGGTTTCATGGCCAGCGCACGAGCGGTGGAGTCCATGAGAAGCAATTGCTAGGGGATGGGTAGAGTACCCCCTTCATTTTTCATGAGAGATAAGGGCGCAGCGTGGTAGGGGCAAGGTAGGGCGGCGATGCAGGAGGAAGAGGGAGATTGTAGCCGCTACGCAATGAACATTAGGCGAGGAGGGGAAGGGGTGTGTTGCAGATAGTCTCAAGTAAACACAAAGTCAACAAGTAGCTGGTTGGACTCGCTGCTCCAAATTGGCGACTACGGTGGAGGGGGCCGAAAGAACAATAATGACAATTTTCTGTGCCTGGAGATGTTATAAGTTGAGAGTTTGAATGTGGATTTGTGCCCGCGAGTGAGGGTACAAGTTTAAATTCACATGTATCAGATTTATTTTCACGGCCATGAAAAAGTTACATCTATGACCGTATATTCGTAAACTCGCTCTATATATACTCGAATTCTATATAGTTGCTTGTATTATATCACTTCGTATATTATTGCTTGTTAATGTTTCACTTGAAATCATTTTTCTACCTTGTAATGTTTAAATTTGTGTTGTGTGTTAAATAATTAGTTTGCTATAGAAATATATTGATTTTCTATTATGAGGTGATCTAGACTTAGCTCTTTCTTTACTTAGTTGTTTGACTAGTCTAAAACAAAATCTACCATACGTCCATATCTACCATAATTAGTGAAAGTAAATTTATATTTATATTTATGTTGAGAAGTAGAAACCATTTTTTCGTTCATTAGGCTAGTAGATGACATCATTCTAGTAGACTTAAAAACAATTTTATTGACTCGTCATAAGTTTTAAACTTTCTATTATTAAGAGATTTAACAATTTATGAGTGCAAGAGTCTTGGAATGGGCATATGGATCAAAGCATAAACCAATTTTAAATATTACAGAAACAGACTTTTGTTCTAAAATTTTATTCAAACTTTTCATTCACACCTTACCTTATAAATTTTCTATAGGTTTTAAAAGAGTGAAACAATTATTAAAGAATCATTTACAGGTTTCTTTTATTGTTAATAACTAGAGCAAGAAAGAACCTGATATGTACAAAACCATTTTTCAACTAATCAACTCTAGCTTTAGCATCTTTTAATTTTAACTCAAGTGTATTGCAATGGTCACAAGAAATTTGTTGATAGTTATGCAGGCATGACTTTCATTTTTCTCCCTTTATTCCTTAATCTTTATATTTATTTTCTAGTAAGGTATCAAGCTTTTCAACAACATTAGCTAAATCATTGTTATAAGGATCTACCTCATTATCGCTATTGAGATCGTTGTTAAAGAAGCTCTTGTTAATAGCCATTAGACATACTCCTATAAAATCATGCAATTGCTTGCCTTTGCATGAATTTTATTTTTCATTGATGTCTAAATCAACATCGCTCATGTTGACTTGATCGAGCACCAAAAGAACTCGATGTACTATCTTATGGTTCCATTCTTCTTGTTGTTCTAAAAGAAAAATGGGCAATTAAGCTATTTCTATAATGATTTGGTGATTAATGACCAACACAACATATTGGACTAACTAGTTTGCTAAGGGTATGAGTGTGGGTTCACTCAAGTGCAAATTGAATAATAAGTTCAAATGAGTTCAAATAAGGCTAGAAAGTGCAACATTTTGACAAAGGTAAAATAGTGAGGTTTGGACCTTTGAATATATTGTGTAGACCTTTTAGAATATTTTTGGCACTTTGGTTTGCTCTCTAACTCAATTTCTATAAAAAGTGCCATTTTGGACTTGTTTTGAGCTAAAACAGGAAATCTGAGTTGCAGATGAGCTCAAGGTATAAATATGTGCTTTAGACAAGTTAAACATACTCTAGATATGTTTGTCTAAGTCATAGGATAGCTGCCAAACAAAGCCAAGTCGAATTGGAGAAAGTTGCAATTTTTGTAGCTACACATGGGCTCACTGGTGTGACAGGCCTCCCAAGTTATCAGGCCCACATGCACCAATCATTGCCATTAACGGCCTCAGATGGCTATGCACATGTACCGTGTAACTTAACATGGCTATCGAGTTCAACAACTTGAACTCATTTTCCCACAAAACATGTATATTACAGTAATCACATTCGATACACACACACTTCGGAGATAGAGTGGAATACTTCACAAACATTCTTTACATTTTCAAAACTCAAGTTTTACATGTTAGAAAGAGTAATATTTATTACAAGTCCTGATAGAACTCAAAGTGCATAACTTACATACAAAACCAGGAAGGTAGAACCCTTCCAAAGCTCATACATGAACCTAACTAATTCTTCTTCAAGACTGGAAGCATCTTCCAGCCACATGGACACCTAGAATACTCCTTATCACATGCAACAACATGGGTTCGGTGTAACACCCCTAGTGTTACTGGCACTAAAACTTGAGCATGACATCATATGCATTTACATTTCATTTTGTTTGTTACACCTAGAATGCATTCACTAGGTAAAATTTCAAAACAAGTTGTGATGATGTGACTTAGGTGTACTTAATACTAGGGTAGGGTACTTAACCCTGGAATTAGGGCCTTTGGATGAAAGTGAAGCCAAGATGAGCAATGTCTCAAAAGTCATTAGAAATGTTTACATGATATCAAGAGTGATGGGTTTGAGTGGCACAAAAATCCTAAAGTACTCAAAACCCTAAAAGAAACCCTAGAAAACCCTAATTGTACCCTAAGGGGTGGATTCAAATTCTATACACTTTTGGACCAAAGTGCAAATATCAAAGTGATAGAACATAAAAAACTTAGTAACTTTTACATGGGAGGATTTTCAAGTTGTGTGGAGTAAATTGGGCTTATTTGCAAAAGATCCAAGAAATCCTAAGTGGCTAAGTCTGAATTTCAGTGAAATTGAGCCAACTTTGGAGTCCTGTATTTCTCAATTCATGAGGATTTTGCCCTAGGTTAATACATCAAAATTGTAGAGCTATAATAGGGGTACAACTTTGCTTAAGTGACTAAGCATTGGTGACATACAAAATTTGGAGATAAATGGACCTGAAGTCTGGCTATCAGTCAGTCTTAAGGCTGAATTTTGACTGAAAGTGAAGTCAGATGAACTTTGTGATCCATTTTGAGTAGGATCCAGTGGTTGTTCGATTGTGGATGCTATAACAAAAATAAAGATGGATTATAGGACAACAATTTCTCTGCAGATAGATGATCATGTTGTCACACAAAAATTGAAGAATAAAGCGCTTCAATTAGCTCTGTCAAGCGCTCTGAATGGAGTTCCAATGGTACAGTTACCTAAAGAAGATCTCAGGTGCAGTGCACCTCGCCGCCGGTGACCCCGTGCTCGGATTCGCACCGGCGCTGTGATTCACGCCTAGTAACGTGCAGATAACCACTCTAGGTTAAAAGATCTCGTAGTGGATGTGGTCAGGGCACTGTGGTTGCTCAGACGCCGTAGCCACTTGCCGGCGATGTGGCCAGGCGGCCATCGCCGAGGTGTACGCCGGTCGTAGTGATTGCGCCACACCATGACCCTTTCACCACGTCGTTGCTAGCCGTAATAAGTCAGCAATGACCACCGTAGCTCCTCAGCCAGTGACCGCCACGATAGCTCGCGTCAGTAAACTCCCCCTCTTTCCGGCCGCCAGCACGCCTTCTCCAAATTGGACGCCACCGTTGTTGGCTTCTATAAATTGAGCGATCAACCAGGTCCGACAGGTTATTACACACCTAGTGCACCAGCTCTCGCCTCTGATCGTCTACCATAGCATCCCAATTTCCTTTTTCCCCCGATTATGTTTTCCACGCCGCCATGAACGCTTTACCATGGCCAGCTCTCTGTAGGTTAGTTCAAGCTTCTATGCTTGATGTTCTAGCCTCCCTTAAGTCCCCGACTACTCATAGACCTATTTAATTGAACTAGACTGCCCTGAATCACCAAGAACACATCGGGTTGTTCTCGGTTTTCGCCACCGTCGCGGATAGAGGGATTCCAGGCTAGAATCGTGCAATTGGTAGAGGGATTAGGGTCGCCAGGATTGGAATTGGGTGTCAAACAAAGGAGAAGCCTAGCCATTGCGCTTTCTGGCCAGTACAAGATCGTTGGAGGTGTGCTCGTCGCCGTTCACCGTCGTGGACTTGGCGCGGTAAAGAAATAGAACTCTGAGGGCCTAACTGTGAATGTCAGAGAGATAATGAATAGTGCGCAAGGGTTCTTAACCAGTTATTCAAACAACCGATGTCCTCTATGCAAAGTTGACAACGCAGGCGCGGGCGCGCGCGCGTTTCCCCCGTCCGTGGGCTGGTTTGAGCCCGTTACTGTTTAATCTTTTTCCTTTTCTTTTTCTGCCAGGCTTAGGAGATTTATAGGAAATTCTAGAAAATGATAAAAATATGAGACCAATTTATTAAACTCCTAAATTCCTCTAGTATTTAATAAAAATAGTTCCAAGATTTTTAGTCTCAATCATAAATTATTTAGCATTTAAAGGTGCCTAAGCCTAGTCTTTTAGAATTTTAGAATTAAGTGGGTAATCCCAAAAATCATAAAACTTTTTGGGTAAGCTTAATATGATAATTAAAGCCCTTGGGTAAAGTTTGGCATGTCTTGGACATTGTTTGATCCCAAACCCACACCCTAGCTTACTAAGATAGAATTTGCCTAACCCTAATAGAGTACTAACTCAGGAAACCCTAGAGACTCAGGAGTACCGTGAAGGAAAGTTGTATTTAAGATATAACTTAAAGTATTCTTATTATAACTGCATATTCATAGCATCACATACGCATTCATGTATATGTATTGTCATGTATAGAAAACGAAGAAGAAATAATTGTCGAAGAAGAAGAAACTGCACCACAAGCTGAGACTCCATCTGCCAGGAACAGTTTCTATTTTGATATATGTGGAATAGACCCCGAATCCCCTACAACACAAGGCAAGCCCCGGTGTATTGACCCTTTCCTTGTGATTTTAAACTCTTTATCACTTGAAATGATGCATTAGGTGATAAAGTTGGGTGACAAACAATTGCTGCATTTCCTTCCTTGGAACTATTTACCATTCCTTAATACCTGTTTTACTTAAAAGTTTTCTGATGCTTAGCCTTGCCTTAGGAAACAAAATGTTTTGTTTTAAACAAAGATGATGCTTCACATGGGATGGGAAGTTTATAAAGAAAAGACTTGATGGTGAATCCATCATGGCCATGATGGGTTCAACATCGGAAAAGATGTACCTCTGCCAGGTACCAAACTTTGGGTTTTAAATAATAAAGACAAGACTGGGCGGGTGACTTGCACGAGAAGAGAGTCTCAGTGTAGTGTCTCCGTCTGAGTCGCTTAAGGACCGTGTCGATGTGGGCCTACTGATCGAGGACCCTTTAACTGGCCACATGCCTCGTCATGGGTAAGCTTTGCCTCGGTCGGACCAATACCAGAAAGGCCACCACACAATGGGAGTGGAGAGATGGCAAGAGTAGCGTGTACCCTCTGTGGCAAGAGGCTGAACGGTGGTGTATCTGGGCTCTCGGTTGGCGTGAACCCGTTCTGGTCTTGAGAAATCTGGTGGCGAGTTGACATATGCAAGGGTTAAGTGCTACATATGTCTTGTGGTTGGAGATCCTCAGCTGAGTATTAATCGATTCGGATCGCCGTTACTTCTCGGACATGAAGACTTGGTCATTGACTTACACGTAGCATTCCAATAAACTCAAAAGGGTGATAAAAGATGGCTAGTATAGGCCAAGTGCTTGAACTAGGATAGAAATAATTCTAGATGCAGGTAACTTTACTTAACTTGCCAATAAAATTGGATTTTTAAGGATCCACTATTAGTAAGCATTTCTGCAAACAGAGTCTTTGATTCTTGATCAGCTTTACCTAGAATCCCACCAGCCAGCATATCCTTGAGAGTCTTTTTCTTTGTTTGGTAAGACTTGCGAATGTACGTTCCGTACTCAGGGTTTTCGAACCCATGTTGTTGTAGGTGAGGAAATTGCTGCTTCTATTCAAAGGTGGTACCTAAGGAGGAGCCCAAGCAGTGATCATGGGTGTGGGAGGATGTTTGCCTCCCAATTTGAAAACTCTAAACTATGACACGGGAGGGTGTTTTGCCCCCTTGGTTTGTAATAGTACTTATGCACTCATAACCCTGGTATTGTACTAAGTACCACTCTCTCTATATTTTGTTAATGTAAATTATGTTATTGTAATCCGCTTCCGCTATTTCTTTGCTCCGATGTTGTGATGTAATGTCTGCGTGACGGGTGAAGCGCTCTTAGGCAAAATGATGAGGATACAGGTTACCAAACTTGTCGAGTGATTATGTGCATCTACAGGGTTGTCCGAGGTCCTTAGGACAAGGACAACTGTAGGTGGGCCTAATACCTTGGGAGGTTTCGTCACAACTGGTATCTGAGCGGGGGCCCCTCTCTTCAAACATTACGTAGTACTTCAAAATAATTTTCAAACACTTACCTTGAAATATTCTTTCAACCTTACCTTATCACTTTCTGGTAGTCCCTTATCTGGTAAAGCCGGGTAACAGAGTGCAATATATGTATGAAGTGGGGGATCAACGAAGGTTGATTCCATAATTATTAGATTATGCATGCATCATACTTAACACTATACTAATAAATCTTCCCCTCTTATGGAGATATGGCACGCACTAAGACTACACAGCGCAAATCGACGGGACCTCATGGGGTGCCACGACATCAGTTGGCCTCCCGTCATGAAGGGAGTAGCAGTGGCAGTAATGACCCGATTGGAGACCTGGAAGCCCGGGTGGAGCAACTTCGGTCAGAACTACCAGGACCTACGGCCCAATATTTTGCCAGGAAACTCCCTCAGAACCTGGAGAAGCTCCTTCAAAAGATGGATGAATACATCCGGGCTAACAATGATTTCCGCCAAAGAAGGGAAGAAGCCTACAGGTTTTCTGAAATGACTAGGGGCTTCGGAGGAAGGTATGGGGATCAACCCAGAAAGCTCTATTGCTTATTCTGTGGAGAAGACATGGGTCACACAACTAGAACATGCCAAGTCATAATTCAGAAGCAGAAGGAGATTGCCGAAGCTGAGGCACGATAGAGTCAGTCGAAGCAGGTTCTACATACTGCTTCATGCTACTCTCCCTACGTACCAGAATACATAGGTAATCAACAGCCTGCAACTTATGATGCTTCGGCAAGTCATTCTCAAGCTTCCTGGGTCTAGCTCCCTTTACCACCACCATTACCACCTACTCACACCCGAGGCCAGCAGCCAGAAGGGCACCCACACGCGCAACAGCAGCGTGATTATCGGGAGGAATCCGAAGCTCGTACAGTTAACAACACTTTGCCAGAATCGAAGCATATCTACTGAAGAATATCCTATTTTTTAATGTACCTTTTATCTTTTGACACTTTACTTTCGGTATGAGAAATAAATAACAAAGAATTAAAATTCAATTTGTCGTATTAATGGTATGCATCAATGGCAAAAATATGCCTTCATAGACTTCTGAAGCTCAAAAGTCGTTCCTAAGGGAATGCAGAGCCAAAAATCAAGTTCTGAAGCTACCAAAAGTCGCTCCTAAGGGAGCGCAGCGTAAGTTTTCTGCTCAAAAGTCATTCCTAAGGGAACGCAGAGCCAAAAATTAAAGTTTCGAAGCTACAAAAGTCATTCTTAAGGGGGCGCAGCGTAAGTTTTCTGCTCGAAAGTCGTTCCAAAGGGAATGCAGAGCCAAATACCACCGAAATAGAAGGTGAAGAAGCTCAAAAGTCGTTCCTAAGGTGATGCAGAGCTTGATGCCACCAAAATAGAAGGTGAAGAAGCTCAAAAGTCGTTCCTAAGGGGATGTAGAGCTTAAAAGACTCAAAAGTCATTCCTAAGGGGATGCAGAGTCTTGTGTGTTCCAATGTGGGCGTGTGCGTGTGTATGGCCGACATCACTATCATTTTGCATCATGTCATCATATCATTCTGCACAACATTACATCATACATCATATTGCATCAATAGCAAAGAGATTGGATACGAAGCAAATCTTCGGTAATACTTTGATAAAAGAAAATGTGCTGAGGCATGAAGCAAACTTCAGAAAGAACAATTTTATCAAACTTCCTAGAGGGGGTTCCTTTCTTTACGAAGCATGAAAAGTAGGCAAGGTGTTTTTCTTGCCGAAGGCTCAAAAATTGTATGTGTGTAAATTTCATGCATCGAAAAGAAATATATTACAACAATTTACATGTCTGGTTAATTGTTTTATACATCAAATGTTACAAAGTATTATTATGATAACATCTAATCTTCCCTTTAAATTTTTTCTACGGTTTCGTTCAATAGTTTATCGACGACTTCGTCGATAATGGAGTTAGCAATGCATATATCATCTAGTGCTTCCATCATCTTCGGATCAACCAGGGGATTGTACGGCTCTGGCAACGGTGATAGCTCAGTTGTAGTAGGTAAACTATTAGTTCGAAGCCGCAAAGTAAGTACCGAAGCTAAAATTCAAAAACAATACCTATACGCCTTTCGTGTTCAGCAGCTTCTTCAGCTCGCCTAGCTTCTTCTCGGGCATCATGGGTGTCTTTTTCATTCTTCCTTATAATTTCGTTGGCTGATTCTTGGCCACCGTTCACCCAGACATCAGAATAAAACTTTTCACCCATCAAAGTTGCTTCGGCTGAAGGATCTTTTGTGTCGTTTATGGAGAAGGCAGCTTTGGCTTGGGTTGTAGTTTTGACGTGATCGCATCCAGCCTTCTCCAGAATAGCCGCAATCCCCCGAGCGCCGGAGAAAGCGCAAATATCTCCACGATCGTTCAGAATTTCCTCAAAAGCTTCGGCTTCCCTGCTTATCCACTCAATAACACTCTCGGGGTCGCCTCGGATAAAATTTTCCTTAGAGGAATACACACCCACTCTGGAAAAGCTAGTTTTTAGTTTCTTCACGCAATCCAAGGATTTTTCATAACATCTTTCCTTGGATTCGCGAAGCTCCTCAATATTTTTCTCTAGCCTGGTCTTCCACCATTCACTAATTTCTTGGCTAGCCTTTGCAACCTCACAATTTTCTTTGGCTTTGGCAAGTTGTTTCCGAAGGTCCTCAACCTCGGCTTTATGAGTTTTGGCCTGGGTATTGTATTTTGCCTCATCTTCTTTCACTTTACTCACTAATGAAATTAGAATTTTGTCCTTCTCCAGGGCTTCATTTCTCAGCTGAATTACCTCTGAACGAAGGTTGCCAAGAGCTATTGTGCAGCTTTCATCCTCCACATTCTTTTGAGCTCTTAGGGCATTGCTTCGAATTAAGCCCTGCGAAAAAGGATAAAGGTTTAGCATGAGAACAAAAACTTTATTCCTAGATTCTTAAACTTTAAGTTTAGGAACTCTGTACCTTCAGGCTGTTGTATGCAAGGCTGTCCGCGAGATCATCTTTTGACATGGCGGAAAGGCCGACCTCGAGCTTCAGAAATCCTATACTTTTAGCCATCTCCCGACAGACAAATATCTCTTTGTTGTCTGGGAGACAGTACAAGAAATCATCTTCGTCTCCACCATTGAACACCAAGGCCCCTTTTGGATATTTCAGTTTTCGGGCATAGTAATCGGCCTCTGCAATTTCTTCTTTAGATAACTTCTTTCCCAAAGCATGCCGAATAATAAAGTCAAGATTCTTGGGCATAGCTTCGGGACCAGAAGATTTAGCTTCTTTGGCTATTTCTTTCTCCGTAGTTATGCCAAACCCTGTAGATTCTTGTTCAGCCCCTTCTTCAATTGCAGCGGGCTTCGCCTCAACTCCGGCGACCTCACCGTCGCGAGAAGGAGCGGCGCCGCCTATAGCAAATCAGCCCTCCCGGCTTCGATCTCCACCGTCCGATTCGGATTGCACAGCCCAGATCACGGTTTACCACTTTGCCCACGCGCGCCCTGCATCCGGACCCACCAATCAGTCGCCTGTGCCCCTGGCACCGGGCCCGACCGGTCAATCCGCCCTCCCCTTCTCGGTCGCTGACCACCCTGGCCGGCTGGTCAGCGCGCGCCCGCGCCCGCATCTGCGTGCTCGCCCGCGGATCTAATCTCGATCGTTGATTTTAGATCTAACGGTTGAGCGGATCCGATACCCCTTCGCGTGGCAGTTTTGCGTAAGAAACCCTCGGTTTGTTGGGAATCAACCCGCCATCGTTGGTTTTCGCGCGCAGGCCCCTGTAATCTTGCAGATTGAACCCTAGGCTTTTAATTAATTACAGAATTAGACCTATTTTCATATTTTAAATTCCCAAACTTGTTTATTTCATATCTTTTGCATATGAACTCCAAATTTAGTGATTCAAATTGCAAAATGTTCATAGGAATATTCTCTGTTTATATAAATTAGGTTCATTAACAATCTGCACACTCTAATGTTTATGGCTAACTATGAATTAGTATATCTATTGATTTATTCATTTAATAAAATAAATAAAAGGAAAACCCTAGAGGTTAAAGTATATTTAATCTTGTGAGATTAATAATGTGTATTACATGAATTTATCTCTGGTTTAACTTTTTAAGTCTCATTAAAAGGAATTAAATCAGAATATGTAATCATGGACAACACTTAGGGAATAATCAACTACTAAATGAGAATTAGATCACCCCATAATTTAAATTCCCTTTTGAGTTTATGTCGTTCTTTTTGAGATGTGTTCCCATGTTTGTACGTGATTGATGTGTTGTTTATTTGTGTTGCTGAAGATCTTCCTGACTAACAACCTGATGAAGGCAAGTGTCCTCTGACCTATTATGTCCTACTTACTCTATAATTCACTGTCTCACATTACCTTATTTGAAACCTAAGGATTGACTAGTCTGTATTTACTTATCCTTGATTACCTTTTGGGTTTATCATGGTTAGCTTATGCTATTGCTCCAACTTATTCAATGAACATGATGTGAACATGTATGATACGATGATGTTATCCTGATGATGATATTGTGATACTCTAGGGGGCTTAGGCCATTTTCCTGAGTACCTCTCCGTAAGGACCTGTTCGTGGAGTGACCACCCGGGATAACAGTGCAATCATGAGGGTGGAATGGGACACCCTTAGCTAATTAATTAGATGAACCTAGGGTTATAGTTGGCTTTGCCTGAGGGCCGTCAATGGGGGATGGGGTGTGGTGCTCGCTCTACCAAGGGGGGTGCAGAGGTTCATTCGATTTGGTTTTGTTAGTCACCCACCTTGGGGAGGTGTACTGCGTTTGTACGACTGGCGAAACCTAACGAGCAGCTATGCACCAGGGAGTCTTTGTAAAGGCTACGTAGTGTATCCCAGGCCATTCACCTCCATAGTGAAGATCGGGTCTATACAACCTAGGCTGGAAAGGGATCACGACTTGTGGGTAAAGTGTACAACCTCTGTAGAGTGTTAAAAACTGGTATATCAGCCGAGCTCATGGTTAAGAGCAGCCTTGGGATCCTCTTTAATTAGAAGAACTTTGAATACTTTTATGATGATGGTTAATAATGATGGTTATAATTCTGACCTCTGGTATTTCCTCTTAGAGGATGAACATTTGGGTAATAACTGGGTTTATTACTAAAACTTGGCTTTACTAATAGTAATAAATACTTGACCAACTAAAAGCAACTGCTCAACCTTAACTCCAGATATAGCCAGTCCACTGTAGCCAAACAGGACATTTGCTGAGTACGTTGATGTGTACTCACCCTTGCTTTACAAACTACCCCCACCCCAGGTTGTCCCCACTGTATTCAGTGCTCAGGAGGAGATGCTGGCAACATGGAGGACTTTGAGGAGTTCCAGGACTACGACGAGTTCTAGTTTTTCTTAGTGGCAAACCCCCAGTCAGGTGCCTGTGTAGGCCTTATCTACAACATTACGTATTTCCACACTTTGATATGAATGTTGAAGACTATGGCTTTGTATTAGACTCTGTGGATGTCTTGGGCATCTTGATGTAAATAAAGTACCTTTCCACTATTTATTTTGAGCAATGTGTGATGATGTCCAATTATGTAATCGTTGTGTACGTGAGTTTCTGATCCTGGCACGTACATGGTTCTTATTCAGTTTACCTTCCAAAACCGGGTGTGATAAAGTGGAATCAAAGCCTTGCTGACTGTAGGACCGCTAACCTAGACTAGAATGATTGCTCTAAGGACTATAGACCCCTACTCTTACCTTGATCTTTACAGTCATTTCAAAAGTTGGTCATCTTGACCCATTCTAAGTTATTTACTTATCTCAAAAATATTTGTCTCACTTTTCTTTCTGGTTACTTTCTGGCCTTATAGTTCTACTCTCACTCTTGTGCTTACAATGTCTTTTGTAGATGGCTCATACTAGATGCACAGCACGCAAGTCAGTGATCCCCTTTTTGCCCTCTCGCCTAGTGGAGCGTCCACTGCATCGCACGGTGCCAGGTCAGTCCAGTCACCTAGAGAGACTGCATCGTCGCCTGCACGAGGAGCAGGAGCGCCGATGCCAGGAGCAGGATCAGGAGCAGCAGGAGATGGAGTCTAGGAGGCAGCCTTCCCCTGTACCTCAGCCAGAGATGCCCCCTACACCACCACAAGGCATCTCGGCTGCTGGAGAAGACCCTGACGGAGACGATGATGAAGCCGGTGGCAGTTTGAGCCACAACACGGAGCTCTTGGAGGAGCAGGAGCCTGAGGGGTGGATCGCTAGACCCATCACTCGTGACGCCGCTCATGGGTGTCACTTCCACGATGCTCTCGACACCTTGCTGCGTCGGGCCTTCGACCGACACACTTAGTCCATCGAGTATCGTTGTGTAGTCTACCAGCACCATCGCGGGTTATACCCGGACCAGTGGGAGGCTACTTGCTTGGTATGCCATCCGGACAATGATCTTCGAGGTGCAGAGGCTTTCTTAGAGCACCATTCTATTACTAAGAGGGATACTGTCGAGGCAGCCATGCAAAATGCAGCACGACGTGGACTTTCGCAGTATTGCTCGTTGTTCAACGGGGTAGCTGGTGGCCTTGACCTAAAGTACTACCCTCGCCGTTCGACCGGCAGTGCTGGAGGTGTGATTGTCTTGCCTGATGGTGAGGGCAATCCTAGGCTGAACAGCATGGCCAACCTGGCCACCGTGCTCAACACCGGGCTGGACCACACCCTTGACGAGTTGGGCAAGGTTCGGGTAGAGTTGCGGAATTGCGTGCTGAGTGCGCGGCACACCACTCTTTGGATGGTGGTTCTCCCGCCCCTATCGGGATTCAGCACCCTTACCGTTCACCGCCCCGTGGTCACTTCGATTATGGTACCCCTGACTACAGGACCCAGATAGATTTGGATCCATAGATCGGCAGAGTTTGAGTCTGTAATAATGCTTAATTTAGTATCTTATTCTTAGTCAGTCTTAGTTAGAGTTAGTTTGCTTATCATATGTTGGAATGCTTGTCGTGATGAACATGTAATGAAGTTGGATCTTTGTAATGATTGTCATCAAGGTGTGGGTATCCCCTGCAACTTGGTGTAGTTATTAATAAAGTCAGTTATTTAGTTGGGTAATCCCTTTATTTCCACTTTCCTCTTTATCTGAGAGGCTGTCAGTGAAGATGATCAATTGTTCAGTGCTATGAAGATTTTTCTATACATCTTTTCTTATGCTGAAAGACTGCAGAGTCAGATCTGATTTGTGTGTGCTTTCTACAGATGTCTGAGAATAGGCGCAGAGGTGCAAGGCGTGCTCAGTAGGAGCAGCAGGCACCCTAGGAAGATGCAGCTCAGCAGCAGTTGCCACCGCCATCCCTGATGACCATTGAGCAGATGTTCTTGATGCAGACCCAAGCAGCCCAAGCGATTGGTCAAACCTTAGCAGCGATGCAGCAGGTGCAGCAGCAGCCACCCCCACCTCAGCCTTAGGTGGTGCAAGTCCAGATGCCACAAGTGCCTAGAGATAAGTGGGCAGAATTCATGAGGGGCCATTCCCCTGTCTTTGCCCATTCTGCTGATCCCATGGACGCCGAAGATTGGCTGCATACCGTGGAACGTGAATTGCACACTGCCCAGTGCAACGATCGTGAGAAGGTGTTGTATGGTCCCCAACAGCTAAGGGGAGTATCCCAGTCTTGGTGGGAGTCTTACCTCGCCACTCATGCCGACCCTAAAGCCATCACCTAGGAGGAATTAAGGGACAACTTCTATCGCTACCATGTGCCCGAGGGACTGATGATAGTGAGGAAGGAGGAGTTTCTTGCCTTGAAGCAAGGTCCCCTGTCTGTCTGTGAGTACAGGGACAAGTTTCTGTAGCTGTTACGTTATGCCCCAGAAGATGTCAATACGGATGCCAAGATGCAGTACCGTTTTCTGAGAGGATTGGTTGATCCTCTCCACTATCAGGTGATGAATCACACTTTCCCTACCTTCTAGCATTTGATCGACAGAGTGATCATGACTGAAAGGAAGCTTCGGGAGATGGACGACAGGAAACGTAAGCTTGGTGGATCTCAGGCTAGGAGTAGCAGCTGTCCTTGCTACTCAGACAACCCACCTCAGCAATTCAAGCAAGGTCACCAGCACCAGCATCAGTGTTAGAACCAGCAGCAGCAGTACCAGAGGCAGTTTCCTCAGCAGCAGTAGTAGTACCGTCAGAATAACCAGCAGGGAGGAAATCAATATCCGCGTCAGAGCAACTAGGCACCCCGCCTTTCTACCCAGCAGCCAACCAGAACAGCCAAGTAGCTCCAGCGCAAGGAGGAGGTCATGCATGTTTCCACTGTGGGGAACAAGGCCATTGGGCGAATCATTGACCAAAGAAAGCAGCTCAGCAGCAGCCAGCTCCCAATGCCCCAGTCAGGCAGAATGCAATGCAACAAGGAGGCAACAACCATGGGTAGCCTCGTGTCCAGTACGGAAAGATGAACCACCTGGAGGCCGACACAGTCCAGGAGACCCCAGGAGTGGCACTAGGTACGTTCTTAGTTGAGTACCATTCTACAAATGTGTTATTTGATACTGGAGCAACGCATTCTTTTGTGACTGCATCATGGGTAGAATCACACAATATACCAGTAGCACCCATGTATCCACCTATGAGGGTTAGTTCAATCGATGGAAGAACCCAAACAGATAGATTTTGCCCTAGTGCAAGAGTTCAAATAAGGGGGATAGAGTTCCCCGCTGATCTAATAGTTATGGGTAACCAGGATGCAACTATAGATGTCATCCTAGGGATGAATTGGCTAACCAAGTATCAAGCCAGTCTTAGCTGTGACAAGATAATGACGAAGTTAGTGTCCTTATCAGAAGAAGAAGTGTTAATGGAGTTGGTCTTGTCTAGACCAAGGAAAGGAAGCTGTCACCAAGTCACTGCCCATATTGAGGAGATTGAACCATCAGAAGCTATCAATGTAGTATCAGAATTCCCAGATGTGTTTCCCGAGGAGTTACCAGGTATGCCACCTGAAAGGAAAGTTGAATTTGCCATAGAGATTATACCAGGTACCGCCCCTATTTTCAAGAGAGCCTATCGAGTGTTCAGACCAGAATTGGTAGAACTCAAGAAGCAGATTGATGAGTTGTTAGAAAAAGGCTACATCAGACCAAGTACCTCGCCTTGGGCTGCTCCAGTGCTATTTCTGGAGAAGAAGGACAGAACAAAGAGGATGTGCATTGACTACAGATCCTTGAATGAAGTTACTATCAAGAATAAGTACTCCCTACCCAGAATAGAAGACTTATTCGATCAATTGAGAGGAGCCGAGGTGTTCTCGAAGATAGATCTGAGGTTAGGTTACCATCAGCTCAGAATCCGGCCTTCGGACATACTGAAGACAACCTTTATCACCAAGTATGGGCTATATGGGTTCACGGTCATGTCATTCGGTTTTGACGAATGCGCCAACTTATTTCATGTACTTGATGAACAGTGTGTTCATGGACTACCTTGATAAGTTCGTAGTGGTGTTCATTGATGATATCCTTGTATATTCCTAGAATGAGCAAGAGCATGAAGAACACTTGAGAAAAGTACTGCAGAGGTTACGACATTGCCAGTTATATGCCAAGCTTAGCAAGTACAAGTTCTGGATCAGCGAAGTCTTGTTCTTGGGTCACATTATAAACCAAGAGGGATTGGTTGTAGATCCGAAGAAGGTAGCAGCTATTCTAGACTGGAAAGTGCCAAAAGATGCCCGAGGAATCAAGAGTTTCATTGGAATGGCCGGCTACTATCGGCGCTTCATTGAAGGTTTCTCCAAGATTGCCAGACCAATGACAGCTTTGTTGGCAAAGAAGGTTGAGTTCAAATGGACCCCAGCATGCCAAAAGTCCTTTGAGACGTTGAAGGAGAAGTTGACAACGACACCAGTATTGATTCTGCCAGACATTCACAAGCCATTCTCAGTATATTGTGATGCCTCATACACCGGGTTGGGATGTGTGTTAATGCAGGAAGGGAGAGTAGTGGCATACTCGTCCCGACAGTTGAAGATTCATGAGAAAAATTATCCTACTCATGACCTAGAGTTAGCAGCAGTGGTTCATGCATTGAAGACCTAGAGGCACTATTTGTATGGGCAGAAGTGTGATATCTACACGGACCACAAGAGTCTCAAGTATATATTCACTCAGTTAGAGCTAAACATGAGGCAGCGAAGATGGCTAGAGTTGATCAAAGATTATGAGCTAGAGATTCATTATCACCTAGGAAAAGTAAATGTGGTTGTAGATGCTCTGAGCAGAAAGAGTCAAGTCAATGTGTTGACCGCTCACCCGATGCCGTATGAGCTAGCGAAAGAATTCGACAGGCTGAGTCTCGGATTTCTGAACAACACTCAAGGAGTGACAATTGAGTTGGAACCCACTCTAGAGCAAGACATCAGGGAGGGACAGAAGGATGATGAGAAGATCAACTAGATCCGGCAGCTGATCATAGATGGAAAAGGAAAGGATTTTTGTGAGGATGCAGAAGGAGTGGTATGGTTCAAGGATAGACTGTGTGTTCCCGACATCAAATCGATCCGGGAACTGATTCTCAAGGAAGCTCACGAGACAGCATACTCTATACACCCAGGTAGCGAGAAGATGTACCAAGACCTAAAAAAGAGATTCTGGTGGTACGGTATGAAAACGAAGATAGCAGAGTATGTGGCTATATGCGACAGTTGTCAGAGGAGTAAAGCAGAACATCAGAGGCCCGCAGGTTTGTTGCAGCCGTTGCAGATTCCTCAGTGGAAATGGGATGTGATCGAAATGGACTTTATAGTTGGTTTGCCTCGCACTTGTACTGGTTATGACTCCATCTGGGTAGTAGTGGACCATTTGACAAAGGCGGCCCATTTCATACCAATCAAGACCACCTACAACAGTGCAGTGTTGGCCAAACTATACATGTCTCGGATTGTGTGCTTTCATGGCGTTCCAAAGAAGATAGTATCAGATAGAGGCACTCAGTTCACCTCTCATTTTTGGCAGCAGTTGCATGAAGCTTTGGGCACACACTTGAAGTTTAGCTCAGCTTATCACCCGTAGACAGATGGTCAAACAGAGAGAACCAACCAGATTCTTGAAGACATGTTGAGGGCTTTTGTTTTGCAAGACAAAATAGGTTCGGACAAGAGGCTACCGTATGCAGAATTCTCCTACAACAACAGCTATCAAGTTAGTCTGAAGATGTCACCATTCGAAGCACTTTATGGGAGGAATTGTAGAACTCCATTGCATTGGGACCAACCCGGCAAAAGGCAGGTGTTCGGTCTAGATATTTTGCTTGAAGCCAAAGAGAACATCAGAATGGTCCGAGAGAATCTGAAGACAGCGCAGTCTAGACAGCGAAGCTATGCTGACACCCGAAGAAGAGAACTAAGTTTTGAAATAGGGGACTATGTCTACTTAAAGGTGTCACCGATCAGAGAATCAAAAGATTCAGAGTCAAAGGCATGCTAGCACCTCGGTACATCGGGCCGTACCAAATTCAAGCAAGGCATGGAGAAGTGGCATACCAACTCAGCTTACCAGAGAGTCTGTCAGCAGTGCATGACATGTTCCATGTGTCTTAGCTGAAGAAATGCTTGAGGGTGCCAGAAGAGCAGTTGCCAACAGAGGACCTTGAAGTTGAAGAAGATCTGACATATATTGAGAAGCCAACTCAGATTTTGGAGACAGCAGATCGGGTCACTCAGAGAAGCACCATTAGGATGTGCAAAGTCAAATGGGGTCATCACTCAGAAGAAGAAGCAACCTGGGAAAGAGAAGATGATTTGAAGGCCAAGTACCCTGAGCTCTTTTCGAGCCAACCTTGAATCTAGAGGGCGAGATTCTTTTTAAGGGGGATAGGTCTGTAACACCCTGAATTTGGGGGTATAAAATTTCTTTCCAATTACCATCCAAATTCAGGTGTTACTCTTCTCTCTCTCTAGTTTCTCTCCCTCTCTCTTTTCCTTTTGAATAGATTTAGCTTAATTAGGGAGGGATTAATTATTTATTTTTGCCAAAACATTATGAGTCATGAAATCTTGCATCATGCCGAGCTTAAATATCCATTGAATTGTTGCACATGTTTGAATTAGTTTGAATTTGAAACTTGGTTTGAATTTGAATTGAAAACCCTAGAGAAAAATAAATAGAAAAGCAATTAGAAATTCCATAGAAAAAGATAAAACCAATTTAGCCCAAACCGGCCAAGTCCAGCCTAGCAAAGTCGCGCGCGCGTCCGCGCCACCAGACAGGTAGGCTCCACCTGTCAGCGGCGGTTTTCCTCCGCGCGCGTCCCTTCCCCTTCTCCCTCTGCCCAATGGGGCTGCTCTATCGGCTCTAGTTTCCCTCGCCCACGCGGCCTTTTCCCTCTCTGCCTCGAGGGCCCGCGTTGTCAGCCCGCTGAACCGTTTCGCCACGTGCATGTTCTCTCGATGCGCCGCGGGACCCCCCTGTCAGCTCCGCCTTCCCCGCGACTCGCCGTGGACCAGCACACGCGCACTCGCGCACGTTCGCCGGGATCCCCGGCCACGTCGCCCGCCCACGCCCCCAGCTCCCTTTTGAGCACCGCCCGCACCCGCACTCGCTTCCCCGTCCCATTTCGCAGTCTCGCTCTCTCTCGCGCTCGCTCTGCCTTCGCCGCTTGGCCTCACCGGAGACCCGTGCCCACCGTGCCGGTCACCCAGTTTGCCAGACGCCGCACCAAGCAACCCTGAGCTTCACCCCAAGGTGAGACACCCGTTCCCATGCTCGGTTCCCTCAATTATGTTGTGTCGTCGGCCAATTTTGGCTTCGCTGGAGTTCGACCGCGGTGGTCCGCCGTGCCCGTGTGGTGACTGGCCAAATTAGTCGGATCCAGCGCCCTCGCATCGGTCCTTATTGTTCCCCTCGCTCTGTCGAAGCTAGTCTAGGCCCTAGCGCGCCTCAGACCCCCTCTCCTCGGCCATGATTCCTCATCGGAGTTGCCCCGACCCGCCCGAAGCCTTTCCTCCACCGTTCTCCCCTCTCTGACCTCGGTCTCGTGGTCAAAGTCCCACCAGTGAGTCCGCCGAGTGCTCCTCTTCGTTTCTGGCCAGCCTCAGCGACCCTGGAACCACCATAGCACGCACCCACCCCAACTCCGGTGACCTCACCGCCGCGAGAAGGAGCGGCGCCACCTATAGCCAATCAGCCCTCCCGGCTTCGATCTCCACCATCCAATTCGGATTGCACGACCCAGATCACGGGATACCGCTTTGCGCACACGCGCCCTGCATCCGGACCCACCTGTCGGTCGCATGTGCCCCTGGCACCGGGCCTGACCGGTCAGTCCGCCCTCCCCTCCTCGGTCGCTGACTGCCCTGGCCCGCTGGTCAGTGCGCGCCCGCGCCCGCGCATGTGCTCGCCCGCAGATCTAATCTCGGCCGTTGATTTTAGATCTAACGGTTGAGCGGATCCGATACCCCTTCGCGTGGCAGTTTTGCGTATGAAACCCTCGGTTTGTTGGGAATCAACCCGTTGTCGCTAGTTTTCGCGCACATGCCCCTGTAATCTTGCAGATTGAACCCTAGGCTTTTAATTAATTACAGAATTAGGCCTATTTTCATATTTTAAACTCCCAAACTTGTTTATTTCATATCTTTTCCATATGAACTCCAAATTTAGTGATTCAAATTGCAAAATGTTCATAGGAATATCATCTATTTAAATAAATTAGGTTCATTCATAATCTGCACACTCTAATTTTTATGGCTAACTATGAATTAGTATATGTATTGATTTATTCATTTAATAAAATAAATAAAAGGAAAACCCTAGAGGTTAAAGTATATTTATTCTTGTGAGATTAATAATGTGTATTACATGAATTTATCTCTGGTTTAACTTTTTATGTCTCATTAAAAGGAATTAAATTAGATTATGTAATCATGGACAACACTTAGGGAATAATCAACTACTAAATGAGAATTAGTTCACCCTATAATTTAAATTCCCTTTTGAGTTTATATGGTTCTTTTTAAGATGTGTTCCCATGTTTGTACAAGATTGATGTGTTGTTTATTTGTCATTTACCAAATGTATTGAATGCATGATCGCTTTATTTAGACAACGAGCAGTCCGTGGTTCCTAAGTGTGTTGCTGAAGATCTTCCTGAGCAACAACGTGGTGAAGGCAAGTGTCCTCTGACCTATTATGTCCTACTTACACTATAATTCACTTTCTCGCATTACCTTATTTGAAACCTAAGGATAGACTAGTCTGTATTTACTTATCCTTGATTACCTTTTGGGTTTATCATGGTTAGCTTATGCTAATGCTCCAACTTAATCAATGAACATGATGTGAACATGAATGATACGATGATGTTATCCCGATGATGATATTGTGATACTCTAGGAGGCTTAGGCCATTTTCCTGAGTACCTCTCCATAAGGACCTGTTCGTGGAGTGACCACCCGGGATAACAGTGCAACCATAAGGGTGGAATGGGACGCCCTTAGCTAATTAATTAGATGAACCTAGGGGTGTAGTTAGCTTTGCTTGAGGGCCATCAATGGGGGCTGGGGCATGGTGCTCACTCTGCCAAGGGGGGTGCAGAGGTTTATTCGATTTGGTTTTGTTAGTCACCCACCTTGGGGAGGTGTACTATGTTTGTACGATTGGCGAAAACAAACAAGCAGCTATGCACCAGGGGAGTCTTTGTAAAGGCTACGTAGTGTATCCCTGGCCATTCACCTCAGTAGTGAAGATCAGGTCTGTACAACCCAAGCTAAAAAGGGATCACGACTTGTGGGTAAAGTGTACAACCTCTGTAGAGTGTTAAAACTGGTATATCAGCCGAGCTCACAGTTAAGAGCAGCCTTGGGATCCTCTTTGATCAGAAGAACTTTGATTACTTTTATGATGATGGTTAATAATGATGGTTATAATTCTGACCTCTAGTATTTCCTCTTGGAGGACGTACATTTGGGTAATAACTGGCTTTATTACTAAAACTTGGCTTTACTAATAGTAATAAATACTTGACCAACTAAAAGCAACTACTCAACCTTAACTCCAGATATAGCCAGTCCACTTTAGCCAAATGGGACATTTGCTGAGTACGTTGATGTGTATTCACCCTTGCTTTACAAACTACCCCCACCCTAGGTTGTCCCCACTGTATTCAGTGCTCAAGAGGAGATGCTGGCAACATGGAGGACTTTGTGGAGTTCCAGGACTACGACGAGTTCTAGTTTTTCTTAGTGGCAAACCCCCAGTCAGCTGCCTGTGTAGGCCTTATCTACTACGTTACGTATTTCCACACTTTGATATGAATGTTGAAGACTATGGCTATATTAGACTCTATGGATGTCTTGGGCATCTTGATGTAAATAAAGTATTTTTCCGCTATTTATTTTGAGCAATGTGTGATAATGTCCAATTATGTAATCGCTGTTCCAAAACCATGGTGTGACACCTAACCACTATTCCAGCTGTTGTTGTCGTTGGGCACACCGGACAGTCTGGTGGTGCTCCAGACATGGCACTGTTCACTGTTCGGTGCGTGCCACGTCAGCCGACCGTCGGGTTTGAAGCGGTTGACCGTTGAAGTCTTCTGTCTTTTTGCGGCACCAGACAGTCTAGTGGCACACCGGATAGTCCGATGCGTTCTGACTTTGTGGTTCTGACTTCTGCTCTGTTCATTGTTCACTCGTCAGCGCAATTGACCATTGGGCATAGTTGACCGTTGCTCTGTTGGCTCACCGGACAGTCTTGTGGATTTTAGCGGACGCGCGCTGAGAAAACCCGAGAGCGGCCAGTTCGCGAGGTGCTCAGCCAGGGCACCGGACAGTGTCCGGTGCGCCACTAGCTGCACCAAATCTTGTATGCTCCAAAGTTTGTAGAATTCCCTCAAGTCTTTTTCTTTGTATGTTTATGTTGAACTTTATGCACCTGAGAAAAACATTCACTGGGCAAACTAGTTAATCCATATGATTTGTGTTGGACGTCAAACACCAAAATCGATTATAGGAAATGTTGAGGTCGTTTCCCTTTCAAGTTCTCCTCTCCTTATACACCACAACATAATGGCATGGTGGAAAGGAAGAATAGAAATATCATCAATATGGCAAGGACCATGCTTGAAGAGTATAAGACTTCGGATTGGTCCTAGGTGGAAACTGTCAACATGGCTTGCCATGCCATCTGTCACACCCGGATTTCAGGGGCAAACCCGAGTACATCTCATATGTGTGCTAAAACAAGATCAACACATATAATGACTCAGTGTATAGAGACGAATGCCACAATCTTTATTACATAACAAAATGTCTTACAAAATAACTGATAATAAATGGAACGAACTAATATCGTTATTATCCCTTGACGCCATCAAGCCGACTGGGAGACGATACCTAGGCTTCATCGAACTCATCATAATATTCCTCCTTAGGTGGCACCTGCTCTTCACCTGTGGGAGAGTTTTGTTGCAAGGGTGAGCTCACGGATGTTCATTGTTCACAGATCCTAATACATCTTGGTGCTACCAGGGTGAATAGAATAGGCAGAATCATGGGCTTCCTTTAGTATGGTCTCACGGAGTCTATCTATCTTAGGAACACATATCCTATTCTTAAACCAGATTGTGCCTTGCTCATCTTCTATGAATTCTGGACCTCTGCGTTCAGCCGTCAGATCTTTGATCTCTTGAATCTTAGCGTCACCAATCTGACCCTTGTGTATATCTTGCTCCAAGGTAGGTTCCACCTCTATAATGACTACTTCTGCATGAGCAACTATTCCTAGGTTGAGCCTATCAAATTCCTCTGGGCTTGGGATAGCAATAGCTGCATGAGCAAGGTCCTTCCGTCTCAAGGCATCTGCAACCAGATTTGCTATGCTGGATGGTAGTGAATCTCCAAGTCATAATCCTTAATAAGCTCCTACTAATGGTGTTGCCTAAGGTTGAGATCTTTTGGGTAAAAATATACTTCAAACTCTTGTGATCGGTATATATTTGACACTTGGTCCCCATTGTATAATGTCTCCAAATCTTGAGAGCATGCACTACGACAGCCAGTTTTAAGTCATGAGTGGCGTAGTTCAGCTCATGCTTCCTCAACTGGCAAGACACGTAGGCAATGACATGTCCTTCTTGCATAAGAACACATCCCAAGCCCAGGCGAGATGCATCACAATAAATATCAAATCCTTTTTGTAGATCTGGCATTACCAACACTAGATGTGACATCAACTTAAATTTCAGTTGATTGAAACTATCCTAGCAAGCCTGAGTCCACTTGAATTCTTTCCCCTTCTCTAACAATGAGGTCATTGGTTTTGCTATTTTAGAGAATCCCTCGATGAAACGTCGGTAATAACCTGCGAGTCCTAGGAAACCCCGTATTTTAGTGACCGACGCTGGTATCTTCCATCCCACTATCTCTCTTACTTTAGCCGGATCTACTGCGATTCCGCCATGGAGATTATATGACCAAGAAAAGGTATATCATCCAACCAGAACTCACATTTACTGTATTTAGCATAAATTTGATTATCTCTCAACTTCTGGAATACCAGTCAAAGATGTTCCTCATGTTCTCCATCATCCTTGGAATAAGCCAGAATGTCGTCGATGAATACCACGACAAACTTATTAAGATATTCCATGAACACCTTATTCATCAGATTCATGAAGTAGGCTAGTGCATTGGTCAAGCCAAATGACATGATTGTGAACTCATATAGCTCATATCTAGTACAGAAAGTTGTCTTAGGAATGTTAGAAGGCCTATTCTTCATCTGATGATGACCCGACCTGAGATCAATTTTGGAGAATACCCTGGCACCTCTCATTTGATCAAACAAATCCTCAATACATTGTAAGGGGTATTTATTTTTAATGGTGACATCATTAAGTGACCGATAATCAACACACATCCTCTAGGAACCATTCTTCTTCTGAACAAACAGGACCGACGCTCCCAAAGGTGAGGAACTAGGGCGAATATACCCTGAATCCTGTAACTCCTTCAACTGCTTCTTAAGTTCTTTTAGTTCTTCTATTGACATTCTATAGGGTCTTTTAGAACTAGGAGTTGTTCCAGGTAAGAGATCAATAACAAACTCCACTTCCCTATCCAGTGCCATCTAGGCAACTCCTATGGAAAGACATCCAAGAAATCTCTAACCACACAGATATGATCACCCACAAATTTGCCATCTAGTAGGTATATAGCAAGCTTATTGGATGGTGAAAATGTTATTCTGACCTCAAATCTATCTCCATCCAGACTAGTGAGTTCAACTGTTCCGTTAGCACAGTGTATAACTGCATTACATTCTTTTAACCATTTCATACCAATGACTAGATCTATTTCACTTACCTCTAGTATTACAATTGTAGACCAAAAATTTCTTCCCAAAATAGTTTTGTCGATTTTGCAGCATGTATAGTTTGCTTCAATAGGTCCCTTAGGTGTGATAACTATCATGGGTTTACACATAATTATATAAGGTAACTCATGCATATTAGCATAACGAGCGGATATGAATGAATGTGAAGCTCCAGAATCATACAATATAGATGCTAGAATTGAATTAATAATGAACGTACCAATAGTAATGTCAGAACCATCAGCAGTAGCCTCAGCACTGATATGATTAACCCTGGCAATACTGAATCCATAGTTATTAGTTGGAGTCTGATTCTGCCTGCCTTGATTACTACTTTGAGCTAGAGTGTTGGTGTTCCTCTTAGGACAAACATTAGCATAGTGTCCAACCTCACCGCACATGAAGCATGTAGTGCCAGTAGAAGTGTTCTGGCCAGCAGGTCTCACCAGGGTGCCAGCTGGGGCAGCCTGGCAAGGGCATGGTATCTGAGGTGTGGCCTAAGGTGTCTGCTGAACAGGGCGCTGGTGAGACTGCTGCCCTCTTCTAGGATGAGTTGGTGTATCCTAGGTCTGAGCATAGCGAGGATGACTGCCGCTACCCCCTGGCCTGGGTAATGGCCTTCCTCTTCTTCTCACCAAGCTGAACACATTTGTGTTCAAGAGCTATGGACTTGTCTAGAAGCTTCTGGAAAGATGGAAAGATATGAGATATCAGTTGGTACTGGAGTGGCCCAATGAGTCCATCCAAGAACTATTTTTGCTTCCTCTCATCCTTAGTAACCTCTTCAAGATCATATCTGGAATGCTGAATGAATTTATCTTTGTATTCACTCACTGACATATTTCCCTACTTGAGAGAAAGGAACTCCTTCTTCTTGATCTTCATCAACCCAGCAGGAATATGATAATTCTTGAAATTAGTTGAAAACTATACCCAGGTGATGGTGTCAGCAGCGGGGCCAGTAAGGCGACCCAGTGCATATAGGACCTTCTCCCTGCCAGTGCATTCAGCGATATTGAGCATTTTCTCCACTAACTTCAGCCAATCATCAACCTGCAGTGGATATGGGGAGCTAGAGAAGGTGGGTGGCTTATGGCTCATAAACTCGCGATGCTTATCCCTGGGTAGTGCTGATGGTGGTGGTGGCGGCGGCTATTGCTGGTTTTGGTGGAGCTAAGCTTGCATCTCTGCCATAGTGTTGGACATCTACTGCAGCAGTTGCATTTGAGTGGCGACAATAGCATCAGTCCCAGCAGGTAGGGGATTTGGAGGACAATTCGTCTCTAGTTCTGGATTAGCAACTACCCTCCTTCAACAAATACGTGCAGGTAGATCGACACCATCTCCCTTCCTAGTATTGACCGTCTTGGTTAGGACATAGAGTAAGATAGATTTGTAGATAAGATAAATGAGTCAGTACGAAACACCCACTTTTTAGGCCACAATCTTTTTTATCACAATAGCTCAGCAGATTAGAGTGTCACCGACCTAACATTACTATACTACACCTATGGTGGCACATGCTAGGATGCACCCACTATATTAAATTTTATGGTGTATATAGCCCCACAACTATTTCACTCAATCAAAGAAGCGAATCAAGCAATTATCATAAGAACAAACATTCAAGCACTTAAATATTGATAAAAATATTTTTTTCTTAGGTCTCCTATCTCTTTAGGGATTCGTAGATATAGGATTCCAAGGTGTGAAATCCTTTCTGTCCTTCTAGAGTAGAAAAGGTAAGAGTAGTCAGAGTAGAATAGACAAAAGGTGAGATAGGATTAAGAAAAGTATAGAAAGAATTAGAGTAAAGCTAAGTAGGTAAGGGTTGTCCCGTTCTATCTAGGTTACGTCCTACAGTCAACATGGCTCTGATACAACTTCTGTCACACTCGGATTTAAGGTGCAAACCTAGGTGTGTCTCATACGTGCGCCAAACAAGATCAACACATATAATGACTCAGTGTATAGAGATGAATGTCACAATCTTTATTACATAACAAAATGTCTTACAAAATAACTGATAATAAATAGAACAAACTAATTTCATTATTATCCCTTGGCGCCATCATGCTGACTAGTAGACGACACCTAGATTTCGTTGAACTCATCATAATATTCCTCCTTGGGTGGCACCTGCTCTTCACCTGTGGGGGAGTTTTATTACAAGGGTGAGCTCACAGATGTTCATCGCTCAGCAAGTGTGGGGAATAATGTGCATGAGCTCACTTACTATGGGGGCTCACGTATGGTGTAAGGCTGATCAACAAATAATAGTTAAGGCACAGCATTGCTTCTAATAAGTTAGTCAAATTTTATTGGCAGTTACTAAGTATAAGTAAATACCATCCCAATAAAATAAGAGATCATAATTAATAATAAAACCCACAATGCAATGCAAATGACAAATTAAGTTTAATTTCATAAGTTAATCATGCGAGAGTCCTGAGTCGCTCTTGACCGCGAGCACGGCTGATATACCAATTTTGCACTCTGTAGAGGTTGCACATCTTTACCCACAAGACGTGTCCCATTTGTCGCCTTAGGTTGATCGGACCCTTAAACACTGCCAATGTGAGTAGGCAAGGGTACACTGTGAGGCCTTTACAAAGTTCCACTTGAGGAGAGAACCCGCTACGGCCAGGCCGAAAGAGGTATAGAAATACCTCGTTCGAAAAGCTAAAAAGACAGTCCGACCCGAGGACCTCCCTACACCTGTACTCCACCCCGCTTGCCCCTTTCAGGAAAGGATTAACTCACACTAGCTTTCCAAATTAGTCAACCAAGGGCGTCCCATTCCACCCGTGTGGTACCACGATTATCTCAAGTAAAGCTCCATGTTCTAGTTAACACCGTAATCTTATCATGAACATTAAATAATCCAATAACAATAGTAAAGCATGATCATGAATCATATGTATCTTACCACCCAAAACCATATAGACCAACAGCAGATACTACCCAAAAGTTTAGTGGCAAGCAAGGTGTAAAGTAAATCAAAGTAGGGTGACCTATTGGGTCTCATCAATTTAACCTAAGCATATTATAGTGATTAACAGGAACATTATTAGGTAAATAAGACTGATCAAGGGCACAACTTGCCTTCAACGAGCTCCTGCTCAAAATTTTCCACCCGCTGAGCTCCGGGTTCCTCGTCTAATTGCTCGTTTACTCGCAAACAAACATTGCATATAAGAAATTAACATCACACCAAACATGAGAACAGACTGTGTAATAATGTTCTATATGTTGCTACGAGATCGTAGGTTCGAGAACCACTAGAATCGGAGTTACGGTTATTAAGATATGATTTTCGAAGTTTTATGAGACTAAATAGTGGTAATATACATATTCTATGTGAATTAATGTTATGACTGTGGGGGGGGGATTTATTAAGAAATAAATAGTTCATCCACAAACTAAGTTACAACTGAATTCGAACCAAGTTAAAAATATCATACTTAGTTTTAATCAGGAAGATTAATCCACTAAACATAGGTTAAATGATTATCCAATCACAAAAGTATGGGATATGTTATAAATTAGTGTTGTACTATGTAGATAATATTAATATGAATCTAATGCAATTTGAACAGATCTAATCGGAGTTAGTGTGAGAGAGTTATGAATTTCTTAAATTCCTAGGTTTATTTTTTGTACCTAATATCCCCATTTCGGATTTAATTTATACTTAAATCAGATTACTAGCTATGTCCACTAATTCTGTGAAATCCAGGGTTTAATCCATAAATACCAGGACCCTATGGTAATGATCTTATACATGGATAGGATTGTGGGTCAGTTTCCCAGAAACGGAGGGTTTGTTTAGAAAAATTGACAAGGCCGAAAGGATATTCTCAGATCAAAGCCAATGGATTTGATTGTGATGACCAAGATTAGATCAGCTACTCAACTACACCCGCATACGACGACCAATAATAGATCTAGGATCTACAACCCAAAGCGTGCCACGTCACCCCCAATCTGTGCTCTCGACAGGTCAATCAATGGTCCGGATTTAATATACCGAAGGGGTATCCGACCGATCTAATCCCACACGTCGGTTGCGATCCAAAGGTTGTGACCCGTCTTCTCAACCCGCGGCCACCAGTAGGCGGTGCCGCCATGACCCCATAGTGGAGTGTTTGCTAGAGGACGTCGATAAGCGGTACGGGTGCTCGGATTCCCATGTCTTCTGGTGCATGGGCTACCCCATGTCGTACCAAACACGGTGGAGCCCATCTCATCACAGGCAATGCGATTTTATGGACCACCTACGGCCCATGACGGATCACTAGCCCCGACGAGCAATTAACGATGCTCAGGAATTCAATTTGGAGCTATGATGGGTGCAAATGAAAGTGGACACCCAGAGCAGGCTTATAGAGGAACTCACCGGCAATTGGAGTATCGGGGATGGCTGTCCCTGAGGCAACGACGGCGATGACCCCACGGCGTGAAATTACACACAGCCACCAAGGCCCTTAGGCCTGCCTAGCACCACGGATGAGTTCACGGAGGTTCTGCTCTACCACCCGACTGCACCCCAAACACCTATAGGCACTGCTCGTGGAACGACGACAACGGCGCTCCACCAATTTCTCTGGTCTCGCCCTCTTCCACCGCGTGAGTCCCTAGCTAGCTCTAATCTACCCGAAGCAAGGGCTAGGAGGTGCAGTGGCCAAGGTCATATAGTCACGCGCCCAAGGTGGTGTGGTTGAGAAGCCATTTCACCAGGCAGGAGCGCGTAATCCGCCAAAGGGTTGTTATGGCCATGGATGGCTGCGAGCTGAGCATGGGTCCCGTGATCTAGAGACTGATTTCCTATGTCGACGTGCACGGGCAGGGACAGGAAGTGGTGAAAGTCGCCTAGAGAGGGGTGAGTATGTAAAACCTGAAATTTATAAACTTTAAACACACACTAAGGCCAGAATTAGCGTTAGAATTAAATTGAAGTGCGGAAGATAGTTCTCCTTACTTAGAGTTGTTCAATCAATGCGGATGACCTTTGGGAACAAACTCAAATCAATATGAGCAAGGGAACTTTAGAGAGGGAAAAACAAATCAAGTGAAGATTGACGAGTGAACACGGTGATTTGTTTTACCGAGGTTTAGTTCCAAAGAACCTAGTCTCCGTTGAGGAGGCCACAAAGGCCGGATCTATTTCAACTCTTTCCCTCTCTCAATCGGTCACTTAGACCGGTTGAGTGTTTCTTCTTAATCTCACGGGTCACTAAGACCCCACAAGGATCACCACACAATTAGGTGTCTCTTGCAAGCTTTACAAAACACTTAGAGAGTTTAGAGAGAGATGAAGAAAGCACGATTAAGGAAACCAAGCAACAAGAGCAACAAATGAAACACGAATCACTTTCTCTTAAGTCACTAATCACTAATGGTCACTTGTCTCAATTGTGGAACTTGGAGAGATTGGAAGCTTTGATTGTGTCTTGGAATGGATTGCTAGCTCTTGTATTGAATGTGTATGAGTGAAGTGCTTGGGTGTGAAGAATGGAGGTGGTTGGGGTTATATTTATAGCCACCAACCACTTCCTAGTCGTTGCTCCCTTTCTGCCGACCGTGGACGGTCCGCCCCTATACATCAACGGCTGAAAACGCAACGGCCAGCAGTAACGGCTATCTCAACGGCTACAGTGCCTTTAATGGGTCATCAGATGTCAGGTAAAGCAGTCGCGGACGGTGCGGCCGTGCACCCCGGATGGTCCGCGAGGACGCTAAAATTCATTTTACCAAACCTGTCACCTTTGGGTTTTCTGGTTCTTCACCGACCGGACGGTCCGCGCCTGAGGCCGGACGGTCCACGCTTGGTCTCGGATGGTGCTTACTTCTCCTTCGGACAGTCCGTAGCCTAGACGAAGTTTTTGTAGTGTTTCTGTCCGAGGATCACCTTGAAGTCGCAGACGATCCGCCATAAGGGCCCGGACGGTCCGCACATCAGTGTTTTTCCAAAAAATCTTCTCCTGTCCGAAATAATCTATAGTATTCCGGACAGTTGACTTAGTATAGTTGTAGATGAACTTATGCACCTGCGGAATGATCACTTAAACAAACTAGTTAGTCCATAAAGTTTGTGATGGTCGTCAAATACCAAAATCGATTATAGGAAATGTTTGAGGCCATTTCCCTTTCAATCTCTCGTTTTTGGTGATTGATGCCAACACAAACCAAAGCAAATATGAAGTGTAGAAATGTAAATAGTTTGTATGAAGAATGTGCATAGGTTGCTTGGAGTTAAACCAACTGAAAGTATCACTAAGTGTATATGTATTGCCTTTTCTTTTATTTAACATTTTGGACCACATTTGCACCACTTATTTGTTTTTGCAAATCTTTTGGAAAAATCCTTTCAAAATCTTTTGCAAATAGTCAAAGGGATTGGAGTAAGATTACAAGAAGCATTTTTAAGTTTGGAAATTCCTCCCTCTGTTTCAAATGCTTTTCCTTTGACTAAATAAAAGCTCCCCCTGAATGAAATCTCCCCTTAGCTTTCAAGAGGGTTTTTATAATAGATACCAATTGTAAATTGACTTTTTAAAGATACCAATTGAAGATTCATTTTGAGGCTTACCTCAAATATCAATTTGAAATAAACATTTCCTTTTTGAAAGATACCAATTGAAAAATACATTAAAATTTTAAAATGGTGGTGCGGTCCTTTTGCTTTGGGCTTAATACTTTCTCCCCCTTTGGCATTAATCGCCAAAAACGAAGAACTTGAGAGCCCTTTAATACTTTCTCCCTCGTTGATGTTATACCAATGGAGAGTTTGTGGAGTAACGGCAAAGAGTAGATGATACCATCAGAGTGTGGAGTGGAAGCCTTGTCTTTGCTGAATACTCCATTTCCCTTTCAATCTAAGACTAAGCATAGAAATTCACTTGAAAGCATATTAGTCTTAGCCTTGGCATAAGAAGAATAAGAAATATGCATTATACCAAATGAAAGAGATATGATCAAAGGTATATGAAATAGCTATGTGTGCAATGTTTCAATCAAAATTCCGAGAATCAAGTATATTTAGCTCATTCCTAAGTTTGCTAAAGGTCTTCTCATCTAGTGGCTTGGTAAAGATATCGGTTAATTGGTTGTGGGTATTAAAATAAGCAATTTCGATATACCCTTTTTGTCAGTGATCTCTCAGAAAGTGATACAGAGTATCTATATGCTTAGTGCGGTTGTGCTCAACGGGCTTATCTGCCATGCGGATTGCACTCTCATTATCACATAGGAGAGGGACTTTGCTCAATTTGTAGCCATAGTCCCTAAGGGTTTGCCTCATCCAAAGTAATTGCGCACAAGAATGACCTGCGGAAATATACTCGGCTTCAGCAGTGGAAAGAGCTACGGAGTTTTGTTTCTTTGAAGCCGAAGACACCAGAGATCTCCCTAGAAACTGACAAGTCCCTGATGTGCTCTTTCTATCAATTTTACACCCTACATAATCGGCATCAGAATATCCTATTAAATCAAATGTGGATCCCTTGGGGTACCAAAGCCCAAACTTAGGAGTGTAAACTAAATATCTCATGATTCTATTAATGGCCCTAAGGTGAATTTCCTTAGGATTTGCCTGAAATCTTGCACACATGCATACAGAAAGCATAATGTCCGGTCGAGATGCACATAAGTAGAGTAAGGATTCTATCATCGACCGGTATACCTTTTGATCTACGGATTTACCTCCCGTGTCGAGGTCGAGATGCCCATTAGTTCCCATGGATGTCTTGATGGATTTGACATCCTTCATTCCAAACTTCTTAAGTATGTCTTGAATGTACTTAGTTTAGCTGATGAAGGTGCCTTCTTGGAGTTTCTTGATTTGAAATCCGAGAAAATACTTCAACTCCCCCATCATAGACATCTTGAATTTCTATATCATAATCCTACTAAACTCTTCACAAGAGGACTTGTTAGTAGACCCAAATATAATATCACCAACATAAATTTGGCATATAAACAAGTCTTCAGCAATAGTTTTAGTGAAGAGAGTAGGGTCGGCTTTTCCGACTTTGAAGCCATTAGTGATAAGAAAATCTCGCAGGCATTCATATCATGCTCTTGGGGCTTGCTTGAGCCCATAAAGCGCCTTTGAGAGCTTATAGACATGGTTAGGATACTCACTATCTTCAAAGCCAGGAGGTTGCTCAACATAGACCTCTTCCTTGATAGGGCCATTGAGGAAGGCACTTTTCACGTCTATTTGATAAAGCTTGAAGCCATGGTAAGTAGCATAGGCAAGTAATATATGAATTGACTCAAGCCTAGCTACGGGTGCATAGGTTTCATCGAAATCCAAACATTCGACTTGTGAATAACCTTTGGCCACAAGTAGGGCTTTGTTCCTTGTCACCACACCATATTCATCTTGCTTGTTGCGGAATACCCATTTGGTACCTACAACATTTTGGTTAGGACGTGGAACCAAATGTCATACCTCATTCCTTGTTAAATTGTTGAGCTCCTCTTGCATTGCCACCACCCAATCCGGATCTCTTAATGCATCTTCTATCCTATATGGCTCAATAGAAGATACAAAAGAGTAATGTTCATAGAAATGTGCAACTCAAGATCTAGTGGTTACCCCCTTGTTAATATCACCAAGAATGGAGTTGACGGGGTGATTTCTTTGAATTGCTTGGTGGACTCTTGGGTGTGGCGGTCTTTGATCCTGAATTTCTTGCTCATCTTCCTTATCTTGATCATCTTCATCTCCTCCTTGATCAATGTCCTCCTCTTGAGGTGGCTCATTGTCTTGATCTTCATCTTCTTGAGCTTGATTCTCATCTTGAGTTGGTGGAGATGCTTGCATGGAAGATGGTTGATCTTGTGTTTGTGGAGACTCTTCGGATTCCTTAGGACACACATCCTCAATGGACATGTTCCTTAGCGCGACGCATGGAGCCTCTTCATCATCTAGTTCATCAAGATCAACTTGCTCCACTTGGGGGCCATTAGTCTCATCAAACACAATGTCACAAGAAACCTCAACTAATCCAGTGGACTTGTTGAAGACTCTATATGCCCTTGTGTTTGAGTCATAACCAAGTAAAAAGCCTTCTACTGCCTTGGGAGCAAATTTAGTTTTTATACCTCTTTTAATAAGAATAAAGCATTTACTCCCAAAGACTATAAGATATGAAACATTGGGCTTTTTACCAGTGAGGAGTTCATATGACGTCTTCTTGAGGATTCGGTGAAGATATAGCTGGTTGATGGAGTAGCACGCGGTGTTAATCGCCTCAGCCCAAAACCAGTCCGGTGTCTTGTATTCATCAAGCATGGTTCTTGCCATGTCCAATAGAGTTCTATTCTTCCTCTCCACTACGCCATTTTGTTGAGGTGTGTAGGGAGAAGAGAACTTATGCTTGATGCCCTCCTCCTCAAGAAATCCTTCTATTTGTGAATTCTTGAACTTCGTCCCATTGTCGCTTCTAATCTTTTTGATTCTCAATCCGAACTCATTTTGAGCCTGTCTCAAGAATCCTTTTAAAGTCTCTTGGGTTTGTGATTTTTCCTGCAAAAAGAACACCGAAGTAAAGCGAGAATAATCATCCACAATAACTAGACAGTACTTACTCCCGCCGATGCTTATGTAAGCGATCGGGCCAAATAGATCCATGTGGAGTAGCTCGAGCGGTCTGTCCGTTGTCATGATGTTCTTGTGTGGATGGTGGACTCCAACTTGCTTTCCTGCTTGGCATGCGCTACAGATCCTGTCTTTCTCAAAATGAACATTGGTTAGTCCTAAAATGTGTTCTCCCTTTAGAAGCTTATGAAGATTCTTCCTCCCAACATGAGCAAGTCGGCGATGCCAGAGCCAACCCATATTAGTCTTAGCAATTAAGCAAGTGTCTAGTTCAGCTTTGTTTTCATTAAAATTAACTAAATATAGCTGACCATCTAACACTCCCTTAAATGCTATTGAATCATCACTTCTTCTAAAGACAGTAACACCTATATCAGTAAAAAGACAGTCGTAGCCCATTTTACACAATGGAGAAACAGAAAGCAAATTGTAGTCTAAAGAATCTACAAGAAAAACATTGGAAATGGAATGGTCAGAAGATATAGCAATTTTACTCAAACCTTTGACCAAACCTTGATTTCCATCCCTGAATGTAATAGCTCGTTGGGGATCTTCATTTTTCTCATATGAGGAGAACATCCTTTTCTCCCCAGTCATGTGGTTTGTGCACCCGCTATCGATTATCCAACTTGAACCACCGGATGCATAAACCTACAAAATAAGTTTAGGCCTTATTCTTAGGTACCCAAACGGTCTTGGGTCTTTTCACGTTAGAAACAAGCACCTTGGGTACCCAAACACAAGTCTTAGAACTCTTGTGTTTGCCCCTCAACATATTTGGCAACTATTTTGCCTGATTTGTTAGTTAAAACATATGAAGCATCAAAGGTCTTGAATGAAATATTATGCTCATTTGATGCAGCAGGAATTTTATTTCTAGGCATTTTAACATGGGTGGTATGCATAGAACTAGAAGCCTCATTTTTATACATAAAAGCATGGTGAGAAATAGTATGAGGTTTCCTAGCATGAATTTTCCTAATTTTGTGCTCAGGATAGTTTGCAGGATATAAAATATAGCCTTCACTATCTTGAACCATGGGAGCCTTGCCCTTAACAAAATTAGACAGTTTCTTAGGGGCATTAAGCTTGACATTGGTCCCCTGTTGGAAACTGTTGGGACTACTTCTCGACAGCAAGGAGATCCAACACTGGTGAATGGTGATGGCAACAGGGCACTCGCGCGTGATGGCAAAAGCTCTGTTAATCTGGCCTCTCACGGGCACTGTGCGGGGGTATTTATAGGTATCCGAGTGCACGGCGCCTTGCGTTAAGGACGCATGTGCCCTCAGGTGCCTAGTTTATCCCCAGAATATTCCCATAAAGCGGGGTTACAAGCTGTAATTACAAGTACACCTTTACAAATTAGGCCCGTAACACAAACGCGGCCACGCAGGGCCCGTTACAATGGGCCTGATCTCATGTGGGCCTCGGAGCTGACCGAGGCCGCGCCGTGGAGAGGCGTTGCCGCAGGCCTTCGTCTGGTGCCGAATCGAGCGAAGGGTCTCCATGTTGTCTCTGGTGCCGATGAAGCGAAGGGTGTCCCTGCCTGCTTTGTCTCAGGGCAGGGGCTAAGCGGTGGAGACTTCGGGCGAAGGGTGGCGTTTCTGCCTTCGCTCCAACATTTGCCCTCCGAGGGACCAGTTCGATAAAGTCACCTGGTGCCGAAGACGTCGCTAGATGGCGGAGACGCTGCCCTCGCTCGAAGTGGTTCCTCGGGGGTTTTTGATGTGACTGTTGATGGACATCGTACTGTTGGGCTGCGGGTTTTCCGAAGCGTCGCGCCCTGTGGGATTGCGGGTTTCCCGAGGAGCCGCGCCCTGCCTATAAAGGGGGGCGGGGGACGGCGCTGTTTGCACTTTGCCTTCCGCGCTCTGTGAAAACCCTAGCCGCCCGCCGTCTTTCTGCTCCTCTTCTTCTACTGCTCCCTTTGCTCGTCGGAGATCTGGCTCGAGTGAAGCAAACCGCCCGCCGCCGCCGACGGTACGTAGCAATGCCATCCTCTTCTTCTACTGCCGACGCCACGCCGCCGGCCGCCGCCTCGTCTGAGGAGACGTTGAGTAGCGTGATGGTGGAGGAGCTGCGCGCCGGCGACTCTGTTGATTTTGGTGTGTCACGGATGACGTCGGCCCGCGTCGAAGAGATGCAGCGCTTGGGCTACTTTGGCGGCGGAGTCGCTCGTGCTCCGGGGACGGAGGAAGTCCCCGAGCCGGAGGGTGAGTTGGTTGTTTTCGAGGCGTTCTTCGTCGCCGGTCTCCGCTTGCCTGCGCACCGGTTTGTTGGCGAAGTCCTGCGTAGATTCAACGTTCAAATTCATCAGCTGACACCGAACGCCGTGGTGGCGCTGGCGAAGTATGTCTGGGCGACGACTTCGTACGGCGGACAGCCGTCGGTTGAAGTTTTTGCGAAGAATTACTGCTTGCATTGGCAGAAGAGGGTGATTGAGGACGGAGTTGCCCAGTTTGGGTCGTGTACATTCACGCCGAAGACCGGCAAGACCACAATGCCAGTAGTGGAGTTGGTTCCGTGCGCCCGCAACAAGTGGGGCAATTGGAATGAATTTTGGTTTTACGTTGCTGAGGCTACTGTCGAAGGCCATGAAGGACTCCCCGTGTCTGAGATGTGCTCTCACTATTACTCTGCGTATCCGCCTTTTGAAGTGGCAGAAGAGGATGCAGACGAAGGGGCCCTTCGGTGTGCCGCCGGCCAGAGCAGCGGTCGTGATTTAGTTGAAGAGTTTGTGGCGTACGGGGTCTGGCCCTTGGCGCACGGTTGGACGCTGGGCGAAGTGTGCCCTCGTCAGATGCTTTTTCACGGAGGAAGGGTGGTGCGAAGTCCTGCCTTTGCACTGAACTTGCGAAACCGTGACCCGGCCGCCTTTGTGCGTGATGCGGAGGACTTGGCGGTGCGGCTCGTGGGGCGGTATGTGGCGAGGACGGAAGGCCAGCGCAGCTTTGATATTCGCGGGTCAAATGAACGTCTGAACAGGGTCTTCGAGTTAAATCAATTGCCGTACGACGGCTACCCTGGTCAAGACGAAGCGGACCGCCGTGGGAAGAAGCCGGCGGTGGAGACTGGAGGCGACCCTGCGCTGACGGCCGCCCCCTCCTCAAAAAAGAGAAAATTAGGTACTGCGATGGGAGGAATCGGGGTGTCTGATAGTTTTGCTAGAGAGTTAATGAGGACGTGTGCGGCCCCGGGGGAGAGGATGTCTTCGCCCGAGCTCCGGGAGTCTTCGGCTCGGATGCTGAGGGTTACCGGGGGCTGTTGGCCTAGAAATGTTCCTGTCCCCTGCGCGGCTGAGGAAGACTGTTTTATATCTCGTATGGTTCGTCGGTGGAGGGTTTTTCCTTACGGGCGAAATATCGGTGCTGTTGTGTGGGCAGTGATGGACAAGGATCGCCAAGGGGCGGCGCAAAAACGCCAGGCGACCGTCAGGATTCACGATCCCCGGCCGAAAAGGCAGCGGGGAACGGCGAAGGCTGCGGCCTCCCGCGGAGGCAAGCCGCCGCTGGCGGCGAAGGCGGGCGCCTCTGCACCCAGCAAGGCGCCGGAGACAACGGCGGGCGCCGGAGTCTCCAAGCTGACGAAGGTGGTGCCGCCGGCCAGCGGGGTGGCGGAGGCTTCGAAGGCGGCCCGAACGTTGCCGCCACCGGGCAAACGCGTTGCCGACTTCGGCACCGACATTAGTGTGGACGATTATCTTGGGGGTAAGCTACCCGGCCGTCCCCTTTTTTTTAAATCGTTGATGCACTGCAGGGTCGGACGAGGGCCGGCTTGCTATAGCTGTGCCTGCTGGGGCAATCGCGACGGCTGCGCTGTCGCCGAAGGCGAGGGGCGGGACCCTTGGCGCCGGAGGCGAGGCGTCGGCCCTCGCGTTGGTCAGAGACGAGGCTGGCGCGGCGACCCGCCGGCTGAAAGAAGTGACGGAGGCGCTGAGTCAGGCGACGGAGGCGCTGAGTCAGGTCCGCCGAGTTTTTTTTTTTTTTTTGGCGGCCATGGCCTTACGTGTGCTCTGCAGGTGGCTGACTTCACCAGCCGTACTGCGTCGGGGGCACTTACGGCAGCCTTATCTGCCGAAGTCGAGAGACTTCGGACGCAACATGCTGACGCTGTCCGTGAGAAGTCTGCCTCCGACAGCAAGTGTCGTAAACTGGCGGACAAGGTGGCCGCCCTGGAGGAGGAAAAGGCTGACCTCCGGCGCCAGCTGGCGGGGGAGAGGAGGGAAACCAACGAGGCCTTCGCCAAGGAGCAGGCCGCGCAGGCGGAGGCTAGGCTGGCACGGGCGGAGGCCAATCTTGCCAAGGATCTCGCCGAAGACCTGCGGGGGCGGCTCACCGCTCTGGAGAGCCGCGCGAAGGGGGCCGAAGCCGCGGTGCGAACGGAGGCCGAACGGACGCGCACACAGCTTATGGCCACATATCGCGAGCTGGGTGCGCGGACCGGTGACTTCGTGGTGCCGGAGCGAGAGGCCGGGCTTCGCTGTTTGGAATGGGTGCAAGAGGAGCTGCAGGAGCTCCCCACCGTCCTGGGGGGATTAATGTCGTTCGCCTCCCTGGTCACCTGCGAGGGGGCGATGAACGCACTCTCTCGCGAAGGGTGCCGGCACTATGAGGCCTTCGACCAGGCAGATGAAGATTTTGGGCGAGACATCTATAAGGTCGAGGACCCCGTGGTGAAGGAGTCCGCCGGCGCCCTCTATGACCGGATGTGGGGTCTGTATGGTGGTGAAGTGGTCAGGGAGCGGGCCGAGGCTGCGAGGGCTCAGGTAACGTTGTCGTTTGTTCGGCGTTTGCTGGATGTGGTCTGTGCGTGTGCTTGCTGACTTTTTGTATGTTTTGTTTTAGGCGGAGCGAGGCGAGCGGGTGGACGATTTCGGAGCCCTGAACGACGCCCCGCCCGACCCGGAGGCGGCCCCGGAGACCGCGGAAAACGCACCAGGCGCCCCCACATCTGCTGCGGCAGTTGAAGACCTGCCCCTGACGGTGGCCGAAGGCGCTCCCGATGCCCTCGCAGCAGCTGCGCCGACCGTCGCAGATCCGACGGCGGAGGCGGTGGAAACAATGGCGGAAGTGGCGGCGGAGACAACGGCGGAGGCACCCGCAGCGTCAGGGCCCTCGCAGGTTGCGTAGTGGTTGTTTAGGGTTGAGGATTTTTGGATGTTGTACTGAATTTTGGTTGCTGCGCAGGTTCAAGATTTTGGGCCTGCGCACGCAACCGCTGCTACTGAGTTTTTGGCGGCTTCGACCGCGGAAGGTGGTAATGAATATAGTGGGTCTGCATCTGAGTTTTTGGATTTTGCCGACTCCGGGAGCTCGGTTGAGTGGACTGAGGAGTCGTCGGAGGAGAATTTGGATTATTTTGCGGCTTTGGACGTGGCTGCGGCGGAGGCTTCGCCACACGCCGCGGACGCGTCGGACGTGCCAGGCCCTAGCGCCGGGCGCCGTCGACGAAGGGCGGTTGCAAAACGTAGGGTTAGCGCGGAGGAGCGGGCTCTGCTTCGTGTGAGTGGGGCTGGTCGGCAGGAACTGTTGTCTCTGCCGACCGCCGAGAGTGTGGGTGAAGGGGAACTGCGAAGGCTTTTTGCGGGTGAGGAGCTCAGGATAATGTTATTTAATTATAGGGAGATGGGAATTATTCCTAAGGTTGAGCCGATGTAGAGTGTGGTGCCCTCGCTTGTGTATGTGGAGGCTTGTGTGGTGGAATTGTGTGCCCTCGCGTGCATGTGTGTGAAGGCGTTTTGTACTGACTGATTCGTTCGGCTGCGCTGTGCTTGCTTGATTATAATTGGTCTTGGCGTGAATGGTTTGATGTTGTCGTTTCGGCCGTTGTTGTGCTAGTCCAGGTGTACCCTTAAGTGTCTTCTGCACAGATAGTCTTCGCGATAGACTTAGATTTTTTCCCGGCTGCACCCTTAGGCGACTTCTGCACGGATAGTCTTCGCGAGAGACTTAGATTTTTTTTTCCGCACTTGTTGTGCTAATCCGGCTGCACCCTTAGGCGACTTTTGCGCGGATAGTCTTCGCGATAGACTTAGATTTTTTTCGCACTTGTTGTGCTAATCCGGCTGCACCCTTAGGCGACTTTTGCGCGGATAGTCTTCGCGATAGACTTAGATTTTTTTCGCACTTGTTGTGCTAATCCGGCTGCACCCTTGGGCGACTTTTGCGCGGATAGTCTTCGCGATAGACTTAGATTTTTTTCGCACTTGTTGTGCTAATCCGGCTGCACCCTTAGGCGACTTTTGCGCGGATAGTCTTCGCGATAGACTTAGATTTTTTTCGCACTTATTGTGCTAATCCGGCTGCACCCTTAGGCGACTTTTGCGCGGATAGTCTTCGCGATAGACTTAGATTTTTTTTTCGCACTTGTTGTGCTAATCCGGCTGCACCCGTAGGCGACTTTTGCGCGGATAGTCTTCGCGATAGACTTAGATTTTTTTCGCACTTGTTGTGCTAATCCGGCTGCACCCTTAGGCGACTTTTGCGCGGATAGTCTTCGCGATAGACTTAGATTTTTTTCGCACTTGTTGTGCTAATCCGGCTGCACCCTTAGGCGACTTTTGCGCGGATAGTCTTCGCGATAGACTTAGATTTTTTTCGCACTTGTTGTGCTAATCCGGCTGCACCCTTAGGCGACTTTTGCGCGGATTTGTCGCACGCGAGGGTAGCTAACGCTTAGCCTCGCGGTGACCTCGTGGTGGTCGAATGTCGAAGACCGTCATCGTGGTCTTTTTCGACGCATGTCTTTTTGCGGGGGATTTCTTACGCACATATTACATGGCTCCGCCTCGTTAAAAACCTCACCCCCCGGGAGGAAAAGAGTGCGGGCCGGTGCAAGATTGTTTTTGCGAATTACAAGGGCGAAGACGCGGCCCCCAGGCGAAGTCTTTTGCATCTTTATTCTTGGCCAGGCAGCAGAGGAGCTTCTCTTCTTCATGCGAAGTAAGGTCTTCGCTGATAGTGACTGTCTACTTGGGCGTGGCCTGATCGAGGGGGACAGTCTTGGTCCCATCCTGACTCTGCAACTGAGCCTTTTCGTGCTGCTTGTCAGTTGGGCTGGCGGGCGCAGGGACCTCGCACTGTGCCGTGAGACAGTGCACGTTCCTCTGACCCGGTACGAAGTCTCGCTCTATGTTGCGCGCTGTCTGCTGGTTACCGAAGACCGTAATTACGCCTAGCGGGCCTGGTATCTTCATGCACAAATACAGTCCGTGGATGGCGGCTTCAAACTTATTGATGGAGCCCCGACCCATGATGGCGTTATATGGATATACCATATCCACAACGTCAAAAGTCACTTGCTCGCTTCGGGCATTGGGTGCTACACCGAAGGAGAGGGGCAACTCTATTTTGCCGACGGGGAGGGTGCCTTTGCCGCCGAAGCCATACAACGGGTTGTCCGAAGGCTTTAGCAGGCTGTGGCTGATGCCCATGCGATCGAAGGCGTGGAGGAAGATGATGTCCGCCTGGCTGCCGTTGTCAACGAGGACCTTGTGTAGGTCCCAGCCTGCCACGCTGCAATTGATAACCATGGCATCGCAGTGGGGGGCGCTGCGCAAGTTGACGTCTCGTGCGTCGAAGGTGAGCGGTATGTGGGACCACTTCGTCTGCACAACTGGGCCCGTGACGGCGACATGGTTTATGCTGCGGTAGTGGTCCCGCTTCTGCCGCTTGGTGTCGAAGTCGGTGCTGGACCCCCCAGTTATCATATGAATGACTCCGCGATAAGGTTGATCGGCGAAGTCCTCCTGCTTTGGGGCGTTGGGGATGTTTTGTTGTTGCTGGTGTGGTGGTGGAGGCGGAGGATGTACGATTTGTACTTCCTGATGATGTTGGTAAGCGTGGTGCGGTGGATGCGGGGCGGGAGCGTGGATATATGGTGGAGGGGGTGGCTGGTAGTTATGCGCGACAATTCTGGGGTTGTCGGCTGGCTGCGCCCTCGCCATTCTGTCTCTGGTGGCCTTCACTTCGGGGCAGTCTTTGGTTGGGTGGGCGCAGTCTTCGCCATGGAAAAGGCAGTAAAACCGGCGCGGTGGAGGGGGTGGCTGCGCACGCCCTTGGCCCCTGCCGCGAGTTTCACTTCCGCGGCCCTGGGGGGATATTCCTGGCGCCGAAGGGGGTCGGCGGCCGGCTGCTGGTTGGCAATGTTGTGCACTTGCGGCTGACCGCGGCCATCTCGACCGGAGTCTGGTTGCGGAGTTCTTGTCCACGTGTGGCTGGACTGTGGAGCGTCTTTTGGCTTCCGCTGGGACTCAATCTTGCGCTGGTGGAGCTCCTCGGATCTGGCATACTTTTCAAACAGCTGGTACAGCTCTTGGAGGTTCTTTGGCGGATCTCTGATGCAGTGGCTGTAAAGGACGCCAGCGCGAAGACCACTGATAGCATAGTGGATGGCAATCTGGTCATCGACTGAGGGTAGCTGTGACTTGAGTGTGAGGAATTTGCGGTAATATTCCCTCAGGGTCTCCCTCTCTAGCTGCTTGCAGAGCGAGAGCTCGGCCAGGGCGTCGGTGTCCGGGCGGTACCCTTGGAAGTTGAGGAGGAACTTGTCCCGGAGACTTCTCCAGGAATCGATGGACAGCGGAGGCAACCTGGTGAACCAGGTGAGCGCGGGGCCCTCGAGGGCGATGATGAAGGACTTCGCCATTGTGGCGTCGTCCCCCCCGGACGATGCGACGGCGACCTGGTAACTCATGATGTATTGAGCCGGGTCGGTGCTGCCGTTGTACTTGGGGTAGGTCCCAGCCCGGAAGTTAGCTGGCCAGGGCATCACTTGCAGGTGAGGCGCCAGGGGACTTCGCTCATCGAGATAATTGACCCCTTGGAACGGCGCGGCGTGCGGGAGAGTGAAGTCGCGCTGGGGGAAACGCGGGTCCTCCGGTTGCGCGCGGTGTTGCAGGGGTGGCTCATGCTGCAGGCCGGGGTGGCCTTCGCGCGTGTTTTCGTTTTGTGCGCGCTGCTGGAGGGATGACTCGTGCTGCGGGCCGAGGTGGCCTTCGCGCTGCATCAGCGCGATCTCCCGCTCGAGTTCCTGGGCCTTGTGCTCTTCGTCGCGTATCATCTGCCGCACTTTGGCGAGTGCGGACACACGCTGGCGCTTGGCCTCCAATATCTCCTTCTGCCTCTGGAGGTTGCGGTTCTTGAGGCGTAGAGCGCGCAGCTGTAGCTGTTCTTCTGCGGAGATGCCGAGGGCCTCACCGTCCTCGGCGAGGTCCGCGCCCTCCGGTGGTGCGAAGCCTGAGGGAGGTGCGAAGCCTGGGGGAGGTGCGAAGCCTGAGGGTTGTCCCTCAGGGTCGCAGGTGCGGAGGGTGTCGTCTTCAGTGGCCTCTTGGTGGGTGGATTGGGTGAGGGCGAGGGCCTTGCCCTTTCTTGCGGCGAGCAGTGCTGCCTTCGCAGCCTCGTCAGCCTTCGGGTTAGCTCTCTTGGGTGCCATCGCGGGTGGTTGTCTCGTAGCACGAACGGTGGGCGCCAAATGTTGGGACTACTTCTCGACAGCAAGGAGATCCAACACTGGTGAATGGTGATGGCAACAGGGCACTCGCGCGTGATGGCAAAAGCTCTGTTAATCTGGCCTCTCACGGGCACTGTGCGGGGGTATTTATAGGTATCCGAGTGCACGGCGCCTTGCGTTAAGGACGCATGTGCCCTCAGGTGCCTAGTTTATCCCCAGAATATTCCCATAAAGCGGGGTTACAAGCTGTAATTACAAGTACACCTTTACAAATTAGGCCCGTAACACAAACGCGGCCACGCAGGGCCCGTTACAATGGGCCTGATCTCATGTGGGCCTCGGAGCTGACCGAGGCCGCGCCGTGGAGAGGCGTTGCCGCAGGCCTTCGTCTGGTGCCGAATCGAGCGAAGGGTCTCCATGTTGTCTCTGGTGCCGATGAAGCGAAGGGTGTCCCTGCCTGCTTTGTCTCAGGGCAGGGGCTAAGCGGTGGAGACTTCGGGCGAAGGGTGGCGTTTCTGCCTTCGCTCCAACAGAAACCAATGCCATCCTTAATGCCAGGACGTCTCCCATTATAAATCATACTACGAGCAAATTTAAAATTTTTGTTTTCTAGTTCATGCTCGGCAATTTTAGCAGTTAATTTAGCTATGTGATCATTTTGTTGTTTAATCATGGCAAGGTGATCATCCATAGCTTCAATGTTAACATCTTTACATCTAGTATAAATAGTAGCGTGTTCGACAGTAGATGTAGAGGGTTTGCAAGCATTTAATTCTTCTATCTTAGCATTTAAAATGGCATTTTCATCTCTAAGACAGGAAATAGACTCATTGCAAACATTCAACTTTTCAATCCTAGAAACTAGACTAGCATTCTCAGTTCTAAGACTTGAAATTGAATCATGACAAATGCTAAGGTCCTTAGATAAGTTTTCACACTTTCCTACCTCCTGATCATAAGCATTTTTCAACTTAACAAATTTTTTATTTTCTTTAATGAGTAAGTCCTCTTGGCATTCTAAGAGATCATCTTTCTCGTTAATGGTTTCAATTAGTCCATTCAATTTCTTCTTTTGGTCCATGCTAAGGTTGGCAAAGAGAGAAAGTAAATCATCTTCATTATCGCTAGAACTACCGTCATCACTAGATGTAGTATATTTGGGGGTACTTCTAGAATGTACCTTCTTCTTCTTGCTGTCCTTAGCCATGAGACACTTGTGTCCGACGTTGGGGAAGAGGAGGCCTTTGTTGACGGTGATGTTGGTGGTGTCCTCGTCGGTGGAGCTCTCGTCGGAGTCCCATTCCCGACATATGTGCGCATCGCCGCCCTTCTTTTTGTAGTATCTCTTCTTCTCCTTCTTCTTCCCCTTCTTGTCTTCGTCCCTGCCACTTTCACTAGAAATTGGACATTGAGCTATGAAATGACCGGACTTACCACACTGGTAGCACACCCTTTTGGAGCGGGGCTTGTAGTCTTTCCCCCTCCTTTGCTTGAGGATTTGACGGAAGCTCTTGATGATGAGCGCCATCTCCTCATTGTCGAGCTTGGAGGCATCGATTGGAAGCCTACTTGGTGTAGACTCCTCCTTTTCTTCCGTTGCTTTGAATGCAACGGGTTGCACCTTGGGTGTAGAGGTGGCACCTTGCTCCAAGTTGACAATGTGTTTAGAGTCTTTGATCATTAGTTCAAAGCTCACAAACTTGCCAATAACCTCCTCAAGAGACATCTGTTTATATCTAGGGTCTCCACAGATTAGTTGCACTTGAGTGGGATTACGAAAAACAAGTGATCTAAGAATAACCTTGACCATTTCATGGTCATCCCACTTGGTGCTCCCGAGGTTGCGCACTTGGTTCACCATGGTCTTGAGCCAATTGTACATTGCTTGCGGCTCTTCTCCTTTGTTGAGGACGAATCAACCGAGCTCGCCCTCGATCGTTTCCCGCTTGGTGATCTTTGTCACCTCATCCCCTTCTTGCGCGGTTTTGAGGACGTCCCAAATTTCTTTGCCGTTTTTAACCCTTGCACCTTATTATACTCCTCTCGACATAAGGAGGCGAGGAGTATAGAGGTGGCTTGGGAGTTAAAGTGCCTAATTTGGGCGGCCTCGTCCGAGTCGTAGTCCTCGTCCCCCACCTTTGGTGCCTGCGCTCCGAACTCAACAATATCCCAAATACTTTCGTGGAGTGACGTTAGATGGTGCCTCATTTTATCACTCCACATACAATAATCTTCACCATCAAAATATGGTGGTTTGCCTAGGGGTATGGAAAGTAATGGAGCGCGCTTTGAAATACGGGGATAGCGTAGGGGCATCTTACTATACTTCTTGCGCTCATGGCGCTTAGAAGTAGTCGACGACTCGGTGCCGGACGTGGAGGGTGACGAAGAGTCGGTCTCGTAGTAGACCACTTTCTTCATCTTCTTCTTCTTGTTATCCCTCCTATGTGACTTGATGGAGGAAGAGGATTCCTCCTTGTACTTGTTGCCGGACTCCCTTGATACAGTCCTCCCCGAGCCCACGGGCTTGTCGCCGGTCACGATTTCCCTCTTGGCGTGATCTCCAGACATCACTTCGAGTTGGTTAGACTCTTAATGAAGCACTGGCTTTGATACCAATTCAAAGTCGCCTAGAGGGGGGTGAATAGGTGAAACCTGAAATTTATAAACTTTAAACACACACTAAGGCCGGGGTTAGCGTTAGAATTAAATTGGAGTGTGGAAGATAGTTCTCCTTGCTTAGAGTTGCTCAATCAATGCGAATGACCTTTGGGAGCAAACTCAAATCAATATGAGCAAGGGAACTTTTAGAGAGGGAAAAACAAATCAAGTGAAGACTGACGCGTGAACACGGTGATTTGTTTTACTGAGGTTCGGTTCCAAAGAACCTAGTCCCTATTGAGGAGGCCAAAAAGGCCGAGTCTATTTCAACCCTTTCCCTCTCTCAATCAGTCACTTAGACCGATTGAGTGCTTCTTCTTAATCTCATGGGTCACTAAGATCCCACAAGGATCACCACACAATTAGGTGTCCCTTGCAAGCTTTACAAAACTCTTAGAGAGTTTAGAGAGAGATGAAGAAAGCATGATTAAGGAAACCAAGCAACAAGAGCAACAAATGAAACACAAATCACTTTATCTCAAGTCACTAATCACTAATGATCACTTGTCTCAATTGTGGAACTTGGAGAGATTAGAAGCTTTGATTGTGTCTTGGAATGGATTGCTAGCTCTTGTATTGAATGTGTATGAGTGGATTGCTTGGGTGTGAAGAATGGAGGTGGTTGGGGCTGTATTTATAGCCACCAACCACTTCCTAGTCGTTGCTCCCTTCCTGTCGACCACGGACGGTCCACGCCCTCTGCCCGGACGATCCGCCCCTATACATGAACGGCTGAAAACGCAACGGTCAGCAGTAACGGCTATCTCAATGGCTACAGTGCATTTAATGCGTCGTCAGATGTCAGCTAAAGCAGTCGCGGACGGTCCGGTCGTGCACCCCGGACGGTCCGCGAGGACGCTAAAATTCATTTTACCGAACCCATCACCTTCGGGTTTTCTAGTTCTTCATCGACCAGACAGTCCGCGCCTGAGGCCAGATGGTTCGCGCTTGGTCTCGGACGGTGCTTGCTTCTCCTTCGGATAGTCCAAAGTGTAGACGAAGTTTTTGTAGTGTTTCTGTCCGAGGATCACCCTGATGTCGTGGACGGTCCGCTGTAAGGGCCCAGACGGTCCGCACATCGGTTTTTTCCAAAAAAATCTTCTCCTGTCCGGAATAATCTACGGTATTCTAGACAGTTGACTTAGTATAGTTGTAGATGAACTTATACACCTGCGGAATGATGACTTAAACAAACTAGTTAGTCCATAAAGTTTGTGATGGTCATCAAATACCAAAATTGATTATAGGAAATGTTTGAGGCCATTTCCCTTTCAAGTGGGCCCTAGCTGTCGGTGTTGATTTACCTGTAGTGGCCGATTGCCATGGATGACCATTGGGTCGAGAAAGTGATAAGGTCCTATGTTCAGGTTTCCTCTTCCCCTTTTTTCATTTTCTTTTCTTTTCTTTTTATTTCCTGATTTTAGTTTTCCTATTTCAATTCTTAAGTTCCAAATTCAAATTCAACTATGTTCAAACTTCAAAATTAAATCTTTGAAATAAGTGCACAAACCAATAAATTCTAGCATGATGCATAGATTCATATATTTAGCTAGCATGTTTTCAGAAAAAATATATGCTTCATAATTAAAACATTGGTTACCATAAATTCTCATTTTATTTCCCAAAGAATTTATTAATACATTAACACTATACATATATATATTTAAGGGTTTACACCATCAACCAGTTGTATCTTCATCGAATCCTCAAGAAGACTTCATACGGACTCCTCACCAGTAAACCCTAAACCCAATATATCTTATTTTAGAGTCTTTGGGAGCAAATGTTATATTTGGTAAATAAAGGTAGAAATTCTAAGTTTGCTCCTAAAGTTGTATAAGAGTTTTTACTTGGTTATGATTCAAACACAAGTGCATATAGAGTCTTCAACAAATCCTATAGATATGTTGAAGTTTCTTGTGGTGTTGTCTTTGATGAGACTAACGGATCTCAGAGAGAGTAAGTTGATCTTGATGATATAGATGATGAGGAGGCTCCTTGCATGGCATTGAGGAACATGTCTATTGGAGAGGTATGCCCATAAGAGTTGCCACAAGAGCAAGATCAACCATCCTAAACACAAGCTCAACTCCCTGCACAAGATGACGAACAAAACATTCAAGATGGTGGCAATGATCAAATTAAGCAAATACCAAGAGTATGGTATGAATGCCTCAGAAATTTCCTTATTGCAAATTCTTTTAAGGTTGAGAAAGTCGATCCTACTTTTTTCACTAAGACCGTGAACAATGACTTGTTTATATTCCAAATTTATATTGATAATATAATATTTGGTTTTACTAATCAATCGTCTTGTGAGGAATTTAGTAGGACAATGATCCAAAAGTTTGAGATGTTCATGATGGGAGAGTTGAAGTTATTCCTCAGATTTCAAGTGAAGCAACTCAAGGATGGCACCTTAATCTCCCAAACTAACTACACGCAGGACATCTTGAAGAAGTTTGGGATGAAGGACGATGATAAACCCATCAATACGCTAATGGGAACCAATGTGCATCTCGATCTAGACATTAGAGGTAAGTCTATAGATCAAAAGGTATACTGGTCTATGATAGGATCTTTGCTTTATTTATCTGCATCTAGACCAGATATTATGCTTTCTGTTTGCATGTGTACAAGATTCTAGTCCGATCCTAAGGAATGCCACAAAGATCAACATTTTGAAAAAGAGTAAAATAGAGAGGTTTGAACCTTCGAATATGTTGTATACACATTTTAGAATGTTTTTGGCATTTTAGTTTGCTCTCAAACTCAATTTCTAGCAAAAGTTCCATTTTGGACTTGTTTTGACCTGAAACATGAAATCTGAATTGGAGATGAGCTCAAGGTATGAATCTGTGACTTAGACAAGTTGAACATACTCTAGATATGTGAGAGCACCTAGAGGGGGGGAATAGGTGATCCTGTAAAATTCAACACTAAATAGCCACAAGCTTGGTTATAAAGATGTTAGTGCAATAGAACCAAGTGGCTATAGAGCGAGCTCTTGCGAATCACAATAATCACAGAGAAAGACAACACAAGAGACACAGTGTTTTATCCCGTGGTTTGGCCAAGTATAACACTTGCCTACTTCCATGTTGTTGCGTCCTAATGGACGAGGGTTGCAATCAACCCCTTTCAAGTGATCTAATGATCAACTTGAATACCACGGTGTTGTTCCTTATAGTTTTCTTCCCGTTTGCGAGGAATCTCCACAAGCTGGAGCCTCTCGCCCTTACACGATTGTTCGCAAAGAAAGCATGGAGTAAGGTTGGGAAGAGCAACGCACACTAGAATTAAATCCACACCACAAACATGCACACAAGTGAGAAGATGAGCATACAAAACACGCGCAAGGAGTTTACAACTCAAAAAGTGCTCCAATCACAAGAACGATGAATGTTTGCGTGAAAGTGAGGACTAGAAGTCTTGGAATGCTTAGAGTGTGCTTGGGTGACTCCTCCATGCGCCTAGGGGTCCCTTTTATAGCCCCAAGGCAGCTAAGAGCCGTTGGAGACCAACAAGGAAGGCTAAGATTGCCTTCTGTTGGTTGGCGCACCGGACAGTCCGGTGCGCCACCGAATAGTCACTGTAGACGGTCCGGTGCGGATCTGTTTCCTTTCTGGCGTAGATGACAGTTGCAGCACCGTGGCAGTTGGCACACCGGACACTGTCCGGTGCATCCCGGACAGTCAGGTGCCCCCTGCCGACCGTTGGCGCGGGCCACGCATCACCCGCGGATTATGCGGCCGACCGTTGCGCAGTCGACCGTTGGCTCACCGGACAGTCCGGTGCACCACTGAACAGTCCGGTGAATTTTAGTCGTACGCCGCTGATCCTTTTCCCGAGAGCGACGACTTTGTCGTGGACGACTCACCGGACAGCCAAGTGAACCACCGGACAGTCCAGTGAATTATAGTCGTACGCCGCCATCGAGTCCCGAGAGCGGCCTGTTCACCGAGACTGGCCTGGCGTACCAGACACTGTCCGGTGCACCACCGGATAGTCCGGTGCACCCAGACCGAGCAGGAGTTGGTTGTACACCGCCAACTCTTTTCCAATTCCTTTTCTCCTGTTTCTAGCACTTAGACAAAATATGTTAGTACTCAAAGCAATGTACTAAGTCTAGAAACGTACCTTGTTACATGATTTGCACCTTTTGCTTGTTTGGCACACAATATCTCACTCACTATGTGTTGGACACTTAATCACCAAAACATTATAGAAATGGCCCAAGGGCACATTTCCCTTTCAATCTCCCCCTTTTTGGTGATTTATGCCAACATATCAAAAGGCAATGCAAAACATGCAACAACGATTCAAATTGAAGACCAAATTATTTTTTATTCTAATTTGGCATATTTGGATCATCCTTTGCCACCACTTGGTTTGTTTTTGCAAATCAAATTCATTTTCCTATCTCTAAGTCAAACACACTTGTTTAGGCACAAAGAGAGAAAATCCAAGAGTGAAATTGATCAAGTGCCAAAAACTCCCCCTTTTTCCCATAATCATAAATTCTCCCCACAAGAGACCAAATTTTGACAGTAAGAGTATTTTGACAAATCAAAAGTTCTAACTCTACCATTTTCAAAATTCTCAAGTGGTAGCTGATCCATTTGCTTTGGACTTAATTTCTCCCCTTTGGCATTAAGCACAAAAATGGGATCATTTTTGGCCCTATAACCCCATTGCCTCACCAAAAATGTCAATTAAGAATAAAAAGGCAATAAGAGCATAAAGATGAACTTGGAACGAAATACACCAATACCAGAGTGCAGTGGAAGTCTTTGCAGCGTCCAAGTCCATTTCCCTTTCAATGCACCTTTGAGACTAAATCAAGAACACTCAAACATAAATGTTAGTCTCAAACGGTCAAGTTGTAGCACTTCTCCCCCTAAATATGTGCATCATTCACACATGGACTTGTGAGGTTCGCGGATCCCTTGCACAACTTGAGCACCATAAATAAGCAACAAATTACATAAGTGTATAAGTAACATGATCAAAGGCATAAAACACATCTATGTTATAGATTAATCCAAGTTACGCGAATCTAAGACATTTAGCTCACTACGCAGCCTGCAAAAGGTTTTCTCATCTAACGGCTTGGTAAAGATATCGGCTAGCTGATTCTCGATGCTAATATGGAACACCTTGATATCTCCCTTTTGCTGGTGGTCTCTCAGAAAGTGATGCCAGATGTCTATGTGCTTAGTGCGGCTGTGTTCAATAGGATTATCCGCCATGCGGATTGCACTCTCATTGTCACATAGGAGTGGGACTTTGCTCAGATTGTAGCCAAAGTCCCGGAGGGTTTGCCTCATCCAAAGTAGTTGCGCGCAACACTATCCTGCGGCAACATACTCGGCCTCAGCGGTGGATAGGGCAACGGAAGTTTGTTTCTTTGAGCTCCATGACACCAGGGACCTTTCTAGGAATTGGCACGTCCCTGATGTACTCTTCCTATCAACCTTGCATCCAGCATAATCGGAGTCTGAATATCCAATTAAGTCAAAGGTAGACCCCTTTGGATACCAGATCCCGAAGCAAGGCGTAGCAACTAAATATCTAAGAATCCGCTTAACAGCCACAAGGTGACATTTCTTGGGGTCAGATTGATATCTAGCACACATGCATACACTAAGCATAATATCCGGTCTACTAGCACATAAATAAAGTAATGACCCTATCATAGACCGGTATGCCTTTTGATCAACGGACTTACCTCCTTTGTTGAGGTCGACATGTCCGTCAGTTCCCATTGGTGTCTTCGTGGGCTTGGCGTCCTTCATCCCAAACCGCTTGAGAAGATCTTGAGTGTACTTCGTTTGGGAGATGAAGGTGCCGTCCTTGAGTTGCTTCACTTGGAACCCAAGGAAGTAGTTCAACTCGCCCATCATCGACATCTCGAACTTTTGAGTCATCACCCTGCTAAACTCCTCACAAGACTTTTGGTTAGTAGAACCAAATATTATGTCATCGACATAAATTTGGCACACAAAAAGGTCACCATCATAAGTCTTAGTGAAAAGAGTGGGATCGGCTTTCCCAACCTTGAAAGCATTAGCAATTAAGAAATCTCTAAGGCATTCATACCATGCTCTTGGGGCTTGCTTAAGTCCATAGAGCGCCTTAGATCGGCCCGTTGAGGAAAGCGCTCTTCACGTCCATTTGAAACAACCTAAAAGAATGGTGAGCGGCATAGGCTAACAATATTCGAATAGACTCTAGCCTAGCCACAGGAGCAAAAGTCTCCTCGAAATCCAAACCTGCGACTTGAGCATAACCTTTTGCCACAAGTCGAGCCTTGTTTCTTGTCACCACCCCGTGCATGTCTTGCTTGTTGCGGAACACCCACTTGGTTCCCACAACATTTTGCTTGGGACGAGGCACCAGGCTCCAAACTTTGTTCATCTTGAAGTTGTTGAGCTCTTCCTGCATGGCCAACACCCAGTCCGGATCTTGCAAGGCCTCTTCTACCCTGAAAGGTTCAATACAAGAGACAAACAAGTAATGCTCACAAAAGTTAGCTAGTCTTGAGCGAGTAGTTACTCCCTTGCTTATATCACCCAGAATCTGGTCGACGGGATGATTCCTTTGAATCGTCGCTCGGACTTGAGTTGGAGGGGCCCGTGGTGCTTCTTCCTCCATAGCCGGTTCTTCTTGTGCTCCCCCTTGATCACGCGCCTCTTCTTGAGGAACATGTTCATCACTTGAGTTGGGGGATGCACCATTGTTGAGGAAGAAGGTTGATCTTGCTCTTGTTGTTCCTGTGGTCGTACATCTCCAATCGCCATGATGCGTATTGCGGCCGTTGGAACATCATCTTCATCTACATCATCAAGATCAACTTGCTCTCTTGGAGAGCCATTAGTCTCGTCAAATACAACATCGGTAGAGACTTCAACCAAACCTGATGATTTGTTGAAGACTCTATACGCCCTTGTATTTGAGTCATACCCTAGTAAAAACCCTTCTACTGCCTTGGGAGCAAATTTGGAATTTCTACCTTTCTTCACTAGAATGTAACATTTGCTCCCAAATACACGAAAGTATGAAACGTTGGGTTTGTTACCAGTAAGAAGTTCATACGAGGTCTTCTCGAGGAGGCGATGTAGGTAGAGCCGGTTTATGGCGTGGCAAGCTGTGTTCACAGCTTCCGACCAAAACCGCTCAGGCGTCTTGAATTCTCCAAGCATCGTCCTCGCCATGTCGATAAGCATCCTGTTCGTCCTCTCTACCACACCATTTTGCTGTGGTGTGTAGGGAGCGGAGAACTCGTGCTTGATGCCTTCCTCCTCAAGATACTCCTCCACTTGCAGATTCTTGAACTCGGACCCATTGTCGCTTCTAATCTTTTTCACCTTGAGCTCAAATTCATTTTGAGCTCGCCTTAGAAAGCACTTGAGGGTCCCTTGGGTTTCTGATTTATCCTGCAAAAAGAATACCCAAGTGAAGCGGGAAAAATCATCAACAATTACTAGACCATACTTACTTCCCCCGATGCTAAGGTAGGCGACGGGTCTGAAGAGGTCCATGTGAAGAAGCTCCAGTGGTCTTGATGTAGTCATCACATTCTTGTTGTGATGAGTGCTTCCCACCTGTTTCCCTGCCTGACAACCTACACAAGGTCTATCTTTCTCGAAGTAGACATTGGTTACTCCTAACACATGCTCTCCCTTTAGAAGTTTGTGAAGGTTCTTCATCCCAACATGTGCTAGACGGTGATGCCACGGCCAGCCCATACTAGTCTTAGTGATTAAGCATGCATCTAGATCGGCCTCCTCTTTCGAAAAATCAACTAAGTAGAGTTTGCCATCTAGTACACCCTTAAACGCTAATGAACCATCACTCCTTCTAAAGACAGATACATCAACATTTGTAAACAAACAATTGTAGCCCATGTGGCACAATTGACTTATAGACAGGAGATTATAGCCTAGCGACTCTACTAAAAAATACATTGGAAATAGAGTGCTCGCTTGTGATGGCTATTTTTCCCAAACCTTTGACCTTGCCTTGATTCCCATCTCCAAATATGATTGTATCCTAGGAATCCTTGTTCTTGACGTAGGAGGTGAATATCTTCTTCTCCCCCGTCATGTGGTTTGTGCATCCGCTGTCGATAATCCAGCTTGAGCCCCCGGATGCATAAACCTGCAAGGCAAATTAGACTTGGGTTTTAGGTACCCAACTCTTGTTGGGTCCTACAAGGTTAGTCACGATAGCCTTTGGGACCCAAATATAAGTCTTGTCTCCCTTGCATTTGGACCCCAACTTTCTAGCAACTACTTTTTCATTCTTACACATAAGCGCAAATGAAGTATTGCAAGCATGGTAAATAGTAGTAGTTTTATTACACACTTTCCTAGGCACATGATGCACAATATTACTTTTCCTAGGCCTACTTCTACCATGCACAAAAGTAGAGTTAGAGGCAAACATAGCATGTGAATCATTATAATCAACATAACTCCTATTAAAATGAGCATTCCTAGAAAATTTTCTATCATAAATGAAAGCATGATTCTTTTGATTACAACTAGCCATAGGGGCCTTCCCTTTCTCCTTGTTGGGAATGGGAGCCCTTTGGCTTGTTAAGTTCTTGGCTTCCTTTCGAAAGCCAAGTCCATCCTTAATTAAGGGGTGTCTACCAATTGTGTAGGCATCCCTAGCAAACTTTAATTTATCAAAATCTATCTTGCAAGTCTTAAGTTGAGCATTAAGACTTGCCACCTCATCATTTAATTTAGAAATGGAAATTAAGTGTTCATCACAAGCATCAACATTAAAATCCTTGCATCTATTGCAAATTACAACATGTTCTACACATGAACTAGATTTATTTGCTTCCTCTAGCTTAGCATTTAAATCAACATTTACACTCTTTAAACTAGACACAGTTTCATGGCAAGCAGATAATTCAGAAGATAGCCTTTCATTTCTTTTGATCTCTAAAGCAAGGGATTTTTGCACACTAACAAACTTATCATGCTCTTCATACAAAATATCCTCTTGCTTTTCTAAAAGTCTATCCTTTTCATTTAAGGCATCAATTAACTCATTAATTTTATCTACTTTTGCTCTATCTAAACCCTTAAATAAATCAGTATAATCTACTTCATCATCACTAGAATCATCATCACTTGAAATAATGTACTTAGGGGTTTCTCGAACGCTTACCTTTTTCTCCTTTGCCATGAGGCAAGTATGGTGTTCGTTGGGGAAGAGAGAGGACTTGTTGAAGGCTGAAGCAGCAAATCCTTCGTCGTCGGAGTTGGAAGAAGAGCAGTCCGAATCCCATTCTTTGCCAAGGTGCGCCTCGCCCTTCGCCATCTTGTAGGCCTTCTTCTTCTCCCTCTTCCCATGCTTTTCTTGTTCCTTGTCATTGTTATTATCGGGGCATTATGCTATAAAATGACCAGTCTTACCGCATTTAAAACAGGAGCGCTTCCCTTTGCTTTGCTCTTGTTGGGATACTCCTTGCGTTCTTTTAGCGCGGTCTTGAAACGCTTGATGATTAGAGCCATCTCATCTTTGTTTAGCCCGGCTGCCTCAACTTGTGCCACCTTGCTTGGTAGCTCCTCCTTGCTGCTTGTTGCCTTGAGCGCAACAGGCTACGGATCGTAAATGGGCATTGGGCCGTTTAATGCATCATCAACATACCTTGCCTCTTTGACCATCATGCGCCCGCTCACAAATTTTCCGAGTATATCCTCGGGCGTCATCTTTGTGTACCTAGGATTTTCACAGATGAGGTTCACAAGATGAGGGTCAATAACAGTAAAAGACCTGAGCATAAGTTGGACAACATCGTGGTTCGTCCATCTTGTGCTTCCATAGTTCCTAATCTTGTTGACTAGGGTCTTGAGCCTATTGTACGTTTGTGTTGGCTCCTCTCCCCTGATCATCGCAAACCTCCCCAGCTCGCCTTCCACCAACTCCATTTTGGTGATCATGGTGGCGTCGTTTCCCTCATATGATATTTTGAGGGTGTCCCAGATTTGCTTGGCGTTGTCCAAGCCGCTCACCTTGTTGTACTCGTCCCTGCACAAAGATGCTAGCAAAACAGTGGTAGCTTGTGCATTCTTATGAATTTGCTCATTGATAAACACAGGGTTATCGGTACTGTAGAAATGCATTCCATTTTCAACTATCTCCCATATACTAGGATGGAGAGAAAATAAGTGACTACGCATTTTGTGACTCCAAAAAGCGTAGTCCTCTCCATCAAAGTGTGGAGGTTTACCAAGAGGAATTGAAAGCAAATGAGCATTGGAATTAAAAGGAATACGAGAATAATCAAATGAATAATTTGAATTAACCGGTTTCTTTTTCTCGTCGTCGTCGTCTCTTGGAGAAGAAGAAGAAGATTCGTCGCTGTCGTAGTAGACGATCTTCTTGATGCGCCTCTTCTTCTTCCCGTCCTTCTTCTTATGACTCGAGCCAGAGTCAGTGGGCTTGTCATCTCTTGGCTCATTGAAGATGGACTCCTTCTCCTTATCGTTGACCACCATCCCCTTTCCCTTAGGATCCATCTCTTCGGGCGATTAGTCCCTTACGTGAAGAGAACGGCTCTGATACCAATTGAGAGCACCTAGAGGGGGTGAATAGGTGATCCTGTAAAATTCAACACTAAATAGCCACAAGCTTGGTTATAAAGATGTTAGTGCAATAGAACTAAGTGGCTATAGAGCGAGCTCTTGCGAATCACAATAATCACAGAGAAAGACAACACAAGAGACACAGTGTTTTATCCCATGATTCGGCCAAGTATAACACTTGCCTACTTCCATGTTGTGGCGTCCCAATGGACGAGGGTTGCAATCAACCCCTTTCAAGTGATCCAATGATCAACTTGAATACCACGGTGTTCTTCCTTATAGTTTTCTTCCCGTTTGCGAGGAATATCCACAAGTAGGAGCCTCTCGCCCTTAAACGATTGTTCACAAAGAAAGCACGGAGTAAGGTTGGGAAGAGCAACGCACACTAGAATTAAATTCACACCGCAAACACGCACACAAGTGAGAAGATGAGCACACAAAACACGCGCAAGGAGTTTACAACTCAAAAAGTGCTCCAATCTCAAGAACGATGAACGATTGCGTGAAAGTGAGGACTAGAAGTCTTGGAATGCTTAGAGTGTGCTTGGGTGACTCCTACATGCGCCTAGGGGTCCCTTTTATAGCCCCAAGGCAGCTAGGAGCCGTTGGAGACCAACAAGGAAGGCTAAGATTGCCTTCTGTCGGGTGGCGCACCGGACAGTCCGGTGCGCCACCAGACAGTCACTGTAGACGGTTCGGTGCGGATCTGTTTCCTTTTCTGGCGCAGATGACTGTTGCAGCGCTGTGGCAGTTGGCACACCGGAAACTGTCCGGTGCACACCGGACAGTCCGGTGCCCCTGCCGATCGTTAGCGCGGGCAATGCGTCGCCCGCAGATTGCGCGGCCGATCGTTGCGCAGTCGACCGTTGGCTCACTGGAGAGTCCAGTGCACCACCGGATAGTCCGGTGAATTTTAGCCGTACGCCACTGATCCTTTTCCCGAGAGCGACAACTTCGCCGCGGACGACTCACCAAACAGTCCGGTGAACCACCGGACAGTCCGGTGAATTATAGTCGTACGCCGCCGTCGAGTCCCGAGAGCGGCCTGTTCACCGAGACTGGCCTGGCGCACCGGACACTGTCTGGTGCACCCAGACTGAGCATGAACTCTTTTCCAATTCCTTTTCTCCTGTTTCTAGCACTTAGACAAAATATGTTAGTACTCAAAGCAATGTACTAAGTCTAGAAACGTACCTTGTTACATGATTTGCACCTTTTGCTTGTTTGGCACACAATATCTCACTCACTATGTGTTGGACACTTAATCACCAAAACATTATAGAAATGGCCCAAGGGCACATTTCCCTTTCAATATGTTTATTTAAGTCATAGGATATCTCCTAAACAAAGCCAAGTCAAATTCAAGAAGAATTAGAGAAATTTGTAATTTTTGCAACTAAACAGGGGCTCACTGGACCTTCTGAAGTACTGGTCCGATGGTGCACCAGACTGTCTGACTAGAGAGCCTATGGAAGAATTCATCGGCCTAGCGCATCAGACATTGGGTCTGATGCATTGGACCTCGCCATACAGAACTGCTCAGCCTCATGATTATTTATTAAAAATCATTGAACCTCGGTTCGGTGGTGCACCAGACCTCGCGTGTAACGGCTGCTTCAGGCTCAACGACTACTTCAATAGCGGTTGACACATGCTAGTCTGGTACTAGCCTGATATGGAAGGCGCTAATCAGGATCCTGGAGGACTAGCTACTGTTCCCGGTTCGGTGGTGCACCAGACCAATCTGGTGCGCGTGCAGAAGGAAATTTTCTAGCAGCTCCTCAATGGCTATTTTGGCCATTTGGGCTATAAATAGAGTCCCTAGCAGACCTCTACAAGTACCTCAAGCATCCTAAGAGCATGTGATCACTCACAAACATCAGACTCATTCGAGAGAGATCTAAGCACCATTCTGAGTAAAATTAGACGTCCTAGTGAAAGTGTGCTTCTGAGATCTTTTAAGTGTTGTGTGTTGTGTTCTTGCTCTTTGTGTTGTATTCTACGCCTCTCTCTAGCATTCTTGTAGTTGTTGCTCCCATCGAACTTGCGTATGGTTGCAAGAGACTCCGATATATGGACATCCTTGCGCGGAGATATTGATAAGGAAGAACCATGGCCTCAAGTTGATCACTGGATCACTTGAGAAGGGTTGAATGCAACCCTCATCCTTTGGGACACGACAACGTGGATGTAGGCAAGCATTTAAGGCTTGGTCGAACCACTTTATAAAAATTGAATGTGTCTTGTGTGCTTGATCTTTTGCAATTTTCTCTTCCTCCCTCATTCTAAGTTCTTGATCTTCACTTGTGATATTGCTCTAGTTACAATTCTGCAATCTAGAAAGAGCAATCAAGTGCAAGAACTTCTCTCTTTTCTCAATCTCTTGGATCTAGTTTTTGAGCTAACCCATAATTTGATATTCAAATTTTCCTTAAGTTGTGATTTTCCAGGTGTCACCTATTTAGTCCCCCTAGGTGACTATCATGTTCTTTCTCTTTCATGTGCCTCTTTCTTATCATTTTTTATATCTTCTATACTATCACCCTTATCTATTGACAGCATTGCCAAAAGTTTTATTTACATTTTTTAGTGAGCCATGCTCAAAACACCTCTGAGGATTAGACTTTCCTTTCTTCCTTGATCTCATATTATTTAAGGCATTAGTAAAGTCAATAGAGAGTATGGCCAAAGAATCTTATGTTAATTGTTCTAGCTAATCATTGGTTAGTAAAGACAAAATACTAAGGCATTGCCGGTGGAGGAATTATCATCATATAACTTGCTAAATTGTGAAGCTAGTGCAATTAACTTTGAACCATACTTCCTAGCAAAAATATCTAATTCATGAGTTTTCAATTTAGAATAAAGTACATCAAAGTAAGAGTATTCATGGCAGTAGATTCTCTAATAGAATTTACTTCCATCTCCCAAAATGGACATGTCTAATGCACCAAGTAATTGTCTAGCATTTTCAGCATTAGTAGAAGTAATATTAACAACACATAAATTGCTAAGAATTTTATGAAAATGTGCAAAGAACTTACCATATGATTCACCAGGTTTGATCCCAAAGTGCATATATTCATATGATTCACCAGGTTTGATCCCAAAGTGCATATATTCCTTTTTAAATATATCTTGCCACAGTTCTTTTATGGTATTAGAACCTTAATGATAATCATAAAGTGCTTTCTATACTTTAAGTGTCAACTTGAGATAAACCGCGCGGTCAAAGTCACCCCTCCCAAGACCTTAGATGATCAAGTTCATTATGATGTTATTATTATCCACGCCTGTTTAATTAGCTTCATTAACTTGATTAGGCACGTGAAAAGGAGTAGCAATTTTTCCTAATACACCTAACCTTATGTTTGAATGTAGGCCTCCATCTTTGCCTTTTAGAACTAATAATCACAACCACCATAAACCATGTGGTTTTATAGAATACCTATTCATAGCTATTTATTCTAATCATTGATTAAAATCATTTAGATAATAAAACTTGTTCTAGTACCACTTGTAGGCTATCAGATAGACGATGAATGTTTTCGGAAGCTAAAAATAATTATCACATCATCGTAATCACAAAACCAATTTAAATGACTTTTGTAAATTTGGACAGATTACTGTTTTATTAGTAAAAATGTCACTTGCCAAAACCAGTAATATTGACCGACCTAAAATTTTAACAACATAAAACTAGATGAAGTTATGCAACCAACCCAACAAGAATCATGTTGATTGGACTTCTAGTTTAAAAGTTGTTAACAAAACAATACTATTGTTCAAGAGAATGACAAAAATTAGTCTAGCTCTAATTTCAGTATTAATAAAAAAACCCTCAAAAGATTAATTTTCTAAATTTGATAGATCACTAATTTGATGTCTTAGCAATGATCCAGATGATCGAAATCAACACTAACAATTGAGATTAACAATTTAATCCAAAACTAGATATGCAAATAATGAATAAAGCGAGGGGAACAAGATTAGCACATTAATCTTGCATAATCAACACTTGAATCTCCAAAAGTTATGTGTACAAAATGATCTCCAAAATCATCGTAGAGTTCTCTCTTGATATCTCTAAAAGTTAATCTAGTGTCTTATACTCTTATTTCTCTAAATTCTCGTCATAGGAAGAAACAATATGTATTTATAGAGGAGGAGAGTTCTAATTTAGCTCGAGTGCCCAGGTGACCGTGGGCTGCCAATCCCCTACTGGTTTGTGCCCAGCCACATGGACCGTGGTCGCCTGCCACTCGGGCCACTAGTGCACACTCGTGCTTGGTCGCACCCTCTTGACCTAGCTCGACTAGGGGCCACCCAAGCAGACCTGCGCCACTGGCTTGTGCCTGCCTCTTGCCCCATATGGCCGCTTGGCCTCCACCCACGCCTTGCCCCTCGATGAGATATGCGCGGTGGGCGCAACTTTTCTCTTTTTATAATAAAAAAAATAAATGGAACTTAAATTCTATATAGCGACTTCGTGATATTACAGTTATGGATACATATTTTTTTTTTACAAAATGGTCCCTGCCGCTCGCCTGATGGGCGCTAGTGGACCGAAGCAGTGTTGCAGGGTATTATTGTTATTTCAACTTAATTTACATATATGTGTTCCATTTTTAGCGTGGAATGTTAATGTAGCAAGGTATGTAAGTTAGGAATCTCTAAATCACAAGAAGTAAATAGTGAACACCAAATTTAGTAGCATTATAATGTCAGACGATCCGTGGGGCAAGTCGGACAGTCGGCCCCAAATACCGAATATGTTAATTCGGACCGTTCTTGATTAGATCAGTTCGAGTGAGAGTCCTTATTTGTTGCGACATCTTTCCCGTTTCTTGTGGTATTTTATTGCGACATGGCTTAGGATAAGGTCCAAATTTCCTCCCCTATAAATATGGAGTACGACCGATTAAAAACACATACAATCCAATCGAAATAATCTATTTGATAGTACTTATCTTCATGCCTTAGGTCCAGGTATAGCATAGCTCTAGTTGTAGTTCCTCAATCTCAATCTTCATCTCTCTTCAGCTCTACATCGTCTAGAGACGTTTTGAATGACCTATCGATCCCGAAACAACCTTACGATCTCTCCTACAAACATGGCATCATTACTCTGTGGTTTTAGGGCCTATTTGTTTCACTGCCTCACTTGTCACAGTTTGTCATGTATAAGGTTAGACAGATTTAACTGAGTTAGACATATGTTTGGTTTGTAACCATATTTATGCCAAAGTGTAGCGTAGAATTTGAGCCTCTAATATTGGACAAGTGTGATATAAAATGTGTGGCAATTTTTAGTACCTAAGTATACACAACCAAACAGTTATTCTTTCAGGAAGAGAGGATGGAAGGGGAGCTGGAGAAAGAGTGCAAAAATAGTTAAGGGCTCAAACTAAAGAGGATGGAAAGGGAGCTGGAAGGATTTCTACCTCTTTTGTTCTTATTTTAGAACAGCGCAGCTCGAACTCTCAGATTTTTTTTTGGTCTAGTTACCGGGTGTTGTTTTGTGCTGATAGCCTTTTTATTATGACGTCTCCAATAAGGTCATGTTCGGTTATTACTATACTGTATAGATTAGATAGAGTTGAAAAAATACAGTAGAGATTGTAACTTTCTATGAACAGACCATAAAATGCACTAAAATGGACGTTCCTTACAATGCATCGTATGAGATCTTGTATTTTTGTGTATTTCATAACACCTATCTTCTTTATTTCTGATGCATAGGGTTCAGCACATGTTCAAACGGACATGATTTTTGGATAAGGGATTAAACCCACACATTAGGGGATGTTTGTTTGAGATTATAATCTACCTAGATTATATAATCAAGAAATTTTAAACTAACACTTAGTTCAAAATTTGTTGAATTATATAATCTGAACAGATGGGATTTAATTCCTTTGAACCGAACATGACCCGATTTAGTTTCTTCCATCGTGATTATAACGAGAATACAGGTCATACAGACAAAAACCAAAACTCTGGTTACAAATCCAACGAACACCTTTACTTGAACATTGTGTATGATCATAATATCGCTGAAGAGGAGCTAAATGCTCAGCAGGCTACACATTACAACTCCTTAAATTTATTGCGGTAGTGCATTTACATTATCAACTGTGACTGGTGACTGGCTTCTAAAAGATTCTAATCTTATGGCAAAAGCTGGACAGCTGCAATTTTAGGGATTTTTTCACGGAGCTTCTGAGTCAATGCTACTCGGACAGTCATCACACCAGCAGCTGGGCCTGTAAGCCTAACCTTGACAATAGGCTCCTCGATTGTGACAAACTCGAGCTCGCCACCTCCTGTGCCAGCAAGGTATGGCCTAATCTCGTCAAGTACCTGATACAGGAGAAAACATGTTCAGTTTCTCTATGCTCTTAAAAAATACTGATCCATGAGAAAAATAGAAATTATAAATCTTTGAGGCTAGTTTTCAAAGTAAGCGTAAGGGCAAGATAGATTTGCTTGTTGGTCACCATATCTTCTTTATTGCTTTGATCTTACAGATAGGAAGTGAACTTGGAAAATCACAAAACCTAGGCATTGATGGTCACCATATCAGCACTCAGCAGACAGAATTTCCTATTAATGATAGCATGATTAACATCACTTCCTGTATCACTTGAAAAGGGTGCACGGTGTACCGCTGTAGCACAGGTGACAGCTGAAAGGATGTTACTTCACGTACTGAAGATAAGGATGCAAAATCTAAATTGTTTGCCATAACATAAACAATCCAAAGGCAGGGGTACAGAAGCTAGTCGTTATGATATAAAGACAAGTTTGTTCATACAATGGAAATCAACTAAAGAACCCGAGGTTCCAAAAAACAAACAACCAGAAAAACAACACTGCATGAGTGCAACTACACTGAAAAGTCCTGACCTGCTCCTACCAACCAAATAAATGAAGTAAAGCATTCTACCATTGCAATAGAACTCTCCACAATATATCTAATACGTAAAGATGAATAAATTAAACCTAGCAAACTGGCATAGGAGATTGATTTTAAATGTAAAATAACTGATAATAACATCATTATGCAGTCACGACATCGTAGAAATAAATAAGCATAACTCATCAGAAAACTAGGAATTTTATTTACAAAGTATACTACATGTTTAAGAAGAATTTGATCTTGTTCAAGGAAAATTCATTCCATTTAGTCAAAATCCAACAAAATAAGTCCTGGTTTACTTCAGTATTCCATAAGAATGAAGTGACTTTTACTAATAGAATATTTGGCCAACAATAGAACATTTACCTTTTCAATGTTCTCTTGGTTCAACTCAAGGCCAGTTTCCTCATCAGCAATGGGCTCAACTGCAACAATCTCTGGTATTTTCTCCATCAAGCGCCGTTCAATACCCATCTTCATCGTTGTTACTGAAGCCGGGCATGAACCACATGCTCCTTGCAGCTTTAACCTTACCACGTTCCCATCAATCTCATGCAACGCAACATTGCCTCCGTCTGCCATAAGATACGGCCTTACTTCATCCAACACCATCTCAACATTTTCAGCAGTCAATGGAAGCTCGATCGCAGGGTCTGGATTGGCAACAGCTTGAACCACTGCTAGAGCAGGACACAGTTATAGTTGCAGTTACTCAAACAGTTACATCTTAATAAATTAAGACAGAAAATACAAGCAAACAGTATGAATTGTGGAATGCCCTGATACCTAAACTCAATCACTGCAGGAGATGCTCCAGATTGTACCAAAACAGTTAACTTTCTACTCTTATATGCTTAGATAATAATCATAACACAGCACGAACAATAGGAAACTACGCTCCCAAGACAGAAGGTATCATATATAGGTGCAAGGCGTACTCTAGCTTTTGTTTGCACACCATTGATATTTTGCAACTACATATTAGCAGATTCATCATCTTGGAATGTTATCCTTAGAAATGAACCTAAGCAAAAAATCACTATGTGGCAATAGATAGCTGGTCTTCAAACCTAACACCTGAACGTGGGATTTGTAATAACACAGTTTTTCTTTCCTTTTAGCAGATGTTGCCACAGTATGATTACAGGATTAAACCATCAACGTTCCACAATATGCGGCAAGATAATTCTTCCTCTACAAAATACCCCAGCAATCCTTGAGGCAGCTCCATATAACACCAATCCAATCCATAAAGCAAGGTAAGCTTGAGAGAGTTTTCTACCGAGCCATAAAATCCCTAAACAAAGATGGAGAGAAAAAAAACTGGGGGCTAACAAAGAACTGACCTTGCCGCAGCCGTCGACGGCCCAGGTACGCGGAGGACGCAACAAGCCTGAGCGCGGAAGATGCCCGCACGGCCGTCGACGCAACCCCCACCTGCGCACCGAATCGAGAACCAATCAGCCCGACCGAGCCAGGCGAGAAAGCGCCCCTCGAGAAAAGCCACAGCGGGTAACGGAACCCTTACCCTGAAGGTGGACGGCGAGGACGATGACGAGGTGGACGCCGATGGGCTAGGCGCCCATGCCACAGCCGCCGCCGCCGTCGTCTGCATCGCTGGAGAAGAGAAGCGCGGTGTGAATTGTTGCCCGCGGTTCTTGGTGGAATCGTTCCGTCAAGATTCGGTGTGGGTGGAATCGTGGAGCTCGACTTTGTGGCTGGAGGCAAGAATAGGACAGCTGGACAGGTGATTGGCGTGGCTGGCTTGCCCTCTTCCTCTCTTTCTTTTCCCCTAGTTTCTCTGAAAAATAATAGAAATTGTACTGTTTAAGCTTAGTTTCCGTTGCTATAATTTTTTTTCTGTTTCACTATTATTGTACTATCATTTTTTAGAAAAGAAAATGTGCCGGGTATTATTTTGTCAAGTTCGGTCAGAATTTGTGGTGTTTCACAAAAGTTGAGCATGACAGCAATCCAGCAAACCGTGGTCATTTATCAAGTTGTTTGATTGGCTTTAATCCGAAACGCTCTAAACCCTTGTTTATGTAGTGTTTTGACTCTATGAATTACAGATACAGCAGTCCAAATAACTGGTTTTAATCTGAAGCGGATTGATTTTAAGCCGCATCATGTGGTTCGTGAAACTTGTCTAGGTAGGTGTGTCGATTTTTGATCCGCGCGAAACCTTTTTATAGTTTAAGCTTGTAATAATATAGCCATGATCTATATGACTTTTCTAATGTAGAAAAAAGAAAAAATAAGGAATGTTTTCCGTAAATACTAGAAAAGAGGGCTTTGGAGATCTCAAAATATCGATTTTACCATATCAGTCAAGTTGTAATTGTATGATCATGTAAAATATTATTTTACATTGTAGATTGCATTACTCACAGAATAGGTTTTGAAATAAAAGATATAATGAGTAATAGCTAATGGGGATAATTTTATAGATGTGTTTTATGCGTGAAGTTGTTATATTGGTCGTTTGACACTGAGGAGACTAGAGAACGACGGAGACTAGAGACCACTCGATAGGAGCGAAGCATTGCTCTGATATTGAGTTGTGTCCATCATTTTTCCCGCTCTTTATCCCATATCTTGTCTTTTCCTATTTCACTAGTGTCTAATGTGCGTCCTACACGTTGTTTTGTATGATTCTACTAAGGGCTAGTTTGGGAACCATAATTTCCCAAGAGATTTTATTTTCCTATAGAAAAATGAACTAATTTCCTTTAGGAAAATAGAAATAATTAGGGTTCCCAAACTAGCCCTAAAAATATATATATAAGAAGGATTATTGTATATAAAAGTACTGGTACAACACAATATTAATGGTTTTTTACATGAACAAATACAAGATACAATGATACATATATATATATATATATATATATATATATATATAAAGTATATATATCTAAAGCCCTAGCCTTCCAATAACTAGAGGAATCACAGGCTAGATGTGTCATCCGGTTGAGCCGGACCAGGTCCAGGCGTCTATAAAAACACCCAAGGCTACTAGGAATTAGGGTTTTAGCGGCAACGACGGTTCCCCTAAGGCGTGCGAGTGGTGGCGATCTCGAGGGTGAGCGATGGCGCTCTCGAGGTAGGCGTGCGACGACTCGCGATCCAGAAGCGTGATGGCGGCTCCCCAATCTGAAAGCGCAGTGGTGGCTCATGATCTAGAGGAGAGGCGGCAGCTCCTCGATCTGGAGACGCGGTGAAGACAGCTCCCTGGTCTAGAGGCGCGGTAGCAAGTGGGAGCGGCGGCAGAACCGACCCGTCACAGACAACGCATCCGAGGTGGGAGCAGCTACGGCGACGGATTCCTGGGGGCACACGTGCGACGGAGATCCCTTGAGGCGCGCACGACGACAACACATTCAAGGTGGGAGCGGTGGCGACAGAATTCCCTCGGTGCGAGCGACGATGGAGGGCTCTCCTAGGCACGAGCTATGGTGGATCCTAGAGGCGAGGCGACGGTTCCTAGGGGCGCACAGCAGCGGTGGCCCCTGGGCGCACGACTGTGTCGTCATCCAAGGCGGTGACAGCTCCCCTAGACGCAAACGACGGACATGTTTTTATGCTATTTTATATACATATTTATACCAACGTCAATAGATTTTTATGACATATATTTCAGTTCATGACTCCACTTTCCATCTGTTGTCTGTTTATGATATTTCTATTCATATTTTACGCAAACATTTATTGATTTTATGCATTATATCGTTACCTAACCCAGTGAGTATATGAGGTTCATACTACTTATGCCATATGTAATAGGTATTTACGACATACACATTTACGCAACGTAACAAAAATTCACAAAAAAGTTAACTGCTCCCAGATATAAATGCTATTTGCGCTCATAACTGCAGGTTTTACGCTCAAAACCGAAGGTTTTTACGCTCGAACATGGAGATGCGTTCATCAGTGAACCGCATGCCACATTTTTATGTAGTATATTGCATTGCATAAATATTTACACAATGTAGCATAATTAGTATAAGTATATATAATAAACTGGTTCTAACGAGCCAAGTTGCCTGCTGTTAGAGCGATCCTATATTTATAGAAGAAATAAAATATTTAAATAAGATTTTTGTTTCCATGCATGTCAATCCATTTCCTTTCATCGCACATTCCTGCCATCCTAAATATGTGTGCATGAAAAAGTAAACATATTTTTACGCAATGTACCAAGTTGCATAAATAACTACATTGCGTAGCATAATTAGTATCAGTATATATCATAAATTAGTTATAACGAGCCTAGCTGCATAGTTGTTGGAGCGATCCTATATTTATGGAGTCATTCATTTTTTGGGCGAATGCAGTGGAAACGAAAATATCATCCAAAATTTGTGCACATGCAATAGAAACTCCCACGATCCGCCATAATTATCGAATCTACCATAAAATAGGATCTGCATGCATGCGCCTGCATGTGTGCACTGGTACAATGGCTGTGTGAGGTTTTTATGTCATCTCTATGAACTATTTACGCTATTTCTATGAACTATTTATATTATTTGCGCAAAAAAACAAAACCACAATTTATGGCGTGCACACATGCGTGGGGTGTGTGGTGGACCAGGGTTTGACTGACGCACATGGGGAGGTTTGACCCGGTGCACACATGCGTGGGGTGTGTGGTGGGCGTGCCGTGCGGTCCAACTAGGTCACAGGGGTGGTCGGTCAGGGCTTCCTCTACCATTTAAAAGCCAGGGCTTCGAATATATTTGAAAGGGAAATATGCCCTTAGGCAATTTCTATAAGTATTTTGGTGATTAAATGTCCAACACATCTTGATTGGCTTCTTGTGTGCTAAATGTGGGAAAAGTGCAAATCAAGGCATGAGGTATGTTTCTAGACTTGGTACATTGTTTTTAAATACTAATATGGTTATCTAAGTGCTAGAAATAGTGATGAGAAGAGAAGAAACAAATTGGAAAAGAGTTGGCTGCGTACAACAAATTCCAGCTTGGCCTGGTGCACCGGACTGTCCGGTGGTGCACCAGACAGTATCCGGTGCGCCAGGCTGGTCTCCGGTGAAATGGCTGCTCTCGGGAATCGATGGCGGTGTACAGCTAAAATTCACCGGACTGTCCGGTGGTGCACCAGACTGTCCGGTCAGTCATCTACGATGAACTCGTTGATCTCGGGAATGAAGAAAGGCGACGTGGCTCTAATTCACCGGACTGTCCGGCGGCGCACCAGACTGTCCGGTGAGCCAACGGTGGCCATCGCCAACGGTCGTCCGCGCGATCAACGCACGACACATGGCTGCAGCAACGGTCGACTGGATGCACCGGACTGTCCGGTGTGCACCGGACAGTGTCCAGTGCGCCATCTGACCGCGGGAGCAACGGTCGACTGTGCCCAATTTGGAAGGAGATCGTGCACCGGACAAGCTACAGTGGTTGTCCGGTGGCGCACCGGACAAGCTACAATTTGGAAGGAGATCGTGCACCGGACGATGCGTTAAAGATTCCAGGAATCCGTGAACAGTAAAGGAATACTGTTCACTATTTATAGGCACAGGACACAACCTGTGAGGAATTACAATCATGTCCCTCGTAAAAGTTTACAACATTGACTCAGACCCTTATGGGCTAAAATGTCATTCTATCTTTAAGTCGGTTCGATCCTTCGTCTTCGGGCATGCTGCAACACCGAAGCTTTATGAGTGGTAGCTTCGGTCATCATGTATAAGCAGCTTTAGCCGAAGCTGTTTCTTCCTGCAGGACCTTCGGCGACGAAGCATGACCCCAACAGTAGCCCCTTCGCGGTGCTAGATCGTTTTTCGTAACGAGCTTGATCCGTGAAAAAAGTCTCTTAGGCTTCAGGAAGCCGAAGGTCCAAAAAACACCTTCCCTGAGCTCGTTGTCGAGAAACGATACAATTTTCGAGCGCGTAGTGATTCCACCATGTGGGTTCACTATTCTGGTTTTTGCGGTCCACCGTGCAGCGGGTGCGAGCAATCGTTTGCTTGGTGTAAAAATCCTGACGATTCACCTTCCTTCCTGCAACACTATATAAACAAACGGGTAGGTGTGAAGTTACCACAACATTCATTGCTACTACACTGTTTTGCTGCCAAAATTTTTAACCATAGCCGAAGCTTGATTTTCGCATTCGAACGAAGCTCTAGTTTGGCGTCTGCTTCGTCAGAAGAAGGGCTTCGAGAAAGAGGTTATTAATTTCTGAGCAATTTTCAAGATACTTCAAAAATCGCATGGCCAGAGTGTGCTCTACTGCTAGGGCTGAGCACGAAGGAGACGAAGCCGAAGCTGCGGAAATTGTCCCTATCTCGGAAGCGATGAGGCGAAGTGGATTGGCGACATCGGAGATCGTCCCCGCTGCCGAGGCAGAACAAGCAGATATTGAAGAGACTGATTCTGAGGATGATCACACTATCGCAATACCAAGCAAGCCTAGCCACCTGGACTTCGGAAAGTCAACAATCTCCAAGGCTGATTTCCCGAAGATGGTAAAATCGGGAAACTTTAGCGAAGATGAGAAGAAGCTGATTCGCTTCGGAGGAGAGGAAACTACCCCGAAGCCAGAGAAGGATGAAATAGTAATTTTCAAGAGTTTCCTCAAAGCTGGTTTGAGATTTCCTTTGAATAGGATGATTGCCGACGTGCTAAAAAAGTTTGGTATTTATTTTCATCAATTAACTCCTAATGCTATTGTTAGGCTTAGTGTTTATATTTGGGCTCTCCGAAGCCAGGGGTGGAGCCATTTGCCGAAGATTTCTGCCGGGTACACGAGCTACATTATCAAACTAAGGCCAAAAAAGATGGGTTGCATGAAAATTTTGGTTGTTACAATTTTGCCTATCAGAAGACTACGAAATTTCCTGTAATCAGCTATCGAAGCAAGTGGCCGGCAGGCTGGAAGTCAGAATGGTTCTACGTCAAAGTTGACGATGACAAGGAGAAGCTGGTACAGAGCCCGCTTGAATTGATAATCGGAGAGACCAGACCCCACTGCAATATGACACCTGAAGGTCCAACTCAAATCGCGTTGGCCGAATTCAAGACTATTGCTGAGCACATTGGCACTAGAGATCTTGTACAGGAATTTCTGTCGTTCAAAATATTTCCAACTAAGAAGGAATGGGCTATACCGAAGCTCAAAAAAGAGAAGAAAGAGGGAGAACTTGTTCGCCTGCCCTACCATTACAAGTTCAAGAAATATTTTAAAGAACCCTGCCAAGAATGGTTCGAAACAATTGAAGCAATGAGTACTGAAATTCTTGGAAATTATTCTAAAAAAGAAGACCAATTGATGACAGCAGCCTTCGGCACCCGGCCGAAACGAAGGCTAAACAGAGTGCTTGATGCTATAGGCTTTGAATACCCTGACTACGAACGGCTAGACAAGGGTGCCGAAGGGCAAAAAAGAAAACGAGTGACCAGCGTTCTAACTAAAAACGCCGAAGATCAACCAAAAAAGAAGAAAGAAAAACTTGAACCGAAAGCAATTACTTCAGGAAAGAGAAAAGCTGCATCTCCGAAGGCTACATCTCCGAAGCCAGCATCTCCAGAACCAGAGATATTGGCCTGAGATAAAGGAGTGTCTGTGGCACCTTCTGCTGCTGAAGTGGAAGAAATTTTGAAGGTAATGACTGAATCTCTGCCTGTCAAGTTAAGTCCGTTGGCACCGGAACTGACAAAGTCTTTACAGAAGGACAAAGAGACTTCAGCAGCTGAAAGTCCTGCGAAGTCGAAAAAACGAAGAATCATTCAAGTGACAGATGTGATCCATGGGACACCGTCACCGACATCGGTGTCAAAAATTGTTGTTGCCAAGGCCGCCGAAGGTGCCACAGCCAAAGCCACCAGAGTGGAAACCCCCGAAGCTGAAACCGGCAAAGCCGAAACTACCGAGGCCGAAGCCGGGGCCACAGAAGATCCAAACCTGGAAGACACACTTGAAGTTATTGATAATATACTCCTGAAAATGGATGAAGAAGAAGCTGTTGTAGTCGCGGCAAGCGCAGCTACTGAAAAGGAGAAAAAGCAAGTTGAAGACGTTTTGGAAGAGGGAGATTTTAAATTTCAAGATTTACTTGGACAGGAATTAACAGATGCTAAAAAAGAAGAGCTTAAAAAATATGTTGTATCCTGTGGATATAAGCTTGGGGCTATGCTATTTGGTGGAGTTAACGAAGGAAAACTGAGATGCCTTCGAAACCGCAGCGAAGCTAAAATTATTAGAACTCTCTCGAAAAGCATTGGCCTGCCAAAGGTAGAAGCTGACCTTTGCCGCTACTGAAAGGGAAATGTGCCCTTGGGCCATTTCTAAGTATTTTGGTGATTTAGTGCCCAACACAGATGCCTAATTGTAAAATGGTGGACAAAGTACAAATCAAGGATAAAGGTATGTTTCTCAGACTTAGTACATTGTTTTATGGACTAATGTATTGTGTCTAAGTGCTGGAAACAGAAAAAATCGAGTTGGAGAAGAAATGGCTCGAGCAGCCAAAGTCTGCCCAGTCTGGGTAACCGGACTGTCCGGTGTGCACCGGACATGTCCGGTGCGCCAGGCTGGCTCGGCGCGAAGTGGCTGCTCTCGGGAATTCACCGGCGACGTACGGCTAAAATTCACCGGACTGTCCGGTGTGCACCGGACTGTCCGGTGAGCCAACGGTCGGCCACGCAATCTGCGCGGGACACGTGGCCGAGCCAACGGCTAGAAGACGGCACCGGACTGTCCGGTGTGCACCGGACATGTCCGGTGCGCCAACGGCTCCCAGATCTGCAACAGTCGGCAACGGTCGGCAGCGCCATTTTAGGAAGGAAATCGAGCACCGGACAGTGTCCGGTGTGCACCGGACTGTCCGGTGCACCCGACGACAGAAGGCAAGATTGGCCTTCCAGATTTGCTGTCAACGGCTCCTAGTTGCCTTGGGGCTATAAAAGGGACCCCTAGGCGCATGGAGGAGTACACCAAGCAACCTTAGAGCATTCTTGATCATCCACACTAAGTCTTTGCGCATTCGTTTGTCATTCTCAGTGATTCGAGCTCCGTTCTAGTGAGAACTTTGAGATAGTCTTTTGAGCTCGACTCTTGGCCGTTTGTGTGTGCGCATTTTGCTGTGGATTTGTGTGTGTTGCTGTCCTCCCTTACTCCGTATTTCTTGTGAATCTCAAGTGTAAGGGCGAGAGGCTCCAAGTTGTGGAGAATCCTCGCAAACGGGATATTGAAAGGCAAAACAAAACACCATGGTATTCAAGTTGGTCTTTGGACCGCTTGAGAGGGGTTGATTGCAACCCTCGTCCGTTGGGACGCCACAACGTGGAGTAGGCAAGCGTTGGTCTTGGCTGAACCACGGGATAAACCACTGTGTCATCTCTGTGTTTGATCTCTTGTGGTATTGTGTTTTGTTGAGACTCCTCTCTAGCCACTTGGCGATTATTGTGCTAACACTTAACAAGTTTTTGTGGCTATAAGTTTAAGTTTTCACAGGATCACCTATTCACCCCCCTAGGTGCTCTCAATTGGTATCGGAGCCGTTCTCTTCACAAAGGGACTAACCGCCCGAAGGGATGGATCCTAAGGGGAAGGGTATCGTGATCAACGACAAAGAGAAGGAATCCTTCGTCAACGAGCCGAAGGACGATAAGCCTACCGACTCCGGCTCGGGCCACAGACGGAAGGAAGGGAAGAAGAAGAAGACAAGGCGCATCAAGGAGATCGTCTACTACGACGACAGCGATGAGTCTACTTCTTCCCAAAAGGACGACGATCACAACGACTACGAGAGAAGGAAACCGGTTAATTCGAACTTTTCCTTTGACTACTCTCGTATTCCGCAAAGTTCAAATTCACATTTGCTCTCCATTCCACTCGGCAAGCCCCCACACTTTGATGGGGAGGACTACGGATTTTGGAGCCACAAAATGCGTAGTCACTTATTCTCTCTCCATCCTAGTATATGGGAGATTGTAGAGAGTGGAATGCACTTTGATAGTTCGGATAGTCCCATGTTCATTAATGAACAAATTCATAAGAATGCACAAGCTACTACTGTTCTTCTAGCTTCTTTGTGCAGGGATGAATACCATAAAGTGAGCGGCTTGGATAACGCCAAGCAGATCTGGGACACCCTCAAGATTTCTCATGAGGGGAACGACGTCACCTTGCTCACCAAGATGGAGTTGGTGGAGGGTGAGCTTGGACGGTTCGCGATGATAAGGGGCGAGGAGCCGACGCAAACATACAACCGGCTCAAGACCCTTATCAACAAGATAAGGAGCTACGGAAGCACGCGATGGACGGACCACGACGTCGTCCGACTGATGCTAAGGTCCTTTACCGTTCTTGATCCTCATTTGGTAAATAATATTCGTGAAAATCCCAGGTACACCAAAATGTCGCCCGAGGAAGTCCTAGGAAAATTCGTCAGCGGGCGAATGATGATCAAGGAGGCGAGGTATGTGGACGACACCTTGAATGGACCGATCAACGAGCCGCAACCTCTTGCTCTCAAGGCAACGAGGAGCAAGGAGGCACTACCGAGCAAGGTGGCGCAAGTTGAGGCGGCCGGGCTAAATAATGAGGAGATGGCCTTCATCATTAAGCGCTTCACGACGGCGCTTAAGGGTCGCAAGGGACAGCCAAGCAAGACCAAGACAAAGGAGAAGCGCTCGTGCTTCAAATGTGGTAAGATTGGTCATTTCATTGCTAACTGTCCCGATAATGAAAGTGACCAGGAAAAGGGGAACAAGAGGGAGAAGAAGAAGGCATACAAGAAGGCAAAGGGCGAGGCACATCTAGGAAAGGAGTGGGATTCGGATTGCTCCTCCTCCGACTCCGACAATGAAGGACTCGCTGCCACCGCCTTCAACAAGTCATCCCTCTTCCCCAACGAGCGTCTCACATGCCTTATGGCAGGGGAGAAGAAGGTATGTACTCGAGACTCTACGTATGCTTCTTCAAGTGAGGATGATTCTAGCGATGAGGAAATAGATTACTCTAGCTTGTTCAAGGGATTGGATAGAAATAAAATTGATAAAATCAATGAATTGATTGATGCCTTGAATGAAAAGGATAGGCTTTTAGAAAAGCAAGAGGATTTGTTGTATGATGAACATGATAAATTTGTAGAGGCACAAAAATCCTATGCTTTAGAAGTTAAAAGAAATGAAATGCTTTCTTATGAACTATCTACTTGTCATGAAACCATTTCTACTTTACAAGGTGTTAACAATGATTTAAATGCTAAATTAGAAGTAGCAAATAAATCTAATTCTTGTGTAGAACATGTTATGATTTGCACTAGGTGTAAGGATTTCGATATTGATGCCTGTAGTGAACACCTAGTTTCAATTTCCAAATTAAATGAGGAATTGGCTAGTCTTAATGCCCAACTTAAGACTAGCAAGAATGAATTTGATAAACTGAAATTTGCAAGGGATGCCTACACGATTGGTAGACACCCCTCAATTAAGGATGGACTTGGCTTCAAGAGGGAGGCCAAGAACTTAACAAGCCATAAGGCTCCCATCTTCGTCAAGGAGAAAGGGAAGGCCCCTATGGCTAGTAGTGCTAAAAGGAACCATGCCTTCTTGTACCATGATAGGAGACAAACTAGAAATACTTATAGGAGTTATAATGCTTATAATGATTTTGACATGTTTGCTTCTAGTTCCTCCTATGTGCATGGTAGAGATATGTCTAGAAGAAATGCTATCCATCATGTGCCTAAAAAGAACATTATTCATGCTCCTAGGAAAGTAGTGAATGAACCTTCTACAATTTATTGTGCTTTAAATGCTTCCTTTGCTATTTGTAGAAAGGATAGGAAAATAGTTGCTAGGAAGTTAGGGGCAAAATGCAAGGGAGACAAAACTTGCATTTGGGTCCCTAAGGATATTTGCACTAACCTTATAGGATCCAACATGAGTTGGGTACCTAAGACCCAAGCCTAAATTTGCCTTGCAGGTTTATGCATCCGGGGGTTCAAGCTGGATTATCGACAGCGGATGCACAAACCATATGACGGGGGAGAAGAAGATGTTCACCTCCTACGTCAAAAATAAGGATTCCCAAGATTCAATTATATTCGGTGATGGGAATCAAGGCAAGGTAAAAGGGTTAGGTAAAATTGCAATTTCTAATGAACACTCAATCTCCAATGTGTTTTTAGTTGAGTCTCTTGGTTACAATTTGCTATCTGTTAGTCAACTATGCAATATGGGATATAATTGTCTTTTTACAAATGTAGATGTGTCTGTCATTAGAAGAAGTGATGGTTCACTAGCTTTTAAGGGTGTACTAGACGGCAAGCTTTACTTAGTTGATTTTGCAAAAGAAGAGGCCGGTCTAGATGCATGCTTAATGGCTAAGACTTGCATGGGCTGGCTGTGGCATCGCCGCTTAGCACATGTGGGGATGAAGAACCTACACAAGCTTCTAAAGGGAGAACACGTGATAGGTCTAACCAATGTTTATTTCGAAAAAGATAGACCTTGTGCAGCTTGTCAAGCAGGTAAACAAGTGGGAGGAGCACATCACAGCAAGAATGTGATGACCACGTCAAGACCTCTGGAGCTGCTGCATATGGACCTCTTCGGACCCGTCGCCTATCTAAGCATAGGAGGAAGTAAGTATGGTCTAGTTATTGTTGATGACTTTTCCCGCTTCACTTGGGTGTTCTTTTTGCAGGATAAATCTGAAACCCAAGGGATCCTCAAGCGCTTCCTAAGGAGAGCTCAAAATGAGTTTGAGCTCAAGGTGAAAAAGATAAGGAGCGACAACGGGTCCGAATTCAAGAACCTTCAAGTGGAGGAGTTTCTTGAGGAGGAAGGGATCAAGCACGAGTTCTCCGCTCCCGACACACCTCAGCAAAATGGTGTGGTAGAGAGAAAGAACAGGACGCTCATAGATATGGCGAGGACTATGCTTGGAGAATTCAAGACCCCTGAGTGCTTTTGGTCGGAAGCCGTGAACACGGCTTGCCACGCCATCAACAGGGTCTACCTTCACCGCCTCCTCAAGAAGACGTCGTATGAGCTACTAACCGGTAACAAACCCAATGTATCTTACTTTCGTGTATTTGGGAGCAGGTGCTACATTCTAGTGAAGAAGGGTAGAAATTCTAAATTTGCTCCCAAAGCCGTAGAAGGGTTTTTGTTAGGTTATGATTCAAATACAAAGGCGTATAGGGTCTTCAACAAATCATCGGGTTTGGTTGAAGTCTCTAGCGACGTTGTATTTGATGAGACTAATGGCTCTCCAAGAGAGCAAGTTGTTGATTGTGATGATGTAGATGAAGAAGATGTTCCGACGGCCGCTATACGAACCATGGCGATTGGAGAAGTGCGGCCATAGGAACAAGATGAACGAGATCAACCTTCTTCCTCAACAACGGTGCATCCCCCAACCCAAGACGATGAACAGGTTCATCAAAAGGAGGCGTGTGATCAAGGGGGAGCACAAGATGATCACGTGATGGAGGAAGAAGCGCAACAGGCACCTCCAACCCAAGTTCGAGCGACAATTCAAAGGGATCATCCCGTCGACCAGATATTGGGTGATATTAGCAAGGGAGTAACTACTCGCTCAAGATTAGTTAATTTTTGTGAGCATTACTCTTTTGTCTCTTCTATTGAGCCTTTCAGGGTAGAAGAGGCCTTGCTAGATCCGGACTGGGTGTTGGCCATGCAGGAGGAACTCAACAACTTCAAGCGCAACGAAGTTTGGACACTGGTGCCTCGTCCCAAGCAAAATGTTGTGGGAACCAAGTGGGTGTTCCGCAACAAACATGACGAGCACGGGGTGGTGACGAGGAACAAGGCTCGACTTGTGGCAAAAGGTTATGCCCAAGTCGCAGGTTTGGACTTTGAGGAGACTTTTGCTCCTGTGGCTAGGCTAGAATCAATTCGTATCTTGCTAGCATATGCCGCTCACCATTCTTTCAGGTTGTACCAAATGGATGTGAAGAGCGCTTTCCTCAACGGGCCGATCAAAGAGGAGGTGTACGTGGAGCAGCCCCCTAGCTTCGAGGATGAACGGTACCCCGACCACGTGTGTAAGCTCTCTAAGGCGCTCTATGGACTTAAGCAAGCCCCAAGAGCATGGTATGAATGCCTTAGAGACTTTTTAATTGCTAATGCTTTCAAGGTTGGGAAAGCCGATCCAACTCTTTTTACTAAGACTTGCGATGGTGATCTTTTTGTGTGCCAAATTTATGTCGACGACATAATATTTGGTTCTACTAACCAAAAGTCTTGTGAAGAGTTTAGCAGGGTGATGACGCAGAAATTCGAGATGTCGATGATGGGCGAGTTGACCTACTTCCTTGGGTTCTAAGTGAAGCAACTCAAGGACGGCACCTTCATCTCCCAAACGAAGTACACGCAAGATTTGCTAAAGAGGTTTGGGATGAAGGACGCAAAGCCCGCAAAGACGCCGATGGGAACCGACGGACACACCGACCTCAACAAAGGAGGTAAGTCCGTTGATCAAAAAGCATACCGGTCCATGATAGGTTCTTTGCTTTATTTATGTGCTAGTAGACCGGATATTATGCTTAGCGTATGCATGTGTGCTAGATTTCAATCCGATCCTAAGGAGTGTCACTTAGTGGCTGTGAAGCGAATTCTTCGATATTTAGTCGCTACGCCTTGCTTCGGGATCTGGTATCCAAAGGGGTCTAACTTTGACTTGATTGGGTACTCAGATTCCGACTATGCTGGATGTAAGGTCGATAGGAAGAGTACATCGGGGACGTGCCAATTCTTAGGAAGGTCCCTGGTGTCATGGAACTCTAAGAAACAAACCTCCGTTGCCCTATCCACCGCTGAGGCCGAGTATGTTGCCGCAGGACAGTGTTGCGCGCAACTACTTTGGATGAGGCAAACCCTCAGGGACTTTGGCTACAATCTGAGCAAAGTCCCACTCCTATGTGACAATGAGAGTGCTATCCGAATAGCGGAAAATCCTGTTGAGCACAGCCGCACAAAGCACATTGACATCCGGCATCACTTTTTGAGAGACCACCAGCAAAAGGGAGATATCGAAGTGTTTCATGTTAGCACCGAGAACCAGCTAGCCGATATCTTTACCAAGCCTCTAGATGAGAAGACCTTTTGCAAGTTGCGTAGTGAGCTCAATATCTTAGATTCGCGGAACTTGGATTGAAATGTAGCATACATGTGGTTATGCCTTTGATCATGTTCATTCTGCATTTTATTGCTTATTGTGGTGCTCAAGTTGTACAAACACTCCCTGGACCTCACAAGTCCGTTGCAAAGTGATGCACAGTTTTAGGGGGAGATGTGTTACAACTTGACCCCTTGAGACTAACCATATGCTTGAGTTTGCTTGTTTTAGTCTCAAAGGAGAATTGAAAGGGAAACGGTGGACTTGGACCATGAAAGACTTCCACTGCACTCCGATGAGAGGGTAACCTATTCCAAGTTCATCTAATGAACTCTTATTGCCATTTGCTCTTAATTGAAGATTTTGGTGAGGCAATGGGGTTAAAGGGCCAAGATTGATCCCGTTTTGGTGCTTGATGCCAAAGGGGGAGAAAATAAAGGCCAAAGCAATAATGGATCAGCTACCACTTGAGAAATTTTGAAAAATAGTAGATTAGAGCTTTTGGTTTGTTAAAACTCTTTTATTGTCCCTTATGTCAAAAGTTGGCCTCTTGTGAGGGGAAGTGTTGACTATGGGAAAAAGGGGGAGTTTTTGAAATCTTTGATCAATTTCTTTGGAAAACCTCTCTTTATGTCTCTACAAGTGGTTTTGACTTAGAGATAGGAATTTGAGTTTGATTTGCAAAAACAAACCAAGTGGTGGCATAGAGTGATCCATATATGTCAAAATTGAATCAAAATAACTTGAGTTCTTATTTGAAGTGTTTTTGTACTTGTTCTACTTGCTTTATGTTGTGTTGGCATAAATCACCAAAAAGGGGGAGATTGAAAGGGAAATGTGCCCTTGGGCCATTTCTAAGTATTTTGGTGATTTAGTGCCCAACACAGATGCCTAATTGTAAAATGGTGGACAAAGTACAAATCAAGGATAAAGGTATGTTTCTCAGACTTAGTACATTGTTTTATGGACTAATGTATTGTGTCTAAGTGCTGGAAACAGAAAAAATCGAGTTGGAGAAGAAATGGCTCGAGCAGCCAAAGTCTGCCCAGTCTGGGTACACCGGACTGTCCGGTGTGCACCGGACATGTCCGGTGCGCCAGGCTGGCTCGGCGCGAAGTGGCTGCTCTCGGGAATTCACCGGCGACGTACGGCTAAAATTCACCGGACTGTCCGGTGAGCCAACGGTCGGCCGCGCAATCTGCGCGGGACACGTGGCCGAGCCAACGGCTAGAAGACGGCACCGGACTGTCCGGTGCGCCAACGGCTCCCAGATCTGCAACGGTCGGCAACGGTCGGCAGCGCCATTTTAGGAAGGAAATCGGGCACCGGACAGTGTCCGGTGTGCACCGGACTGTCCGGTGCACCCGACGACAGAAGGCAAGATTGGCCTTCCAGATTTGCTCTCAACGGCTCCTAGCTGCCTTGGGGCTATAAAAGGGACCCCTAGGCGCATGGAGGAGTACACCAAGCAACCTTAGAGCATTCTTGATCATCCACACTAAGTCTTTGCGCATTCGTTTGTCATTCTCAGTGATTCGAGCTCCGTTCTAGTGAGAACTTTGAGATAGTCTTTTGAGCTTGACTCTTGGCCGTTTGTGTGTGCGCATTTTGCTGTGGATTTGTGTGTGTTGCTGTCCTCCCTTACTCCGTATTTCTTGTGAATCTCAAGTGTAAGGGCGAGAGGCTCCAAGTTGTGGAGAATCCTCGCAAACGGGATATTGAAAGGCAAAACAAAACACCGTGGTATTCAAGTTGGTCTTTGGACCGCTTGAGAGGGGTTGATTGCAACCCTCGTCCGTTGGGACGCCACAACGTGGAGTAGGCAAGCGTTGGTCTTGGCCGAACCACGGGATAAACCACTGTGTCATCTCTGTGTTTGATCTCTTGTGGTATTGTGTTTTGTTGAGACTCCTCTCTAGCCACTTGGCGATTATTGTGCTAACACTTAACAAGTTTTTGTGGCTATAAGTTTAAGTTTTCACAGGATCACCTATTCACCCCCCCTCTAGGTGCTCTCAGCTACCAGCGACACCATATCGCTGGAAGCTTGCTTTATGCTAATTTCAAGGTAAAAAACATTATTACCATTTTATTATTATTAATTTTTTTGGGTCGTTTTCTAATGAAGACTGTTTTGACAGAGTATACTATTAAGTAAGGTTCTAAAAATGCAACAAGATCTCGAAGAAGAGAAGAACAGGGTTATCATCAAACATTTGGAAGAAAAAGTTGAAAATTACGAAGCTATTCTGAAAAAGAAGGACTTCACCATTCAAGATCTTGAAATCATGGCTAAAGAGCACGAAGGTGCATTGGAAAAGAAGGACTTTGTTATTCAGTCTATGGAAGGCTCCTTGGCTGTAGTCCAAGCTGAGAACGACAACTTAAAGAGTGAATTGCTTAAACAATCAGAAAAATTTGAGCAGGAAAAGAAACACCTTGAAAAAAGTCTTAAAACTGAGATGGATAAAAATTCAAATTGGCAAACATCCTTGAAAGAACTTCAAGAGAAATGTCTAAGCTTCGGCAGCCGATGCGTGCAACGGCTGAAGGATGTGTTTCATTCTATCGGAGCCAGCTCTGAGAAATTTACACCTTCGGCTGCAAACCTACCCAGCACATTAGAATATATTGAAGGTGAGGTTGATGCTCTTGACGAAGTTATTGGTGGGCATGCCGACTTCTGCGCCATGGTAGCTTCTTGGGGCACAGCTGCCGCTTTTCTGAAGGCTGGCTGCACGCATGGAAATATTGTGAATAGACCAAACTTCAGCTTATCAGCGTCAGATCTGATAGACATCCCAAGCCTAGCCCGAAGCATTGGAAATAGATTCATGACCCAGATCTGGGTAAATGGGGGGCGGAGAATGGCAGGTGACGAAGCTCGAAGTCATCTTAAGCCAGTAAGAAACTTATATTTGTTATCTTTACCTTCTCCTTGAAATTTGCACCTTTCTTATTCTGATCTTTGATATACACAGGATGACGAAGCTGAAGTATGACGAAGCTGAAGGTTTGACGAAATCTAGCGTGAAGCTTGATAGTTGCTTCAACATACTTTCCTGCAAAAATTCTGGAGAGACTTTTGTAATATAATTATGGAGCAACTCATGTAAATTTGTACAAACCTTGTAATATATTTTGTTTCCGTTATCTTCATCCAATCTACTTTGTTGTGGACGAAACTCCTCTTTTGAGCCGAAGGCAAAAAACACCTTCCCTTCTTTTCGTACACAACGAAGCATAAAAAATTTTCCTTCGAAGTCTTTTCTCATTGCCGAAGCACCTGTCTTTTTGGTGTGGTATGATGATGATTCTATATATGTCTAAATGAATGTTTATGAATGCAAATGACATGATGGAATGTATTGTGCAAATGAATATTGAGACACGTTCAAAAATCATGATCACAGCCCCTTCATCCCATTAGGAACGATTCGAATCTTTTTGCCGTTTACTTTTCGGCTTCACCGTTTACTTTTCGGTGTATCAGCGTTGACTTTTCGCTGTAAGCCTCCCTTGGGAGCTTCTTCGCCTTTTACTTTCAGCGGAATCAGCGTTGACTTTTCGCTGTAAGCCTCCCTTAGGAGCTTCTTCGCCTTTTACTTTCAGCGGAATCAGCGTTGACTTTTCGCTGTAAGCTCTGCATTCCCTTAGGAACGACTTTTGAGCAGAAAACTTACGCTGCGCTCCCTTAGGAACGACTTTTTGTAGCTTCGTCGTGCTCTGCATCCCCTTAGGGACGTCTTTAGAGCTTCTCCCTGTTTTCTTTTCTTTTTCCTTTCGAATTTACATTTACATTTTTGGGGGATATCACTCTTATAGAATTAAAATAAGGAAAATTACATGTTGTGGCCCCATTAAAAACCTTTCTCCCCCTTTGGAAAGGAAAAGGGTGCCAGAAAAAATTACATAAAGCTAAACATAATATCGCCGAAGCTCATCCGCGTTCCACGATCTAGGGATGTCGTTGCCGTCCATATCCTTTAATCTGTAGGAACCTGGTCTTGACGAAGATACTACCAAGAAATGGCCTTCCCACTTCAGCTGTAGTTTGCCTACTGTGTCTGGGTTGGCCACTCTCCGAAGCACCAAATGTCCTGGCTTAATGTTCTTCAACCGAACCTTTCTGTCACGCCATTTTATTGTTTCGGCTTGGTATTTATTGATGTTTTCCACAGCCTGAAGTTTGATCCCCTCTATAGCATCCTTTTCCACAGAGCAATCAGCTTCATCTTCGCCTTCTGCCGAAGCTATTGTTCTTATAGATCCTGCTTTGGCTTCTTCCGGTGTTATTGCTTCGTCACCGAACAACAGTTTAAATGGCGTAAAGCCTGTTGATCTTGACGCTGTTGTGTTATGGCTCCACACCACTTTGATTAATTCTTCTGGCCACTTTCCCCTGGGCTGATTGAAGATTGACTTCATTATTCCTGTCATTATGATCCCATTGGCTCTTTCGACTAGTCCATTTGATTCTGGATACCGAACTGACGCAAAATGGATCTTCGTGCCGATTTGGTCACAAAACTCTTTGAAAACTTCGGAGTCAAACTGCGTTCCATTGTCCACAGTAATGGCCTTCGGCACTCCGAAGCGACAAACAATGTTTTGCCAGAAAAACTTTTGGACGGTGACCGAAGTTATTGTAGCTAAAGGCTTTGCCTCAATCCATTTAGAAAAATATTCCACTGCCACTACAACATATCTTAAATTTCCTTGTGTTGGTGGTAGCGGACCTAACAAATCAAGGCCCCACCTTTGTAACGACCAAGTGGGTTGTATTAACTGAGTTAGAGACGAAGGTTGTTTTTGATCTCTTGCACATTTCTGACAACCTTCGCACTTTTGCACCAGTTCCACTGCATCCGAAGCTGCTTTTGGCCAATAAAATCCTTGACGAAAAACTTTTCCCAACAAAGGCCTAGATCCGATGTGAGATCCACACAGGCCTGCATGTATTTCGTTCATCAATTCTATGCCTTCGGCTCTAGACAAACACTTGAGCAACGGGGAACAAACCCCACGCTTGTATAATTCCCCTTCTATAATAACATATGATCGAGCTCTTGCTTCTATCCTTCTGTTGTAAGCTTCGTCATCTGAAAGAAAATTACCCTGAAGGAAAGAGATGATTTCAGTTCTCCAATCTTCACTATAGACAGGGGATATGTTGAGGACCGCTCTCTCAAGAAGTTCAACCGAAGGTGCTTTTATTGTTTCAAAAAATACATCCGAAGGTAAAGGCAGCCCCTGTGCCGCTGACTTGGCTAACAGATCAGCATATTCATTTTCTCCGCGAGGAATATTTTTGACAGAGAATCCTTCAAAGGAAGCCTCAATCCTTCGGACTGTATCTAGATATTTTTCAAGCTTCGGATCTCTTGCTTTATAGCTCTTATCAATATGACCAGAAATAACTTGGGAGTCAGTTTTAAGAATAGCCCTTCTGATCCCCATTGCCTTTAATTTCCGAAGACCCAAAAGCAGAGCTTCGTACTCAACAATATTATTTGTGCAACTGAAATCAAGTCTTGCCGCATAACAAGTTCTAACTTTGGAAGGTGAAACCAACACAACAGCTGCTCCTGCTCCGAAGGTTCCCCAAGACCCATCGCAGAACACTGTCCATGCTTCGGCATCTTTATTCATTTCTTCTTCCTGAGCTCCTGGCGTCCAGCCAACAATGAAGTCTGCCAACGCTTGGGACTGAATCGAAGATCTATGGACATAATCAATACAAAATTCATTGAGCTCTGTAGCCCATTTTCCAATCCTTCCAGTAGCTTCTCGGTTTCTTATAATATCCTTCAAAGGTTGTGAAGAAGGAACAATTATGTTGTAAGCTTGAAAATAATGCCGAAGCTTCCTAGAGGCCATCAAAACAGCATACAATACCTTCTCCAATTCTGTATAATTTTTCTTTGATAAACTAAGAACTTCGGACACAAAGTATATTGGGGCCTGCTTTTTGTCTTGGCCTTCAAGCTTCTCCTGAACAAGTGCTGCACTTACCGCTGAGTGCGAAGCTGCCACATATAATAACAAAGGAGCCCCTGGCGTTGGTGGAGTTAGTGTTGTTAGATCTATTAAATATTGCTTCAGCTCTTCGAAGGCTTTCTGCTGGACTGGTCCCCACTAAAAAACTTCGGCTGTCTTCTGCACTTCGAAAAATGGCAAATTTCTCTCTGCTGATCTGGATATAAATCTGTTGAGAGATGCCAGTCTTCCTGTCAATCTTTGAGCCCCTTTCTTTGTACTTGGTGGTTCCATTCGAAGGATAGCTTCGATTTTGTTTGGATTAGCCTCAATTCCTTTTGTTGAAACTAGGCAACCAAGAAATTTCTCTTTCTTTACTCCGAAGACACATTTTTCTGGGTGTAGCTTTAAACCAGCCTGTCTAAAATTAGCGAAGGTCTCCTGCAGATCAGCAATGTGATTATCTTGCTTCGTGCTTTTTACAATGATATCATCAACATAAGTTAGCACATTCCTGCCTATCTGAGAATGGAGAACCTTCGCTGTCATTCTACTGAAGCTTCCTCCAGCATTCTTAAGCCCCTCAGGCATCCGAAGGTAACAATATGTTCCACTAGGGGTTATGAAGCTGGTCTTCGGTTCATCCTCCTTCTTCATCCAGATTTGATGATAGCCTGAATAACAATTCAGCAGACTCATAAGCTCCGAAGAAGCTGCTGCATCAACCAAGGAATCTATCCTTGGCAATGGAAACTCGTCCTTCGGACAGGCCTTATTGAGATCAGTAAAATCGATACACATTCTCCATTTACCATTGGCCTTCTTCACCATAACAGTGTTAGCCAACCACTCTGGGTATTTTACCTCTCTAATAACTCCAGCACTGAGGAGTCTTTTCACTTCATTCCGAGCACCTTCGGCCTTGTCATCAGACATCTTCCGAAGTCTCTGCTTTCTGGGTCTGAAAGATGGGTCAACATTGAGCGAGTGCTCAATGACATCCCTGTTAACTCCGCAAAGATCATTAGCTGACCAAGCAAAAACATCTTTATTGTTGAACAAAAACCGTATCAAGGTTTTCTCCTGTTCTTCGGACAATTGAGATCCCAATAGCACCTTCTGCTCTGCTATGTCCTCACATAAGAGCATGGGTTTCGGCTGATCAGCCGAAGCAGCTTTTTCCCTTCTGAACTTGTACTGCTCACAAGCTTCAGTTCCATCTATGTTATGGATCGCCTTTGAATCTGTCCAATTTTCTTCGGCCCTTCTGGCAGCTTCTTGACTTCCATGAATAGCGATGGGCCCTTGGTCCGAAGGTATCTTCATGCAAAAGTAAGCTGGATGAAGAATTGCTTCGAAGGCATTGAGAGTATCACGACCAATGATAGCATTGTAAGGATACTCCATGTCAACAATGTCAAACACAATTTGCTCAGTCCTTGTATTGTTAACAAATCCGAAGGTTACTGGCATGGTGATCTTCCCAAGTGCTACAATTTGCCGTCCTCTGAAGCCACAAAGAGGGTGCATAGCATCGTGGATCTTGTCTTCGGGCTCTTGCATTTGTCTGAAAGCTTTAGCAAATATGATATCAGCTGCGCTACCTGTATCAACCAAAACATTATGGACCAGAAATCCTTTGATCACACAAGAAATAACCATAGCATCATTGTGTGGGTAATCTTTGAGTTGAAGATCCTCTTGGGAGAAGGTAATTGGAATGTGAGACCATCTTGACTTGATGAAGGGTCCTTGCACCCCAACGTGTTGTACCCTTCTCTATGCTTCCTTCTTCTGTTTCTTGTTAACTGGCTCTGAGCATGAACCGCCTGTTATCGGGAGTACCAGCTTCGGGGCCGAAGCAGCTCCAGCTTGATCGTTGAACGAAGCCATCAACTCAAAAAAGTGGAAGTGTGTTGACCGAGGTGGGCGCCAATGTTGGGGACTTGTTCTCAAATGCTATGAGTTAAGAACAAGGCAACACAGAAAAACGTTAAATGTTAAAGCCCTTCGTCCTTTGAAGCATTATTTCCCTTAGGATATAATGAACTTCGGACGAAGGTTACGAGCGTAATGTTACGAAAGTTTCACCTTCGTAATTAAACTTGCAAAAATAATACAAAGTCAAATATTAAAGATAAGTACATTAAAAATAGGTGACATCATTCACATATCTTATTATACAAATTTAAGATATTTGAATACAATGTTTAGGCACATTTATACCTTTGCCTTGACAAACAATGATTCCCAAACGATGCGTTAAAGATTCCAGGAATCCGTGAACAGTAAAGGAATACTGTTCACTATTTATAGGCATAGGACACAGCCTGTGAGGAATTACAATCATGTCCCTCGTAAAAGTTTACAACATTGACTCAGACCCTTATGGGCTAAAATGTCATTCTATCTTTAAGTCGGTTCGATCCTTCGTCTTCGGGCATGCTGCAACACCGAAGCTTTATGAGTGGTAGCTTCGGTCATCATGTATAAGCAGCTTTAGCCGAAGCTGTTTCTTCCTGCAGGACCTTCAGCGACGAAGCATGACCCCAACATGGCACTTATCATCAAGCGCTTCAAGACTGCACTCAAAGGACACAAGGAGTACCCCAATAGGAATAAAACAAGGGGAAAACGCTCCTTCTTCAAACGCGGTAAGACTGGTCACTTTATTGCTCAATGTCCCGATAATGATAATGACCAGGGACAAGAAAAGAGCGGGAAGAAGGAGAAAAAGAAGAACTACAGGAAGGCTAAGGGCGAGGCGCACCTTGGAAAGGAATAGGATTCGGACTGCTGGCCAAGGAGAAAAAGATACGTATTCGGGACACACCCAAGTACACTTCATCTAGTGATGAAGAATATTCTGATGATGAAGTAGACTACACTGATCTATTTAAAGGACTAGATAGAGCCAAGGTAGACAAAATTAATGAATTGATTGATGCTCTAAATGAAAAGGATAAATTGTTAGAAAAACAAGAGGATATTTTGTATGAGGAACATGACAAATTTGTTAGTGTGCAAAAATCTCTTGCTCTAGAAACTAAGAGAAATGAAATGATGTCGTCTGAGTTATCTACTTGCCATGAAACTGTCTCTAGTTTAAAGAATTTAAATGATGAATTAAATACTAAGCTAGAAGAAGTCAATAAAATCAGTTCATGTGTAGAGCATGTCATTATTTGTATTAGATGTAAGGACTTTGATGTTGATGCTTGTAATGAACATCTCACTTCTATTGCTCAACTAAATGATGAGGTGGCAAGTCTTAATGCTCAACTTAAGACTTGCAAGGTTGATTTTGATAAACTAAAATTTGCTAGGGATGCCTACACTGTTGGTAGACACCCCTCAATTAAGGATGGACTTGGTTTTCGAAAGGAAACTAAGAACTTAACAAGCCAAAGGACTCCCATTCTCAACAAGGAGAAAGGAAAGGCCCCTATGGTTAGTAGTCCTTAAAGGAACCATGCATTTATGTATGATAGGAAAGTTGCTAGTCGTTCTCATTACAATAGGAATTATGATCATGCTGCTTATAATTCACATGCTATGTTTGCCTCTAGTTCTACTTTTGTTCATGGTAGAAGTAGGCCTAGGAAAAATCATGCTATGCCTCATGTACCTAGGAGAATGTGTAAAGAACCTTCCACTATTTGTCATGCTTGCAATACTTCGTTTGTACTTTCATGTAAAAGTGCAAAAGTAGTTGCTAGGAAGTTGGGATCCAAATACAAGGGAGACAAAACTTGTATTTGGGTTCCAAAAGTAATTGTGACTAACCTTGTAGGACCCAACAAGAGTTGGGTAACTAAAACCCAAGCTTAATTCCTTGCAGGTTTATGCATCCGGGGGCTCTAGCTGGATAATCGATAGCGGATGCACAAACCACGTGACGGGGGAGAAGAAGATGTTCACCTCCTACGTCAAGAACAAGGATTCCTAGGATACGATCATCTTTGGAGATGGGAACCAAGGCAAGGTCAAGGGCTTGGGCAAGATTGCCATCACTAACGAGCACTCAATTTCGAATGTATTTCTAGTAGAGTCGCTTGGGTACAACCTTCTGTCTGTAAGTCAATTGTGTCACATGGGTTACAATTGTCTTTTTACAAACGTTGATGTATCTGTCTTTAGAAGGAGTGATGGTTCATTAGCTTTTAAGGGTGTATTAGACGACAAACTCTACTTAGTTGATTTATTGAAAGAGGAGGCTGATCTAGATGCATGCTTAATAGCTAAGACTAGTATAGGCTGGCTTTGGCATCGCCGTCTAGCACATGTTGGGATGAAGAACCTTCATAAACTTCTAAAGGGAGAACATGTGTTAGGACTAACCAATGTTTGTTTCAAGAAAGACAGACCTTGTGCAACATGTCAGGCAGGGAAACAGGTGGGAAGCACTCATCACAGTAAGAATGTGATGACAACATCAAGACCACTGGAGCTTCTTCACATGGATCTCTTTGGACCCGATGCCTACCTCAGCATCGAGGGAAGTAAGTATGGTCTTGTAATTATTGATGACTTTTCCCGCTTCACTTGGGTGTTCTTTTTGCAGGATAAATCAAAAACCCAAGGGACCCTAAAGCGTTTTCTAAGGAGGGCTCAAAACGAATTTGAGCTAAAGGTGAAAAAGATAAGGAGCGACAACGGGTCCGAGTTTAAGAATCTGCAAGTTGAGGAGTATCTTGAGGAGGAAGGTGTTAAGCACGAGTTCTTTGCTCCCTACACACCACAGCAAAACGGTGTAGTAGAGAGGAAGAACAGGATGCTAATCGACATGGCGAGAACGATGCTTGGAGAGTTCAAGACACCTGAGCGGTTTTGGTCGGAAGCTGTGAACACAACCTGCCATGCCATAAACCGGCTCTACCTGCATCGCCTTCTCAAGAAGACCTCCTACGAACTTCTTATCGGTAACAAACCCAATGTCTCTTACTTTCGTGTATTTGGGAGCAAATGTTACATTCTGGTGAAGAAAGGTAGACTTTATAAATTTGCTCCCAAGGCAGTAGAAGGGTTTTTACTAGGGTATGACTCAAATACAAAGGCGTATAGAGTCTTCAACAAATCATCGAGTTTGGTTGAAGTCTCTAGCGACGTTGTATTTGATGAGACTAATGGCTCTCCAAGAGAGCAAGTTGATCTTGATGATGTAGATGAAGAAGAAATTCCAACGGCCACAATGCGCACGATGGCAATAGGTGATGTGCGACCACAGGAACAACAGGAGCAAGATCAGCCATCTTCCTCTACACTGGTGCATCCCCCAACTCAAGATGATTAACAGGTACATCAAGAAGAAGGGCATGATCAAGGGGGAGCACAGGAAGATCAAGTGATGGAGGAAGAAGCACCACAGGCCCCTCCAACCCAAGTTCGAGCAAAGATCCAAAGAAATCATCCCATCGATCAGATTATGGGTGATATCAGCAAGGGAGTAACTACTCGCTCACGCTTAGCTAATTTTTGTGAACGTTACTCATTTGTCTCTTCTATTGAGCCTTTCAGGGTAGAAGAGGCCTTGCAGGATCCGGATTGGGTGTTGGCCATGCACGAAGAACTCAACAACTTCAAGAGAAATGAAGTTTGGAGCCTGGTGCCATGTCCAAAGCAAAACATTATGGGAACCAAGTGGGTGTTCCGCAACAAGCAAGACGAGCACGAAGTGGTGATAAGAAACAAGGCTCGACTTGTGGCAAAAGGTTATGCCCAAGTTGCAGGTTTTTGGATTTCGAGGAGACTTTTGCTCCTGTGGCTAGGCTAGAGTCAATTCGAATTTTATTAGCCTATGCCGCTCACCATTCTTTTAGGCTATTTCAAATGGACGTCAAGAGCACTTTCCTCAACGGGCCAATCAAGGAGGAGGTATACGTGGAACAACCCCCTGGCTTTGAGGATGACAGGTATCCCGACCACGTATATAAGCTCTCTAAGGCGCTCTATGGACTTAAGCAAGCTCCAAGAGCATGGTATGAATGCCTTAGAGATTTCTTAATTGCTAATGCTTTCAAGGTTAAGAAAGCTGATCCCACTCTTTTTACAAAGACTTGTGACAGAGATCTCTTTGTGTGCCAAATTTATGTCGATGACATAATATTTGGTTCTACTAATCAAAAGTCTTGTGAGGAGTTTAGCAGGGTGATGACATAAAAGTTCGAGATGTCGATGATGGGCGAGTTGACCTACTTCCTTGGGTTCCAAGTGAAGCAACTCAAGGACGACACCTTCATCTCCCAAATGAAGTACGCACAAGATCTTCTCAAGCGGTTTGGGATGAAGGACGCCAAGCCCGCGAAGACACCAATGGGAACCGACGGGCATGTTGACCACAACAAAGGAGGTAAGTCCGTTGATCAAAAGGCATACTGGTCCATGGTAGGTTTATTACTTTATTTATGTGATAGTAGACCGGACATTATGCTTAGTGTATGCATGTGTGCTAGATATCAATCCGACTCCAAGGAATGTCACCTTGTGGCCATTAAGCGAATTCTTAGGTATTTAGTCTCTATGCCTTGCTTCGGGATCTGGTATCCAAAGGGGTCAACCTTTGACTTGATTGGATACTCAGACTCCGATTATGCCGGATGCAAGGTTGGTAGGAAGAGCACATCGGGGACATGCCAATTTCTAGGAAGGTCTCTGGTGTCCTGGAGTTTAAAGAAATAAACATCTATTGCCCTATCCACCGCTGAGGCTGAGTATGTTGCTGCAGGACAGTGTTGCACATAACTACTTTGGATGAGGCAAACCCTCCGGTACTTTGGCTACAATCTAAGCAAAGTCCCACTCCTATGTGACAATGAGAGTGCCATCCGCATGGCGGATAATCCTGTTGAACACAGCCGCACTAAGCACATAGACATCCGGCATCACTTCCTGAGAGACCACCAGCAAAAGGGAGATATCGAGGTGTACCATATTAACACCGAAAACTAGCTAGCCGATATCTTCACTAAGCCTTTAGATGAGAAAAGGTTTTGTAGGTTGCGTAGTGAGCTAAATGTCTTAAATTCGCGTAACTTGGATTGATCTATAGCATGCATGTGTTCTATGCCTTTGATCATGTTAATTTATGCATTTAAATCCATTATTGTTTGTTTATGGTGCTCAAGTTGTACAAGTGATCCCCGGACCTCACAAGTCCATATGCAAATGATGCACATATTAAGGGGGAGATGTGCTACAACTTGACTCTTTGAGACTAACCTGGTTGTTTGAGTCCACTTAAGATAGTCTCAAAGGTGCATTGAAAGGGAAAAGTGAACTTGGACGATGAAAAGACTTCCACTGCACTCTGGTATTACTGTACTTACTTCCAAGTTCATACTTGCAATCTCATTGCCTTTTTGCTCTTAATTGGCATTTTTGGTGAGGCAATGGGTTAAAGGGCCAAAAATGATCCCGTTTTGGTGCTTAATGCCAAAGGGGGAGAAATTAAGGCCAAAGCAAATGGATCAGCTACCACTTGTGAATTTCAAAAATAATAGAGTTAGAATTTTTGATTTGTCCAAAACACTCTTATTGCAAAATTTGGTCTCTTATAGGAGAGAATTTTGATTATGGGAAAAGGGGGAGTTTTCAGGCACTTGATCAATTTTACTCTTGGAATATCTCTCTATGTGCCCAAACAAGTGCGTTTGACTTAGAGATTGGAAAATGAATTTGATTTGCAAAAACAAACCAAGTGGTGGCAAAGAGCGATCTAAATATGCCAAATCATAAGCTAAAACAAATTGGTCTTCAATTGTTTTGATGTTGCACTTTTTTAGTTGCTTTTTGATGTGTTGGCATAAATCACCAAAAAGGGGGAGATTGAAAGGGAAATATGCCTTTGGGCAATTTCTATAAGTATTTTGGTGATTAAATGTCCAACACATCTTGATTGGCTTCTTGTGTGCTAAATGTGGGAAAAGTGCAAATCAAGGCATGAGGTATGTTTCTAGACTTAGTACATTATTTTTGAATACTAATGTGGTTATCTAAGTGCTAGGAACAGTGCTGAGAAGAGAAGAAACAAATTGGAAAAGAGTTGGCTGCGTACAGCAAATTCTAGCTCGGCCTAGTGCACCGGATTGTCTGATGGTGCACCGAACAGTGTCCGATGCGCCAGGCTGGTCTCCGGTGAAATGGCTGCTCTCGGGAATCGACGACGGTGTACTGCTAAAATTCACCGGACTGTCCGGTGAGTCATCCGCGACGAACTCGTCGCTCTCAGGAATGAAGAAAGGCGACATGGCTATAATTCACCGGACTGTCCGGTGGCACACCGGACTGTCCGGTGAGCCAACGGTCGCCATCGCTAACGGTCGTCCGCGCGATCAACACGCGACACATGGCTGCAACAACGGTCGGCTAGATGCACCGGACTATCCGGTGTGCACCGGACAGTGTCCGATGCGCCATCTGACCGTAGGAGCAACGATCGACTGTGCCCGATTTGGAAGGAGATCGTGCACCGGACAAGCTACAATGGCTATCTGGTGTGCCACTCTACAGAAGGCAAGATTGGTTGTAACACCTCGGGATCCAAAAACACCTAGAATGCTACTAAACTACACATCTAACATTCATATATAAAATTTTGAAAGCATCTCCTTTGAAAATTGCATAAACGGGGAAGCAACAAAGTATAAATAGTTATCATGATAAGAAAACATAATAGACATTAATAATCTGCTAGCAATGGGAAGACAACCATAACGACATGAACTGAATTGACCAGTGCGCACGACTAGTTAAAAACAATCATCCTTTGATAAGAAGTTTCTAATTAAATCATGACTGTGCCTGGGCAGCGTTATTATGAGAGTGAAGGTGGATGTGCTGCTACTTCCAACTCCCCTTGATGAGCAACAAGCACCTGCATTGAGTAATGCAAGAGTGAGATGAAATATCTCAGCAAGCTAATTGTTTTGACGAGATATTTAAACCACAAATTGAATTAATCAACATTTTAAAAGAATCACAATCAAGATCAGAAATACTTGTAGATATAGAACTCAGTAGTCCCAATATAACCAATACCATCTCATTTTCTCGAACAACCATAATAGGTTGTATAACACTTCCCTGCATCAACAATACCTGCAAATATCACTTCAATGTATGCATAGGAATGCAATGTGTAGGTCCTCTATCTTCATACCTCTGAGGGTATAAAACCACATCATCTGCAAATATCACTTCAATGTATGCATATGAATGCAATGCATATGTCCTCTGCCTTCATACCTCTAAGGGTATGAAGCCGCATCGTACCCCTCCTCGGGCAACGTACGATGCTAAGTTGTACCGGTACGGTCAGACCATAGGTCACGACAAAACTTCAGATGTAAATGAGTCATGCAATGTATATGGCATGCTGCATTTATCAATAAATTTCACTTCCTTTAGATACAATACAAACCTCAAATAATACTTTATCTGCCTTCAGATACAATGCAAACCTCAAATAATACTTCGTCTGCCTTTAGATACAATGCAAACCTCAAATAAGACTTCATCTGCCTTCAGGGGTGTGAATTAATCTCATGGGTCATACTTGAACCATAATCATCATCAATATATGATAGAGCATCAATATAATACAATCAAGTAAAACATCATCATAGATTTCAATTATGTAAGAATCCAATAATTCTGAATATTAGAGTGTAGGTGATAATAGGTCAAAACGGTAGCAACCACCGCTACATTCACTTGCCTTCATTGAAGAAGAAAAATGTACTAGGCATGATCTGGAGTGTAGCCACCTGCTAGTGGGCATAAAACTTAGTACAAATATTTCACAAACATTTGCCAACAATCAACAAAACACTCCTACACTTGAAACCAAGACCCAGTGAAAAGACTCCCACCTTGAACCACATGCCATACAGCAGCAGCGCTGTTTGTTAATTTTGTATCTTTAAAATTAAAACAGTGGTGATATCAAACAAATACTCTAAGAGTATCTACACAAAATACTCTACAATTTCGGTATTCAATGGATAATTAAATTCTGTCATCTACAAGTTCTAAAACATCTGACAAGATAACTGACTGAATCTGTTTTAGACAGCATAGTTAACTTCAAAATTCTATATCTCCCAACCTAATAAACCAAAAATTATGAAATTCTGCTGGCAGTAAGAACTTTTATCCCTCTAAAAAGTCTCCATAGTTGGAAGAGCCAATTCGGCTATTTACTAGATGAAACCCACCAGTGAACATACTTGCTCATTTTTGTCAGACAAACAGGAACAACCACAGTAAAACAAGCATAACTGGAGTTTCACAAATCATATGAATGCACTCTTGAACAATCTGGAAATCTTATGAAATTATCTACAACTTCTTTTACCAACCCATAGTTTAATTCTGTTGATAAAATTGCCTAACTCTTAAGAGAACAGATTGTGCACAGAATTATGAGACTGAAAAACTGTTATAATCAAACTACAATAACTTTCTGTCCTGATGTCCGATTGAGGTGTTCTTCATGGCCACAGAAAGATCTACAAATTATCTACGACTCATATATAGATTTTTTATTTTTTTGAGGCCACTAAGACCATGGAAAACTAGCATGAACAGAAACTGTCGAATCTACCATTCTGCAGAAATTAAATTCAAGATCAAAACCTAACCCCACATCTAATCCAACCTCCAATCCTTTAATCCCCATGATCCACAACCTCCAAAAGCACATAATTACAGGGGGAACAAAGACCCCATCCATACCTAGGGTTTTCCCAAGAAAATCTGCAAGAAGAGATGAGGAAGAACATCTCCTTGATCCTCTCTTCCTCTTCAATTCAACGTGATCCTCCTCTTCTCGATCCTTGCTGCGTAGGGGGGAGATCTAGGGAGGAGGTAGCAATAGAGGGCGGCTGCCATAGGAGGAGAGGGGCGGCCAACCAAGGGGAAAAAAGGGGTGGCGACCAAGAGAGGGGGGAAGAAAAAGGGGTGGCCACATAGGGGTTTTGTGGGAGAAAGAAACGACACCTCATATGACTTCTAACTTTGCATCCAACGGCCCACAACCCTTTCCCTCATCCACGCACCAAAGATCAACTTTTGGTCAACATTTTTTTGGGATATTACATTGGCCTTCCAAGTTGGTCTCCAACGGCTCCTAGCTGCCTTGGGGCTATAAAAGGGACCCCTGGGCGCATGGGGGAGAAAACCAAGCATTCTCTAAGTATTCTAAAGCATCTAGACTCCGCTCCCGCGCATTCGCTTCATTGTGTTAGTGATTTGGGCTCCATTCGAGTTGTGCACTCCCTGAGTTGTCATTTGAGCTCAAGTCTTCACTTGTGTGTGTGGTTGTGCTGCGTCTTGTGTGTGTTGCTTCTCCTAACCTTACTTTGTGCCTTCTTTGTGATCTCTATTGTAAGGGCGAGAGACTCCAAGTTGTGGAGATTCCTCGCAAATGGGAAAATACACTAAAGGAAAAGACCGTGGTATTCAAGTTGATCATCAGATCACTTGAAAGGGGTTGAGTGCAACCCTCGTCCATTGGGACGCCACAACGTGGAAGTAGGCAAGTGTTACTTGGCCGAACCACGGGATAAAATCGCGTGTCTCTTGTGCTGCTTTCTCTGTGATTGTTTTCGTTCACAAGAACTCGCCTCAAAACTACTTAGTTACACTAACACTTCTATAACTAAGTTTTGTGGCTATTTAGTGTTTGATTTTACAGGATCACCTATTCACCCCCCCTCTAGGTGCTCTCAATACCTTTCCCTATATAGAATCTTGGTACCATTTTCAAGTTGTTCGTCATCCAAAAAATATAAGTTGCAACTATCAGGTACCTTCATTAAGTAGCTAGCATGATCTAAAGCGTAACTATATATGCATGCATTGTATCTAGTTACAAATCGATAACATATGTAAAGTTTTTTAGTGGGTCGTCGTCTAAAATAAATATAAGTTGTAGTGCATTAACTGGTTTTAGCGGTCCGTAGCACGGCTGAAGGATTACCTACAAGTACGAGCACTGTATTTAGTTACAAAATGGGTAGGACTGAAAACAAAAGATAAGACATTGCAGATAAGGGCCAAATCTCTATTGTTTTCATGTAGTTGCATATATCATTCATGGTGGTCTTTTTTGCATGTGGACTCTTTGATGTGGACTGGCCCTTGTTTAAACTTATAATATATCCAAATTATATAATCTATGTTAAATAATCTAGACAAAAAATAAAAAAGCAGATTATTAGGTCAGATTATATAATAAGGAGGTCTCATTATGGTAATCCCATAAGCTGCTCAATAGATGTTGTTTTCAACTTTTTTGGTAAAAGACCCACTACCATTGACAACCTTATGAGAAACTACCTACTATTGCCATTCTTTACGAAAAAAATTCATCTATTTTTTCTTGCTCCTACCACGTGACACTCACACACCTTCTTTGGAGGAGATTGAAGTGAGGCCTGACCTTTTTTACCTTTTTCTGTGATAGTTTTGATGCACTTGTTATAAAATGGAATGAATGAGCTGTACATAAATGCACTTAAGAGTTTGCGCCAAATCCCATGACGATAATCACTATGCAAAGCCCTAAAATATTAAGAACATGTGGTAGACGTAGTAGCATAAATAAAACATCTAAAAATGAAGGAAAAATGTTCTTGATGCAACTCACCAAATTCCGTGCCAAAGCTGTCATTTCCCCACCAATCCATTTGATACACCTTGGAATTCACAAAATTCAAGATGTGAATATGAAGGAAAATTAATGCAACGATTTTTGCATAATTTCAAATTTTTGCCAAGCGTGCGCACGGAGTCTCATTCAAAGTGACTAACATGTAGGGCCCGCTCATCGGAGTCATCTCCTGTCTTAAGTCTCTAGACTCAGTCGTCATGATCATTAAGAGGTCTAAGATAACTAGGACTCTAGAATTACAAATATGGCGAAGATATTATTTGAAAAAGAAGAGACAAGTTAGAGTATTAAGCTGATATGATAGGATACTAATGGATAAGGAAGGCACAGTTATAATTATAGAGAGTTGGATTCTCATAGGACTAGGTTACCTGATTAGATCTTTCATGTAACCTACTCACCTCCCTCCTTGGACTATATAAAGAGAGGTGGGGGAGCCTTCGAGAGCGTAGACCAGAACATAACAAATTAATAACCACCAAAACATTGGACGTATGGTATTATCTCACGACGAGAGCCCGATCTAGCCTAACCCATAAATTCACCCTTGTGAAATCCTCAACGAAGGTATTTGAAGTCCAACCCTATGAAGACTCTGAGTAGCATCTGGACAACAGGAGTTTACTATTATGTTCTCACCCATGCATTTCATAGTTAGGTTAACCTAACGGATCCTAATAGGTTCTAACTATATTTGTTTTCCCTATACCTTGTTTACACCTAGGTTACGTGTTATTGGGTAGACATGCTAGTGCTATACTTGGCTTTGGGATAATGTTACATATGAAGCGTTGATTTATTGTGTGTGATAAGGTCATTTTGTTTAATTGGAACATGGAGCGGCAACGCAAGACAATAGTGCAACCAAAATGATTATTATGGCTATGTTTTTGTCTAATTATTTAGGGAAGCTAGTTATGGGTTAGCCTTACTCGAATGGGTAAGAGGGGAGGTGTTGCTCAAGTTTGGGTCGGTTCTCGAACTGATTTGCTCTATGGCAGCTCATAATTGTAGGGAGGCATCTACCACATCGTTCTAAAACCTTAGTTGGCTCTCTCATACTAGTAGAACTTCGTAAAGGCCTCATAGTGAACCTTGCCACACCTCCTTGGAAAAGGTGAAGGGCCTTGCAAACATGGACATATGGGTATTACAACTTGTGGGTAAAGATGCACAACATATGTAGAGTGTAGAATTGATATATCAGTTGTGCTCATGGTGACGAGCGGCTCAAGTCCTTACTTGATTAAATTATGAAATTAAAATAAACTAGACATGAATATTATTGTTGGTATCATTTATTTAATTGAGATGGTTTATACTTATACTTAGTAATTGCTAATAAAAATTTGACAAACAAAATCAAAAGCTAAATGCTCAGCTTCAGCCATATTGTTAGCAAGCTTTATACAACACTTTTTCCTACATACTCGCTGAGTACCAACCATAAGTGTACTCACCCTTGTGGGATTTGTTGCTCAGAATATGGTCATCAAGAGGAAGACTAATACGAAGAGTTTGATGAGTTCTAGGCTATCGTCGTTTCGATCAACCTGCCTATGGCTTTTTATCAGGATCATCATTGTTGTCATAGTCTTTTAGTTTCTTTTATTTAGTCATTTTTCAAAAAACATTATACTTATATAATAAAGTTTGTGACACTAGTTTTTATACACTGAGTCATCATATGCGTGAAATTTGATCCTAGCACCCATATGAGATGCATTTGGGTTTGTCCTTAAATCTAAGTGCAACAAAAGTGCTATTAGAGCTATGTTGACTGTAGGATGTTAGCTTAGTTAGACCTAGTCAAACCATTGTCTCCACTCTGATTTTGCTATATTATCCTTGAACTTTGATCTTTTCTCGACCTATGTTGCTTTTCCCTCGATTCACCTTACCTTTTCATTATTGAAGACAACGGGATTTCACTTCGACAACCCAAAACCCCACACCCAAGTTTTCCATAAGGAATAAAAGTTTTAAGTCTATGAATCATTAAATCAAACAACATAAAAGTGGGCTTAGTAGAAGTGTCCCTGCTAGTCCCTACGAATCTCGAGACGAGATTACTTTAAAGGGGTAGCCTTGTCACACCATAAAATTCCCAAATTTTAGGATATGGATAGGAAGAACAATTAATGCAATGATTTTTCATATTCTTAATTTTTTCCAAGCCGCACACATAGAATCTCATTTGCAACTACTAACGCATAGGTCCCACTCGTCGAAGTCATCTCCTACCTTGAGTCCCTAGACTCAGTCGTCATGATCATTAGGTCTAATATGAGCAAGACTCTAGAAGTACAAATATGGCAAAGATATTATTAGAATAGGAGTGACAAGTTAGAGTCCTAAGCAGACAAGATAGGACTCTAAGAGATAAGGATGATACATTTGTAATTAGAGAGTTGGATTCACATAGGACTAGGTTATCATATTAGGTCTATCATGTAATCTATTCGCCCTTCGAAGCATCTATGCCCTAAGTAGTGTTTTGGTAAATAATGACAAACATGTGTGGACTAACGATTTCTTTGAGAAAATAAAAATGTAGGTTGGTCCATGGACATGTGAGCCTCATGAAGTCTTGAAGGACTTGGTGGAAACTGTTGGATAGCTCAAGGCAAAGGTAAATGATATATTTTTCATTTTGCTAGTCAAGAGTTGATTATAGAAGCACACTAACTGGGTTAGTAGGCTAGATAGCTTTCCTTGACATGTTTCTTAGTGCCTCATAGATCATACAGTTGATGCATATGCACGATGGCTAACAACGCTTCCAATTGCATAATAAAAACCTATTCAAAAGCATATTTTGAAAAGGGGATGATTTGTGTACTGCAGACCATCCAGGCGATGTGGTCGGACTGTCCGCGGGGCTAATAGAGTTGTGGGCAGAAATGTTGTGTTTCTGTATGGTGCATAATTTTTTGTACTATAGATCAACCGGTGTTTTGGGTGGACCGTCTGAGGAAGTAGGCAGGAGGGCCTCCAAAAAAGGCTAAGTCCCTAGCAGGGCTTATATGCCTACCATGGACCATCCGGCCCTAGGGCACGAAACGTTCGCAGTACCTTTGATGGAATTGTGCGGTGATTGTTTGTTTTCTAAGAGTTTGCTTGCGAACTGTCCATGGCGAGGTCACTGACAGTCAAATATCCTAGGTCACAGATCATCTTTGCCTAAGTGTCGGACCATCCATAGATTCTAACTAGTGTGCAAAGCCAGGTGTGTAGAGCTCAGGGTGCTTCAATTTCGTGGTCAGTGGACCATCCGGAAGGGTCAGCATACCGTGCATGCCCCACTTTTCTGATAACTATGATAACATTTTGAATGAAAAGTAGTCATTACATGTATGGGCGGACCATCTGGGCCTTTGGCGTGGACTGTCCGCGAGTGCACAAAAAGGGGTATGTGACCCATAACGACTATTTTTTGGAGGGGTGCTATAAATAGATGGTGTCTGGGTGTTAGCGAGCTGTCTTGGCCATTTGAACCATCTATTGAGCACATTCAAGCCTTTTAACCTCTCTCACTCACACACATTGCTATGGATTGCATTCTTGCGAGTTGGAGAGAGCTCTAGTGCATTACATCACATTGTTGATTCTTGAGGCACTAGGGAGTTCATCAAGAAAGTGTCATCAACTTGTTACTCTTGGATGTTTATTCCTCCTAGACGGCTTGGTGAAGGTTCACCATCGAGCTCTCTAGCAAAGATTGTGGAGAGGTCACGGTGGTGATTGTGATAGCCTCGTGCTTGACTCACCAAAGCGGTGAAAAGAGATGCTAGTGAATCGAGGTATGAGTGGTTCATCGACCATTTCGCTTAAGAGATTCAGCTGTGTCTTAATAGAAGAGTGGTTGTGTGCTTTGAATCCACCTCAACATGGATTAGGGGTGATCGGCAAATCATTGAGACCACGATGAAAAATCTAGTGTCTTGTGTGCTGACTACTTTATTTGTTAGCTATTACTTATGCTTGATTTGTGATATCTTCTATTACTAGCAATCTTGATCACTTGTTCATCCTAGGTTGCAAACCAAGTTTGGCTCAGCATAAAATATAGGATTTGATTCTCTTGTTGTACTAATTAAAATTTCCTATTATCTTTGATTTAAGTTAAAACCATCTATTCACCCTCTTCTAGCCGATGTCCTTGATCCTACAATTTATATCTGTCGGTGTTTCGGACCCGGGGGGCCCTCAGCCGGATCGACTAGTGAATTTTAGTGCCGCGTGCCCCTATCCAGATGGGTTGATGCAAGATGGAACACAAGCGAGGGGATGAGGCTTATATTATCCTGCACCAGGGGGCACTTGCAGTAGGGGTTACAAGCGTTGCGGGAGAGCGAGAATGAGAGGGGGAGAGAGAGAGAAGGAGAGGGTTCGGCCTTGAGGCGGGCCGTCTGAGGCTGCCCCTACCACGTCTCTCCTACTCTGCCTGCCTCCGCTCATCTGCGTCGCGCGTTCGTGTGTTCGTGCGTTGCACCTTCGTCTCTCGTCCCCCCCTCGTGGGGCCCTGGACACCCCCTTTTATAGACACAAGGAGATGCCCAGTTGTACAATGGGGGTGTAGCTTGGAGCTAACGTGGCTGGCAGGGAAGTGCCCTGAGCCCTGTACAGATAATAACGTGGCCGTCGGGGGAGCGCCTTGAGCCCTGTTGATGTACCGACGTGGCCGTCGGAGGAGTGCCTTGAGCCCTGTAGGTGTACCAACGTGGCCGTCGAAGAAACGCCTTGAGCCCTGTAGACGCATGTCGGGCGGTGCGGAATGGATCTTGCTGACGTTTCCTTGCTTCCGTAGGGGGTTTGAGAGCACCCAACGTCATGGGCGCATGCGGGGAGCCATCATTACCTGTTACCGGAGTAACTTAGATGGGACACCGGTCTTGTTCCTTCGTAGCCTGAGGCGGCTAGCTAAGGGTAGGGCAATGATGGATCCCCCTTAGCGTAGCTGATACGAGGCCAAGGTCAGGCGAGGCGGCGACTCCTCCGAGGCCGAGGCTGAGGCCGAGGCCCAGGGTCGGGCAAGGCGGAGAACTTCTCCCGAGATCGAGGCTGAGGCCGAGGCCCAGGGTCAGGCGAGGCGGAGACCTTCTCCTGAGGCCAAAGCTGAGGCCGAGGTCGGGCGAGGCGGTGACTCCTCCGAGGCCGAGGCTGAGGTTGAGGCCCAGGGTCGGGCGAGGCGGAGACCTTCTCCTGAGACCGAGGCTGAGGCTGAGGCCCAGGGTCGGGCGAGGCAGAGACCTTCTCCCGAGGCCGAAGCTGAGGCCGAGGTCGGGGTCGGGCGAGGCGGAGCTCCCTGTTTCGCCCAAGGCCGAACTTTGTGGGAGGTCGTGACTTGCCGTTGTCAGCCTTTCCCCGGTGGCTGGCGCAGTTGCCGGAGTGGAGTGAACGTCGCTGTTTTCCTGTCAGAACGGTCAGTAAAGGGGGGAGAAGTGACTACTGTCACTTCGACCTTGCCGACTGAGGCACGCGTGTCAGGATAAGGTGTCAGGCGATCCCCGCATTAAATGCGCATGCAATACGTTCGGTTGGTAAGGCGATTCGGACGAGGTCGCTGCACGACAAAGTCTACCCGAGCTGTGCTTCGGGCGAATCGAGGGTGCGTCTGCTGACTGAGGGGACCCTCGGGCGAGGCGTGAATTCGTCCAGGACTGCTGCCCTTGCCCGAGGCTGGGCTCGGACGAGGTCACGTCCCTTGATAGACGAAGCCCGCTCTTTATCGATCGTTTATGGTTTGTTCTGAAGATGTTTTCCAACCGGATTAAGGTGCATTGGGGGTACCCCTAATTATGGTCCCTGACAGTAGCCCCTGAGCCTCGAAGGGAGTGTAGGTACTCGCTTGGAGGTTCTGCCGGATTTTTCGTAAGGGGACCGGCCCTTCTCGGTTATGCTTTGTTCCGGTGGGTGCGCGCGAGCGCACCCACCGGGTGTAGCCCCCGAGGCCTTGAAGGAGTGGTTTGACTCCTCCGAGGTCTTAATCCATTTTGTGATGCCTTGGTCAGCCTTGTTGTTCCCTCATGCGGCCCAGCCGCAGCCCGGGTGCACGGTCAGGCTTCGAGTTTTCACGCTGGTTTGTTGACATGGTCAACAGTTTGGCCGTAGCCTGGCGCGAGAGCAGCCCTCGAGCCTCTGCACGGAGCGAGAGGACGATCAAGGATCGTCTCGACTTTTATTATACGCCCCTTCGTCGCCTTTTCGCAAGGAGGAAGGGGGGAAAAGCGCCATGTTACCCCCGGGGGCACCAAACATGGTGTTTCCGGTGAGCTGCTAATGGGTGATCCGAGTGGATGCCCGAGCCCCATTCGCTAAGGGTCGGCTAGTGGCCCAGAGGCGCGCTCCAAAAGTACCTGCAGATGACTTGCCGGACCTGGACCCATTCGATAGGGTCCGAGGGCTCGATGCCTCCCTCCGGTGGGATTCCGTTACAAATCGTTCCACTGGTCTCGGAAATGTCCTAGGGTACCTCGGGAGCATAGCCCGAGCCTCGGCCATGTAACGGATGTACCCAGGGTCATCCCTAACTCTGAGTGCTCTAGGGCGGCTGTCGAACCCTTCCGAGGGGCCAGCCTTCGAACCCCTGATCAGTAAAGGGCTCGGAGCCCGAGTGCTCTGGGTTGGTTGCCAAACCCCGGAGGGCGCAACCTTCAAACCCCTGATCAGTAGGAGGGCTCGGGGCCCGTTTCCTTCGCCGAGAAGGATCCTTTTCGCATTATCCCCTTTCCTGGTCCCTGTGGCAAGAGAGAGAGAGAGAGAGGAAAAGGAAAAGGATACGAATTTAAATAAGGTGGCGCACCTTTTTTGACGTGGTCATTATGACGGAGACGAGACGGCACCCGATTCGCCTGCCGGAGGTGTCGCTTGCCCTGCCAAGGAGTTAATGCGACAGGACGGGCGATTCGGGGGGCGTCTGTAGGCGATTGGACCGCTGCTTCTGCGCGCTTGTTGCTGCAGTTATTGCCGGCCCGCCTCTGATCATATCGACCGTCGTGTCTATCTCCGCGGCTGAGTGACCCATGATCGCCGCACTTAATGGGCACTATTGGGTCACGCGTAGGGCTGCCTTGAGTCGCTGCGCTGGTTCCGCAGTCAAGAAGGCGCAGCATTGGCGCAGGTGGCGGTGTGGTTTCTTTGCACGTAGTAACCGTCGCGCCGGTTACATGACAGGTGGGCCCGGACCTCCATGCTGGACCACCGGAGGCAACGAAGCTGAAAAGGCGCACAATCGTGGTGCGGTTGCATGCTTCCCGCGTGGCGGTCTGCCCTCTCGACCGCTGGTTTTGGCGAGGATGATGGAATGCTTATAACTGCAGGACGGTTACATGCTTCACGTGCGGCGGTTCGCCTTCTTCGCGTTTCGGGTCAGCTCGCATGACGTGTGGGACCCAGCCCCCGTGTCGTGCGGTGGGAACCCTGGAGCACGTCGGTGGAGACTTTGCCCGTGATGCTTGGTGGTGCGAGTGAGGAGATCTACCTTTAAAAAGGGACCAACCCCCCGGGGGGTAGCCATGCCTTCACACTCCTCGCATCCATCGCGCCCTTCCATCTTTCGAGCCCCTAGATGGGGCGCACCCGCGTTGCCTTCTTCTTGCTGCTGTTGGAGGAGCATGACCCCATGGAGGTTGGCACTCTCTAGTCATCGCTGGGCTTCAAGGATTTTCATCATGTAGCCCGGCTGCATTCCCTCACCAATGGTCATCCGTAGGGATGATCACCAGCCTTGTGGTGGGGAGAAGCAAGCCGGGCTATGGCCTCTGCCCGCCCTCAGCTTCAAGGATGTTCATCATCCGGGCTAAGGAGGAGGGCGCGCTGGGTTGGGTCCTGCCTCCCGCGTGGGCCGGTGACTCGCTTCTTCCTCTAGCATTCGGGGGAGAAGGGCATCCTCCAGCCCTGCGGAGGAGGCGTCCTCTAGCCATGCGGGGGAAGGAGAACTGCTGCTGCCTGGCCAGGGTGCAGCTGTCCGTCCTCCACCTGGGCGACGGTCATGCCGTGCGCAGGTGGCTGCTGTCACCGGTGTTGGGGGCTACCACTGGTGAGGCTTCCCACCACAGCAGTTGCCTCCGCCGACGAGACCGTCGGTGCCTGCTGCGCTCTGGACCTCTGGCTCTTTGGCTTTAATGGCTGGTTCTCGTCCCCCGTGAGGAGACGTGAACGAGGGCCTTACAGCAGTAGCGTTTGCCCTGAGGCCATCGCTGCTGTTGTCTAGCCGCCCGAGGCGGAGGTCGTTGTCGCGCTGCTGGTGCAGTGGTCGCTGGCGAGCCGCTTGGGGCTCATTATCTTGCAGGCCTTCTGGCGTGGAGGTTGTTCATTCCTGCGGGAATGGACCCGGAGTCCCGTTTGTAATGGTACCCTCTTGAGAGCGAGATGTAATAGTTTTGAGTACTAAGACATCCGCCGTAGGTCGGGACAACCGCCGAGGGCGCTGCCGACGTCCAAGTCTAGGTACCATTGTTATCCCATGCATGTGTGTTTGTTCTTTGTGGCTGCTGAGGCCTGAACATTTGGGTATAAAGCCGTGTTTCTTTCCTCTTGTTTCGAGCATTAAGACTTGTTCGTCGGTAGCAGAATCACTTATCCGAGCGTGAGCCGCCTTTCCTGGAAGGTGACGAGTGAGGTATCCGTATCCCGGAGGCGTAGGAGTCCCTCGGCTCGATCGGCCTTGCCGTTCAAGGTCTTAGTCGCTCATCATTAGGATTCCGCTATCAACGTAGTCGAAAGGCACAAAAGTCGTTTTTGGCGAAAAACTTTTCCGAGGAAAGATTTCGGCGCAGAGGGTGCTCCCCCTTTCCGGACCCCGAGGCGACCGCTCGGGCCGGGACCCTCGTGGAGGGTCTGGCCGTGGCCGTCGGGTCTGCTTAGTCTGCCCAAGCTAGGGTGTCCGGGCCAAAGGTGTGTTTTCCCCGCTTCGAGACTTTGTTTTTGTCTCCATTCTTCTCCTTGCGTCTGAAGAATGTTGTCCTACTGTCTGCAGGGTTCGAGACGGCTCTTGACGAGTCCATCAAGAACTGCAAGGTGCTTGCCAAGGCGGCTGAGCAAAAGGAGGCCGAGCGCGTGGCCATGTCCGAGGCCATCTCGGCTTTCTGCCAGGCCTTTGGCCTCGACGGCGTCCCCTCGAGTAGATCCCCCAGAGTCATCTACGGGCCTTGGGCGGCCATATGCGCAACAGACTCTATGGGGCGTTGCACCACGACGTTAGGCGGGCCTTCGCCGTGCTCGCTTCCCACTACGATGTGGATCTGGAGCGGGTCAGCGAGGGGTACTGCTTACCCGACAAAGAGGAGGCTGCCTTAACCAAGGTCCAGAGGCTTGACGCGGCCGTCGAGGGCCCAAGCGCGGCGTTGGCTTCCTCCTTTGAGGTGGAGATCCTTCCGCCCGTGTCGCCGTCTGAGGCCGGGCCAGATTCTGCCGAGGGTGGAAATGATGCCGAGCATGCTGCTCCTCCCTCTGCCGATGTCTGAGCCTGCAGGAACAATTTGCTTGAAGTATGCATATGTCTTTTGTGGCCGCTGAGGCCTAGATAGTATTGTCGTATTATAAAGCTGTGTTTTCTTTTCTCTTGTTCCGTGCGTTAGGACTTGTTCGGTAGCAGAATCGCTTATCCGAGCGTGAGTCACTTTTTGTGGAAGGTGATGAGTGAGTTATCCGTATCCCGGAGGCGTAGGAGTCCCTCGGCTCGGTCGGCCTTGCTGCTTATGTGTTCTCCCATCGTTTTTAGGATTCTGTTAGCGACATAGTCGAAAGGACACAAAAGTCGTTCTACCAGAAAAGTTTTCGAGCGTTAGGACTTGTTCGGTAGCAGAATCGCTTATCCGAGCGTGAGCTACCTTTTCGCGGAAGGTGATGAGTGAGGTATCCGTATCTCGGAGGCGTAGGAGTCCCTCAGTTCGGTTGGTCTTGCCGCTTACGGTCTCTCTTGCTCGTCTTTAGGATTATGTTATCGACGTAGTCGAAATGCACGAAAGACATTCTGGCAAAAGACTTTTTTGAGAAAAAATTTGATGTAGAGGGGGTTCCCCCCTTCTAGCCCCCGAGGGAGGATCGGGCTTTGCCGAGGCAAGGCTGACCCTCCCTTGATGGTTAGACTTTATTTATGCATGTAAAGAAAGCGAGATACACGAACGGCTTGAAACATTTTAAGGGTAAAAGCGACGTAGCTGTTCGATGTTCCAAGCGTTGCTGTAGACCTCGCCTTGATCGTTGGCCAGCTTGTATGTCCTAGGCTTTAAGATCTTGGCGATGATGAAGGGCCCTTCCCAGGGAGGGGTGAGTTTGTGGTGCCCTCGGGCGTCTTGTCGCAGCTAAAGTACCAAGTCTCCCACTTGGAAGTCTCGGGGTCGAACCCTTCGGGCGTGGTAGCATCGCAGGGACTGCTGATACTGCGCCGAATGTAGTAAGGCCATGTCCTGAGCCTCCTCCAGTTGGTCCAGCGAATTCTCTCGGCTGGTCTGGTTGCTTTGGTCGCCGTAAGCCTTTGTCCTCGGGGAACCGTATTCCAAGTCCATGGGTAAGATGGCCTCGGCCCCATAGACTAGAAAAAACGACGTGAAGCCTGTGGCTCGGCTCGGCGTCGTCCTTAGACTCCAAACCGCCGAGGGTAGCTCTTTTATCCACCGCTTGCCGAACTTATTGAGGTCGTTGTAGATCCTCGGCTTTAGTCCCTGCAAAATCATACCGTTGGCACATTCCACCTGCCCATTCGTCATTGGGTGCGCTACGGCGGCCCAGTCCACACGGATGTGGTGGTCCTCGCAGAAGTCCAAGAACTTTTTCCCAGTTAACTGCGTGCCATTGTCGGTGATGATTGAGTTTGGGACCCCAAAGTGATGGATGATATTTGTGAAGAATGCCACTGCCTACTCGGACCTAATGCTGGTCAAGGGTCGGACCTCGATCCACTTGGAGAATTTGTCGATGGCGACCAGCAGGTGCTTGAAGCCCCCGGGTGCCTTCTGCAAGGGACCGACGAGGTCCAGACCCCACACAGCAAAAGGCCAAGTGATAGGTATTGTCTGTAGGGCTTGAGCGGGCAGGTGCGTCTGTCTTGCGTAGAATTGGCACCCTCGGCAAGAGCGTACAATCCTGGTGGCGTCGGCCACTACGGTTGGCCAGTAGAAACCTTGTCGGAAAGCATTTCCCATGAGGGCTCGAGGTGCTGCATGGTGACCGCAAGCCCCCAAGTGTATTTCTTGTAACAACTCTTGTCCTTGGGCAATGGATATGCATCGTTGGAGAATGCCTGAGGGGCTGTGATGGTACAACTCCTTTTCATCACCCAACAAAACGAACGACTTGGCTCGCCGAGCTAGTCGCCGAGCTTCGGCCTTGTTGAGGGGCAGCTCTCCTCGGAGGAGATATTCCAGGTACGGGGTCTGCCAGTTCGGGACCGGTGTGACCCCACTCCGCTCCCCCTCAACGCGCAGGGCCTCTCCCTCGGCGGCCGAGGGTACCTCGGGCTGGGTCGAGGCCTCCTCAAGCTTAGGCGCGTCGTCGATTTTGACGGATGGCTGATATATATCCTTGGAGAAGGCGTTCGGGGGAACTGTCATTCGCCCCGAGGCTATTTTTGCCAGCTCATCTGTGGTTTCGTTGTACCGTCGAGCAACATGGTTGAGTTCCAGCCCATAGAACTTGTCTTCCAAGCGCCGAACTTCGTCGCAGTAGGCCTCCATTTTTTGGCCACAGCAGTGGGAGTTCTTCATGACCTCGTCAATGACGAGCTGCGAGTCACCACGAGCGTCGAGGCGCCGAACCCCTAGCTCGACGGCGATGCGTAGGCCATTAACCAAGGCCTTGTACTCGGCCACGTTGTTTGATGCCGGAAAATGGAGGCGCAGTACGTAGCGCACATGTTTCCCGAGGGGTGAGATGAAGAGCAAGCCAGCACCTGCTCCTGTTTTCATCAATGACCCTTCTAAGTACATGGTCCAAAGTTCGGGCTGTATTGGAGCCATCGGCAACTGGGTGTCAGTCCATTCAGCCAGGAAGTCGGCCAAGACTTGGGATTTTATGGCCTTCCAAGGGGCAAACGAAAGCGTTTCGCCCATGAGTTCCACTGCCCATTTTGCTATCCTACCCAAGGCCTCTCGGCTCTGGATGATTTCTCCCAGGGGGAAAGATGACACCACAGTAACCGGATGAGACTCGAAGTAGTGTCGCAGCTTTCGCTGTGTCAAAATCACTGCGTAGAGCAGCTTCTGGATTTGTGGGTAGCGGACTTTGGTCTCGGATAGCACTTCGCTGATGAAGTAGACTGGCCTCTGGACGAGCAGTGCATGCCCTTCTTCTCGTCTCTGGACTACGACCGCAGTGCTGACCACCTGAGTGGTTGCGGCGACGTAAATCAAGAGGGCTTCTTCCACAGCGGGGGGCACCAAGATGAGCGCATTTGTAAGGAGCGCCTTTAAGTTTCCGAGGGCTTCCTCGGCCTCCGGGGTCCAAGTGAAGCGCTCGACCTTCCTTAAGTCTTGGTACAAGGGCAACCCTTTCTTGCCGAGGCGCGAGATGAAGCGGCTCAGAGCCGCAAGGCATCCCATGACCCTTTGTACTCCTTTTAAATCCTTGATTGGCCCCATGTTGGTGATGGCTGCGATTTTCTCCGGGTTGGCTTCGATGCCTCGTTCGGAGACAATGAACCCTAAGATCATGCCTCGGGGGACTTCGAAGACACACTTCTCAGGATTGAGTTTTACGCTCTTCGCTTTCAGGCAACTGAATGTTACCTCAAGGTCGGAGAGGAGGTCGGAGGCTTTCCTTGTTTTGACGACGATGACCGTTCTGTCGATGTGTTCTCCGAACACATGGTTCATGCACCTCTGGTAGGTGGCATATGCATTCCTCAAGCCAAATGGCATTGTAGTATAACAATACATGCCAAAAGGTGTGATGAAAGAAGTCGCGAGCTGGTCGGACTCTTTCATCTTAATTTGGTGATAGCCTGAGTAGGCATCGAGGAATGACAGGGTTTCGCACCCAGCAGTGGAGTCCACAATTTGATCGATGCGAGGTAGAGGGTAGGGAACCTTCGGACATGCTTTGTTCAGACCAGTGTAGTCTACACACATCCTCCATTTCCCACCCTTTTTCTTCACAAGCACAAGGTTAGCTAACCATTCAGGATGGAATACCTCTTTGATGAACCCTGCAGCCATCAGCTTGTGGACCTCCTCGCCTATGGCTTTGCGCTTTTCTTCATCAAAACGGCGCAGGGACTGCTTCACGGGTCGAGGGGCAGGATACGCTTTCCAGGTGCGATCCCGTGGAAAGGCACTGCACCAGCCCGGATCTCGGACCGATCAACCCCCAAGAGCTCTAGGGTCTTGGCGTAGATGATGTTGAGGCTGCTGCCTCCGTCCATGAGGACCTTGGAGAGCTTAACGTTGCCGATGATCGGGTCAACGACGAGCGAGTACCTTCCTGGGCTCGGCACGAAGTCGGGGTGGTCGCCTTGGTCGAAGGTGATAGGATTGTCGGACCAGTCTAGGTAGACCTCCCGGCGCTCTTGCTTGCGGTGCCGAGCCGAGGCGTTCACCACCTGTCCGTCGTAGATCATGAAGCAGTTGTGGACCTCCGGGAACTCCTCTTCCTTGTCGCCCCCCTTGTTGTTGCCTTGGTCTTTGCCACCTTCTGCCGAGGGTCCAGCTTTGTTGAAGTAACGCCGGAGCATGTCACACTCCTCAAGGGTGTGCTTGACGGGACCCCGGTGATAGGGGCATGGCTCCTTGAGCATCTTGTCGAACGCGCTGGCCCCTCCAGGAGGCTTCCGAGGGTTCCTGTGCTCGGCAGCGGCGACGAGATCCATGTCGATGGCGTTGCGCTTCGCTTCTACCTTCTTCTTGGCCTTCTTCTTTGCGCCACGCTGGGCGGACGCCTCGGGGGCGTCTTCCTTCTGCCCTCCCTGAGGCTGCTTGTCTTTTTGGAAGATGGCTTCGACCGCCTCCTGACCAGAGGCGAACTTGGTGGCGATGTCCATCAATTCGCTCGCCTTGGTAGGAGTCTTGCGCCCCAGTTTGCTCACCAGGTCTCGGCATGTGGTGCCAGCGAGGAATGCCCCGATGACGTCCGAGTCGGTGAAGTTGGGCAGCTCGGTGTGCTTCTTCGAAAACCTCCGGATGTACTCTCGCAGGGATTCCCCTGGATGCTGGCGGCAGCTTCGGAGATCCCATGAGTTCCTAGGGCACACGTACGTACCCTGGAAATTTCCAGCGAAAGCCTTGACCAGGTCGTCCCAGTCGGAGATCTGCGCCGGAGGCAGATGCTCCAGCCAGGCCCGAGCAGCATCGGAGAGAAAAAGGGGGAGGTTGCGGATGATGAGGTTGTCATCGTCTGCCCCTCCCAACTGGCATGCCAGCTGGTAGTCCACAAGACACAACTCTGGCCTTGTCTCCCCCGAGTACTTGGTGATGGTAGTTGGGGCTCGGAAACGGGCCAGGAACGGCGCTCGTCGTTTGGCTCGGCTGAAGACTCGTGGACCCGGTGGCTCGGGTGAGGGGCTTCGATCCTCCTCACTATCGTAGCGTCCCCCGTGCCTGGGATGGTAGCCTCGGCGCAACTTCTCCTCGAGGCAGGCTCGACGGTGGCGGCGGTGTTGCTCGGCGCCGAGGCGATCCGGGGCTGCAGGCGTCCCGTCCCGCGTGCGCTCGGTATGAACCGTGGCCTCCCGCATGCATCGGGAGGGCGCTGCGTGATGCTCCGAGGGGTCTGCTTGCCTCCGGGAGGCAGAGCTCTCGGCTTGTCGGACAGCGGCGTCTTTCAGGAGGCCCTTGAGCTCGCCTTGGATACGTCGCCCCTCGGTGGTAGATTGCTCCAGCATCGTCCGAAGCAACATTGTTGCTGCAGCTAGGCTCTGGCTGGCCCCGTTGAAGGCCGGGGGCGGCATTGCCCTGGCATCGTCAGCAATGCGGCGCTGGACGTCCTGGGCCCGAAGACGCGCTCCTCTAGCGAGCGCCTGGCCTGCCCACTCCTGCTCAATGTTTTGCCGGAGCTACACAAGTCGCCCCGCTTCTTCGTCGAGCTTGGCCTGCATCTCGCGGAGTTGCTCAAGTTGTGTGTCCTGACCCCCCACAGGGACTTGGACCACGGCTAGCTCCCACGGGATCTCAACGCGAGACGCAGGTGCAAGGGCGCCGTCACTTCCTGGCATACCGAGGTGGTTTTCTCCGTCGTGATCCTCCTGATTGATGTGGTAGCACTCGCGAGTTGGGTCGCAACCCTCGTCGTCAAGGCTGTGACCATCATCAGAGCAGCCGGAGAGGCAGTGGTCACATGCGGACATGAAGTCGCGCATGGCACCGGGATCACGGAGTCCGGAGAAATCCCAACTGACGTCGGGGTCGTCCTCTTCCTCGGAACCCGCGGGTCCGGAGGTTGAGACAGCCGTCAGTCTGTCCCATGTTGACGACATATGGTACCCCGGAAGGTCAGGATATGCCCTAGCGAAAGTGCCCACCGAAGCGGGGTCGCTTGGTGGGTCGAAACTGAATCTAAAGGGAAAAGGGTGGAAAACGGACGGTACCTTTTGGTCGATGGACGGTGGTGAAGTCGCTTCGGGGACGGACTGCACCGTTATCGCGGGTACGAGGCTAACGCCCAGCAAATCCTTCGTGAGGGTGCTGGCGTCATCAGTCCGCTTGGGGTTGGCATGTTGCGGGGAAGCAACATCCGTCGTTGTCTCAGGGGCGAGGACAACGCCCGACATGTCCCCCGCAGGGGTGCCGGTGTCGTCGACTCGCTCTGGTTTGACAGCCGATGAGGTGCTGCCTCCCGCCTAGCCACGGTTGCCCCGTCTCCTCCTCCTCCAGCGAGGAGGGTGGCGGGGTAAACCTGGGTGTTCCTCTTCTACCGTGGGGAGATGCCGTCATCATTGAGTTTGTCTCCGCTAGGCGAGCCGTCGACCATCGTTGTCGTGTTGTGGAGGGAGCAGTACCATGTCGTAGCTGCCATCGAGGGGCTTGAACTCGAGACTTTCGAAGCGGAGCACCGTCCCGGGCTGAAGAGGCTACTGGAAGCTACCCATCTGGAACTCAACGAGAAAGTATTCGTTAACACGCAGCGTGCCCCTACCTGGCGTGCCAACTGTCGGTGTTTCGGACCCGGGGGGCCTTCAGCTGGACCGACTAGTGAATTTTAGTGCCACGTGCCCCTGTCCAGATGGGTCGATGCAAGATGGAACACAAGCGAGGGGATGAGGCTTATATTATCCTGCACCAGGGGGCGCTTGCAGTAGGGGTTACAAGCGTTGCGGGAGAGCGAGAACGAGAGGGAGAGAGAGAGAGAAGGAGAGGGTTCGGCCTTGAGGCGGGCCGTCTGAGGCTGCCCCTACCGCGTCTCTCCTACTCTGCCTGCCTCCGCTCGTCTGTGTCCCGCGTTTGTGTGTTCGTGCGTTGCACCTTCGTCTCCCATCCCCCCCTCGTGGGGCCCTGGACACCCCCTTTTATAGACACAAGGAGATGTCCAGCTGTACAATGGGGGTGTAGCTTGGAGCTAACGTGGCTGGCAGGGAAGTGCCCTGAGCTCTGTACAGATAATAACGTGGCCGTCGGGGGAGCACCTTGAGCCCTGTAGATGTACCAACGTGGCCGTCGGAGGAGTGCCTTGAGCCCTGTAGGTGTACCAACGTGGCCATCGAAGAAACACCTTGAGCCCTGTAGACGCATGTCGGGCGGTGCAGCATGGATCTTGCTGACGTTTCCTTGCTTCCGTAGGGGGTTTGAGAGCACCCAATGCCATGGGCGCACGAGGGGAGCCATCATTACCTGTTACCGGAGTAACTTAGATGGGACACCGGTCTTGTTCCTTCGTAGCCTAAGGTGGCTAACTAAGGGTAGGGCAATGATGGATCCCCCGTAGTGTAGTTAATACGAGGCCGAGGTCGGGCGAGGCGGTGACTCCTCCGAGGCCGAGGCTGAGACCGAGGCCCAGGGTCGGGCGAGGTGGAGACCTTCTCCCGAGATCGAGGCTGAGGCCGAGGCCCGGGGTCGGGCGAGGCAGAGACCTTCTCCCGAGGCCGAAGCTGAGGCCAAGGTCGGGGTCGAGCGAGGCGGCGACTCCTCCGAGGCCGAGGCCCAGGGTCGGGTGAGGCGGAGACCTTCTCCCGAGACCGAGGCTGAGGCCGAGGCCCAGGGTCGGGTGAGGCGGAGACCTTCTCCCAAGGCCGAAGCTAAGGCCAAGGTCGGGGTCAGGCGAGGCGGAGCTCCCTGTTGCGCCCGAGGCCGAACTTCGAGGGAGGTCATGACTTGCCGTTGTCAGCCTTTCCCCGGTGGCTGGCGCAGTTGTCGGAGTGGAGTGAACGGTGCTGTTTTCCTGTCAGAACGGTCAGTAAAGGGGGGCGAAGTGACTGCGGTCACTTCGACCTTGCCGACTGAGGCACACGTGTCAGGATAAGGTGTCAGGCCATCCCCGCATTAAATGCGCATGCGATACGGTCAGTTGGTAAGGCGATTCGGACGAGGTCGCTGCATGATAAAGTCTGCTCGAGCTGTGCTTCGAGCGAACCGAGGGTGCGTCTGCTGACTGAGGGGACCCTCGGGCGAGGCGTGAATTCGTCCGGGACTACTGCCCTTGCGTGAGGCTGGGCTCGGACGAGGTCGCGTCCCTTGATAGACGAAGCCCCCGCTTTATCGGTCATTTATGGTTTGTTCTGAAGATGTTTTCTAGCCGGATTAAGGTGTATTGGGGGTACCCCTAATTACGGTCCCCAACAATATTAGAACTGAGGACTCCTTTGTTTGTGGATTTAATCATCCTAGAGTAGGACTAATGGCTAGTGGAAGCAATGTGCTTATGGGAAAGCCCCACACTTTGATAGAAACATCTATGATTATTGGAAAAATAAGAATGATTGTTCATCTTAGGGCAATGGGAGGAAAGATGTGAAGAATAATGAGGGATGGATTTGTTGTGCTAAAGCAAGGTGAAATCACTACAAGTAATGAGGAAAATATTCTTGTGAATGATCAAGCAATGAATGTTTTGTATGATGCTATGGATATTACTGAGTTCAACCGAATCAAGAATCTCACCACCACCCATGAGATTTGGACTAAATGTATGGAGATTCATGAGGGTACTACCATTGTCAGAAGTGCAAAATTTTATGTGTGTAAAGAAAATAATAGAAAACGAGGTCCGATCTTCCGTGAGGTATGATAACTTGATTGGGTGGAGATCTCAACATTGGTATCCTAGGCTTCGAGCGAACGGATCCTCACAATCACTACACCACTGCTTGGTTATCACCCATGACACATGAGTGACCTCACCACGAAGGCTTATCCCTGCAAGCGCAATCAAGAACACAAGCAAGAATAGGAAGAACGCAATCGAAACTGCATTGATTACGAGGTGGGGTCTCACAAACCCATGAACGACGATAATGTTTGATGACATATATGATCTAAGTAAAACCCAAACCCTAATGTGGTGGTGGCTGCTGTTAAAATAGGGGTTAGGGGCGTCCACAACCCCTGGAGGTACTGCTAATGGGCCTAACACGATACATGGGCCAACAATCCAACAGACGGTGTCGCAACACCAAAATAGAATCTGAATGCTGACTTATTTTGATGATTCTCGTTGACTCCGAATGAATTTTAAGTTGGTTTCAATTGGGTTGGAAAGCTTATCTCCATAGCTTTCCATCCATATAAAGTCCAACCTAATCGGAGGTCAGATGCATCTTAGACGTCTATTTTAGTGCAGACTAGTCCTCGACTCCGAGGTGGAGACGAAGTTGAGTCGGACTTGGCTTTCTCTTATTGTGAACGTCCTCGCTTCTACTCCTTGATATCTTAGCCTTTCCCAAGTCCTTGATGGTCTTCTCTAAGGTTCCTAATCATCGAAACATCCATGGAACAAAGCGTAAGCTCTAAAATACAATTGACTAGGTAAGAACGAACCTGGAGATTTAGCTGTCGTGCATGTGCTCGTGTTGTCAGCCCATGCATTATTTGTATGGGAGTGATGTACTCATCAGAAAAGTTTGATGGATTTGTGATGAATCAAGATGAAAGTGTGTTCGACATGTTCAACCATTTGAATGACATAGTAAAGGAGCTCAAAGTTCTTGGATTCAATGTACCAGATGAAGACTTCTCTCACAAGTTTCTTAGGTGACTTCTAGACTGATATGATACAATTGTCACTATGCTTGTGAGAAGTGATTTGAAGACCACCTCACCACCAAGGTATTAGGTGAAATCCTCACACATGATATATTCAAGAAGTCACAAGCTAAAACACATGGCCTAGCGGAGAATGAGGAAAATAAATCTATTGATGTCAAAGCCAAGACTTCGAAGATAGTTGAAAATGATGGAAGTGATGAGGAAGATAATACAAGTGAAAGCGAAGGAGAGATGTCTCTCTTTGTGAAAAGATTCAACAAATTCATGAAGAAGGGAGGCCAACCAAGAAGAAAATAAGGCTAGATATACACTTTGCAGTGTGTCTGTGTGCTCGTTTCCAAGCTTACCCACATACTTCTCACAGACAGGCTGTGAAATAGATTATGAGGTACCTTCGCTTTACTCCTGAGTTTGTGGTACTCTTCTTCTTTTGTTTTTGTTTTTGTGTGGTTATTCTGATGCTGATTTTGCGGGATGTCACTTAGAGAGCAAGTCTAATTCTAGGACTTGTGAGTTTTTGGAGACTTCGTTGGTCTCCTAGTATTCGCGCAAACAGTCTAGCGTGGCTCAGTCTACCACAGAGGTTGAGTATGTCGCTGCCACTAGCTGTTGCTCATAGTTGTTATGGATGATGTCTACTTTATAGGAATATAGGATTTTGGCTTGGATTTTCATCATGTGCCTCTGCTTTGTGATAACACGAGTGCCATAAGTGTTGCTAAGAATCCTGTGCTGAATTCGAGGACTAAGCACATTGATGTTCGTTTTCGCTTTCTTCGTGACCACTCTAGGAAAGAGGACAACGATTTGCACCACGTTGATATCCATCGTTAGCTGGCTGACATTTTCACCATACCCCTCGATCAGTTTACTTTTACACATTTGAGAGGGGAATTGGGGGTTTGCTTCCCTTTTTGATTGAGGGCTTTCATTTGGTGTTTATTTCTCTCTTCTACTTCTTCATGTAGATTTTAGTCTCTTTCTTCATTTGATTCCTGTACTCTATCATCATCTCATGTAGCTTTTTGAGCTTCAGTTGTATAACTGCTAGATTGTGATTATGCTCCTAGTAGTATGTTCTGTGTGTACATGGTGATGTTATGGCAGTCTTAGACTCTTCTTGTTCATATTGATACAATTTTTTTGAGCTAAGCTTGTTTTCATAATTGTGAACTTAACTACTACTTGCTAAATCCAAAAAATGTTCACCATGAGATTGGCACCTTGCATGTGTAGGATGTGTTTGAAATCCTTTGTGTTGTCACTAGTATGCTAGGTGGCTATGTATCATGCTCTGAGTCATTCACTGTCTTGAATCATAAATTCTGTGCTTAAAATCAAAATCAAGATAAGTGAACAATTCAGAAAGATCGAGATGGGTTCGCATTTGTCCCTGCCTCTTTGTATTGAGACTACTTCCATTTGCACCTTTGGATGAACTTGAGCAGGGTAGTGGATTTAGGGTTTAGGGAAATTCATTTAGTATCATTTTCAGATATGTTTCTAGCATCACGAGTGACCACTGTTTGGGGTAGTTCACCTGGTTTACCTTGACTGGCACTTAGTTGATTCCCTGTTTACTATATGCCTAGTGTTGTCTTTAGTGGTGAACTTCTCTTTTGAACTGCTCAAAACTAAATCAAATTGCTTACACTTCACATATCTTGTGCATATGATCAGTTTGAGCATTTGCTAGCATGTGCATTTATTGCAGCACGCATAGCACAACACCACTTAGAGTATTTTTACACTCTGACTGGTACACTCTTGAAGCTCATGTATATTCTCCTTTCTTTTGCATTTCTGCATTTTCTGAGGGGGAGTTCTCGTGTTAAGGGGGAGTTTCTGTTTCTACCATTGTTTATGCTTGATGAGTCCATTTGTCAACAAGGCGGAGAGACTTTTAGATTTTTTGGCCTCTTAACAAGGGGGAGAGTTTTTTTTGCTTTGGGAGAGTGCTTTCGCAAGGAGAGATTGTCAGGGGGAGAGACTTTGGATTTTGGAGCTTTTGCTAGTTGTATTGAGCCATTTGTCTCTTTTTGGAGTAACTAGCTTTGATTTCAGATTTTGTGCTAATTTTGTGCTCGGATCTAGTTTTGTCTACTAGCTAGTAGTGTTGCGTCCTACTTTTGTCTCTTCTTGAGGACTAGTCGTTTTCTGCTTGGTCGTGTTGAGTCGTTGCATATTTCTTTGGGGAGCAAGCTTTAGTCGCTTTGAATGACTTGTTTGGCCTTTTTCTAGCTCTTGGTCGTTCGAGTGAGTTTCTCTTCATCTTCCTCTTTATGCTTATATATGTTCATTTGGTGGTGTTGACAATGCACTTTTCAAGGGGGAGATTATCAACACAAGGTTGACTTGCCCTTGTGCTTTAGATTGATGAAAAATGATTGTCAAAGGCTAGCACTCTGGGGTAGTCAGTGGTCTGACCAAAGTATGAGATTATGTAACACCCTAAATCTATCAACTGAAAATAACTCAGTTTAAATTATTAGCTTCCAATAGAAAGACAAATATTTATGTTTTCAAATAATGAAATGATGGTGTACACAAATTAAACAATTTCTAAGCAAATAAAATTTTGTCAAGTGATTGATGCATTCATTAACGGTACATGATTTCTTTGTTTATTAATAAATTATAAGAACTTTATTTTAATTCATTCTCTGTTGCGAGGTCTAATTTATTTAGATAATAGATTCTTGTATGAAAGCATTTATTTAAATTGAATATTTATTTTTGAAATAATTATATTCTTTATATATATTTTAAAATATATTTATATAAACATCTATAAACAAAAAGAAAAACCAAAAAATGAAACGAACGCACACTCGTGGCCCATAGGTCTGCACGCCAATTCACACAACACGCACACACTGATCTAAATTAAAAAAAAAACAAACTAACCAGTGCACACGCGCGAGCTTTCTCGCCCAGCCGCCGGCGCCGTATCGCCCAGGCCCCAGGCCCACCCACGCACGCGCTGCGGAAACGCTAGTCACTCACCATCCCTCTGTTATGGCTTGTTCCGTTATTTTCAATCCAAATAGATTGAAGGGAATTAATATAGATTAAGAGAGATTTTAACTTACCAAAGATTAAAACTCCTTCAATCCTTCTCAATCTATATGGATTGGGATAAAACCGAACAAACCCTTAATGGACCCCATTCACCATAAATATGGCGTTCGTCTTGCTCAGCAATTCTACACGCTGTGCTCGTCGCCGTGTCGTCTACTGGGCTCGTCGGCTCATTGCCCCTTCACCCACGATGCCTGTCCGCCTTCCAGATTGATGGAGCCGCCGCCGCAAACTACCCCATCCTATTCCTCTTTCCAGAAACACGGACCAACCATTTCTTCTCCCCACTAATGGCCACCATTAATGCAGGCCATCAATGATCCTTCTCCCTCCTCTCGGCCTATATAAACTAGAACCCCGCGCCTCGTGCTCCTGTTCCTAACCTACTCTCCCTCCCCGTGTCCGCACCGGAGCTTTGCTCTTCTCCGAAGCAACTCGCTGATCCCCTTCTGTCGCCATATCAAGGTCACCGCGGAGGCCTATGCCCCTGCAATGGTGTGAGATCCCCTGCGGCAGAGCCTCTCGCACAGCTACAGTCGCCGAAGCTCCACGCCGTCATCCATATATTGCGGGTGCTTCGCATGAAGCTCGCCGACGTTACCCACACCACGCGATAGCCTCGATCTGCTGCACTAGGCAGCGACGGCTACGCCTTGCGCGATACGTACGCACTCGTTGCTGCATTGTGTTACCACGACTATACATGCTATGTGTGCTGCAGCTTGCACCACGACTCCGACCATGTGTCTGGCTCCACTGCCCGTGCCCTCCTCGTCTCCGCTGTTAACCCAGTTGTTGAAGCTCAGACTCTACTCCAGCTCAACGCCGAGAACTAAGGTAGAAGATATAAAAATTTTAATAAAAATAAAATGATCTTTTTAATAGATATCATGTTTATAATTTAACAATGTTCAGTATAGATATTTAAGTATAGTCTTTTTAAATAGGTTTTTTAAAAAAATGTAAACCTTATGTTTCTTAATATAAATAAAAAGATAAGTAATTATAAGTATAATTTAGTTTTATATTCAAGTTTTGTGCATGTGTGTATATAAATTGCTTGTTCATACTAAGATAGACTTTCCTAAGAAATGCTAAAATGATATAACTGGTATTGATATCTCTAAATTGATGACTTAATAGTTTCAATATAGTTTTGTTAATAAACTTAAGCTACGTGTTTGTTAATCAAAAGATAATTATGCTTTCACATAAAACTTGATTAGTTTTGTATTTAAGTTCTCATAAACGTATATTGTACGCTTTTAAATATAAAAATTGTGTTGGAGCTTTGCTAAAATACTAAAATATCATATATAGTGTTCATGCTTATGTAACTAAATAATGGTTATTATATATTGTTTTGAATATAGATTCTTAATAAAAATATATGTTATGTGTTTTATAATGAAATTAAAATATAGTTACTTTTTCATTATCTTTTGCATGAAAGTTCACTTAAGGCATATATCATAGCTCTTCATAAATAGGTGTTTAACAATATGATTATGATCATTTCACATAAAATTTGTTTAAGATGTTTATTAGTTTTTCATAAAATGAATGTCTTATAAAGTGTTTATAACCACATATGACTTTTATAAATGATTAAACTAGTGAATCTAATATTTATATATTTATAATTAAGATATATTCAAGCTTAGGTCTTGTTTTATAAAATATGAACCAAACCTTTTGCAAAAGAACGCCTTTTTGTTTTAACCATTGCTTGTGATGTTTTTGAAAAGCAAATGTTGTTTCCATTATGATTTCTTTTAGCTTTGCCTATGGTGAATACTTTTACTTGGGTCCTCCATAAATCTACTAACCAGTCCCACTGCAAAAGAAAGATCTGGTCTAGTATTAACCAAATATCTGAGACTACCAACAATGCTTCTGAACCTTGTCTGATCTATACGAGTCTCCTTTTCTACAGTGATAAGCTTTATCCGTTGTTCCATTGGTGTGTCAGTTGGGTTACAATCAGTCATCCTTAGTGATTCCACAATCTTTGCTGCATAAGATCGCTGACAGATGGTAATCTCATCATCAGTTTGTCTAACTTCCATCCCTAGGTAGTAGGTGAGCAGTCCAAGATCACTCATGCTGAAACTCTGTGTCATCTGTTGTTTGAATTCTATAATCTTGTTCACAGATGGACCACAAATAATTAGGTCATCTACATAGACTCCCACTACTAGTAAAGTGTTTCCACTTCCTTTCTGTATACAACATGTTCCACCTAACACTTTGTAAAACCCAAGGACACCAATTCTGAATCCAATTTAGAGTTCCAAGCTCTTGGGGCTTGTTTTAACCCATATAGGGCTTTGTTAAGCTTCAACACTTTTGTATCCTTCTCCGGAGTTTGAAAACGTTGTGGTTGTGTAACATAGACAACTTCTTCAAGGCAACCATTTAAGAAGGCTGACTTTACATCCATATGATGCACCTCCTAGTTTCCTTGTGCTGCTAAAGCCAACAAAACTCTCACAGTTTCTAGTCTAGCCACAGGAGCAAACACTTCATCAAAATCCACCCCCTCTTTCTGAGCATATCCCTTTGCTACCAACCTTGCCTTGTATTTTACTATGTTACCAGTTGCATCCTTCTTTACTTTGAAGACCCACTTCAAACCTATAGCTCTATGACCAGCAGGTAAGTCTGACCACACCCGGGTTTTGTTGTCTTCAATAGCTGGGAGTTTTGAAATCATGGCTTGTCTCTAGCGTTGGTCAGTCAAGGCATTATCAACACTGACTGGCTCATCTGCTGCTAGCAGGCACAAACCACTATACTCAAAATCATGTACCTCCTGGGTTGAGTCCATCAGATCACTTAAGGTTCTATACCTCAATGGAACTCCTGGTGAGAAATTAAGTGCCTGTTGATTATGGGTTGCACTAGTTGCAGAGCTTGAGGCATGTGGCTCACTTTGGGACATCTGAGGTGTTACAGGGGAGCCAGGTGGAATTTGTGGTGTACCAACACCCCCTGAATTCATATCACTTGGTCCAACTTGACTACTTGATTCATTTTCACTTCCTGCAGCTGATACAGCTAGGTGTTGTATTATTTGGACTGGTACAAGGTTGTGAATTAGATCTCACATGGATCGGATGTGTCCACAGACTGCTGAGTGCTATGCTCATCATCCCAAATCCAGCCTTTTTCTTCCTCAAATACCACATCTCTGCTTATGTGCACCTATTCCGTAAGTGGGTCAACCAGTCTGTAGCCCTTTGTGCCCGATTCATATCCCAGGAGAACCATCTTAGTTGACCTGTCTACCAACTTGTTTAACCCTGGCCCAACTCTTTTCACATGACCAACACACCCAAAAGTTCTCAAATGATCAACTTTGGGTTTTTTGCCATGCCAAGCCTCATAAGGAGTTTTACCTTGCACACTTTTAGGTGGACACCTATTCAGTACATACACAACTGTTGTGACTGCTTCGCCCCGGAATTTGGATGGTACTCTTTTGGTCTTCAACATGCACCTGGCCATCTCCACCACTGATTGGTTTCTACGCTCGACTACTCCATTTTGTTAAGGAGAATAAGGAGCAGTTGTGTAGTGCTTAATGCCTTCTTCATTACAGAACACAGTGAGTGAAATGGAGTTGAATTCACCATCTCGATCTGTCCTCAAGGCCTTCAACCTTCCCTCATGTTCTACTTCAGCCCTTTGTTTGATCTTCTTCAGAAAAACAAAGCTTCATCCTTGGATCTCAGCAGCTCAATCCACATATATCGACTGAAATCATCTACAACTAGTAGAAAATATGACCTTCCACCCACTGTTGGTGGTCTGACCTGTCCACATAAATCCGCATGGAACAAGTCCAAACCTTTCTTTGCTCTGAAAGAAGAGGCCTTTGGGAAAGGAGTTCTGTGTTGTTTTCCCAGAGTACAACCATCACAAACCTGTTCCACTCGATCTATGAGTGGTAATCCTTCAACCATCTCCCTTCTCCCCAGGTCTCGAAGGGCTCTAAAATTTAAGTGCCCAAATCTTGTGTGCCACTGCCAGGCCACATCATTTTTCTTTGTCAAAAGACACACGGGAGCATCCACACCCAACTTCACTTTGTACAATTTGTTGCCTATTCTAGGAGCACTCATCAGCAGGTTGTATTCAGGATCAAATACTTTCAAGCAACCATCAGATAATCTAATGTCACCCTCTGCCTCTTCCAACTGTCCAAGACTAACTATATTGCTCTTAAGTTTTGGAATGTAATAGACATTTGTGAGTACCTTGTGTTGATCATGACGTCCCTTGATCACCACTGAGCCCAGTCCACAAATTTCAATAGTTGAACCATCTCCAAAATGCAATGATCCTTTCACAGTGTTGTTTAGATGTGATAAAACAGACCGGGTTCCAGTCATATGGTTGCTGGCTCCCGAATCAAGCACTCACACTTTATCTGGGCAGACCACTGGCACCACTTTGTCTTCTGCAAGGTGAACTGTTAGTGTAGATCCACCTGAAGTCTGCTCCACTTGGGCGAACAAAAGAGTTGTTTGTTCAGTGCCGCCCACAGCTATATTTGCCTCTGGTGGTTTATGTTCTTTATCATCCTTCTTTGGACGCTTATAGTCTTGTGCCCAATGACCATGGATGCCACAATTTCTGCACCTCCCTTTCCTCCTCGGAGTTCCTTTGGAAGTGAGCTTGCCTTTGTTAGAACTGCCACTACTGCCCACATCAGAACGATGTGTCATCTTGGGTTTCCACTGGCTAGCACTTCTATTGTTGCCTTCCTTCTGAGAGGATCCCTAAAAATGATGTTTGTGTTTTTCCAACCACTCATCTTCAGCAAGCAACAAATGGCCAGCCTTGTCAGTAATCTGTTCTAGCTTGTTGTCAAGATGATCTTCTGCAGCTCGGAGTCTCCCAACCAGATCTTCAATAGTGAGTGAACTCAAGTCGCAAAACATCTCAATCGACACAGCAACCTGATTGAAACGAGAAGGTACAACACGCAGAAACTTTTTCACTACTCTTGTGTCATCTATGACTTCTTCAAGAGATTTGATATTGGTGACAAGATTGATGATTCTCATACCAAAATCCTCTACTCTTTCACCTTCCTTGAACTCAATATTTTCGAATTCCTTCAAAAGTTTCTAGACGTTTACCTCTTTCACTCGATCAGCTCCGATCCTCACCGTCTTGACTGTTTCCCAAGCCTCCTTGATAGTCTTCTTGGCGTCTAGGGTTCCCCACATCGACCTCATTAACACGCCCATGGCTTGCCTATCCTGGGAATCTTTGATGATCGTTCCTGGATCAATCACCTCCCAAATCTCCATAGCTTCGTAGTTAATCTGCATCAACATTTCCCATTCCGCATAATTGGAATGAGTCAACATAGGTCACACAAGGGAACTCTCCTTGATGCCTGATGATGCAGCACTGATGCTCGGATGCGTCTCGCTCATCTTCTCCGACGACCGGTGCGGAATGACACGCTTCTTCCTTGGTGGTTGTCGCAGCGGGCTGATGGATCTGCCATAGTACATCGACCGGCTTTGATACCAGTTGTTGGAACCACGCCGGCACGGCTGGTTCTTAGATCGACGGCGGCGAGCGGAGATCAACACTCACGCAGGTAAACAGATGAACACAGAGTATTTTGGGGCTGGGCAACTGCCTCAGCTTTTCTAGAGTGCTCTACTATCTTTTATTTGAAAGATTACATAGATTTCCCCCCATCATCCAGTGTGCTCCATGATCCCCACAAATTCAGATCTGAGGACCGTGAGCCTGCGCAGCGCGTTGGCACGACGGGGTGGGTTTAGTTGGCGGTCAAAGCATGAATTGGGCACAACTTCAGTCACCTCTGATTCTGCGCCACTAACAAACATCTACTGAAAGCGTAAATCTAAAGTTCCAACGAGATTACATAAGAGCAGAACTAATAGACATAACCCTAATGTTGGCACTATATTTTGAAAACCTCGCACGTGTTGTGGGTGCTACTTGAATAGTTGCTTCCACTAAAACTAATCACTACGGTGATTGCTACTTTTTATGTCATTTGGGCCTTTGTGCCGACTAAGTTGTAATAACTCTATGCACTCTGATCTATTTTAAATTATGTGGAATGTTGTAACATGTGATGCAGTGAATGTTATTTTATTACGATCTTGGTTGTGAGGGAAAAGTTTGAGATCCTTCGCAATTTCATTAGACCCCTAGGTTTATATGGGTTCAAGTGTGAGAAATCATTGTTGGGCAGATGATTTTCATACTTGATCTAGTCGAGTCACCGCAGATGGCATCAGAGCAAAATTAGCATGTTACTATTCATGTGGGCATTCCAAACAAAATTAATTTGGTTTTTACAAAACAAAGTTTGTGCTAACTGTCAACCCTTAAGCCCATATAAGGACTCTAGGTGGCTTAGTGAGTACTAACTCTAGTGGGTTTCATGCATCATGTTATATTTCGTTAATTTTATTAAATGGTTAGTGTAATATGTCGTCGCCTTGTCGCCAATGTAAGAAAGATAAGTGCAGGACCATGCAGACTGGGACAAGTCATCTGCCCCCATGTGTGGGTCACCACACATGTTGTATAAGGACTGGTAGAGTTAATTCCAGCAATATATGAAAGGTAGTTGATAGCTTGTTTTTACTTTTCAAATATAATTGTTGCATCATGGGGATGGGCTGGAATGAACTTTTCTGCATATACACTACCACAAAATGTATAGTTCGTGTAGTCGCATACCGATGAGTGAACGAGTATGCCACCACTTATGACGTTAGTGTAAATAGGTTGTGAGGTCGTAAGTTACGCTAATGCATCATGACATTAAAAATCATTCTGATAATTAATGAATTATCTTCCCTTGGAAGTATGGATAGAGGTTTTGTTTACTTTATTAGATAATTAAAACTCTCTCCCAAATTCTCACGAGAATATAACCTTGTAACAATTGGCCCGCCGCAGGCTCACCGCCCATAAGTCCATGGGAGGACGTGTTTCTCGTCACAAGCTTGCTACAAGTGTTTCCTGCCGCCGTAGCACTTTTCTTTCGGAGTACGGTTTACCCACCCTGTTGTGGCACGTTATCTTTGCTTTGGGGTATCCTGAGGGAGAGGAACCATGTTACTTCTAGGAGAGAAGACCATGCTCTGATGGGGAAGGCATCTAGGTGACAGCAGTGGTGAAGCCTAGGGTGAAAATTCAGCCTTGGGTGGCTGGCACTTTGGACCTTTAGGTCGCACACCCAAGGAAGGGGTAGGCAGAGCAGCATACAAGATACTTCAGGACTTACTAGATCATTTTTCTGGAGAGATTGCTACCATCATGCTTGGGATCTTTCTTGGGGGTGATCCTTTCAACCCTTTGTGGGACCAGCCTGAGGGTATAGCTCTGACAGGAGGTGATAGTGAGCAGTAGCATAGTGACATTGCAACCTCCAGTGCTATGTTTGCAGTTATACAACTGTATAATAGCTCTGAGCACAACTTGGGAATGGTCAATAGTTCTCTTGTCATGGCTCAGAACGAGTTGCACTAGACTCAAGAGGCACATGCTGCAGAGTTAGCTCAAGTCAAGACAAAGCTAGCCTAGGTTACCTTAGAGTAGGATGAGGCAATTCAGGTCTAGGATGTGGCTATGCTTGACAATGTGCTGTGGTTTGGCGAATGGCATGCCTACCAGGCCTTGGTAGTAGAGATCATGAGGGAGAGGAATGCAACCTGGTCTGAGATAACCCAGCTTAGGGCACCATAGGTCAACCTGATGCAACAGCTGAACAATGCAGAGGGTTGAAATGCTAACCTGCATGAAGAGGTTCATCAGTTGCATGCCCAGCTAAACCTAGTTAACTTGCCTGAACCTAAGGAAGCAGATGCAGCCACAGCAGACGATGGAGGGGCAATTTCTGAGGTCAGCAGTGCACAGAATTAGTTAGCTAGCTGTCGTTAGATGCTACACTAATTTCTTTTGGTTAGTGTTCCTAGGAGTAGGAACATGACACATGGTGTAAGGCCTGTAATGTCATGGCTTCTGACGTGTGTGTGAAGAACACTCTTTTGGTTGGTATGTGTATGCGGGCAAAAACATTTGGCTTCTATGCACATTTTATATTATGAAGTATGTGATGAAAGTGTTGTGTGTGCTTGGAATGCAATTTGTGCCTTTATGATTTTTGCATGAAGTTTTCTTCTATGAGATCTTACATGGCATGGTTTTCTTCTTTCACATAAGTTACGACATGTCTCACCACCTACTCGTAATAAAATGTGCAGATGGTGACCACTCGGCGTATCAACCCAGGAGCCGCTGGAACTTCTGGTGGTGGTAACAAGGAGGGTAATCAAGAAGTGCCTCTTCCCCCACCTCCACCATACACACTTAAGTAGTTTTTCACGCAATTTTTGGGAGCTCAAAGAAATATGGAGAATTTGCAGCGAAACATGGAGGCGGAGCTTCACAACATTGATGACAACACTCACCATGGGCAACCCCAGGACACACATGGAGTCAATCAGTATAGCAGTCTCAAGGATTTCATGGACACCAGACCATCTATATTCAAGGAGGCAATAGAACCCTTAGAGGTAGATGAGTGGATTAACAATATGGAGTAGAAGTTTCGTTTGCTGAGACTTATGGAAGATCTCAAGATAGAGTATGCAGCACATTAGTTGCAGGGACCCGTAGGGATGTGGTGGTCTCATTACCATACCGTCTACCTTGAAAATGCTCCCATCGCTTAGCAACAGTTCACTGCAGCTTTTAAAGGAAGCGATATTCTGCCTGGCTAACGGCAATGAAGGTGTCAGAATTCATGAGATTAAATCAGAGCACCCAGTTAGTGATAGAGTATCTGCATGCTTTCAATAGCTTATCTTGCTATGCGCCTGACTATGTGGACACGAAGGCCAAAAAGGTTGCTTGTTTCAAGAGAGATTTGAGCCCAAAGATGAATGAAGTGTATGGGAATCTCCTCTTGTACATCTTTTAATGATTTCGTCAGTGATTGTTTGACTTAGGAGGACAACAACAATCTCTACACTGTATCAAAGGGGCATAAGAGAACCTTGGAGTCTGGAATGTCACAGCCTAGAACCACCATGATGATTCGACCAAATTTTAGGTTAGTGCTACCAGGAGCAAGATTTCACTGTCCTCCTCAAAAGATCCAACAACAGAGATTCAGGGGTCAGAAAGTTTTTATAGTGGCTTTACCTCGTGCAAGGACTGGACAAGAAAGCCCAACTGGAAGTATCACCCAAGTAAAGGGACCATGTTACAACTGTGGGTAGATGTTTATCCTGCTCGTGTGTATCTCACCACAGCAGATGAGGTCGCTGATGGAGAACCTGTTATGGCTAGTACGTTTCTTGTGAACAATCGCCATGTAGTTGTATTGTTTGATTCCGGATCTTCTCATTCTTTTATGAGTATTGCTTTTGCTCATCGATTTAAACAATCATCAGTAGAAGTGGGACATAAGTACCAGATCGTGTAATCCGAGGGAAAACCCTTAGGATTGATGGAAGAGACTTTTAGCCCATTTGATAGTTATGCCAGAATTGTCCTTGGATTTAATCATGGGAATGAATTGGATGAGGAATTGGGTTGTCATCCTTGACACCACAAACCGAACACTTTCACATAGGGAGCCATGAGGCACATAAATGTTTCGGGTAACCTTACCTCGTCGCCTTGAGTTGACTAGTGTATCTTTTGCAACCCAGGTGACTACCATAGAAGAAATCCCAGTAGTTTGTGAATTTCCTAACATTTTTCCTGAAGATTTACCGGGACTTCCACCTAAGCGAGATGTGGAGTTTGCCATAGAATTGGTACCCAACACCGCAGCAATCTCTTAAAGACCCTATAAGATGCCACCCAAAAAACTGGCAGAATTGAATGTCCAACTGAAGGAATTGTTGGGTAAAGGTTTGATTAGACCCAACACCTCAGAATGGGGTAGTCCGGCTTTATTTGTAAAGAACGGATCAATCCTTGTGAATGTGTGTAGATTACCGCCCCCTCAATGTGGTAACTATCAAGAACCTTGCCTCATATTGACATTCTGTTTGATCAACTAGCCAAGGCTAAGGTATTTTCTAAGATTGATCTTAGATCGGCATACCATCAAATCAAAATCGGACCTTAGGATATTCCAAAGACCGCATTTTCCACCAGATACGGGTTATATGAGTATCTAGTCATGTCTTTCGACTTGACAAATGCTCCTGCCTACTTTATGTATTTGATGAACTTAGTCTTTATGCTTGAACTAGACTGCTTGTCGTGGTGTTCATTGATGACATACTGGTCTACTCTGAGAGCAAAAAGGAACATGAAGAGCACTTGAGAATTGTGTTGGCTAGACTTAGGGAACACAAGTTGTATGCTGAATTTAGCAAGTGTGAGTTTTGGCGGTAGAAAGTACAATTTCTGGGGCACATTTTGTCAGAAATGGTAATTTTCGTGGATTCGAGCAAAGTTTAACAAGTGATGGAATGAAAAGTACCTACCTCAGTCACAGAAGTCAGAAGTTTCTTAGGATTGGCTGGATACTATCGTCGTTACATACCAGATTTCTCAAAAAAATGCCAAACCCATGACCTGATTGTTAGAGAAGGATCATAAGTTTGCTTGGACAGAAGCGTGTGAAACAACTATTTGTACTTTACGAACATTTTTGACCACCACACCTATCTTGGATCAATCGGATATTGAGAAATCCTTTGATGTGTGAAAGGGAAATGTGCCCTTGGGCCATTTCTAAGTATTTTGGTGATTTAGTGCCCAACACAGGTGCCTAATTGTAAAATGGTGGACAAAGCACAAATCAAGGATAAAGGTATGTTTCTAAGCTTTAGTACATTGGTTTTGAGTACTAATATACTTGTCTAAGTGTTAGAAACAGAAATTAGAAGAAAAGAGGAGACAAAGACTTGGCTGTGTGCAGCCAAGACTCAGTTCGGTCTGGAGCACCGGACTGTCCGGTGTGCACCGGACAGTGTCCGGTGCGCCAGGCTGGCTCGGAGCGAACTGGCCGCTCTCGGGAATTCGCCGACGGCGTACAGCTAAAATTCACCGGATTGTCCGGTGTGCACCGGACTGTCCGGTGAGCCAACGGTCGGCCGGGCCAACGGTCGGCCGCGCAATCTGCGCGGGACACGTGGCCGAGCCAACGGTCGGAAGACGGCACCGGACTGTCCGGTGTGCACCGGACATGTCCGGTGCGCCAACGGCGCCAGATCTGCCAACGGTCTGCAACGGTCGGCTTCGCTGTTTAAGGAAACAAATCGGGCACCGGACATTGTCCGGTGTGCACCGGACTGTCCGGTGCCCCCGACAACAGAAGGCAAGGATGGCCTTCCGGATTTGCTCTCAACGGCTCCTAGCTGCCTTGGGGCTATAAAAGGAGCCCCTAGGCACATGGAGGAGACACACAAGCAACCTTTGAGCATTCTTGATCATCCACACTCAGTCCTTGCGCATTCGTTTGTCATTCTAAGTGTTTCGAGCTCCGTTCTAGTGAGAACTTTGTGATACTCTTATGAGCTCGATTCTTGGCCGTGTGTGTGCGCGTTTCGCTGTGGATTTGTGTGTGTTGCTTCCCTCCCTTACTCTGTGCTTTGTTGTGATCATATACTTGTAAGGGCAAGAGACTCCAATTTGTGGAGATTCCTTGCAAACGGGATAGTGAAAGGCAAAACAAAACACCGTGGTATTCAAGTGGGTCTTTGGACCGCTTGAGAGGGGTTGATTGCAACCCTCGTCCGTTGGGACGCCACAACGTGGAGTAGGCAAGCGTTGGTCTTGGCCGAACCACGGGATAAACCACTGTGTCACCTCTGTGCTTGATCTCTTGTGGTATTGTGTTTTGTTGAGACTTCTCTTTAGCCACTTGGCAATTATTGTGCTAACACTTAACAAGTTTTTATGGCTTAAGTTTCAAGTTTCACAGGATCACCTATTCACCCCCCCCCCTCTAAGTGCTCTCAATTGGTATCGGAGCCGTTCTCTTCACAAAGGGACTAACCGCCCGAAGAGATGGATCCTAAGGGGAAGGGTATCGTGATCAACGACAAAGAGAAGGAATCCTTCGTCAACGAGCCGAAGGACGACAAGCCTACCGACTCTGGCTCGGGTCATAGACGGAAGGAAGGGAAGAAGAAGAAGACAAGGCGCATCAAGGAGATCGTCTACTACGACAGCGATGAGTCTACCTCTTCCCAAAAGGACGACGACCACAACGACTACGAGAGATGGAAACCGGTTAATTCGAACTTTTCTTTTGACTACTCTCGTATTCCGCAAAGTTCAAATTCACATTTGCTCTCCATTCCACTCGGCAAGCCCCCACACTTTGATGGAGAGGACTACGGATTTTGGAGCCACAAAATGCGTAGTCATCTATTCTCTCTCCATCCTAGTATATAGGAGATTGTAGAGAATGGAATGCACTTTGATAGTTCGGATAGTCCCATGTTCATTAATGAACAAATTCATAAGAATGCACAAGCTACTACTGTTCTTCTAGCTTCTTTGTGCAGGGATGAATACCATAAAGTAAGCGGCTTGGATAACGCCAAGCAGATCTGGGACACCCTCAAAATTTCTCATGAGGGAAACGACGTTACCTTGCTCACCAAGATGGAGTTGGTGGAAGGAGAGCTTGGACGGTTCGCAATGATAAGGGGCGAGGAGCCGACGCAAACATACAACCGGCTCAAGACTCTTATCAACAAGATAAGGAGCTATGGAAGCACGCGATGGACGGATCACGACGTCGTCCGCCTAATGCTCAGGTCATTTACCGTTCTTGATCCTCATTTGGTGAACAATATACGTGAAAATCCCAGGTACACCAAGATGTCGCCCGAAGAAGTTCTTAGGAAATTCGTTAGCGGGCGAATGATGATCAAGGAGGCAAGGTATGTGGACGACGCCTTGAATGGTCCGATCAACGAGCCGCAACCCCTTGCTCTCAAGGCAACACGAAGCAAGGAGGCGCTACCTAGCAAGGTGGCACAGATTGAGGCAGCCGGACTCAATGATGAAGAGATGGCTCTCATCATCAAGAGATTCAAGACGGCGCTAAATGGTCGCAAGGGGCAGCCAAGCAAGACCAAGACAAAGGGGAAGCGCTCATGCTTCAAATGCGGTAAGCTTGGTCATTTTATCGCTAACTGTCCCGATAATGAAAGTGACCAGGAAAAGGGGAACAAAAGAGAGAAGAAGAAGCAATACAAGAAGGCAAAGGGCGAGGCACATCTAGGAAAGGAGTGGGACTCGGATTGCTCCTCCTCCGACTCCAACAATGAAGGACTCGCTGCCACTGCCTTCAACAAGTCTTCCCTCTTCCCCAACGAGCGTCTCACATGCCTTATGGCAAGAGAGAAGAAGGTGAGTACTCAAGACTCCACTTATGCTTCTTCTAGTGATAATGAGTCTAGTGATGATGATGACATAGATTATTCATGCTTGTTCAAGGGCTTAGATAGATCTAAGATAGATAAAATTAATGAGTTGATTGATGCTTTGAATGATAAGAATAGATTACTAGAAAAGCAAGAGGATCTTTTATATGAGGAGCATGATAAATTTGTTAGTGCACAAAATTCTCTTGCTCTAGAAATTAAAAGAAATAAAGTGCTTTCTAGTGAATTATCTTCCTGTCATGAAACCATTGCTACCTTAAAAGATGTTAATGATGATTTAAATGCTAAACTAGAAGTGGCTAGTAAATCTAACTCTTGTGTAGAACATGTTATGATTTGCACTAGGTGTAAGGATTTCGATATTGATGCCTGTAGTGAACACCTAGTTTTAATTTCCAAATTAAATGAGGAATTGGCTAGTCTTAATGCCCAACTTAAGACTAGCAAGAGTGAAGTTGATAAAATAAAATTTGCAAGGGATGCCTATACGATTGGTAGACATCCCTCAATTAAGGATGGACTTGGCTACAAAAGGGAAGCCAAGAACTTGACAAGCCTTAAGGCTCCCATCTCCGCCAAGGAGAAAGGGAAGGCCCCCATGGCTAGCAGTGCTAAAAAGAATCATGCCTTCTTGTATCATGATAGGAGACAAACTAGAAATGTTTATAGAAGTTATAATGCTTATGATGATTTTGACTCTCATGCCATGTTTGCTTCTAGCTCTTCCTATATGCATGGTAGAAATATGTCTAGGAGAAATGCTATCCATCATGTGCCTAGAAAGAATGTTATTCATGCTCCTAGGAAAGTAGTGAATGAACCTTCTATAATTTATTGTGCTTTAAACACTTCCTTTGCTATTTGTAGAAAGGATAGGAAAATAGTTGCTAGGAAGTTAGGGGCAAAATGCAAGGGAGACAGGACTTGCATTTGGGTCCCTAAGGATATTTGTGCTAACCTTGCAGGACCCAACATGAGTTGGGTACCTAAGACCCAAGCCTAAATTTGCCTTGCAGGTTTATGCATCCGGGGGTTCAAGCTGGATTATCGACAGCGGATGCACAAACCATATGACGGGGGAGAAGAAGATGTTCACCTCCTACGTCAAAAATAAGGATTCCCAAGATTCAATTATATTCGGTGATGGGAATCAAGGCAAGGTAAAAGGGTTAGGTAAAATTGCAATTTCTAATGAGCACTCAATTTCAAATGTGTTTTTAGTTGAGTCTCTTGGTTACAATTTGCTATCTGTTAGTCAACTGTGCAATATGGGATATAATTGCTTATTTACAAATGTAGATGTGTCTGTCTTTAGAAGATGTGATGGTTCACTAGCTTTTAAGGGTGTACTAGACGGCAAGCTTTACTTAGTTGATTTTGCAAAAGAAGAGGCCGGTCTAGATGCATGCTTAATGGCTAAGACTTGCATGGGCTGGCTGTGGCATCGCCGCTTAGCACATGTGGGGATGAAGAACCTCCACAAGCTTCTAAAGGGAGAACACGTGATAGGTCTAACAAATGTTTATTTCGAAAAAGATAGACCTTGTGCAGCTTGTCAGGCAGGTAAACAAGTGGGAGGAGCACATCACAGCAAGAATGTGATGACCATGTCAAGACCTCTGGAGCTGCTGCATATGGACCTCTTCGGACCCGTCGCCTATCTAAGCATAGGAGGAAGTAAGTATGGTCTAGTTATTGTTGATGACTTTTCCCGCTTCACTTGGGTGTTCTTTTTGCAGGATAAGACTGAAACCCAAGGGACCCTCAAACGCTTCCTCAGGAGAGCTCAAAATGAGTTTGAGCTCAAGGTGAAGAAGATTAGGAGCGACAACGGGTCCGAGTTCAAGAACCTTCAAGTGGAGGAATTTCTTGAGGAGGAAGGGATCAAGCACGAGTTCTCCGCTCCCTACACACCACAGCAAAATGGTGTGGTAGAGAGGAAGAACAGGACGCTAATCGATATGGCGAGGACGATGCTTGGAGAGTTCAAGACCCCCGAGTGCTTTTGGTCGGAAGCTGTGAACACGGCTTGCCACGCCATCAACAGGGTCTACCTTCATCGACTCCTCAAGAAGACTTCGTATGAGCTACTAACCGGTAACAAACCCAATGTATCGTACTTTCGTGTATTTGGGAGCAAGTGCTACATTCTAGTGAAGAAGGGTAGAAATTCTAAGTTTGCTCCCAAAGCTGTAGAAGGGTTTTTATTAGGTTATGATTCAAATACAAAGGCGTATAGAGTCTTCAACAAATCATCGGGTTTGGTTGAAGTCTCTAGCGACGTTGTATTTGATGAGACTAATGGCTCTCCAAGAGAGCAAGTTGTTGATTGTGATGATGTAGATGAAGAAGATGTTCCGACGGCCGCTATACGAACCATGGCGATTGGAGAAGTGCGGCCACAGGAACAAGATGAACGAGATCAACCTTCTTCCTCAACAACGGTGCATCCCCCAACTCAAGACGATGAACAGGTTCATCAACAGGAGGCGTGTGATCAAGGGGGAGCACAAGATGATCATGTGATGGAGGAAGAAGCGCAACCGGCACCTCCAACCCAAGTTCGAGCGATGATTCAAAGGGATCATCCCGTCGACCAAATTCTGGGTGACATTAGCAAGGGAGTAACTACTCGGTCTCGACTAGTTAATTTTTGTGAACATTACTCTTTTGTCTCCTCTATTGAGCCTTTCAGGGTAGAGGAGGCCTTGCTAGATCCGGATTGGGTGTTGGCCATGCAGGAGGAACTTAACAACTTCAAGCGCAATGAAGTTTGGACGCTGGTGCCTCGTCCCAAGCAAAATGTTGTGGGAACCAAGTGGGTGTTCCGCAACAAACAAGACGAGCACGGGGTGGTGACGAGGAACAAGGCTCGACTTGTGGCAAAAGGTTATGCCCAAGTCGCAGGTTTGGACTTTGAGGAGACTTTTGCTCCTGTGGCTAGGCTAGAGTCCATTCGTATCTTGCTAGCATATGCCGCTCACCATTCTTTCAGGTTGTACCAAATGGATGTGAAGAGCGCTTTCCTCAACGGGCCAATAAAGGAGGAGGTGTACGTGGAGCAACCCCCTGGCTTCGAGGATGAACGGTACCCCGACCACGTGTGTAAGCTCTCTAAGGCGCTCTATGGACTTAAACAAGCCCCAAGAGCATGGTATGAATGCCTTAGAGATTTCTTAATTGCTAATGCTTTCAAGGTTGGGAAAGCCGATCCAACTCTTTTCACTAAGACTTGTGATGGTGATTTGTTTGTGTGCCAAATTTATGTCGATGACATAATATTTGGTTCTACTAATCAAAAGTCTTGTGAAGAGTTTAGCAGGGTGATGACGCAGAAATTCGAGATGTCGATGATGGGCGAGTTGAACTACTTCCTTGGGTTCCAAGTGAAGCAACTCAAGGACGGCACCTTCATCTCCCAAACGAAGTACACGCAAGATCTGCTAAAGAGGTTTGGGATGAAGGACGCCAAGCCCGCAAAGACGCCGATGGGAACCGACGGACACACCGACCTCAACAAAGGAGGTAAGTCCGTTGATCAAAAAGCATACCGGTCCATGATAGGTTCTTTGCTTTATTTATGTGCTAGTAGACCGGATATTATGCTTAGCGTATGCATGTGTGCTAGATTTCAATCCGATCCTAAGGAGTGTCACTTGGTGGCGGTGAAGCGAATTCTTAGATATTTAGTCGCTACGCCTTGCTTCGGGATCTGGTATCCAAAGGGGTCTAACTTTGACTTGATTGGGTACTCAGATTCCGACTATGCTGGATGTAAGGTCGATAGGAAGAGTACATCGGGGACGTGCCAATTCTTAGGAAGGTCCCTGGTGTCATGGAACTCTAAGAAATAAACATCCGTTGCCCTATCCACCGCTGAGGCCGAGTACGTTGCCGCAGGACAGTGTTGTGCGCAACTACTTTGGATGAGGCAAACCCTCAGGGACTTTGGCTACAATCTGAGCAAAGTCCCACTCCTATGTGACAATGAGAGTGCTATCCGAATAGCGGAAAATCCTGTTGAGCACAGCCGCACAAAGCACATTGACATCCGGCATCACTTTCTGAGAGACCACCAGCAAAAGGGAGATATCGAAGTGTTTTATGTTAGCACCGAGAACCAGCTAGCCGATATCTTCACCAAGCCTCTAGATGAGAAGACCTTTTGCAGGTTGCGTAGTGAGCTAAATGTCTTAGATTCGCGGAACTTGGATTGAATTGTAGCATACATGTATTCATGCTTTTGATCATGTTCCTTTTTGCATCTTGTTGCTTATCATGGTGCTCAAGTTGTACAAACACTCCCTGGACCTCACAAGTCCGTTGCAAAGTGATGCACATGTTTAGGGGGAGATGTGTTACAACTTGACCCTTTTTGACTAACCATATGTTTGAGTTTGCTTGTTTTAGTCACAAAGGAGAATTGAAAGGGAAAAGGTGGACTTGGACCATAAAAGACTTCCACTGCACTCCGAAGAGAGGGTAATTCATTCCAAGTCCATCTCATGAACTCTTATTGCCATTTGCTCTTAATTGAAGATTTTGGTGAGGCAATGAGGTTAAAGGGCCAAGATTGATCCTGTTTTGGTGCTTGATGCCAAAGGGGGAGAAAATAAAGGCAAAAGTGATAAATGGATCAGCTACCACTTGAGAGATTTTGAAAATAGTAAAGTAGAGCTGCTTTTGGTTTGTCAAAACTCTTTTTGCTGTCTCTCTTATCAAAGTTGGCTTCCTGTGGGGAGAAGTAGTAATTATGGGAAAAAGGGGGAGTTTTTGAAATCCTTGATCAATCTCTTTTGAAATGACTCTCTTTGCTTTAACATGTGTGTTTGACTTAGAGATAGAGATTTGAGTTTGATTTGCAAAAACAAACCAAGTGGTGGCATAGAGTGATCCATATATGTCAAAAATGAATCAAAACAATTTTGAGTTCTTATTTGATTTGATTTTGTACTTGTTCTACTTGCTTTATGTTGTGTTGGCATAAATCACCAAAAAGGGGGAGATTGAAAGGGAAATGTGCCCTTGGGCCATTTCTAAGTATTTTGGTGATTTAGTGCCCAACACATGTGCCTAATTGTAAAATGGTGGACAAAGCACAAATCAAGGATAAAGGTATGTTTCTAAGCTTTAGTACATTGGTTTTGAGTACTAATATACTTGTCTAAGTGTTAGAAACAGAAAGTAGAAGAAAAGAGGAGACAAAGACTTGGTTGTGTGCAGCCAAGACTCAGTTCGGTCTGGAGCACCGGACTGTCCGGTGTGCACCGGACAGAGTCCGGTGCGCCAGGCTGGCTCGGAGCGAACTGGCCGCTCTCGGGAATTCGCCGACGGCGTACGGCTAAAATTCACCGGACTGTCCGGTGTGCACCGGACTGTCCGGTGAGCCAACGGTCGGCCGGGCCAACGGTCGGCCGCGCAATCTGCGCGGGACACGTGGCCGAGCCAACGGTCGGAAGACGGCACCGGACTGTCCGGTGTGCACCGGACATGTCCGGTGCGCCAACGGCGCCAGATCTGCCAACGGTCTGCAACGGTCGGCTTCGCTGTTTAAGGAAACAAATCGGGCACCGGACATTGTCCGGTGTGCACCGGACTGTCCGGTGCCCCCGATGACAGAAGGCAAGGATGGCCTTCCGGATTTGCTCTCAACGGCTCCTAGCTGCCTTGGGGCTATAAAAGGAGCCCCTAGGCGCATGGAGGAGACACACAAGCAACCTTTGAGCATTCTTGATCATCCACACTCAGTCCTTGCGCATTCGTTTGTCATTCTAAGTGTTTCGAGCTCCGTTCTAGTGAGAACTTTGTGATACTCTTGTGAGCTCGATTCTTGGCCGTGTGTGTGCGCGTTTCGCTGTGGATTTGTGTGTGTTGCTTCCCTCCCTTACTCTGTGCTTTGTTGTGATCATATACTTGTAAGGGCAAGAGACTCCAATTTGTGGAGATTCCTTGCAAAAGGGATAGTGAAAGGCAAAACAAAACACCGTGGTATTCAAGTGGGTCTTTGGACCGCTTGAGAGGGGTTGATTGCAACCCTCGTCCGTTGGGACGCCACAACGTGGAGTAGGCAAGCGTTGGTCTTGGCCGAACCACGGGATAAACCACTATGTCACCTCTGTGCTTGATCTCTTGTGGTATTGTGTTTTGTTGAGACTTCTCTTTAGCCACTTGGCAATTATTGTGCTAACACTGAACAAGTTTTTGTGGCTTAAGTTTCAAGTTTCACAGGATCACCTATTCACCCCCCCCCTCTAGGTGCTCTCAATGTGTTCTGTGACGCATCAGGGATTGGACTTGGTTGTGTTCTCATGCAAGAAGACAAAGTAATTGCTTATGCTTCGCACCAATTAAGGAAACATGAGATCAACTATACAACACATTATTTGGAACATGATGTCGTTGTTCACGCAATAAAAATTTGCAGTAGGGAATGTGTGCAATATCTTCACCGATCATAAAAGCCTAAAGTATATCTTCACTCAACCAGAGCTTAATATAAGACAGTGCGGATGGCTCGAATTGATCATGGATTACAATCTACAAGTACACTAACATCCAAGGAAGCTAACGTCGTGGCTGATGCTTTGAGTCGGAAGTCACATTGCCATAGTCTTCAACCACTCTTAGACGATGGATTTAATTTGCTACATCCAGCAGTGCTACTAAACATCCAAATTCGTTGCTCACTAAAAGATCAAATTATCTAGAAACAAGAGTCTAATAATGGTATATTTTATATAAAGAAAAAGATGAAGAGTGAACCCAATAGCCGCTTCCAACTTGATGACAGCGGTGTATTGTGGTTCGACGATCGTCTTGTTGTACCAATGGATCAAGAGCTTAGAACCAAGATTCTAGATGAAGCTCATAAATCCAAACTATCGATTCACCCGAGCAGTAGCAAGATGTACTGTGATCTGAAGTCAAAATTTTGTTGGACCAAGATGAAGGAGATTGCAGTGTATGTTGCAAGATGTGACAATTATTGCAGAGTCAAGGCTGTTCACATGAAGCCAGCTAGCTTATTGCAATCGTTGTCTGTGCCTGAGTGGAAATGAGAAGAAATAAGTATGGATTTCATTATGGGACTTCCTGTTACACAAAAGGGCAATGATTCCATTTGGGTAATCGTTGATCGACTCACCAAATCAGCTCATTTTCTACCCATCAAAACTACCTATCGACCACCAAAGTATGCATATATTTATATTGTAGAAATTGTTCATTTACATGGGATTCCCAACAGTATTGTGTCAAACCGAGGGACACAATTCACCACTCATTTTTAGGAGCAATTGTAGAAAGGTTTGGGAACTAAGCTTGTGCATAGCTCGGCATACCACCCTCAAACATTGGGACAGACCGAAAGGCTAAATCAAATCCTCAAAGATATGTTAAGAGCTTGTGTGATATCATCGAAAGGATCATGGGAATCATGGCTACCATGAGCTGAGTTTTCCTACAACAACAGCTACCAACGATGCATCAAGAAGGCTCCATTCAAAGCATTATATGGAAGAAGATGCAGGACACTGCTAAATTGGGTAGAAGTCAGAGAGTGAAAATTCTATGGGAATGAGTTAATTGCGGAAGCTGAAGAGAAAGTTCGAGTCATTCGTTAGAATATGGAAACCACATAGTATCGCCAGAAAAGTTATGTTGATCAAAGACGAAGATCGCTTACGTTTTAAGACGGAGACTTTGTGTATTTAAAGGTATCACCAATGAAAGGCGTACAAAGATTTGTGGTCAAGAAGAAGCTTGCGCCAAGATATGTAGGTCCTTACCAGATTATTGAACGAAAAGGGGAACTGGCTTACAAAATTTAGTTGCTAGAGGATATGAGAACTATTTTTCTATTATTCCATGACTCTCAACTGAAGAAATGTCTTAGAGTACCTATAGAAAGAGTGGAAGCCAAAGATCTGAAGATTGGATCAGACTTAGTGTATCAAGAGCAACCTGTCAAGATTTTGGAAACTACGGACTGGATCACAAGGAATAGCACAGTCAAGACGTATAAGGTGTTGTGGAGTCACCACGATGAGTGTGACACAACATGGGAGTCTGATGCCTATTTACGAGAAGTTTACGCCCGATTTTTACCAAAGTGGTTAGTAATCCTAAATCTCGGGGCGAGATTCCTTTAAGGGGGAGGACTGTAAGACCCCTGGTGTTAAGCATGCTCATACATTTCATATGCATCATGAAAGCATCATTAATAATCATTCATCACTTACATCAAAATATTGAATTGTTTGTTGTTTGGTGTGGAGTGATTTCATGCTTGAATTAATAGAAAGCTTATGATCTAGAATCTTAGTTTATTAATGAGTACTTGTGTGTATAGATAAACCCACTTGAAGAAATTTAGGTTTTTATTGATTAGTCTTTCAACTTTTGAATTCATGTGATCATAGCTTCTCAAACTGGATGTGATGTGTGTGGCTTAGTAAATGTTTTGCTTAATAAGTAGGATATTACTAAGAACCAAAACCTAAGGAGTAAGTATTTAACTCCATAAAGCTACTAAGTAGATGGAATCAAATTATATAAGAAATGAAGTTCAATGATAATAAAGGTTGGGAGAATTGTGTTAAAAGAAATATGAAAAACCTGATTTTTCTAAGCTCATTTATTTCTCTCTTCAAACGTCGACACATGTTCATCTAAAAATAATCTTCAAATTAAATTGCTCTAATTACAAAAGTTGTAGATAATTAATTGAGGCACACCCTGTAAAACATTAGCAAACATTTAAAGTCATTTGACATGTTTTGACATGGTTAGATGGTTGGTTTCAACTGATTTGCGCAGCCCTGGCAAACCCAAGTTTAAAGGCCATTAGTTTAGAATCCAGCATATCCTAATCACCCTAGACCCTATAACAAAGTTGTAGCCGATAGAGAGGGGAGCAATTCGGCTGCTACGGACGATGCATCGGAGCTCATCTATTATCTCTTTAGTGCCTGCAACTCGGACAGATTCAGTTCTCTAGGTGGCGATCGCCTGGACATATATGTTGTCGCCGCGCGCTGGCGTGCATCGCGCTTTGTCCCCGCATGTGGGCAAGCCCAGCAGCCACGCCCACTCCATTCGGCCGAGCACTCAGTCGCTCTCGCCTCCCTTAGCTCTCCTTTGCACCCTCTCGCTCGCCCTCGCTCTCTCTTCTTCCTCCACTCCGACGCCACGTCGCCATGGACGCCGGTGGATAAGCTTCACGGCCGCGCCTACTCCATCCTCATCCACGCGAGCCTCTACCACCTTCATCTTCGTCAAGCTTCTCCGAGCGACATGCATGCTTCCCCAAAGCACGAGAACGCCTGCAACCCCAACGTCCACGTCACCACGCCCCGATCCGCACTGGTGTGTGGCCGGCACGCCTCCGTCCGCCATCTGTTCGACCAAGGTTGCCATCGAGTTCTTCTTCGTCAGCCGTGCCTCCTCGCCACCTCGGTGCTCGCCTCGACGCTGGTAAGCCACCGGCCGAGCCGCTCTCCCTCTCTTTTCTCTCGCTGTTCCGAGAAAGAAGACAAGGGTAGAGCGAGAATTGGTTAAAACCAGAGGGGTTTTCCGCAAACTATCATCAGGGCCGGCCCTGAGCCTATGCGAGAGAGGCGACGGCCGGGGGTCCAAAATTTTTAGGGGCCCAATATTTAGTATTTATAACACTATATAATATATCAGTTTGCACTTTACAAAACTCATCTAACCAAATAACTCACACACCTATAATATTTACGAAATTCATCAAACAAATTGCAACCATATTTAACATAACATCAAAATTAACGGTTTAGATCATTGAATAACATCATCTATTTTGCTCACTCAAATCTAACAAACAATATTATTTGATCATCCTTTAGCCCTCCCCTCCCCGCGTCCCCACCGCCATCAATCCCTCCCCTCGCGCCACCACCGTCATCGTCCACCCCTCTCCTCCTCTTCACAGGACGTAGCGTTAGCACGGGTTATATGCTAGTAGTAAAATAATATAGGTAGCCAACAAGGAGGGAGGGCTGGGCACACTGACGCCCGGTGCACACGGACAATGTGGCACGCGTTGCCTACTGCCTAGTCGTCACGCTCACGTCCCCGAGCGTCTATGAGACCACACCCTCCACGTGATCGTCGTTCGCCATCTCACCGATCCAACCCTCCAGGATTCCACGGAGCTGGGCACCACTGTGCTAGCCTCCAGACACGCATGGTCGAGCAATTAGAATTTAGGTTATTCGGCGATCGTCGTTCCTATTTTTCAACCTGTGAAGTGCTAATTTGTACCGATGTATATTATCTAGCTTCTTAGATTGTTTAAAAAACTAATTTCAATACACATCATCATTTATTTACGAAGTATTAATATGCTACGCTGCATAATATAGAATTTTTTATAATATAGAGGGCCCACCACGATCAGTTCGCCGGGGGCCCTCAAAATCATAGGACCGGGCCTGACTATCATAGGCTCACAGGATTAGTGTCTGAGGACCTAAAAGTTGGATCTGTGTTTGGTAAAAACCCGACGGGCTAACATGCAAAATGGTTTATCCTTTCTCTTTTCTTTCTTTCGGTTTAAACCGCAGAAAAACCTTAGAAAATTTATAACTCGAGTTTTAGAGCACGAAAATTAGCAAAATAAATTTTGTGGTACTCTTCAATAATGGATATATGGTTTAAAAATGTTGCATGTCAAGTTTCAATTATTTTTATGAGCGGTTTGGATTTAAAGAAGGAAACTGAGTTTTCTTCTAAATTTTTTTAGTGACTGGATCGGTGGTTAGAAAAATATGATTCTAATTTTTTTAGGTTCCTCCTAAAATTATCTATCTGCGATAATTATATTAGGGTATGTTCTATTGAGAAAATGTTTTTATAAATTAAAAGTGAAGTTGTTGATTTCTTAGAAATTAGGAATTAAATAGAAAACTCTCTCTAATTTGTGTGAAAATTTTTGTGAGCATGACTTATGTATTTTATCACCTCTCAATAAAATATTAGCCACTTGTTGTATAAAAAAATTGTGAGTTATAGTTTTAAAACATAAAAGGCTGTTTTCTATAGAAAATCATGGAAAAATATTTAGAGTGAAACTGTTTGTGTAAAATTTTGTACCATGTTATTGTGCTAAGTAAAGCATGGAAAATTAGAATAATTTCTGTTTGGCTAGTTTGGTAGTACAAAGTAGTTTAAAATGATTTCTATCCTGTTTATTATTATTTTTTGTGCAGTAAAAATAATAGTCTCAGTAAGTAGATAATTCTATGGCAGAGTATAGTAGATAGACCCCGCTCACTGTAATTTTTGTAATATTTTTGGAGAAGTCTAATTAATGGTTAGTATGCAAGCCCAATTAAGTAGAGTATAGAGATTTAAGTAATTGTAGGTAATTCTTGGTTTAATCCTGATTAAGACTTGATTAAATAAGAAAATACTTGCTGTTATGATAGTCCAATTTATTTAGTAAGTCCTTCTTACTAAGTGATGAACAACTGCTAAAATATAGGAAGTATATTGAATGTGTGTGAACACATGTATGTGTAGCGTAATTAGGAATACCTTGTAGTGTAATTGGTGATGGGCTCTATGATTTCCTAAAATGTTAGTCATGACCAACTAAGAAAAGACAGACTACATGTTCTTGGACGATGTAGACTATCTTGTAGAACCAATTTGTAGTAACCTCTAAAAAGTAAACCTTAAGGAATGTGCAAACCGCATGCACCCATAAACATCATACATCTCTTGCATTAAGCATCACCTATCCTCATACAACATCCATGCATCATATAGGATCACAGGAGGAAGTGGCAGTAGGGATTACCGTGGAGCTGCAGGGAATCCTCGTGGAAGAGGGTGAACCAGAAGCCGAAACTCGGGAGTGTCCTGATTTCCTTCGAGAAAGGCGAGCCCCGACAACTGATTCCCTATATTTTGTAGTAATTTAATTTATTCACTACCTGCCTATATTTGTTGCATTAGGCGTAGGAGTTGTCTGGAACCAATTATTGCATTTATCCTTGACTTCTTGTTTATCCTATCACCTGTGAGACGGTAGAAGTCGGGTGATTTCCTATCACCTGCAAGATATAGGTGGTTAACTTATGCTTGGTTGTGATAAAGTCATTGACTGATATCCATGGTAGTGTAAAGGTTAAATTTGAGACCGAGCAGTCTTATGGGCATAATGTAGGCCATGGTGATCCTACCTGTGTTGATTAAGGACCATACCGTTGTGGTCCCTCGAGTCATGTTGAATTTATGCCTAAACACTTAGCTGGCCAGATAACTCGTTCTGACCATGAAGCCAAAACACCATTCTAGTCAGATTTGACCTCGCGGTGCACTTACTGGTGTGGATGAGGAGTGACAGGGACACACCGAGATGACCCATGGTGTATGGTACGCCCTGACCCTCTGGTAGTCCGACGGTCCCTGGGTATGGAGACCCCTATGGAATCCACGATGTGCAGCAAGGTTGCTACTGGAATGAGTGAGGTGGTGATTGTATCTCAAGAAGTATTGTGGGTATGATTTGTGTTAGGAGTACCCCACCAGCTGGTCAATAATCGATTTGAATCACCATCGCTCCTAGATAGTGAGCACTTGACTTGATCTATATCATCGTAGTAATAACTATGATTTCCATGAGAATGATGATAGGTATTAAGAATAATGATACTCATGATTAAATTCAAGGGTTGGGTTAATCTCGTTTGGTTAATCTTAAACAGTCTTCCTTAACTTGATTCTTCACTAAAGTTATAATTAGACTTATAGTGAATTTGGCAATGAACATCTAGAGAATCAGGTGCAAACCTAGATCTGTAGCGAAATAGGTATTAATACTGAACTTCTAAAAGTGAATACATGAACTTGATACCCTTTTAAGTTGTTAATAACTTCATTAACTCCGGTTACTCTTACAAAGCAAAGAGCCAACCCAGATAAAGATTTGCATAATCCTTGGAGTCTTTTACTTTCATATTTCTTGGTTTTGGACGGGTCAGTCTAGTTGAGTACATTCTAGTACTTAGGGTTCTATTCCTAATGTTGTTGCAGATGGCGATATGTTCTATAGATACTGTGAGCACTGCTTATACCCGACTACGGGATATGACTAGGCCGTGGCATGGCTTCTCCATTCTCCTCTCATGCTTTCGGTGTGTTGACATAACCCTAATGTTGGCATTGTATTTTGAAAACCCATCATGTGTTGTGGGTGCTACTTGAATAATTGCTTCCGCTAAAACTAATCACTACGGTGATTGATACTTTTTATGTCATTTGGGCCTTCGTGCCGACTAAGTTGTAATAACTCTATGCACTCTGATCTATTTTAAATTCTGTGGAATGTTATAACACGTGATGCAATGAATGTTAATTTATTACAGTCTTGGTTGTGAAGGAGAAGTTTGAGATCTTTCGTGATTTCATTGGACCCTTGGGTTTATATGGGTTCAAGTGTGGGAAATCCCTATCGGGCAGATGATTTTCATACTTGATCCCTTATATATCTGGTCGCGTCGCCGCATCTGATGCTGATAATAAAAAGTTGACCAACTAAAATGCTAACTGCATTAAACTTTAGCCTTACCTTGTTAACCTTGCATAATCCTTCCACTTGCTGAGCCCCCACCGTAAGTGAGCTCACGCCTTGCTTAATTTTTTATCAGAAGGTGATGAGGAAGACATCAGCGAGGACTATGATGAGTTTTAAGTCTAGAGACACTCCGATCATCTATGATGTTTCTACTATACTTTGGTTGTGAAACTATTTAAGACTCTTAAGTCTGGATGATGTAATAAAGTTATTATACTCTCTTTTATGCCTTTATGCATCATCTTTTAATATATTACACTTGTGACATCAACATATGTGTGGAAAATGTATCCAAGCACACATATGCTACGCATTCAGTTTTGCCCCTAAAATCGGGTGTGGCACAAGTCAGTGAGTCAGAAGCCTTTAAAGCAGCTCATCGAGTGACATGACTTCATCCATGAAGAGGTCCACAAGTTGTTGCACACTAGCTTTATCGAGGAGGTCCACCACCCTATGTGGTTGGCCAACGCGGTCATCGTCCCCAAGGCTAACGGGAAGATTTGGATATGTATCGACTACACCAGCCTAAATAAGGCATGTCCCAAGGACCCTTGTCCACTCCCGCGAATAGATCAAATCGTGGATTCCACCTCTGGTTGTGACCTATTGTCTTTCTTAGATGCTTACTCTGGTTTTCAGCAGATTCAAATGTCTAGGGAGGATAGGAAGGACACCACACTTGTAACAGTGGATGGTATTTATTGCTAAGAGTCATGCCCTACTGTCTAAAGAACGCTGATGGATGGGCCCTACTGTCAAATGTCTAAAGAATGGTCTTTATCCACTTCCGAACACGCCCTTGTTCTAAACTAAAGAAAACCCTACTTCACTATCAATTGTCTTCGTAGGTTCACTGGTGTAGAGACTCCGACTGAAGAGGCCTTTGATTGGGTGGGCCCAACATTGAGGGGTTGTGTTGAGCGACAGCCTGATGATCAAGACTTTGCTATGACCCAAAAGCGAAGTCCTCATCACCCCTCGCGATGCTCAAGAAGTAGAGCCCTCGTTCACCCTCTGTTCATCTAAGTCGGCCGATGGTAGCTGGAGATTTCGCTATGACTTGGAAGGAAGTCCTCATCACTCCTTGCGGCGCTCCGAAAGAGGATCCCTTGTCCACCCTTTGTTCAGCCAGGTTGGCCAAAGAGAAGCTAGCATGAAGGCTTTGAGGACACTGGCGAAAACTACACGCTGATCAGTGCGACATGGTCCCTAGGGGGACACACTCAGAGGCCCACCTGTCAATGTAGTGCGTGGGTGTGTAATCTAGTATGAATGGTGTTGTAATTACTCCATTACATGGAATATCCCTTGGATATTACTGGTAGATGGGCGTAGGGTCATAATTTGGACAACCTACCCCTAGACGGGGCAATAAATACCCCCATCCTATAGCAGGATGGGGCATGCATAACAATATGCTATTGTTCCCACCAACCGTCTTGTCGCTCTCTCGTGCTCTGCATTTCATAACTGAGTGTTTCGGCCCACCTAACATTGTGTCAGTACCCAACATTTGGCACCCAACGTTCATGCGATGAAGACAACACCCATGATGCCTCCCAAGAAAAACACCCGTCCTAGCTCACCACCAAACGACGAAGACTCCAGGGTCGCCCTCGCCGCCAAGAAAGGCAAGGTCGCCCTCACCTCTGACCACTCCCCACCACCTAATCTGAAGGCCTCACCGCAAAGCAAAAACATAAGGCAGTCTCCATCGAGCAACAGGGTGATGTCCACACCACCAGCTCAGAACACTCAAAAGACTCTCTGCTAAACCCAAGGAGTCTACCTTACTGGGCCAAAATCTGGCCGAATTTGACAAGGAATCTACCCCTGGCTCCCCCAAGCTTCGACACCACGGCATGCCACCAGCATCACCCACTCGGAATGCCTCCAGAAGACAACACAGACCTCCAAGATAGCCTAGACCTCGGCATCAACACAGAGGAGAACCTCTTACTCAAAAGTCTTCGCATGCATAGTTCCAACCTCCAAAAGCAAAGAGATGCCCTCGTAGCCAAGCAGTAGCGTAGTGAGTGATGGATTATGGGGAGGCTACACTAGCGCAAAACAAAAAATTTGACCCCATAAAACCAGAAACTACTACAATTATAGATCATGGAATTACCACTAGAAGCGCAGGGCAGCGGAAGACATCTCGATGTAGATGAACGAGTCGAGCAGTGCTATGCAGTCGCTGGCGACCTTCACGTCCTCGCGCATTTCGTCATAGTGCCCCAAATGTAGCACCTCCGAGGTATCCACACGTATAGGGAGGAAGCGTCGTGTTCTGAACTGCTAGGTTCACGACAGCGGCTAGGCGAGGGCAAGGGCGAGGGGCAAGCAGCTGCTCGTTTACTGGTGGGGAGTTAGGGTTTTCATAACCGCGCCCCTGCTCCTCATTATATAGGTGTTCTGGTGGGCTTCTAACTTTGAGGCCCATTAGTAACCCTAAAGCCCTATCTAATTTCGGATCTAATCCGAGTTAGGCTTCCTTCCCTTTAAGTGTGTGACCCTATAGGTTCACGTACATATAGACATGGCCCAAGTACTCTTACTTGGCCCAATAATTGACAGCAGCCTCTAGCAAGACATGTCAACTCCTATGCGCATGTAGAGATCATATCAGACGAACCATTGCAACATTACGTACATGTTGTTCCCTTTGTCTCATGATATTTGGTCTTGCTCTAAGCTGACCTCTCTTTCTTGATACAATGAATTGGAATCCTTTCATTGGTTAACACTTAACCCTAGCATGACCATGCATTTCTTGATCCAATCACTCGAGGGGCCTAGAGATATCTCTCTCAAGAAGAGAGGGATAAATTCCATCTTGACTGACCATGCCTCGTAGCATGCTTCCTAACAAACCCAAAACTACCTTTATAACTACCCAGTTACGAAGTAGCGTTTGATAGTCCCTAAGTAAGTCAATTCATATCTTGAGAACATGCGACAATCTAAGGTCTAAGGATACAGTATACATGTTGCAAAAAGAGAACTATATTACAATATCTCATTGTAAATCCCAAAAATTGGTATAAGGAAAATAATAATAATAATAAAATGAATAGATAAATAAATAAGTGAGTGTTTTGGGGATCCCTTGATTTCCTTTTTATTTTTCTCTACATACTCAACTAATGGCATTAAATTATGCAAATAACAAATAAATTAATAAAGGAATGTGCACCTCATGCTGATGTTATTTTTTGATGCATCTTATTTGAATCAAAGGAATCTTAATAAAAGCATTTATTCCTTCCATAATTAAGTAGAAAAATGAATAAATAATGTTAAGGCAAACCATGAGTGTTAAAATCACATTGTGAGTTTTGTGTATATATGGAAATCTTTATTCCAGAGCAATAATTCAAATGTAGTTTGAATCCTTGAATTTGGAAAATAAACTAGAAATTATAAAAGAAAAAATAGGGAATCACCTGTATTGGGCCGCAATCCTAAAATTCGGCCCACTAGCTTCAACCAGCCCAGCCGTGCCAACCTAGCCACCTGCTGACACCGACTTGTGGGGCCCAGTGGTCAGCCCCACAGCCTGGTTGTCGGCCGCGCGCTCCTTAGCATCGTCTTGCCCCATAGCTCTTCGTGGATGACATGTGGGGCCCATTTGTCAACTGGACCGCGCGCGCCTGTTGAACCCTCGTGAATCACTGACGTCTGGGCCCATCCTGTCAGCTTGTTCCTCTACCTGTTGTGATTTCCTCTCGGTTAGCGCAATAGCTCCCGTTGAAATCGGGATTCATCCGGAAATTATCCACCGGCTCCGCCCTCGTTCGGTCTCCTTCTCGGTATATAAATGGCGAAGCCGCATCCTTTCTTTATCCACAAAACTGAAGCACCGGAAGCCACCATATTTAGGGTGGATCTTCAAGACCCGCAGGAATCCTTGCCGACCTTCGCCAAGCCACGGTCGCGCCTCATCCATATCGTCGTCCAGCTCATCCCCTGGTGTCGGGAGAATTTGCCGTGGGACGTTGAATCGTGCGTTGGGGTCAGTCGAACACACGGTCTCCGGTGTTGCAACGAATTGCTCGCCGTAGAACGCGCCTCCACGGAACCTCTGTACAACGCGGGTGAGTTGCTGTCGCCCAAATCACCGGTGAGGTCACTTCCCATAAGCTTTACTTGGCCTCTACTTTGTGTTACCGCATCTGGGGGAAAGAACGAGGCTCGGGCGCTCGTTTTGGCGCTGCGCCGGTTTGGCGCTGGCTGTTGACGCTGGGGCGCGCCGTGGGCAGGGCAGCGCCGCCGCGGTCTGGGAACGACGGATAATGGAGTGATGGGCGCTGACTCCGTTGATCCAGCAACGGACGACCAGGATTAAACGTTGTGAAAGCGATTCAAGCCGATGGATTCCTGGGCGTTGGATCCCAAGCGTGTGGCCACGATTAGGTATGGATGCTGGTTCGTCCAGATTGGTTATGAGCCGTTGATCATAGATGGGCATTGGAGATTCGATCCCGGTCTTATAAAATCTAGACCGCGTGTCAGCCATCCAAAATAGATCTAATGGTCCTTATTGAACCATACCTCTTCGGCTATTAGAACTTGCAAAAGAGCCCCTCATAGTTTGCATAATAAACCTGCCATCCACAGTAGTTCGATTAATATTGTAGAGTGACCCTTTTCTTTTCAAATAGGACCCTGCGTTCTCAGAAAATAATGGCTACAGTCAATAAAATTCATAAAATGAATATAGAAAGTATTTTATGTATGAAAATAATTCTCTAAACTTCGGAAAATCATATCTCCTTTATTTTAGCTCCGAATCGATCCGTTCAAGTTGCGTTAGCTTCATAAAAATATTCTCTACTCAATAACAACATTAATTATACCATGTTGCATACTTTTATAATTAGATATCTATTTATCCTATGTCAACTAGATTAACTCTCCTAAATCAAAGCTAACATGTCCATAATTATGAGTTAATTAAGATATAATCTCTAGTCAAGTTATAATTAAGATTAAAGTTGAATACATTATTTATTTAGATTATCTTTATAAAATCAACTCAAGACCTAGTTTTAATTAATTCATCACGTAGACTTTCTGAATACCATTACTCCTTAACTGTAACTCCAAATTTAGTAATTCTTGTTCCTACGATATCGTAGCGACGCGTAGATTATTATTACGTAATTTATTCTTAGGTTTGGTGTAATTTTAATTTTACCTATACCATGTTTGTCTGTATTGCTACGGCTAGCGTGAGGACACGAGTCACCTGAAGAGCAAGTTGGTACCTGGAATCTCAAGTGACAGGCAAGTTGTGCCCTTGATCACTTCATTTTACCCAGTCATGTTCTTATTAATCATAATGATCTGCATAGGTTAATTTTGATGGGACCCAATAGGTTACCCTAGATTTTGACTATCTTTATACCTTGTTTCACCATTGGTTTTACTACTAAATTTTTGGGTAGTACATGCTATTGCTTTATGTGGTTTTGGGTATAGAGATATTCACTACTCATGATTACACTTTTTATTATTTGTTCATTATTTACTTTTCATGATAAGATCATTATGTTAATGGGAACATGGAGAACCACCCAGAAAAACAGTGCTACCACAAGGGTTTAATGGGATGCCCTTGGCTGATTAACTAGGAAAGCTAGTGGATGACTACCTTACCCGAAAGGGGCATGGGCAGTAGGGGAGTGGTCAGTGTGGGGAGGTCCTTGGTTGATTTTGCTGCGATGGCGGTCAGGCGAGGGATTCCTGCACTGGAGCTTCCTATAAACTGTAGCGGGTTTTCTGAAGCTACTGGAACTTTGTAAAGGCCTTGTAGTGTTACCCTGCCTCACCTCCTCGGTAGAGGTGTATGGGATTGGCCGTCTCTTAGCAGATGGGTAACATGACTTGTGGGTAAAGATGCGCAACCTTTGTAGAGTGTAAAACTGGTATACTAGTCGTGCTCACGGTCATGAGCAGCTTGGACACTCACATGATTAATTTATGGAACTAAATTCAATTTGTCATATGCATTGCATCGCAGGTGATGTTGTTACTTTTGTTCTACTACTTAATTGGGTTTGGTATTTACTTATACTTAGTAATTGCTAATAAAATTTTGACCAACTTTAAAAGCAATGCTCAGCTTCAACCATCCTCTTTGGTAAGCCTTACACTTCATGAGCTCCCACCTTTGGCGAGTTCATGCACATTATTCCCCACAACTTGTTGAGCTATGAACGTATGTGAGCTCACGCTTGCTGTCTCACACCCCCCACAGGTCAAGAACAGGTACCACAGGATGAGGCGCTTGGAGGATGTTGTGACGAGTTCGTGAGAGGTCTAGGCCATCGTCTCCCAGTCAACTTTGGGTTGTTGGACCGTTGTCTACTTATAATGTAATTATTTATTTATTTTGTACAGAACTCCTATTATATAGTAAAGACGTGACATTCGATCCTGTGCCATTGTTCATCATATGTGTGAGACTTGGTCCCAGCACACCTGGTGATTATGTTCGCGCTTGGGTCTTGGTGCCCCTAAAACCCGGGTGTGACAGAAGTGGTATCAGAGGGATGTTGACTGTAGGACGAAACCTAGATAGAACTAGACAACCATTGTCTACTTACCTTTGCTACTCTGAATCTTTTCTAAACTTTTCTTAATCTTTTCTCATCTATTTCCGCTTTACTCTGATTACTCTTACCTTTTTTTTTCAAAGACAAATGTGGATTTCACACTTTGAAATCCTGTACCTAAAGTGACTTTTAGGAATAGGAGACCTACTCTTAGGAACAAAAACAAAATTATTTTTCTTTTTTATAGATATCTATGAACTTGAATGTTTGTTCTTATGATACTTGTCTGATTTGGATCTTTGATTGAGTGTGATGAGTTGTGCAGTAATGTCCACAATTACATCTGCATATATATAGTATAAATATAAATAAATAAAATTCATAAGATAACTAGATAAACTAGATTATCCCTCATTAAAATATATCTATCCTTATAGATCCATCTTATCTTAAAAGATACTCTATTACCTTAGTAGATTCATCTTATATTGAAAAGATTTTATCTCATCCTAATAGATCTAACTGACCTCAAAAGATTCTACCTTATCTTTATGGATTCATCTTGCCCTAATTAGCATATTTATCCCACTCTAGAATAACAACCATGATCTAATCCAAATTAATGTGATATAAACTATTCTAATCTAATCATATCCAATCTAATCTAGATCTGAGCTAATCTAATATGATCTAATCTAGTGTGAGTTACTTAATGCTGATACAAAGGATAAAACCATACTCCTAATTCACTTAAGCCTAAGTTAGTGCCATAGATCAACTCAGCCATACACTCCTAATAGGTTACATAATCCACCTATGTGAACCTATTGAAAAAAATGTCCTACCCATATACCCTAGCTATCTTAACTATATCCCCCATGCTCAGATGGAGACACCGAGATTGGAGACTGAAGATGATCAACCTCATCAAGAAAGGATAAGCACCAACTCAAGTCTTCAAGGATCAAGCGGGATCACCAGATGAATCAAGATCCACAGTTCTGGATGAAGTCTTTCCTTATTATACTCTTCCTTGCCACAACCTATACTTGCCATAACCGTACCTCATCTGACATATTAAATGGCTAGACATACATATCCATATAAAAAAACTTTAAACAAAACTTTGATTCCAAAAAAAAACCAAATGAGAAACTAAAATTCTAGACCAAACTTATTGTATCCCTTTTCTTACAAATCTCGAGGACGAGATTTCTGTTAAGGGGGGTAGGATTTGTAAAGGCCAAAAATTGGTATAAGGAAAATAATAATAATAATAATAAAATGAATAGATAAATAAATAAGTGAGTGTTTTGGGGATCCCTTGATTTCCTTTTTATTTTTCTCTACATACTCAACTAATGGCATTAAATTATGCAAATAACAAATAAATTAATAAAGGAATGTGCACCTCATGTTGATGTTATTTTTGTGATGCATCTTATTTGAATCAAATGAATCTTAATAAAAGCATTTATTCCTTCCATAATTAAGTAGAAAAATGAATAAATAATGTTAAGGCAAACCATGAGTGTTAAAATCACATTGTGAGTTTTGTGTATATATGGAAATCTTTATTCTAGAACAGTAATTCAAATGTAGTTTGAATCCTTGAATTTGGAAAATAAACCAGAAATTATAAAAGAAAAAAAATAGGGAATCACCTGTATTGGGCCGCAGTCCTGAAATTCGGCCCACTAGCTTCAACCAGCCCAGCCGTGCCAACCTAGCCACCTGCTGACACCGACTTGCGGGGCCTAGTGGTCAGCCCCACAGCTTGGTTGTCGGCCGAGCGCTCCTCAGCATCGTCTTGCCCCGTAGCTCTTCGTGGATGACATGTGGGGCCCATTTGTCAACCGGACCGTGCGCGCCTGTTGAACCCTTGTGAATCACTAACGTCTGGGCCCATCCTGTCAGCTTATTCCTCTACCTGCCGTGATTTCCTCTCGGTTGGCGCAACACCTCCCATTGAAATTGGGATTCATCTAGAAATTATCCACTGGCTTCGCCCTCGTTCGGTCTCCTTCTCGGTATATAAATGGCGAAGCCGCATCCTTTCTTCATCCACAAAACCGAAGCACCGGAAGCCACCATATTCAAGGCGTATCTTCAAGAACCATAGGAATCCTTGTCGACCTTCACCAAGACACGGTCGCGCCTTGTCCCTATCGTCGTCCTGCTCATCCCCTAGTGTCGGGAGAATTTGTCGTGGGACGTTGAATCGTGTGTTGGGGTCAGTCGAACACGCGGTCTCCGGTGTTGCAACGAATTGCTCGCCGTAGAACGTGCCTCCGCGAAACCTCTGTACGACGCGGGTGAGCTGCTGTTGCCCAAATCACCGGTGAGGTCACTTCCCATAAGGTTTACATGGCCTCTGCTTTGTGTTGCCGCATCTGGGGGAAAGAACGAGGCTTGGACGCTCGTTTTGGCGCTGCGCCGGTGTGGCGCTGGCTGTTGACGCTGGGGCGCGCCGTGGGCACGGCGGCACCGGCGTAGTCTTGGGACGACGGATGATGGAGTGATGGGCGCTGACTCCGTTGATCCAGCAAAGGACGAACAGGATTAAACGTTGTGAAAGCGATTCAAGCCGATGGATCCCTGGGCGTTGGATCCCAAGCGTGTGGCCACGATTAGGTATGGATGCTGGTTCGTCCAGATTGGTTATGAGCCGTTGATCACAGATGAGCATTGGAGATTCGATCTCGGTCTTATAAAATCCGGACCGTGTGTCAGCCATCCAAAATAGATCTAACGGTCCTTATTGAACCATACCCCTTCGACTTTTAGAACTTGCAAAAGAGCCCCTCATAGTTTGCATAATAAACCCGCCATCCACAGTAGTTCGATTAATATTGTAGAGTGACCCTTTTCTTTACAAATAGGACCCTGCATTCTCAGAAAATAACGGCTGCAGTCAAGAATATTCATAAAATGAATATAGAAAGTATTTTATGTATGAAAATAATTCTCTAAACTTCAGAAAATCATATCTCCTTTGTTTTAGCTCCGAATCGATCCATTCAAGTTGCGTTAGCTTCATAAAAATATTCTCTGCTCAATAACAACATTAATTATACCATGTTGCATACTTTTATAATTAGATATCTATTTATCCTATGTCAACTAGATTAACTCTCCTAAATCAAAGCTAACATGTCCATAATTATGAGTTAATTAAGATATAATCTCTAGTCAAGTTATAATTAAGATTAAAGTTATCTTTATAAAATCAACTCAAGACTTAGTTTTAATTACTTCATCACATAGACCTTCCGAATACCATTACTCCTTAACCGTAACTCTAAATTTAGTAATTCTTGTTCCTACGATCTCGTAGCGACGCGTAGATTATTATTACGTAATTTATTCTTATGTTTGGTGTAATTTTAATTTTACTTATACCATGTTTGTCTGTATTGCTACGACTAGCGTGAGGACACGAGCCATCTGAAGAGCAAGTTGGTACCTGGAATCTCAAGTGCCAGGCAAGTTGTGCCCTTGATCACTTCTTTTTACCCAGTCATGTTCTTATTAATTATAATGATCTGCATAGGTTAATTTTGATGGGATCCAATAGGTTACCCTAGATTTTGACTATCTTTATACCTTGTTTCACCACTGGTTTTACTACTAAATTTTTGGGTAGTACATGCTATTGCTTTATGTGGTTTTGGGTATAGAGATATTCACTACTCATGATTACACTTTTTATTATCTATTCATTATTTACTGTTCATGATAAGATCATTATGTTAATGGGAACATGGAGAACCACCCGGGAAAATAGTGCTACCACAAGGGTTTAATGGGACGCCCTTGGCTGATTAACTAGGAAAGCTAGTGGATGACTATGTTACACGAATGGGGCAAGGGCAGCAGGGGAGTGGTCAGTGTTGGGAGGTCCTTGGTTGATTTTGCTGCGATGGCGGTCAGACGAGGGATTCCTGCACTGGAGCTTCCTATAAACTGTAGCGGGTTTTCTGAAGCTAGTGGAACTTTGTAAAGGCCTCGTAGTGTTACCCTGCCTCACCTCCTCGGCAGAGGTGTATGGGATTGGCCGTCTCTTGGCAGATGGGTACCATGACTTGTGGGTAAAGATGTGCAACCTCTGCAGAGTGTAAAACTAGTATACTAGTCGTGCTCATGGTCATGAGCAGCTCGGACACTCACATGATTAATTTATGGAACTAAATTCAAATTGTCATATGCATTGCATCGTAGGTGATGTTGTTACTTTTGTTCTACTAGTTAATTGGGTTTGGTGTTTACTTATACTTAGTAATTGCTAATAAAATTTTGACCAACTTTAAAAGCAATGCTCAGCTTCAACCATCCTCTTTGGTAAGCCTTACACTTCATGAGCTCCCACCTTTGGCGAGTTCATGCACATTATTCCCCACAACTTGTTGAGCTATGAACATATGTGAGCTCACTCTTGTTGTCTCACACCCCCCACAGGTCAAGAACAGGTACCACAGGATGAGGCGCTTGGAGGATGTTGTGACGAGTTCGTGAGAGGTCTAGGCCGTCGTCTCCCAGTCAACTTTGGATTGCTGGACCGTTGTCTACTTATAATGTAATTATTTATTTATTTTGTACATAACTCCTATTATATAGTAAAGACGTGACATTCGATCCTGTGCCATGATTCATCATATGTGTGAGACTTGGTCCCAGCACACCTGGTGATTATGTTCGCGCCCGGGTCTTGGTACCCCTAAAACCCGGGTTTGACACTCATGTTGGGTCATTCTAGCCTCATGTCATACATCTGACCACATTATTAGTTTAACATCTCCATGTCCATGACTTGTGAAATGTAGTTATCAATTAATACATGTGCTAGTCATCAACTCTGACTAGGGACATCATTAAGTCCGTAGTTAAGACACCATATGAGATGTGGACTGGGAAAACCCCCAGTTTGTCTTTTCTAAATATTTGGGGTTGTGAGGTTTACGTCAAGCAACTGTAGTCGGATAAACTCACTCCAAAATCGAACAAGTGCATGTTCGTGGGATATCCAAAAGAAACTTTGGGATATTACTTTTACCATCGGTCAGAGGGCAAAGTGTTTGTCACAAGGAATGGTGTTTTCTTAGAGAAAAGGTTTCTAAAAGAGAGAAAAGTAAACAAAAGGTATAGCTTGAAGAAGTTTAGGATGAGCCAGTGGGACAAGATTCAACAAGTCATGCTAATGTAGTAGAACAAGTTGAAATGTCTATGGCAAGAAAATCACCACCACAACCACGAAGGTCATCAAGGCTTTGCGAGGCATGAAGAGAAGTGCTATTGTTGGGCAATGGGGAAGTGTTGTTGTTAGACAACAACGAACCTATAACATATGCAGAAGTGATGATGGACCCAGATTCTGAGAAATGGCAAGTCACCAAGAGATCCAAGATAGATTCCATGCGAGAAAATCAGGTTTGGAGCTTGGTTGACCCGCCTGATGGTGTTAGACCCATAGAGTGCAAATGGATCTATAAGAAGAAGAAATACATGGATGGAAATGTTCACATCTGTAAGGCTCGACTTGTTGCAAAGTGTTTTCGACAAGTGCAAGGAATTGACTATGATGAGACATTCTCGCCAGTAGCGATGCTTAAATCTATTCGGATCATTCTAGCCATTGTCTCATATTTCGATTATGAGATTTGGCAGATGGATGTCAAAACAACTTTCCTTAATGGAAACCTAGATGAGGATGTGTATATGATACAACCCTAGTGTTTTATCGATCCGATCAATGCTAGAAAGATATGCAAACATTAGAAATTTATTTATGGGTTGAAGCAAGCATCTCGGAGTAGGAACATTCGTTTTGAGGAAGTGGTCAAAGGGTTTGGTTTTCATCAGAATGAAGAAGAAGCTTGTGTTTACAAGAAAGAAAGTGGGACCGCCATTGATTGGGAATGACATTCCTATGCTAGAGTCCGTCAAGGCTTCTCTGAAAAAGAGTTTTTCTATGAAGGACTTAGGGGAAGCAGCATATATTTTGGGCATAAGGATCTATAGAGATAGGTCGAAGAGGCTTATAGGATTAAGTCAAGATACGCACATTAACAAGGTGTTGAAATGGTTCAACATGGAACAGTCCAAGAAATGGTTCTTACCTATGTCACATGGTATGCACCTCAGCCAAAAACAGTGTGCTGCGAGGGCTAATGAGCGAGAGTGCATGAGTAAGGTACCATACGCCTCGGCAATTGGATCAATCATGTATGCCATGATAAGTACACTCCTAGATGTTTCATACGCTATAAGTGCTATGAGTAGGCACCAGGCTGATCCAGGTGAGGATCACTGGACAACGGTAAAAGGCATTCTTAAGTACTTGAGAAGGACTAAAGATATGTTCCTAGTATATGGTAAGGAGGAGCTCGTTGTAAGTGGATACACCGATGCTAGCTTCCAAACTGACCCAGACAAGTTAAAATCGCAATCAGGTTTTGTGGGTGTTGTTAATTGGAAGAGTTCCAAGTAGGAGACTGTGATTGATTCTACAACAGAAGCCGAGTACATTGCAGCTCTGAATCTACGAAGGAAGGTGTTTGGATAAGGAAGTTCCTTATCGAGCTTGGTGTGTTTCCTAATGCCATTGAACCTCTACTATGACAACAATGGGGCTATTGCGCAAGCTAAGTAGCCAAGGAACCACTAGAAAAGCAAACACGTACTGCAGAAGTTTCAACTCATATGGGTATTTGTTAGGCGGGGTGAGATTAAGATATGCAAAATACATACGGATTTGAATGTTGTTGATCCTTTGACTAAACCTCTTCCACAAAGTAATACTTTTACAAATAAATAACCAATTTGAGAAACAAATTATGTTAGGGAAAATTCACAAACTAAATCAAATGGCTTAAAAAGGGATAAATCAACAAAATGGGATTTTGCAAGTACGAAAATTATTTGCATGACAAAAATTAACAATTCATTATTGTGAGATCTTTCATAACAAATTAAATCCAAAAAATTGGATTTGAAAATCGAATCAAAACAAAACATATGCTTCGTCATGAATGTACCAAACACTTGGTAAAATTTTACCTATTTAAGAAAATGTTATTTATATTTCCATTTCATTATTTGAAAATATATTTTTTTATTTCTATTGGAAACTGTTAGATTAAACAAGGTTACTTTTAATTGATGGATTTAGGGTGCTACAGCTTCACACTAGGACGTCATGTGGTGGGCCGGCCGAAAGTAACCAGGAAAAGCAAGCCCATTCTAAACCAGCAATGGCCAACGCCCAGGTTAGGCGCCATGAGAGCACGAGTATATCGACTGGAACAGTTGCGCTCACCCAATAGGCTAAGCCTCCGATGGTAATTCGGGCGGATGAGCGAAGAGGATTCCCAAGATGTAGGAAGACAGTTCGCTACAAGCTAGGAATAGGTGAATAGATTACGTTTGTCACCTGTGCAGGATAGCTATCCTTGGTCGTGTACATAAACCTAAGAGACACCCCTACCATTTTCATCTCACCTTAGTCTAACAACCCTAGGTGTTACTTAGGATTTTCACTTAAGACTACACAAGTAAAGCCCATCATCACATGTGACTTAACTTGAGTGAAGGAAATCAAACTTGGAAATCAATATCCTAAATAAGTGCAACCCATCTTAGAAGTCACACCTTGGCTTGTCATGCACTTCTAATGGGGAGAATTTGCCCAAACCCTAAATCAAACCCCTTTGGACAATTGGAGCCCTAGAAGTAAGTATGACCAAAAGGTTAAGGGAACCACATGATCATGACTTGGAACAATTATAAAAGTTGTAGTACACTTAATACCCTACAAATAATAGTAAGAAAGTGACCCTAAAAAGATTTCAGAAACCCCCAAAAGGTTCACCAAAGGGTTGAGCACAAAAGGAAAATCAGAATTTTTCTAAGTCCAAAACCAACCCTCTTGCAAAGATCAAACATGTTCACCTTGATCCCAAACTCAAAATCATTTGGCCCAATTGACAAAGTGGCGCCAAAATACTTCTAGAACACCCTGGAAAAATTTGAACCCAACCCTAAGTCGTTTGACACGACTTGGCATAGCTTTTGTCTCGGTTTGGACAGCTAGGACAAAGGCAACTTCTCACACCTATATCTCCCTACCCCGACCGTATCCTTGCTTGGGACTCAAATCAAAAAGGTAGGATTTGGTGCAGGGAAGAGATCGTACACGGGTGTTTTGCCAAGATCTGCATGCTAAGGTGCCCTAATCGGTCGTTGAACCATGGCAGAAGCAAACACACACGTGTTCGACGAGGGCTAACACTCGGGGGGGGGCGCTCAGAGCACGCCCGTGCGCGAACCCCCGCGCGCCCGCGGCCGCCCCGTGACCACGCCCGCGTCGCGGCTATAAAGCCCACCCCAATGCCCGGCTATCCTCCCCGTTGCACCCTCTGTCCCGCGCCAAACTCCCCAGAGCTTTCCCATAGCTCCGGCGACCTCTCCGCGACCCGCCAGAGCCGCCCGAGGGCAACCACCATGGCCGAACCATTTCCCGCCCTCCTCCGCTCGATCCAAGCCCCTAGATAGATCCCCTGGGAGGTCGTGAAGCTTGCCAGAGCTTGAACCACGGACCCCCGCCACTGGAAACACGCAATCGTGCTCGCCAGAGTTCAGAACCCCGCCGGCGCACGTGGACTGGGTGAGTCTCTGCACCATTTTTCGATTCACTGCATGCATAGCCTCTACGTCACCCCGTGAAGCTCCCCGTGCCATTGGATTGACCGGTAGCGTCGTGGTTAGGCCGGAGCACTCACCGCCGACGAGTTCACCCGCCTGCGCACGTGGACCGGCTGATTCCGGCCACCCCCGCCGTCGAGCCGTACCTCGCTATGACCGCCAGTACCTCCCGTAGCCAACCCCACCCCTCGCCGGACCTCTCTCGCCGCCGATAAGCCGCGCCGCCCTTTTTACTTCCGCGGGTACTATTTAAGTTAGGGGAGAGACCTCGGGGAAGAAGGAGAAAAGGCCAGGGGGTTTTGTGCGCTGTCAGCGACTCAAGGGAATAGTGGCGCATGGGTATAACTGAAGGGATTGATTTAGGAAGAACCCAGGGCCTTCGATGCAAAGTGGTTTTCCAGGAAACCTTTTTAATTATTCTGATTTAAATTCAAACAGAACTTGAAAAATTTATAACTTCAGTTTTGTTTACCCAAATCGAGTCAAACCAATTTTGCCAGATCCTAAATAATGTAAACTACTTAGGAAAAATATAAAACCCCCAAGTATTACAGAAGACTTCACAGTTATGATTTAATTGATTATCTGGTCAAAGACTAAATGGAATAGGGAAAAATAGCAACCCTATTAGACTGGGGTTAAGAAAATTTAGAGAAGTACTTAATTACTCCCTAACCTGTTTTAAAATACTAAACCCCTGTGTACACCCATTTAAGGTAGAATTTGCCATTTAAATCATTTTCAGCTTAAAGTTAAAGAAAATATAATAGGTAGTGTAAAATGGAAACCAAGGGGCACCCACATTTTTGTTAGCTTACTTATTCAGTATGGTTCATTAGAAAATTTTGTTTGACCTTTGTTTAGTATAAAATAAAGAGATATCTTTTATTTTAGGAAAACAAGGAAAACTTAGAAAAACCCTAGAAAAATAACCTTGAAGAGACATCACCCCAAACCTTGGGATAACTAATGTTTTGTTATGATGGATATAGAAAAATTATGAGTTCTGTTGTTTGATATTTTTCAAATAATAAGTTAGTGGTGAGTGTCTTTTTAGCATTAAACCTTAAAAATCATAACTAAATAACCACTAAGTAGCCCTCTGTGATTTTTGGCACAAAAGCATGTTATTACCTACAGATACCAGTAAAAATGACTCTTAGTACAGAACCCACCCCTAAATAAGAGTTGTAGTACAAAAAGGGCCCTTTTGCCCACACTTTTGTATTTTTGTCCAGGGATTATTTTAATTATTCTGGATCCAAAATTTATAGGACAAACTACAGTGACCAATAGTAACCCACTGTAATTTTTACAGAATTTTTGGAAAAATTTAAATCACTGCTGTAGTTCCAACACACTCAAAAATCATAAATAGAAAAATAAAAAGGAAATTTAATGGTGGAGAATAATGTTACCCTAACCAAACCAGCAAAACCCCTTGAGTGCCTACTAAAACATTTAAGGGGCAATCCAAGTCTAAATCCATTATGCTTACCTATAGGCAAAACCTCAAACCTAAATTGATAAGCATAAACCCCTAAGAGTCTCTTATAACCAAGAAACCCTAAGTTATTAACTAGCTTAGTTTTTCTTCACTTAGCATAATGATTACTAAATCCTGCATGATCATAGCATACATGTTTCTTATTCATTGCATTCGATAGATTGGAACCTCGCCAACGGAGAGTACATCCTCGTGCCGGAGCAAGGAGTTGCTCAGGAGGTAGCCCCGGATCCAGCACCAGAGCCTGCCCTAGAATATCTACCTACCCCAGCTTTGGAAGGCAAGCCCCGGTTTTATGCATAACCGTTGATATATGCTATTTTACTACAATTAATGTTTGTAGGCTTGTACTGTGCACTTAAGTGTAGGAGTTGCCTGAAACCCTAGTTGCATTACCTCAGGATTTCCTTTGAGATGGATACTAGTATAATAGGTCGAGTAGCTGCTTTGCTAATTAGGGATCTCGGTAGAAGTCGAGTGATTTTTCTAGCACTCACGCGAGGTCAGGAAATTGGTTGTATCCACCTTCATATCATACTGATGTTGGTCTGTGGACACGGATCCATGGGGATGCGTGGTCTACGAGATGAAATTGGAATAAGGATTAATGTGCGGATACCTGTGTCAAGCGTTTGAACGTACTAAGCACATGCCGAGAAATATGGTAAATCGGTAAGCCTAGTACCTGAGTGAACCTGACAGTGGACATATCCCCTCACGTGACCTGAGACATGGTCTCCCATTCCGGTTATGGTGGGTACAAGTGCGGTCACTGCATGACGGCAGTCGGGGTCAGTGAGGCATTGTACGCCAAGGCGGTGAGCCCTGATCTGCTGACGGGGAATCGATGGGGACGGTTGATATGTGTGGGGACGGAGTGCCTCGCCATGTCGTGTGTTTAGGTCTACCTTGCAAGGATAAAAACTCGGTTCGAATCGTCTGCTTCTCGCAGCTAATGAGACTGCTTGATCCATTGTACTGCATTGAGTAACAAGTGGAAATGTGATGGTTTGGCAAAAGATGTTGATTGCTAAATTGCTTGATACCATGATTGAGTAGATAGTACACATTCAGTCTTAAGAGAGTCACACTAAAACTTGAAAAAGCTAAAACTGGATTTTTAGACTCAGCTAGTGCTTTTGGCAACCAAACCCCTCAGCCAAATAGCTGCATGTCTAGAGGTAGAGGAGTAGACTCCTCACACCAGGTAAGTCTAGCTGAGTATTAGTATACTTAGCCTTGCTTGTGGCATAATTTTTTACAGGTTCCCTGGAGGACATGGTTGCTGGAGTGACTTGGCCGTCCACCTTGCCACCGGGTTGGGCCGTCGAGTGGGACCCTACCTCGGCAGAGGAGGAGCATGAGGAGTGATGGATAGGCTTCCCCGTCTCTCTGTTTATTTATCGCTAGTTTATTCCGCTGCATTTCGAACAATGATGACTACTTTTGCTAAACTCCGATGATGATGTAATAAATTTAATACTCCTCAATGTATGGTTTTATGCTTTATTGTATTTGCTCTGTGCCTCACCATCGAGTGAGTACATGGTACTTGATCCTGTTAGTGGCCTCGTCGGACTAGATCTGAGGGACTGATGTGTTATTCCTATTTAAGTGTGGTCTAGCCTCTAAGGCGGGACTAAGGCACTTAAGTTGGCATAATTCGGGCGGTTCCGCCACAGCTGGTATCGGAGCTCGTACCACCACAGAGGAATCAATAAACTATAAATATCATCCTTTTTCAAAGTAAAACTTGTTAGAAACAAATGTTGGATAGGTCGTCAGGACGATAAGGGTAGACCTAGGACGTGAAGCCTTAGGATAATAGAGGGGTAGCTAGGTGGCTATTTGAATAAGCCCTACCGGCTACTATAAGGGATGGGAGTTCTTTCCTATTCCCCCTAAGTTGGAATGAGGTCGCTTAGGACAAGCATTTATGCATCCTTACTTAAAAATACTTGATAATTGGGTAGGAACCTTAATACACTATAATAACAGATTAAGTACACCCAGTGCCATTGTCGTAGTCATAGAAAGGCTAAGTTTGATCCCTTTTTATTTTATGATTCTTCTTCTTTTTACTTACGCTTAACCTTACACAGATGACTTGTCACGGATCCACGGACGAAGGGAATGCACAGTCCCACACTGATGGGCTTGCACGAGAGGGTTTCCCCCGTATCTTGTGGGAGGTACTTCAGGGAGCTGGTTACACGACGCCTCCCCAGTACGCAGTGCGGCTGTTCGAGAAGCACCGAGTGCCCCGCTGTAGGGTGAGGATGACCCTAGAGCCTCATCCCCTGCAGCTAGGCTGGCGTTACTCCGAGTCTTTTGGATACAGGGCTGAGGATACTATCGAGGCGATTGCTCTCCACGGACTAACCACCTTCTGTGGATTCCACCCCTTGGAGCTGTCCACTCACCCCATTGGTTTGTTCCCCACGGAGAAGGAAGATGACCCAATGTGGAAGGACCGAGTGGAGCATTCCAAGGATATCTGGGCTATCTACCCAGGTCAGACAGCTCACTTGACGGTGCGGTGCATGAATGCCCTGTATCATCTGCAAGTGATGCGAGGAGAGGCAATGTCCCATCTGATGGCATTGTTGGAGGCTACCAATATCACCTTGGATAACAGGGAGGAACTTGTGGTAGACTTGTCCACTGAGATGGTGGAAAAAGACTTACAAGTGGAGCAGTTGTCAGATGAGATCCAAGAACTTGAGGAGCTAGTGGGAACCAGGGAGAACGCCATCGAGGTTCTCGAGGATCAGCTAATCAACACTCAGCAGCAGCTTGCGGAGGCTAACCAGCATCTGGATATGCACCACCAGGAGATCCAGGACATGGAGGCCAACGAGGATGTCAACATCGAGGGAGGAGAGGAGCCTGCCTCCAGTTTGGACACTGCTGGCTCAGGGAGACCACCTTCCCCCGAGTCGAGCGTTGCCTCGTTTGCTCACTAGGTCGCAGAGATAGAGTTAGAAGTCTATGACGGTAGAATTCCTCGAGGCTAGCTTAGCTTTTGCACCCTTGGGGTACTAGGCTAGATAGAGTTGAGTCTTTTGAGTTATTGATGTAATCAAGACAAACCCTTTTGGAAATGTGGATGATGAATGATGTCAGCTTTAATTTAAGAAGAAAAGTTTATGCCATGTGGAATCTTTTATAATTATGCAAGAATATATTGGTTTTACCCCCTTTGGCTCTTTCACCATGATTGACCATTGAACCTCATAAATATGATATTGAGAATATACATGATTTTTCAGATGGCAGGAAGAGCGCGTCGTGGACAGAATGAGCGCATTCCTCCACCACTGCCACCACCTCCTACTCTGCAAGAGCTGATGGCTCAGCAGAACGAGATTCTGTGACAGTTGGCGCAGCGTCAACTGCCACCTCAGCATTATGGTGGTGGTGATCATCAGTGACACCCCGCAACAGCCACTTATCAGGAGTTCCTCAGTACCCAACCACCGTTGTTCACCAGGGCAGATGATCCACTTGATGCTGACGTATGGCTTAGGGTAGTGGAATCCAAATTCCCACTACTGAATGGAGTCTGTTCAGAGGTGACAAAGGTCAGGTTCGCCACCCAGCAGCTTCGCGGACCCGCGCGGACATGGTGGAACCACTTTCTTGCTATGCAGCCAGTTGACCATGAGGTGGAATGGAGAGAGTTCAAGGCAGCTTTCAGGGGGCATCATATACCAGCAGACATTATGGACCGCAAGCTCAATGAGTTTCTGGCACTCACTCAGGGAAATCAGACAGTGCTACAGTATGCTCAGGCCTTCAATGACCTATGCCAGTATGCCGGATATCATGCAGACACTGATGAGAAGAAGAGGGATAGGTTCAGGAGGGGGCTCAGCACTAAGCTCCGCGACCGTCTCAACAAAATCAGGGCCAACAGCTATAATGAGTTAGTCAACATGGCCATTTCTCAGGAGGACTGTATCACAGCTTGGCAGGCAGAGAAGAAGAGGAAGACCCCTGTGGCAGGACCTTCAGCTCAGCCACAGCGCTTCAGGATCGTATCTGACACTCAGAACAGGGGACCTCAGCAGCAGCAAGGACGTTGGGTGATCCGACCACAGTAGCAACAGCAGGCACCCAACCGCACCTAGTTTCCAGTTCAGAGGAACAATCAGTCACATCAGCAGCAGTACCGTCAGACCAATGACAACAGGTGTTTCACTTGTGGTAACACCGGGCATTATGCCAAGAATTGCCCTAGAAACCAGCAGAAGCAGGGACAGAATGCCAACCAGAATCAAGGCAAGAGACAGAAGGTGCAAGTGAGACAAGGCAAACTGAACTTCACCACCATGGCTGACATTCCAGAGGGAGCACCTGTCATGACTGGTATCTTTTCAGTTTTGAATTATCCTGCAATTATTCTTTTTGATTCCGGTGCATCACATAGTTTTATCAGTGCAAAATTTATTGCCAAATGTCAGCTACCTTTCCATCACACCAATGGGGGTATTACAATTTCAACACTAGGAGGCAGGGTTGCCACCTATCAAATCAACAAGAATGTGCCTATAAAGTTTGGTAGTTTGATAATCAAAACCAACCTCCTCATTTCAACACAAGAATGTGCCTATAAACCTGTACTTTATGGATTTGTCACAAGAACTCTCTAAAGTTGAGCCAAACTCATTAACTTCAATTCAGTGCACTGTTCCTCATCTGAAATTTTAGAAGTTTGAGAGCCTAACTTTAAACACCATTTACTCCACTTTTTATGTAGTACCAAGTCCATCACCCTCAAACAAACTTGTACTCTGATAGATACTCTACAACTTTGATATAATGATCATTAACCCAAACCCTATGGATTGAGCCGTAAAAAACTCTAAATTTGGATCAAACACACAATTTCAGAGTCTGAATTTATACTATGGGAATTCAGATTAGAGTATAGGATCTTTGGACCATGTTTTCTACCAGTTCTATGCAGCTTTAGGGGCTTGACCCTTAATTAAAATTATACACTAACATGTGGTCTTCCACTTTGTTATAATACTCCAAGTCGAGAACTATATGGATTGGACACTAACAGACTTCTAGATTGGCTTCAGAACACAAAATTCTTAGTTTTAGAGATTACACTAAGTCTGAAACCCAGCTTCTGACATGCCATCTTTGAGCAAGTTTTTCAAGCAGTTCCATATGTTTTTAGGGCTGAGCAACTTAATCAAATTGTGCACCTAGTGTAGCTCTACAACGTTTCTACAGTGATCACTTTCAAAGCATCTATAAATCAGAAGTTACAAGGGCATCAAAATGGTTAATTGCCAATGTTTTTCAAAATTCAAAACCCTAGGTCAAAACTACTTGTGAGCTTTTCTCCACTTTTTTGCTATAAAACCTGGAATTCTCCACACATGAGACTTGTTTGGTTTGGAAAACTTTATGACTTTGATATTTTAACTATTGGCAAAATATTACCAAATCACAATTTGCACTGTTGGGGTTAAAACTAAAGTTTCTCCAACCAGGTCTTCTGATCACCACATCAGGTTTAGATTATTTTTGATTCTAGTGAATGCATTCATGGTGTATTACAACACAACCATACCAATGCATATGATGCCATGCCAAGTTTTAGTTCTAGTAACACCAGGGGTGTTTGTCACACCCGGTTTTTAGAAGGTAAACCGAATGCGAACCATGTACGTGCCAGGATCAGTTATTCACGTACACAGCAGTTACATAACATGGACATCATCACACAGTGCTCAAATAGTATTAAAAGGGAAATAATAGTCGATTACATCATACGTCTGAGACGTCCATATGGTTCTTACAATAAATCAAAGTGCGGAAAAGAAACGTAGATAACGCGGCCTTCACAGGCAGCCGACTGGGGGTTGCCGCTAACCCACGCCTAGAACTCGTCGTAGTCTTGGAACTCCTGGAAGTCTCCTTCCACAACTTCATCTTCTCCTGAGCAGTGGTTGCAATGCTGATAACCTGGGGGGGTTGGTGTGTAGAGCAAGGGTGAGTACACATCAACATACTCAGCAAGCATCCCGTTTGGCTGTAGTGGACTAGCTTTATGTGGGGATAAGTCAAGCAGTTGCTTTTAGTTGGTCAGGTTATTACTTACTAGTAGAAAGCCAGGTTTTAACATTAACCCAAGTTATTAGCCCAATGTATCCTTTCCAAACGGAAAGAATACCACTTACCAGCACCATAATCATAATCAGAACCATCAATCTCATTGCCACATGTACCAAAATGTATCTGATCAAGTATCACTAATCTCTGGAGCTCCCTTGGCCGCTCATAACCGCGAGCACGGCTGATATATCAGTTTCATAACACTCTGCAGAGGTTGTGCACTTTACCCATAAGCCGTGATTCCCTCTCTAGCCCGGGCTTGCAAGACCCTTATTCACTCCCAAGGTGAATGGCTAGGGATTCACTACGAAGCCTTTACAAAGATTCCCCGGGGCTGTAGCCACCCGTTAGGTTTCCTAAATGTACCGCACTCCTCCCCAAGGGACAAATCAACCTTGGCAGAGCGAGCCGCATACACCGAGCCCCATTGACGGCACAACGGCTAAGTGATCTACACCCCGGTTCCTCAAATTATTCAGCTAAGGGCGTCCCATTCCACCCTCATGGTTGCACTGTTTTCCCGTGTGGTCATCCATTGAACAGGTCCTTACGGAGAGGCACTCGAGAAACCGCTCGAGTCCCCTTAAATGCCACAAGTATGATCATAAATAAGAAGGGAAAACAGTGTATCATAGATAATCACATCATGTTCATTGATTAGAGTTGAGCAATAGCATCAAACTAAGCAGTAATAATCCGACCCAAGTAGGTAAACAAGGACATGAATAACAAAAGCTAGTCAATCCTTAAGTATAAATGTGTAATGCGGGAGGTGAATTTAAAGAATGAATAGGACAGCAATAGGTCAAAGGACACTTGCCTCCACCAACCGACTGCTGCTCAGGGGCTTCTCCTGCGAATTCCTCGGGCTCTTCGACCGGATCGTTCTCTATGCGAGCGCAAACATACATACATCCACATATTTAATACAAAAGAATAGTACACCATACAAGGGAACAAATAAAGTGAATATGCATCAAGTATGACATTCGATATCGCATTTGTTATGATTAGAAAGAAACGGGAAAGGGTCTCGCAGGGGGTTAAATCTTATGCACTAATGATTAGTTAAATTATGCACTCTAGTTTCAATAGGTTCTAACAAGCGAATTTAGTTATATGCACTAATGGAAACCTAGTCATTTTTACTTAATCAACATTGTATGAGATAAACAATTGATTATATGAATTTAACTAGCGCAACGAAATTCTAAATTAAGCTTCCTATTTCAATAACATGAACAATGATTAGCCTGCCTAAAATAAAATAACTAACAATGATAACAGAAAGTAAAATAAAATAAAATAAAAAAAATAAAAAAGGGGGGGGGCGGTTGAACCGGCCTGGGGCAGGGGCGGGGGGCGGCCAAGCCGGCGGCGGGCGGCCGAGCTGGCGGGGGGGCGGGCGGTTGAACCAGCCGGGGGGGCGGCCGAGCTGGGCGGCTGGGCTGGGGGCGAGCGCGCAGGGGCAGCCGAGCCGGGGCGGCCGAGCTGGGCTGGGGCGGCTGGGCCGGCCAGGGCGGCCGAGCCGGGGGCGCGCAGGGGCGGCGGCGGCCGTGCCGGCCATGGAGGCGGCCGAGCTGGGCCAGGGCGGCTGGGCGGTTGGGCTGGGGAGGGAGAGGAGGGGAGAGGGGAGAGGAGAGGAGAGGAGAGGGGGGGGCTCACCGGGGACGGGGACGGGCGGCCGAGCCGCAGGGGCGGCCGAGATGCAGGGGGCGGCGGCCGAGCTGCAGGGGCGGGGCTAGGGCAGGGGCGGCAGCGGCTAGGGTGGGAGAGAATGGGAGAAAGAGAGGGAGAGGGAGAGGGGTAAGGGGAAGGGAGTGGGGGCGGTTGGGCCGGCTAGGCCCAAGAGGGGCGCGCGGGGGTGGCTGGGCTGACCGGGGGGCGGCTGGGCCGGCCAGGAGGCGGCCCACGGCGCGGGAGAGAGAAAAGGGAGGGGAGAGAGAAAGAAAAAGGAAAAAGAAAGAAAAAAAGAAAAGGTTTCTTCTCATTTTCGAAATCCGATCTTCCTAGATGAATGCATTTACACTTTCAAGCAATCAAAAAATGCATAGTTCGGCATGGTGCATCAATCAACATAAAGCAATTTAGGGTTTTTCTTTACACGGGAACTCCAAACCGAATCCCGCTAGCTTTGGAAAAGGTCAAGGTCTAGCGAGGGGAAAAAGAAAAAGAAAAGGTAACGCCCGAATTTGGCGAGTGAAGAAAAGAAAAAAAAATTCAACTGCAAAATTCGGGGCGTTACAAACCTATCCCCCTTAAAAGAATCTCGCCCTCGAGATTCAGGGTTGGCTAGCAAAGAGCTCTGGGTACTTGGCCATCAAATCATCTTCACGCTCCCAGGTTGCTTCTTCCTCAGAGTGGTGATTCCATCTGACTTTGCACATTCTGATGGTCTTCCTTCGGGTGACTCTGTCTGCAACCACGAGGATCTGAGCTGGCTTCTCAACATAGGTCAAGTCCTCCTGGACTTCCAGACCTTCCACTGGCAACTGCTCTTCTGGCACACGCAAGCACTTCTTCAACTGAGACACATGAAAGACATCATGCACAGCTGACAAATTCTCTGGCAGACTGAGCTGATAGGCCACTTCTCCATGCTTTGAGAGGATTTGGTACGGACCAATGTAGCGGGGTGCTAGCTTGCCTTTGATTCCGAACCTTCTGACTCCTCTGATCGGTGACACTTTCAGATAGACAAAGTCTCCGACTTCAAAACTCAGCTCTCTTCTTCTTGTGTCTGCATAGCTTCGCTGCCTCGATTGCGCTATCCTCAGATTCTCTCGGACCATCTTGATGTTCTCTTCGGCTTCAAGTAGAATGTCTGGCCCAAACACTTGCTTCTCTCCAGGCTGATCCCATTGCAACGGAGTTCTACAACTCCTTCCATAGAGCGCCTGAAACGGTGACATCTTCAAACTGGCCTGGTAACTGTTGTTATAGGAAAACTCTGCATAGGGCAATCGCTTATCCCATCCGGACTGATCTTGCAGCGCACAGGCTCTCAACATATCTTCGAGAATTTGATTGGTCCTTTCAGTCTGGCCATCTGTGTGCGGATGATAAGCTGAACTGAAATTCAGATGTGTGCCCAAGGCTTCATGCAACTGCTGCCAGAAATGAGAGGTGAACTGTGTTCCTCTGTCTGACACTATCTTCTTTGGCACACCATGAAGACAAACGATCCGAGACATATACAACTCTGCCAATACGGCACTGCTGTAGTTGGTCTTGACTGGTATGAAGTGGGCTGACTTGCTCAAACGGTCCACTACTACCCAAATAAAATCGTAGCCGACTCGAGTGCGAGGCAATCCGACTATGAAATCCATACCAATTTCATCCCATTTCCACTGAGGGATCTGCAACGGTTGCAACAATCCAGCTGGTTTCTGGTGCTCTGCCTTAATTCTTCGACAACTATCGCACATAGCCACATGCTCTGCGATTTCCCTCTTCATTCCGTACCACCAGAATTTCTTCTTCAGATCCTGATACATCTTCTCACTGCCAGGGTGAATCGAATAGGCTGTCTCATGAGCTTCCTTGAGAATCAACTCCCGAATGGACTGGACATTGGGAACACACAAGCGGTCTTTGAACCATACCACGCCTTCTGCATCTTCTCGAAAATCTTTGCCTCTGCCATCTAGAATCAGTCGCCGAATCTCACTGATCTTCTCATCATTCTTCTGCGCTTCTTTGATTTCGCGCTCCAAGGTAGGTTCCAATTCAACTATGACTCCTCGCGAATTGTTCAGAAATCCGAGACTCAACCTGTCGAACTCCTTGGCCAACTCATAAGGCATCGGACGAGCGACCATCAGATTGACTTGACTCTTTCTGCTCAAAGCATCTGCCACTACGTTTGCTCTGCCTGGATGGTAATGGATCTCCAACTCATAGTCTTTGATCAGCTCTAACCATCTTCGTTGCCTCATATTCAATTCTGACTGAGTGAATATGTACTTCAGACTCTTGTGATCTGTGTAAACATCGCATTTCTGTCCATACAGATAGTGCCTCCATGTCTTCAGCGCATGAACCACTGCTGCCAACTCTAGATCATGGATTGGGTAGTTCTTCTCATGAACCTTCAGCTGTCGGGACGAGTAAGCCACAACTCTTCCCTCTTGCATCAACACGCATCCCAAACCTGTGTAACAAGCATCACAATACATAGAGAAGGGCTTGTGCACATCAGGCAAGACTAAGACAGGCGCTGTTGTCAACTTCTCTTTCAGCGCTTCGAAGGCCTCTTGGCATTTCTGGGTCCACTTGAACTCAACCTTGTTTCCTAGCAACGCTGTCATTGGTTTCGCAATCTTCGAAAACCCTTCAATGAATCGCCGATAATATCCGGCCATTCCAATGAAGCTCTTGATTCCTCGAGCATCCGTTGGCGCTTTCCAGTTCAGAATGTCTGCCACTTTCTTCGGATCCACAGCCAATCCTTCTGTGTTGATTATGTGACCCAAGAACAGGACTTCACTGATCCAGAACTCACACTTGCTCAACTTTGCATACAACTAGTGCTCTCGCAATCTCTGCAATACCATCCTCAAATGACTTGCATGCTCTTCTTCGCTTTGAGAATAAATCAGAATGTCATCAATGAATACCACCACAAACTTATCGAGATAATCCATGAATACACTGTTCATCAAGTTCATAAAGAACGCTGGTGCATTGGTCAAACCAAAAGACATCACTGTGAACTCATACAAACCATACTTGGTAATGAATGCCGTCTTCGGAATGTCCGAAGGTCGGATCTTGAGCTGATGATAACCTGACCTCAGATCAATCTTGGAGAACACACTGGCTCCTCTCAACTGGTCAAACAGATCTTCTATTCTGGGCAAGGGATACTTGTTCTTGATCGTGACTTCATTCAAAGCTCGATAATTGATACACATCCTTTTGGTGCCATCTTTCTTCTCCACAAACAGGACAGGGGCGGCCCAAGGCGAGGTGCTTGGCCGGATGTAACCTTTCTCTGACAGCTCATCAATCTGCTTCTTAAGCTCAACCAACTCTGGTCCAGATATTCTGTAAGCTCTCTTAAAGATAGGGGCGGTTCCAGGAAGAAGCTCTATGGCAAACTCAACTTTCCGCTCTGGTGGCATACCCGGTAAGTCCTTTGGAAACACATCTGGGAATTCAGACACAACCTTGATACTCTCAATTGGGTCTGCTTCACTGCTATCGACAGCCATCTGATAACAACTTCCTCTCTTCGGCTCAGGCGGGACTAACTCGGTCACCACTTCCTCTCCTAGTGGGGACACCAACTTGATTGTCCTTTTATCACAACTGATAACTGCCTGATACTTATCTAGCCAATTCATCCCTAGGATGACATCTATTCCCTGAGTACCCATTACTATAAGGTTAGCGGGAAACGCTATCCCCCTTATTTCCACACTTACATTCAAACATATGCTATCAGCTCGAATTCTACCACCGGCTGAGTCAATTTGAATGGGGGTTGACATGGTAGTAATTGGAAGATTATGTGCTTCTACCCACGATGCAGTAATAAAAGAATGCGTTGCTCCAGTATCAAATAACACTTCTGCAATATGGGAGTCGACTGGGAACATACCTACTGTCATGCCGGGGGTCTCCTGAACTGCTTCAGCCTCCAAGTGATTCAATCTTCCGTGATTATAGCGCTGCTGAGGGCGGTTGCCTGATCCAGGCTGGGACACATTCTGCTTTGCTGGGGCATTGGGGCCTGACTGCTGCTGGGCTGCCTTCTTCGGACATTGCATCACCCAGTGGCCTTGCTCTCCACAGTGGAAACATGCTCTGTTTCCAACCTGAGCTGGTGCTGCCTGATTGTTCTGCTGGCTTGCTGGGGCAGGAAGACGAGGTGTCTGCTGATTCTGCCTTGGAAACTGACCTCCTCCTGACTGATTGCTCTGACGATTCTGGTACTGGTGCTGAGGATACTGCCTTTGGAACTGCTGATGCTGCTGAGGTGGACGCTGATTCTGCCTGAACTGCTGAGGTTGATTGCCTGAGAAACGAGGACGACTGCTGCTTCCAGGCTGGGGTCCACTGATCTTGCGCTTACGATCCTCCATCTCCTTACGCTTCATTTCTGTCATGATTGCTCTGTCAATCAGGTACTGGAATGTCGGGAAGGTGTGATTCATCAGCTAATACTGCAGAGGGTCGACCAAGCCTCTCAGAAAACGGTACTGTCGCTTGGCATCGGTGTTGACATCTTCAGGAGCATAGCGAGACAACTGCAGAAACCTGTCCCGGTACTCACTGACTGACATCGGCCCTTGCTTGAGGGCCAGGAACTCCTCCTTCTTCACTGTCATCAGACCTGCAAGCACATGGTACTGACGAAAGCTACCTCTGAACTCTTCCCAGGTGATGGCATCGGGGTTGGCATGGGTGGCGAGGTAAGACTCCCACCATGATTGGGCTGCTCCTCTCAACAGACGGGGACCATACAAAACTTTCTCCCTGTCATCACACTGAGCGGTATGCAACTCCCGCTCCACAGTGCGCAGCCAATCTTCAGCATCCATGGGGTCAGAAGAGTGAGCGAACGTTGGGGGATGACCTCTCATGAATTCAGCACGCTTGTCTCTGGGCATCTGAGGCATCTGAGGCTGGGGTGGAGCTTGCTGCTGTTGCTGCTGCTGCTGCTGAATGGCGGCCAGAGTCTGACCGATGGCCTGAATTGCCTGAGTCTGCATCAGAAACATCTGCTCGATCGACATCGGGGGCGGGGGGTGGCAGGTGCTGCTGCTGGGGCACCTCATCCTGCAGAGCGGCTCGCTCCTGCTGAGCACGCCTTCCTCCTCTACGCCTGTTCTCTGACATCTGCAGAACGCAACCACACATCAGAACTGATCTGGCAAATCTTGCAGCATAAGAAAAGAGTATAGAATTCTCCAACAGCACTGAACAGATGAGCATCTTCACTGATCTCCAACGCAGACCACACAACTTCTTAGATAAAGAGGAAAGTAGAATAAAGGGTTTCCCAACTATATAACTAACTCCATTAACATAATAGGTAAGCCAAAATGCAGGGGATACCCACACTCTGGTGACAATCATTACAAAGATCCAAACCAAACATAGTTCATCATGACAAACATAAATGCACAGGATATAGCAAACTACCCTGTCTAACTAAGACTAACTAAGACCGAGATTAACACTAAGACTGAAGCTTCTATGTATATATATTTCGTATTAATTACAAGATCCAACTCTAACGAGCTATGGTTCTAGATTTATCTTGGTCTTGCAGTCGGGATTGCCATAAGACTGGTGTCCACGCCGAGGTGAGCGGTACGGGTGCTGAGTCCCAACGGGAGCGGGGGAACCATCATCCAAGTGACGACGTTTCGCGCGCTCAGCCCGCAGCAGGACGATCTCAGCACGAGCCCTACTCAGCTCGTCTAATGCATGGTCTAGCTCCGTGTTTAGCACGGCGGCTAGGTTGACTGTGCTGCTCAACCTAGGATTGTCCTCACCAGCAGGTGAAACAATCACGCCTCCTGTGCTGCCAGATGGACGGCGGGGGTAATACTTCAGGTTGAGACCATCGGCTACCCCACCGAAAACCGAGCAGTAGTGCGAAAGCGCACGCCGTGCAGCATCCTGCATGGCTGCCTCAGCTGAGTCCCGCTCAGAGATAGAATAGTGCTCTGAGCAAGCCTCCGCGCCCTGGAGACTGTTCTCCGGACGGCGCACCAAACAGGTCGCCTCCCAGCGGTCCGGGTAGACCCCGCGACTATGCTGGTAGACCACACAGCGATACTCGATGGACCAAGTACGCCGGTCAAGTGCCTGACGTAGCAGGGTGTCGAGCGCGTCGTGGAAGTGACACCCGCGAGCAGCGTCGCGAGTGATGGGTCGAGCAACCCATCCTTCCGGCTCATGGTCAGCAGAGAAGTCGATGTCGTGGCTCAAGCTGTCGTCGCCATCTCCGTCGTCTGGGTCTCCTCCAGCAGCTACTCCAGAAGCTGGGGCGCCCAGTGGTGGTGCAGGGGGCGCCTCCAGAGGAAGCACAGGAGAGCAGCTCCTCACAGACTCTATCTCCTGTTGGAGCGAGAAGGAAGAGCCCTGCTGCTCCTGTCGTCGACGTTCCTGCTCCTCATGCAGGCGGTGGTGCAGTCTCTCCAAGTGGCTGGACTGTCCGGCCACGGGACGGCGAAGCGGACGCTCAGCAAGGCGGGAGGGTAAGAAGGGGATGACGGACTTTCGTGCAGTGTGTCTAAGACGAGCCATCTACAAAAGATATCGCAAGCAAAAGGGTGAGAACAGAATTAATATGACCAGCAAGTAATGAATCATAAATAAATGAAGGATCAGAATAAAACATAATTTTCAGCAAGGTATAATATATAGTAGAACATAGGTTCGGTCGGTATGACCAACTTTTGAAGGGATACCAAAGTCAAGGCAGGGACAGAGGTCTATAATCCTTAGAACGACATTCTACTCTAGGTTAGCGGTCCAACAGTCAGCACGGCTTTGATACCACTTATGTCACACCCGGTTTTTAGAAGGTAAACCGAATGCGAACCATGTACGTGCCAGGATCAGTTATTCACGTACACAGCAGTTACATAACATGGACATCATCACACAGTGCTCAAATAGTATTAAAAGGGAAATAATAGTCGATTACATCATACGTCTGAGACGTCCATATGGTTCTTACAATAAATCAAAGTGCGGAAAAGAAACGTAGATAACGCGGCCTTCACAGGCAGCCGACTGGGGGTTGCCGCTAACCCACGCCTAGAACTCGTCGTAGTCTTGGAACTCCTGGAAGTCTCCTTCCACAGCTTCATCTTCTCCTGAGCAGTGGTTGCAATGCTGATAACCTGGGGGGGATTGGTGTGTAGAGCAAGGGTGAGTACACATCAACATACTCAGCAAGCATCCCGTTTGGCTGTAGTGGACTAGCTTTATGTGGGGATAAGTCAAGCAGTTGCTTTTAGTTGGTCAGGTTATTACTTACTAGTAGAAAGCCAGGTTTTAACATTAACCCAAGTTATTAGCCCAATGTATCCTTTCCAAACGGAAAGAATACCACTTACCAGCACCATAATAATCATAATCAGAACCATCAATCTCATTGCCACCTGTACCAAAATGTCTCTGATCAAGTATCACTAATCTCTGGAGCTCCCTTGGCCGCTCATAACCGCGAGCACGGCTGATATATCAGTTTCATAACACTCTGCAGAGGTTGTGCACTTTACCCATAAGCCGTGATTCCCTCTCTAGCCCGGGCTTGCAAGACCCTTATTCACTCCCAAGGTGAATGGCTAGGGATTCACTACGAAGCCTTTACAAAGATTCCCCGGGGCTGTAGCCACCCGTTAGGTTTCCTAAATGTACCGCACTCCTCCCCAAGGGACAAATCAACCTTGGCAGAGCGAGCCGCATACACCGAGCCCCATTGACGGCACAACGGCTAAGTGATCTACACCCCGGTTCCTCAAATTATTCAGCTAAGGGCGTCCCATTCCACCCTCATGGTTGCACTGTTTTCCCGGGCGGTCATCCATTGAACAGGTCCTTACGGAGAGGCACTCGAGAAACCGCTCGAGTCCCCTTAAATGCCACAAGTATGATCATAAATAAAAATGGAAAACAGCGTATCATAGATAATCACATCATGTTCATTGATTAGAGTTGAGCAATAGCATCAAACTAAGCAGTAATAATCCGACCCAAGTAGGTAAACAAGGACATGAATAATAAAAGCTAATCAATCCTTAAGTATAAATGTGTAATGCGGGAGGTGAATTTAAAGAATGAATAGGACAGCAATAGGTCAAAGGACACTTGCCTCCACCAACCGACTGCTGCTCAGGGGCTTCTCCTGCGAATTCCTCGGGCTCTTCGACCGGATCGTTCTCTATGCGAGCGCAAACATACATACATCCACATATTTAATACAAAAGAACAGTACACCATACAAGGGAACAAATAAAGTGAATATGCATCAAGTATGACATTCGATATCGCATTTGTTATGATTAGAAAGAAACGGGAAAGGGTCTCGCAGGGGGTTAAATCTTATGCACTAATGATTAGTTAAATTATGCACTCTAGTTTCAATAGGTTCTAACAAGCGAATTTAGTTATATGCACTAATGGAAACCTAGTCATTTTTAGTTAATCAACATTGTATGAGATAAACAATTGATTATATGAATTTAACTAGCGCAACGAAATTCTAAATTAAGCTTCCTATTTCAATAACATGAACAATGATTAGCCTGCCTAAAATAAAATAACTAACAATGATAACAGAAAGTAAAATAAAATAAAATAAAATAAAATAAATAAAAAAGGGGGGCGGTTGAACCGGCCAGGGGGCGGCCAAGCCGGCGGCGGGCGGCCGAGCTGGCGGGGGGGGGCGGTTGAACCGGCCGGGGGGGGGGCGAGCTGGGCGGCTGGGCTGGGGGCGGGCGCGCAGGGGCGGCCGAGCCGGGGCGGCCGAGCTGGGCTGGGCCGGCCAGGGCGACCGAGCCGGGGGCGCGCAGGGGCGGCGGCGGCCGTGCCGGCCATGGAGGCGGCTGAGCTGGGCCAGGGCGGCTGGGCGGTTGGGCTGGGGAGGGAGAGGAGGGGAGAGGGGAGAGGAGAGGAGAGGAGAGGGGGGGCTCACCGGGGACGGGGACGGGCGGCCGAGCTGCAGGGGGCGGCGGCCGAGCTGCAGGGGCGGGGCTAGGGCAGGGGCGGCGGCGGCTAGGGTGGGAGAGAATGGGAGAAAGAGAGGGAGAGGGAGAGGGGTAAGGGGAAGGGAGTGGGGGCGGTTGGGCCGGCTAGGCCCAAGAGGGGCGCGCGGGGGCGGCTGGGCCGACCGGGAGGCGGCTGGGCCGGCCAGGAGGTGGCCCACGGCGCGGGAGAGAGAAAAGGGAGGGGAGAGAGAAAGAAAAAGGAAAAAGAAAGAAAAAAAGAAAAGGTTTCTTCTCATTTTCGAAATCCGATCTTCCTAGATGAATGCATTTACACTTTCAAGCAATCAAAAAATGCATAGTTCGGCATGGTGCATCAATCAACATAAAGCAATTTAGGGTTTTTCTTTACACGGGAACTCCAAACCGAATCCCGCTAGCTTTGGAAAAGGTCAAGGTCTAGCGAGGGGAAAAAGAAAAAGAAAAGGTAACGCCCGAATTTGGCGAGTGAAGAAAAGAAAAAAAATTCAACTGCAAAATTCGGGGCGTTACAGTGTTACACCTAGAGATAATCATAGATATGAGCATATTTCTTTGTATCCATGATATATATATTGCTTAATTGAATATCCATGAAAGGCACCTTGTATTGATTAGCAATTATGTGAATTATTTGTGACATTCTTTACTTTTATGGTTATGACAGCTGCTGCTTCTAGAGTGTATCCCCAAAACGACAAAGGTAGGTCCGACGGGCTCATCATTGATCGAACCATATCCAATAAAGTCTGATTACATCGTTCAGACACGCCATTTCCCATTCCTCTGAGGCATTCCATGCAGTGTAAGCTCTGGAACAATTCCACAAATCTTTAGATGATTGCTAAACTCATGGCTCAAATATTCACCTCCATGATCAGATCGTAGTGCTTTAATTTTCTTGCCACGCTAATTTTCCACTTCATTCTGAAATTCTTTGAACTTTTCTAAAGATTTAGACTTATCTTTTGTTAAGTAGACATACCCATATCTACTAAAATCATCTGTGAAGGTTATAAAGTACTGGAATCCTCCTCTAGCTGTCGTACTCATTGGTCCGCACACATCGGTATGTATGAGTTCCAACAAATCTAATGCCGCCTCGGGTAAACCTGTGAAGGGTGCCTTGGTCATCTTGCCAAGTAAGCATGCTTCACATGTCTCGTATGATTCAAAATCCAACGAAGTTAAAAGCCCATCAGAATGAAGCTTCTTCATGCGATTCTCACTTATATGACCCAAACGACAGTGCCACATGTAGGTAGGACTAGGTCAATGCCTTTTAGCACTAATATTATAGATAGGTGTATCATCAAGATTTAAAATGAATAACCCATTCATAATGGATGCAAAAGCCACAAACATGTCATTCTTAGAGATCACACAACCATTGTATTCACTTGCAAATGAATAGCCATCCTTCATCAAACATGAAGGAGACATAATGTTTCGACTCATACTAGGAACTAGATAACAATTATTTAACTCCAAAATAAATCCTGATGGAAGGTGGAGTTGGATCGTCACGACGGTCAACACAGCAACTCTTGTCGTGATCCTTAATATAGGCCAAGTACTGTTTGCAATTCCTCTTCCAATGACCAAGTTCTTTGCAATAAAAGCACTCTGCATCTGTAGCTGGTCTAGCCTTGGGCTTTTGGTTTGGCTTGGATACTGTATCCTTTGTCTTGCCCTTCTTCTTTTGAGATTTACCCTTCTTAAAGTTGGGTTTGTTTTGGACCGCCATCATATGGCCGCTGCTAGCAGCACTTTTGTTTATGTCACCCTCTACTGTTTTCAGCATGCCACATAGTTCATTGATGCCCTTCTCTGCCCCATGCATATGGTAGTTCGTAATGAAGTTTCCATGTAATACCCAATTTGTAAGAGATTACTAAAGGAGAAATTATTTCCTTTATGTATGTGCACTCTCTATTTACCATCACATGTGAACACCTCATTTAAAAACAAAGGGATTAATAAAAGACATGCCATTAAATTGTTCATCATGCTGAGGTTTCATTTTGTGTGCATTCTGTGATGATATAAAAGTAATGTAAAAAATATTATATATATATATATATATATGTTAATATCCAAATTTGGAGATTTAACCCTAATTTGCAAATTAGAGTTTAGAGAAAAGAAAGAAAAATGCTATACACAAAAAATGAAGAAATATATAAAAATAATAGGGCCTTCCATATTTAGGTCCAATTTGTACATTTAAAATGAGTATAAGTTCACGGTTACAATTGAATTCAAATTTGAATTGAAAAATCTAAAAGGAAAAGAGAAAGGAAAATAAAAAGGAAAAGAAAATAAAAAAATGTTGTATGGGCTGAATCCTGCTAGCTGGCCCACCTTCTCATTTCCTCGCGCGCGGCCCATTTCCTTTCACGTACGCGCGCCGACAGTTGGGGCCCGCGAGGCAGGATCTCACCCACGCGGTCTCGGTCAAATTGTTTTGCCTGTGGAAGGGGGTCCTCTTGTCAGTCGCGGCACACTTCCTTCGTGGCGCAGTCACTGAACCATGGGCCAACTGTGTCAGCGCTCTGTTCTCCACCCACCACGACTGTGAACGTGGCCGATTTCGTCACCGGGAAAAACGGTGCGAGCTGTTGCGCCGCGCGCTAACCCCGCACCCCATAACTCCACCTCGCCCGGTGCTTCATAAGCAGACCGAGACCTTCCCCTCGTGTTCATCTCCTCGTTCCCCTCCTTCCAGCCGCCACCAGAGAAAGACCCTGGGGGTCCACCGCCGTTGGAGTCTACCATCCCTGTCGCTCGACACACTAGCCAGTCTCGGACGTTTGGAGGGGTTCACGGAACGCGCTCGGAGAAGAAATTGGGTGAACGAGGCTTCGGCCTGCTGAGAATTCTTCGCTGTAGCTGACCCCCACCGTGGATCCGCACTGCCACGCAGACAGAAGGACCTCCACCCCAAAACCGAGGTATGCTGGTACCATTCGATTCACCATGTCCTGAACGACGAGTAGCTCGGTTAGATTTTGAGGTTGTAGCCTACTGTGCGGGTTTGGGGAAAAGCCGGCCATGGCGCACCGCCGTGGGACTTTGCGCGGCCACCGGAGTTGGCCTGGGGGGAGTAACTGGAGCCCGACTGTCGGATTTCTATCGGATGGGTGAGATTAGACAGTGCGTACCGATTGGGGAGGGTTGTCTTGGAGCGTTAGATCGAGATCCGTGGGCCACGATCAAACTTTAGAAGATTAAATCTGGATCGTTGATCCATGTATCTGCGGTTCGCGTTGCGTACCCGTTCGGCGTGCGAAGATCTAATCTCCACCGGTGTTGCATCATCCAACGGCCGAGATCAAACCATACCTCTTCGCCTCGGCATATTTACTAAAGAAACCCTGAAATCTTAGGAAACCAACCCGCCGTCCCCATCAACTGTTCGCTGAGTCTTGGAATTCTTACACCGAGGCCACTGATGTTCTCTGTTATAATGTGCCCAGTCTAGGAAATAGAAAAATCCAGTAAAAGAAATTTAAAAAATGATTTTTAATGTAAAAATAAATGCTAGAACTTGTTTAATTCATATAAAATGCATATGAAGTCCAAATTGATCCATTCCAGTTCCTATAATTTTGTGATATTATTGTTTATCACCTAGTGCCTCTTTTTTGACATGAAAGTCACAATAAAATTTATATCCTATTTAATCTTGTACAAAACACATATTTGGAAATTCATAACTTAAAATCTATAACTCCAAAATTAATGATTCCTGTTCCTGTGATCTTATTTTAATATGTAGATTATTAATGTGTATTTTATTTACATGTTTGGTATGATGTTAATTTCTCCATTATACTATGCTTGTTTGTATTGTGGCGAGTAGAAGAGCCAGTGGCTGAGGATCCCGGTGTTCAGCGGGTAGAAGTTGCTGAGCAGGAGCTCATTGAAGGCAAGTTGTGCCCTTGATCACTTTTATACCCAATAATGTTCTTTAATATCACTTATTCAATGCATAGGCTTAATTTTGATGGGACCCAATAGGTCACCCTAGACTGTTTATCTTTTTACCTTGTTTATCCCTGAATTATTTGGGTAGTTATGCTATTGCTTTACATGGATTTGGGTTAATATTTCATTATATCCATGTTCCAATTATTCTATTATTTTATTTATGTTCATGTCAAGATCATTATTGTTAATTTCAACATGGAGATTAACTTGAGAAACATGTAACACCACAAGGGAGGAATGGGACCCCTTGGCTGATTGATTAGGAAAGCTAGTGGAAGACTACCTTACCCGAAAGGGGCAAGGGCAGTAGGGGAGTAGGCATATAGGGAGGTTCTCAGGTTGATTTTGCTGCGATGGCGGTCAGACAGGGGATTCCTACAATTGCTCTTCCCATAAACAGTAGCGGGTTTTCGGAAGCTAGTGGAACTTTGTAAAGGCCTCATAGTGTTACCCTGCCTCGTCTCCTCGGTAGAGATGAATGGGACTTCTAGACCCTTTGGCAACCGGGTGACATGACTTGTGGGTAAAGGGTACAACCTCTATAGAGTGTAAAACTGGTATACTAGTCGAGCTCACGGTCATGAGCAGCTCAGGACTCTCGCTTGATTAAATTATGGAACTTAAATTCAATTTGGCATTTACATTGCATGGGATTATTTATTAATTTTGTTCTATTATTCTTATTATGGTTTGGTATCTACTTACATTTAGTAATTTCTAATAAAATTTGACCAACTTATTAAAAGCAATGTTAGCTTTAACCTCTATTGTTGATCAGCCTTTCACATCACATGAACTCCCACCTTTGGTGAGTTCATGCACATTATTCCCCACAATTGTTGAGCTATGATCTTGTGTGAGCTCACCCTTGCTGTCTCACACCCCCCCACAGGAGAAGAATAGGTGGTTCAAGAGGATTCACACAACGAGGAGTTCGACTTGATCTAAGTGGCGTCTCCTAGTTGACTTATTAGCACCAAGGATGGATTTTAGTTCGTTTTGTATTTATCTTTTATTTTGTAAGACTTCCGCTATGTAATAAGTACTCTGATGTTATTGTGACATTTATCTCTATACATTCTGTTATTATATGTGTTGTCTTCTTTGGCGCATATATGAGATGCACTCGGCTTTGTCCCTTAAATCCGAGTGTGACATTCCATAGCTAGGTGGAAGAGATGCCAAAATGAAGTCAATAGCCAACTCTTGGCTTACTGGGTAGCTTAGCTTCTCTAACTTCTAACTGTAACCAACCATTTTGATTACATGTGGCCCAACTGTTGCGCCTTCTACTAGCTTGCATTCCAGAAAGGCTTTGAACACATTGAACCTTTCAGTCCTAGCTGAGTCTAGAACATATCCTTGAGCGCCACGATGGTTTGGCTCAAACTGGACCTGTAGCTCAGGCTCCATGCAAGCAAGCATCAGGCAACTCACTTCAAGATTAGCATCCATTGCTTTCTTGTAAGCGGTTTTAGTTGTAGCAGTTGCATTTTCACCAAGATCCTCTAGTAGTGGGGTGTCTAGAACGTCTTCCTTTTTCAGCCTAGAGAACAACTCTCAGGTTATGAATCCAATCCATATAGTTTGTTCCATTTAACTTATCCTTTTCAAGAATTGATCGCAAAGTAAATGTTGGTGTGCTAGGTGCCATTTATCTACAACAAAATAATGCAAAATACTAAGACCAAAATATCCATGACAGAGTAAATCATATTAAACATTTAATAGAATCTACTCACACTAAAATCAATAACCCTCGATTGATACTTAGTGATTCAGAACCCACAACTAACAAGTCTACTAGTGAGCTTTATCATCACTGCTAGAAGACAAGGTAGATTGGTAAGCAAATCATTACTAATCATATCATATATGACTTCTGTTATTGGGTGACATCTCTATGTCTCGGCTCCCAACCTTATGCCCCAAAGTCCTTAACCGTTGAGCAGACTTTGTTTAAGTTAACCAACCCTTTCTGCAGTTCATATCCGATACAAACCTATCTAGTCAAGGAAAATGGTGGCACCCTAATTTCATAGACCCACCACCAATTGTACAAGACCTATGATAGTGCAATGTTTGGAGACGCATTTGAGCTTAAACATTTATGAGGGATTGTCCTAACTTATATCATCTCACGCAAGAACATATATTCAACATGAACAAGTAGAACATTAAGAATGGCATTCACACAATAGTTGTGATTCGGTATGGCTTGCTATCACATGGTGATCTCCATCTCCAATAATTTGTCCATCATGATGATCTCCATCTCCATGATATAGGTATGCCATCCTTTAGGTGATGAGTCCTTCAAGACCTATCTAACGTATGCTAGTAACCAAATTACATATACGCTTTGGATCATCACATGTTGACATGCAGGTCATTACATCAAATTTGGACAATACATATAGCTCTAGCTGTATTGCCCTGGTCATGACACACAGGTCATGAATAATTCATTATTATGCATCATATACACACAACAGCCATACCGATCATAAGATGTCCTGCAAAAACAGGTTAGACAAACATGTTTCTATATGTCCGCCACTACAGTAGATAGCCACGGCGGTCCCATGCGATTGATCTAATCAACCCAAATCCGAGACTTTCGACCCAAAGAAGATTACACTCATGACATTGATCTATTACGTCAATCTAGTGGTTGTGGATGCAATTAGCCCCGATGGTGATTCCAGCCGGTAGGGGCAAGTCGTGCACATAACAGAGAAGGACGAACTGATCTCTTTGGTCATATCCAAGGCAATCCACTTTAAACCCTTATACCCAATTGATCTAATCAAACAGTGCAACAAGTAGATCCATCTCATGAACCTAGATCTAGACCAAAAACTATGTAGAACCTGGCTCTAATACCACTGATGGATTATGGGGAGGCTAAACTAGCGCAAAACAAAATTTTTGACCCCATAAAACCAGAAACTATGGTGTTTATAGATCATGGAATTACCACTAGACACGCAGGGCAGCGAAAGACATCTTGATGTAGAAGAACGCGTTGAGCAGTGTTGTGCAGTCGCCAGCGACCTTCATGTCCTCACGTGGTTCATCCTAGTGCTTTAGATGTAGCACCACCAAGGTATCCACACGTACAGGAGGAAGCGTCGTGTTCCGAACTGCTAGGTTCGCGACAGTGGCTAGGTAAGGGCAAGGGGCGGGCAGCTGCTCGTTTACTGGTGGCGAGTTAGGGTTTTCTTAACCGCGTCCCTGTCCCTCATTATATAGGCGTTCTAGTGGGCTTCTAACTCTGAGGCCCATCAGTAACCCTAAAGCCCTGTATAATTTTGGATCCAATCCGAGTTAGGCTTCCTTCCGCTTAAGTGTGTGACCGTATAGGTTCACGTACATATAGACATGGCCCAAGTACTCTTACTTGGCCCAATAATTGACAGCGACCTCTAGCAAGACATGTCAACATTACGTACATGTTGTTCCCTTTGTCTCATGGTATTTGGTCTGGCTCTAAGCTGACCTCTCTTTCTTGATACTATGAATTGGAATCCTTTCATTGGTTAGGACTTAACCCTAGCATGACCATGCATTTCTTGATCCAACCACTCGAGGGGTTTAGAGATATCTCTCTCAAGAAGAGAGGGGCAAAATCCATCTTGACTAACCATGCCTCACATCATGCTTCTTGACAAACCCAAAACTACCATTATAACTACCTAGTTACGGTGTAGCATTTGATAGTCCCTAAGTAAGTCAATTCACATCTTGAGAACTTGTGACAATCTTAGGTCTAAGGATACAGTATACATGTTGCAAAAAGAGAACTATATTACAATATTTCATGTTGGGTCAGTCCAGCCTCATGTCATACATGCGCCCACATTATTAGGTTAACATCTCCATGTCCAAGACCTGTGAAATGTAGTCATCAACTAATACATGTGCTAGTCATCGACTCTGACTAGGGACATCATTTAGAATAACGATATAAGTAAAGAATCTCACAAATAATTCACATAATTGCTAAATACAAGGTGCCTTTCATGGATATTCAATTAATTAATATATATATATATCATGCATACAAAGAAATATGCTCATCTCTATGATTATCTCTAGGGCATATTTCTCACAGCGAGGCCTAGGCCAGAGTCTGCCTCCTGATCCAGTAAGAAAAAGAGCATCTCCAGGCCCTCGAGCAAGAAATCTCACAACTACAGGCATAAGACCTTGCTTACCCTTCCCAAGGTCGTGTAAGGTTGAGCAGTTTTGATGAAGTCAGGCAGCCCCCGCAAAATGATGTTTTCTAGGCCTTCAACTTCACCGACAATAGGTGCTCGCTCTCCGCCAGCCTATAGGCGATGCCCTAACTAGGCAATTACAGTGCCAAAAACTAGCCAAAGTACAATGGGAAGGTGGACCCGTCGTAGTTTATCATGAGCTGCCAAGTCAAAGTTGCTTCATCTGGTAGAGACGACAACACAATGACAAAATCTTTCATCATCGCCCTAGAGGGCATCGCTCTAACTTGGTACACCAGGCTGCCTTCGCTGATGATTGACACATGGGCCGCACTTTGGGAGAAATTTCTCCTCAACTTCTAAGGGTACATGCCGCAAACCGATGCCTTTGTTGTACTATCATTATGTCGACAACTAGAGAGGGAAAGCCTCCGTGATTACTACCACAAATTCATAGTCCCAGTTGCTGTCAGTAGAGGACGGAATTGCCATTCATTATGTCATTAGCGGCCTACGCATCGGACATTTATACAGTCACTGCAGCTGTTTGAGAAGTATGCATGGTCCGAAGGCCTCTATTATCGCAAGGTCGAAGCACAACGCAATCCAAAGGATCCTGCGTACCTGGGGAGCTCCAAAACATGGGTGCGAACACAATAGCCTTCGCTACAAACCCAAATCCACACTATTCAGCAACAACAGCAACAGCAACCCAAAGACACCCATCATAGCTACGACCAAAGTTACTAGCTGGCAAAGGTAGAAGGGCACCAACGGGAAGGGGTGAGGCTAAGGTCCACCTCGCGAATACATGCCCTACTACATATTTCACAAAACCTCCAGTCACTCAACCAAAGACTGTTGCAGATACAAATAGGTGAAAGAGAGGATGGATGTAGAAAAAGGGAAAAGGGATTATCCAGAACAACCACTGAAGATTGTAGTTCACACTTTCCAACCACAATTTCAATATCAGCAAGAAGCATACAACCACTACCAACACTACTAGCCAAATTACTAACAACTACCAGCGCACCTAGACAGGCTACATTTATCTCCACCCCCTCATCAACCGGCCCACCATCAAAGGCAGTTGTCAACACCAAAACAAGAAGAGGGCTACCCTCAGCCTCCAGTTCATAGCATCATAAACATGATCAACGGAGGCTCGAGCACATACTTCAACACATAAAGGTAGAGGAGTGAATATTATTGAAGCATAAAACATGTTGTCATCAACGAACTGGTCATCTAGACGAAGTGGTCACATGTTCCATTGATGCCATGGTCACACCAATGATGTTTATCTCCGCAACGCCCTGCACACCAAACGGTCATTAGCTGCAATGTAGCAGGTTCGAAAATTCACAAGGCCCTCGTGGATAATGGTAGTTAGGTGTCACACCCGGTTTTGAAAGGGTAAACCGAATGCGAACCATGTACGTGCCAGGATCAGAAACTCACGTACACAGCGATTACATAATTGGACATCATCACACAATGCTTGAAATAAATAGCGGAAAGGTACTTTATTACATCAAGATGTCGAAGACATCCAAAGAGTCTAATACATAACCATTGTTCAACATAAATATCAAAGTGCGGAAATGCGAAATGTAGAAGCTAAGCCTACACAGGCAGTTGACTGGGGGTTTGCCACTAAGAAAAAACTAGAACTCGTCATAGTCCTGAAACTCCTCGAAATCCTCCATGTTGCCAGCATCACCTCCTGAGTATTGAGTACAGTGGGGACAACCTGGGGTGGGGTGGTGTGTAAAGCAAGGGTGAGTACACATCAACGTACTCAGCAAATGTCCTGTTTGGCTAAAGTGGACTAGCTGTATATGGGGTTGGGGTCAAGCAGTTGCTTTTAGGTTAGTCAAGTATTTATTATTATTAGTAGAGCCAACTTTTAGTAATAAACCCAGTTATTACCCAAAAGTACTTCCTCAAACGAGGGAATACCAAAGATCAGATTTTATAGCATCATTGTTAATCATCATCATAAAAGTATCGAAAGTTCTTCTAATCAAAGAGGATCCCAAGGCTGCTCTTAACCGTGAGCTCGGCTGATATACCAGTTTTTAACACTCTGCAGAGGTTGTACACTTTACCCACAAGTCATGATCCCTTTATGCCTCGGGTTGATCAAACCCTCAAACACTACCAAGGTGAGTCGGCAAGGTTTCACTATGTAGCCTTTACAAAGACTCCCCTGGTGCATAGCTGCTTGTTAGGTTTCGCCAATCGTACAAACGCAGTACACCTCCCAAAGGTGGGTGACTAACAAAACCAAATCGTAAGAACCTCTGCACCCCAACCTTGGCAGAGCGAGCACTATGCCTCGGCCCCCATTGACGGCCCTCCGGCAAAGCCAACTACACCCCTAGGTTCATCTAATTAATCAGCTAAGGGCGTCCCATTCCACCCTCATGGTTGCACTGTTATCCCGGGTGGTCACTCCATGAACAGGTCCTTACGGAGAGGTACTCAGGAAAAAGGCCTGAGTCCCCTAAGGTATCACAAGATCATTCACATAGTTAGGATAACAATATCTTATCATAGATGTTCACATCATGTTCATTGATTAAAGTTAAGGCAATAGCAAAATGCTAACCATGATAACCCAGAAAGGTAAACAAGGATAGGTGAATATAGACTAGTCAATTCTTAGGTTTCATAAAGTAATGCAAGACAGTGAATCATAAAGTATGTAGGACATAATAGGTCAGAGGACACTTGCCTTCACCAGGTTGCTGCTCAGGGAGGTCTCCAACAACACACTCAGGAACTTTGGACTGCTCGTTGTCTAAATAAAGCGAGCATGCATTCAATACATTTGGAAAGTACAAATGGACATCACACCAAACATGTACAAACATTGGAACACATCTTAAAAAGACACAATACTACATAGGGGATACTGAATTCGAAGTATAACGTAAACTATGGCATACATTTACTTTATTTGAAAATAGATTATTATTTCCCTAAGTGTTATATACAAGTACATAACATAGTTCAATTTATTTTATTGTGATCTATAATTTAGAACAGAGGTAAACTCATGTAATACACATTATTAATCTCACAAGCTTACACATGTTTAAATCTCTAAGGTTCTCCTTTTATTTATTTTGTTAAATAAATAAAAATACATCTACATTAGTTCATATTCAATCTTAAAAATTAGAGTGTGCAGACAGGAAGTGAAACTATTTTATTTAGACAGAGAATAGTTCTATGAATATTTTGCAATTTGAATAACTAAATTTGGAGTTCATATGCAAAAGTTATGAAATAAACAAGTTTGGGAATTCAAAATTTGAAATTAGGGGTAATTCTGTGAATATTTAAAAGTCTAGGGCTAAATCTGTAAGATTACAGGGGTCTGCACGTGAAAACCAGGGACGGTGGGTTGATTTCTAGTAAACCGAGGGTCTCTTTAATAAAACTATCGCACGAAGGGGTATCGGGCTATTCTAACCGTCAGATCTAAAACCAACGGCTGAGATTAGATCTGCGACCGAGGGCGCGCGCACGGGTGAGCGCTGACAGGCGGGCCAGGGAGTGTCAGCGGCAGAGGGGGGAAAAGCGCGCTGACCGAGCAGGCCCAGCGCCAGGGGGAAACGGATGGCTGCAGGTGTCCGAGGGGGTCCGAGCCGTTCGATCAAGATCGGACGGAGGGGGGTCCGAGGGGGTCCAAGGGGGTCTGAGCCGTTCGATCAAGATCAGACGGAGGGGGGTCCGAGGGGCATCCGAGCCGTTTGATCAAGATCGGACGGAGGGAAATCAGACCGGGGGAAATAGACGGCTGCGGGCGGCGCCGCTCCTCTCCGCGGCGGTGAGGTCGCCGGAGTTGAGGCAGGCGCAAGCTAGGGTGGCTCCAGGGTCGCCGGAGTTGGACAGAGAAGGAGAGGGCGCCACAGCGAACTCAGTGGAGGGGAAGAGGCCATGAATCCACGGGCAGAGAGGGTAGAACGGCGGTGAGAAAGCCTCGGTTGTGCCGGAGAAACTCTGGTGAGCCATTTCGGCCACGGGGAGGGGACTTAAGGCGCGCTAAGGCCTTGGCTAACTTCGGCAGAGGCAGGGGTGACACAGGGGCTACTCTGGTGGACTAGATCGGGCTAAATCGGCAGGCCAGCACGCGAGCACGACAGACCACCGCGGCCGAGCACCGGTGAAGGCGAAATTGGACAAACACAGGGCGCAATAAGAGAAATTAGGCACAGGGACGGGTATCTCACCTTGGGGCGGAGCTCGGGGAGGCTTGCAGCGGTCTCCGACGAGCTGGATGGCTGGGAATGTGGGCGTGGGTCTCCGGCGGCGGCTGGCGGTGAGGGCGAGCGTGAGAGAGGGCGAAGCTACGTGAAATAAGGTGAGGGGTGTGCGTGGGGCACTAGCGGGGCTTTATGAAGGGAGCTAGGCGCGTGGGCGGCGTCATGGCCGAGAAACCCAGCGAGGTGCGCGAGTGCGCACGTGCCGGTCCACGGTGAGCGCGGAGAAGGCGAAACTGACAGGGTTGGCCCACGGCGCAGGGAGAGAGGACAAGGGCGTGCGGGCAACGACTCGACGACTGGCAATCCAGGTCCGCGAGATAGAGAGAGAAAGAGAGCGCGCGGGCGAAGGAAACTTGCACCGATAGATCGGCCCCAGCGGGCAGAGAGCGAGAGAGAGAGAGCGCGCGGGAGAGGGGAACTGCCACTGACAGGCGGGGTCCGCCTGTCACGCAGCGCGGGTGTGTGGCCTGGCTGGGCTTAGTGGGCCGACTGGGCTGCTTTCTCTTTTTCTTTTCTCTGGATTTTCTAATTCCTTTTCTATTTCTTTTTCCATAGGGTTTTCAAATCCAAAATCAAACTAGGTTTCAAATTCAAATAAATTCAAACATGTGCAACACTTCAAAGGGTATTTTAAGCTCAGCATGATGCAACATGTCATGACCCATAGGGTTTTGGCAAAAATAAATAATTAACCTCCACTAGTCTAGGCTATCTCTAATCAAAAGGAAAAAGGGAGAATGAATCTAGAGAGAGAAAACCTAGAGTGAGAAAAGAAGAGTAACACATGATTTTGGGTGATAATTAGAAAGAAATTTTATACCCCCAAAATCAAGGTGTTACAGACCTATCCCCCTTAAAAGAATCTCACCCTCGAGATTCAGGGCTGGCTAGCAAAGAGCTCAGGGTACTTGGTTTTTAAATCATCTTCTCGTTCCCAAGTTGCTTCTTCTTCTGAGTGATGACCCCATTTGACTTTGCACATCCTAATGGTGTTCCTCCGGGTGACCCGATCTACTGTCTCCAGAATTTGAGTTGGCTTCTCAATATAAGTCAGATCTTCTTGAACTTCAAGATCCTCTGCTGGCAACTGCTCTTCTGGCACTCTCAAGCATTTCTTCAACTCATGTAATGGGGCAGCGATGGTGCTGAAATCCTTCACGAAACGATAAAATCCTGCAAGTCCAAGAAAACTCTGCACTTGTGTCACCGTCAATGGCGTTGGCCAACTCTGAATAGCATGCACCTTGGCCTCATCAACCTCAATACCCTGTGGAGTGACAACATAGCCAAGAAACGATACTCGTTCGGTGCAAAAGGTGCATTTGTCAAGGTTAGCAAATAAGCGCGCGGCGCGCAAAACATCAAAAACAGCATGTAGATGGTCAAGATGTTCAGATAAACAAGTGTTGTAGATCAAGATATCATCAAAATAAACCACCACAAATTTTTTCAATAAATGGGCGCAAAACCTCGTTCATCAAACGCATAAAAGTACTAGGGGCATTAGTTAATCCAAAAGGCATCACTAACCACTCATACAAGCCGAACTTGGTTTTGAAAGCAGTTTTCCATTCATCGCCTAATTTCATTCTAATTTGGTGGTACCCACTGCGCAAATTAATCTTAGAAAATATTTTAGAACCACTTAACTCATCAAGCATATCATCTAATCTAGGAATAGGATGACGGTACTAGATAGTGATGTTGTTAATGGCTCTACAATCTACACATATGCGCCGGCTGCCATCTTTCTTTGGTACCAAAATGACAGGAACAGAATAAGGACTAAGGCTCTCACGTACATACCCGCGGTCCAAAAGGTCTTGGACTTGGCGCTGAATCTCCTTAGTCTCCTCAGGATTTGCTCGATATGCATCACGGTTGGGCAAGCTCGCTCCAGGAATCAAATCAATCTGGTGCTCAATCCCACGAATGGGAGGAGGTCCTAGAGGTAACTCAGAGGGGAAAACATCTCGGAACTGCTGCAAAAGGTTAGTCATAGATGCAGACAAAGTGCTAGGAATATCATCAATAGAAAAGAAAGCATCTTTGCAAACCAAGGCATAGCAACAGGCATCAGTAGCATGAGTTTCAAGAAGATCAGATTTAGTAGCAAGCATGACAGGAGCTTTCAATTTAATTTGTTGCTGAATTTCTGTCTCATTAGTTGGTTCCTTATAGGTACTTGCAGCTCTATCTTTATTAGCTTGTACAATTTCAGCAAGAGTCAAAGGTAGCAAAGTAATGTTTTTATCTTCATGCCTAAAAGTGTATGTATTACTCCTACCATGGTGACGTGCATCAGTATCATATTCCCAAGGTCTACCCAACAAAAGAGAACAAGCTTCCATAGGTACTACATCGCAATCTGCATAATCAGAATACATACCAATGGAAAAATGCACTTGTACCATGCATGTTACCTTAACCTTGCCTGAATCACTGATCCACTTAATGTGGTCATGGACGTGTGGTCAGGCCAAGCTTCTTGACCAAATCTGAACTCACTAAATTATTGCAGCTTCCACCATCAATAATAACACGTGCATGCCAATTCTCGATGGCGAAGAAGGTCTAGAACAAATTATGGCGTTGTTGCTTCTTTGATGATTCAGGCTAAGAACTAAGAACACGCTGCACCATGATGCTTCGAAGGTTCACCGTAGCATCAGCAGCAAGCATGGCATCATCATTAGCATCGACATCACTGGAGTCATCATCGTCATCCTCACGTCGGAAGCACTAATGTAGCCATCATCCGTAGCAATGTATGTTCGCTGACTCGGGCAATCCTTCTTCACGTGACCAATCCCATGACAACGGTAGCAAACAATACTCGAAGAACAACCATTGGAAGGTGCTACAGGTGTTGGTGAATTCTGTTTCTTGGCGGGTACCTACAAAGGAAGTTTACCAACATGTGCAGCAGGTGTCGAGGGAGGTCGCGTGGACGCTGGAGTGGTCGAAGGTGTATGACTCGAGGCAGGTGTGTGCGTCCGTGATGTAGAGGAGGCGCCAAAAGTAGCCCTAGGTCGATGTTGGCGTCCCTGCAATTCCTTCTCTGCAAGCATAGCAAACTGGAACAACTTGTTGACAGTGTTAAATTCTTTGTAATCCACAATGTCCTGAATATCATGCGCAAACCTGAATAAAAACGGCAAAGAGCGTCCTCATGTCCCTCTACTATCCCACAACGCTGCAATCCCTTCTAAAGTTCAGCATAATAATCTTGAATAGATTTATCCCTTTGCTCTAAACACATCAATTTCTTACGCAATTCTCTATGATAAGATGGGGGAACAAATCTATCGCGCATAGCTACCTTAAGATCTTCCCAAGTCGTAGGTGCTCTACCATCCCCAACTAGACCAGTCCACCAGACAATAGCAAAATCTTTAAATTCACTAGTGGCTTGTCTAACTTGATGTCGTTCAGGTACAAGGTGGGCAGCAAATTTCTGTTCTATCATCATCTCCCAATCAAGATATCCCTCAGCATCATAATGACCCAAAAAAGATGGTATAGTAAATTTAATCTTAGCATAAGGGTCGTCAGGAGCACGATTGTTATTACCTTGCTGGCGGTGTGGCATACCTTCTGTGTTTTGATGAAGACGGTGACATAGGTGCAAATCTCTGGTGGCCGCTTCATCATAATTACCTTCTTCATCAAACACCGCATCATCGGGAAGACGTGGACGAGGAGGTGGTGGTGGCGGTGCTTGTTGTCGCGTCTCCAACATAGCAAGTCTGTCGATGATCTGGGACAATCGTCGATCCAGCCTCTCGTAAGTCTTGCCAAGGTTCATGTCAATGAAGGCATCATGCACTGACTTGTGGACCGTCTCCTCCATTTGCTCCTTTAGGAGCTTGTTGTTTGCCTCAAGATCTTGGCGGCTAACACATTCATCGAAGTCTATAGGGATCCTTGCTTCTTCTTCGTCGTCTGCCATCGAAACACAAAAACAGGAAACAAACGGTGACGGTTATCCCTAATAATTTCACTACACGCTCCTCTCAGGTGGAACACAGGAACACGCTCTAATGTATCTTACCAAGCTCTTACAAGTGTCTGACGAAATACAAGCAAAGGATGGTACAATCGGAGGCTGGTTCATGATACTTACCAAGAGGTAGTGAAACCGCGATTGCAAGGTCAAATCTGTATTGATCAGAAGATATAGTATGTGGAGCTGTAGGACAGGCACAATATGTATGTGAATGTGGAACAAAATCGAGTGCAGATGGGCGAAGTTTAATAAATATCCAAAGCATAAGTCACAATTGTTGGCTAAGAGATGTATCTGAGGCGTAGCGCAACAAGTTGGAACAAAGAACAATGTAACTAGCAGAATCGCAGTACCGTAAATATTGTACTAGCGAGGCCAAAAAGGCACTAGTAGGAATCACAGGTGATTTTGTTTTTCTTTTTTGTATGATTTTTTGATATTTTTCTCAGCACAAGAAGCAACAAAATAGGAGCTACACCAAGTTTCACCTAAAACAGAGATCAGATGTGGTCTACAAAAAATCAACAAGTTCTCTGAAAAGCGTGCAAGAGCTTTGACAATTTTTTCTTTATTTTCCTGAATTTTTTTGGCAATTTTATCGAACCAAACAGGTCGAAGGCGAGTTTGGCTGGCCTCAGAATCGCGTCACCAAGCTCCTATAAAAATTTCAGATTTTTTGGACACCCGAGCGGAAAGTTATGCCCAGTTTAATGAAGGTACCTCAAGTTATGTTTTTGGGAGGCACGACTAGAAGGCGACGGTTAGGGCAAAAATTCCCTATCTGCAATCACAGCGATTAATAGGGTGGATCGACTTGTGATCTGGGTAATGGTGGATAGAATAGCGGCGTATCTGCAATCTATCTAGGGCTGACGCGGCGACGGCTAGCGAGGGCAAGTCGATTAATGGATGGATCGACTTGTGATCTGGGTAATGGTCGATGGGATAGCAGCTAGCGAGGGCAATTGATCTACGACGAAGATACACCCTAAACCAGCAACACGACTCGACCACGGACATGAACTGAATAAAGCCAAACTGAAAACGAAATTGCAAAGGCTAAACAAGGGTTCTAGGACAGCGGAATTTTTTTTGTACGGCAATTATCTGGAGTTATAGGATGAAAAACCTAAACTAAACTAGGGTAAGCCTGACGGTAATACCTGAGTCTTTGAATACCACTTGATAGGAAACGGGGTGCCCGATCTTCCGTCAGGTGTAGATAACTATCGATTTGGTGGAGATGTCACGCAGACGATCCGACTTCCAATCAACAAGACTAGAACCCCGCAATCGCAACACCACTTCTCCTCTAGTTATCAACCGTGCGCTACTCGATTGACCTCGCCACGAGGGCTAATCCTTGCCTGCGAATCAAAGACACAAGCAAGAACAAGAAAGAACACAATCTGAAAATTGCGGATGTATGAATTACGCTCTCGAGTTGGGGTCTCACAAACCGATCTAAACGGCGAACTATTCTCGACGGATTAACTAAAGCAAAACCCGAGCCCTAATGTGGTGGCCTCAGAATCGCGTCACCAAGCTCCTATAAAAATTTCAGATTTTTTGGACACCCGAGCGGAAAGTTATGCCCAGTTTAATGAAGGTACCTCAAGTTATGTTTTTGGGAGGCACGACTAGAAGGTGACGGTTAGGGCAAAAATTCCCTATCTGCAATCACAGCGATTAATAGGGTGGATCGACTTGTGATCTGGGTAATGGTGGATGGAATAGCGGCGTATCTGCAATCTATCTAGGGCTGACGCGGTGGCGGCTAGCGAGGGCATGTCGATTAATGGATGGATCGACTTGTGATCTGGGTAATGGTCGATGGGATAGCGGCTAGCGAGGGCAATTGATCTACGACGAAGATACACCCTAAACCAGCAACACGACTCGACCACGGACATGAACTGAACAAAGCCAAACTGAAAACGAAATTGAAAAGGCTAAACAAGGGTTCTAGGACAGCGGAATTTTTTTTGTACGGCAATTATCTGGAGTTATAGGATGAAAAACCTAAACTAAACTAGGGTAAGCCTGACGGTAATACCTGAGTCTTTGAATACCACTTGATAGGAAACGGGGTGCCCGATCTTCCGTCAGGTGTAGATAACTATCGATTTGGTGGAGATGTCACGCAGACGATCCGACTTCCAATCAACAAGACTAGAACCCCGCAATCGCAACACCACTTCTCCTCTAGTTATCAACCGTGCGCTGCTCGATTGACCTCGCCACGAGGGCTAATCCTTGCCTGCGAATCAAAGACACAAGCAAGAACGAGAAAGAACACAATCTGAAAATTGCGGATGTATGAATTACGCTCTCGAGTTGGGGTCTCACAAACCGATCTAAACGGCGAACTATTCTCGACAGATTAACTAAAGCAAAACCCGAGCCCTAATGTGGTGGCGGCTACTGATTATATAAGGGTTAGGAGCGGACTCCCTCCCTGGACGTGCCCTAATAGGCCTGTTGGGGGGCAGCTTCGTCGCCGAAGGTCTTGTGAGAAGAAACACCTTCGAAAGGCCAGAACACAGTACCGAAGCTATCAGTCAAGGAGCTTCGTAACGTATCTCAGATGCACCGACTTAAAATATGAAATGACCAATTGGTCCATGACAACCTGTGTTATGGTTGTAACCATTTGTAAAGGGCATGAATGTAATCTCTCGCAGGCTGCGTCCTGTGCCTATAAATAGATGAACAGTACCCCGTACTGTTCACGCTAACTTGTACTCGCTCGTGCATCACGCTTGCCCCTTTCCTTCTGTCAAGCCGAAGGTACAAATGTAATTCAATATTGCTTTTATTCATTCATGATTATATAGTAAAAATTATATTAATGGTGTCATATGACTTTCCATGTTATTTCTCATGTTTCATATGCTTCGTCTTTCATTAATATATGTCGTAATGATGAAGGTACGTCCTTCATTACCTTCGTCCGAAGATCATTATATCCTTAGGAAAATAATGCTTCGAAGAACGAAGGGCGTTAACTATTAACCTATTTTTGTGTTGGCTTATTCTTAATTCATAGCATTTGAGAACAAGTCCCCAACATTGGCGGCCCAACAAAGATACACGGTCCAAAGGCCCATTTATGGTGTCGCAGCACCGAGACAGATTACGGACGTCGGTTTGGTCCTCCACCTTGATCCGAACGTCCTTGCTAGCCTTCCACGCCTCCAAGTCCTTCACCATGTCCTTGCTGGTCCTTTCCTTCATTCCTAAGTACAATTAATTTACTAGGTAGCACACTATTTTCAATTGCACAAGAATAAGTACATAGGAACGAGCTCACCTGCAAATTCCATTGTCCTGCGCGTGCGCGAGTAATCGGACCTTGAACATCAACTAGGGAAGTGTTGTTTGTATCCATGGTAGTGATGTCCTTATTAGGTTATCTTGCATTCATGAACGAAGACACCATGAAGCGCCGCTCGGTCGGTAATGTGCCTGCTATAGTGTAGGGTGAAGGTGACAACACGGAGATATCGCATCAACTCATGCGCACGTCAGCGTGCCCAGCCCCAATGGCATCAGCATACTAGGTACATCCCGCCACGGGCACAGGGTGGCAAACGAGGAGAACATACCTGGTCGGAGGAACACATGATAAACGAAGAGATCTCAGCCCACCATTACACTTATGGCTCTATATTGTATATATTTAATACTAGAATACTGGGCCCACCTGTTGGGGTCCAGCTCCCTTTTGCGTGCTCCCCTTAGACTATAAAAGGGAGAGCACATGTGGTACAAGGGGACATGCTCACTCAAACTCTCTCAGGGACATCTCCATCTAGACCTAAGCTTTCTTAAGCTTTCAGTAATACAACTCACAGTGGAGTAGAATATTACGCTCTGACGGCCCGAATCATTCTAAATCCTTTTGTGTTCTTCTGTTTATCCATCTCATCAAGCAAACTCTAGGTTGTCTCCTGTTCTTATGATTAAGCGGGTGCATTCCGTCACCTAGCTGGAGTTTACTCTCCGACAACCTCCAACACCACGTTTTCTTCTACATCTAATACACGAGGAGATATAACCGATAGAAACACGAGCAATTTATAGCGGGATTGGTCTCTTGGTGAGATAAAACTTATCTATGGAAAGGGGACTAACCATATGTACGAGAAAATAGAACCGTGAGAAATTTATAGCAGGATTAGTTTTGCCTTTAATAAGATAAGATCTAGAGAGAGGAATAAACATATGCGTGACAGGCGTGATGAACGACAGTAAAAAGTCGTGCTTCAAAGTAGGGAGAGAAACCATGGTTATGTGCAGTTACAACGGACGGCCTATCTCGAAAAGATGCAGTTTTGTATTTGGGTCAAGCTGCCTCAAGTATTTGCATGTACAGCCTCTCACTCTCAGCTAAGAGACATTATAGTTTTTTTAGTTCTATATATACACATGGTCACTGCCACGATAGAGGCAACCACTGCACATATTCATTCATTTCAGTTATAGAGTACCTCCTAACACACAGGTCGGTGCAGTATGTAGTTTTGGCGAATCAGCAACTGCGTCAGACATCCTTCTCAATGCAGGACGGCTCGTCATCGACGGTGACCACGGTCAACTGGTCGTCCAGCGACGTCGCCGACGCCGTCCTCGACAGCGTGCACACCGTGTTCGTCTCGTGATCCGTCTCGTAGGTGGTGTCTAGGGAGCACACGGATCTGGTCGTGAGGGTCCCGTTCCGCGAGAAGAGCGGGTTGTGTCGGCTCCTGTCCTTAACCCTCTTGCACCAGCTGTGCAGCGACTCCCTCACGTTCTCCGAGACCAGTGATTTCTTGAACTTGGAACCCATCTGCACGATCAGCCAAGGAACAAGTACGCCAAGAACAAGTCAGCAGCAGTGGATCAACTACCGGCTATGTAGTATGTAGGACGTTGTTTTCAAAATACCAAAAATGAATCAATAATTTTTTTCTGGATATATATAGATCATTAGAAGTTGCAATGAAAAGTGTTCTTTTCCTGGAAACACCAAAGTATGTGATTAAAGGTTGCAAAATCAGGTGAGAAAATAACTGCCCATATAAAGGAACAATTCCCCAGTGCAATATAAAATGATATGATGTAGTAGCATTATTAGCACAAAGTGCTGATGACATCATGTGAAGAATTACTATATTAGTATCTCTTGATTCCAGTTAGATTTGTGCTTGAAGAGTACCTGAGAAATAATCACATTCAGCGGCAATGTGCTGTAGCTGCACCAAAACTGAACTAGGAGCCTGCAATGTTCAGAAGAGATTTTTTTCACCCTTTTTTGTTAGTATTGAGCCCAACCAATATTTTCAGGTGAGTTAATTTAGAGCAAATCCCAAATCTGGGAGCTTATAGCATAGATAACTGGAGTAACACAAGGTAGACCAAAGCATGTAATGTCTGACTTTCAATGAAAGTTGACAAAGAAATCGGTGTGAAATGTCAGGCTGTGGCAACTTCCACAAAGCAACACATCAACAACTTTAATGATATGCCAAGCTCTTCTACAGTTAGACCACTAAATACTCTATATTTTTGAAAGAAAAATGCAAAGACTTACCCAGAAATCAACCGAATAGCAACCATGTAGTAGTGCTTCATGAAACATGTTTGTGCACTGAGTTCCCACTGCACAAGATGTGTGCCAATAAGTATAAATAACAAATCGAGCTATACGGATCATTGGAGGATGACAACTCTGCAGTTCTTTTCTTCTCCCTTGAGCTAGGAAAGTGGTTATTCGCACCTTATGGACTAGCAAGCAATTTAAAAAATACATAAACCCAGCACCCTACAGACAGAGTGCTGGACATGTTCTCATCCTATATTCTTGTACTATTGGCTGTTTGTCCAAATAATTTAATCCCGATCATAAGGATTAAGAAGATTCTCACCAGAGACCATAAGAATGTTGCCAGCTCAAAAGCATTCTGGAAGAAATAAAAAGTGTTAGGATGAGGGAAAATATGCCCATATAATTATCAAAACATCCAGAGTAGCAATAAACATCACCTGAAATGAAATGAACTGTATAAGCCACCAGAGTACCCGAGGCTTTCCAAACCAAAATAGATCATCACGCAGTTTAAGTTGTGAGCCAACATAAGGCGCTGTTGCCTCAGCGACTTCCAAAGCCAACTGAGCAATGACGTGCTGAAGTTCAGTACCCACTAGAAGCACCAGCTTCTCGAAATTTTTGAAGGCACATAGTTATGAGAAGACATAAGTATCATTTTAAGACAAGAAACAAAAGATATCATTAGCTGAATCTTGTATATTGGTTATGTGGCATGGGTGACACTTACAATAACAGGAACAAAGGACAACCAGAAATATATATTGATACCTGCAATTTTAGAAAAGAGCCAAATAGTGTCACACGGGTTTAAGCTTGGAGGCAAGGGAAGAAGAGAGATTTGGAGCGAGTGGTACCATGAACATTGATTAATATGCAAACAATCGCATATGCCCAAAGTGGCCAACTGCAAAAAATAGATGTGCTCGTGTATGAATACCACATGTAGCAAAAATATTAAAGAAAATTAATAGCTCTTGATATGCTATAACCAAGTTCGAAGAAGGCTAAATATTTAGATAGCTTTAACTGGCATTATCAATCGGAAGGAGCAAAGAAGTCCCTAAAGCTTGGGTCACTACGTAGCTACCAACATATGTATTGGAAAAATCCATCATAGGTCTTCTTAAATGCAATGCCGCGGGGGCGATCTTACCCCCGCAGGTCCAGTTGCCTCAACACAGCCACCATACTGGATCTCATGGGAAACTATTTCTAGACCAGTATACTTGAATGCTTCGTTATTCGAATCAAGAAATCTACTCTATCAAAGGTAGTTTTTTTGATGCTTAATTGATCACATGAAAAGTGGATACTCTGCAGAGTAAATTCTGCTTTACCTGATACCAATAGTCCCATTGTAATCATCTTCCATGCTCCGTACCATGTATTTATGGAAGTCATATGAATGTGGTAGCTTGTGATACTAACAAGAAAATCACATGAACAAAGTGGCATATTAGAATCATCTTGGCAGGGGGAGATGGGGCGAGGATGCTAAAACATTAGAAAAAAAAAATTAGAGTACTCACTGTGACAAAGCCCAACCTCAGTGCCAAATAGTCTGACCTTATTATGGAGCCCTTGAATTGACGCAAAAAGCAAAGCTGCAATGCAATTAAAGAAACTTCAAATCCAAGTGATTATGGATGTATACTACTTATTGAGGCTTCAGATACATGAATCTTTTGACTTTATGGTCGGTGACACTCTTAGATGTTCTTTCATCAGTAAACTTGAGGTTGAATTCGAAATGACTGGATGAGCTAGACAAATAAGGCATTTTTATGTCTTTACACGGTGATACACTAATCAGATAACAAAGGATGATACAGTCAGTATCTGTTCCACAGAAAGATCAAGAAACAGAAAAGGAATCTTAGTATCTTACCATCCAAATAAGTATTTTATTTTTGCTCCATGGATGAGAAGCATTGTTAAAAACAAAGGTTGACTGCCTTCTCATCACCTTGGTTCTCCTAGCTGAGAGAGACAAAAATCAGTGAGGTAGTACACATCAACAGGGTTGCATAAAACATGGCCAAACAAAGCATCCACTTCCAGCAGATGACCAGATGACCCTACCTTTCAATTCCTCAGCAGCAATTGGACCTGCTAAGGTTTCCCACTTCCTCCAGCTATAGATCTGCACCAATAGCAGAAAGATATATACCATAATAAACTCAGAAGAAAATAAGAGGGAAAAATGTCAGAGCCGCAATCAGGCAGTGAGCACGAACCTTGATCATGGACAGAACCACTGTTACAAAACTGTACAACACATGAGTGATACCAAGGATGAAGAGAAACCGGTGCAGCTGCTCAAGGCCCTCGTACGAAACAAAAGGTTCATGGCCCTGCAAGTGACAGATTAGGTTCCAACCCAAGCGATGAGTGAACAGTGTGCTCCGCTCCCAGTTCCATTGACCTGAATAGGCTGGGAGCAGGACATCTGGGTTACCAATACCTCGCCACAGACGTGCAGCCGCTGGCCACCGAACATGTTCTTGTCGAGCGCCGTCTGGTTGGCGTCCGTGTTGCGCAGCAGGTCCTGGTAGTCGCTCTCGGAGCAGATGTAGAAGCGGCTGGTGAAGAGCGAGGACGGCACGCAGATCTCCGATATGAAGCGCGCCGTCTGGCTGAGCAGCAGCGAGATGACTCCGAGCAGCATCAGCTCTGCGTGCAGACATGGCTTCTATTGGTGAGAGGCTAACAGTCGGAACAGCTTGCGAGAGGCGGCAGTGGCAGCAGACCCATTCACGGTTGAGCTTGAGCAGGTAGGAAGAAGTGAGTGTGACGAGGTCGCCACAGGGTATCTAGATCCTTGGAGACAATGTAGTACCCTGTCTAAAGCTAGCAGCATTGCAAGGCAATGAATAGTACTACCAAACTACCAACCCGTCCATGAATGTTCAGTTGCAGTAAGCAAACAAGGCAAACAAATCAACATCGGCCGGTCAAAAAGGCTGCTGAGCTCCTCAAATTGTGGAATGATACATGGTAGTCACATGTACAATAGTGCACCGCTATCTAGTTCAGCAATTCAGCAGGCAGCACAAGAGCGCGTTCAGATTAGGGCGATAAAAGCAGGTGAGGACGAAGGAAAGGGCGAGACGGCGAGGGAGGGAGGGGAAGTGGGAACGTACCTTCGCGGATCTTCTCGAGCGCGGCGAGCATGGCCTTCCGCTTGGTCTTGCGCAGCCACTGCGATGCGGAGCGAACAACAGCCGGCGGGGGTCAGCTAAGCGAACAGTAGCAAAGCAGTAGTGATGCGAGACGAATGCCCCGTGCGGGCGGGACTCTGTCACCTTGGCGAAGCGGGAGAGGGAGCGCTCGACGAGGAAGCAGGCAGCGACCATGAGCGTGGTGACGGTTGCCACGGACCAGGTGGGCGTCTCCGCCAGCGACCGCCCCTGCTCCGCCGCCATCCCGCCCCGCTCAGCTCACCGCCGGATCACTCGGCTCCCGCCACCTTCAGTAGTTCAGTTACAGCTCTGATCTGCCCTGATATCTGGATTTGCGCGATGGTATTATTGGGATTTGGAAGCGGCGAGGAAGTGGTGAGGCCGGAGTAGTTAATGCGGATCGAGGCGGAGGGGAGGTGGGTGGCATGCGGATGCGGTTGGGTCGGCGCGGGATCCATCGGCATCAGAGCAGCACGGCAGGCGCCGCGCGAGAGGAGAGCATTCAAGTGGCAACAGCATCAGAAATTCGGGAAGGCCGGAGGGGGGGGAGTTTGGTCAGCTAGCTGCAGAGGCAGCAGCGGCCAGCGGCACATGGGGGGCATGGGGCGGCACGAGCACGAGGGCCGAGGCCGTAGCCCATAAGCGGTCCGCAGCGAAAAAGCCCCACGTGCTCTCGTTTCTTCTGGCTGTGCCAAAAGCTCAAAACATAGAAATAAACTTTGTACGGACGAGTATAAGATTTGATGGTATATTAGGAATTTTTTTCTATTCTTTACGACCAAACTAGTTAATTGTTCGCGCGCTATAACGGTATATAAAATATTTAGTAAAATGTTAGTTTTATTTGTTTTATGTTCACTGATATATCCGAAAAACATGAATAGAAGCGCGTGAGAGAGGGAGTGAAATAGAGATAAATGCAAGTGTATCATACAAACAACATTTAGTGCGTACATCCAATATACAATAGTAGCTAGTAAGTTTACACAAATAGAATATAATAGAACTGATCATATTAGCATGCACTTGCTGACTGGGGATATAAATACAGTCTTTCCGGTGGATATAAATACAGTTTTTCCAGTTTTCATTCCCCTGCCGCCATGGAGTCAGAGAATGCATAGGGGCTGTTTGGTTCAGCTTTTTTCTGACCAGCTTTTCTAAAAATCTGGCTGTGGGGAGAATCTGGCTGTAGGGAGAATCTGAGTATCATTACGGTTACGTGTGGAGGAAGATAAAGTTGTTCATAGAGCTCAGGATCTAGAAAGTGACGGATTCCTACTATTACAACGACTCAACCGATTATGTGTTTATGTTGATTTTAGATGGTTTTTGCCCTAACGAATTTTATAAAAGCTGGCTGAAAAGCTGAGCGTTTGGCAGTCTGCAGCAGCTTTTGGTGGCCAGAAGCTGGCAGAAGCTGAAATAAACAGGCACATAGTTGTCCGCAGGCAGTGCTACCGCTGCACCTAGGCATGCTCGCGCCGCCGCTAGCAAAGCGGTCAAGTTACAATACCCAGTCAGCCAAGAGTTACTTAGATGGTGTCTAAGAGTATCTCCAAGAGATTCCTAAAAAATTATCCCCAAAAAGTAGTTTTAATAGCAGTCTAAAACCATTTGAGCCTACAGTTTATGTGTTATATCCAACAGCACACCTAAATATAGACGTAAACTTTTACATAGGCCATGATCTGTTCAGCCCATATTTGTTTATGGGCCATATTCATTCACACTCACGCCTTGTCGAGCCCATACTTCAAAGCCCACAACGTGGTCAGCCTATATGCGGTCAATCCATTGATGCAAATGCAGCTTCTAATTGTTTTCTTTTGCATGCGCCGGCGCCGTCTAGTTCTACAGCGGAGAAGATTTCCTGCATCGCGGTAGAAGATTCCTCCACCACGCTTGTGAGTTTCCTCTACTGGCTGAATTCCAGGTACTTTAATAAAATTTTGCTCTAATAATTCAAGTATACCGATTGGTAAATAGCCCGTATGGTGATTCAAAAATGGTTTTAATAATTTTGATAGGATGAGTCGGGGATCTCTATTGCAACAACAATTAGATTCCTCCTCATCTGATGATGAAGATGAGTTTTTTATAACCATAGCACAAGTTTTAAAAGAACACAATAATGAACCAAAGTATGGTGGTTCTGTCATCGGCCATAAAGTTGTTCGTCATAAGAGAGAAGCTGCACACCAAAGATTATATGAAGATTACTTCTCAGATGATCCTACGTATGGACCATAATTCTTCAGACGAAGGTTTATACGAAATATCAACTTATTGTGTTACCATCATGTCATATATTATATACTGTATAATTTTGTTATCCACTGTGCAGGTTTAGAATGAGTCGTCCACTGTTCTTGCACATTATGAATGCAGTACAAAATCATGATAATTACTTCGTACAGAAAAGAAATGCAGCTAATGTACTTGGTTTGAGTTGTTTACAAAAGGTAACTACTGCATTTCGTATGCTTACTAATGGGGTAGCCGCTGATGCCATGGATGAGTACATTTGTATTGGAGAAAGTACCGCTATTGAGAGTCTGAGAAATTTTGTTAAGGCAGTGGTCGAAATTTTTGAAAATGAGTACTTGAGATCACCTAATCAGAATGACACAAGTCGCTTACTAGAGATTGGAGTGGGGAGAGGTTTTCCTGGTATGCTGGGCTCCATAGATTGCATGCATTGGAAGTGGAAGAACTGCCCAACAACACATCATGGTATGTTTTCTGTTCATGTTCGAGAACCTACAATTATCTTAGAAGCGGTCACATCTAAAGATCTCTGGATTTGGCATGCCTTTTTTGGTTTACCCGGATCTCACAATGATATCAACGTTCTACAACGCTCTCCACTATTTGCAAAGTTAGCTGAAGGTCAAGCGCCAGAAGTGAATTATAACATAAATGGTCATGCTTACAAAATGCGGTATTATCTTGCAGATGGTATATACCCATCATGGGCCACATTTGTAAAGACTATATCACAACCACAAGAAAATAAGAATAAATATTTTGCAAAAGCACAGGAGGCAGTAAGAAAGGATGTTGAACGAGCCTTTGGAGTCCTACAAGCTCGCTTCGCCATTGTTCGGGGACCTGCTCGTTTATGGGACATGGAGGCATTGGCATACATAATGAAGTCTTGTGTAATCATGCATAACATGATTATTGAAGATGAGAGAGATGTCGATCCAGAAAAACGATTTGATTCCCTAGAACACAATGTTCAACCTTCTCATTCTGCGACACCTAACCTTATGGAATTTATCGAGACACACAAGAATATAAGAGACAATGAAGTTCATCGTCAATTACAAGAAGATTTAGTGGAGCACCTCTGGCAGCATAAGCCAGATACATATTGAGTAATATTTTAATTTTTTTATTGTAACTAGGATTTTTTAATCAGTGTGCCTTAGCATAATAGTGAATATTGCTTCGAACAGGTTCACTATGTCCCAAACAAAGCCCATGCACAAAACAGATGCTGCCACTTGAAACTTCGAACAGGTGAACCATCACTACATAGCTATTGTCACTTGCACAGACCAGTGAGATTTGTAGAAAGCAAATTGTTTGGCCATAAATAGGTAATCTGGTCCAACATAACAATAACCTAGGCAATATAGCTAAACAGTTTGTAGAAAGAAATTGTCTCCACGAAATGTAACTACAAGTAAACAAACCAAATGTTTAACTAAATTCGGTCGCGCGATGACACATTATTTCGCTGCGAAGGCTTTTGTAGTACCGTTGTTGTTCTCCATCCATTGCACTAATGTCAAGAGTCATAATTCTTTCCTCCTCTAGCATTCTCTTCAGCTAAAACTCATCTTGCTCTGTTACGGCCCTAGATCGCTCTATTTGAAGCCTCTCCTTCTCGATTTCTAGTGATTTGTTAAATCTTTCTTCCTTCCTAACTTCTTTGTCTGCATCAGCTTCTTTCTTTTTCTCCCACAGATGATCAACTGCCTCAATGCATGCTTCACCTCCACCTCGGCATAGCATTTGCTTAGCCTTCTTCCTGCCAGGAGGCCTCTTAGGTGCATCACCCACAAGATATGCATCCTCAGTGTTGACAGCACTTACATTGTCAGCAGTACAGTTACCACTTAAATCTATAATGGCAGCTGATGCTTTATGTTTGTTGTTAGCACATTTAGTTGAAGCTAACTGGTTCATCTTCTCATCCCACTTTGGCTCATTTCGTAAAATGTTCCAGCAATGCAAGAATTGAAATGCCTTTTTATCTTTATCCTCTTCATTGTACAAAGTGCATGCGTCAGTGAGCTGCACATATTACATGTTAGTGATAGCCATGAAAAAAAATAAAATAGAAATAGTGCCACATAAACTACCTTATTTTCAAATGTCTTTCCACTTTCATTTCTACCCTCAATTCGAGAAATACATCCACAGAACTTATTCACTGACTCTTGGATAGTAGACCATCGATGCATAAGGGAATTTTGGCTTCTGTCGAGAACAATTTCCTTCTCGACATGGAAGAAGTCATATATCCTTACCCAATAAGCCGTACACTTTTGATTTTTACCATCAACTGGATCAGTACCAATGGTCAACCAAGCCCTCACAAGTAACAAGTCCTCCTTGTCACTAAAATTCTTCAACCTTTTCTTGTTTACTCTCCTAGAGTCAGTTGTGCCTGTATTAGGTGATTCTTGTCCCTCAGGTGGACTGCCGAAACCATCCCACCCCATACAGATGTTGTGTTCAGACCCATTGAGCAACGTTGTAAAAAATATTTCCTTTCATAGAAACAGACAACCTACAACAAGATGTATGCAAACATAATTTCTCAGGTGGCATTCATTATTCCAAAATGTATGATAATATGTGTCCTTGAATTACACAAAATACATAATAGCTAGGTATATAAAATACCCTGTCCAACAACAAAATATAGGTGAATCAATGACCATAGACAAATTTCAATCCCTTGTACGTAGGCAGATCATGTACAAAGATGATTCTAGAAACAAATGGCAAACAACACACATGAGTTCAATGGAACATGAATCAGGGATAAATACAAGCAAACGTTTAGAGACTAGTATTCGTGAGACTGTATGCCGTAAAGAGCTCAAGGCAGCTGAGACATCGGACATGGAAACCACAATAGAAAAATCAAAACTGGAGTGGACAATACCAGCGGCTGGGATGGCAGTGTGTGGCTGTGCGTGGCTGTGCGATGTGGCGAACACAGCAACGCGGCGGGGAGAAGTGGAGGGTTGGGGCGGCAGAGCGTTTGGCGGCGCAGAGATTTTGTGGCAAAAACATGGAGACGCAGCGCCTGCAACCCGCAACGAAAATAATTGAATGGACCGGCGGGAGACCTGAGATGGGCCGGTTGTTCTGGCTCTGAGATGGGTCGGTCGGAAACGTTTTGGGGGAACCAAAACATCCCCTGTTTGTAGCTACAAAATGGGAATTTTCTGGGGCTATCAAAAAGTTGGGGAAGGTTTAAGAGACCTGTTGGAGGCTTGATTTTTCCTATTTATCTTTAATTTTAAGTTAGGGGACATTTTAAGAGTTCTATTGGAGATGCTCTAACAGATTATTTATATGATCGCCCAAAACACTAATTTACACTATAGACTGCACTATTCGCAAAATAAAGTTTAAATATGAGTACGAGAATAGATTCAGAAAGTGGAATTTAAATATGAGCACGAGAATAGTTAAGCTGCTAGAGATAGCCTTATGTGTTGCTTTCATGGTTACAATACCCTAGTCATGCAAGAGTGGGCAGCATCCACAAACAGTTTTGCACTGAACAAAAAACAGATTTTGAGTTCATTCGATACAGTTGTCAACTGAACTGATTCAGCGGTTCAGTTTTTGAACAAAAACAAAAATAATTGTAAAAGAGAGACCAAAATTCCAATTCCAAAAGTCTGATTACCTTGTGCCAGTGCTCAGCCTAACAGTGCCTTCACTCATTAGGCGCCTACCAATTTTGCCAAGGTTCCCTACAACAACAAAATGCTCCGTGGTGGCAGCCTCACCAGCCTTCTTATCTGGCTTCTTGTATGGCAACATGTGGAATGTCCGACGTTCAGGGATGCATGTCTTCCAGACCATCCCCTAAAATATCGTCAGTAACAGGGAGATGAACCCCAGAAGCATCAACTCTGCATCACACAAAATAAAGAGCTAAAGTTTGTGTTGTAAACATTTTTTATCTCATAGGTAAAAAAAGAGATACGAAGATTCCAACCCTTATTCTATGCTCTAACTTACCCAGGTATTTCAACCTGCAATACCAAACCAGCAAACAACAAGCATGTCAAGGATAGCTTATATACATATCAAACATGACTAATCCTTCCAATTCTTTTCTTCCTAGGTTCCTTTCAGTTGTGCAAGCTCCCTAAACAACACAATCTAGTTTGACAAGAAAGATTAAAGGTTTTGCAACAAACATGAGAAATTTACTAAAAATAGCTCTCTGAGAAGCAAATTCAGCATGGGGCATGGAGATTCAATCAATTTATTTGGCAAAAACAGAGCATGCCACAACAGAACTATTCAAACATAGGCGGATGCCTCTGTGCCTTAGGTAGTCTAATTTGGGTCTGTATCCTGCAACTATCCCTAGATTAATATAGTCGCCAATGGCCAATATCATGTGTGAGATTTTCAGCTGAAATGTACTGATCATCAGCAATCAAACCAGTGAACTCATAGATGTTATTGAATATTGCACCCACGTTTCTCGAGTCTCTAGCATAGTATACATAATTCTTTCTACTTAAGGCACATGTCTTTGCATGCTCAACAAGTTGTCCCACATCTTTTTTTACATTCCACTACCTAGAATCTAGAGAACGAACAAGGGATGCCAAATTATATAGGAAATACCATAAATCACAATATAGTAAGTAAAAAAACAGGTATCATAGAACTGACGCTACGTAATATTTCACCACACAGTCATACATGTTAGCATCACAACAAAATCAGTCAGGATCAGCATATGGACATAGTATTACTATAACCATGTATCAGATATTCAGATTCTTCTAAAAACGAAAAAACGAACTTCAGATATGCTACTCTTATTACTAATTTAAATCAGAACCTCTTACCTGATTCTTCTAAGAAAATGAAACACCGAGCTAAACTTCTAGATGTCCATCACAATTGCAACAAATAGTATTGAAATTTCTCCAAAGTTGTGTACATAGTGGAGTTACAAAGTGGGACTTGTAACCCTCATCTCTGTGAATATTGAACAGAAAAAGGTACTAACCCGAAAGAAGCCCAAAAAAATATTAGACTCAGATTCCCCATAAAACAAAATTGGGCAAAGAACAAACAAGACCTCATGTGCAATTTTTGTGTAAATCATTTTAATTTTTTTACAATGATGCTACAATGCATTACCTATTTGCCCCCTTCAGATTTTCAAGGTCTTCTATAAACCGAGCAGTGCAACGGACTCCATTACCACATGTCTCATGAAAAAAGAGAAATGATTTATCAAAATTTAGTGTATGAGAACAATTCATATTAACAAGTTGTATTAAACATTTTCTGGTTGTCCATATCTTGGAGATAAAGAAGCTACCAAAAAAACAAAGGAGACAATTATATTTTCTTTCCTTCACTCTACTTGATAGTTAGCAGTGCAAAAAAGGGAATATATATATATATGATCATATAATAAGCATTTGTTTAGGATTGGAAGCATCATGACAGTTCAATTGGGTTTGGTTGTATCACAAAAATAAACCATTCCAGACATAGAACAAAATAAACAATATTGGCGTACGATACAACTTGAATGACCAATCAAAAATAGAAGATTCGAGTTAGAAAAGAGAGTGACCAGAGTATGTATACCTAGAGGAACAACTGTCGAGGATATATATGGAGAAAAACACCTTTTTATCATATATAATCATACTTACAATTGTATCAGAATACTGCAAGAGGTTGAATAGTGCAGGCACAGCCTCCATGACCTTAGGCGCATTCAGGTCATCATAATCACTAAATATGTTCTAGAAAGATCTGGAACGCCACTTCCTATTGGCATTTTCACAAGTAGCTGGTGAGCACAGGACATATGAAGCAAGTCGAAGAACAGCGTAGAAGAAGATGAAGCCACAGAACACTCGATGTGTGGAGCCCATTGGGGCACGGCGTCGCAGGCCTCAGTGATGGCTGGCGCGCCGAGAAGTAGGATGTCGCCGCCGTGGGAGCCAGAGCCACCAGAGACGGGGGACAGGAGGCGCGTGGCTTGGCCCACGTGAGGGGCGGTGAGGATGGAGACCGTGCCAGACAAGGCCAGCACGTCACAGAGCGAGCGGCCTTGCATTTGCACAAATTAAACCAGAGATATGATTTGACATCCCACTAACACATAAGCATGGGCATCCCCACTGCGCAAAGCACCAAGCACAGGGCACATGATCATCACAAGCAATTAACCAGTAGGTCGAGCAATTCCGTAACAAAAGAAACCAGACTTGCACACATACTACCGCATCTTGGGCTTCTCTTCACTGATCTATAGGTCATTGTAGAAGGCCTTGTCCTAGTACAGCGGGTCTGTGGAGGCCGGCGGTCAGCAAACCCGGAAGTTCACGAACGCATCGTTGTAGGCCTGGCGGTGGAGGTGCTTTGGCTCCAGTATGACATCGTCGTAATCAAAGATGAGGGCCTCAAGGGACACTGATGAAGAGACCATGGTGAGTCGAGGCGTGCGACGGAGGTGCGCGATGGGGACAATTGAGGGTGATTGGTTGCGCGTGGGAGTCGGCAGAGCCACGCTGAGGCCAATGGAGCTCCGCACTGTGACGACTGGAGGAGGGAGGGAGGGAGCGAGGAAAACGCCAGAATTATATGGGGCTAGGGGCGGGAGGTTGCGAGCGAGGCGGTCGTTGAGAGCAAGGTGGATGGGCCTACACGAAGCGTGGGAGTCGGCGGTAGTTACGGGCTATGCAACGACTATGGGAGTATGGGATGGCGACGGCGGTTGCGGGTGATGTGGGCTATGCGATGCGCGGGATGGCGGCGGTTGTTGGAGGAGTTAGAGAGCTCGTAGTGTGTTGGAGGCGGTGGGTCACGAAGAGGGGACTACGGGTTAAGAGAGAAAAATTATGGGTCTTTACGTAAAAGTATGACGCAGGACGACCATTGAAACTGGTGCTTTAATATAGTAAATATATGATAAAGTTGTTGAATAATTAGAAATTTTCTATAATAAATTTCGAATATAAATGATGACAAATAATAAATAGTCTAGGTGTCTATTCTACAACAATTAACCTAACAGATTACTTAAATACATAATTATAAAAATGCAGCACATCTCTACCATAACAGATGAACTGAGGTATAAGGTCAAATCAGACGATGCGTACTGATCATACATACTGGTAGACAACGTGGGCTGAATCAATAGGTCGACGACGTTGAAGTAGCAATGTCGAGGATGACGTCACTGACGAGCTCGACGAGAAGGGTGATGTCGTTGATGAGATCGACGAGAAGTCGCAAGCAATCGCGTCAAGACGCTTTCCAAAAACCTTATTCGCCCTCTCTGTGTAGGATCTAAAAGGTGACGGGTTCCAGAGACCTGCTCTCTCGATCACAGATGCACGTCGACGCTCAGGTTGAAGAGAGCTACGATGGTGGCGTAGCTGTGAGCAGAGGCAAAAACCTAACTCAAGTTGGGTTGGGATGGTGTCTGGATGCCTTATATAGGGCCACGTCTACAAATCGATAAGCTTGCGATCTGATACGGTTACGATCGGATAGCTATCTCCCTTGCCATACATGGATTTTTTGTGATTTTCCTAGGATTTAATTGAATTTCTCAATTGGGTCAAGCCCATAAATCCAACAATCCCCACCAGATCTCAAATGCATATCTATAGTTTTGCCACTGTTCACTACTAGTTAATTTACTAGTGTTTCAACAGAGACTGTTAAGTTGAACTTCCGCTTCGAACTCCAAGCTACACCAACCCACAACTTGAACAATGGACTATGCCTTGAATTGCAAGGTTTATATGAATGGGCTTCACTTAAACCATAACCAGTACTTGGCTACCAGTAGTCCCCTTCTCGGGTGGAGCATATACGTCATACTCCAAGGTCTCTTCATGAGTTTACTAGAGAACACCCATATCTCATAGACCGCAATGTTAGACAGTTGAGCTCATATAGGTGTGTTCTTTCAAGAATTGTAGGACAACATCTTTGCTAACAAAAGCCAACATAACACATTAAGGCTCAAAGCCAACCTGCCTTACAACATTTGAGAGTATTGCATCTGTTGGGGGCCTCCTCTGCACAAGGTCCTCATTGTTGGGGACTTGTTCTCAAATGCTATAAATTAAGAACAAGGCAACACAGAAAGGAGTTAGAGGTAAATACCCTTCGTCCTTCGAAGCGTTATTTCCCTTAGGATATAACGGTCTTCAGACGAAGGTCATGAAGGACATACCTTCATCATTACAGTTTATATTGATAAAAGGAGAAGCATATGGAACATGAGAGAATAACATGAATAATCACATAGTATTATTACATGTCCTTATTATATAATCATGGAAGAATAAGAGCAATATTGAATTACATTTGTACCTTCGGCTTGATAGAAGGCAAAAATACAAGCGTGACGCACGAGCGAGTACCAATCAGCGTCCATAGTACGGGGGTACTGTTCATCTATTTATAGACACAGGACACAGCCTATGAAGAATTACAATTATGCCCCTCATAAAAGTTTACAACATCGACTCAGACCTTTATGGACTAAAAGGTCATTCTATCTTTAAGTCGGTTTGTAATACCGAAGCTTCATGAAGAGGGACCTTCGGTCATCTTCTGCGGACAGCTTCAGCCGAATCTGCTTCTTCCTACAAGACCTTCGGCGCGACGAAGTATAGCCCCAACAGTAGCCCCTTTCGCGGCGCTAGATCGTTTTTCGTAACGAGCTTGATCCGTGAAAAAAGTCTCTTAAGCTTCGGGAAGCCGAAGGTCCAAAAAACACCTTCCCTGAGCTCGTTGTCGAGAAACGATTCAGTTTCCGAGCGTGTAGCAGTCCCACCTTGCAGAGTTACTGTTTGGTCTCTGCAGTCCACCGCGCAGCGAGTGCAAGCGGCTGTCCGCGTGGTGTAAAAATCCTGGCGTTTCGCCTTCTTACCTGCAGCACTATATAAACAAACAAGTAGGTGTGAAGTTACCACAGCATTCATTGCTATTTGCACTGTTTTGCTGCCAAAATTTTTAACCATAGCCGAAGCTTGACTCTCGGAATCAAACGAAGCTCCAGCTTAAAGCCTACTTCGTCAGAAGAAAAAACTTCGAAAGAAAAAGTTTTTAGTTCCCGCAAATTCAGAATTAAATGGCCAGAGTGCGCTCTATCGCTAGGGTTGAGCGTGAAGGAGGCGAAGCTGAAGGCTCGGAGACTATTCCCATCTCCGAAGCAATGCAGCGATCCGGACTGGTAACTTCGGAAGGAATGCCCACTGTTGAAGCAGAACAAGCAACTGCCGAAGCAGAAGATGAGAACATTGAAGAAACTGATCCCGAAGATGATTATCGTATTGCCATGCCAAGTAAGCCCAGCCACTTGGACTTCGGAAAGTCGACCGTTTCGAAGGCTGATCTCTCCAAGATGGTGAAGTCAGGTTATTTCAGTGAAAGTCAGAAGAAGCTACTTCGCTTCGGGGGGGAAGAAACTACCCCGAAGCCAGAGAAGGATGAAATAGTCATTTTCAAGAGCTTTCTAAAGGCTGGGTTGAGATTCCCCCTTCATAGGATCATTGCAGATGTATTGAAGAGGTTTGGTATCTACTTTCATCAGTTGACTCCTAACGCTATCGTTAGGCTTAGTGTTTATATCTGGGCCCTCCGAAGCCAGGCGGTGGAGCCGTTTGCCGACAGCTTTTGTCGAGTTCATGAGCTGCATTACCAGACGAAGGCTAGAAAAGATGGATTACATGATAACTATGGTTGCTACAATTTTGCCTATCGGAAAACCACAAAGTTTCCTGTAATCAGCTACCGAAGCAAATGGCCGGTAGGCTGGAAATCAGAATGGTTTTATGTGAGAGTTGACGAAGACAAAGAGAAGCTGGTACAAAGCCCTCTTGAATTGATATTCGGAGAAACAAGACCACGATGCCAAATGTCATTAGAAGGTTCCACTTGGGCTGCACTGGCTGAGTTTAAAATTATTTCAGAGCATATCAGTACTAGGGACCTGGTTCAAGAGTTCTTGGCCTTCAGGGTTTTTCCTACTTTAAAAGAATGGGAAATGCCGAAGCTAGAGGGGGAGAAGAAAGAAGGGGAACTTGTGCGGTTACCTTACTATTACAAGTTTAAGAAATACTTTAAAAAACCTTGCCAAGAATGGCTGGACACAGTTGAAATAATGTGCAATGAAATACTCAGAAATTACTCCAAAAAAGAAGATCAGTTGATGACCGCGGCCTTCGGTACCCGTCCGAAGCGAAGACTGAATCGAGTGCTGGACGCCTTGGGTTTTGAATACCCTGACTACGAAAATCTGAATAAAGGTGCCGAAGGTCGGAAAAGGAAAAGGGGAGCCGAAGCTTTAAATGAAGATGAGGAAGAACCACCAAAAAAGAAGAATATTCCGAAGAAGAAGAGAATATCATCTCCGAAGCGAAAAGTATCTGACGAAGAGGAGACTCCCGCATCACGCTCTGCCACTGACGTGGAAGAGATTTTAAAGGTAATGACTGAATCCCTGCCTGCGAAGCTAAGTCCATTGGGGCCTCAACTGACAAAGTTTTTTCAGAAGAAAAAGGAGCCCGAAAAAACGAAGGAAACAACTAAAACAAAAAGACAAAGAATCATCGCAGTGACAGAAGTCATTGACAAGACACCACCGAGAGCTTCAGTTCAAAAGATACCAGCGGCTGAAGAAATAACAAATATTGAAATCACACCTTCGGAGGTCGCGGCTGCCGAAGCTACCTCACCTGAAGGTTTGAACTTGGAAAGCACAATTGAACACATCGACAAAATACTGCTAGACATGGCCACAGAAGAAGCTACTGCTGCCGCCGAAGAGGCCATGGCCGCAGTGTCTGGGAAAGAAAAGGAAATTGCTGACGAAGCTTCAGAGGACGAAGCCTTCATGTTCCAAAATTTGGTTGGAGAAGAATTGTCAAAAACCGAAATAGAAGAGCTTAAAGAGTATGCCAAATCCTGCGGATATAAGCCAGGAGCACTCCTCTTCGGGGGTATTGACGATGAAAAATTAGACTGCATCCGGGATCAAACTGGAGCTAAGGTCATCGGTACTCTATCAAAGAGTATCGGTTTTCCGAAGCTGGAAATGGACATTAGCCGCTACCGACGACAACATATCGTTGGTAGTCTATTTTATTCCAATTTCAAGGTGAACTACTATTTCCTTGACTTTTATTGTTTTCAATAATGTAGACCTGTCTTAACGAAGGTTGTTTACGTGCAGAGTATGCTGCTGAGCAAGGCTTTGAAAATGCAGCAAGATCTGGAAGACAAAAAGCACGAGGTTATAATTGAAAATTTAGAGAGCAAAATAAAAGAGCAATTGGCTACTATTGAAAAGAAGAACTTTGAGCTTCAGGCAACTGAAGGCTTATTGGCAGAAGCCGAAGCTAAAATAGCGGAATTGAATACGAAGCTTCTCTGCCAATCTGAACAGTTTGAACAAGAAAAACAAGAACTAAATGCGAAACTTGAAGCCGAAGTCCAAGAAAATTCAGTTTTGAAAAAATTATTGGCAAGCCTTCAAGATAAATGTTTGGAATTTATCAACAAATGTATTCAACGACTGAGAAAAATCTTCCACTCAGTTGGAGCTAGCAGTGAGAAATTCACCCCGTCAGCTGAAGATTTACCAAAGACCTTCGAACATATTGAAGGTGAAATTGATGAGCTTGACGAAGTTATAGCCGGGCACGGTGATTTCTGTGCCTGGGTAGCTTCTCGGGGCACTGCTGCTGCTTTCCTAAAAGCTGGCTGTGATCATGGAAAAATTATCAATAGGCCCAATTTCACTCTATCACCAACAGTTTTAGATGATATTCCTGATCTCGCCCGAAGCATTTCTAACAGATTTGTAAAGATGGTATGGACAAAAGGCGGGCGAGAAAAGGCTGGAGACGAAGCTCGGAGTCATCTTGAACCAGTAAGAAATCATACCTTGTGCTTACCTTTTCCTTCAATCTTGGTTTTGACCCACAACAACTTAATTCATGTAGGATGACGAAGCCGAAGTCGATGATTAAAAAGAGTGACGCCGAAGCTAAAATCCCTCGAAGATCAAGTAGGAGTAGACTGTAGACAGGCTCAGGAAACTTTTGAGATAACTTGTGTAAATGTAACTAAACTTGTCTTTAATGAGTTCTGTTCATACCTTGTATTATGCTCTTACCCTTCTATTGATGTATGTGAAGTGCTTTGTTGTGGACGAAATTATTTTTTTTTGAGCCGAAGGCGAAAAAAAACACCTTCCCTTCTTTTCGTACACAACGAAGCATAGAAAACAACATTTCCCTTTCTTCCGAAGCTCTCCTTTTTGTACGCGAAGACGCTCTTTTCTTATGCCGAAGCAACCACTTATGCCATGACGATGATTATCCTACATATGCCTGGATGAATGTTTATGAATGCAAATGCTATGATGTGATGTGCAAATGAATGTCCAAACACATATCCGAAGCCATACGCTCAGCCATTATTTCCTTAGAAACAATCACACATATCAGCTCTGCATTCCCTTAGGAACGACTTTGGAGCTTCTTCGCCTTTTACTTTCGGCGTAATCAGCGTTGACTTTTCGCTGTAAGCTCTGCATTCCCTTAGGAACGACTTTAGAGCTTCTTCGCCTTTTACTTTCGGCGGAATCAGCGTTGACTTTTCGCTGTAAGCTCTGCATTCCCTTAGGAACGACTTTGGAGCTTCTTCCCTGTTTCTTTTTGGCACTCGATGGTGCGTTCTCAGCTTTTACATTTACATTCCTTGGGGGATTTTGCTCTTATAGAACTAAAAAAGGAAATTACATATGATGGCCCTATTAAAAACCTTTCTCCCCCTTTAGAAAGGAAAAGGGTGACATAAGAAAGAAAAGACATAAAAAGTTACATCAAGTTACACATAATATCGCCGAAGCTCATCCGCATTCCAAGATCTAGGAATGTCGTTGCCGTCCATATCCTTCAGTCTGTATGAACCGGGTCTTGACGAAGATACTACCAAAAAAGGTCCCTCCCATTTCAACTGCAACTTGCCCACTGTATCTGGGTTAGCAACTCTCCGAAGCACCAAATGTCCTGGCTCAATATTCTTCAGCCGAACCTTTCTATCAAGCCACTTGATTGTTTCGGCTTGATATTTATTGATGTTCTCCACGGCTTGAAGTCTGATCCCTTCTATAGCATCTTTTTCAATAGAATGATTAGCTTCAGGATCTCACTCTGCCGAAGCTACTACTCTTATTGATCCAGTTTTAGCTTCCTCCGGAGTTATTGCTTCGTCACCAAACAATAATTTGAATGGGGTAAAGCCTGTTGACCTTGATGTTGTCGTGTTGTGGCTCCATACTACTTTGATTAGTTGATCTGGCCACTTTCCCCTGGGTTGGTTGAAAATTAACTTCATTATTCCTGTCATTATGATGCCATTGGCTCTTTCAACGAGTCCATTTGACTCCGGATGCCTGACTGATGCAAAATGGATCTTCGTGCCGATTTGATCACAGAATTCTCTGAAAGCTTCGGAGTCGAACTGTGTTCCATTATCTACAGTGATGGCCTTTGGTACTCCGAAACGACAAACAATATTCTGCCAGAAAAACTTTTGAATGGTGGCCGAAGTTATTGTGGCTAAAGGCTTTGCCTCAATCCATTTAGAAAAATATTCCACAGCCACTACAACATATCTTAAGTTTCCTTGGGCTGGTGGTAACGGACCTAACAAGTCAAGACCCCACCTTTGCAATGGCCATATGGGTTGTATCAGCTGAGATAGAGACGAAGGTTGTTTTTGATCTCTTGCACATTTCTGACAACCTTCGCACTTTTGAACTAATTCCGCTGCATCCGAAGCTGCCTTCGGCCAATAAAACCCTTGACGAAAAACTTTTCCAAGTAACGGCCTAGATCCAATGTGAGATCCACACAAGCCTGCATGTATTTCTTTCATCAACTCTATGCCTTCGGCTCTGGATAAACACTTGAGTAGTGGAGCACAAACTCCATGTTTGTACAACTCCCCTTCTATCATGACATATGGACGAGCTCTTGCCTCTATCCTCCTGTTATAAGTTTCGTCATCTGAAAGGAAATTACCCTGAAGGTAAGAGATGATCTCAGTTCTCCAGTCTTCACTATAAACAGGAGATATATTGAGGACTGCTCTTTCAAGAAGTTCCACTGAAGGTGCTTTTATTGTTTCGAAGAACACATCCGAAGGTAAGGGCAGCCCCTGTGCTGCTGACTTAGCTAGCAAATCAGCATGCTCATTTTGTCCTCGAGGGATATTTTTGACAGAAAACCCTTCGAAGGAAGCTTCGATTCTTCGGACCGTGTCTAGATATTTTTCAAGCTTCGGATCTTTAACCTTGCAACTCTTGTCGATATGACCCGAAACAACCTGGGAATCAGTTTTAAGGATGGCCCTTCTGATTCCCATTGCTTTTAATTTCCGAAGGCCCAAAAGCAGGGCTTCGTACTCAGTAATATTGTTTGTACAGCTAAAATCGAGTCTTGCCGCATAACAAGTTTTAACTTTGGATGGTGAGACCAACACAGCGGCTGCTCCTGCTCCGAAGGTTCCCTAAGACCCATCGCAAAACACTGTCCACACTTCGGCATCTTTATTTGTTTCTTCATCCTGAGCCCCTGGCGTCCAATCGGCAATGAAATCTGCCAACGCTTGAGACTGGATCGAGGATCTATGCACATAATCAATGCAAAATTCATTGAGCTCTGCAGCCCATTTTCCAATCCGTCCAGTAGCTTCTCTATTTCTCATAATATCCTTCAACGGCTGCGAAGAAGGAACAACAATATTGTATGCCTGAAAATAATGCCGAAGCTTCCTGGATGCCATCAAAACAGCATATAATACCTTCTCCAATTCTGTATAATTTTTCTTTGATACACTAAGAACTTCAGATACAAAATACACTGGAACCTGCTTCTTGACTTGGCCATCAAGCTTCTCCTGGACAAGTGCTGCACTTACCGCTGAGTGCGAAGTTGCCACGTATAACAACAAAGGAGCCCCTGGTGTTGGTGGAGTTAATGTTGTTAAATCTATCAAATATTGCTTCAGTTCTTCAAAGGCTTTTTGTTGGCTTGGTCCCCATTGAAAGACTTCGGCTGATTTCAGCACTTCGAAGAATGGTAAATTTCTTTCTGCTGATCTGGATATGAATCTATTGAGACATGCCAGCCTCCCTGTCAATCTTTGGGCCCCCTTTTTTGTAGTTGGTGGCTCCATTCGAAGTATAGCTTCAATTTTACTAGGATTAGCTTCAATTCCCTTTGTTGAAACCAAACATCCAAGAAATTTCCCCTTCTTTACTCCGAAGACACATTTTTCTGGATTCAACTTTAAGCCAGCTTGTCTGAAACTGGCGAAGGTCTCCTGCAAATCAGCAATATGATTTTCCTGTTTCGTGCTTTTTACAATGATGCCATCAACATAAGTTAGCACATTTCTGCCTATCTGAGACTGAAGAACCTTCGCAGTCATTCTGCTGAAACTTCCTCCAGCGTTTTTGAGCCCCTCAGGCATCCGAAGATAGCAATATGTGTCACTTGGGGTTATGAAGCTAGTCTTCGGCTCATCTTCCTTCTTCATCCAGATTTGGTGATAGCCTGAGTAACAGTCTAGCAGACTCATGAGCTCTGAAGAAGCTGCTGCATCAACTAAAGAGTCTATCCTTGGCAATGGGAATTCGTCCTTCGGACAAGCCTTGTTGAGATCTGTAAAATCGATACACATTCGCCACTTGCCATTGGCCTTTTTTACCATAACAGTGTTAGCTAGCCATTCTGGGTACTTTACTTCTCTGATAACTCCTGCACTGAGGAGTCTTTTGACTTCATTACGAGCACCTTCGGCCTTATCATCAGACATTTTCCGAAGCCTCTGCTTTCTGGGTCTGAAGGGTGGGTCAACATTGAGCGAGTGTTCAATAACATCCCTATTTACTCCGCAGAGGTCATTGGCTGACCATGCAAAAACATCTTTGTTGTTGAACAAAAACCTTATCAAGGTTTTCTCCTGCTCTTCGGATAATTGAGAGCCCAACAGCACCTTCTGCTCTGCTATGTCCTCACATAAGAGCATGGGCTTCGGCTGATCTGCTGAAGCTGCTTTCTCCCTTCTGAATTTGTACTGTTCACAAGTTTCAGCTCCATCTATGTTATGGATTGCTTTTGAGTCAGTCCAGTTTCCTTCGGCCCTTCTGGCAGCTTCCTGACTTCCATGAATAGCAATGGGTCCTTGATCCGAAGGTATCTTCATGCAAAGATAGGCAGGATGAAGAATTGCTTCGAAAGCATTGAGGGTGCCACGACCAATAATTGCATTGTAAGGGTATTCCATGTCAACAATGTCAAACACAACTTGCTCAGTTCTGGTGTTGTTGATGAACCCGAAGGTCACTGACATGGTGATCTTGCCCAGCGCTACAATCTGTCTTCCTCCGAAGCCACAGAGAGGGTGCGTAGCATCATGAATCTTGTCTTCTGGCTCTTGCATTTGCCTGAAGGCCTTAGCAAATATGATATCAGCTGCACTGCCTGTATCAACCAAGACATTGTGGACCAAAAATCCTTTGATAACACAAGAGATAACCATGGTATCGTTGTGTGGGTAATCCTTGAGTTGAAGGTCCTCTTGGGAGAAGGTAATAGGAATGTGAGACCATCTCGACTTGATGAAGGGTCCTTGCACCCCAACATGCTGTACCCTTCTCTGTGCTTCCTTCTTCTGCTTCTTGTTGGCTGGCTCTGAACATGAACCGCCTGTTATCGGGAGTAGCAGCTTCGGAGCCGAAGCAGCTCCAGCTTGATTGTTGAACGAAGCCATCAGCTCAAAAAAGTGGAAGTAAGTTCACCGGAGGTGGGCGCCAATGTTGGGGACTTGTTCTCAAATGCTATGAATTAAGAACAAGGCAACACAGAAAGGAGTTAGAGGTAAATACCCTTCGTCCTTCGAAGCGTTATTTCCCTTAGGATATAACGGTCTTCAGACGAAGGTCATGAAGGACATACCTTCATCATTACAGTTTATATTGATAAAAGGAGAAGCATATGGAACATGAGAGAATAACATGAATAATCACATAGTATTATTACATGTCCTTATTATATAATCATGGAAGAATAAGAGCAATATTGAATTACATTTGTACCTTCGGCTTGATAGAAGGCAAAAATACAAGCGTGACGCACGAGCGAGTACCAATCAGCGTCCATAGTACGGGGGTACTGTTCATCTATTTATAGACACAGGACACAGCTTGTGAAGAATTACAATTATGCCCCTCATAAAAGTTTACAACATCGACTCAGACCTTTATGGACTAAAAGGTCATTCTATCTTTAAGTCGGTTTGTAATACCGAAGCTTCATGAAGAGGGACCTTCGGTCATCTTCTGCGGACAGCTTCAGCCGAATCTGCTTCTTCCTACAAGACCTTCGGCGCGACGAAGCATAGCCCCAACACTCATAATAGCTTCACTTCAGCGTAAACAAATGTGTTTCAGGTACACAACTATTGGCAGATGAAGCTAGCCTTCGGCTGAAGTGTCACCAAGAGAAGTCGAAGCAATGTGAAGAGAAACTTTATTCAGCACAAGCAAACAACAAGAAAGAAGCTCGAAGCTACAAGCTTCGGTATGAAAAGGCTCTCAGGCGTAGGTGATGAAGCGGACAAAGTTTCAGTTTTGTCCAACAAAAAAGGAAATGAAAAGACAACAATGTCCCTATATCGTTTGTAAACCATGTGTGTAAACTTTGTGAGCCTGTTTGTAATTTTCCATGAAGCTATTCATCTTCCCTATAAATAGGTGAATGGTGCCCTACATAAATTCACCTTTTGAAGGGCTCAAGCTTCATCTCGCTTAGTCTTCAAAGTACCTTCAAGCTATCTTGTGTCAAGAAGTCAAAGGTATATTTTTAAATCCTTGTGATATGATAGAAGATGGAATGGATTATGCTAAGGCGTATGAGATGAGTTCCACATTTCATTACTCATTATTACTTCACTTGATAGTGTTTCATTTACATCTTTTTAAAGACCTTCGTCCTTGAGTTAACACTTCGAAGAAGTGATAACTTGAGGACAAAGGTCTAGGCTTCTAACTTGTGTTGCCTTGCTTTTGATGCAATGTAGAAATCGAAAACAAGTTTTCAACATTGGCGCACACCTCTAGTGATTTCAAGACCACAACAACAACCTGAATCACGACAAAGAGTATGGCAAGCCATCAAGCTTTGTTGTCATCCATAGAGAAGCTTGTGCTCCCCATCACTTGGGGATCTAGCTTCGAACCCAGCAACAAGAAACAAAAGAAAGAGGCCCAAAGAAGGGTGCAACATGTAGGCATCTAAGGACCCTACATTAAGTCCAAGTGGTCTCAGATCCCTATTACCTTTTCTCAAGATAATCTTCGTCTCAAGGATTATCCACATAGAGATGCCAATGTTATCTCTTGTGTCACCAAAGGCTTTGTATTACACAATGTCTTGATCGACACAGGCAGTGCATTAGATATCATATTTGCGATGGCCTTCAAGCGAATGCAAGAGCCTAGAGATAAGATTCAAGAATCAGCTTTCCCCTCTGTGGCTTTGGAGGATAGCAAGTGATGTCATTAGGAAAGCTAGCTATGCTCATGCTCATCACCTCCAGTTATGTCAACAACACAAGAACAGAAGAAGTCATGTTTGAGATTGTCGATATGCAGTTTCCATACAACGTCATCATCAGAAGGGGAACTCTCAACATATTTGAAGCAATTTTGCATTCAACTTACCTCTTCTTGAAGATACCTAGCAACCAAGGGGTAATATCAATCTATGGTAGCCAAGAAGTAGCAAGAAGGGAAGAAGGGACCCTACAAGAACCTAATATTATCTACAACATAGACGAAGTTGAAGTGTAGGTTCAGGAATCTGAGAAGCAAGTTGTTGGGGGCCTTCTATGCCGAAGATCACTCGTTTAACATGTTGCTTTGGCACAAACAAGTGTATTTCAGGAACATTTCCACTGGCGGACGAAGCTAACCTTTGACTAAAGTAGCGTACAAAGAAGCTTCGTCTGTGCGCAAGTGGCGAACATGAAAGCCGGAGTCGATAACTTCGGACACAAGCCAGAGGGGAAGCTACAAAACAACATAGGTTGAAACCCCATACCCGAGGATGGAGAAAATACATTATTGTCCTAATATCATAAATCTTGATGGCTCATATTGAAAGGGAAATGTGCCCTTGGGCCATTTCTATATTGTTTTGGTGATTAGATACACAACACTTTATGTTTGAACTAACATGGTGTTGAGCACAGGTATTTGAGCTCGGAAGAGGACTTAGTGCAAATCTATATGGTCAAGCAAAAAGGTATGCTCTAACACTTAGTCAATTGATTTGTGTGCTAATCATGTTTGTCTAAGCGCCAAGGGCTCAACCAAGTCAAGTCCAAAAGGAGCAAAAGAAGACAAAGGAAGAAACAAAGAAAAAGTGTTGGACTGCGTTGCACTGGACGGTCCGGTGCCACCCACTGGACAGTCCGGTATGCACCGGACAGTTCGGTGCACGGTCTGGCAAACTAAGCGCTCTCAGGAATTCTAGCCTGCGTCGGCTATAATTCACCAGACCATCCGTGCGAGGTGCCGGACAGTCTGGTGTGCTAGCCGCCAACGGCTAGCTACCAAATCGACCGAAGGCCAACGATCGAATGGCGCACCAGACAGTCCGGTGCCCCACATCGGACGGTCCAATGCCCCCCATAATAGGGAATCAGCCAATCAAGGGATTCTCTGTCGTGCCCAGCGCGCGCACTATTCACTGTCCGGTGTGCACCGAACGGTCCGGTGCACCCGTAGTCAGAAGGCAACCAGAGCCTTCCAAATGGAGCTCCAATAGCTCCTAGCTCCCTTGGGGCTATAAATGGGACCCCTAGGCGCATTAAGCAGCACACCAAGCACCCATTGAACATTCTACAACGCGAGACTTCGCAAACACGCATTTGGTTCATTGTGATAGAGATTCGAGCACTTCTTTGAGTTGTAACTCCGATGTGCTGTTTCGTATGCTCGTTCTTGTCTTGGGTGTGTGTTGTTGCCGCAACTCTCACTCTTGGGTGTGTTTCTATTCCCCCTTACTCGTGTGTTCATTTGAGATCATTTGTGTAAGGTGTGAGATATTCCAAATTGTGGAGATTCCTCACAACGGGATATTGTTGAGATAAAGAGAACCGTGGTATTCATGTTAATCTTTGGATCACTTGAAAGGGTTGGCTGCAACCCTCGTCCATTGGGACGCCACAACGTGATGTAGGCAAGTATTCTACTTGACCGAACCACGGGATAAAAATCGTTGTGTCACATATCTTTATTTCTATGTGATTTTCTTTCTCTATCTACTTCACTTACATTATTGCTCCAAGTTTAATACTCACCTTGTGAAGAGCAATTAAGTGAAGAAGTTTACTCCGCTCGTACTCCTCACTCGAACATGGCCATAGCTTTCACTAATCCATTATTAGTCCAAGTTTGTTTTGTTGAGCTGTTTTTTTACAGGATCACATATTCACCCCCCCTCTAGGTGCTCTCACATATATAGTTAATTTAGTATTTTTGAGTTGCTTTAGGTGTGTTGGCATAAATCACGAAAAAGGGGGAGATTGAAAGGGAAATGTGCCCTTGGGCCATTTCTAGTTGTTTTGGTGATTAAATGTCCAACACATCATTTTGAACTAAACATATTGATAAGAGCATGAGCCCAGGTGTAAAGAAAGCAAATTGAAGATATCAAGTTCAAAAGAGCACAAACATGGAGCCAAGTGAGCAACTTGATGTAAAATGGTACAAGTGTAAGGTTTGCACTTGTAAATATGTTGCATAGGTCTGTTACAATGTTTCTAGTACTTGTGTTTGAGCTCTAACATATTTTGTAGAGAAAAGCACTTTATGGGCTTGAGTTTGAGCATATTGCAAATCATTTTTAAATGAGATGAAAAAGGTATGACTCTACCACTTAGTCAATTATTTTAATTGCTAACTATGTTTGTCTAAGTGGTAGGGAACCTCTCAAAAAGAGTCGAGAAGAAGGGAATGAGTTTGGCTCAAAATAGCTAAACATGGGGCAGTGTGGGCTGCACCGGACAATCTGGTGCCTAGCCTGGTCAACTGGCCACTCTCAAGTTTTTGCTGGGCTCGCTGGCTAAAAATCATCGGATAGTCCAGTACTCATCGGACAATCCGGTGTGCCAGACAGCCCACGACTCTCTAGCCGACACAACATCGGCTCGTTGGCCACGTCAGCGCGCAATGGTCGGGAGGGACCACCAGACAGTCTAGTGCCCACCTGAAAAGGAAGGAGGCCAATCACCTAACCTAGTTACCGTTGCAGCCGAGGCTGTCTGGTGTGCACTGGACAGTCCGGTGCACTCGCGGAGAGAAGCCAATCTTTAGTTTCCAAACAAAGGAGCAATGGCTCCTTAGCCTCTTAGGGCTATAAAAGAGGCCCATAGGCGCCTCTACCTGCACACCAAGCATTCTAAGAGCACACTATAACTCCGAGACTCCACGACCACGCCTTCGAAGTGTATGGGAGAGATTTGAGTGTGTTTCTAAGCTATCACTTTGTCGTTTGTTCTTGCGCTCTTTTCTTTGCTTGTATGTGTGATGTTGATGCGATTGTACTCTTGTGTGTGTGTTCTTAGTTCTTACTCCTTCCCTTACTCTGGTTTTTATTGTGATCATTTGTGTAAGGCGTGAGAGACTCCAACTTGTGAAGATTTCTCACAAACGGGATCTAGATATAAGTAGACATATGTGGCACTCAAGTTTGGTCTTTGGATCACTTGAGAGGGGTTGAGTGCAATCCTTGACGAGAAGAGGTCACCACAACATGGAGTAGGCATTGGCCGAACCACAGGAAAATCGTTGTGTCTCTTGTCCACTTTACTTTATTGCGATCTTGTCTTTCTTAGTGCTCATATTCACTTATGATATTGCTCCTAGTTTAATACTTATATTAAGAGAGCAATCAAGTGAAGAATTCTCTTCTATTTTCTCTTCACATTCGAACTTGGTTTTAATCAAGGTTTTAAATAGACAGCTAATAGCGGATATTTAGTCGGCTATAGCCTTTCATGAGATATGGAGCTAAGAGATGCATTTTTTAGCGCTTGCCGGCGTTTGGACCATGGGTCCTTAACCAACTAGTAAATGTGCCGCGTGGCCGACTCTAGATGGTGTGCGAGGTGACACAAGCAATTATCCTGGTTCGGGCAACACAAGGTCCTACTTCCAGCAAAGAGGATGAGGCTTATATTACTCGCACCATAGTGCATATAGTAGGGATTTATAAGCATGGTGGGAGAGGGGAAGTCCCCAAGTCCCTAGAGATGATTAAGGGAAGTGCCAATATCTAAGACAAAGTGGGGAGTGAGTGTTCGTTTGCGTGTGTTGTGGATGGCCTCCCTAGAGGGACCACTGCCCTATTTATACACGAAGGGGAGTGTCCTCAATGAAGCCAGGTGTTGTATCCGAAGGAGAGATGCCCTATCGTCTACAGGCGATGTGATGGCGAACTATGTTGTTGATTCGCGCCTGCTGATTTCTCATAAAGAGCAGAGTCAGAAGCCGAGGGGTTGTCCGTGTGCCTGAGCCCTCGAGGGAGAGGCCACCCATGCCGTAGTTGTTGTAACAGCGCTGGGGTATGGGCCAAAGGCTACTTAGGTGGTGCATCAGCATCTTGGCATGTGATGACATCGAGATTCCCTGCTGCGCTTATCGAGATCAGAGCATCTGCTTGGTTGAGGCGGAAGTCTTCTCGAGGCGTTAGCCGAGCCATCCCTTGGCATGTGCTTTAGCCGGGCAGAGTGTTCGTCTGTGGGATTTGCGGCGTAGTTGGTGGCCGAGGCCAAGCTCGGGCGAGGTGGAGAATTCGCTCGAGGTCCGGTCTTGACATCGGGCGAGGCGGAGAAATCGCCCGAAGGCTAGACCCGGGGTCGAGCGAGGCGAAGAGATTGCGCCCGAAGGCCAGTCTGCTCGGCTTGTCATATTTGGCATCCCATCGGAGGGTGGCAGGCAGCATGTGCACACTGTGGCATAGACGTAATCATGTTGTTGCGCTAGACATGATCGTTGTCTTGTCAGTCACTGTGCTCCACTGTCGCAACGTGGGTCGGCACACGCATTAAATGCGCCTGTCCCTTGCCTGTTTTTGGGCGCTCTTGTCTTATCTACCTGAGGTTGGCTCAGACTAGATAGACTGTGCGGCGGCGATCACGGGCAAGGCGGAGCGAGCGACGGCGACCTCGGGCGAGGCGGAGTCCTACTCGAGGTGGGAGACCCTCGTGGAGATGTCTTTAGTTTTTATAGGTGGCTTGGCTATCACCCCTCGGAGGTTTAGTCCTTATTTCTCTGAGTGCATTTGTTAGGGGGATAATTTGGGTCTCCCTAATTATTGAACCCCGACAGTAGCCCCTTAGCCTTCTAAGGAAGTACTTTTTGGTACATGTTTGGAGGCTCTGCTGCTTGCCCGTGAGTGGGTTGCTTTTGAGAGATAGGACGTGTTTGTTTTTCGATGGGTGCGTGCGAGCGTACCTGTCGGGTGTAGCCCCCGAGGCCCCGAAGGAGTGGTTGACTCCTTCGGGGGCTTTTGTTCTTTGATAGCTCCCATTTGATCTTTAGTCAATCTGTGGGAGCCTTTTACGTGATTTGTGAGGGCAGTCCTCGAGCCCTTGCATGGAGCAATAGGTCGACCGAGGGATGTCTCGACTTTTGGTTCATATGCCCCTTCATCGCCTCTCTGCAAGGAGGAAGGGGGGAATGCGTCATGCTACCTCGATGGGTAATGTGCATGATGTTTCCATCGAGCTGTTAACGGGTGATCCAAGCGAGCGTCCGAGCTCCTTCCGAACGGAGTCAGCTTGAGGTTTGGAGACATGCCTCAAAAGGTACCTGCGGGTGATTCTCATGGTCCCAGACCCGTTCGATGGGGTCCGAGGGCTCGATGGCTCCCTACGATAGGATACCGTCACGAATCGCTCCTGGGGGTGTCGGATAAGTCTTAAGGTACCTCGGGTCGCGACCTGAACTAGGGCCATGTATGGCCATACCTATAGTCATCCCTGACTCTATGCTCTAGGGCAGTTTTGGAGCCCTTCCGTGGGGCCAACCTTCAAACCCTTGATCAGTATTGGGCTCGGAGCCCTGAAGTCCTAAGGCGATTCTGCCAAGGGCTGAACCTTTGAACCTCTGAACAATATTTTTCCATGCCTTTTTTCCTCCTGGAGTGACATACTGAGGCACAAGACGACTTTTTTCCAATTCGCTGCTCCCTTTCTGAGGGGGTTGCCTGAGGCAGAAGACGCTTCTTTCTAGTTCAATTGCCGAGAGGATAAAGGGCAGAGTAGTCGAGGGTAGAGGGCATACCTTTTGAGGCAGGATGTGGAACGGTGCTCGGTGCGTTTTTCCTCGGAGGGGACACGATCATTTAATGCGATGGGACATACTGCCGGTCAGCAGACCGTTCGCGGCACACGTGCACGTGGGATTCAAAATGTCCATCGTCCGACTGTTTTCGATTCACGCTTCGGTGGCTCCGTCCGTCCCTATAAAGGTGACCAAGGTGGAGGTGTTGAACCGTTACCTTTGTTGTTCTAATTCTCTGTCTTCGAACGCTGTTCTCGCCTTCTGCCTATAGAGCCCTTCGACTCCTCTCGCCTCGTCCCTCGTTTTGATGGCGGAGAAGATCATTGTCCTTCCTCCCCGCGACCCATGGCCCATGTCCTCCATCACCGATGGGGATCTAGAGGCGCTGGTCGAAGTTGGCCTACTCCAGCCTTAATCCACTGGGTCGTAGCCAAAGTGGATCGCGCTGCACAACGAGCAGGTGTCAGATCCACCCGTGGACCACGTCATCAGTTTCACCTCGTTCCATGAACGAGGTTTTGGAGTTCCGGCGAGCCGCTTCATGCGAGCCCTACCGCACTACTATGGGGTGGAGTTACACAACTTCAACCCCAACTCCATCACGTAGGCGGCCATCTTCTCTACCATCTGTGAGGGGTTCTTGGGGATCGAGCCCCATTGGGATCTATGGGTCCATCTCTTTCGCGTGGAGCCTTTCTACCTCCCTAGCGAGGTGAGGAGCGTGCGCCACGACGTCCGCGCCAGTGGCTGCACGCTCCAGCTACGCTCGGACCGGGTGGCGTTGTACATCCCTGCCACCCTCACCTCCTCGAATAAGGGGTGGTAGAGCCGTACCTCCGCAACGACGACGGGTGGCTGCCGGCGTTTACGCACCGTGTCATCCTCGGAGTGGAGGAGAAATGGAGGTGGGGGCTGCCATGGGAACTCTAGACCCACCTCAAATCGCTGCCGGAGGCGCTGCGGAAGCTCTAGGACCGCGCTCTCACCGTGGCCGGGGTTGTCGCAGCCTTCCACCAGCGAACGGTGCTGGTGCTAGCCGACCGCCGACTCCACCTCGACGAGATGACCCCCGAGACCTCCGTGGAAAGCTCCCGGATGGCCTCGACCGCCCTCTCCACCGACGAACTTCTCCGACAGGTGAAGGAAACAGTAGGGAAGGTAGATTATTCTGTCGTGGTGCCGATGTGCCCCGAGCAGGGCTACGTGCCCCTGGTGAGTCCTCTGTTTTTTATTTTTGTTTTCGGTTTTTTCTTCTTCATCCTAGTCTTACCTTCTCGTCCCCTTGGTAGGGGCTCCTAGGCTTTCGGACCGCCCGACCCCTAGTCCTAGAGGACGCGGTGGCTAGGGAGGTGCGCTGGCTGGCGACCGAGGAGAAGAAGTGGAAGAAGGATGAGGCGAAGAAGTGGGCCCACAAGAAGATGGTGGCCCGTGATTCGCTGGAGAAGCGCCACAGAGCATAGGCGAGGGAGGGGCTCCCGCTCGAGGCCTCTCCCAGCGCTGAGGAGGAGAGGATGATGACGATGACGATGAGGGGATGGAGGTTTGCACAGGCTTCAGCCCCGAGGTTGGGCCTAGGTCCGCGCTAGCCTGGGTGGGCCCTTCTGGTGGCATAACCCCTTCCGCTCAGGGGCCGGCAGCGTCCCTGTCCGAGGCGCCGGCGTTGGCTGAGCCTGGCCCTGTCCCTGCCTCGACGAAAGAGGCAGAGGTCATGGAGGGGGAAGCCACTCCCCTTCCCGTGGAAGTCATTATCGTGCCTGCGGGTGCGCCGGTCGGGTCCCCTCAGTGGCCGCCTGCTAGGGGAACATGGAGGAGGGGCCCATCATTCCCCCCTATGCTGTCGTTTAGGGGCCCATAGTGGCCCTAGCCATCATTTTGCCCTCGGCCTCCACGCCGAGGGATGCAGAAGAGGTGACTACTGCCCTGCCTACGTCGGCGGTGGGGCAGTAGGGGCTAGAAGTCCGGAGGCCAAGGCCTTCAACATTACTTGTCTCCGGGTATGTAGTCCGAGTGCGAGAACATCTTTTCGTGCACCGTATTTTCCTATGACCATCGTTTTTGTCTTTAGCTCCAAGTGTCGAACCAATATGCTGATCTTTACTGCCACGAAGGCGGTGAAGCATGGCACAGGGACGTCCGCGGGGGCCTCATCCCACCCCCTTCTGTCCAGGAGCCATCTCAGCAAGGTGTTGAGATGGCTGTACCCGCTCCCGGGGTGCGGTTGAGCTTGACATGGCTGTGATCGAGGTGGCTTCCACACGTCCCGTGTCGCCAGCGGAGGCCATCGTCGTCTCCTCCGAGGATGAGGTGGAGGCTGCACCGCGCATCGCGTCGCCCACAGTCTCCGATCTCCTACACGCCATCCCTGTCACCCCCGAAGTTGCGCTGAGCTTGGGGGTGTGACATGCTAACGGGGCCAACACCTCGGAGGAGCCATGGAGGATAGTCTACGGGCCACTACTCAGTGACGAGATGATCATCGAGCCCCCTACCATAGGGGTTCTGGTGACCTCGTCCGCTTCGGGTCGGACTCCTCGTTTTGGGTAGGACCACCCCTTGACATGGACGTCTACCGAGGGTGACTCGTACTTCATCCTCGATGACGTCTGTAACACCCCGTCCAATCCCTGGACTGATGGTACTTACTCTTGGCAGCTCTCAAGGATCATATATTGTCCCCACAGACCAACCCAAGTCTTTTGTGCACACTTTGTCCTCACTCATGTGCACCCGAGAAAACTTTCCGGTCGGTCACCCATCCCAAATTGCTCCAAGCCAAGCACGCTTAACTTGGAGGTTATTTTGAGACAAGTTTCCGAAAAAGAAGATGCACCTTGTTGGTATGGATACTCTATTAATTCTATTAAGCCTTGGGCCAGGATATCACAATCCACCCCCTCAGAAGACCGACGTCCTCGTCGGTCAACCCCAATCTAGGAACCTCCCCTCTTGGCCACGTATGTATGTCTAGTGCCGTCATATGCCATGCCATGTGACCACTCTAGGCCCACATGCACCATGCTCCATATACCCGAACCCCCTAGCCCACACACGCCCATGAAACCACGAGGGTCGGCTCTAATACCACTTGTAACGCCCCGTCCAATCCCTGGACAGGCGGTGCTTACTCTTGGCAGCTCTCTAGGATCATATATTGTCCCCACAGACCAACCCAAGTCTTTTGTGCACACTTTGTCCTCACTCATGCGCACCTGAGAAAACTTTCCGGTCGGTCACCTATCCTAAATTGCTCAAGCCAAGCACGCTTAACTTGGAGGTTCTTTCAAGACAGGCTTCCAAAAAAAGAAGATGCACCTTGTTGGTATGGATACTCTATTAATTCTATTAAGCCTTGGGCCAGGATATCACTATCCAAGGGGCTAGGATATCACAACGTCGAGGAGCGAGAGATCTGGGCCGAGTTTAGGGTGTTGGGCCATGTAAGGGCGTTGATCTCTTTGCAGAGATTATTTGTCCCTTAGCAGCATGGTGACGAAAGTTTTCCTTCTCCTACAGGATCTCATGACAAGGTCGATGTCCAAGTCCATCTTCCTCCGCCGTGAATGGGGAGTCTAGGAAGCGCTGTAGCGCCACCGTTCCGCGCTGCTTCGGTCGAATGAGCAACTGGCATGGAGGAGCGCCGAAGTGGCTGACCTAACGTCTTGGTGTGAGGGGCTGAAGGAGGAGGGCGCAGCCGACCGCGAGGAGGTCCATCGACTAAGGGCTGAGGTCCTCGGTCTGAAGGCAGACCATCGCGAGGGGGTGCTGCGGCAGGTGCAGGAGGGCCTCCAGGAGGTGACGGTAGAGCGCGACTCCCTTGCCAAGTCCCTGGAGGATGAATGGTCCATGGGCCGGGCTTTGAACGCCTAGATAGGAGGTATGTTGATGATGTCTTGTTTTGTTTTTCGGGTTCAGTCTTTTCTCTTAGCCTCGGCTTGGTGCCTTCATCCACTTTCTAGGTCTTGAGCAGGATCTGGCGGTCGCGACCTAGACCTCTCTGAATCTATCCTGGACCATGGAGCAACAGGGGACCGAGCTGAGGGAGTTGTCTGAGGCGATGGTGGGCCTCTTCTGGGACCTCGACGTGGTGGGCATGCCTCGGAGTGGACCCCCGCGGCCTCGTATGCAAGCCCTGGGCGACTACGTACGGGGTGAGCTCCGCGGAACCATCCACCTCGGGGTGAAGCAAGCCCTGGCCATAGTCGCCTCCCACTACAAGATTGATCTTGAGCGGGTGTGCAACGGCTACGTGCTCCCCGACGAGCCCGAGCTAGCTGCTGCTGAGGCGCAGAGGCTAAACGACGCCATCGAGGGGCTAGGGACTTCGCTGGCCCATCACTTCGAAGTCGAGGTGGTGCCTCCTCCCCTACCGCTAGACGCTGCCGAGCCCCCTACAGGACCTCCTCCAACAACATGAACATGGCCATTGCCCTGCAGGGAAATTTTGAGTTTTTGTAATATATGCTAAGAATTTGGTGGATATTAAGTATCTAAATTTTTATCCTTTTGCTGTGTGTTTTTTCTATTGTTTTGTGCCTGTTTCCTTAGTCCTACTGTGGTGTCTTCATTAGAACGTGAGGTACCCTTTAGGGAGAGAGTAGTGAGTGAGGAAACCGTATCCTTGAGGCGTAGGTGTTCCAGCGGCTTGGCTATTCTTCCTTAGTCAGGACATCCTCTATGCCTAGGGGTTTTCACGTTATGACATAGGGTGAGGCTACGAAACATGTTCGTTTTTCAAAACTGCGAGAAAAAAGGCAACACAAAGGAGGGATTCCCCCTTCTAGACCCCGAGGGAGGCTCGGTTTTGAAAGCAAGGTCGAGCCTCTCTTGAGAGCCATTCTTTATTAAATATGCGGAACATAGTACAACTAGGCCTGGGCCGTATGCCTAAGGGTAAAGCGATGTAGCTGCTCTATATCCCCGGCTGATGGCTCGAGGTGGGCTCTCGGAGCCGAGAGGCTGAGCTCTTGGCCTGCTGGACCGTGGCGCATTCTAGAAGCCCCCGAAGTTCACCGTGGATGCGGCGTCCCTCAGTGGTGGAGGGCTCCGGCATGGTGCAGAGCAAGACTGTGGCAGCTGCGAGGCTTTGGCTCACTCAGTTGAGGACGAGGGGCTCAATGGCGCCAGCGTCTTCCTCGATGCGACATAGGACGTCGCAAGCCTTCGCTCGCGTGCCTCGATCGAGGGCTTTGCTCGTAGCCTCTCCCTCGAAAGCTTGTCGCAGCTGCTACAGGCGTTGCTGCTCTTCCTTGAGCTTGTTGTGCAACTCCTGGAATTGCTCGTGGTGAGCCACATGGCTCCCTAGAGGAGTCTGGGCCCCGTCTGGGTCATGTGGTGGAGGTTGGTCACCTTCTCGTGGCATGCCAAGGTGATCTCCTTCCTCGGGGATCTTCAGGTCGACGTGGAAGCATTCTTAGGTTAGATCGTAACCCTCATCACCGGAGCTGTAACCCTCCGAGCTTTCGGAGAGCATTTTGTCACATGCATATAGAACTCTAGCATGGACTCGGGATCCCTAAGCCCAGAGAAGTCTAGGGCAAAGCTTGGGCTGGCTTGCTCCTCAGAGTCCAGGCACCCTGAGGGGAAAGGAAGCCCGACGTACATCCGGGTGATAGAGCTGGTGTCAAAACTTGGTTGAAAGGGGATGGGGTTGAGCATAGACGACTCTCCCTCGACCCCTGCCAAGTCTCTCCAAGAAGCATCCGACTCCTCCCAACGGTGGGAGGGCCGGAGTAGCTGACACCGGCCGCTCAACAACATGGGGAACTGATGTCTCCCACATTGCAGGAGGTGGTGCCAGGAATGTTGGTGCAGGTGCGGCTGGCGGCGCTCTGGGTGAAATGTTGACGCTGGCTAAGTCCCTTGAGAGGGACTCGATGCCGTCATCCATCCTGGTGGCTCCTCCAGTGCACGGAGTGCCCTAGGTGGCACGATCGCGATTGCTCCATCTCTGCCTCATGCGGCGAGAATGGCGATGACAAGAGCTTGGACGCTCAAGAGGGACAGGTGGGAGAAGTATCTTGTCATACTCGATGTTGAGAGACATGAACTCTAGACTCCCAAACCTAATCGCCGTCCCAAGCCTGAGTGGGTGGTGGAAACTTTCCATCTAGAGTGCTAGCGAGAACTGAGAGTGTTTCATGCGAGAAGCCCCTACCTGGCGCACCAACTGTCGGCGTTTGGACCACGAGTCCTTAACCAACTAGTAAATGTGCCACGTGGCCGACTCTAGATGGTGTGCGAGGTGACACAAGCCATTATCCTAGTTCAGGCAACACAAGGCCCTACTTCTAGCAGAGAGGATGGGGCTTATATTACTCGCACCATAGTGCCTGTAGTAGGGGGTTTACAAGCACAACGTGAGAAGGGAAGTCCCCAAGTCCCTAAAGTTGATTGAGGCAACTACCAATATCTAAGACAAAATGGAGGAGTGAGCGTTCGTCTGCGTGTGTTGTGGATGGCCTCCATGGAGGGACCACTGCCCTATTTATACACGAAGGGGAGTGTCCTCAATGAAGCCTGGTGTTGTATCCGAGGGAGACATGTCCTGTCGTCTGCAGGCCTATGTGACGGTGAACTGTGTTGTTGATTCGCGCTTGCTGATTTCTCGTAGAGAGCCGAGGCAGAGACCGAGGGGTTGTTCGTGCGCCCGAGCCCCTGAGGGAGAGGCCGTCCATGCCATAGTTGTTGTAACAGCGCCGGGGTATGGGCCAAAGGCTGCTTATGGGATGCGTCAGCGTCCTAGCACGTGATGACGTCGAGATTCTCTACTGCGCTTATCGAGATCAGAGCCTCTGCTTGGTTGAGGCAGAAGTCTTACCGAGGTGTTAGCCGAGCCGTCCCTTGACGTGCGCTACAGCCGGGCGGAGTGGCCGTCCGCGGGATTCGCGACGTAGTTGGTGGTCGAGGCTGAGCTCGGGTGAGGCGGAGAATTCACTCGAGGTCTGGTCTTGATGTCGGGTGAGGCAGAGAAATCGCCTGAAGGCTGGACCCAGGGTCAGGCGAGGCGGAGAGATTGCGCCCAAAGGCTAGTCCGCTCGGCTTGTCGTATTTAGCGTCCCATCAGAGAGTGGCAGGTGGCGTGCGCACACTGTGGCATAGACGTAATCATGCTGTTGCGCCAGACTGATCGCTGTCTTGTCAGTCACTGTGCTCCACTGTCGTAGCGTGGGTTGGCACATGCATTAAATGTGTCTGTCCCTTGCCTGTTTTGGGCTCTCTTGTCTTATCTACCTAAGCCTGGCTCAGGCTAGACAGACTGAGCGGCGACGATCTCGGGCGAGGCGGAGCGAGTGACGGTGACCTCGCCCTTGTCTTATCTGCCTAAGCCTGGCTCAGGCTAGACAACTGAGCGGCGGTGACCTCGGACGAGGCGGAGTCCTACTCGAGGTGGAGACCCTCAGGGAGATGTCTTTAGTTTTTATAGGTGGCTTCGCTGTCACCCCTCAGGGGTAGTCCTTATTTCTCTGAGTGCGTTTGTTAGTGGGATAATTTGGGTGTCCCTAATTATTGCCTCCCGATAGCGCTAATCGAAATTAGCCGCTAATAGTCTTATTTAGTCCACCAAATACACATCCTTTTACTGGGTCAAATCTTTGAAACAATAAGACCTAAAAACAAGTTATGGATTGGCCCTTTAACTTAATGCTTGTAGTTTGTTAGATAATGATTCAATGCCTTTTATATGTGTCTTTGAATTTTCATGTATGTTGATTTATTGTTGCACATTTCAACTATTATATTTCATTTAAATATGGAACATTTAAATTATCTATGAAGTTATATCATACTTTAAAAAACACTAAATAGTTTAGCTCAGCTTATCAAAGTTGGCCACTGAGGCTCTTAGCTGGATATTTAAAACAGTAGTTTTACATCACTTTAATTTATTTATTAGACCAAGTTTGTATTGTACTTCACTTTAACTTATTTATTAGATCAAGTTTGTATTGTTTGGAGCAAGATTTATAGGATTATCTATTCATCATGATGTTCTCACATTTAGATAACCATGGGTAGTGTGTTTTTTGCTAAAAATAATCTCTAGTAAGCTCTTTTTTAGAAGATTACAAGATTATTATAATTTAGGCTTTAGATTATATATATATATATATATATATATATATATATATATATACACTAGGTGAGTGCCCGTGCATTGTAACGGGAATATATAATACCATGATAATTTATATACAAAATATGTCTTATATTGTTATAAGAAAATGTTTTATAATCCATTTGTGATCCAAGCCATACATAAATTTTGTTATTTTAATTTAGCTGTTTCACTACTACATTGCAACCATTAGTATCATGCAGACTTCGATATATGCCACGATTTACATGGTCTCACCATTGGAGAGCACGTGCCACACCTGCCGTTAGAAGTTCCCTCGTGCATCGTCAGTCATCAGGCACGCACCACCATACACGTTTGCTTAAACAAAAATGCAAGTGTGTATTGGCGAAGAGAATTAAAGGAAGACCGACACAAAAGCTACCTCGACGATAGCGAGTGGTCATTGCTGTTGGTCCTCCTCTGCGTCACCTCGGGCGCCAAGATGACGCCACCGTCCTTGATCTAGTAGTTGTCGAACACGCGCGACATGGCGAGTACCGATGACTCTTGGCTGGGCTGCCAAATGAAGTGCACCCCAAGCTCATCAGCGAGGTAGTACACCTGGCCGTTGCACCACTGGATGTGCTACTCCTCTACATACATCTTGTTCGAGAACACTCATACAACGTCAGCAACGACCATCGTCCCAGCGCATAAGAATTCATGGCGGGTCAGTAGCGACTTACGTGACAGGTTGGGCTTCAGGTGGATGATGAGCTGGACGGCGTGATGGCGCCGTTGTCGAGTGCGGTGCCCAGAACAACCCAAGAGTCGCCGGTGTTGGCAACGACCATGAGGTCCCCTGTTTGACGATGAACAGCGCGGTGCAGCCGCTCTGGATCGTGTCCAAGCGGCGCATGCGACCACGTAGGACTGCTTCAAGACGTCGAACTGGCAGTCGCCAAGCTTCTTCTCGTCGTCGATGAGCGATGCCAATGCGAGCGCCTCCTGCTAGTGGTGTTTGTTCGAGGTTTTCAAGTAAGAAATATGGATTCATCTTTGGCATTGGTTTATGAAAATAACTCACAAGTCAGATCCATGGAAAAATATTATGGAGAATAAATGTCACATAGCAAAAAAAGAATTTAAGTTAAAAACATTATTCAAATAAAAGAAATTGCATGCAAGACTCTTCTTTAAATACTACTTTCTCAATCCAAAAAATAATTCAAGAATCTCGGTGATAATTATCTAACTACACATTGTGTAAGTGTAGCAGGTGAGATTCAGAAGAGATGTAGTAGATGTTTTACTGTAATATATGTAGACATAAACATACATGTGGTGTAGTGGTAGCTACGAGCACATTTGCTTGAGGGGTCGTCGGTTCGAATCTCCTTGAGCTATTTGTGTTTTTAATTTAATTTTATCTAGACGTGGGATGCATGTAGGAATGAGAATGAGCTTTGCGGGGAGGAGGAATGAGAAAAACAGAACAAGAAATGAGACAGAATATGAGAATGGACTGTGCGGGGAGGGGGAATGAGAAAGATAGAACAGAAAACGGGAATGACAGAACACGAAATGACAGTCTACCCTTTACTGTTTTAATAATGAAAAAGGCAGGAAAGGATGACAGAACACGAAATGACAGTCTATCACTTAGTGTTTTAATAAGTAGTAGAGGAATCCGAATAAATATAAAGCTATGTTGTTTTGTGTCCCATTTTTAGGGCCTGTTTGAGAGAGCTTTGCTTCAAAAACTTCAGCTTTGGTTTTCCAGTTTCACTATAAAACAGCTCCAGCAAATTGTTAAGGTGAGTTCTAGAAGCGTTTGGTTTGTATATGGACTCCAACTTCTATAGTACAATTGATTTGTGTGGGTTTCCTTGTTTACCCTTGATGATTAGTGTGTTGTCGCCAGAAAGAACGGAAGTTGTATGTTGCGTAACCAGTGGTATGGTAGGTAATTTTCGTACAGCTTCATGAGGAGATATAAAAACAGTGTTTTTGAAGCACCCTCTAAGGAGCTTTATGAATTTCATGAAACGGGTCTCTAGTTTCGATTTTTTTTTAAAACTAAAGCTCGTGGAGCTGGATCTGTTTGGGTTGAAGAAGTTAGAACGAAATTGAAATTCTTGAAGTGAAGCTCTCCCAAACAGGACCTTATTTTCATTTTTTTTTTAGCTCACGGGTCGAATATCGATGGAACGGTATACAGCAAACCCACTCTGCAACTGAACGAAGAATTGAGACGCTGGACGCCATGACAACAACATCAACATTACAAGTGAAGTTTATATACAGAATGATTTATACACACAACACGAGTGCATCTATAGCTCCCACGCAGGTACGACGAACACGACACGGGAAACAGCAGCGCTCGCGGGCATGGCAACAACCCGCGCACGAAGGAAATAGAGACAAGTCACGCGCGCACGTCACGGCAGATCTCGATTCGGACGATTCGATGCCCGGCGGCCGGTCCGCGCCGGATGACATCGATCAGTAGGAGCGGCGGCCGCAGGAGAGCACCCGCGCGGCGCGCGAGAGCAGCCCCGGCTTCTTCCCCCGGGCCCGGGTCCGAGTCCGGGTCCGGGTCCGGGTCCCCCTGCGCGGCCCGACCATCCGCCGCCACAGCGCGCCCAGCGATGGCGACGACGACGATTTCTTGCTCCCGCGGCGGCGCGACCACGACCGGACCGCCGAGCCTCGCGCCCGCTTCTTCCTCGTTGGCCACAGCGACGGCATACTCCTCACGTCACAGCGATCAGTCCTGAGAACGAGCGAGCGAGCTAGTACTAGTGGTATTGTCAACTGTCAACTCCAATCCGCCACGACGACGGTTATATTGCAACTAGTGGGGTGTGTACTAGTGGGGTGTGTACTAGCTGTAGACTAGCCTAGATAGCGGTGCGCTGGGTCGAGCCGCTGGGCGTCCTTTTTAAAACCAACGGTGAGCTGGTCGGTTGGCCGGCGACCCACCCAGCCGCGTGTGCCCTCGCGCCACACGTACGTGCTGGGGGCCGCCGGCCGGGGCGGGGTGCGGCCTGCGGGAAAGGTACGGTGCCTGGCGCAAGTGCCGTGTCGAGGCCCGAGGCAGTAAACGTGGCCGGTGCAAACACAAATCTATTAATATAAATTATACTCCCCAGTCTTAAAATAGTAGTCATATTAGCTCTAGATTTTTATGTCTATATTTATATAAATGATTATAAACATATATATATATATATATATATATATATATATATATATATATATATATATATATATATATATATATATATATATATATATATAATACATACATGAATCTAGCAAAAATGTAAAACAAATTTTAGTTTAGAACAGAGGAAGTATAAATCAACACAAGAATGGAGAGAAGACTATTTCTAAAAATATCCGGTGAGAGATGGGAGGAGTTATTTAAATTATAATATTTTAAAAAAAGGTCATCACACATCTATCCTTTTATTGGTTTCCATGATTTGCATTAATAAATTAGTTTGCATCGGATATGTTCCTATAAAATAATATTAAATTAACTATGAAATATATTTTCTCATTAAACCTAGTAGACCTACACATAATTTTCATTAACTTGAAGAAGGTTTATAATAAGATACCAAGAAATATTATGTGATGGGCTTTGGACGTAACATTTCAATAAAGTATGTTGTGACTAGCGTTTGATGGAAACTAGATGACTTTTCGATTAGAACAAAACTACATCAAGGCTTAGTTTTGAGACCTTACCTTATTTGCCTTAGTGGTGGATGAGGACACATGGGACATAAAGGGGATGTCCCAAATGGCTAAGTCTAGGCCTCTACGGACCTGGTCCGGTGCGCTTCCGGACCGGCCCAGTGAGTCATAGAACAACCCAGTTAAGGCTCTTTGGAGCCTATCTCTTCCAAACCTTTTCGGTTTTTCTTGGGAGCTTCCCTACGACTTGGACAAACATGATTAGCACATAATCCAATTGACTAAGTATGGAAAACTCACCTTTCACTAATACTTTCTCTAGGGTTTGCAGTTTAGCTCATCCTATGTCCAAAATACACTTTTCTCACAGAATTGAGTTAGTAGTCAAATAGAAGTGCTAACACACTTTGTATTAGGCATGTGCAACTTATTTGAACACTCAAACCTGATGGTTTTACCAATTTACCTATAGTTGCACTTTGTAGCCCCTATTCAAACTCATTTGGATTAGAGCCTTCAAATTGCATGCATTGCAGTGGATCTGTGCTCATACTCATATTAAACAAGTTAGTTCATGATGGTGTGGTTTACACTTAATCACCAAAATAGGTAGAAATGACTATCTAGCACATTTCCCTTTCAAGTAGGCTCCCAACAATCATCATGTTTGATTTTACCTTAGATATTTTTTCTTCCATTACTATTACTTTGTACAAACTTCTATATGTTGACAAGAGGTAAATACCTTTAATCCAAATGACTCCTTTAGTAAGTCCATATAAGTCCCTAGCATAGTAGCATTCATGTTGCAAAATCAATGTAATTATGATTTGAAGAATTGACATTAGCTATCAATTGATTCATAAGGCTCATGTAGCTTGTCCCTCCATATAATAATATATAGCTTGTTCCTCTTTGTGATATTATAACCTGCAAATATTTACATTCATCTTACAATAAAATTGTAATTTTCTTTATTGTCCACATATTTTTGAAAAATAAGATACGGATTTTGGAATCTCACATACATTCCATCTAGTTATTGTTCTCCGTAGTAGTTATAGTTTTTTGATGTTGTTAAACACTCTTGATCATGAAAAGCATACAACTAAAACACAAATTTCATTAGTTGAATCTAGGATAGTGTAAATTGCAAGTCTGTAACACCACAATTGTAGTTGTGATATTGTATAAAGTGGAATTTAGATTTACTTCATGAGTGTAAATATTTGCTTCATATGTGAGATTCATGGATAACCAAATTTATGATAATTTTCGATATTCATTTCCAAATCTCTTGAACAACGACCACCCTGTGTATCAAAAGATAAATTATCGACTTCAAACAAAGTAGTTTATTTCTAATTTAATGGCACAAACTTAGAACAAAACAATTCAATAAAAGGAACTAGTTTTTCTTTCAAACCCATTGACAATCTAGGTTAGTCGCTATTTCTGAAATCTAAGTAAATTGCATCCCACTATCATCACATCCAATTTCTATTTCTCTTAAAAATTCTGCTTCTGTCAGTTTTTCAATTCCTTCCTTCTGCACCTAAGTAGGGACATACTGCCTTAGTTGATATCATGAGATGTTTGGTGAGTAATAAGCAAAGCCGGTTGTAATCAGAAATTCCTATGTTCTAGACAAACAACCTTTAAGGTGCTATTTTCATATACTATCCACTTAATTAGCCAAGCACCATGCACCTTAGAAGGTAGAGACTAAAATCTGAAATGCAATATGCTAGGAAAAACTTTACATAAAGAAACTGAGAAACATGTACAGAAAATATATTTAGTTTTGTCCTTCTATATAAAAATTATTATTTTGCGATCTTAACAACACACAATTTTTTGTGATTTTTTATTATGATTTTGTGACGTGTTTATTGTGATTTATTTTAGCACAAACCATATTTTTGTCCTTGCCCTTCTATAGAAAAAACTTAATTATATATTTGAGAAAATCCCTTCAATACCATCAAAACTTATACCAATCCCTTCAATGCCATCAGAATTTATAGCTTCCCTTCAATGCCATCAAATTTAAATTTTAATCCCTTGAATGTCATTACCGTTAGTTTGTAGTTAACACCATTAGTTCAATTTAAAGTCAATCTCTCCAATGCCATTAAAATCTATATTGATCCCTTCAATGCCACTAGAAATTGGTTCGATATATTTAGGGTTTAAAAATTACAAAATCAAAAAATATGTATTAGATTTTTAAAATTCCACGATTTTTAAAACTTAAGTACATACTTTTTTGTAAACCACAAAATTACTTCGCTATATCAATTCGTTTTTAAAAAACTTAAGTATGGACTAAAGTTTTTAAAAATCGTGGAATTTTAAAAATCTGACCTATATTTTTTATTCTGGAATTTTTAAACCTCAAATAGATCGAACCAATTTCTAGTGGTATTGAAGGGATCAGTATAGATTTTAGTGGCATTGGAGAGATTGACTTTAAATTAAACTAATGGCGTTAGCTCCAAACTAACGGTAATAGCATTCAAGGGATTAAAATTTAAATTTGATGGCATTGAAGGAAAGCTATAAATTCTGATGACATTGAAGGGATTGGTATAAGTTTGGGCACTATGTATTTTGTGGCAACACACAGAAACTGTATTCTGACTATTGTGATTTGTGGCACTACAAAAACCATGTTTTTGTCCTTGTCTTGTGATTTTTTTGGTGATATCATGGCTCTCAACAAGGTATCCTATGTTTGTCTTTAGCGGGCACTTTACAGTTCTGAGCTTAGAGCGATCAGTTATCCCTAATTATTATTCATTCTTGTGGTTCCTTGCATTTTTAAACTCAGAGCTATATAAAGAAAAATAAAACTTGAACCATCCGTTTCACTAATGAGGGCAACACAAATAACTACAAATGTATAGATAACTTACATATGTGTATAATAGAAAAATTTAGCAACAAACCAATAATTTGACTTCTCACAAGTAACACATTCAAGGCTTAAATTTGACCTTCCTAATTTGACTCTAGCACTGAGATACGGTACAACACCAAGCATGATGATTAGTTGGGATGTAGTTCTATAATTCGTTACCTAACTATTTAGAGAATAGAAATATAAATATCCAATAGTCTACTTTACTTTTTCTTGCAACAAATTTAAATTGTAGTTGTTCGTGAAAGACTGTCCCTTAGTTTGAGTGCATAAATCTTCGTCTTTATCACATATTTGAAGTATTCATATGCTAGGATGCGCTTTGAATCTATTGCTCTAGTGTACTGTACATGATTAGCTCCTTGCATTGTATCCATAGATACGGCTGCTTCATCTGTTGGTGGTCGAAGAAACATACACACATATGCAATGTAGCGACCTTAATTTTACTAATATATTTTAGAATTTTGTTAATTGTGCATGTCTGTTTATTGTTTTTACTAATAAAACTTAACACTCACTCTGTTTTCGAATACTTCCGTACCATTTATAGATTTGAACGGAAAAGGTGTAGATGTAAATTTGCTTAATGGACCAGAAAAAAAGTGGAGTAGATGTAAATTTGCTTAATGGATCTGATACGTTTCCAAGATTTATTTTCTCGAGGCGTTTCGAAGCCAGTGTGTAAAATTCACCAACTTGCTTATCAGATTTTTTTTGATCTGCTAAGATACAGTGTTGTATAACAAATAATTTCTGGATCTACTATATATAATTCACTATAAACAAATCTAGACTCTCGGATGCAGATCTAATACATCTTGGATGCAGATCTAATACAATGTGAAACGTCACTGAACACAATCTATATTTCAGACATCTGGAGTAGCAACAATCTAAATTTCAGGCAAGCAGAGCCCAAACTTTTTCAAGAGAAAGGGCACATGTTATTAGATATAGAAATTATACATAAACGTAGGTGGTATAAAAGAGTAGTCGACACGATACACTAGCTAGAACCGTCTCACATGATACGACTATGAACAAACACATCACGGACAAGCTTGCTTGCTTGCATTGTATTGCATCGATCCCTCACCTGTCAGCACAGCACCTCTCTCTCATCAGCTGGCAAGCGATATCATCCTCCCGTAGCACGTCGTCCATGGAGGATGATAGATACATCGTCTATCGGTCGGTCAGTAGTAGGGGCGGCGCGCGCAGGTGAGCGTCCGCACCAGGCGCCGCCACAGAGCACCCAGCGAGGTGCGCCGCCGCGTGCGCACCGTCACCGGCCCACCAGGCACCCTCTTCTTCCTCCGCCACGGCGTCAGCGACATTAGGGATGGCATGGCCGCGTGGAGCTAGCCTGCGGGCTGTCGAACTTGATTGGCCTTGTCCGGGGCGACCGAGACGGATCGTTGGACTCGGATCGGAGAAGACTGATTTGGATCTGTGCAGAGGCTCCCTTTTAAACCTCGCGCCGGCCGACGCCCCGCCGCCGCGTGCCCGTGCTCCCGCCGCGCCACGCGGCCATGAGGTGGCCGGCTTTATACAGTATTTTTTATCGATCACCACATATTTCTATATAATAAACACAGATTTCTATATAATAAACACGTACGCAAAAGTCGCCTAGCCTTCGGCCACGTTAGCTTAATTAATTTCTGTCGTCCGAGCACAAATCAGCGCTCTACCTCTATCTTTCTCTTGCAGATCCCAACGAGACGTTGTGCCCGCCTTCGGGTCCGTGCTGAAAATCTCTAGAACGCGATTAAAAAATAAAACAAAGTGTTGATAAAAACAAAGTGAGAAAACACTACCGTACCTTCTAGCTGGGCGAAAGAGCAGAGGTGCACCCGCGCGGAGGAGCCGAGGCGAAGAAGGCGATGCAGGTGCTTCTTATTCCACGCCTTGCATTTTCATTTCCCTCCCACCTCCTGTTTGAATCCATGTTCGAATCCACGTCGGGCCGCCACATCCTAGCTCCACCTCCCCCCTCTGGCCGTCGCATCCTAGCTGCCTCTCTTTTAGGGCATCAATGAACGCGGTTTCTTCTCAGTCTGTCGTCGTCTCGAATGTTTCAGTAAGGCGTATACGAATACTTCGCCTCCGTCGTCTCCCAAAGGGCCACGACCGCCTGAGTGTGAGCGACTAGCGAGTCGGCCAAACCCCGGTACCAGCATGGCAGCAACTCTTCGCCCTTCGGTTCGACTCGGTCCCAACTGCTGTCATGCTGCCTGCTGCCTATGCTGACTGCAGTGCCTCGGACTTTGCTCCAGTTTCCAGTAATGCGCAACTGCATGTACATGCTCCAGTTTCCAATAATATGCTATAGGTTTACACATGGCTACTCACACTGACAGGTAGAGAGGAGATAGGTTTTTTTTGTCAAATGAATATCACATAGATGTAAAATGAGAGCTCGAAAAGAAGTCTGGTTGTCTAGCAGCGAAAGCAGGAGTAGCCACTCCTACCATTCTCCTTACATTAATCCGTATAGGAAAAGCAGATACCATTATCCTATGTCCTCCGGAGCAAATATGATTTCACTTTGGCGACTCTTTATCATTACTTGACTAAACTTGATTTCTTTACTAAGGCACCATCAAGATTTGATATGTTAATTCCACATCTTGCATGTCCTCTTGCTAGACCGTTTCGTTGCTTAGAACCATCAAGGATCTGTTATTACATCCTGCATTTTTTTACTATCAAGATCAGGTTCGTCCACCAAACAAATAAGAAAACAAATAATTTTGCTTGACACATTTAACTACTACATATAACGACTTATAAATTTGTTACCCTTTCTTCTAAAAAAAATTCTTTTGCGTACATATAGCAACTTATAATTTGAACCAAATGAAACAGGTCGCTGAAACACTTGGAACAGACAGAGCTTGCTTCTGAAGTGCTATAGCCCCTAAAGGACCAGGTATCATCAATGAATGTATCAAGTTGAATTACCCGACACTCCTCGACATCGATGAAACATTTTCTGACCATTTCATTCTTAACTATTGAAGGGTATTTACTCTCTTCCATCTACTGCAAAATTCAACTAGAAGGATATCTAATGTAGAGTTAATTTAAAAAGACTGTATCTACTTCCAGAACAGGTACAGGTTTTTATTTCAGACAACACGCTCACTTCTATGTTTCTTCAATGTGTTACACAACTAAATATACCAATACCAATAAAAAAGTGATTATATTGCCATATATTTATGAGTGTTGCTATATTAAACTGTGGAAGCATAGATGATTAGCATCGCTAATGCCCACATAATTAAATATTTATATTAAACTGTGGAAACATAGATGATTAGCATCGTCAATGCCCACATACTTACATATTTATATGTCTTATAAATGTGTATATGCATATATAATACGCACACATATGTGCTCATATGAATTAAACACAATTGCCTATTTTCTATGTCCTCCTTACTCAAGCATAAATCATCAGATCATCTCTATTTAACTCTATCTTTATTTCTCTTTGCTATTGAATTCCTATTCCTACTTAATTAAAGGTCATTGAACAATAACAGGTTACGAGTATAACTTATAAAAAAATGAATCCCCAATCGACAGATGCAGAAAGCAACAACAACAAACGCGTGAACAAAAGGAAATACAATATGTTCTTATCTTGCACATTCATAGTAGGAAACAATCAGTTATTGACTTGGTAGATGGCCTCTGTTTTCAGACTCTTTTACTCCGTATATACCACTACCCACAAATGCTGCAGAAGCACGGAAAACCCGAAGATTGTTACTTAACCAAAATAGACTCGGTAGAAGAGGTAATGCTAACTTAACCAAATGTGATGGCACCAGACGTGGTTACAATTCCTTCATAAATAAATAAATAGAATTTCTAATTACCTTACTTCTTTTGTTCAAAAAAAGACTCAATGATGACTACAACGACGACTTCACAATGTGCCTATTTCACAAATGAGTACATACAGTCACTTAAAGGTAATGTGATATACGAATACCTCTTTTTTTAAGTAGGCCTTAATTATCCTTATTAAAAAGACCTTGCTAACATTGTGCCATTTTTTTCTCTGCAAATCGTTAATTCAATTAATCCTGCACGAACTTTTTTGGCCAAAATAAAACATAGCTTCATATCCAAATAGATCATATTAATGGAAACCTGAATACGAGTGCTCACACTATCATGCTATTTTTTGGTATGCTGAAAGAGTACGAAATCGGCATGGTGCTACATCTATTACATATAACAATTGCTGTAAAGGTGGCAAGATCAGCATACCTCCATATATGCCTAGACCCGAACCTCTATTTTCTCTTGCAAGATTTGATGGTGATACAATCTCAAAGAGATTCATCAGATACATAAGGCAATATAATTGTTTATTTGCTTTCACATCAATGGGTGCACACATAGATAATTCAGTTAATGATGGTCGTGGTCCACCACTATTTAAAATATGTGGGCAAGTGCATCATCAGATTGGATCTCTATTACCTCCAGATGGCTCATCACCAAAGTTCATTCAGTTATACATTTACGACACTGCCAATGAGGTTCAAAATAGAATGAATTGCCTAGGAGATGAGATCAATAGCCAAGATAATTTGGATTCTGATATAGTCAATGGATTAATTAAGATGCTAGACGATCACAATCCATTCACAAAAAAAATTCCGCATGGCAAGAGACCATCTATCCAATAATGAAAACGAAGATTTCATTATTAGACTCATTGGAGCTAAGGAAGGTGATCCCATCTAGTATAGTTTACCAACAACATATCAACTTACCATGTTAATTGTTGGGGATTTCAGTTTGGACACATTCAAGCGTGATATTATCATTGAAACTCAAAACAACGAACTTAAATGAATATCCTCACTTCATCCAGCTTATATGGCTATACAGTACCCATTGCTATTTCCTTTTGGTGAACGTGGCTTTCAGGTTGGAATCCTATACAATGACTTAGGTCCAACTCAAAACAATGCAAGAAGACACATGACCATGCAAGAATACTATTGCTACCAATTTCATTACAGAAAAAAAATCAACCAAATCCATATTTGTGTTACGGTTTATTATCAAGTCAGGCTAAAGTGGATGCCAGAGCATGCATTGATGAAAATAGATTGAACTATACTATTAGCAATAAAAAAAACTTGAGGATTGAAAACTTACAAGGTATTATAGATGCAATTAGTCGTGGTTGTATTAGTGGCGACGAAGTTGGTAAAACTATCATACTCCCTGCGTCACATACAAGAGGACGAAAATATATGATTCAAAATTACCAATAAACATGGACGCAAAGCTCGCCCAGCGTTCGGCCACGTTAGCTTAATTAATTCCTGTCGTCCGATCGCAAATCAGCGCTCTACATCAATCTTTACCTTGCAGATCCTAATGAGACATTGTGCCCGCCTTCGGGTCCATGCTAGAAACCTCCAGAATGCGATTAAAAAACAAAACAAAGTGCTGATAAAAACAAAGGGAGAAAACACAACCGTACCTTCTAGCTGGGCGAAAGAGCAGAGGCGCACCCGCGCGGAGGAGCCGAGGCGAAGAAGGCGATGTAGGTGCTTCTTATTCCACGCCTTGCATTTTCATTTCCGTCCCACCTCCTGTTCGAATCCATGTCAGGCCGCCACATCCCAGCTCCACCTCCCCTCTCTAGTCGCCGCATCCTAGCTGCCTCTCTTTTAGGGTTTTGGGATTTCTCATCAATGGACGCGGTTTCTTCTCAGTCTGCCGTCGCCTGGAATGTTCTAGTAAGGCGTATACGAATACTTCGCCTCCGTCGTCTCCCAAAGGGCCACGACCGCCTGAGTGTGAGCGACTAGCAAGTCGGCCAAACCCTGGTACCGGCAGGGCAGTAGCTATTCGCCCTTCGGTTCGACTCGGTCCCAACTGCTATCCTGCTGCCTGCTGCCTATGCCGACTGCAGTGCCTCGGACTTTGCTCCAGTTTCCAGTAATGCGCAACTGCATGTACATGCTCCAGTTTCCAATAATATGCTATAGATTTACATGTGGCTACTCACACTGATATGTAGAGAGGAGATAGGTTTTTTTGTCAAATGAATATCGCGTAGATGTAAAATGAGAGCTCGAAAAGAAGTCTGGCTGTCTAGCAGCAAAAGCAGCAGTAGCCACTCCCACCATTCTCCTTACATTAATCCGTATAGGAAAAGCAGATGCCATTATCCTGTGTCCATCGGAGCAAACATGATTTCACTTTGGCGATCCTTTCTCATTACTTGACTAAACTTGGTTTGTTTACTAAGGCACCATCAAGATTTGATATGTTAATTCCACATCTTGCATGTCCTCTCGCTGGACCATTTCGTTGCTTAGAACCATCAAGGATCTGTTATTTCTGCATTTTTTTACTATCAAGATCATGTTCGTCCACCAAACAAATAGGAAAACAAATCATTTTGCTTGACACATTTAACTACTAAATATAACGACTTATAAATTTGTTACCCTTTCTTCTAAAAAAATTTCTTTAGTGTACATATAGCAACTTATAATTTGAACCAAATGGAACAGGTCGCTAAAACACTTGGAACAGATAGAGCTTGCTCCTGAAGTGCTATAGCCCCTAAAGGATCAGGTATCATCAATGAATGTATCAAGTTTAATTACCTGACACTCCTCAACATCGATGAAACATTTTCTGACCAGTTCATTCTTAACTATTGAAGGGTATTTACTCTCTTCCATCTACTGCAAAATTCAACTGGAAGGATATCTAATGTAGAGTTAATTTGAAAAGACTGCATCTACTTCCAGAGTAGGTACGAGTTTTTATTTTAGACAACACACTCACTTCTATGTTTCTTCAATGTGTTACACAACTAAACATACCAATACCAATAAAAAAATGATGATATTGCCATATATTTACGAGTGTTGCTATATTAAACTGTGGAAGCATAGATGATTAGCATCGCCAAAGCCCACATACTTAAATATTTATATTAAACTGTGGAAGCATAGATGATTAGCATCGCTAATGCCCACATACTTACATATTTATATGTCTTATAAATGTGCATATGCATATATAATACGCACACATATGTGCTCATATGAATTAAACACAATTGCCTATTTTTTATGTCCTTCTTACTAAGCATAAATCATCACATCATCTCTATTTAGCTCTCTCTTTATTTCTCTTTGCCTATTGAATTCCTATTCCTACTTAATTAAAGGTCATTGAACAATAATAGGTTATGAGTATAACTTATAAAAAAATAATGAATCCCCAATCGACAGATGCAGAAAGCAGCAGCAACAAACGTGTGAACAAAAGGAAACACATTATGTTCTTATCTTGCACATTCGTAGCAGATTAAATAATGAATATAGAAAATAGTCAGTTATTGACTTGGTAGATGGCCTCTGTTTTCAGACTCTTTTACTCCGTATATACCACTACCCACAAATGCTGCAGAAGCACGGAAAACCCAAAGATTGTTACTTAACCAAAATAGACTCGATAGAAGAGGTAATGCCAACTTAACCAAATGTGATGGCACCAAACGTGGTTACAATTCCTTCATGAATAAATAAATAGAATTTCTAATTACCTTACTTCTTTTGTTCAAAAAAAGACTCAATGATGACTACAACGATGACTTCACAGTGTGCCTTTTTCACAAATGAGTACATACTTTCACTTAAAGGTAATGTGATATACGAATACCTCTTTTTTAAGTAGGCCTTAATTATCCTTATTAAAAAGACCTTGCTAACATTGTGCCATTTTTTTCTCTGCAAATCGTTAATTCAATTAATCTGCGTGAACTTTTTTGGCCCAAATCAAACATAGCTTCGTATCCAAATAAATCATATCATGGGAAACCTGAATACAAGTGCTCACACTGTCATGCTATTTTTTGGTATGCTGAAAGAGTACGAAATCGGCACGATGCTACATGTATTACATATAACAATTGCTATAAAGGTGGCAAGATCAGCATACGTCCATATATGCCTAGACCTGAACCTCTATTTTCTCTTGCAAGATTTGATGGTGATACAACCTCAAAGAGATCCATCAGATACATAAGGCAATGCAATTGTTTATTTGCTTTCACATAAATGGGTGCACACATAGATAATTCAGTTAATGATGGTCGTGATCCACCACTGTTTAAAATATGTGGGCAAGTGCATCATCGGATTGGATCTCTATTACCTCTAGATGGCTCATCACCAAAGTTCATTCAGCTATACATTTATGACACTGCCAATGAGGTTCAAAACAGAATGAATTGCCTAGGAGATGAGATCAATAGCCAAGATAATTTGGATTCTGATATAGTCAATGGATTAATTAAGATGCTAGACAATCACAATCCATTCGCAAAATAATTCCGCATGGCAAGAGACCGTCTATCTAATAATGAAAGTAAAGATTTCATTATTAGACTCATTGGAGCTAAGGAAGGTGACCCCATCCAGTATAGTTTACCAACAACATATCAACTTGCCATGTTAATTGTTGGGGATTTCAGTTTGGACACATTCAAGCGTGATATTATCATTGAAACTCAAAACAACGAAATTAAACGAATATCCTCACTTCATCTAGCTTATATGGCTCTGCAGTAACCATTGCTATTTCTTTTTGGTGAACGTGGCTTTCAGGTTGGAATCCTATACAATGACTTAGGTCCAACTCAAAACAATGCAAGAAGACACATGACCATGCAAGAATACTATTGCTACCAATTTCATTACAGAAAAAATCAACCAAATCCATATTTGTGTTACAGTTTATTATCAAGTCAGACTGAAGTGGATGCCAGAGCATGCATTGATGAAAATAGATTGAACTATATTATTAGCAATGAAAAAAACTTGAGGATAGAAAGCATACAAGGAATTACAGATGCAATTAGTCGTGGTTGTATTAGTGGCGACAAAGTTGGTAAAACTATCATACTCCCTGCATCACATACAAGAGGACGAAGATATATGATTCAAAATTACCATGACATCATAGCTATCTACCGAGTTCATGGCCCGCCTGATTTCTCACTTTTACATGCAACGCAAACTGGCCTGAGATTTTGGACAGCATGTTAGAGCGCGGACAGAGCCCTCCAGATAGATCTGATATTATAGTTCGAGTATACCATATGAAATTAGAAGATTTAATGCATGACATAAAAATGGATCTATTTTTGGCCCATGCATTGCAGGTACGGCCACTTTTGTATTGAAACACACACACACACACAGATATATATATATATATATATATATATATATATATATATATATATATATATATATATAACCAGTACTGTACAAGTACTTCACAAACTAATAAAATTACCATCATCTCCTACATGCAGTGCTTTACACAATTGAGTTCCAGAAACGAGGACTGCCTCACTCACACATCATATTTTGGATATCAAATTCTCCATCGCAAGCTACATCCACTTTCATAGACTCTTTTGTCAGTGCTGAAATTCTAGATCCAACAACCGATCCTCTTGGATATTGTTTAGTGGCAGAACATATGATGCATGGTCCATTTGGAGCATTAAACCCAAATTCCCCATGTATGAAAAATAACAGATGCTCAAAGAGGTATCCAAAAGAATTCCATGAAGAAACTAACTTGGACGAACAAGGATTTGTTACATACAGACAAAGAAATAATGGACGCTATGTCATGAAAGGCGGTTACAAATTGGATAATAGGTGGGTAGTCCCATATAATGAGATTCTGTTGAAGACTTACCAAGCCCACATCAATATTGAATGGTGTAATAAAACTATATTTGTAAAATACCTTTTCAAGTATGTAACGAAAGGTCCAGATTATAGCAAAGTATATTTGCAGAGAATAAGAAATAGCGAAGACACACCTTACGACGAAGAAACTAATACAAGAAACGAGGTCAACAAATATTTGGATACTCGGTATTTATGTGACAAGGATTCCTGTTGGCGTGTGCTTGGATATGAGATACACAGACACTATCCTGCAGTAGAACGAATGCCAGTGCATTTACCTAAAGAAAATTACATAACATATAATGAAACAAGTAATATATCAAGTATATTAACTGAATCTTTTCTCCGGAAAACAATGCACACTGAGTGGTTCACTACCAATTCAAATATAGATGCAGCGCACAATCTAACATATATAGAATTCCCATCTAAATGGCGTTGGGACGACAAAACAAGAACCTGGAAACCGAGACATGGAAGGGAAGGAAAAATTGCTCGTATATACTATGTACATCCATCTATAGGGGAAAGATAATATTTAAGGATGCTACTAATGATCGTCAAAGGTGCTAAGAGCTACGAAGACTTATGGACATATAACAATATGTTACACCCAACATTCAAAGAAGCATGTAAAGCACATGGCCTTCTCAATGATGATAATGAGTGGTATAATGCTTTTGATGAGGCTACCAGATGGGCCACCTTAGAGCAACTGCGACATCTATTCGTTACCATGCTTCTTTATTGCGAAGTTGGAGATGAGCATACATTTTTTGAAAAAGTATGACAATTACTAGCAGATGATATCCAATACAATATGAGAAAAACATTGAACCTTCCCTCTTACCAGATGCCCATCAATGAAATAAGGACCATTTACTTGACAAATTATCTATACTTTTCAACAAGTGTGGCTCAAATATAAGGGATTATAATTTGCCACAAAAAACTAATTCTGCAGGATCATCCTACGGTAATCGATATATTGAAGAGTTATCATACGATTTCAATGCTTTATTACATGAAGCGCATAATCTTCACATGAAATTGAATGAGCAGCAATTGTATGCTTTTAATACCATAGTTCATACTGTTTTATCAAATAATCTAGATTCTTCTTTTTATCTAGGTATGGAGGCACTGGAAAGACTTTTCTTTGGAATGCAATCGTAACACATTTGAGAGCGCAAAAAAGAATAGTCTTAACAGTTGCATCTTCAGGTGTTGCTTCCCTACTCCTTCCAGGTGGCCGCACAGCACATTCAAGGTTCAAAATACCTTGCGAGCTGGATGAAACATCAATTTGTGATATTAATAGAGGTTCAAAGCTTACCGAGCTAATTGAGGCAACTTCTTTAATAATTTGGGATGAGGCATTCATGACACATAGACATGCTTTTTGAGAGCACCTAGAGGGGGGGGGGGTGAATAGGTGATCCTGTAAGACTTGAAACTTAAGCCACAAAAACTTGGTTAAGTGTTAGCACAATAAACGCCAAGTGGCTAGAGAGGAGTCTTCAACAAAACACAATGACCACACAGATATCAATCACAGAGATGGCACGGTGGTTATCCCGTGGTTCGGCCAAGACCAACGCTTGCCTACTCCACGTTGTGGCGTCCCAACGGACGAGGGTTGAAATCAACCCCTCTCAAGCGGTCCAAAGACCCACTTGAATACCACAGTGTTTTGCTTGCTTTTCTTAATCCCGTTTGCGAGGAATCTCCACAACTTGGAGTCTCTCGCCCTTACACTTGAAGTTCACAAAGAAGCACGGAGTAAGGGAGGGATTAGCAACTCACACAAGACACAAAGATCACAGCAAATACGCACACACAAGACCCAGACTAGAGCTCAAAACACTATCACAAGTTTCTCACAAGAACAGAGCTCAAGTCACTAAGAATGTCGAACAAATGCGCAAGAATGAAGTGTGAGTGATCAAGAGTGCTCAAGGAAAGCTTGGATGTCTTCTCCATGCGCCAAGGGGTCCCTTTTATAGCCCCAAGGTAGCTAGGAGCCGTTGAGAGCAATCAGGGAAGGCAATTCTTGCCTTCTGTCGACTGGCGCACCGGACATGTCCGGTGCACCACTGGACACTGTCCGGTGCGGATCTCCTTCCTTATTTGGCGAAGCCGACCGTTGGCGCTTGAGAGTCGTTGGCGCACCGGACAGTCCGGTGCCCCCTTCTAGCCGTTGGCTCGGCCACGTGTCCCGCGCGGATCGCGCGGCCGACCGTTGGCCCGGTCGACCGTTGGCTCACCGGACAGTCCGGTGCACCACCGGACAGTCCGGTGAATTTTAGCCGTACGCCATTAATCATCTCCCGAGAGCGACGAGTTCGCCTGTGAACGACTCACCGGACAGTCCGGTGAATTATAGCCGTACACCGCCGACGAAGTCCCAAGAGCAGCCAGATGACAGAGCCAGCCTAGCGCACCGGACACTGTCCGGTGCACTACTGGACAGTCCGGTGCACCACGACTGAAGAAGTGTCTTGGCTGAGGAGCCAAGTCTTTTTCCAAATTGATTTTTCCTGTTTCCAGCACTTAGACACAAATACATTAGTTCTCTAAAACAATGTACTAAGTCTAGAAACATACCTTTAGACTTGGTTTGCACTTTGTCCACCACTTTGTATAGATTAACACAAAAGCACTTGTATTGGCACTCAATCACCAAAATACTTAGAAATGGCCCAAGGGGCACATTTCCCTTTCAATCTCCCCCTTTTTGGTGATTTATGCCAACACAACATAAAGCAACTAGAACAAGTGCAAAATCAATTCAAATAAGAATTCAAAGCTGTTTTGATCAAATTTGACATATATGGACCACTCTTTGCCACCACTTGGTTTGTTTTTGCAAATCAACTCCAAACTCCTATCTCTAGCTTAAACACAATTGTAGAGACATAAGGAGAGCTGTTCCAATAGAAATTGATCAAAGATTTCAACAACTCCCCCTGATTCCCATAATCAACATTCTCCCCACAAAAAGCCAACTTTTGACAAGAGAACCAATAAGGGAGTTTTGTCAAAACAAAAAGCTCTATTCTACTATTTTCACTATTTTCAAAACTTCTCAAGTGGTAGCTGATCCATTACTTGCTTTGGCCTTTATTTTCTCCCCCTTTGGCATCAAGCACCAAAACGGGATCAATCTTGGCCCTTTAACCCCATTGCCTTACCAAATCTCCAAATAAGAGTCCAAAGGCAATAAGAGTTCACGAGATGAACTTGGAAGTAGTTACCCTCTCATCGGAGTGCAGTGGAAGTCTGTCATGGTCCAAGTCCACCTTTCCCTTTCAATCCACCTTTGAGACTGAATTTAGCAAACTCAAGCACACGGTTAGTCTTAAAGGGTCAAGTTGTAACACAGCTCCCCCTAAATGTGTGCTTTACTTGCACAAGGACTTGTGAGGTCCGGGGAGTGCTTGTACAACTTGAGCACCATAAATAAGCAACAAAATGCAGAAGGAACATGATCAAGGGCATAGACACAAGTATGTTATATTTCAATCCAGGTTCCGCGAATCTAAGACATTGAGCTCACTACGCAGCCTGCAAAAGGTCTTCTCATCTAGAGGCTTAGTAAAGATATCGGCTAGCTGGTTCTCGGTGCTAACATGAAACACTTCGATATCTCCCTTTTGCTGGTGGTCTCTCAAAAAGTGATGCCGGATGTCTATGTGCTTTGTGCGGCTGTGCTCGACAGGATTTTCCGCTATGCGGATAGCACTCTCATTATCACATAGGAGTGGGACTTTGCTCAGATTGTAGCCAAAGTCCCGGAGGGTTTGCCTCATCCAAAGTAGTTGCACGCAACACTGTCCTGCGGCAACGTACTCGACCTCAGCGGTGGATAGGGCAACGGAAGTTTGTTTCTTAGAATTCCATGACACCAGGGACCTTCCTAAGAATTGGCACGTCCCCGATGTACTCTTCCTATCGACCTTACATCCGGCATAGTCAGAATCTGAATATCCAATCAAGTCAAAGGTAGACCCCTTTGGATACCAGATCCCGAAGCAAGGCGTAGCGACCAAATATCTAAAGATTCGCTTCACCGCCACTAAGTGACACTCCTTAGGATCGGATTGAAATCTAGCACACATGCATACGCTAAGCATAATATCCGGTCTACTAGCACATAAATAAAGTAAAGACCCTATCATAGACCGGTATGCTTTTTGATCAACAGACTTACCTCCTTTGTTGAGGTTGGTGTGTCCGTCGGTTCCCATCGGAGTCTTTGCGGGCTTGGCGTCCTTCATCCCAAACCGCTTTAGCAAGTCTTGAGTGTACTTCGTTTGAGAGATGAAGGTGCCGTCCTTGAGTTGCTTCACTTGGAACCCAAGGAAGTAGTTCAACTCGCCCATCATCGACATCTCGAATTTCTGCGTCATCACCCTGCTAAACTCTTCACAAGACTTTTGATTAGTAAAACCAAATATTATGTCATCGACATAAATTTGGCACACAAATAAATCACCATTACATGTCTTAGTAAAAAGAGTTGGATCGGCTTTCCCAACCTTGAAAGCATTAGCAATTAAAAAGTCTCTAAGGCATTCATACCATGCTCTTGGGGCTTGCTTAAGTCCATAGAGCGCCTTAGAGAGCTTACACACGTGGTCGGGGTACCGTTCATCCTCGAAGCCAGGGGGTTGCTCCACGTACACCTCCTCCTTGATTGGCCCGTTGAGGAAAGCGCTCTTCACATCCATTTGGAACAACCTGAAAGAATGGTGAGCGGCATATGCTAGCAATATACGAATAGACTCTAGCCTAGCCATAGGAGCAAAAGTCTCCTCAAAGTCCAAACCTGCGACTTGGACATAACCTTTTGCCACAAGTCGAGCCTTGTTCCTTGTCACCACCCCGTGCTCATCTTGTTTGTTGCGGAACACCCACTTGGTTCCCACAACATTTTGCTTAGGACGAGGCACCAGTGTCCAAACTTCATTCCTTTTGAAGTTGTTGAGCTCTTCCTGCATGGCCAACACCCAGTCCGGATCTAGCAAGGCCTCTTCTACCCTGAAAGGCTCAATAGAAGAGACAAAAGAGTAATGCTCACAAAAATTAACTAATCGAGACCGAGTAGTTACTCCCTTGCTAATGTCACCCAAAATCTGGTCGACGGGATGATCCCTTTGAATCGTCGCTCGAACTTGGGTTGGAGGGGCCTGAGGTGCTTCTTCCTCTTCAACTTGGACATCCTGTGCTCCCCCTTGATCACGCGCCTCCTTTTGATGAACTTGTTCATCGTCTTGGGTTGGGGGATGCACCATTGTTGAGGAAGAGGGTTGATCTTGCTCATCTTGTTCCTGTGGTCGCACATCACCAATCGCCATGGTTCGAATTGCGGCCGTTGGAACATCTTCTTCATCTACATCATCAAGATCAACAACTTGCTCTCTTGGAGAGCCATTAGTCTCATCAAATACAACGTCGCTAGAGACTTCAACCAAACCCGATGATTTGTTGAAGACTCTATACGCCTTTGTATTTGAGTCATAACCTAATAAAAACCCTTCTACAGCTTTGGGAGCAAATTTAGAATTTCTACCCTTCTTCACTAGAATGTAGCATTTACTCCCAAAAACTCGAAAATATGAAACATTGGGTTTGTTACCGGTTAGTAGCTCATACGAAGTCTTCTTGAGGAGGCAATGAAGGTAGACCCGGTTGATGGCGTGGCAAGCCGTGTTCACGGCTTCCGACCAAAAGCGCTCGGGGGTCTTGAACTCTCCAAGCATCGTCCTCGCCATGTCGATTAGCGTCCTGTTCTTCCTCTCTACCACACCATTTTGCTGTGGTGTGTAGGGAGCGGAGAACTCGTGCTTGATCCCTTCTTCCTCAAGGTACTCCTCCACTTGAAGGTTCTTGAACTCGGACCCGTTGTCGCTCCTTATCTTCTTCACCTAGAGCTCAAACTCATTTTGAGCTCTCCTGAGGAAGCGCTTGAGGGTCCCTTGGGTTTCAGACTTATCCTGCAAAAAGAATACCCAAGTGAAGCGGGAAAAATCATCAACTATAACCAAACCATACTTACTTCCTCCTATGCTTAGATAGGCGACGGGTCCGAAGAGGTCCATATGAAGCATCTCCAGTGGTCTTGATGTGGTCATCACATTTTTGGTGTGATGAGAACTTCCCACCTGTTTCCCTGCTTGACAAGCTGCACAAGGTCTATCTTTTTCGAAATGTACATTAGTTAGACCTATCATGTGTTCTCCCTTTAGAAGCTTGTGGAGGTTCTTCATCCCCACATGTGCTAAGCGGCGATGCCACAGCCAGCCCATGCAAGTCTTAGCAATTAAGCATGCATCTAGACCGGCCTCTTCTTTTGCAAAATCAACTAAATAAAGTTTGCCGTCTAGTACACCCTTAAAAGCTAGTGAACCATCACATCTTCTAAAGACAGACACATCTACATTTGTAAATAGACAATTATATCCCATTTTGCATAATTGACTAACAGATAACAGATTATATCCAAGCGACTCCACTAAAAACACATTTGAAATAGAGTGTTCAGATGAAATAGCAATTTTACCTAACCCTTTTACCTTGTCTTGGTTCCCATCACCGAATATTATTGAATCTTGGGAATCCTTGTTCTTGATGTAGGAGGTGAACATCTTCTTCTCCCCCGTCATATGGTTTGTGCATCCGCTGTCGATAATCCAGCTTGAACCCCCGGGTGCATAAACCTGCAAGGCAAATTTAGGCTTGGGTCTTAGGTACCCAACTCTTGTTGGGTCCTGCAAGGTTAGTTACAATTGTCTTAGGGACCCAAATGCAAGTTTTGTCTCCCTTACATTTGGCCCCTAACTTCCTAGCAATCACCTTCTTATTCTTTCTATAAATGGCAAAAGAAGCATTGCAAGCATGATATATTGTAAAGGGTTCTTTAACTTTCCTAGGAATATTAACAACATTTCTCCTAGACATATTATGAACAACATTTCTCCTACCAACATTTCTATTATGCACATAGGAAGAACTAGAAGCAAACATGGCATGAGAATCAAAAGCATCATATGCATTACAACTCCTATAAGTATTTCTAGATTGTCTCCTATCATGGTACATAAAAGCATGGTTCTTTTGCACACTACTAGCCATAGGGGCCTTCCCTTTCTCCTTGGCGGAGATGGGAGCCTTATGGCTTGTCAAGTTCTTGGCTTCCCTCTTGAAGCCAAGACCATCCTTAATTGAGGGGTGTCTACCAGTCGTGTAGGCATCCCTTGCAAATTTTAGTTTGTCAAATTCACTTTTGCTAGTCTTAAGTTGGGCATTAAGACTAGCCAATTCATCAGTTAATTTGGAAATTGAAACTAGGTGTTCACTACAAGCATCAATATCAAAATCTTTACACCTATTGCAAATCATAACATGTTCTACACAAGAGTTAGATTTATTTGCTACTTCTAATTTATCATTTAAATCGTTGTTCATTCTCTTTAAGCTTGAGATAGAGTCATGGCATGTAGACAATTCACTAGAAAGCATTTCATTTCTTTTAACTTCTAGAGCAAGTGAATTTTGTGCACTAACAAATTTATCATGTTCTTCGTACAACAAATCCTCTTGCTTTTCTAGTAATCTATTCTTGTCATTCAAGGCATCAATTAACTCATTAATTTTGCCAATTTTAATTCTATCCAAACCTTTAAATAAACTAGAATAGTCTATCTCATCGTCATCACTAGAATCATCATCACTTGAAGAAGCATAAGTGGTATCCCGAGTACATACCTTCTTCTCCTTTGCCATGAGGAAAGTGTGATGCTCGTTAGGGAAGAGGGATGACTTGTTGAAGGCAGTGGCGGCGAGTCCTTCTTTGTCAGAGTCGGAGGAGGAGCAGTCCGAATCCCACTCCTTTTCGATATGTGCCTCGCCTTTGGCCTTCTTGTAATTCTTCTTCTTCTCCCTCTTGTTTCCTTTTTCCTGGTCACTATCATTATCGGGACAGTTAGCAATAAAATGACCAAGCTTATCACATTTGAAGCATGAGCGCTTCCCCTTTGTCTTGGTCTTGCTTGGCTGTCCCTTGCGACCCTTAAGCGCCGTCTTGAAGCACTTGATGATGAGGGCCATCTCTTCATCATTGAGCCCTGCCGCCTCAACTTGCGCCACCTTGCTAGGTAACGCTTCCTTGCTTCTTGTTGCCTTGAGAGCAACAGGTTGAGGCTCATTGATTGGACCATTTAGTGAGTCGTCCACGTACCTCGCCTCCTTGATCATCATTCGCCCGCTTACAAATTTTCCAAGGACTTCTTCGGGCGACATTTTGGTGTACCTAGGATTCTCACGAATATTATTCACCAAATGTGGATCAAGAACGGTAAAGGACCTTAGCATTAGGCGGACGACGTCGTGGTCCATCCATCGCGTGCTTCCATAGCTCCTTATTTTGTTGATAAGGGTCTTGAGCCGGTTGTATGTTTGGGTTGGCTCCTCGCCCCTTATCATCGCGAATCTTCCAAGCTCGCCCTCCACTAACTCCATCTTGGTGAGCAAGGTGACGTCGTTCCCCTCATGAGAGATCTTGAGGGTGTCCCAGATCTGCTTGGCATTGTCCAAGCCGCTCACTTTATGGTACTCGTCCCTGCACAAGGAGGCTAACAACACAGTAGTAGCTTGTGCATTTCTATGAATCTATTCATTAATAAAAATAGGACTATCCGAGCTATCAAATTTCATTCCTTTCTCAACAATCTCCCATATGCTTGGATGGAGAGAGAACAGGTGACTACGCATTTTGTGGCTCCAAAATCCGTTGTCCTCCCCATCAAAGTGTGGAGGCTTGCCGAGAGGAATGGAGAGCAAATGTGAATTTGAACTTTGAGGAATACGCGAATATTCGAAAGAAAAGTTTGAGTTAACCGTCTTTCATTTGTCGTAGTCATTGTCTTCGTCCTTTTGGGAAGAAGTAGACTCATCGCTGTCGTAGTAGACGATCTCCTTGATGCGCCTCGTCTTCTTCTTCTTCCCTTCCTTCCGCTTGTAGCCCGAGCCTGAGTCGGTAGGCTTGTCATCCTTTGGCTCGTTGACGAAGGACTCCTTCTCCTTGTCGTTGATCACGATTCCCTTCCCCTTAGGATCCATCTCTTCGGGCGATTAGTCCCTTCGTGAAGAGAACGACTCTGATACCAATTGAGAGCACCTAGAGGGGGGGGGGGTGAATAGGTGATCCTGTAAGACTTGAAACTTAAGCCACAAAAACTTGGTTAAGTGTTAGCACAATAAACGCCAAGTGGCTAGAGAGGAGTCTTCAACAAAACACAATGACCACACAGATATCAATCACAGAGATGGCACGGTGGTTATCCCGTGGTTCGGCCAAGACCAACGCTTGCCTACTCCACGTTGTGGCGTCCCAACGGACGAGGGTTGCAATCAACCCCTCTCAAGCGGTCCAAAGACCCACTTGAATACCACGGTGTTTTGCTTGCTTTTCTTAATCCCGTTTGCGAGGAATCTCCACAACTTGGAGTCTCTCGCCCTTACACTTGAAGTTCACAAAGAAGCATGGAGTAAGGGAGGGATTAGCAACTCACACAAGACACAAAGATCACAGCAAATACGCACACACAAGACCCAGACATGAGCTCAAAACACTATCACAAGTTTCTCACTAGAACAGAGCTCAAGTCACTAAGAATGTCGAACAAATGCGCAAGAATGAAGTGTGAGTGATCAAGAGTGCTCAAGGAAAGCTTGGATGTCATCTCCATGCGCCAAGGGGTCCCTTTTATAGCCCCAAGGCAGCTAGGAGCCATTGAGAGCAATCAGGGAAGGCAATTCTTGCCTTCTGTCGACTGGCGCACTGGACATGTCCGGTGCACCACCGGACACTGTCCGGTGCGGATCTCCTTCCTTATTTGGCGAAGCCGACCATTGGCGCTTGAGAGCCGTTGGCGCACCGGACACTGTCCGGTGCACACCGGACAGTCCGGTGCACACCGGACAGTCCGGTGCACACCGGACAGTCCGGTGCCCTCTTCTAGCCATTGGCTCGGCCACGTGTCCCGCGCGGATCGCGCGGCCGACCGTTGGCCCGGTCGACCGTTGGCTCACCGGACAGTCCGGTGCACCACCGGAAAGTTCGGTGAATTTTAGCCGTACGCCGTTAATCATCTCCCAAGAGCGACGAGTTTGCCTGTGAACGACTCACCGGACAGTCCGGTGCACCACCGGACAGTCCGGTGAATTATAGCCGTACACCGCCGACGAAGTCCCGAGAGCAGCCAGATGACAGAGCCAGCCTGGCGCACCAGACACTGTCCGGTGCACCACCGGACACTGTCTGGTGCACCACGACTGAAGAAGTGTCTTGGCTGAGGAGCCAAGTCTTTTTCCAAATTGATTTTTCCTGTTTCTAGCACTTAGACACAAATACATTAGTTCTCTAAAACAATGTACTAAGTCTAGAAACATACCTTTAGACTTGGTCTGCACTTTGTCCACCACTTTGTATAGATTAACACAAAAGAACTTGTATTGGCACTCAATCACTAAAATACTTAGAAATGGCCCAAGGGGCACATTTCCCTTTCACTTTTGAAGCCCTAGATCGTTCACTTTGTGATTTACTTTCTTTGAAATCTGCCCAAGCAGCTCAATGTCCTTTTGGTGGTAAGACCATTGTATTAGGAGGCGATCCTAGACAAATACTACCTATAATAGAGGGTGGCACTTGGGCACAAATTATCAATGCTGCTATGACTAACTCACGACTTTGGTGTTCAATAACAATCTTACATCTTACACAAAACATGAGACTTTGTTCAACACATTTAACAGAAAGCGAACAAGCTCAACTTGCAAATTTTAGTGCATGGATCTTAGATGTTGGTAACGGTACTATACCAGCTATAGAAAGACCAGGTGAATCAGAACCTACTTGGATACAAATACCTGATGAATTTCTATTAACGCCTAAAGAAAATCAAATTCCAGCCTTGATTGCAGAAGTATATCCAAAATTAGCATAAAACTACAGTGATCCAAGCTACCTACGTCAGCGGGCTATCTTAACACCGACAAATGATGTACCTGACTTAATTAAGCACGAGTGCCAAAGGCCATAAATAGGCTTATGCAACTTGAAACATAATCCGGAGTCAAAAAGTCTGAAAACCTAGGTGGTTGTTCCATGAATACTTCATCAGTTAAAGAACCCTGCAAGAACGCGTTATTTACATCGAGTTGGCGAATAGGCCAACTATTAGTCACAGCAAGAGTAAGCAATTTACCTAGATGCCATTGACTTATTAATATTAATAAAAAACAACATATGTTGAATCTGACTCGATCTAGAGGTATTTCCAGCCCTTGGAGTGTGCTATAGCGATAGCCGTCCCCAACCCACTCTGCCTGATATGTGAATCCGATGCCCAATGAAAGCGCAAAGCATCCATGTACACTCTGAAGTTTCGAAAGATTCCTCCAGTCCTGGCTGACCTCTCGAGCATTGTCACACCCAGGTTTTGGGGCACCAAGACTCGGGCGCGAACATAATCACCAGGTGTGCTGGGACCAAGTCTCACACATATGATGAATCATGGCACAAGATCAAATGTCACATCTTTACTATATAACAGGAGTTCTATACAAAATAAATAAATAATTACATTATAAGGAGACAACGGTCCAGCAACCCAAAGTTGACTGGGAGACGATGGCCTAGACCTCTCATGAACTCGTCACAGCATCCTCCAAGCGCCTCATCCTGTGGTACCTGTTCTTGACCTATGGGGGGTGTGAGACAGCAAGAGTGAGCTCACATACGTTCATAGCTCAACAAGTTGTGGGGAATAATGTGCATGAACTCGCCAAAGGTGGGAGCTCACGTGAAGTGTAAGGCTTACCAAAGAGGATGGTTAAAGTTGAGCATTGCTTTTAAAGTTGATCAAAATTTTATTAGCAGTTACTAAGTATAAGTAAATACCAACCCAATTAAGTAGTAGAACAAAAGTAACAACATCACCTGCGATGCAATGCATATGACAAATTGAATTTAGTTTCATAAATTAATCATGTGAGGGTCCGAGCTGCTCTTGACCGTGAGCACGGCTGATGTACCAGTTTTACACTATGCAGAGGTTGCACATCTTTACCCACAAGTCATGTTACCCATCTGCCAAGGGATCGCGACTTCCCAAACACCTCTACCGAGGAGGCGAGGCAGGGTAACACTACGAGGCCTTTACAAAGTTCCACAAACTTCAGAAAACCCGCTACAGTTTATAGGAAGCTCCAATGAAGGGATCCCTCGCCTGACCGTCATCGCAGCAAAATCAACCCAAGGACCTCCCTACATTGACCACTCCCCTACTGCCCTTGCCCCTTTTGGGTAAGGTAGTCATCCACTAGCTTTCCTAATTAATCAGCCAAGGGGTCCCATTCCTCCCTTGTGGTAGCACTATTTTCCCGGGTGGTCGCTCCATGTTCCAATTAACATAATGATCTTAACATGAGTAGTAAATAACAACTGATAAAAGTATAATCATGAATAGTGTATATCTCTATACCCGAAACCACATAAGGCAATAGCAGATACTACCCAAAAATTCAGTGGTAAACAAGGTGTAAAGATAGTCAATCTAGGGTAACCTGTTGGGTCCCATCAAAATTAACCTATGCAGATCATTATGATTAATTAGAACATGAGTGGGTAAAAAGAAGTGATCAATGGCACAACTTGCCTGGGACTTGAGATTCCAGGTACCAACTTGCTCTTCAAGTGACACGTGTCCTCACCGCTAAATGTAGCAATATAGACAAACATGTATAGGCAAATTAACATCACACCAAACATAAGAACAAACGGTATAAGAATATTCTACGTGAAGCTACGAGATCGTGGGTCCGAGAATCAATAAATTCGGAGCTACGGTTAAGAAGTTATGGTTTTCCGAAGATCCACATGGTTAAGTATATAACAGACTAAGTACAACATTTTAACCTATGACAAAACAAAGTTATCAAATGATAATAAATATTATTGTGAGACTAATGCAACTAGAATGGATCAAAACGGAGTTACGACTATTGAGTTATGAATTTCTAGAATTATTTAGCACCTAGAATAGATTAATTCAATTGAACAATTTTAATTAGAGTTTCATGGTTAAACAAAGGTACTAGGTGATAAACAATATTAATACAAAATTATTTAAACTGGAATGACTCAAATTGAAGCTAAAATGGATTTAATATGATTTATACAAGTTTTCGAATTTATCTTTAAACTAAAAATCATTTTCCTATATTAATTACTTGATTTAATCAATCCCTAGGCTGCGACCACAATTCCAGAGAAGTCTAGGGTCAAGTTTGGAAATTGCCAGGACCTGAATTTAATGTTCTAACACTACGCACAGACTACGGGTTGAATATGCCAAAGAATGGGGGCTCTTTAGCAAAAGATCCCACCGAAGGGGTATCACATGTTGTAACCCATCCGATCACAACGCACGGCCCAGATTAAATCGCCGCTAAGTGAACCGTGATGCGATCCTGCCCGCTGGATCTGAGATCCACGGCCAGCCATCGCCCAAGCCCCCCACCATCCGATCCCATTTTGACGCTCCGGATCTAATGCGGCGAAGGGTTATCTTAGCGTTGAATCTCAGCCAACCGTCACACATCTAACGGCCGAGAGCTTGTCTTCTCAACCCCAAACACCAGGGTGGTGAAGCAAAGCAGGTGCGGCGGCGCAAGCATGGGCGCGATGGCGCCATGGTAGGAGCACCCACGGCCGATGCAATGGACGATTCTGCGGAAGTCGGGTGCTAGGACCATGGTAAAGGAACCAGATTTACTTATCGTGATGTAGCAGCGGCTCTCAATGGGACTCCCTTGTCACCGGTCGCCCACCCAGGACGCGGCAAGCCGAGGGTATGGATCGACGGCGGCTTCATCTTTTCTCTCCCCTCTCCATTTCCTTTGCTCGACACCGCGCATGCCCCCAGCACCGCACACCCATATCTAGGATCCATGGCTCCAGAAGAATCCCTAGAATCATCCACTTGACCCTGCACGACGATGCAGATGAGGAGCGACATCGAACGGCAGCCAATGGCTCCTACGCTTGGCGCTCTGCGCGACACGCACGTAGCCGAGTCGATGGCCGAAGGGAGCTAGGGTGCAGGTATACATATAGTCGATAGCTAGGGGATCTTGGTTGGGCTTACACGGAGGTGGTTGCAAATGAACACCGCGATCCCCGGCAAGGTTGCCGCACGCGAGTCCGTTTCATCTGAGAACACGTAGCTGATGCAATGGGGCCACCAGTCAGTCGCCGCGAGGAAGATGGGTTTGGTTGCGCGGTTGACCAGTGGGTCTCCAGGCTGAGGTCAGGCGCGCGCCCAAGAGGTGGCCGACAGGTGGGTCCGCTGTCAGCGCCAAGCCACCGCGGGCCGATTTGAGATGCACAGTTGGCCTAGGTTGGTGGGCCGATGGTGATTTTGGCCCACAACGCAGGTTAGGTGAGTCTTTTCCATTTTTTCTTATTATTTTCTTATTTCATCTCTAAAATTCAATTTTGGTCCCAAATTCAAATGTGGGTTTTGGGTTTTCATTTCAAATTGAATGCACAATCAGAATCCAACATGGATGCAAACATACATATTTTTATGTATTTATTATTCATGCTTCTAAACATAATGATTTCGTAAAGACTTATCCCTTTCAAATAGAATTATTTCAAACATATTTAAATATAGTCCCTATTTATTACTTGCTTGTTTAAGGATATAGTGATTTACATTTTTATTAAGAGTTCTTTTGATCCTTAATCTTTATGAGAAAAAAAATATAAATCCCAAAATAGGATTTTAGGTGTTACAAGCATCCATCTGTATTAACTTGAATCCATCTAGGAGGTGGAGGTTGCCATAGAATAGAGTGGATCACCGAAGCTTTGCGTGGTTTCCCTTTAAGCCCCAACGCCCGAAGTCTAAGCAGATCAGTTTGCGAAAGTGTGCTTCGAGCCCAGTTGAGCTTTCCAAGTTCTCACGTGCGGATGGGAGGCGCGAATGCTATTTGACAACAGGTGACCCTGCCCAAGCAGTTCAAGTTCCTCTTTCGTCTTCTCACGAGCAGACAAAACTTGGGTCAACTTCTGGATAAACTTCACTTTGCTTTTCAATTCTCTCGCTAGAAGAAGGACTCCCACTATATGACAGGCAACTGCCACTGGACTAACATCGGAACCAAAGACCCATGCAAGAATCTTCTCTATAAGAAACCTTAAGAGGTTCTTTATTCGCACATCCGTTTTGTTGCTCCTTGGCTAAGGGCCTTCGTCTATTCTTGGCAAGCCTTCTTGTCTATTCTAGTTGTTACAGGCTCCCCACTCCATCAACCAGTTCGGTGGCAAAGTCGGAAACATGATTCCTCTTTTTTTCAAAGAAAAGGTTGTCGATTTGTCCATATTCAAATAAAACAACAAGAGCTTCTATCGGTTCTACTTGATTCTTCCTCTCAACCAGTTCACTTCTCCTTTCCAGCTCGCTATCCTAGTTCTGGCTTTGGAAAAGCATATGTTGGTTGCCTAGTGATGGCGGTTACCTTTGCCAATAGCTCCCATCTTCTTGTGCGTAACCGAAGTCATGATCAGAAAGGTATCTTTCCAGACACAGAGGGACCAATCTTATCCCTTACTAAACTTGCTGCTGCTAGCTCACATTCTCTAACCTATCCAGCTTTACCAGTGAGAAAAGCTACTACTACAAAATATGCTCCTGCCCTGTGGGGCTAGTTCTTGTTTTTGCTAATCAGCATCCGGGGCCTCAACTCCGCTCCGATTCGACCTGCTTCCTAGAAATCAATCCCTAATGCACCAATGTACCATTGGCAGATCCTTCTTGTCATGGGATAACCCTGTAACACCCTAATTTTGGGGGTATAAAATTTCTTTCTAATTATCACCCAAAATTAGGTGTTACTCTTCCTTTTCTCACTCTAGGTTTTCTCTCTCTAGATTCTCTCTCCCTTTCTCCCTTTTAAGTAGAATTAGCTTAAGTTAGAGAGATTTAATTATTTATTTTGCTAAAACATTTTGGGTCATGACATGTTGCATCATGCTGAGCTTAAAATATTCTTTGGAGTGTTGCACATGTTTGAATTTATTTGAATTTGAAACCTAGTTTGAATTTGGATTTGAAAACCCTATAGAAAAGAAATAGAAAAGGATTTAAAAAATTCAGAGAAAAAGAAAAGGAGAAAGCAGCCCAAGCCAGCCCATTTAAGCCCAGCCAGGCCACGCGCCCGTGCGCGTGCTGCCCCTGACAGGCGAACCCCGCCTGTCAGCGGCAGTTCTCCCTCGCGCGCGTCCTCTCTCTCTCTCGCTCGCTGCCCAGTGGGGCCGATCTGTCGGTGCCAGTTTCCTTCACCCGCGCGCTCCCTCTCTCTCTGTCTCGCGGGCTCGGATTGCTAGTCATCGAGCCGTTGCCCTGAGCATCCCTCTTTTCTCTCTCTGTGCTGTGGGCCAGCCCTGTCACCTCTGCCCTCTCCACGCATCACCGTGGATCGGCGCATGCGCACTCGCGCACGCCCGCCCACGCGCCCAACTCTCTTCTTATAGCCCTGCTGGTGCTCCACGCACACCCTTTACCTCATTTCGCGCAGCTTCGCCCTCTCTCGCGCTCTGCCCTCGCCGCCAGCCGCCGCCGGAGACCCGCGCCCATGTTCCCGGCCATCCAGCTCGCCGGAGTCCGCGCCAAGCCTCCTCGAGCTCCGCCCCGAGGTGAGACACCCATCCTCGTGCCCAATTTCCCTTATTGTGTCCCATGCTCGGCCAATTTCACCCTTGCCAGTGTTCGGTCGCGGCGGTCCGCCGTGCTCGCGCTGTGGCCGGCCGATTTGGCCCGGTTTAGTTCACCGGAGTAGGTGTATGTGTCACCCCTGTCTATGCTGAAGCTAGCCCAAGCCTTAGCGTGCCTTAAGTCCCTTCCCCGTGGTCGGAATGGCTCACCGAAGTTTCTCTGGCCTACCTGAGGCCACCTCACCACCGCTCTCCCCTCCCTGCCCTTGGATTCATGGCCTCTTCCCCGCCAATGAGTTCTCCGTGGCGCCCTCTTCCCCTCTGCCCAACTCCAGCGACCCTGGAGCTACCCTAGCTCATGCCTGCCTCAACTCCGGCGACTTCACCGCCATGGAGAGGAGCGACACCGCCCGCAGCCATCTGTTTTCCCTCGATTTGATTTCCCCACCGTCCGATTCAGATCGAACGACTCGGACCGCGGGATACCGCTACGCGCATGCGCGCCTGACACGCCCTGGCCCGCCTGTCAGTGCCTGTTGGGGACTTGTTCTTAAATGCTTCGGATTAAGAACAAGGCAACATAAAAAGTGTTAAACGTTAAGGCCCTTCGTCCTATCGAATCATTATCCCCCTTCGGGAATAATGAGTTCCGGACGAAGGTCACAAGAGACATACCTTCGTAAATTCAACAAGTAATAACGAAGGACTCATATAGAACATGGAATGTAGATCATAGAATCATTTCTATTTTATTAACACAAAGAAATAGAAATGATTACAAATTACAAATGTACCTTCGGTCCTGAGAGAAGGTAAAAAGTACAAGCGTGACGCAAATGCCAATGCCAAGTCAGCGTGAACAGTGCGGGAGTACTGTTCATCTATTTATAGGCGCGGGGCGCAGCCCACGTAAAATTACATCCATGTCCATTACATTTGTTAATGGCTTATGGAAATTTGTCAAGGCCCACGCAGTCTTTTCATCTTTAAGTCGGTTCCCCCCTCTGCTGTCGCGACGAAGCTTCCCTGCGCACAGCTTCGGCTGCGCTCGTCCTTCGTCTAGTTCAGGCTTCGTCCTGGCCGTGCTTCATATTCATAGTTCTGAGTCCAAAAATACCTGTCCACATAATCCACTTGGAAAACATTGTCAAATCATGTTTTTGAGGACCTTCGGAGGACGAAGGCCCCCAACAGTAGCCCCTCGCAATATTAATTTGTTAATAATAAATTCAGATTGCGATATGGACGAAGGCCTTGAGCCGAAGGTCCGAAAAAAACACCTTCCCTTTGCTAGAATAGCAACATTCACTGACAGGCGGGGCCTTTAAATTTTTAACGCCCTGGGCGTATAAATAAGATCGCACCGCAAACTCATTTGGTACGCACACTTGCCTTTTGCTTCGGCCCACTAAAAATTTTTAGCTCTTGCGCACTAAGATTTACTGGTCTTTTTGATTTTGGAGCTCCGACCTCGGGAACAATTTTTTAGCGTTTCCGAAGATGTCTGAAGGCAAGAAGATCCCTGCTGAGACGAAGCTGAGTCTCGAGGAGGAGAAGAATCTGGGGTTCCTAATAGCGATGGCAGAGACGAATACAGAGAAAATCACCAAAGAGATTCTCGAAGGTTTGTCCGAAGACACTGGTGACAGCGACAGCTATGATGTAGAGAGTGGTGGAGAAGAGGCCGAAGATCGTCCATGGCGGCCAAGTCACACGGTTTTCGGGAAGACCACCATCAAGCAGAGTCATATTGATAATATGAGGGGGCGGTATTTTCGAGATATATCTATTGTGAGGGCTGACGCTGGAGAAAAGACCTCTCCCACCCCGGAAGAAGATGAAGTTGTAGTCTTTCGAAGCTTTCTCAAGGCTGGGCTTCGATTCCCCCTGAGCAACTTTATTGTTGAGGTACTGAAAACATTCCAAGTCTACCTTCATCAACTTACTCCCGAAGCTATCCTAAGAATGGGGATTTTTGTCTGGGCTGCGAGAAGCCAAGGTTTGGAACCAAACGCTAAAAGCTTCTGCAACATTCATGAATTGTTGTACGAGACGAAACCCTGGGGAAAAGAGCAATATCACAACAATTTTGGGTGCTACAGCTTCGGCGCCCGCTCCGGGTCAAGCTGCCCTGTGCCGACCTTTCGGAAGAGGTGGCCCGGAGCCTGGATGACTGAATGGTTTTATGTGAAAAATGACCTAACAGCGCAAGATAATGTCAAAAGTATTATTATGTGCCCCATCTGGCAACGCTTCGGACTACGAAGGCCGAAGGTTGAAATGGACGAAGCAGCCGAGGAGTGCCAAAGAGCCTTCGGTGTGGTCTGCTCTTTCATTGGGACAAGGGACTTGGTCCAAGAGCACATTGCCTTCAGGGTATGGCCACTTACAGAAAAATGGGAAATGCCGAAGGAAACTATTAAAGAGTCCGACGAAGGCGGACTAGTTAGACTGAAATTCACGTTCAAATATGCAGATAAATTTGTTGAACCTGATGATGACTGGCTGAAGAGCATTGAAACTTTAAGTGATGAACTACTTGGGGCATATTCGAAGGCCGAAAATACTGCGCTATCAGCAGCCTTCGGAGGCCGAAAAAAGAAGAAACTCAACCGGGTGTTTGACGCAATCGGGTTCTTCTACCCCGATTATCGTTATCCCATTCGAGGGCAGAAGAGGAAGAACATAACCTCTGCAAAAGAAGAAGCTGCAGCTGCTCCTAGCGAGCCAGAACCGAAAGGAAAAAGATTGAAGGTCCTCACACACCGGCCACGCCACATTGAACCAGCTTCGGTGCCTGAGTTCACCGGAGAAACTTCTTCGGCCGCCGAAGCTGAACAGCCAACCTTGTTGCCAGAAATTGCAGAGATGGCCGCAGCGCCATCCACAGAAAAAATGGAAGAAGCAAAAAATCCGACTAAGGAAAAAGCATCAGAAGTTTTGAGTCCTGTAGCAAATGTCGAAACAGCAAAAATCCAAAAGGGTCCAACGGTGACCCCAAAAAGGAAAAGAATGGTAAACGTACTAGATGTCTTGGAGACAATTAAGTCTTCAAGCACAACTCCAAAAAAGAGTGTTGAAGTTGCTGAAGCTTCTACTGAAGCTTCGACGCAACAGGCTGAAGCTGAAGCTGGGCCTTCGGAGCCCTTGAAGGAGCAAACTTTGGAAGCCGAAGCAATAAAAATACCAGAACCAAATTTAGTTGAAGAAACTAGCACTGCCATCCCCGAAGCGCCTGCCAGCATATGTGATTACATCATTCGACATGCTTCGGGGAAAAAATTATCTGAAGAAGAAACTCATGAAGCTAACCATTATGCGAGGGAGCTAAAATATCCGAAGGGGGCAGTGATATTTAATGGGACAAACGAAGATGATTTCCTGTACTGCCTCCCAGACAATAAAGAATTATCCGTCTGCCGAGAGATGGCCAGGAGTATTGGTTTCCCGAAGCTTGAATCTGGATTAAGCGCCATGACGAAAGAAGATCTCGCAGACAGTCTTGCGTACAACAGCCTGAAGGTATGGGAATTAAACGCTTGAAAAACCCCCTTTTTTTTTTCTTTTAACTCATTTCTTTTGTCTTATACGGATTCTTTTTTCGTATAGGGCCTGATCCTAAGCAACGCACTAAGAGCCCAAAAGAGCGCCGAAGATGAAAGCTATGAAATTGCGTTTAATAATTTACGCTCCGAAGTTATCAAACTGAGAAACGAAGCTTTGGAAAAAGATAAAATTCTGCTTACACTGGTAGATAAAGTGAAGAAAGACGAAGTTGCTTCAAAGGCCCAGGCCGAAGCTCAAAAACGCGAGATTAAAGATCTTCAGAAACAGCTGGCTAGAGCTAAAGAGGAGCGCGTGCTTGAGGAAACAAAACGAGAACTCAGTGATCATATGGTCAACAAATTGGAGTTAAGAGTTAAAGAGCTTCGTGCATCTCAGGGAAAATGTTATGTTAAATCTATAGAGTGCGTGAATAAAATTAAGACCAGCTTCGCCAGCGTGGGTGCCTTTTCCAGTGAAGAGAATTTCTCTCGAGGCAATCCCGAAGGTCCATTGGAATGGATTAGTCACGAAGTAGAAGCCTTCGAGGAGATCCTGAGCAGTCGCGGTGATGTCTGCGCTTTTTCGGGCGCCAGAGGAATTGCTTCTGTCTTAGAGAAAAAAGGTTGCGAGCATGTAAAATTTCTAGCTCAGTCCGAAGCTACCTTATCTTGCGAAGACATCAAGGACCCCTCGGCCGAAGCAAGCGTGGTTGGTGGCAAATTTTTTACTGATATCTGGAACGACGGCGGCCGAGGAATGGCACAAGAAATTATCCAAAGGAGCGAAAGAGGCATCCACGATGCTAGGAAAGTGGCAGAAGCTGCCGAAAAAAGTACGGAGCCCGAAAGGCAATTAGGTATTAATTAGTCGTTCTTATTATGTTGTAATTTTTGTTTCAAACTCTGCTCACAGTTTGTAATAATAATGAAGAAATGTTCTTTTGCCTCAGAAGCTGCTGAATCGACTGTCGATCCCCACACAAAAGGGGATGATGAAATTAAACAAATGGCCGAAGCTATCATGGACAAAGTTGTTGATCAACTTTTAAATGAAGTCGCCGAAGCAGTATTAAGAGAAGACTAGATGCTATTTAGAAAAACAGTTAAATTGTGATCTATGTAACATTTGTACATTTGAATGTAATATACAAGTTTCTTTCCATTATTCAATTCTTTACGATGCATGAAACTGTACATACATACCATTTTTGAGCCTTCGGCGAAAAAACACCTTCCCTTCTTTTCATGCTTCGTGAAGAAAACATTCTTCGTTAAAACTGTTCTGATAAGACACATCCATGCTTCGTGAAAGCACTCTCCGAAGCTAAACAATTTTGATATTGCTCTGATGAAGCTCATCCATGCTTCGTAAAAACAGCCTCCGAAGCTATTTTCCGAAGATCATCATTATATTCCTTCGTGACTTTGCACGATTTGCACTTTCTCAAATCATTCTTTCGAAGGTTAATACTGTGTGCCCTTCTTTTGCCGTATGCAACATGATGTATGATGCTTATGCTATGCGAAATGATGTGATGATGTTATGTTATGCAAATGACGTCTGTTCCGAAGATACACACAAAACACATTCGTAAGCTCTGCATTCCCTTAGGAACGACTTTGGAGCTTCTTCGTCTTTTACTTAGACGATCTCAGCGTTGACTTTTCGCTGTAAGCCTCCCTTAGGAGCTTCTTCGCCCTTTACTTAGGCGGTATCAGCGTTGACTTTTCGCTGTAAGCCTCCCTTAGGAGCTTCTTCGCCCTTTACTTAGGCGGTATCAGCGTTGACTTTTCGCTGTAGGCTCTGCATTCCTTTAGGAACGACTTCTGAGCAGAAAACTTACACTGCGCTCCCTTTGGAACGGCTTTTTGTGACTTCACAAACTTACTCTGCGTTCCTTAGAACGACTTTCTGTTACTCCGAAGGATTTTTAATTCGAAGGTCCTCCTTGGTAACGGAAAAAATTTTAAGCTTCAGCAACTTAAGCTTGTGGAGCAAATAGATCTTCCTCGTGGAAAACAACGAAATTATTACATGAAAACTATCAATGTTTTTTGCTTCACAGAAAATAAAACTGAATAGGAAAGACTGCTATCAAAGGTAGGATACGTGTCAATAAATGTGCTTCGACTCTGGCACAGTGCTGTTGACTGTGCGAGCTTCGGACTGCTCTCTGAAGTCCCTCTGATGTGGAGCGTATTGACTCCCTTCTGGCTGTTGACCTTGCTGCAATGGAGGTGGGGGCGGAAGCTGTTGCCAGGAAGCTTGAGGTTGACTTGCCGAAGCTACAGAAGCTGCAGGGTGGTTGTCTATGTATTGTGGGATATAAGGCGGATGATACGAAGCAGTATGCATGACCTGCTTCGGCTGAGCTTGTTGAGATGCAGCTTCGGCAATTTCCTTTTGCTTCTGGATTGTAATATGGCACGACCTAGTGGTATGGCCCTTGCCTTCTCCACAGAACAAGCAAAACAGTCTCCTTGGCTGATCTCCGAATCTTCCGCCGAAGCCCCTGGCGCCTCTGCCTCTTGGAGCTGGTGGCCGGAAGGAAGTTTGTTGTTGCCCCGAAGCCTGTGAGGAGCATTGCGGTCTGTTCTGACTCCCCTTATCATCATTCTGAGTGTTGTGGATGGAACGGACATGTCTCGGGTAGTATCTTCCTCCGAAGCCCCTGGTCATTTCAGAAAATCTGAAGGCCTCCTCCCTTCTTTGACGAAAGTCATTGTCAGCACGAATGTACTCATCCATCTTTTGGAGCAATTTCTCCAAGGTCTGAGGAGGCTTTCTAGCAAAGTATTGAGCTGCAGGCCCAGGACGAAGCCCCTTGATCATAGCTTCGATAACAATTTCATTGGGCACCGTTGGTGCCTGCGCCCTCAATCGTAAAAACCTTCGGACATACGCCTGAAGGTACTCTTCGTGATCCTGAATACACTGGAACAGGGCTTGAGCTGTGACCGGCTTCGTCTGAAATCCTTGAAAGCTGGTCAGTAACATATCCTTCAGCTTCTGCCATGAAGTTATTGTTCCTGGCCGAAGGGAGGAATACCAGGTCTGAGCAACATTCCTGACGGCCATGACGAAAGACTTCGCCATGACTGCAGCATTGCCCCCGTACGAAGACACTGTTGCTTCGTAGCTCATCAAGAATTGCTTCGGGTCGGAGTGACCATCAAACATGGGAAGCTGGGGTGGCTTATAGGATGGAGGCCAAGGTGTAGCCTGCAGCTCAGCAGACAGAGGAGAAGCATCATCGAAAACAAAATTTCCCTGATGGAAATTATCATACCAGTCATCTTCGTTGACGAAGCCCTCCTGATGAAGGTCTTTCTGATGAGGCCTTCTGTTCTGCTCATCGTGAGTAAGATGGCGAACTTCCTCAGAGGCTTCGTCTATCTGCCTTTGCAACTCAGCTAGGCGGGCCATCTTCTCCTTCTTCCTTTGTACTTGTTGGTGTAGCATCTCCATATCCCTGATTTCTTGGTCTAGCTCTTCTTCCTGAAGTGTCGGGCTGACGGCCTTTCTCTTCTGGCTTCGGGCCTCCCGAAGAGAGACGGTCTCCTGGTTGTGGTCCAGCGGTTGTAGTGCTGCAGCCCCAGCCGCTGAAGCCTTCTTTGGCGCCATAGCGAAGGTCTATAGCTTCCGAAGGTGTTCACAAAACTCGAAGTGGAAGTAGGTTCACCGGAGGTGGGCGCCAATGTTGGGGACTTGTTCTTAAATGCTTCGGATTAAGAACAAGGCAACATAAAAAGTGTTAAACGTTAAGGCCCTTCGTCCTATCGAATCATTATCCCCCTTCGGGAATAATGAGTTCCGGACGAAGGTCACAAGAGACATACCTTCGTAAATTCAACAAGTAATAACGGAGGACTCATATAGAACATGGAATGTAGATCATAGAATCATTTCTATTTTATTAACACAAAGAAATAGAAATGATTACAAATTACAAATGTACCTTCGGTCCTGAGAGAAGGTAAAAAGTACAAGCGTGACGCAAATGCCAATGCCAAGTCAGCGTGAACAGTGCGGGAGTACTGTTCATCTATTTATAGGCGCGGGGCGCAGCCCACGTAAAATTACATCCATGTCCATTACATTTGTTAATGGCTTATGGAAATTTGTCAAGGCCCACGCAGTCTTTTCATCTTTAAGTCGGTTCCCCCCTCTGCTGTCGCGACGAAGCTTCCCTGCGCACAGCTTCGGCTGCGCTCGTCCTTCGTCTAGTTCAGGCTTCGTCCTGGCCGTGCTTCATATTCATAGTTCTGAGTCCAAAAATACTTGTCCACATAATCCACTTGGAAAACATTGTCAAATCATGTTTTTGAGGACCTTCGGAGGACGAAGGCCCCCAACAGTGCCACTCACAGCCGCTCATCATTCCCGGTCTGATTTCCCCCGTCTGATCTTGATCGAACGGCTCCGACCCCTTCGGACCCCTTTGGACCCCCTCGGACCCCTTCGAACCCCCCTTCGGACCTGCTCAGACCCCCTCCGTTCGATCTTGATCGAATGGCTCGGACCCCCTTGGACCCCTGCAGCTGCCTGTCAGCGCCCAAGTCCTCTGGCTCTAGACCCGCTCGGTCAGCGCGCCGTCCCCCTTTGCCGCTGACACCCCCTGGCCCGCTTGTCAGTGCTCGCCCACACCCTCGTGCACGCTCTCGGTCGTAGATCTAATCTCAGCCGTTGATTTTAGATCTGACGGTTAGATTCACCCGATACCCCTTCGCGTGGTTGTTTTGCGTAAGAAACCCTCGGTTTGTTAGAAATAAACCCGCCGTCCCTGGTTTTCGCACGCAGACCCATGTAATCTTGCAGATTTAGCCCTGGACTTTTAAATATTCACAGAATTAGACTTAATTTCATATTTTGAATTCCTAAACTTGATTATTTCATAACTTTTGCATATGAACTCCACATTTAGTCATTCAAATTGAAAAATGCTCATAGAATTATTCTCTGTTTAAATAAAATGGTTTCACTTACTGTCTGCACATTCTAATTTTTATGATTGAATATGAACTAATGTAGGTGTATGTTTTATTTATTTAATAAATAAATAAAGGAGAACCTTAGGGATTCAAACCTTTCTAATTTTTATTGATAGGTATTGCATGAGTTCATCTCTGTTCCAAATTATAGGTCACAATAAAATAAATTGATCTATGATTATGTACTTGTAAATAACACCTAGGGAAATAATAATCTATTTTCAAATAAAATTAATATATGACATAGTTCATTTTATACCTCGAATTAATTATCCCTTATGTAGTATTATGTCTTTTTAAGATGTGTTCCAATGTTTGTACATGTTTGGTGTGATGTTCATTTATACTTTCCAAATGTATTGAATGCATGCACACTTTATTTAGACAACGAGCAGTCCGAGATTCCTGAGTGTGTTGTTGGAGACCTCCCTGAGTAGCAACCTGGTGAAGGCAAGTGTCCTTTGACCTATTATGTCCTACATACTTTATAATTCACTGTCCCACAATTACTTCATGAAACCTAAGGATTGACTAGTCTGTATTCACTTATCCTTGTTTACCTTTTGGGTTACCATCGTTAGCATGTTGCTATTGCCTTAACTTAATCAATGAACATGATGTGAACCTTTATGATACGATACTTTTATCCTAATTATGTGGATGATCTTGTGATACCTTAGGGGACTCAGGCCTTTTTCTTGAGTACCTCTCCGTAAGGACCTGTTAATGGAGTGACTACCCAGGAGAACAGTACAACCATGAGGGTGGAATGGGATGCCCTTAGCTGATTAGTTAGATGAACCTGGGGGTGTAGTTGGCTTTGCTGGAGCACCGTCAATGGGGGCCGAGGCGTAGTGCTCGCTCTGCCAAGGTTGGGGTGCAGAGGTTCATTCGATTTGATTTTTGTTAGTCACCCACCTTGGGGAGGTGTACTACGTTTGTATGACTGGCAAAACCTAACGAGCAGCTATGCACGAGGGGAGTCTTTGTAAAGGCTACATAGTGAGACCCTGCTAGGTAACCTTGGAAGTGATCAATGGAGAGTCATGATCTCCGGGCAGAATGGGAATCACGACTTGTGGGTAAAGTGTACAACCTCTGCAGAGTGTTAAAAACTGGTATATCAGCCGAGCTCATGGTTAAGAGCAACCTTGGGATCCTCTTTGATTAGAAGAACTTTGGATACTTTTATGTTGATGATTAACTATGATATTATAAAATCTGATCTTTGGTATTTCTCATTTTAGGAAGTACTTTTGGGTAATAACTAGGTTTATTACTAAAAGTTGGCTCTACTAATAATATTAAATACTTGACTAACTTAAAAGCATCTGCTTGACCTCAACTCCACATAAAGATAGTCCACTTTAGCCAAACGGGACATTTGCTGAGTACGTTGATGTGTACTCACCCTTGCTTTACAAACCACCCCCACCCCAGGTTGTCCCCACTGTTCTCAGTGCTCAGGAGGTGAAGCTGGCAACATGGATGACTTCGAAGAGTTCCAGGAATATGACAAGTTCTAGTTCTTTCTTAGTGGCAAACCCCTAGTCAGCTGCCTGTGTAGGCTTAGCATCTATGTTTCCTATTTCCGCACTTTGATATTTATGTTGAGCAATGGTTATGTAATAGACTATGTGGATGTCTTGGACATCTTGATGTAATAAAGTACCTTTCCGCTATTATTTTGAGCATTGTATGATGATGTCCAATTATGTAATCTCTGTGTACGTGAGTTTCTGATCCTAGCACGTACATGGTTCGCATTCGGTTTGCCTTCCAAAACCGGATGTGACAAACCCCCCGAAAGAAGAGTGCAAAGACCAAGTTCCCATTTCCTCCATTCATCCACGAGAATCGATATTCGTTCTTTCCACTTTGAATACATCAATTCTCATCCGTTACTTGAAATTTGATACGTAAGGTACGTCATTTCTCATCTTTAACTTCCATATGATAAGGGCAATAAAGCCAAGGAAAGCTCATATTTGCATATCTAAAGGCTTGGTGTGGAGTTTTGGGGAGGTTTCAGGAGATGAAAAAGCCTACTTTTACAGCTAAGTGATTAGGACTTGACCAAAAAATATTGCTCTCAAAACATGCATTTATGAGGTAAACTAGAAAAACACTATTTTTGACCTAGTGATCCGCACTTTTTTCATTGGAAATCGAGTTTCCTTAGGGAAAAAGGACTTGCTAACTTTTGCAGCTATATGAAATGGACTTGCCTACTTTTGCCCCGAAGAAACTCAAAAATAGTCTTTCTCAAAAGTAAGGTAGGATTTCTACGAAACATGTCCGAATAGGTAACTAGGTGGATAGGAAGGATTTCTACAAGCTTCAGTTCATGAATTGAAATATGCATGCATCCCATGCATAAGGAGTAGCTGGCTATCTGTGTGCAACACTCATTTCTTTCTAGGAAGATAAGATCCCGCTCTAAGGCATTGGAGCTGCTGGAATATGATACGAAAATACAGATTGATGTTTCTGCTTCTCCTCTCTCGGGAATAGTTTACCGACCGGGCCACCTGTAAATTCTTTAGTTAAAACAGGCCTCGGGAGTAGTCATCCTAGTATCGAAAATCATCTTTTTTCTTTCCGTGTTGATTCTCCGATTATACGATGGCAACATGTGTGAAGTCTAGTACTAGATCATATCGGGGATAGCTAGTTCATCAACAGTTCATTTCTATGTATGGCGAGAAGTCCAACTATCAAGCATGGCACGATTCTAGAATCATCGCTTGGCTGATGCTTAGATGAGATGAAACCTGAGCTGACTTCTCTATTGGCTAGGCCTGCTTCTTAAGTGAAGTCATCCATTCCCTTGATTGATTAGTACATAAGGAGGCAATATCGTGTCAATTCCCTAAAGAAAACTGTCTTTTCCAATGATTTAGGGCCCATACCCCAATAATGATGACGAAGAGGTCTTCCTGCTTCAAAAACAGGGCTTCCTGACCCGAGAAAAGAGTGCACATGGAAATAGGAACACTCAATTCTCCAATACGACTTCGGGTGTGACCCCAACCCCACCAAATGGTGATCCTCAAGACCAAAGGGCATTGAACGAGAGGGAAGGAAATCGTCAATAGAGAATCAGAGTATCCGGCCTAGTGATAGTTAGAAAGAGTTGGCCAATACAGAATCTCATGCGCCTCTCATTGATGAACCCCTTTTTCCTTTATCCTCTACTGGTGGCTGATTGATTGAGCGCCGGTCTCACACATTCTTTATGAGCGGAAGCCATGCACCTATCACCTATAACCAGAGAAGTACTATAGCGCACCTGGAGAAGTACTATACGACATGGCACCTTCGGCGAGGACTCAACTCAACAGAGAATGATTTGACAAACATTGATTCGCCAGCTCAACTCTGAAAAACAAAAGAGGAGAATCTCTCTAGCTTGTGGAATCACTTCCCTGGATGCTTAGATAGCTTGACAAAGTGCGCCACTTCTCCCTAAGAATCTATGGTATAAAAATAGAGAAATAGGCTCATTAAGTGAAGTGAGAACAGAACTCGATCTTTGCTAGGAGTGAGAAGAAGATATCGACCCTTTGGCCATCGGGAGCAGTGGTAAAGAAATCCTTTGAATGTATCAGTGAGTTCCGGTATGATTGCTGGAACGAACGGAATCTACAGGAATGAGATCTTTCTGGTGGCATGATATCTTTCAAGAACTGCGCTAAGGACGAATGTTTGATTTGCAATCTTTTAAGATGATTTTCTTGTAGCAGATGTGGAATTCAGATTGGCATAACGGGTTCTACATGAAGTCAGCTATTTGTCATCATTTGAGGGTTCGGGTTGGGATCATGGCCATAAATCGCCACTTTTTCCACTAAAGCGAATAACATTCTTCGAAACAGGCACGCACAGGACTTGAAGCAGAATCAGAGAGTGATCCCTTTCCAATAGACTAATCGAATTGCAGTGATACACTACGCCTAACACTATTCATCACATTAGTAGTTAAGTTACTCATTTGTTACGAACAAAGAGCCGCTAGAGATTCTATGAACTTCAGATCGATGCCATTCACTAATCACAATCGTCTTTCTATGAATTTCTGGGCCGATGGGCGATAAACCTTCAAAGTCGCTGCTATGGGCTCTATGGTGCGTCTTAGAGCCCTTCCCCATGGGGGGTTCCCGTTCTGCTAATCTTGCTATCTTCCCTAGGTTTGCTCGTTTTGATTGGAACAAGAAGTCCATATTGGTATTTCTTGGTATTGGTAGCAGATGTTTAGCGGTAACAAACAGTAGCTGCAAGTAGATTATGGCGGAACCGTCCGAATTATTTCAACTTAAGTGCCTAAGTCCTGCCTTAGAGGCTAGACCACACTTAAATAGGAATAACACGTCAGTCCCTCGGATCTAGTCCGACGAGGCCACTAACAGGATCAAGTATCACATACTCACTCGATGGTGAGGCACAGAGCAAATACAATAAAGCATAAAACCATACATTAAGAAGTATTAAATTTATTACAACATCATTGGAGTTTTAGCAAAAGTAGTGATCATTGTTCGGGATGCAGCGGAATAAAACTAACGATAAATAAATGGAGGGATGGGGAAGCCTGTCCCATCACTCCTCATGCTCCTCCTCAGCCGAGGTAGGGTCCCACTCGACTGTCCAACCCGGTGGTAAGGTGGACGGCCAAGTCACTCCAGCAACCATGTCCTCCAGAGAACATATAAAAAATATGCCACAAGCAAGGCTGAGTATACTAATACTTAGCTAGACTTACCCGGTGTGAGGAGTCTACTCCTCTACCTCTAGACATGCAGCTATTTGGCTGAGGGGTTTGGTTGCCAAAAGCACTAGCTGAGTCTAAAAATCAAGTTTTAGCTTTTTCAAGTTTTAGTGTGACTCTCTTAAGACTGAATATGTACCTAGCTAATCATACATGGTATCAAACATTTAGCAATCAACATCTTTTGCCATGTCAACTAAATTCCACTTATTACTCAATGCAGTACAATGGATCAAGCAGTCTCATTAGCTGCGAGAAGCAAACGATTCGAATCGAGTTTTTATCCTTGCAAGGTAAACCTAAACACACGACATGGCGAGGCACTCCGTCCCCACACACATCAACCGTCCCCATCGATTCCCCGTCAGCAGAGAGGGGCTCGCCGCCTTGGCGTACAATGCCTCACTGACCCCGACTGCTGTCGTGCAGTGACCGCACTTGTACCCACCATTACCGGAATAGGAGACCACGTCTCAGGTCACGTTATGAGGGCAATTTGCTGCCAGGTTCAATCAGGTACTAGGCTTACCGATTTACCATATTTCTCGGTATGTGCTTAGTACGTTCAACGCTTGACACAGGTATCCGCACGTTAATCCTTATTCCAATTACATCTCGTAGAATATGCATCCCCATGGATCCGTGTCTACAGTCCATCATCATTCTTGTTGTCAAAGTGGATACAATCAATTTCCTGACCTTGCGCGAGTGCTAGAAAAATCACTCGACTTCTACCGAGATTCCTGATTGGCAAAGCAGCTACTCGACCTAGCATACTAGTATCCATCTCAAAAGGAATCCTGAGTCCTGCAACTAGGGTTTCAGTCAACTCCTACACTTAAGTGCACAGTACAAACCTACAAACATTAAGTGTAGTAAAATAGCATATATAAACGATTATGCATAAAACCGGGGCTTGCCTTCCAAAGCTGGGGCAGGCAGATCCTCGATGGCAGGTTCTGGTGCTGGATCCTGGGCTACCTCCTGAGCAAGTCCTTGCTCCGGCATGAGGATGTACTCTCCGTCCGCGAGGTTGCAGTCTATCGAATGCAATGAATGAGATATATGTATGCTATGATATGCAGAGTTTAGTAGCCATTATGCATAGTGAAGAAAAACTAGGTTAGTTGATGACTTAGGGTTTCCTTGTTACCAGAAGCTCATAGTGGTTTATGCTCATCAAGTTAGGTTTGAGGTTTTTCTTAGAGGTAAACATAGTGGATTAAGATTTGGATTGCCTGTCGGTGTTTTGGGTCCGACCGCACACCCGGGGTTGCCCCTCAAGGTGTTTTTAGGAGCAGGACGGTGTTACCGACTGTAGCTCAATGGTTCGTGCAAGGTGCACGAGAAACAGTAGACAATGGTGTACAGGTTCGGGCCGCTTTGAGATGCGTAACACCCTACGTCCTGGCGAGAATGCTTTATGTGGTGGATTATAAGGGAGCTCTCTGACGCTAGAACGTAGAAAGCTCTGGTGGATGGCTGAGTAGTGAGATCGATTGTTCTGAAGGGGTGCCCCCTAGGCCTTATATATTCGACCGTGGGGCAGTACATGCAGATATGATAATCACGTGCACCTAAGAAATAGTGAACCGATTGAGTCTATCCTCCTATAGTTCTGCCGACTCATCCTCGCTTGGTTCCATTGTACGGGGCTCCAGCGCGAGAAAGTCGGGTCTCTGTTGTGGTCATTTGCTCAACATTGTTGGGCCGTCCGGGCTTGCACCGATCCGGCCTTGCGTCGATCTGCCTCACTGGTCATTCTTCCCCAGGCCCATGAAGGGATGACCTTGCGAATTATTGGGCCTTTGGGCCTTTCGTGAGGTCTTTTATCCTTCCAGTGGACCCGGGGGATATCTGTCCCCCACAAGCCCCCGATCTTTGGGTTGATTTTGAAATAATCGGCCCAAAGATCCTAGGTCCAGCTTGCGGTCTTCGTTTATGACAAGAAATGCTTTCCGGGCAGTTTGGTAAAAACGATTTCTTACTGTCTCCTTCTTCTTTGATCACTCGAAAACTGGTGTTCTGTCTCAAAATCGTGCTTTGGAGATCAGCATTTCGTACTATAGTACCCTGAACTTCATTGGGTGCACCGGAGGTGCACCCAATGGGTGTAGCCCCCGAGCTTCGAGTGGATTTTCGAAAATAATCCACTCGAAGGTCTTCATTTCGTGCCCTTATGCTGAGAATCATCCTTTCTTTTTCTGAATGCCTTAGAGGTCAGCGTTATGTCATTGATATTATGGTTTAGAGGTCAGCATGTATTTTGTCTTTGAGGCCGAGTTCATGATCTGCCCATATCTTGCTAGGTGGTGCAATTTATTTGATTTGCGACTGATTGGACGTTCGATGGACGTCCCCTGGCTAGTCTTCATGTCGCTTCTGTCGATCAGACTTTGTACTTCACCAGCTATATTTGGCTTTCCTTTGATCCTTACTGATATCTCATTTTTGTCTTAAGGTATTCATTGCATGCCCTGCACGGATGTGACAGTTTTGAAAAATATATTGATAATTCCTGGGCGTCCCCCCAATGGGTGTGGGTAAGGAACGACTTGGTACGCTGAGTGTTTTAGCCGGCTGCTTCTGAGTAGTAATTTGATGTGACCGCGGGTGTAATCATATTGCCCGAGCAGTTGACTGGAGTCACAATGGGTGTTGCGTTGCGTGAAACGGCGTCAGCCGCCTGACGTATCTTCAGACGGTTTGAAGTGTGTATTGAATTTTTTGCGACTGTTCAGTGATCGTGGTAGGAGGTGAGCGGTTGCCTTCTTCTTCTATAAATAGTGTTCTTGCTTCCCCGGCATTTTCACATCTCTTACTGCTTTCTGCTGCTTGCTCTCTTCTTCCTCCTTCCTTTCCACCATGGGCAAGAATAAGAAGGGTAGCAGTTCCTCGCCTCGCTCTGGTGATAAGCGCAAACGTGAGCCGACTCCTCCATCGGAGGACTTCGGCAACTCGGAGTACTCGGAGGAGGAGTTCTCCTCCGAGTCCGAGGGTTCTCCGACCCCCGCCTCTCCCCCGGCGTCGTCTGATGATTCAGACGACTCCTAGGGGATTGCTGCGGAGGTCTGGACTTACATCCGGGCCATCGAGCGCGCCGGGCTCGAGGGCTCAGATGAGTCGGAGTACTCCTCGGATGAGAAGGACTCCTCGGACTCATCCGAGGAGGGCGACGGCGGCGATGGCGGAGACGGCAACGACGACGGAGGCGACGGCGGCGATGGCGGAGACGGCAGCGGCAAGGGCGGTGACGGCAGCGGCGAGGGCGGCAACGGCAGCGGCAGCAAGGGCAGCAACAGGGGCAGCAACCAGGCCAGTGGCTAGATGCCACTGGTTTTTAGATATTAGTATAGATTAGTAGTAGAAAAAGTATTACTGAAATAATGTAGTAGTAGTAGTATAGAGTAGTGTAATGCAATGTAGTAGTAGCAGTAGGGAAGTATCAACTCATAACGAGTTGATTTGTAAGTTCTGTAACTTCCCTTTTATGAAGAATGATATAGTCTCTTCCTGTGTTAATTTCTTTGCTTTCTGTGACGATGGTGTCCATTGATACCAGCGTTACAGAGGTAATAGTCGAGTGACTGACGGCAGCGTCGGCGTTTTAGAGGCAACGGCCGAGTGGCTGATGGTGACGTCGGCGTTATAGAGGTAACAGCCGAGCGACTGATGGCAGCATTGGTGTTTTAGAGGCAATGGCCGAGTGACTGATGGTGACGTCGGTGTTATAGAGGTAACAGCCGAGCGACTGACGGCAGCATCGGTGTTTTAGAGGCAACGACCGAGTGACTGATGGTGACGTCGGCGTTATAGAGGTAACAGCTGAGCGACTGACGGCAGCATCGGCGTTTTAGAGGCAACGGCTGAGTGACTGATGGTGACGTCGGTGTTATAGAGGTAACAACCGAGTTAGAATGAGCCACGTTGACTGTTTCGGAAATAACGACCGAGTGATGACTGGGCAATTTTTGGAGACGGCGTTCGGCCCGGAAAAAAAACCCCTATTCACTGCGCCGTCGCACGCCTTGCTTTCCGTGCCCTAGTTCTTGCTTTTCCGCATCCAGGCTCTCTTTGCGTTTGCTCGATACTGCCTCCGCTCCGCCCACCAGCGAGATTGAGATGGCGCCCAAGCGGAAAGCGTCGAGTTCATCCGTTGCTGTCATTCCCCCCATCGATCCCAACAACCAGTTGCCTTTCGCAGGTAACCATATGTCTGTTGTTTCTGAGCCTGACCTTCTCCATCTCATGTCCATCGGAGTCCTTCCTTCGAAGGAGCTCTGTTCATGGCAGATTTGCCATGGGGTCACTGTTCCAACAGAGGATACCCACGAATCCATTGTTTATGTTCCTTTTCTTCTCCGCGGTCTCGCTCTTCCTATTTCCCCCTTTTTCCGCGGTCTACTTGATTTCTATAACTTGAATCTGACCCATTTGAATCCCAATTCCATTCTGCAAATCTCCATCTTTGTTCATTTATGTGAGGCTTTTCTTGGCATCCTGCCACATTTTGGGCTGTGGAAATATTTGTATCACTGTCGTCCTAGGATGGCTGGAGGGCAGCATCAACTGGTAGGGGGCGTGAGCTTGGAGATGCGCCGTGGGAGGAAGACTGATTACCTTGACATCCCACTCAAGGACAGTATTAAAGGATGGCGCTTGGAGTGGTTTATCGTTGAGAATCACGGAACTTCCCTCCCCCCACGGTCAGGGAGACAGCCGGATGTTCGTACTTCGAGTTGGACCGAGTCCCCCATAGACCAGGAGGTGGCTGAGGCAGGGGCTCTGCTAGCTGAAGTTGGATTGCTGAAGGAGCGGGGTCTGACTATCGAGGCTGTGGTTGCTGACTTTATCTTCAAGAATATTCAGCCACTGAAGGACAGGGCATACCCGGCCTATCTGTACCGAGGCCTGACTGACTCAACCCAGATTACCAACAGAAGAATTCCTGCAGTGGATTTGGTGAGCCAGCTTGAAATGATACTCAGAGGCAAAGTATCAAATGTAGGCGCCCCTGTTGCATATTCGGCCTGGAACCTGCCTCCTTCTAAGGCCTTCACTCATTTTGTGTCAAATCCGCCTGCTGGTGATGGCGGTTTGGGCCTTAGAGTGCGACCCTCTGCTGAAGAAGTTAGTGCTTTGGTTGCTTCGCTCAACGAAATTCCTGATGATGAAAAACAGGTTCATTTCGAGGTGCCTTTGGATCCTAGTGACGCAGAGATAGGTGCCATGCTGGATATGTTGGCTGGGGATTCTTCTGATGCTGCTCCAGCTGAAACATTGGTGGTGGTGCCCATCCCTGAAGCTGACAAAGCTTTGGACGCTCAGAAGTCTGTCAATGCTTGTCCAAAACGTTCACGCCGAGTTGATCAAGCCTCTTTTCCTGCTGAGGGGGAGAAAAAGAAGAAAAAACGTCTTCGTCGGGTATCTGGCTCGGATCAGGGTGCCGATCCTTCTGCTCCTATTGCTGAGGAAGTGCCAGTGCCTAAATTCACTGAAGCTGACCCCAATGGGTGTGACCCGTCTGACGTTGAACCCAATGGGTGTGCTGTTCGTCTTGTTGATGATGATGGTGAAGAAGAAGACGAAGTCCCTCTGATTCGGAAGAGCAGCTGCCGTCACACTGCTAGTGGGGGAAGTAGCGGTGTTCCTTCTCCAGCCTTGTCTCCACTCATTGGTCTGCAAGAATTATCACTGGCAAACTTTGATCAGACTCTTGAGGACATGATTCCAGAAGATCTGCTATCAGAACCGGTAGATGGTGGCGCCTTGGATGTTTGTGTTGATGTGCTTGACGCTGGGTTGGAGTCCTCCCGGGCAGCGTCCCACGCCTCATCGACCTTGGAGCGCGGTCTTGAGGGTCAGGAGGCTGGTTTGGATTTCCCTGTTCCCATGGAAGTGGCCGAGGGACCTTCAGCCTTAGAGATGGTTGCTGTAGAGAACTCGGTCCTCAATGATGGTGCTAGCCTTTACCCAGCCCCCGAGGGTGCTGCTGGAGATGATCCGGCTCGGATGGATAGTGCCAGCTACTACCCAGCCCCCGAGGGTGCTGCCGGAGATGATCCGGCTCGGATGGGTAGTGCAAGCTATGATCCAGCCCCCGAGGGTGTCCGAGCGGGTTCTCCCTCTTGCACTTCCATGGATGTTCACGTAGGGTCCTCTCCTCCACACTCTGGTTGCATGGAAATAGCCCGAGCCTTTGGTCAGGGGGTCGCTTTAGAGGCCAGCGTACCTGATGACAAGGTTTTGGGTTCTGCTGATGTCGCTGAATTGGTCCCTGCTGAATCGTTGCAAGTTGCTCCGAGTGGTGATCCTTTGCCGAGCCATCAGTTGATCTCTCACGATTTGGGAGTCGCTTCCTTCTTTTCCAACTTCCAGGTATTTTGGTTTCTTCTGGTCTGACTTTTACCCAAGCAGGTAGTTATTCTCATGCTCGTCTGCTTTTTAATGCCAGGCGTTGGTCGATGAGATGTCTAGTCAGCTGAGGTTGCAGGGTGCTTCCGTCCCGGAGGGAGCTTTGTCTCTGGCGCGTTGGAATCCGGTGCTGCTTCAGCGACGTGTTTCTGACTTAGAGGCGGCGAATGCTGGTCAGTGCTCTTTTGCTTCCTTCTGGCTACCTTATCAAGCTGCTTCTTATTTTAACACCTTTGCTTGACCGCTTCTCGCCAGATATGACTCGGTAGTATTCTGCTCTTGAGGAAAAACGCTCTCAAGACCAAGCTGAACTTGTCCGGCGGTGTTTTGATCTTGAGGAAAAGTATTCCCGAAGTCAGCTGAACTCTACTCTCCGCGCTCAGCTTGATTCTGAGAAGGTGACTTATGAATCCGGGTTTTGTTTTGCTGTGCTTTTATTGCTTGCTTGACGTTTGAAAAAGCTGATTCTGGCTTGCAGGAAGAAAAACGTGTCCTTGTTACTTCTCGTGATAATCTTGATAGGCTATATCGTGACTCTAGCAACTCGCTGACCATCTTGGAGAGGAGTCATCGCTTCACCAGGGAGGAGTTAGACAATCTTCGTTATAAGCTGCAGGAATCCTTGGATGATGTGATTCGCCTCAAGGAGTTGATATCAGCCAAAGATGTTGTCATCAAGAATCTGCGTGCTTCTAAGAAATCTGTCGCCTAGGAGCTAGAGACCGCTCAGTTGGCTGTCAAGGTTGCTGAAGAGACTTCCGCTACTCTAAGGGCCCAGCGCGATAAAGCTATGGACAAAGCTATTCGCGCGGGGCGGATTCTGATGAGGAGACCTAGTGTGGTTGTCCCTGACAACATAGTGGCGGATGTGAATGCTGCTCCCGATTCCTCGAGTCGCCCTTCATCGTCGGTTGCTCCTGAGAAGAATGTCGCAAAATAGAAAAACATTGCATGCTTTGAGCGCATGGTTAATGTGCTCAGATGTTTTGTTAGAGGACACCTTTTAGTGCCGAATGCTACTATTGTTCTCCTATTGTTTTAGAATTCAACAGTATCTACATTTGTAGAGGTAAAATGTAGCGTAATGGTTTCGAGACTTCTTCATGGGACATAGAGGTCGCCCCTATATGAGTAATCGTAAGCATGTGGAACCGTCTTAAGTCGTTGCTGACTTAAACCGACTGCTTTTGTTAATAGGGCATAGTAGTAATCCCGAGTTAAGTAAGCGCAAGCATGTTGCACCGTCTTAAGTCGTTGCCGACTTAAGCCGATTGCTCCGTTAGCAGGGCATAGTGGTCACCCCGGGTTAAGTAAGCGCGAGCATGTTGCACCGTCTTAAGTCGTTGCTGACTTAAGCCAATTGCTCTGTTAGCAGGGCATAGTGGTCACCCCGGGTTAAGTAAGCGCGAGCATGTTGCCCGTCTTAAGTCGTTGCCGACTTAAGCCGATTGCTCCGTTAGCAGGGCATAGTGGTCACCCGAATTAAGTAAGCGCGAGCATGTTGCACCGTCTTAAGTTGTTGCCGACTTAAGCCGATTGCTCCGTTAGCAGGGCATAGTGGTCACCCCGAATTAAGTAAGCGCGAGCATGTTGCACCGTCTTAAGCCGTTGCCGACTTAAGCCGATTGCTCCGTTAGCAGGGCATAGTGGTCACCCCGAATTAAGTAAGCGCGAGCATGTTGCACTGTCTTAAGTCGTTGCCGACTTAAGCCGATTGCTCCGTTAGCAGGGCATAGTGGTCACCCCGAGTTGAGTAAGAATGTAGGTCAATCATGAACAAACTGAGTATTCTTGAAGCCTTTTTTATTGATGACGTATTTCCCATTTTACAGAGTACATTGTCGTCCCGATAGCTTTTGAAATACAACTAGGGATAAAACTTTCTGAGGTGTTCTATATTCCATGAGTTCCCAATTTCTGTGTCGTCCATCTGAGTGAGACGATATGATCCCGGCCGAGTGACTTCTGCTACTATGAATGGTCCTTCCCATAGGGGTGACAACTTGTGCCGTCCCTCCCCCGTTAGAATTCGGCGGAGGACGAGATCTCCCACTGCAAAGGATCGACGTCGCATGGCCTTATCGTGGTAACGCCTCAGAGTTTGCTGGTACCATGCTGATTGAACTACCGTGTTCAGCCGTTCTTCTCTGAGTACATCAACATCCTCTAGCCTGGTAGCCTCGGCTTCTGCTATGCTTTCAAAGATCAACCTTGGCGCCCCAAACTTGAGGTCAGCAGGTAGTACTGCTTCTGACCCGTAGACCATGAAGAAAGGAGTATTTCCAAGCAAAGCTCGACTAGGTTGAGTTCTTAGGCTCCAAACGACGTAGGGCAACTTCCTTATCCATTTCTCTGCAAACTTTTCATTTTTATCGAAGACTTTTTTCCTGAGGGCCTCCAATATCATCCCGTTAGCTCTTTCAACCTGCCCGTTGGCTCTTGGGTGTGCCACCGAAGCATACTTGATCTGAATGCTCTTTTTCTCGCAGAAATCGAAGAACTCTGAACTTGTGAAGATGGATCCTAGGTCAGTTATGATACTGTTCGGTATTCCGAATCTGAATATTATGTCTTGTATGAATTCCACGGCCTTAGCTGAGGTTAAAGAAGCAATGGGCTTGAACTCTATCCATTTAGTGAATTTGTCGATTGCTACCAGCACATGAGTGTATCCTCCCTGGGCTTTCTTGAAAGGTCTAATCATGTCCAGTCCCTAGCATGCGAACGACCAAGTTACTGGTATGGTCTGCAGTTGCTGTGCTGGTAGATGTTGCTATTTTGACCGGTACTGGCAGGCTTCGCACCTCTGGACTAATTCGGCTGCGTCACTCTTCGCTGTTGGCCAATAAAAACCTGACCTGAAGACCTTCCCAACCAGGGTTCTGGATGCTGCGTGCACTCCACACTGCCTAGCATGGATCTCGTCCAGAAGTTGCTTTCCAGTAGCTGAGAGAATGCATTTCATGAGGATTCCTGATGCACCCCTTCTGTATAGTGTCTCCCCAATGAGCGTGGAGTGAGCTGACTGTCTAGCGATGCGCTCGGCTGCATTTTTGTCATCTGGTTCCTCTTCATTCTTTATATATCTGATGATCGGCCTTCTCCAGTCATCAGAATCTGACTCTGGTTGGTTCACGATATTACATTCTTCTGTCTGGTCCATTGAGATGCTTGGATGTGGTATTTCTTGTACAAAGACTCCAGGTGGGACCTGAGTTCGACTGGATCCTAGCTTGGACAATACATCAGCTGCTGTGTTTCGATCTCTTTCTACATGGTGAAATTCCAGACCTTCGAATTTATGTTCTAGTTTCCGGACGGCGGTGCAGTACTTTCCCATTGAATCGCTCGAACAGTCCCATTCTTTATTTATCTGGCTTATGACTACCAAAGAATCTCCGTATACCATCAGTCTCTTGATGCCTAGTGATATAGCAATGTTCAGTCCATGAATCAGAGCTTCATATTCGGCTGCGTTGTTGGAGGCTGGAAATAACAACTGGAGGGCATATTTGAGGTGCTCGCCTACAGGTGTGGTAAAGAGAATCCCCGCGCCTGCTCCCTACAGTTTTAACGAGCCATCAAAATACATTCGCCATACTTTTGCGGTTTCTGGACTATCTGGTACTTGTTGTTCAGTCCATTCTGATACGAAGTCAACCAATGCTTGAGTTTTGATGGCAGTGCGAGGTTGGAATTCGATGTCATGAGATCCCAGTTCACAGGCCCACTTGGCTATTCAGCCAATGGCTTCCTTGTTGTGAAGAATATCCCCTATCGGAAAACCAGTGACTACTATGACTTTGTGGTCGTCAAAGTAGTGACGTAGCTTGCGGGCAGTTAGAAGTACGACATATAATAGCTTCTGAACTTGAGGGTACTTTTTCTTCGAGGGACCCAGAACTTCACTGATGAAATAAACAGGATGTTGCACTGGGTAGGCATGTCCTTTTTCTGCTCGCTGGACTACCAACGTGGTGCTTATCACGTGAGTCGTGCAAGAGATATACAACAGCAAATCTTCAGCTGGTTGAGTTGACGTGGCTCGCCGTGGCGGCTTCAGCACTGGTGGTGTCGTCAAGAATTTTTTCAGTGCATCTAGGGCTTCCTGTGCTTCTGAAGTCCACTGAAACTTATCCACCTTCTTGAGTAGCTTATAAAATGGTAAGCCTTTTTCTCCCAGTCTGGATATGAATCTGCTCAGGGCTGCCATACATCCGGTAAGTCTCTAAACTTTCTTTTGTGATTGTGGTGCCTCCATTTTCATGATAGCTTCGATCTTATCCGGATTAGCTTCAATTCCCCGGTGGCTGACAATAAATCCGAGTAGCTTTCCTGCTGGTACCCCAAAGACACATTTTTCTGGATTAAGCTTCCATCGATATCGCCGTAGACTGTTGAAAACCAGCTGTAAGTTTTCGATGAAGTTTTCCGAGTTCTCGGTTTTGATTACTACATCATCTACATAGGCTTCCACACGCTTGCCCCAGTGATTGGCTAAGCATGTTTGAATGGCTCTCTGATAAGTCGCTCCAGCGTTTTTGAGGCCGAACGACATGGAGGTATAGCAGAAAGCACCGAACGGAGTGATGAACGCTGTTTTTTCCTCATCTTCCTTTGTCAAGCTAATCTGATGATATCCAGAGTAGCAATCCAGGAAAGACATCACAGAACATCCAGCGGTGGAATCTACCACCTGATCTATCCTAGGAAGCCCGAAGGGATCCTTTGGATAGTGTTTGTTGAGATCCGTATAGTCGACGTACATGCGCCAATCCACTTTATTCTTTTCGAGTACAAGAACAGGGTTGGCTAACCACTCAGGATGTAACACCTCTCTGATAAACCGAGCCGCGACCAAGCGGGCCAGCTCAGCGCGAATGGCCTCTCTCTTGTCGGGTGTGAAGCGACGTAGTTTTTGTCGAATTGGCCTCACCTAGGGATAGACCTTCAGTTTGTGCTCGGCCAGTTCTCTCGAAACTCCCGGCATATCTACAGGTTGCCATGCGAATACATCTCGGTTATCTTGCAGAAACTGGACGAGCGCGCCTTCCTATTTGTCATCCAGGCTGGAGCTGATGATGGCAGTCTTGCGTTCATCAGTGAACCCAAGGTTGATCCTTTTGGTTTCCTCAGTCGGCCGCATAGAGGTCGCGGCTAGAGCTTCATTTGCAGGTGCTGCAAGGTCTTCCTCAGGCTTAGAGTTTGCCTGTGTCGAAGAAGTCGCTGACGATTTGGTGGTGAGGGCCGCCTGGATGGCCACTCTGAAACATTCTACGGCGCCTTGGAAGTCAGCGCGCACAGTTATGATTCCTTGCGGCCCTGGCATCTTCAATATCATGTATGTGTAATGCGGAATGGCCATGAATTTTGCCAATCCCGGCCTCTCGATGATGGCGTTGTACCCGCAGTCGAAGTTCGCCACCTCGAACCTCCGGAATTTGGTTCTGTAGTTCTCCGGAGTTCCGAAGGTGACCGGCATGTAGATGTGGCCCAGCGGGTATTCTCCTTCAGTCGGCACGATGCCGAAAAAAGGAGTGTCTGACTCGTGGAGCTCTTTGAGGTGAACTCCCAAGCCTCGGAGTGTCCGGGGGAAGGTGACGTTGATGCTGCTCCCCCCGTCCACTAATACCTTCTTCACCCTGCTCTCTCGGATCACCGGATCGACGAGGAGCGGGTATTTGCCTGGGTGGTCGAAGTTGAGCCATTGATCTGCCCGAGTGAAGGTGATCGGGTGCTCCGACCATCGGTACGGAGCGGGAGGACCGGTGGTCGCCACCAATATCTGGCGATCGTTGAGCTTTTGTTGTCTTCTGTTCTCATGCGATCCGTGTCCGCCGAAGATGACATTGACCTCTCTGTCAATGCGCGGGAAGGCTCCACCTCCTCCCTCCTCCTGTTGCTGAGGTTGTCGCGGTTCTCCTGGTCCTCCACACGACGGAGGAGGAGGTAGAGGTTGGAAGGGCCAGCCGTGTCCGACGGAGTGCTTGAAGTCTCTGCAGTTCCGAAGGGTGTGGCGCATGTCCTTGTAGTACGGGCACTGGGCATCGAGGATGTCATCTAGCGTGCGTTCGCCTCCATGAGGTCCTCCTCGGGCGCGAGAGGCAGATGGTCCAGCAGCGTGTACTTCTTCGCGAGGCCTCTTCTCCCAGCGTTTGTCGGGCTGCTGGTTTGTATCGCGTCGCTGTGCTGCTGGCGCAGGCTTCACTCCTCTGATGAGGTCCTGAGCTCGCTCGTCGGCGGTGATGTAGAGGTCGGCTTCCCGGAACAGTTGCTCGGAGGTAGTCGGTGCCTTCTGTAATATGGCTCGGATGAAAACCGAGTCGTTGGATCCTCTATAGAAGTCCTCGATCACGGCTGCCTCCGTGACCTCGGGGATACGATTTCTCATGGTCTGGAACCTTTTAAGGTACGACTGAAGAGTTTTGTCCCCTCGGCGCTTAATGGATTTGAGGTCCCATGGTTGCGCGGGTTTGTCGGAGAGGGACTGAAAGTTGGCGGTGAAGCGTCGACTGAAGTTGCTCCAGTCGTCGATGCAGTGTCGGGGTAGATGTCGCAGCCATTGCAGCGCGTCTTGCCCGAGGACGATGGGTAAATATGCGGTCATCACGTCCTCGGATGCCCCGGCAGCTCGAGCAGCGGTGGTGTAGACGGCCAGCCAGCCTCCTGGATCCTGCTTAGGTTCATATTTGTCAACATTGGATACCTTGAAGTTAGGAGGCCATTGAATGGCCCTAAGACGTGGAGTAAGAGCAGACACTCCACACGTGTCTTCTTGTCGTCGGGGACGATGTCTGTCCCGGGGAGGGGAGTAGTTGTCGTGGTGCCTCGACCGTCCCCAGGTGGTTCCACTAGTCGAGGCCATTGCCGACTCGGTTCTGGTGGTCTGACTTCGAGCTGGGATGCCGTGGTCCCTGTTGTATTCTTCCCGGTGGCAGATCTCGTTCTCATGTCGTCGTTCACGCGAGGCGTTGATGGAGCTTCGCGCGTCCCGGCGGCTGTTGATGGTGTGTCGTAGGTCGTTCGGCGGGTGAGCGAGAGGTAGAAGATGGTTGGCTGCTTGGGTGAATAGTCGTCGATAGCCCTCAGCGTCGGGAGTCCGAGGGAGTCCATCAGCTATCCGAGCTAGTACCCCGCCAACTTCACTCGGTGTGTTCATGGCTCAGGCGAAGTCGGGGTTCAGGTTGCGCCCGAAGAGTGGATTCTCCCGGCGTTGCCTTGCCTCCTGCTCGGCTTGTTCCTGAGCTCGTCGACGATCACGCCGTCGGGAGTTCCTTCGTTCTCTGAAGACGCGTTCCTCCGGAGTTTCTCCTATTTCTGAGACCTCGTCTCGTGAGACAGGCTGCTCCGGGTCCCGCTCTCCGGCCTCATGATGTCACCGGATATTTCGGCGTCGGTTCCTCCGTCGGCGGGATTCCGCTGAGGAGGTTCTTCTCCGGGCACGGTTGGCTCGTCGTCGGAGACGGGGGGCGACTCCACTCTCCCGATGAAGAGGACATCGGGGTAGAATGGTGCGGCGGTCATGATGACCTTCTTTCCGTTCTCCTTTGAGGGCGGAGGAACGAAAAGAACAACTTGCTTCCTCCCAGTTTTATTTGTTTCTTTCTTCCTTGCAATTCGTGTCCATTCTTTCGTCAAAGAGGTAGACAGTGGAGTTCTCCGGGTCAGCGGGCCCTCGGCCCCTGGCTTGCTGAAGGCGATCTTTTTTCGGAGCGCTGGAGGTTGCGCTTTTTCCTGCCTTACTCCGATATTCTCGGAGTTTGGAGGAGACTTCTTTCTTGGCAGATCTGCGATGCGGTGTAGAGTTCCTTCTTCATCTGTTATGGATGAGATAGTTCCGAAGCAGAACACGGATCCGGGGCGTAGGATGATCTTGCGGTGGAAGGTGACGGCCATTGAGCTAGCTTAGATCGGCGACACACCCCCTACCTGGCGCGCCAGCTGTTGGTGTTTTGGGTCCGACCGCACACCCGGGGTTGCCCCTCAAGGTGTTTTTAGGAGCAGGACGGTGTTACCGACTGTAGCTCAATGGTTCGTGCAAGGTGCACGAGAAACGGTGGACAATGGTGTACAGGTTCGGGCCGCTTTGATATGCGTAACACCCTACGTCCTGGCGAGAATGCTTTATGTGGTGGATTACAAGGGAGCTCTCTGACGCTAGAATGTAGAAAGTTGGGGTGGATGGCTGAGTAGTGAGATCGATTGTTCTGAAGGGGTGCCCCCTAGGCCTTATATATTCGACCGTGGGGCAGTACATGCAGATATGATAATCACGTGCACCTAAGAAATAGTGAACCGATTGAGTCTATCCTCCTATAGTTCTGCCGACTCATCCTCGCTTGGTTCCATTGTACGGGGCTCCAGCGCAGGAAAGTCGGGTCTCTGTTGTGGTCATTTGCTCGACATTGTTGGGCCATCCGGGCTTGCACCGATCCGGCCTTGCGTCGATCTGCCTCACTGGTCATTCTTCCCCAGGCCCATGAAGGGATGACCTTGCGAATTATTGGGCCTTTGGGCCTTTCGTGAGGTCTTTTATCCTTCCAGTGGACCCGGGGGATATCTGTCCCCCACATTGCCCTTTAAAGGTTCTCTTTGGTATTCAAAGGTTTTGCTGATTTGGTCAAGGTAACATTAATCTCCACTATTAATTCCTCTCTTTATTTGCTTTTTATGCTTTTAAGGTGGGTTTGAACTACAACAGTGAATTAAAAATTTCCAAAAATTCTGAAAAATTTACAGTGGGTTAATATTGGTCACTGTAGTCTGTCCTATAAAATTTAGGTCAAAAATAAATAAATTATGCCCTGGAAAAAATAACAAAAGTTGGGGCAGAGGGGTTACTTTGCACTACAACCCTCATCTAGGTGTGGGTTCTGTACTAAGGGTTATTTTTGCT